>CM022298.1:148244489-149557264 GCA_011799875.1 Thinopyrum elongatum
TGCCGCCCGGAAACCTAAATAAGAAAGTATATAAAAACGTATTTAGGGGGGGGAGGGGATAAAGGGGAGGAGGAGGAAAAGAAGGAGGGGGGGGAAGGGGGGGAGGGGCAAGAAGGAGGGGAGAGGGGAGGAGGAGGGGAGGAGGAGGAGGAGCGAGGAGGAGGAGGAGGATGTGAGGGGGGTCGGAGGGGGTCTTGTGACGTCTGGACTTAGTAAGGCTGATGTATGAAGGAGGGGGAGGGAGGATGGAGGAGGAGGCGGCGGCGGGAGCGAATGGCGGGGGGAGGAGGGAGTGTTAACTCCTCCTCTCCTAGGATGACGTGCATGCCCTTGCCCTCTTACTATTTGACTTTTTCAGCTTGACGGTTTTTCTTATTTGTTTTACTTAAATATGTAAACTACGCTGTATCTAAAACTATTTATTATCTAAAACTATATCTAAAGAATTGGCGGGGGGAGGTTTTATGGTGATATGTTCTTTCTATGGTGACATGTTCTATGGTGCCCTTGAAGCCTGACAATGCTATCTGGAAGTTTCACAAAACTTTCACAACATTCAACCAGTGCAGCAATATTTGCAGATTCAATATCTTCTTCTTCTTCTTCTTCTTCTTCCTGTTCTCCTTTTTCCTCTTCTTCTTCTTCTTCTTCTCCTCCTCTTCCTCCCTCCTCCTCCTCATCTTCCTCTTCTTTCTTCCTCTTCTTCTTCTTCTTCTTCTTCTTCTTCTTCTTTTCTTTCTTCTTCTCCCTCCTCTTCCACCCTCCTCCTCCTTCTACTCTTCTTCTTCTAAACTAAAACTAAAACTAATCTAAAATAAACTAAACTAAAAATAAAACTAAAACTAAAACTAAAACTAAAGTAAAACTATAACTAAAACAGAAACTAAATTAACTAAAAGAAACCTAAAATAAATTAAAAACTAAAAAAAGGGGGGGAAAGATCCACTCACCTGCAGGCAGGGGATCGCGGTGGAGGGGGAGGGCGAGAGGAAGGCTGGGGGCAGGGGGGGCGACAGAGGGGGGGGGGGCAGGGGAGGATTGGAACGGGGGGGGGTGGAATACCAATTTGTCCCTCCGGTTTTCTTGCTTCAGGAAGAGGAGGCCGGGGGTCCGGAACGGAGGAGGAAAGGGTGGCAGGGGCGACGATCAGGAAACGCAGATTGGTGGGGGCCCTCTGTATACTGGGTTGTTGTGTTGCCTGGGCGGTGGGCGGGGAGGACATCGGAGAAGGAAACCGGGGGGAGGGGGACCGCGGGTTCGACGGAAGAAGGCAAGAAGGTCGACGGGGAAGGGGAACAAGAAAGGGGACTGGGCGGGAGGCTCGGTGAGGAGGAAGGAAGGGGCAGAGGAGGGAAGGAGGGGGGGGAAGGTGGACTCGGAGGGAGGGCGCGCGGCTTGCCGGTCGGGGGGCGCTTGAGATGGAGAAGGATCTTGGAGACTCTCCGTACTGGGCTGCGGAGGCTGTTAGGATGGGGGGGCAGGAGAAGGCGGAACGGGACTTTCGGAGCGAGGTGGCGGGAGAGGGATAGGCATAAGTATAGAGGTGAGTCAGGGGAATTCTATCGAGGGCATCGGAGGCGGTGGGGGCGGCGGTGTGGTCTCATCGGGAGAGAGGGAGAAAGAGAGAGAGAGAGAGGGAAGGAGGGGTGGGGATCCGTTAGTTAGGTTATCTCTTTGCCGTCCGCCCCCCTTTGCCGTCCACTTTTTTTCTCTTTGCCGTCCGCTAGCAGACGGCAAAGAGGGGGCCGTTAGTTTTTTTTCTAAGCAGCTCGTTAGTGGGGCCCACCTCTCTCTTTGCCGTCCGCCAACTGACGGCAAAGATTCTTTGCCGTCCGCTAGCCGACAGCAAAAAACTGGCTGATGGCAAAGACCTTCTTTGCCATCAGCCAGTTCTTTGCCGTCCGTTTTTCGTAAGCGGACGGCAAAGACCTTCTTTGCTGTCAGCCAGCAGATGGCAAAGAAGTGGCAGACGGCAAAGAAGTGGATTCCAGTAGTGAATGTAGAACTTGATGAAGTAATTGTGCCTTCTCTTGAATTGGAGAGTAGCATATCACAGAAAACCGTTCCCGTGATGCCTACACCAACCAGAGAGGAAGCAAATGATAATGATCATGAAACTTCAGATCAAGTTACTACAAAACCTCGTAGGTCGACCAGAGCACGATCCGCACCATTGTGGTACGGTAATCCTGTTCTGGAAGTCATGTTACTAGACCAAGGTGGACCTATGAACTATGAAGAAGCTATGATGAGCCCAGATTCCGACAGATGGCTTGAGGCCATGAAATCTGAGATAGGATCCATGTATGGGAACAAAGTGTGGACTTTGGTGGACTTGCCCGATGATCGGCAAGCCATAGAAAATAAATGGATCTTTAAGAAGAAGACTGACGCTGATGGTAATGTTACTATCTACAAAGCTCGACTTGTTGCGAAAGGTTTTCGAGAAGTTCAAGGAGTTGACTACGATGAGACTTTCTCACCCGTAGCAATGCTTAAGTCTGTCCGAATCATGTTAGCAATTGCCGCATTTTATGATTATGAAATCTAGCCCTGTCATCAAATCCTGATTCAACAAAGCCATGCCAGCTGTGTTGGTCGTTCCTCCGATTCAAAGTTCTCTTGGATTCCAAAAAGCATAAATGGATGTCAAAACTGCATTCCTTAATGGATATCTTAAAGAAGAGTTGTATATGATGCAACCAGAAGGTTTTGTCGATCCTAAAGGTACTAACAAAGTGTGCAAGCTCCAGCGATCCATCTATGGACTGGTGCAAGCATCTCGGAGTTGGAATATACGCTCTGATGAGGTGATCAAAGCATATGGTTTTATACAGACTTACGATGAAGCCTGTATTTACAAGAAAGTGAGTGGGAGCTTTGTAGCATTTCTGATATTATATGTGGATAACATATTGTTGATTGGAAATGATATAGAATTTCTGGATAGCATAAAAGGATACTTGAATAAGAATTTTTCAATGAAAGACCTCGGTGAAGCTGCTTATATATTGGGCATCAAGATCTATAGGGATAGATCAAGACGCTTAATAGGATTTTCACAAAGCACATACCTTGATAAAATTTTGAAGAAGTTCAAAATGGATCAGTCAAAGAAAGGGTTCTTGCCTGTGTTACAAGGTGTGAAGTTGAGTAAGACTCAAAGTCCGACCACGGCAGAAGATAGAGAGAGAATGAAAGTCATTCCCTATGCCTCAGACATAGGCTCTATAACGTATGCCATGCTGTGTACCAGACCAATTGCGTGCCTTGCCATGAGTTTGGCAAGGGGGTACGATAGTGATCCAGGAGTGGATCACTGGACAACGGTCAAAATTATCCTTAGTTACCTGAGAGGACTTTGGAAATGTTTCTCGGTTATGGAGGTGATAAAGAGTTCGTCATAAAGGGTTACATCGATGCAAGCTTTGACACCGATCCGGATGACTCTGAGTCTCAATTTGGATACGTATTGAAAGTGGTAGCAATTAGCTAGAGTAGCTCCATGCAGAGCATTATAGACATAGAAATTTGCAAAATACATACGGATCTGAATGTGATAGACCCCTTGACTAAACTTCTCTCACAAGCAAAACATGATCACACCTTAGTACTCTTTGGGTGTTAATCACATGGCGATGTGAACTAGATAATTGACTCTAGTAAACTCTTTGGGTATTGGTCACATGGCGATGTGAACTATGGGTGTTAAATCACATGGTGATGTGAACTAGATTATTGACTCTAGTGCAAGTGGGAGACTGAAGGAAATATGCCCTAGAGGCAATAATAAAGTTGTTATTTTATATTTCCTTATTCATGATAAAGGTTTATTATTCATGCTAGAATTGTATTGATCGGAAACTTAAATACATGTGTGAATACATAAACAAACACCGTGTCCCTAGTAAGCCTCTACTAGACTAGCTCGTTGATCAAAGATGGTTAAGGTTTCCTAACCATGGACATGTGTTGTCATTTGATAATGGGATCACATCATTAGGAGCATGATGTGATGGACAAGACCCATCCGTTAGCTTAGCATAATGATCGTTTAGTTTTATTGCTATTGCTTTCTTCATGTCAAATACATATTCCTTCGACTATGAGATTATGCAACTTCCGGATACCGGAGGAATACCTTGTGTGCTATCAAATGTCACAACTATCTGGGTGATCATAAAGATGCTCTACAGGTATCTCCGAAGGTGTTTGTTGAGTTGGCATAGATCGAGATTAGGATTTGTCACTCCGAGTATCGGAGAGGTATCTCTGGGCCCTCTCAGTAATACACATCATAAGCTTGCAAGCAAATGACTAAGGAGTTAGTTACAAGGTGATGTATTACGAAACGAGTAAAGAGACTTGCCGGTAACGAGATTGAACTAGGTATAGAGATACCGACGATCAAATCTCAGGCAAGTAACATACCGATGGACAAAGGGAATTACGTATGTTGTCATAACGGTTCGACCGATAAAGATCTTCGTAGAATATGTAGGAGTCAATATGGGCATCCAGGTTCCGCTATTGGTTATTGACCGGAGAGGTGTCTCGGTCATGTCTACATAGTTCTCGAACCCGTAGGTTCCGCACGCTTAACGTTCGTTGACGATATAGTGTTATATGAGTTATATGTTTTGGTGACCAAATGTTTTTCGGAGTCCCGGATGAGATCACAGACATGATGAGGTGTCTCAAAATGGTCGAGAGGTAAAGATAGGACGATGGTATTTGGACACCGGAAGTGTTTCGGGACGTACCGGGAAGGAA
The DNA here is from genome assembly GCA_011799875.1 of Thinopyrum elongatum. Lineage (NCBI taxonomy): Eukaryota > Viridiplantae > Streptophyta > Magnoliopsida > Poales > Poaceae > Thinopyrum > Thinopyrum elongatum. The sequence goes on from CM022298.1 coordinate 148,249,263, forward strand.
TCGGGTCACCGGAAGGGGTTCCGGGCACCCCCCGGCAAGTTATGGGCCTTATGGGCCAAAGGAGGGGACAGACCAGCCCACAAGGGGGCTGGTGCGCCTCTTCCCTTGTTTGGCCAGCCCTAGGGAAGGAAAAGGGGGAGGACTAGCCCCTCCCGCCTTTCCCTCTCATGGGAGAAAGGAAAGGAGGGGGCGCCACCCTCCCCTGCCTTTCCCCGCGCTCCAAATAAGGAAAGAGGGGGGCACGGCTTGGGAGGGACTCCAAGTAGGATTCCTTCTACTTGGGCGCCTCCTTTGGCTGCTCCTCCCTCCCTCCCACCTATATATATGTGGGGAGGGGGCGCCACACAAGGACACACCATTGTCTTAGCCGTGTGCAGCGCCCCCGTCCACCGTTTACTCCCTCGGTCATATTTTCGTAGTGCTTAGGCGAAGGACGTCCCCGAGCTGAACGTGTGCAGAACGCGGAGGTGCCGTGCGTTCTGTACTTGATCGGTTGGAGCGTGAAGAAGTTCGACTACATCAACCGCGTTGTCAAACGCTTCCACTTACGGTCTACGAGGGTACGTAGACATACTTTCCCCCTCGTTGCTATGCATATCCATGGATAGATCATTGCATGTGCGTAGATTTTTTTTGTTTTCCATGCAACGTTCCCCAACAGTTCGCTACGGTGGACATCACCAACGATGTAAAGGTGCTCAAGAATTCGGGCATCGCCTGCCAGAATTTTGTCAACATCCAGAGCCAATACAAGATCTGGGGCAGCAAGGAGCATGAGAAGGACTCACTGGTTCACCTCGCCGAGGCCATCATCGACCCCTACTACAGAGACATGAAGGATTCCTGCAACAAGGACAAGCGTGCCTGGCACTCGGCCTGGATGAAGAAACTCGACAAAGCTCACGTCGTGTACGCGACCAAGGAGGCGTACACGAGCTACGAGATGTATAGGCGGATCGTTGACACGAGGAAGTGCCTCCTTCCCCAAAACGGCCAGGGATCCAGCCGGAAGCAGAGCATTGGCAAGCATCATCGCAACAAGATATAGATGATTAGATGCTCGTTTCTCCTAGTTTAGTATGCATGTAATTGCTTACTTTGGTGTGTGGAAATGTTATGTGTGTAGTCACTTATGTAATTGTATGCTTAATTTGGTTATGCAATGCTGTTCTTATAAGTATATATGTTGATGTTCTGTAGACAGAGCAAATCACATCGCACACGGACTAAACAATGGAACCCGTCGATGATGATTTCATCAATCACTCACAATTGTATACCGGCAATAATTTGCTCACAACACACACGGCTTGGTAATAGGAATTGTCTGTGTTGTTATCGGTCTTTCCACACATTTCCGATTACAGGCCTGTTTGCCGCGTATCACACACATCTTGTTAAGTTGAACCGTTTCTGTTCTCTTGGCTCAACGCAAACAGTTCATTCGAGTGAACTGTATGCCATATATCGCACACACCTTCATCTTGTTGACCGTTTCTGTTGTTCCGCCTCATCACAAACAGTTTATCGAGGTGAACTGTATGCCGTATATCGCACACACCTTGATCTGGCTACCCGTTTCTGTTGTTCTGTCTCATCGCAAACAGTTCGTATGGATCAACCGTATGCCCCGCATCGCACACGCATCTAAAATCTGAACCGTGTTTGATGTATCCACCATCGCAAACGTTTTGCATCTTTTTTGACGGGTTTTTTACATCACCGTTTGCAATTAATGCATCGCACACAGTTTCGTCAAAGGGTCTCCGATTGTAATGTCGCATTAGCAGCATCCTGCAGTAGTGACACATATGACTTATTATACTCTATTCGATTATGTATAGTTGTAAAATATGCATTGAATATAAGTAGAGTAATAATATCAAAAACATTTTCCCATGAATGGCTGAATGTTGTGGTGGATTTTTTTCATGCATGATTGCATGTTGAGTTGGGTCTTATACCATTCTTAATTCTTTGGTGAGGTGGCATGCTTGCATGTTGAGATAAATAAGTTAGTGAGGATGACTCTCTTAGATATTTAGAAAATATTCATGAATTAAAAAAAATATAAACAAATATAAAAGGAAGCATGAAAGGAAAAGAAATTTAAAAGAAAGAAAATCAATAGAGAAAAACATAAAATCAAGAAAACAGATTGACAAAAATAAAATAAAAGATAGATACCGAAAAGAAACCTTCCCAAAACAAGAAGGATCGTCCTACATGACCTGTCCAATAGCTCCCGTGGGGTTCCGCGTTTGCTTGACCGCCTCCACGACATGCACGGAATATGAATTGCCATAATAACATTGGGAGGGGAAATAGAATTAACTAGAGGATACTTCGCGTGTTGCTGTGGGAATTGGTTGATGACAATTTGGGTTGCTAAGATGAGAACCAAAATTAAGCACGCATATGACTTATGATATTCAATTATGTATAGTTGTAAAATATGCATTGAATATAAGTAGAATAACAATATGAATTTTTTTTTCTCATTCATGGTTGAATGTTGTGGTGGATTTTTCTTCATGCATGATTGCATGTTGAGTTGGGTCTTATACCATTCACAATTCTTTGATGAGGTGGCATGCTTGCATGTTGAGATAAATAAGTTAACGAGGATGACTCTTTTTTTCCGACAAAGGGAGCTTTTATTATCTCAAAATGTAGCATCAAACAGATACAAAGCATTAAGAGTATCACCCGGACTCTACATAACTAGGATGCACACATCGAAACACCAGCAGTCTGACAAACAGAAAGGTAAAAGACCGACAATTCGGCAATAGTACAGTCCATAGACCGACACTATGCCTATGTCGAAAGAGATGGTGGACCGATCCGGAGATTATGCTGCCACTCATGTTGGGTAAAAACCTCCGTAGCCACCTGCTCCAATAGCGTACATACCGCGTTGAACAACGGTTGGTACTCCGCTCGTTGTAGCGTACACCACGTACGAAGCGAGTGCGTACAACGAAAAATAACCTGCAAAGGAGAATCATTTTTGTCAATAAAAACAACATCATTTCTACATAGCCAAAGCGACCATAGTAAGGCATACGCTCCCACCCTTATTAGTGTTTTGTACCTATTTGAAATATCGTCCAGCCAATGACCAAAAATATTGCAGCACTTGTGGGCGGATACAAATTTGACGCTATTTAGATGACCGATCACGTAGAATGCGCAAACTTACATTGGAAAAAGAGGTGTTTATTTGTCTCGCTATGAATACAAAAGCAACACTTCTTACTTCCTGACCAGTTGCGTCGTGCGAGGTTGTCTTTGGTTAGCACAACTCCCCTGCGGAGATACCACATGAATATCTTCTCTTTAAGTGGTACTTTTGCTTTCCAATTTTTTTTTGTTATTACTCACCGGTACCTCAGAATGCGTGAGTGCACGATACATAGAGTCTACTGTGAAAGACCCCGATGTAGTAAGGTTCCAGCGAAACACATCCCGACCTTGTGTCAGATTAATCGAATCCAGACGGGACAAGAGATTATTCCATGACATAAGTCGAGTGCCAATCAAATCCCGCCTGAACAAAATATTTGGCGGGGATGAGCTGAGCACTTACGCAATAGTATTATTCTTATCGCGTGCAATGTTGTATAAGGCTGGGTATTGTTCTCGGAGACTAGCATTGCCTAGCCAGATGTCTTCCAAAAACGAATCTCCGATCCATCCTTTATCGCGAAATATACCAAGTGAAAGAGATGTTTCTTTGCCGCCATTAGGCCAGCCTAAAAGTGTGAGTCTTCAGGTTTCCAATATACCTGAGACACCGCCTTTAGGCCTATATACTTGTTGCGCAACATGGTTTGCCAAACACCATTCTCAGTAAGAAGTTTGAACAACCATTTACAAAGTAGGGCCTCATTCTTGACTCGCAAGTCATGAATACTAAGGCCATCTTGGTCTTTCGGCTTACAAACCACGCTCCATTTGGCCGGCCTATATTTTTTCTTTTCACCATCTCGTTGCCAAAAGAACCTGGACCTAAAATAGTCCAGTCTTTGCAAGACCCCTTAGGTATATAGAATTCCACAAGTGAAAAATGGCGTGGTTTTGGTAAAACGACTTTAAATTACAAGGCACAACCTACTTATTGCCCCCACAATGTACGAGAAAACACCACCCAAAATCCAGAGTATGATATGGAAACTAATGTTAGTTCACAAATTAGTTATGCATCTAAGGCTATCACATCTGAAATGTTTGAAGCTCTTATGCTCATAAACAAACTGTGTAACAGCACTTCATACAGTTTAGGTGCTGTCATTGAAAGCAAGTGCAAGTCCCAGTGAAGTTTAGCCCTAGAAATGCAAATGCTAATCCTTGGAGATAGAGATTAAAATAGTAGCTAGTTTTGCCAGGGAATTCAAGGTTGTACGATGCACAGAAGAAAAGAAACGCCGAAAATACAATCTCAGGAAAATTAACCCTGCAAGAAAAAAATGATGTCAGTTACAGTCTAGCGTATAGTCTGAATGCCCGTAGCCTTGACCAAGAGGTTTACCTGTCTCTTGATCTTTTTCTGGTTTTCTGAAGTAAGGGAACCTTGTTGTCTTCAAAACTTTTCCCCGTCTTCTTTGTCACAACCCATTCGTTAAACTCTGATAATTCGAATAGACCAACCAGTGCAGCTCTCGTGCGGTGTATTGTCATCACACTCTCAAACAAAATCCAAAATGGCAGAAGGTGTATATTTCTGCAGAGTTGGTTTTAAGGACATTAAATTTTTTGTATGTGGAGAAGCGGATATGTGTAATCAAATTGTAAATGAAAGCACGTCTTGAGAAACTTACTTTGGATTTCTTATGGCTGTTACGACTAGAAGTACCATGGGAATATATGCGACGCCCCAGACTGGTAGGTATAGTTCTGGGATCATGACTGATAATGGAACTATGATAATTGAGAGAATACATGCGACAGCAGGGGCCACAACTCTCCGAACAAATAAGAAGCTATAGAGCATATAGAACTTCTTGACGACAGACACATCCTAATGAAACAACAATCGGGTAAATTTCAGTTTTTTTTAATATTTTGTTTTAGAGCCAATGAGGGAGAAAAGCCTACCTGAGAAGTCAAAATATCTACTGCTACTTTTCGGAATAAATTTGCACCACCACAAGCCCACCGGAATTGCTGTCGACAATAGGCCTTGTAACTGGATGGTAATTCACTCTTAACCTGCATTGTGTTTGCACAGTCAATTGATTGCATCAAACTATTATACTTTCAACAAAATTGTTGTGGTATAAAATCTACTCACTCTGATATCCCCGGCATATATAAATTTCCAACCCTTTAGGGTTGCTCGAATTGCCAAGTCCATGTCTTCAACTGTAGTGCGGTCCTTCCAACCACCTGCCTCTTTGATGGCTGCTGTGCGCCACACTCCGGCGGTTCCTTGGTTTACAACAGAAATTCCTTGAGACAATCATTTATTTTCGAGTCTATGTTCTAGAGTTTTTTGTCTTTTACTTTGTGGCTTTAGGATCCGTAAGTTGCAAAGGTGTGTACCATTAAAGCTGAAGAAGGCAAAGGATGCTGATCCTGCTTCTTGCTCAACTTTGAAATGGTAATCGAAGAACATCTTTTGTATCCTCGTCAACAGGCTCACGGTGCCATTCACTGCAAAATTCTGTCAATTAAGAATCGATCAATTCTATCAGAGCAATAAAACACTATCATGTTTGCGGAGTTGTACATTAGCACTATTTTGCATGCCAAAATTCTTGGAACTGTTTCTGTACCTCGTTTCCGGCACCGCATGAACGATAAGACGAGATAAGATGAACATGCTTTAGATGTTCATGAATGCAACGTTTCTTTTGCATAAAAAAACAAGTTTTTTATTACAAAGTTCCGTCTTAGTTTTGGAAACAGTGCTTGCGTAAACTTTTTGAATGAGGCCGACATTTTCTTTGTGGTGAACTGGTGATGTTCGAAAATATTTGAAGCATATATGAGTAATATGACAAGTGCGAACATGTAGGACGAAGGAGATAATAATGCAGTTTCCATTTCATGACCTAAGAGCATCTCCAACAGGGCTGCAAAAAACGCGCGCGCGGGGTAAAATGTGGTTTTAACGCGCGCGGGACGGTTTCGCGCGTTCCAGCGAAGGCGGAAAACTCAGGCGCGCGGGAAACAAATGCGCGCGCGGGGAAAAAGTGGCCGGTCGCCCGCTAGATTTGGCGCGTGGAATCCGGCGCGCCTATAAAATGCAGCGCCCGCCACGCGCCCTCTCCCGCTTCCTCTGTCGCTTTCTTGCCTCGCCGCCGACGCACCACCACCATGCCGCCGCGCCGCCGGGGAGCTTCAGGCTACCGCGGCGTACGTGCGCGCCCCTCCGGCACCTTCTATGCCGAGATTCGGTCCGGCGACGTGCGCCACGGCCTCGGCACCTTCGACAACCCCCACGAGGCCGCCCGCACGTACGACGTGGCGCGCGTGGCGCCTCTCGAGGCCTCGCGCACAGATGAACTTTCAGGACGTCTGGATGGGCGAGCAGGCGCAGGACCTCGCCCCCTCCGCCGCGGCTAGTAACTGACGCCGACCATCAGGGACACCGTCGGCAGCAGCGCCGCCTCCTCATCGCCGAGGCGGACGAGCGAGCCATGGCGGAGTGGCGCCAGCGCCACTCAGAGGATGTCACCAACAAGAACGCCTTTTGGGCGGAGAGAAGGGCAAGGCGACGCGCGGAACGGGCGGACAGGCGTCGTCGGAAGGCACTGGCGATATCGCAGTGCGATTTGGGACAGGCACCATTCTTCCCCGACAATGATGATCGCTGGGAAGACGCGTTTCTTGATACGTCGGACGACACAAGCGAGGAGGAGGAGGAGGACGACGACTCGGAGTAGTCCTCATAGTTTCTAGTTTGTGTTGTTTGGTTGAACTTTGCTATTTGTATCGGACTAGTTTGTGCTGTTTGGTTGAACTTTGCTATTTGTATCGTTGAATTATCTATTTGGTTGAACTAGTTTGTATTCTGGTTGCTCGCGCGCGCCGTTTTTTTTATAGCGTCCGTTGGAGCGGGTCGCACGCGCAATATTTTGCCGCCGCTGCTGGAGCTAGCGCCCTGTCGCGCGCAAAAAAACCGCTATTTCCGCGCGCAATAACTGTTTTAGCGCGCCGCTCATTGCGCGTCTGTCGGAGATGCTCTAATGAAAACTGCCTTGTGATAGACTTGCGGCTGGAAAGCTGGAAAGAGGAATGCTCCAGAGCTAATAGGAAATGGGAGTGCTTACCGAAGGACCACCGAGCTTGAACAAGAGCATCTTTTGGATTGTGCGCGAAGAACGGGATTGTTCTGAGAAGGAAGTCTGGTTCAGGCTGGAAATCAGCATCAAATATGGCAACATATTCACACTGCTTGGCATAGTCACATTCCATTCCCTTCTTCAGGGCTCCTGCTTTAAACCCCTTCTTGCCGCTTCTTGGGGCGTACTTAATGTTCAGACCCTTGGTCACCCAAGTTTCGCATTCAAGCTCCACCAAATTCTGCAGAAAGAATAAACCAATCAGCATAGATGCTTTAGACTGCAAATTCGGTGTCACATCAGACTGTTGATATCCTGTTCGCAGTCTAGAAGCGCATCTACTACAACTGACTGAACTGAGGAACTAGAGCACATTCAACAACTGACTGAACTGAGGAACTAGAGCAGCTTTACAAGTCAGGACGTGCCAAGGTCTCCGCTTGCAATTGGAGAACTTCCTTCGCAGGAAAGGTTTTGTGTTGTTGCTATGCGATCACAAATAGTCTTTGCTGTAATTGGATAACATTATATAAATCTAGTGGGGGATAATGCAGATTCGATTGTCACTGTTAACGTGAGGTCTACCTGCTTACTACACTAACAGACATTTGTTTGGGAGGCCACCCCTGCTTTATCTTAAGGTACATGTGCTCGCCAATTAGTATCTCTACCCTAATGAGAGTTGAGAACATGTTACCCTCGTTTATACATCATTATATTGCCTAAACTCTACTGAAACATGCTTCACTTTTTCCCTGAAATGAACATTTGTGAAATATCAAACGATTTATTTTAGTTGTGTGTATGGCATGCAACAATCGAGTGTTCAAAAGAAGAGAAACTTATTGGTAATTGTTTGTAATCGGGTGCCCGGTCCGCCTCTCGCGTTGGTCACCATGCAAGCTTGCCACGTCACCATGTGCCCAGCGGGCCCCATGCAGTCACATGCCTTATCCCTTCCCACCCGTGTCGTTCTCATCCACCCATTCGCACCCCACTGTTGTTCCACTCTCTAGCTCAACCCCGAACAAAACCTCACACCGCGCACCGTAGGCCACAGGACCACCTCGTGCCCACAAGTGAGGCCACAGGGGGAGATGCACATCGACCCCATTGGACCACCTCGCACCGTTACGCTGCTATAAAGGGCCCTATCTTTCCTGCAAGGGCCATCTGGCGGGGTGACGTTGGTGCGAAGGAGCGCTGATGCTAGAGAGGGGCGTTGCGAGCATCTACTTGGTCGGAGCGGCGGTATGCGAGCCATGGCAGCAGTGCCACAAGCGGGGAGCGGACGGTGCTATTGTGATCAGAGACGCTTGTCACGGCAAAGGCCAGTGGCTACTACTACTACTGCGGAGCGGGGGTGCCGGTGTTGCGTGCTGGGGCGACGAGCGGTGTCATGACTGCGGTCGCGCGGTGCTACAATCGCGATGCGCCGATGCTACAATGTCGTTGACGGGTCTGTGAAGGATGCAACTGCAGGCCAGAAGAGCTGCGAGGGAGCCGATGTGCTGGATGGGTGCTGCAATCGCTAATAGCCAATGGTGCAAGGACGATGATGGTGAGCGTTGGTGTTCTGTCAAGGGAAACGTGCACTACAAAATCCCTGTTCTGTCAAGGGAAACGTGCGCTACAAAATCCCGCACAGTGGTGTCGTGAGTTCGCTCGACTGTGCTGCAAGGTCCAGTGATGGCGGCGGTCCGACCAATCGGTTGTTGCGACCGGAACTACTAGTGTTGTGAGAGAAGACACTACGAGTCACCGACAGGGGTGGGGGTGGGCTGCAAGGGCCATGGTTGTGGCGTCTCTAGTTCTCCAAAGGGTGTTGTGAGGGCGAAGTGCGCGAGCAATGCAGGGGGAGAATTTTGGTTGATTTTGCTCCATGAATACGTTGCAACCATGCGGAAAGGGGGAAGGGGAGGATGCAATGAGGATGACAACCGCTATGATCAAAGGAATATGTGTGGGGCCATCCAACGGCTCACGAGGTGACTGATCGGTTAGATTGGTGCCTTGAAACTATCAATTCATGTAGGGTGGGCCTGCTCGTGAGCCGATCGGTTAGATTGGTGTCTAGAAACCACCAATTTATATGGGGCGGGGCTAATTTATGGGTTCATTTCTTAGTAGTAGGAGATTCAACTCTCACTCTCCCTATATAACTTAGTGTCAACAGACGTCTTATATTAAGTTACGAGAGTATTTCGGTGGGTTAGGTTAGTGTTAATGTGATATATAGGGGCAGTTGTGCTTAGAATGATTTATTCAGCGGAAGGAAATCTTTACTTGAACGATTATCGTGTCTACCTGTATATAGAGCAGCCATGTTGAGTTAAGTCTACCTTAATCTTAAGAGCTAACAAGTAATAAGATGTTAGAAGGTCTTTTCGTGATATTCCTTTTAATAGCGAGGCGTCTATGATAACTTCGTCAATCTTAAAGCTCTGCAATTTAGACACGGTCTTCAATAGCCGGTGTGTGAGTATACACGTATGTGATAGTGTGCATGTATTTACGTCTACATTGTAATCGGTGTTTCACGATTTCTATGAATAGTGAGGTTCAGACTTCTTTAGCCGTACGCACGCGTGATAATACGAGTGTGTGCATGTGTACATCAACAATGTAATCGGTGTTTTAAAACAAAATCTACCTTGATTAACGGATCGGTGGAATTGTCCAGCACTTGGACGATTATCCTGTCCAGCACCTCCGCCAGCGACACGGCCCCCGCCCCCGACGAGGACGAGACGCCATTGTAGACGCCGGTGAACCACGAGATGGTCTCCTGGAAGTCCAGCCGCCCGCCCACTACGAGAGCAGAGAGAAATGATGCCCCGACGAAATCAGATCACGTCACGTGCGCCGCGACCGCCGGGTGCGAGGGAAAAAGGAGTGAGAAAGAGTAATGTACCGGCAAGCGGGTGGCTGAAATCGACGGCGCCGGTGGAGACGGCGGCGACGAGGGCCGCGGCGGCTGCTAGGACGAACAGGAGGGCGCCGCCGATTTCTCCAGCCTCCATGGGCGACGGAGGGGAAGGAGAAGAGTGCGACTGGTCAAGCGAGCCCAATGGAGCGTTTTTCTAAGGTCAACACCAATGCTTGTGTCTTCCCTTCCTTCCTCTTTTGATACGCTTCCATAGATGTGCTCCTGGCGTACGTGCTTTATATATCTGGTGCAAGTGGGCACACTCTGCTATCACTCGCAAGTCCCAACTGTTAAATCGGAAACATAGCGTTTGATACTTAAGGACAATTTGGCCACGAACTAGCCACTAATGTTCACCTCCAGATCCATAATTGTCGATGAGCATCTATGTAGTGACATGCTAATATGGGAGAGTTTAATCGAGTAGCTCATAGGTTTGCTAGAAGAGATGCGTACTCTGCATCTGCAGGTGTAGCGGCTCGCTGCATCCTCCAGTATGTTAGAACTTCTCCGTCAGGGTTGTAATGATTTGTTCTGTAATTAATACTCAAAGTTATACTAAGTGTGTTAATAGAGCTCTCAAATACTACTCTTTCCGTCTCAAAATAAGTGTCTTAACCTTGGTATAATTTTATACTAAAATTAATACAAAGTCGAGACACTTATTTTGGGACAGAAGGAGTATTCCTGGCCATTCTGACGACAGACCTATCAACGTGGTCATGGAGACCGAGTGGCAGTGCAGTAGCATTTTGTGTGTGTGTGCGCGCACGCGCGCGTGAGTGTGTTATGTCTCTCTCTCTATGTGTGTGTGGGGGGAGGGGTCGTTAAGGGTTATACCTGACCAAGGGCAGCCCGGCCCGGCCCGAACGGCCCGACCCATCCCGGCCTGAAAAAGCCCGACCCGACCTGGCCCGAGGGTGCTCACGGGCTGGGCCTGGGCCTAGATTTCAAGCCCGAAGGCCGGGTCGGGCCGGGCCCATGCTTGCCATATTTCCGATTTAACGAAGAGGCCCGACGGGCTTTTACACTGATGGGTCGGGCTTGGGCCTGATTTCTAGGCCCGATGTCCGGGCCGGGCCGGACCCGGGCCAGAGTTTTTTGTGTCAGGCTTGGTTAGGCCCGGCCCGAGGGATGGCCAGGTATATTAAGGGTGAACACGGTCCGGTCCATGACAGAGCCGCTCTTTGAACTATCGCTCATTGTTGTGGTATTGCTTATTTTTTACCTTTATATTGTCGTGATTATATATTGTCTCATATCATGTTGTTGATGTTATATGCCATGTCTCACACACATTACTTATTGTCATTTTTTAGTTGGCTTTGCTATGTTCATGCCTTATTTTTGCGCCATCTCATATATCACAAATTTATTGCAAAAGTGGAACTCACTTTGTGCATCTATGTTCATTTTTGCACCCTCCGGTTTCTAGAAGTTAGGGGAAGCATTTATCCTAGTTTGTGCACTTTGTATTCAAATGCAAATAACTCACTTATGTGCGCACAAATGTGGAGGAGTTCAACCTAAACCTGTAGAGCCATTGTTAAGCTTATCAGAATATATTTTTATATGCGTCTAATCATATTGTCATCAACCGTAAAAAACGGGGAGATTGAAAGGACATCCACCCCTAATGAGGGTTTTTGTGTTAATGGCAACGATCATTAGAGAACTAACTGTGTTTTGAGTTCAAACTAACATGCAGCTCAGACGAGGATGAAATTTGGCATGGGTTCATTATATGACCCCTATAGGATGTGGCAAAAATTTGAGAGCGTTACGGAAAAACCTGGATGCACTTCGTGTACAAGCTGAACACTCTCCAACGAAGTTTCAGAGTTCCGAACGTAAACCCTTGGAGTTCTACATACAACTCATTTTTTTACATCATTACCCATTCAAACTTTTTCTATGTTTGATACACCCTATTCAAAGTCTTATGCTCAAATTTGGTAACTTTTTGAGTTGGTTTGCTATTTTTAAAGCATTAGTTGATTTTCTGGCCACTAAAAAGGGAAAAATTAAACGCTCATATGTTCAAAGTAACATGCAAATAGCTCAAAAAAGGATGAAACTTGGCATGGGTTCATCGTATGACCCCTATATGGCGTGGTAAAATTTGAGAGCATTACGACAAAAACTAGATGCACTTCGTGTACAAACTGAACACTCTCTAAAGAACGGAAACACTCGCCTTCCACATAAAACTACATTTTTATAGCATTTCCCCTTTAATTTTTTTTCTATGTCGAAGATACACCATTGAAACCGCCATGCTCAAGCTTGAGATTACTCTGGGTTAAGAAACATGATATGCTCAAGCACTTTCCTTAATTACAAGACCTGTGGCGGATGCGGAAAATTTCCCACCACTGCTAAATTTAGAAATTTTTGAAAAGGGTGGGTATGGGTTAGGGAAATATTGCAGTGGTGGTTTTTTGCAAAAAAATAAATATTGCAGTGGTGGGCAATTGCAGATGCCCGCCTGATACGGTGGGAAATAGTGGCGACCTTCCTGGCGCACCTGCCACTATTGTTTCTATCTCAGACTGATTCTATGAAAACTTAAGAGTGACAGGTGACGATAACTTCCCATCACTGTTGAGCCTTTAGCAGTGACCAGCTCCTTTTTTTCACCCTGCACTGGAACTTTTCCAAAATAGATGTGGCGGGTCACTGTCTGTGCCCGCCACTAATGTGACCTCACCTGTAAGCTTTTTCCTAGTACTGCGACTACCATCCCAGGCGAGCCGGTCGGGTGCGTGTGGCTGGGTTAGGTCGCACAAGCAACACAGTTGTTGCTTGGGTCGGGTGAGTGACCAACACGGTCAGGGGCCAGCGAAGCTGACAACCCGGCCTAGCTAGTCCCTCGCACTCACTCCCGGCTAAAGCCGCCCCCCATGACGGCGGCCTCGGGCACGACCGCGGTCTAGCCTTCTGGGAAACATAGTAGAAAACAAAAAAAATTCACACCTATGCACACCCAAGATAAATATGAAGATGCATTACGGGTTGGGATCACGATCGTTACCGTCACCGAGTTGCAGCGGAAGAAGAACGTGTCGGTGTAGATTGTACTTGGAGTCCCTCGAACCATTGATGAACGATCCCACGAATTGCCCGCAAACAGTCCCTCGAACCAAAGACCGAAAGCACGGCCTCTCTACTTTTGCAAATGTGCTACCTTCATGATCCAGCAGCGCTTCATCGTCCAAAGCTAATCGTCGCCGAAGAATTCTAGAGAGGGGATTAGAACCACATTGGGCTTTTAATTATGAGGATTAGAGGATCTAGGTCTAGCTCTAATTAGATCAACTAGAACTAGAGGGAACTAGAGGAGGCTCCAAAACTTGTATATCTCCATAGAGCAAAAACCCCTAGTATATATAGGTTGGAGGGGAGGGAGAGGGAATACACCAAGGGGGGAGAGGGAATACACCAAGGAGTTGGACTCCTCCTCCATTCCAATTCCCCCCCCCCCCCCCCATAAGGAAGGGGGGCACCACTTCCTATTGAGCCAAGTTGGCCCAATGCTCCTTCCCCGGTTTGGCCTTGTAAGACCTATTGGTATTCAATTTAATATGAAAGCCTTCTAATAAATATTAGACCTTTTATATATAATTTCATAGCCCCGGAAATATTTTCCACCTATATATTATTTATCGGTAATACCCGGTATTACCTGATACTCTCCGAAACGCTACCGGATCCTCTTGAAACTATTTCGAATATTTATAAAACAATTACACAAATATATTCTCATCACTCCCGTCCTACTAACACTCTATAGATCATGATTGCCTTAAGCTTGTGACCCTGTAGGTTCGATAACTCATAGACATGAACGAAACCGTTCATTCAATGACCGATAGCAAAATCGTGGACGTCCATATCGATCCATATGAGCACACGAATGATATTCGAGTGAACCTTTGATTATCATGTGATGTACCCTTTGCTTCGTGATACTTCAAAAAACCAGGGATGCATCGGTATCCTCCTGAGTCATGACATGCCCACTATACCGTTATCCTCGTTACCGGTTTTGTTCTTCTTTCTCGTTGTCGTGTTCCAGCAACCCCATGAAGTAGTCACCTGTGTATTGCCAGACGATGATGGATGCTTTCACACCGAGAGGGCCCTAAGAATATCTCTCCATCATCGAAGGAGCAAATCCCACTCTCGAGCCATCTAGTCCCTTGTCAAACTTTTCTGATGAGCCTGTAAGTTGTCGTTGTGATCACCGTGTTACAGGTGACGTTTAAGCAACCCCAAAGTCCACCTTACAGTAAGAAGTGACTACGATACTCTCATGGTATGAGGAGAAAAATCACATGTTAACACTCCGTGTTATTATAATTGATTGCAGATGATATAAAATCAATTCATAAAAGGCAAGTTTGGGTCGATTCAATATTATTGTTCTTCCAACGTCATAATCTCAATGTTGTTTTAGGACTATCATTTACACTCAACGATATCCTAAGACCCGGAAAATGTGATCACCAACAACACTTGAGCTAGTCCTAGAGGCAAGACTAGGAACCATTTATTTAACCGTTTTATCATTCCACACGTGGATATGTGTTTTCCACTGAATCGCATATTCCAGGGTCATAACAGTTATATCATAAAATATAAACTCTTTAATTATGAATACGGAAATATAATAATACAAATATTATTGCCTCTAGGGCATATTTCCAACACAACTATCATGGACCGCCGAGGCAGGTCGCCCGGGTCCGAGCCGTACGGGCAGATCGGACGGCGTGGAGAGCCCCGAGAGGCCCCGGTTGCACATCAGCTGGAAACGGACGGTGTGGAGGACCATTTCGCCCTCGAAGGCCCCAAGCAAGCGGGTGCTCCAGCATCCTTTATAGGAGTAATATGTGCTTCAAAGTAGCACAATACATTTCATATAGAAAGTTTTCATATGCTTCATGTTTATATAGTAGTTTGCAATTTCATCATGCACATCCCATTTAGTTCATTTGGTGAGATTTCATACATTCATAGCTCTAGTGCATTTGTTACATGGCAATCCCTACTCCTTCAATTAGCATTGATTATAAGGCATGTGCATAGCCTAATGATCAGGTGTGTTGATGCAAGACTTTCTTCCACTTTTGTTTTCTTAAACCTCCATCATCATTTTGTTTTTTCATTTAAGTGCAAAGATCAAGGCACACGCTCAAGTATTGCAAAGTTATCGATTGGTTGAAACAAGGAGGTTATGTTGCTGATTTGCTTGACCGACAATCTGGTCGGTCCATGATAAATTGTTTTCCTGATAAAGTGAAGACTTAGCATACTATGCTTTCATCATACACTTGACATTATCTTTCTAAACCTAAAGGCATTAATGAATTTGACATGAACGCATTGAGCCATGAAAAACGAGAGTGATGGTACTTGCTTTGTATCAACTATAGACTATTGCATTGCATCACTATTCTTCAAAGTCATACCTAATTACATCATATTGATTATAGATCATGCTAGTGGCATTTACAATAAAAATATATTTCCTTATCATCTACCTACTCGAAGACAAGTAGGAATTAAATTTGGGGATGCTGATACGTCTTGAACATATCGATAATTTTTGATTGTTTCATGCCATGTTTATATATTTTTTGGCATCATTGTTTTTCATTTTTATGGACTAACCTATTAACTCAGTGCCCAATGTGAATTGTTGTTTTTGCAAGCTTTTGGATTTTAGGAAATCAATTTTACGGAGTTCCAATAATTCTAGAAAAAAATCAGAAATTATTTTGCATCGGGATGCTCTCGGAGGCCACTGATACGCCTCCGTCGTATCTACTTTTCCTAACGCTTTTCCTCTTGTTTTGGACTCTAATTTGCGTGATTTGAATGAAACTAACCCGGACTGACCCTGTTTTCAGCAGAACTACCATGGTGTTATTTTTGTGCAGAAATAAAAGTTCTCGGAATGACACAAAACTTTTTGGAGAATTTTTATGGAATAAAAGAAAAATACTGGAGCCAAGAACCACTGGAGGGGGGCCCCTGGGTGAGCACAACCCACTAGGGTGCGCCCCCCTCCTGGCGTGCCCAGATGGGTTGTCCCCACCTGGTGGCCTCGCAGACCCTGAATCCAACTCCATAAATACCTATTTTTCCAGAAAAAAATCAGGGAGAAAGAATTATTGTGTTTCACGAGATGGAGCCGCCGCCACCTCCTATTCTTCATCGGGAGGCCAGATCTGGAGTCCGTTTGGGGCTCCGAAGAGGGGGATCTTCGATCTTCGTCATCACCAACCCTTCTCCATTGCCAATTCCATGATGCTCCCCACCGGGAGTGAGTAATTCCTTCGTAAGCTCGCTGGTCGGTGAGGAGTTGGATGAGATTCATCATGTAATCGAGTTAGTTTTGTTAGGGCTTGATCCCTAGTATCCATTATGTTCTGAGATTGATGTTGCTATGACTTTGCCATGCTTAATGCTTGTGACTTTGGGCCCGGGTGCCATGATTTCAGATCTGAACCATTTATGTTATCATCCTTATATCTATGTTCTAGATCCGATCTTGCAAGTTATAGTCACCTATTACGTGTTATGATCCGTAAACCCCGAAGTGACAGTAGTCGGGATACTTTCCGGTGATGACCATAGTTTGAGGAGTTCATGTATTCACTATGTGTTAATGCTTTGTTCCAGTTCTCTATTAAAAGGAGGCCTTAATATCCCTTAGTTTCCAATAGGACCCCGCTGCCACGGGAGGGTAGGACAAAAGATGTCATGCAAGTTCTTTCCATAAACACGTATGACAATTTACGGAATACATGCCTACATTATATTTATGAACTGGAGCTAGTGCCGTATCGCCCTAGATTATGACTGTTATATGATGAATATCATCCAACGAATACACCAATCCAATGCCTACGAATTTCTCTTATATTGTTTTTGCTAAGTTACTACTGCTATCGTTACTGTTACACTTGCTACAAAATCATTGTTATCACTGCTACTGTTACTATTGCTGTTGCTACTACTATCAAAACAATCATACTACTTTGCTACTGATCACTTTGCTGCAGATAATTAATCTCCAGGTGTGGTTGAATTGACAACTCAGCTGCTAATACTTGCAAATATTCTTTGGCTCCCCTTGTGTCGAATCAATAAATTTGGGTTGAATACTCTACCCTCGAAAACTGTTGCGATCCCCTATACTTGTGGGTTATCAAGACCTTTTTCTGGCGCCGTTGCCGGGGAGCATAGCTATATTTGTTGAGTCACTTGGGATTATTATCAAATTATCACTATGAAGAATCTGAAGGATACTAAAACCAAGATCGTTCCCTCTAGGACGAGGGGAGGTAAGGAACTGCCATCACACTCTGCACTTGATTCACCTTCTGTTTTGAGTAGACTTGCAACACCACCACATGTTATTAATCCTATTATGTCACAAGTCATTGATGATGCTACTTCTGCTATGAATGATACTCATGATGATGCTAGTACCTTGCTTGATGATAATGTGCCACTAGGTGAATTTCTTGATGAACAACTTGCTAGAAGTAAAGCTTTTGAGAATGCTGAAACTGATGAAATTATTGAAACTGATGAAGTGCTTGAAACTGAAAATCTTGAAAAACCTATTAGACCTAGTCCTCCTAGATATGAATTGCCTAAGATACCGGAAGGTTATGTTATGGATGAGGAGACAACTAGAGACTTTCTTGCTTGCAATGATAGAGATGATCTTAAGAAATTATTATGCAAATTGAAAGAAAAATCTTTGAATGCTAGAATGAAATGTGATCCTAAGTTTGCTGCTTCACCTATCTTTGTTGATGATAAAGATTATGAATTCTCTGTCGACCCAGAGTTAATTACTTTGGTTGAATCTGATCCTTTCCATGGTTATGAAATTGAAACTGTTGTGGCACACCTTACTAAATTGAATGACATAGCCACCCTTTTTGCTCATGATGAGAAAATTCACTATTATTATATCCTTAAGTTATTTCCATTCTCATTAAAGGGTGATGCTAAGACTTGGTATAATACTCTTGCTCCTGGTTGTGTGCGTAGTCCCCAGGATATGATTTACTATTTCTCTGAAAAATATTTTCCTGCTCATAAGAAACAAGTTGCCTTACAGGAAATATTTAACTTTATGCAAATTGAAGAAGAGAGTCTCCCACAAGCTTGGGGGATGCTTCTCCAATTGCTTAATGCTTTACTTGATCATCCTCTTAAGAAAAATGAAATACTTGATATCTTCTATAATGGACTAACCGATGCTTATAGGGATTTCCTAGATAGTTGTGCTGGTTGTGTTTTCAGGGAACGAACTGTTGAACAAGCTGAAGAATTATTGAATAACATATTGGAAAATTATGATGATTGGACTCTTCCCGAACCACTGCTTAAACCTACTCTGAAGAAGAGGGGTATCTTATATCTCAGTCTTGAAGATATGCAAGAAGCAAAGAAATCTATGAAGGAAAAAGGTATTAAAGCTGAGGATGTCAAAAATTTACCTCCTATTGAAGAAATACATGGGCTTGATACAACACCACCCAAGGTGGTAGAGGTAAATTCACTAATGAAATTTAATGAAAAGAAAAATCCTTATAATATGCATCCTAGTCAATGCCTTTATGAGTTTGATAATTATATTAGAAAACAAGATCACTTCAATGCAAATGTTATGAAACAATTGAAATACAACTCTGATATGATTTCTCGCTTGAGTGACTTGTTATTTAGAATTACCAATGATGTTAGAGGTGTAGGAAAGCATGCCTCTATGGTTCAAACTCAACTAGAACAAGTTGCCAAATCTCAAAAAGAATTGCTTGATGAAATGAACAATAATATCAGTGATCATGCTGTCAAAGTAATGACTAGAGGAGGTAGAATGACTCAGGAACCACTTTATTCTGAGGGACACCCTAAAAGAATTGAACAAGAATCTCAAAGAATTAACACTGATGCACCTAGTCCTTCTAAAAAGAAGAAGAAAAACGATAGGACTTTGCATGCCTCTACTGAACCTGAAGTAGAAAAGCCTCCTGATAATGATAATGATGTATCTATTTCTGATGCTGAAACTCAATCTGGTAATGAACACTCACCTACTGATAATGAAAAAGATAATGATGAGGTTCATGAAGACACTCAAACAAATAATAAAGAACCAGATAATGATGTTGAAATAGAACCAACTGTTGATCTTGATAACCCACAACCCAAGAATAGAAGATACGATAAAAGAGACTTTGTTGCTAGAAAACATGGTAAGAAAAGAGAACCATGGGTTCAAAAACCTATGCCCTTTCTGCCTAAATCAACTAAGAAGAAAGATGATGAAGAATTTGAACGCTTTGCTGAAATGATTAGGCTGGTCTTTTTGCGCACTCGTTTAACTGATATCTTAAAGATGGCCCCTTATGCAAAGTACATGAAAGACATCATCACCAATAAGAGAAAAATACCGGAAGCTGAAATCTCCACCATGCTTGCTAATTATTCTTTTAAGGATGGAGTACCTAAAAAAATTGGATTTCTAGGAATACCAACTATACCTTGCTCCATCAAAAGAAATTATGTGAAAACTGCTTTATGTGATTTAGGAGCTGGTGTTAGTGTTATGCCTTTCTCTTTATATAAAAGACTTGATTTGAATAAACTCACACATACTGAAATATCTTTGCAAATGGCTGACAAATCAACTGCCATACCTATCGGTATTTGTGAGGATGTGCCCGTTGTTGTTGCAAATGTTACTATCTTAACTGACTTTGTTATACTTGAGATGCCCGAGGACGACAACATGTCAATTATCCTTGGTAGACCCTTCTTGAATACTGCAGGGGCTGTTATTAATTGCAATAAAAGCAAGGTCACTTTTCATATCAATGGTGATGAGCATACGGTGCACTTTCCGAAGAAGCAATTCCAAGTGAATGGTATTAATGTTATTGAAAAGTCTCCGACAATCACTATTGGAAGTGTTCAACTACCTTTACCTACTGCCAAAAAAATATGATATACTTATTGTTGGGGACGTGCATATCCCCGTTGAGGTAACTTAGTGTTTTATGAAAGTTCTTCGGCTTCATGCTAATCGAAGGTGGTTGTTAATAAGACTTGATCAACCTTATTAATGGATCACTTTTGAGAGGTATGAAGTTGATGAATTTAGTAGCCACTACTTTATGTCCTTACCTTTTATTTTCTGTTTTTCTTAGTTAAATAAAATAAAATGCCATGTTTTATCTGTTTTCTGAATTTCCCGTGCAATAAAAAATGACCCAAAAATAAAAGTTCTCAGAATGCCCTGAAAATTTAATACGATTTTTTTTCTGAATATTTCTAAATTTGTGATGCAAATAACATCAGAGGGGGGGGGGGGGTGCACCAGGTGGGCACAACCCACCTGGGTGCGCCAGCAGCCCCAGGCGCGCCCTGATGGGTTATGGTCCCCACGTGGGCCCCCTCACATATCTCTTTAGCCCATGTCATCACCTACCTCCAGAAAAAATTCACCATTGCTCTCTCTCTCTCTCTCTTGTGTTCTTGCTCTCAAACCCGCGGATTCCGATCTCTTTGTTCAAAGCTCCATTTCCGAAACTATTTTCGGGGATTGCTACTTGGTATGTGACTCCTCCATTGGTCCAATTAGTTTTTGCTTTAGTGGTTTGTATGTTGAGTAATTAGCTACTCTTGGTGCTGCTGTAGATGAGCTTACATGTTGAATTCTTAGAGTTCTAAGTAGTTTGAATGCTTGATTTGGCCTCTATGCATCCCTATGAGTAGTTGCTATCAATCTGGTGAAGTTTTGTTGATAAAATTTTTGTGGAATAAAAATTTCAGAATTTTATTTATAGGAATAAGATGAGTTTCTTTAGGAAGTTTGCTTCGAAGAAGAACTCCAAGGGAGTTATTGGGGAGTCATCGGACAATGACCTCCGCACCCGGAGAATGGCGGAGGTACGGCCGTGCAAATGGCCGCACAACCCATTCATGGATGGAGCCGAATCCCTCAAGAGTTTGCACAATTTGCTGCTAATGCCAGCCTCACTGACTTCATCGCAGCTAAGTGTGAACAGTATCATCTCCTCACAAATTCCTTTGTGCAAAGTTTTCATTTCTTAAGTAGGAATAACCCTCCTGAGGTGCAGTTTAATTTATATGCTGAAACCCGTCAGATACCACTTACTGAATTTTGTAATATATGCTTGATCCCTACTGACGGGGAATTAAGAGAGCCTAAGCTTGGGGGAGTACGTATTTCCACCGACATTACATTCATTGTTCACACATCTCATTCCAGTTGTCGGTGTTCATACTTTTTCATTGTATCATCCATGTTAGATTTATTTTCTCGCTTTCTTCTTGTGTGTTCGAAAAACTTTGAGAAAATACAAAAAATATTTCCTGCTTCTTTTCGTTTTTTCTTTCTAGTTTAATTAGCTGTAGTGTTAAAAGAAAACCCAAAAAGATTTCTCGATTCTTCTTCTTGCTTGTTGGGAGCTTTCCTGTGTAAATATTTTTTCTCGTTTTTGTTTTTCCCTTTAATTTGCTTTCTTCCAAAAAACTAAAAACTCCAAAAATATTTCAGTGTGTTTCTCTGAATTTCTTTTCTGATTATTGAGTCATACTAAGGAGAAGACCACGATGAAATTGTTGAGTGGCTCTCATATGCATTATTATTGATCTAACAAAGAGCCCAAATTACCTTGTCTTCTCCTTTGAATAAAATGTTTGCAGATTCAAGCTTAGTCCACGGCACTCTTGCATTATTATTATTTTCATATCATTCGGTCGTGCAAGTAAAAGGCAATAATGACGATATTTGATGAACTAGCTGTGGCAGGGAGAAACGGGTATGAACTCAACTTGTTCTATTTTTGTAAATATGTTTAACCTAGTATCCATGATTCAGCCTATTATGATTAAACATGTTTGCGATGACCCTTAGAGATTATAGTTTCTCATGCCATGCTTAAGTAGCTAGGAGTGGATAATGATTTATCTTGGATGTCAACATTGCGTTAAAATGATTGTGATGTAGTATGATGATATGGTATCCTCCTCTGAATGTTCGAGTGGCTTGACTTGGCACATGTTCATGCATGTAGTTGAATCAAAACCAACATAGCCTCTATGATATTTATGTTCATGGTGTTCATATCCTACTCATGCTAGTATCCAATGTTACTTATGCATAATGCATGTTTATGACCGTTTTCGCTCTCTAGCTGGCCGCTTCTCAACCTATTTGCTAGCCTTCGCCTGTACTAAGTGGAAATACTGCTTGTGCATCAAAATACTAAAACCCAAGTTATTTCAGATGAGTCCACCATACCTAACTATATGCGGTATTACCCTGTCGTTCTAAGTAAATTTGCATGTGCCACCTCTAAAAACTTCAAATAAATATCCTTTTTGTGTGCCTGGATTGTTCATAGAGTGACAGGAGGTAGTCAGTATCTTCCATGCTAAGCGGGTTATTCTCATGATGAGTGTTTATTCACTCGTCCTTGCACAAGAGGGGCGGTAATAGGGATTCCCAGTCCCGAATTCAAAATTGCAAATAATTAAACAAAACTCCCCCAGGACTGTTGTTGGTATGGACGGTACCCGTGGATTCGGTTAGCTGTGGAGTGTGTTTGTTGGTGGAGGGGGAGTAAACCTTTACTTTTTATCGCTTGGGAACCGCCACTAATGTGTTTAGCATGGAAGATACCGATAAATAATGGTCGCGAAGTAAACAAGAAGGGTGAATTTCACAAAATTTCATTTACCTCTGTTTTAAAAATTTGAGCTGTGGCACCGCTGCAAATCACTGCTTCCCTCTGCGAAGGAACTATCTATTTACTTTTATGTTGTGTCATCACCTTCTCAAATAAGCGCTAGATCCTGAGAGCACTATTGTCATCCTCATGCATTGTGTGTAGCTAATGTTGGGTGCATCATGACTGGGTCTTTTCAACCATGAATTACAATGTCTAGTCGCTGCTTGAACTTTGGAGGTGCTCTGCATTTATATTTTGCGGTCTCAGAAAGGGCTAGCGAGATACCACTATTGTCATATTATATCATGGTTGTTTTGACAAAGTGTTATCATTTGAGATATCTTATTATTGCTCGCTAGTTGATTATGCCATTGATATGAGTTAATATAATTTTTAAGAGTTATTGTCGACATGGTTAGTCATGATCTTTGCTGAAAACCTGGGTGCTACTTAAGCTTATTTATGTAAACAAGAGCAAAAGAGTTCGTAAAAGTTTTTCTTTTCACTTTCAGTTTATCAACTGGATTGCTTGAGGACAAGCAAAGGTTTAAGCTTGGGGGAGTTGATACGCCTCCATCATATCTACTTTTCCTAACGCTTTTCCTCTTGTTTTGGACTCTAATTTGCATGATTTGAATGAAACTAACCCCGACTGACGCTGTTTTCAGCAGAACTACCATGGTGTTGTTTTTGTGCAGGAATAAAAGTTCTCGGAATGAGACGAAACTTTTTGGAGAATTTTTATGGAATAAAAGAAAAATACTGGAGCCAAGAACCACCGAAGGGGGGCCCCCTGGGTGAGCACAACCCACCAGGGCGCGCACCCCTCCTAGTGCGCCCAGGTGGGTTGTCCCCACCTGGTGGCCCCACAGACCCTGAATCCAACTCCATAAATACCTATTTTTCCAGAAAAAATCAAGGAGAAAGAATTATCGCGTTTCACGAGACAGAGCCACCGTCACCTCCTGTTCTTCATCAGGAGGCCAAATCTGGAGTCCGTTTGGGGCTCCGGAGAGGGGGACCTTCGATCTTCGTCATCACCAACCCTTCTCCATCGCCAATTCCATGATGCTCCCAATCGGGAGTGAGTAATTCCTTCGTAGGCTTGCTTGTCGGTGAGGAATTGGATGAGATTCATCAGGTAATCGAGTTAGTTTTGTTAGGGCTTGATCCCTAGTATCCATTATTTTCTGAGTTTGATGTTGCTATGACTTTGCCATGCTTAATGCTTGTCACTTTGGGCCTGGGTGCCATGATTTCAGATCTGAACCGTTTATGTTATCATCATTATATCTATGTTCTAGATCCGATCTTGCAAGTTGTAGTCACCTATTACGTGTTATGATCCGTAAACCCCGGAGTGACAGTAGTCGGGATACTTTCCGGTGATGATCGTAGTTTGAGGAGTTCATGTATTCACTATGTGTTAATGCTTTGTCCCGGTTCTCTATTAAAAGGAGACCTTAATATCCCTTAGTTTACAATAGGACCCCGCTGCCACGGGAGGGTAGGACAAAAGATATCATGCAAGTTCTTTCCATAAGCATGTATGACAATTTACGGAATACATGCCTACATTATATTTATGAACTGGAGCTAGTGCCATATCGCCCTAGATTATGACTGTTATATGATGAATATCATCCAACGAATTCACCGATCCAATGCCTACGAATTTCTCTTATATTGTTTTTGCTAAGTTACTACTGCTATCATTACTGTTACACTTGCTACAAAATCATTGCTATCACTGCTACTATTACTATTGCTGTTGCTACTACTATCAAAACTATCATACTACTTTCTACTGATCACTTTGCTGCAGATAATTAATCTCCAGGTGTGGTTGAATTGACAACTCAGCTGCTAATACTTGCAAATATTCTTTGGCTCCCCTTGTGTCGAATCAATAAATTTGGGTTGAATACTCTACCCTCGAAAACTGTTGCGGTCCCCTATACTTGTGGGTCAGCCACCGACCGTGGACATGGGGTTACCCACATCCCACATGTATGGTGGGGACACATTGCCCCTGGTACTTCGATTCACGACCTCTCAATGCCTATATTTATCTTCTGTCCGAAAAACCCTTAATCTCGAGGAGTTCTTCTATTTTTGTAAGAACACCTCTGTGTTCCATGACGATTCAATCTGGAGGCTTTTACCGGTACTTTGCCGGAGGGGGTGATCATCAAGGTGGTCTTCTCCATCAACTTGAAGGCCATCATGATTGTCTATGAGTAGTTTCCATTGGACTATAGATCCATAACAATACCTAGTTAGTCTTGTCCCCCATGTTTCTCACAAAGATCAGATGTGTGGCCCTACATGATTGTGATCCATCTGACGTATCCGTTGGTGCATTTTCTGTGATATGATGAATTGTCACTTTATGATCGAATTTATCCATGAATCTTTTTGAGATCTATTTGGTGTCTTTGCAGCATAATTCTTATTTATATATTCTCCCAGATCTATCTTTCTTTTGTTGGCCAAGTTTGAGGGGTGATCTTCAAGAGGGAGTTGCGTATGATAGTTGGGTTTAATATTGCAAGTAATTTACTGCAGCGAAAGAAAGTGGAAAGGGCTTATATTGTGTTGTTGCCACTAGTGATAAAATGACCGTTATCCGACTGCATCTATAGCTAATTTGTTCACCACACCTTGCTTTCTTTCAGAGAGAAACCACTAATGAACCTATGGGTCCTAGTCCACATATTCTTCCTTATTCTTTCAACCTTGATCAAACGCTCTTTTTCCATTCCTTGTTGTTACTTTCGATGCAATGAAATCTTCCATACACTTGTGCTTTTAATCCTTGTAACTAGCAATGCTATTGAGACTGAGTACCTCACTAGCTTTCTTGGGACCAAGGAAGTTTTGTATTTGTGTGTGCAGGTACTGATCATTGGCTATGTTACTGAGCTTCTATTGGTTCGATAAACCTTGAGGTCACTTAAGGGAAATTGATGCTTTCTACAAACCATTGCACTTGGGAATCCAACACCTTCCTAGTGTAGAGGAAGCACCCATCATCTCTCTCTCTCTCTCGTGGTGGCCATCGACACAAGGTTCTCACGGCAGTTCCCATGAATGGAATCTCGCCGGTGGAGACCATCATCTAGGGTTCCCTTGAAGCTCTAGGTGAGCAAACCATCCTCGAATCCCCGCACATCCAGCCGTGTTTGTTTCCCAGGGTGGGGGCGACTTTCTTTTCACATTGTTACTCCGACTAGCGGGTGTGAGGGAAAGGGGTGGGGATTGTATGCCACGACACATTGATCCGACTTCCCCACATCTCCAACGAAAATTTCCGACGCATGTGAGAGGAGGAGAGTGGACTGGACCTTGCCTTTTTCAGTTTACCTTTTTGTGGTGGTATGCGATTTGAGTGAGAGGTGAGAATTTTACTCTGATTTAGTGATTTGTATGTGAATTTTGGGGTGCGAGTTAGGGATTAACCCTCAAGTTGTTGTGGAAGATTTCCTGAATTCTCTGTTTCATGCGCTAGCAATTGAATAGACGAAGTGATGAGCGATATTTTTCCGCTCATTCCACCATTGTTTAAACCGGATAATCATGGCTCGAGGGCCAGCGGCTTCGTTTGGCGTAGCGGCTGGGTCGGCTTGTTCCGGGGGTCGCGCATGTTCTACATCCGCTCCCGTGGCGGGAGCGGTCGGGGAGTTGTGATTCCCCCCCAGAGCGAGTACCCCCGCTGCGGCTGTGCCCTTCGGCCGGACGAGGAGGTGCAGATGGAATGATCTCTCCTCCCGTACCTCATGGGACGTGGCCGCTGGAATGTAGTTGGTGCTGTCCTTCTCCGGTGCCTCCTGCTCCTACTTCGGCCGCAGGGGAGGTGGTAATGATGTCGACCGCGCCGACCACGTCCCCCACAGTGCCTGCACTTCCAGGCGTCCCCGTAGCCCCCACAGCGTCGGCGGGTGCGTGTGGCAGGGCCTTCGAGGTGGATGGATGAGCTACGGCG
Organism: Thinopyrum elongatum; assembly: GCA_011799875.1. Lineage (NCBI taxonomy): Eukaryota > Viridiplantae > Streptophyta > Magnoliopsida > Poales > Poaceae > Thinopyrum > Thinopyrum elongatum. The sequence goes on from CM022298.1 coordinate 148,276,260, forward strand.
CCGGGCTTCTTCTTGGGCGCCATGGACGATGGAGCCGTTGATGAAGAAGATGGCGGTGAAGATGATGCGCTTCGTACACTTCTCGGGTTCACGCAAGCGCAGCCCCCTACCTGGCATGCCAAAGATGTCGTGGGAAACCACGACCACCTATGGGGCCAAGGGCCCCTTTTGGTTCGGCAGGGGGACTGAGCACATTGCACAAAGAGCGGAGGAGCGCAGCGTAGCACGACAGAGATCACACGGGCAGTTTTCACCCAGGTTCGGGCCGCCGTGAGGCGTCAAACCCTACTCCTGCTTTGGTGGATTAATGGTGGATGGTGGTGGAAACGCAGCGCTCTTGCCTGGCAGGGTTGCTTCGGGGTGAGAGCAGCTACGCGCGTACAGGGGTACAAATCCCTTCTATGGTTGCCATGGGCCTCCTTTTATAGATTAAGTGGTCACCACAGTGGCAAATCAGTCATTGTGTACTGATTAGGTAGCGAGCAGTGCTATCATCTCTCCTCTGCAGATAGAGCAGTACGCATTAAATGCGCCACTTAGTGTCACATCATGGCCCGCCCGGCACGCCTTGCCGGGCCGTTTGGCCACCTTCTCTCCTGTGTGCATGACACATCGCATGACGGGTGTCATCTAGAGGTGATTCCCGTAGGAAATGGTTGCCATGTGGTGAAAGGCAGCCACTTAGTCATCTCGGGGCTTGACACCGCACCGATCGGTGACTTGCCTCATCGTGAGGTGGGGCGGTGAAGCCTTGGCGGGGCGTTTTGCCTTCGTATGCCCCAGCAGGCCTGTCGGGGTGATCCTGAGGCTCGCTTCTGGAGCAACCTTGACCTTGCCAGGCTCTCCTGCCCAGCAAGGGAGGTTTTCCCTTAGTGGTGTCTTGCTTCTTGGCTTGACTTGGTCTTCTCAGCTTGCCCTTTGATTTGTCAAAGAGCTTATCTCTTTTACCTTGGCCTTGTCTTGGATGTTGCAACCTTGATCTTGGGCCTGTGCACGGTCTGGGCAACAGACCCAGGGTTTGTTGCACCGACAGGAGCCCCCAGGTTTTGCCCGAACAAGCTGCCGGGCGTCATCGGGGTAGGCCCTAACTTGTGCACAGGCGAGGGGGAAATATCCGCTTGCCCTTTAAGATCTTCTTTGCTTCTTCGTTAATCCGAGCTCGGATCAGTTTCCGGTTCTTCCGCCCGTCGCGTAACGCCAACTGCAGTGGGGCCACTCTTGTAATGGCCCGTGAATGACTTTAACGCACGGGCGAGTAACTGCCAACTTACTCTTCCCACCACGCCCTTATCCCCGGCCACGCATGCCGCATGCATCGAGCGGAGTAGGTAATGGAGGCGCGTGGTGCAGGGGAGTGTTAACGCAGGGGCCTGGTCTTCATGGATTGGTGGAGGAGGACAATATTCCCCTGCTGAGGGAGCGGCTCCCGACCCCGTCCTGTCTATAAAAGGAGGGACGGGTGAGGAGTGGGAGCATTCGTCCGCTCATCTCCTTCATTCTCTGCGTCCTCATGAGGTATGCTGAAGAGGAGAGCTTGGGGCCAAGCCCCGGGCATCAGCTTGGGGTCGACGGCGTCGTGTGCTTGGGCAGAATCCTCTTCCTGTCTTCGCGCATGCTTCAGGAGGGTGCACAGGCGGCGTGGTGGTAGCGCCGGAGGTAGCGACTCTGGTGCGCTCGTCGCCGGGCCGCCCGTAGCTCCAATCTTAGTGAGGGGCGACGCAAGCGACACCACACCGAGGCCCATAAGGGACACGAGGCGTGGTAGTCGATCGTGGCCTAGTCCTCCTTTTCCTGTGATGCCGGAGGGAGGCCGCAAAGGTGGTTCGGTACCGGTAGTGGCGGATTCCTTCACTTAGGGCACCACCTGCCCTGCGTATGGGTGAGCTCTCCGTCCCCATGTGTGCTTCTTTAAAGGGCGGCGGTCCCTCGTCTTCGGGTCGTTGGAGACGATCATGCTTTCTATGGAGCTACTCGGCGTGCTTGGTGTTCGCCCTGGCTAGCGTGGCGGGAGCTTCGAGCGACAGTTGTAAAGGAGGTGGCGGCGACCCCCGATCCGCCAGGAGCGGGGGCGACCTCTCCGATGAGGCGTGCTTGCCGGCAGCACCATCACCACTGGCTGAGCTTCCGGTAGCATCACCATCCACACCTGCCCTCCGGTTTCTTCCTCCTAGCCCGGGAACGGTGTCATCCTGATCCTGGGGAGGCATCAAATCCCAGCCGGGCCTTCCCTCTGTCTTCTTTGTTCCCCCCTGTAGTTTCGAATAAGGGAAGGACGGAGTAGAAAATGGGATCATGAGCATTTATATCTCTCTTTTTTTTATGTAGGCACTTGCCAAACTTTAGTTCAAATTATGTAATCTCTTTTATCCATGTTTGTGTTCTATAAGGTTTGTACTTGTTGATCAGCATATTAATGAAAAGATAAACCTTGCCGGGCACTTGTGCATCGAACATGTCTAGGAAGAGGGAGAATGCCTCTTTACGCTCAAATAAAAAAAGTTTTTCCCGGTAGGCTATCCTGCCGGTACCCTCTAGTTGCTGCCGCGGGGCTGGGCCAGCCGGGCACAAATCGTGAAGAGGGACCAGCCCCCGCCGACTTCCTCACCAAAGGCCACTACAACCTCCCTGACCGAAGCAACATTCGAGTCAAGGGACGGGAGCACCTAAGTCTTGAAAGCGGCGAGGTTTTCCTATGCACAAGCTTTACTTACAGAACTCGTATGGATAAGAGAGAGAACTTATCTGTTTGGGCTTGCCGGGGATCACGATGTAGGCTTGTCTTCTCTTCTCCTTTTTCTGGACTGAATCCATGCTAGGAGCCTGCAGTATGATGCAGTTGAAAATGATGCCTCATGCGATCTTATCTACATGAACATGCAATGCTCATGATATGCTTATGCATGCATGCAATCTGTCGGGGGGCCCCCAGCGCTTCATTTATTTCTGTGTTGCTCAGGGTCTACGCCTGGATTTGTACAAGGGGTTACATGCAATAGAGGCAAGGCCTGTACAAAAGGGTGGCTGCCGGGCAGGGCCCGACAGCCACGCCTTACGGGTAGAACTTGCGGAGATGTTCAATGTTCCATGAGTTTTGCAACTGAATGCCATCTCCGGTCTCCAGACGGACTGCGCCAGGTCTGGTGACTCGTACTACCCGGTAAGGGCCTTCCCACTTCGGTGTCAACTTGTTTGTACCCTTGGCGGACTGAACGTGCCTAAGGACAAGGTCGCCTTCCTCAAAACACCGGGCACGAACCCTGCGGCTGTGATAGCGACGCAGGGCCTACTGATAGCGTGTGGCACGCGTAGCAGCCCGGAGACGGTTCTCCTCGAGTAGCACAGCGTCGTCATGCCGGTGCTGATCTTGCGCTACTTCATCGTAGGCAAGCACTCGAGGTGGCCCGTAAATGAGTTCCGTGGGGATAACTGCTTCTGCCCCATAGACTAGGGAGAAGGGAGTCTGCCCGGTAGCTCGATTTGGTGTCGTTCTGAGGGACCAAAGAACCACCGGCAGCTCATCGATCCACCACCTGCCGCACTTCTACAACCTATCGAAAGTTCTCGTCTTGAGTCCTCGCAACACTTCAGCGTTCGCCCTCTCAGCTTACCCGTTGCTCCTTGGATGGGCCACAGAGGCGAACGAGATTTTGCTTCCGAGGGCATGAACGTATTGCATGAAGGTGCGACTCGTGAACTGGGTGCCGTTGTCAGTGATGATCCGGGCAGGAACTCTGAAGCGGCACACCAATCCTTTCAAGAACTTGATAGCTGACTGAGCAGTCACCTTTCTCACGACTTCTACTTCCGGCCACTTTGTAAACTTGTCAATTGCAACAAACAAGAATTCAAAGCCCCCGGCAGCACGGGGGAAAGGGCCGAGGATATCGAGCCCCCAGACCGAAAATGACCATGACAAAGGGATTGTCTGAAGGGCTTGGGAAGGCAGGTCGATGTTCTTGGAATGGAACTGGCAGGCTTCACACTTGGTGACAAGCTCGACCGCATCTTGGAGGGCGGTGGGCCAGTAGAATCCTTGCCGGAAAGCTTTCCCAACCAACGCCCTTGATCCAATGTGGGAGCCGCACATACCATTGTGTATCTCCGCCAGCAGTTCCTTTCCTCCTTCTCGGCAAATGCACTTCAATTTCACACCGTTGGGCCTCCTTCTGTACAGCGTGTCATCAATGAACTGATACATACTGGCCCTCCGGGCTACTCTTTCAGCTTCTTCTTGCTCTTCAGGAAGTTCTCCAGTTTGGAGGAAATGGACTATGTGTCGTGCCCAAGGCGGAGCCTATGGCTCGGCAACAAGGACTAACGGCACCTCCTCATTCATGAGAGTGTAATCCTCGACCGCGGGGACCGGTGGCCTGGCGGGAGAATGCAACTCAGCGACCGAAGGGGAGTTGTGCCCGACAAGCTTTCTGCTGGGATCCTCGAGGGGTTCTACTGGGAGAGACTTGCCAGAGTCCCGTTTCCTCCTCTTTCTGGCCATTGTTGCCGTTGATACGGAGGGCTGAGTCAGATGGAGAACAAAAGTTCCTGGTTCCATAGGGAGCTTCTGCGCAACGCACTTTGACAGATGATCAACGATGTTGTTTTCCGCACGGGGTATGTGCTCTGTTTGCAATCCGTCAAAGCGCTCCTCCAACTTTCTCACTTCCTCAACGTATGCCTCCATCAATGGACTTTGGTAATCCTTGTTAACTTGTCTCACCACAAGTTGTGAATCTCCACGGATGATCAGCTTCTTGAGCCCCAGCCTGTTGCAATACTGAGCCCGGCAAGGAGCCCTTCATACTCTGCTGTATTGTTGGTAGCTTCCTCCCGGGTAAAATGCATCTGGACGATGTACTTCAGGTGCTCTCCGGTGGGAGCAACGAGAAGCACGCCAGCCCCTACACCTTATAGGGAGAAGGCACCATCGAAATACATGATCCATTCTTGGGGTGCTTCCTTGCCGGGGATAACTGTCTCTAATATCTCTTCATCAGGAGTTGGTGTCCATTCTGCAATAAACTCTGCCAATGCTCTGCTCTAAATGGTTGATATGCTCTCAAACTTCAAACCAAAGCTGGATAACTCCAAAGCCCACTCCACTATCCTGCCGGTAGCCTCACGGTTTCGGAGTATCCGTTGCAAAGGGAAACTGGTGACAACTGTGATCTCATGGGCTTGGAAGTAGTGGTGCAGTTTCCTTGAGGCCATGATAAGGCCAACGATCAATTTTTGCATGCCAGAGTACCTCGATCTAGCACCCTGCAATAGGGAGCTGACGAAGTATACTAGGCGCTGCACCACTTTCTTCTTTGCCGTGACCAGAGAACTGCTCCCGCTGTTCTGCTCCTCTCTACTTTGATCTGCATCAGACCCTGATAACCCACAAGTATAGGGGATCGTTTGTAGCCTTCTTTGATAAATAAGAGTGTCGAACCCAACGAGGAGCTAAAGGCAGAACAAATATTTCCTCAAGTTCTATCGACCGCCGATACACTCTACGCACACTTGATGTTTGCTTTACCTAAAACAAGTATGAAACTATTTTGCAATAATAAAACTACGAGTACTTTGCAAGAATAAAACTACGAATAAATTGCAAGGTAATAAAAGTGGATAGCTTTTGTCAACAAGAAAGTCATTTGTCCCTAGGCAATCGATAACAAGTACCGGTAATCATTCTTGTAATTTTATATGAGGGAGAGGCATGAGCTAACATACTTTCTCTACTTGGATCATATGCACTTATGATTGGACCCCTAGCAAGCATCCACAACTACTAAAGATCATTAAGGTCGTGAAACCCAACCATAGCATTAAGTATCAAGTCCTCTTTACTCCCATACGCCATAACCCACTTATCCGCGTTTAGGCTGCTGTCACCCCCGCAACACCACAATAAGAAAACCATGAACATATTGCAACACCCTACAGCGAGGATCCCCCATGTTTGCGTGAGACGGAGGGCACCATAGGACAGCACCATAAATAAAATATACAATCATACCAACCAAGATCACGATTAACCCATAGGACAAAACGGATCTACTCAAACATCATAGGATAGCCAAATATCATTGGGAAATAATATATGGAGTTGAGCACCATGTTTAAGTAGAGATTCAAGCGGGGAGAAGAGGTGTTACACCGCTGCATAGAGGGGGAGAAAGTTGGTGTAGACGGTAGCAAGATTGTTGATGTAGATTGCCATCACGATCCTAGCCCCGGAGGCACTCTGGCGCCACCGGGAGAGAGGGGGAGAGAGCCCACCTCCTTCTTCTTCTTCCTTGGCCTCCCCCCTAGATGGGAGGAGAGTTCCCCCTCTGGTCCATGGCCTCCATGGCAGCGGAGGGGCGGGAGCCCCTCCGAGATTGGATCTCCCTCTTTGTTCTCTTCTATTTCGCGTTCCCCAGATCTGGCCCTTCACCGTTTCTTATATTCCCGGAGATCCGTAACTCTGATTGCGCTGAGATTTTAACACGATTTTTCCCCATAACATACCTTTCTTGCACCAGAAGAAGGGCTCCAACTGACGTTCGAGGAGGGCACAAGATACCAGGGCGCGCCTAGGGCCTGGGGCACGCCCTGGTGGGTTGTGGGCCCCCGTTTGCGTTGATTCCACCTCCCAAAAATCACATAAATTCCAAAATAATTCTCCGTAAATTTTTATCGCGTTTGGACTTCGTTTGATATGGATTTTCTGTGATACAAAAAACATGCAAAAAACAGGAACTGGCACTGGGCACTGGATCAATAGGTTAGTCCAATAAATCATATAAAAATTTGCCAAAAATATGTGAAAGTTGTATAATATTGGCATGAAACAATCAAAAATTATAGATACGACGGAGACGTATCAGCATCCCCAAGCTTAATTCCTGCTCGTCCTTGAATAGGTAAATGATAAAAAAGATAATTTTTGATGTGGAATGCTACCTAGCATAAACTTGATCATATGTCTAGTCATGGCATGAATATTAAGACACGAGTGATTCAAAGCAATAGTCTATAATTTGACATAAAGACATCAATACTCAGGCATCCCAACAAACAATCATGTCTTTCAAAATATCAGCACTAAAGAAAGTTATCCCTACAAAATGATATAGTCTTGTCATGCTCTGTCTTCTTAACACAAAGTATTTATCATGCACAACCCCGATGACAAGCCGAGCAATTGGTTCATACTCTTTAACACGCTTCAGCTTTTTCAACCCTCACGCAATACATGAGCGCAAGCCATGGATATAGCACTATAGGTGGAATAGAGTATGATGATAGGTGTAAATATTGAGAAGACAAAAAAGTAAGAAAGTCTCACATCAATGCGGCTAACCAACGGGCTATGGAGATGCCCATCAATCGATATCAATGCGAGGAGTAGAGATTGCCATGCAACGAATGCACTAAGAGCTATAAGTGTATGAAAGCTCAATATGAAAACTAAGTGGGTGTGCATCTAATCCTATAATGAAAAATTCCTACTAGTATATGAAAGTGACAACATAGGAGACTCTCTATATGAAAAAAATGGTGCTACTTTGAAGCAAAAGTGTGGAACTAGCATGCGCCTTCTCTCTTTGAATTTTTATTTTTTCTATTTTTCTATTTTTTTTCATTGTCCGGAGTCTCATCCCGACTTGTGGGGGAATCATAGTCCCCATCATCCTTTCCTCACCGGGGCAATGCTCTAATAATGAAAATTGATGATCATCACACTTCTATTTACTTATAACTCAAAAGAAATAAAAATTACATCTCGATACCTATAACAAAGTATGACTCTATATGAATGCCTCTGGCAGTGTACCAGGATGTGCAATGATCTAGCGTAACATGTATAAAAAATGATGCACGGTGGCTGAGCCACAACTACTATGTCAGCTATACGATCATGCGAAGCAATATGACAATGAATGCTCAAGTCATCAACACGGAAGCGGTGGAAGCTGCATGGCAATATATCTCGGAATGGCTATGGAAAGGCCATAATAGGTAGGTATGGTGGCTGTTTTGAGGAAGATATAATAAGGCTTATGTGTGATAGAGCGTATCATATCATGGGGTTTGGATGCACCGGCGAAGTTTGCACCACATCTGGAAATGAGAAAGGGCAATGCACGGTACCGTAGAGGCTAGGAAATTGTGGAAAGGTAAGAGTGCGTATAATCCATGGACTCACATTAGTCATAAAGAACTCATATACTTATTGCAAAAGTTTATTAGCCCTCGAAGCAAAGTACTACTACACATGCCCCTAGGGGGATAGATTGGTAGGAAAAGACCATCGCTCGTCCCCGACCGCCACTCATAAGGAAGACAATCAATAATAAATCATGCTCCAATTTCATAGCATAACGAGAGACTATACATGCATGCTTCGGGAATCACAAACCTTAACACCAATATTCTTACTAACCACAACCGTTTACTAGCACCTCCCACATATTCCATCTCTATATCGCAAAACTATTGCAAGGAATCAAACACATCATATTCAGTGATCCATAAGTTTTATGTAGGATTTCATGACTAACCATGCAATTGACCAATTCCTGTTGACTCTCTAAATAGGTATAAGTGAAGCATGAGAGTTTTAATTCTTTCTACAAAAGACCATGCTCTAATAAATATAAGTGAAGCAAAAGAGCATTCTACAAATAACGGTTTTCTATGTGAAGAGAAACAGACAATCCAAACTTCAAATGATATAAGTGAAGCACATGAAGCATTCTATAAAGCCATACTCAAAAGATATAAGTGAAGTGCAATGAGCATTCTATAAATAGACCATGGACTATCTCATACCAGCATGGTTCATAAAAGAAAAATAAAAAATAAACACAAAAGACGCTCCAAGATTCACACATATCACACGAACGAAACGAAGACGAAAACATACCGATACTTGTTGAAGAAAGATGGGATGCCTTCCGGGGCATCCCCAAGCTTAGATGCTTGAGTATCCTTGAATATTTACTTGGGGTGCCTTGGGCATCCCCAAGCTTGAGCTCTTGCCTCTCCTCCTTCTCCTCATATCGAGACCTCCTCGATCTTTGATCACTTCATCCACACAAAACTCAACAGAAAGCTCGGTAAGATCCGTTAGTATAATAAAGCAAATCACTACTCTAAGTACTGTTGCAAACCAATTCATATTTTGTTTTTGCATTGTAGCTACTGTAATATAACTTTTCCATAGCTTATACCACCGATAAAAATCGATAGTTTCATCAAAACAAGCAAAATAATGCATCAAAAACAGAATCTATCTTAACAGGACAGTCTGTAGCAATCTGAACACCTACCATACTTCTGGTACTCCACAAATTCTGAAAACTTAGGAAAAAATAAAAAATTTGTATATCAATACTGTACAAAAAGTTTCAGAAACTTTTGATGTTCCAGTAAAAAATGTAAAATCACGCACTACAGCCAAAGTTTCTGTTTCTGCACCGCACATACCAACAAGCAATCTAATCATCCTAAAGGCAAATCTTGGCACATTATTTTTATAATACAATGGATTTGTACAAGGGGATAATTATTTTTATGAGAATCTTCATGAAAAATTCTACATTGTTTCCATGAGCATGAACACAAGTGTTCAAGGTCGACCCTCACTACTCCAATGCATCACCTTTCAATCGCTTCTGTTTTAGTGAAGTTTTAAGTTCCCCTCTATATTTTTTGTTTTTGGACTTTATAAAAGCACTCAACAGAAATAAATGACTCTCTAAAACTTCCGGGTTGTCTCCCTGGCAGCGCTTTCTTTAAAGGCATTAAGCTAGGCATAAAGTGCTCAAGTAATGAATCCACCCGGATCCCAAGGTATATCAAAGCCAATTTTAATTAACAATGATTTGGCATTTAGTAGTGAGCACAAAGCAACATAAGTCATGCAATGACGAAGTCTAACTCTCTTTCTATGCATCTTCATAGCATACAAGAACAATTCATGCACATCAAGTAAAGGCCAATACATAGCATAAGCAGTTTCTTGCAATTTTATCATGTTGGAAACATAGAGTGGTGGAGATATAGTTCCTCCCTCATAATAATTGCAAGTAGGAGCAGCAAGCACATGCATATTATATTCATCAAAATCATCATGTGTAGCGGTAAAAGGCAACCCATCAACATAATCCTTAATAAGTGCAAACTTCTTCGATATAGTGTAGTTTGGAGAATTCAAAAAGATAATAGGACTATCATGTGTGGGTGCAATAGCAACAATTTCACTCTTAACATAAGGAACTATAGCAAGTTCATCTCCATAAGCATAATTCATATTGGCATCAAGGCCACAAGCATAGCAATCATCAAGTTCATCAAAAAGGGATATTTCAAACGAATCAACGGGATCATAGCAATTATCATAGCATTCATCCTTTGGTAAGAACGAAGGGGCATTAAACAATGTATGAGTTGAAGAGTTACTCTCATTAGAAGGTGGGCACGGGTGATCAATCTACTATTCCTCCACTTGTTCTTCGCTCTCCTCATCATCTTTTTCATCCAATGAGCTCACAGTTTCATCAATTTCTTCTTTGATAGACTCCTGCAAAATATTAGTCTTTTCTTGGACAGCGGAGAAGTCCTCAATATATGGTTTAATATAAGCATTAGAAGAATAATTTTCATAGCAATATTTAAGTATGGCAAAATTTTCAGATTTGTAAAGAGTAGCATCATACTTTTCAATCAAAGAAGCAATTTCATAAGCACCCTTAAAAGCAACAAATTCTTTAATTTGTTCAATATCATAATAATTATAAACACCCTTGGCATAATAAGATAAAATTCCATTATCTCTAAACTCACATTGATAAGGAAGGTGTTTCTTAGGGTCTTCAGAACAACAAGTAAAATCATGTATTTCACATAAATTCCAAACATAGCATTGCATAGTATTAATTTGATGTAGTAAAAGTTTCCCTTTTTGAGATAAACGGTGTCGCACAAAACAAGCATGCTCATCTAATGATTTTCCCTCAACTAAGCTAGTTGGGTTTTCAACACAAGCACAAATGGATCGAAGATGATCCAAATAGAAAGCTTCAGTAGTATGATAGATTTTGGGTGGTTCTTCAACCATTGGTTTAGTAGGTACAACTAATTTTTTTGGTATTTTACGTTTCCTACCCATAACTAAAGATAGAAAACAAGAACACAAAATAAAATTCTACTTAGTGATAAAGCAAACAAGCACACACGAGAATATTCACCCCACGCTATTGCTCCCCGGTAGTGGCGCCAAAAAAAGGTCTTGATAACCCACAAGTATAGGGGATCGTTTGTAGCCTTCTTCGATAAATAAGAGTGTCGAACCCAACGGGGAGCTAAAGGCAGAACAAATATTCCCTCAAGTTCTATCGACCACTGATACAACTCTACGCACACTTGACGTTTGTTTTACCTAAAACAAGTATGAAACTATTTTGCAATAATAAAACTACGAGTACTTTGCAAGAATAAAACTACGAATAAATTGCAAGGTAATAAAAGTGGATAGCTTTTGTCAACAAGAAAGTCATTTGTCCCTAGGCAATCGATGACAAGTACCGGTAATCATTCTTGTAATTTTATATGAGGGAGAGGCATGAGCTAACATACTTTCTCTACTTGGATCATATGCACTTATGATTGGACCCCTAGCAAGCATCCGCAACTACTAAAGATCATTAAGGTCATGAAACCCAACCATAGCATTAAGTATCAAGTCCTCTTTACTCCCATACGCCATAACCCACTTATCCGCGTTTAGGCTGCTCTCACCCCCGCAACACCGACAATAAGCAAACCATGAACATATTGCAACACCCTACAGCGAGGATCGCCCATGTTTACGCGAGACGAAGGGCACCGTAGGACAGCACCATAAATAAAATATACAATCATACCAACCAAGATCACGATTAACCCATAGGACAAAATGGATCTACTCAAACATCATAGGATAGCCAAATATCATTGGGAAATAATATATGGAGTTGAGCACCATGTTTAAGTAGAGATTACAGTGGGGAGAAGTGGATGAAGCTGCATAGAGGGGGAGAAATTTGGTGTAGACTGTAGCAAGATTGTTGTTGTAGATCGCCGTCACAATCCTAGCCCCGGAGGCACTCCGGCGCCACCGGGAGAGAGGGGGAGAGAGCCCCCCTCCTTCTTCTTCTTCCTTGGCCTCCCCCATAAATGGGAGGAGAGTTCCCCCTCTGGTCCATGGCCTCCATGGCGGTGGAGGGGTGGGAGCCCCTCCGAGATTGGATCTCCCTCTCTGTTCTCTTCTGTTTCGCGTTCCCCTGATCTGGCCCTTCACCGTTTCTTATATTCCCGGAGATCCGTAACTCCGATTGCGCTGAGATTTTAACACAATTTTTCCCCATAAAATATCTTTCTTGTGCCAGAAGAAGGACTCCAACTGACGTTCAAGGAGGGCACAAGACACCAGGGAGCGCCTGGGGCCTGGGGCGCACCCTGGTGGGTTGTGGGCACTGTGGGCCCTTGATTCCACCTCCCAAAAATCACATAAATTCCAAAATAATTCTCCGTAAATTTTTATCGTGTTTGGACTTTGTTTGATATGTATTTTGTGTGATACAAAAAACATGCAAAAAATAGGAACTGGCACTGGGCACTGGATCAATAGGTTAGTCCAATAAATCATATAAAAAGTTGCCAAAAATATGTGAAAGTTGTATAATATTGGCATGAAACAATCAAAAATTATAGATACGACGGAGACGTATCAGACCCTATCGGGGTGTGTTCGCTTTCCTCCCCTGAAGGGACACCACCTGCGTCTGCTGCTTCATCCACTTCCCTCTGTGCTACGAGCGCTGTGCTAACCACCTGATTAGTTGCCGCCAAATATAGCAGCAACGGCTCTTGAGGTTTTGGAGCAACCAAAGTGGGCACAGAGGAAAGGTAGGCCTTCAAATCTTGTAGTGCGGTGTCTGCTTCAGGGGTCCACTCCATGGGCCCTGCCTTTTTCAAAACCTTGAAGAACGGCAGTGCACGCTCGACAGACTTGGAAATGAACCTGTTGAGCACGGCAACACATCCAGTCAAACGCCTCATGTCCTTGACTGTCTTGGGTGCTTGAATCTGCTCGATAGCCTTGATCTTTTCGGGGTTGGCCTCTACCCCTCGGTGGGACACAAAGAAGCCAAGTAGCTTGCCGGAAGGAATGCCAAACACACACTTCTCCGGATTTAGCTTCAAGTTGATCTTGTGCAGATTAGCAAACGTCTCTTCCAAATCCTGGATGAGGGTTGATCTGTCCTTGGTCTTGACCACAATATCGTCCATGTAGGCCTCAATGTTCCTATGCAACTATGACTCAAAACCAATCTGGACTACTCTTGTGAAAGTAGACCCGGCGCTCTTTAGCCCGAAAGGCATCCGCACGAAGCAGTATGTGCCACATGGGGTGATGGAAGCGGTCTTCTCTTCATCTTCCTTGGACATGAAGATCTGATGATATCCAGAGTAGGCATCCAGGAAGGAAAGCAGGTCGCACGCGGAGGTGGAATCAACAATCTGGTCGATGCGCGGCAAGGGGAATGGGTCCTTCGGGCATGCCTTGTTCAGATCCATAAAATCTATGCACAACCTCCACTTCCCATTGGCCTTACGTACCACCACTGGATTTGCTAACCACGTTGGATGTAACACTCCTCTAACCAGACTAGCTGCCTCAAGTTTCTTGATCTCCTCGGCAATAAACTACTGCCGCTCCAAAGCTTGCTTCCGGACCTTCTGCTTGACGGGTCGGGCATGTGGGCAGACAGCAAGGTGGTGCTAGATTACCTTCCTAGGAACATCGGGGATGTCAGATGGTTGCCAGGAAAACACATCGACATTCGCCCGCAGGAAGGCAACGAGCGCGCTTTCCTATTTGTCATCGAGGATGGCGCTGATGGTGAAAGTACCACCGGCGCCAGCCAGCCCTGCCGGGACCTGTTTCACAGCGGGTGGAGAGGCCATGGATCTCTTGCTATTGGAACTCTCCGGCGAGTCATCAACAGGCGCAGCATACCCCGAAGAGGTACGCTTCCCGGATTCCTTGCCGGCGTTCCTATTAGCCTCCTTCTTTCCATTACTTTCCTTGGCGAGGATTGCAGCTTCAGTGGCCTCTGCCGTGACTGTATCCCGGTACATCTTGTCCACGCAAATAATTGCGTCCTTCTCGTTTGATGGAATGGAAATGACGCCCACCGGCCCTGGCATCTTCAAGGTGTTGTAGGCATAGTGGGATGCCGCCATGAACTTGGCCAAAGCTGGGCGACCAAGGATTCCATTGTATGGCAGGGGGAGGTCAACCACATCAAACACAGTCTTCTCAGTCTGGTAGTTCATCTCTCCCCCAAATGTCACTGGTAACATGATTTTCCCCTTAGGACGACTCCTGCCGGGGTTGATCCCTTGAAACATACCAATAACTTTGAGCTCTTCTTCTGCTATCTGGAGTTTGCTGATGACCTTTGAAGAAATCAGATTCAACCCGGCCCCACCATCAACCAACATCTTGGTGACTCTGGGTTGCGGATTGTTGGTGATACCAACAATGGCAAGCACCCTACCGCGGTGGTGCGGTTAGGGTGGTCCTCTTCGTCGAAGATGATGGGCGTGCGGGACCACTTGAGCGGCCTTCGATAGTCTATCGCTGGCTCCACGGCATTGACTTCACGCTCCCACCGTTTAAGTTGGCGGTGAGAGGAGTGCAAAGATGCACCCCCGTCAATGCATAGGGCGTCAGTGGCTTTCTGGAATTCCTGCTCGCTGGTCTCCTCCTCATCTTCTCCATCACTCTCATCGTTGCAATCCCCCTTCTCACGGCCTCTAGCGGGTTTCCCTTGGTTCTGAGGAGCCTTGCCGGGGCGGCTTGCTCCGCCACCCCGACCCTTTCCGCCAGCGCCATTCTAACCTTTCTCTTTATCTCGCTTCTCATATTCAGCCCTCTGCTTCTTGACAAGCTGCTCAACCTGATGACACTCTTGGAGATTGTGGCCCTTGGTCCGATGGATCTTGCAATGCGGCCCATCACCTTTCCCAGCCTTCTCGGCAGCTGCGGCTTCCCGGCAGTCAGTGCACGTAGCAACCTCCTTGCCGGGTATCTCAGCCTTGACTTTCTTGCCGGTACTAGGCATGCCCGATCCCTCAACGGTCATCACTGCCTTATCCTTGTGCCTTTTGTTGCGCTTCTTGTTCTTCTTCTTTTGACTGGTGGCCTCGTCATCATCTTCTGAATCGACGTGGACGCCATCCTCCTCTTCGAGGAGCTTCCTCCCTTCATCAATTCGAGCGCACTTATCCACCAGAGTGTAAAGCTCTTTCACAGTCTTGGGCAATTGAACATTCATCTTGGAACGTATCCGATGATTGCGCACGTTGGACTGGAACGCATCTATCACAACTGCCGGTGGATGTCCGGAATATTCCCGTGGACTCTGCTGAATCTCTGCATGTATTTCCGCAGGCTCTTGCCTTCCTTCTACGGGAGGAGCTGCAAGTCGCTGGGCCGCCCTAGTTCTTGATGGCCGCCCGTGAAGGCGCCAACAAACTCATGGCACAAGTCAGCCCAGGTCGAAATGGAGTTCTCCGGTAGGTGCATCAGCCAAGCCCTCAGATTTGGCTTGAGTGCCAAAGGGAAGTAGTTGGCAAATACCTTCTCATCTCTTCCCCCGGCAGCTTGAACAGCGATGGTGCAGATGCTCAAGAACTCTGCCGGGTTCAGTCTTCCATCATACTTCTCTGGTATCTCTGGCTTGAACGAGCGAGTGGACGGCCAACGGACTTGCCGCAGCTCGCGGGTGAAGGCAGGGCACCCAGCCTCGAAAGGCAGGTACCCGCCGTCAGCGAGTGCGGGCTCGTCGACGTTGGGGCCATCGCGCCTGTCGGACTGGCGGTGGGCGTCGCGGTGTCGCTCGGTGTCGACACGCTCGGTGTCGACACGCGCGCCTTCCCTACGCCTGTCCTCTAGGACTCGCCATGGGCCTTGACGCGCTCGAGGGTTGGATGAAGCCATCGAGACGCCGTCAGGTTCTTGGTCGCGCGGCTCCCGCAGAGGGGACTACACCGTAGGAGTTGCCCCATCCGCACGGCCAGCAGCGTGGGCCGTTGCCACTGCCTGGCGAGGCCGTGGCGGGCCAGCCCGCTGCGATCCTCCCACCTCGGCGAAGCCAATCAGACTCTGAATGGTGGATCTCCACTCATCCATCTGATCGGCTGCCGGCGGAAATTTCAATAGTAGCTGGGCTCGCGCCATGGCCTCCGAAGCGGTGCTCGGCATGGATGTCGATGTAGATCGTAACGTCGCCCGGCTCCTGACGGTGCCGGTAGCGGTCGCGCCGTGCTCTCATCGTCGTGAGCCAGCCGCCTGGACGGCGTGTGGATGAGGTGGGGGCGCTCGAGGGCCAGCGGCTTCGTTTGGCGTAGCGGCTGGGTCGGCTTGTTCCGGGGGTCGCGCATGTTCTACATCCGCTCCCGTGGCGGGAGTGGTCGGGGAGTTGTGATTCCCCCCCAGAGCGAGTACCCCCGCTGCGGCTGTGCCCTTCGGCCGGACGAGGAGGTGCAGATGGAATGATCTCTCCTCCCGTACCTCATGGGACATGGCCGCTGGAATGTAGTTGGTGCTGTCCTTCTCCGGTGCCTCCTGCTCCTGCTTCGGCCGCAGGGGAGGTGGTAACGATGCCGACCGCGCCGACCACGTCCCCCACAGCGCCTGCACTTCCAGGCGTCTCCGTAGCCCCCGTATCGTTGGCGGGTGCATGTGGCAGGGCCTTCGAGGTGGATGGATGAGCTGCGGCGCTGGGCTTCTTCTTGGGCGCCATGGACGATGGAGCCGTTGACGAAGAAGATGGCGGTGAAGATGATGCGCTTCGTACACTTCTCGGGTTCACGCAAGCGCATCCCCCTACCTGGCACGCCAAAGATGTCGTGGGAAACCACGACCACCTATGGGGCCAAGGGCCCCTTTTGGTTCGGCAGGGGGACTGAGCGCATTGCACAAAGAGCGGAGGAGCGCAGCGTAGCACGACAGAGATCACACGGGCAGTTTTCACCCAGGTTCGGGCCGCTGTGAGGCGTCAAACCCTACTCCTGCTTTGGTGGATTGATGGTGGATGGTGGTGGAAACGCAGCGCTCTTGCCCGGCAGGGTTGCTTCGGGGTGAGAGCAGCTACGCGCGTACAGGGGTACAAATCCCTTCTATGGTTGCCATGGGCCTCCTTTTATAGATTAAGGGGTCACCACAGTGGCAAATCAGTCATTGTGTACTGATTAGATAGCGAACAGTGCTATCATCTCTCCTCTGCAGATAGAGCAGTACGCATTAAATGCGCCGCTTAGTGTCACATCATGGCCTGCCCGGCACGCCTTGCCGGGCCGTTTGGCCACCTTCTCTCCTGTGTGCATGACACATCGCATGACGGGTGTCATCTAGAGGTGATTCCCATAGGAAATGGTTGCCATGTGGCGAAAGGCAGCCACTTAGTCATCTCGGGGCTTGACACTGCACCGATCGATGACTTGCGTCGTCGTGAGGTGGGGCGGTGAAGCCTTGGCGGGGCGTTTTGCCTTCGTATGCTCCAGCAGGCCTGTCGGGGTGATCCTGAGGCTCGCTTCTGGAGCAACCTTGACCTTGCCAGGCTCTCCTGCCCAGCAAGGGAGGTTTTCCCTTAGTGGTGTCTTGCTTCTTGGCTTGACTTGGTCTTCTCAGCTTGCCCTTTGATTTGTCAAAGAGCTTATCTCTTTTACCTTGGCCTTGTCTTGGACGTTGCAACCTTGATCTTGGGCCTGTGCATGGTCTGGGCAACAGACCTAGGGTTTGTTGCACCGACACTGGATTGGATACAAGATAGTAAAAGCAATGAGATAACCAGCTCCCATAACCATACAAAACCAATAAGATGAACTCAAACAAAGACAAGCGAGAACACATTCATTGGCTAAATATAAAATGCAAGATGAAGCACTAGACGAGATGAAGATTATCCTGAAGGTCTACCACATAATTAATACCATGTATAAGATAAGAAGAAAAATGGTATTTTGAATTATTATTCGGTGGTAGATACCAAAATAAGCACAAGATCATCTATACTAATCACAAGCATACCATGAGAGTTTTACCAATAAACACAATGCTTGGATGGCATATTTTCAACAGTCCAATTAGATAGATCATCATGCAAAGTAACAATTGGAATGGCTTGAATCAAACGATTTCCCAAATACAATTGCTAAGAAAACCATGGGGAAAACCGCAAGAATGATATACGCAAACAAGTCCATAGGACGCACACCAAAAAGGTGTTAACATAATTGGGAACTTGTTGCAATAGCAAGCCACAAAGATATAAGGTAATCTAACAATATAGATTAGAGTGGCAATCCTCAATTGTTCACATTAACAAGGATTGTGATACGCACAAAGCATATCACTCCCCCATAATGTGAACACCCATGTATTATACATAAGAGGCATATCAAATCCAACTAAAGATAATCAATGGATGAGAATTTGAATTTCAAATGAACTTGACATACCACATAGCGACTAGATAATCTTGCACTATAAATACTAGGTGGTATCCCATATATATACACATTTTAGGTTTGTGATGTGCATAGAGCATAACACTCCCCCATAATGTGATGATCCATTAATATCTCAAAAGAGCCCAATAAGACGCAACTAAGAAGTAATGAAGGCTCGAGACTACACACACAAATATATGACGTGCATAGCAACCCACACATGCTAGATACACAAATCAAGCATACTATAAGGCACAACATATACGAGTTCATGCTAGGTACAAAACCTATACATGCAAGGGGCAAGTAACTTTCAATGTAGAATATATAAGTACAAGTTACTGCCTCGAGGAGCATTGGAATGAAAAATTTGATGATAATCCATTTGACTTGGCTTGGCCCATGATAAATGTTGAGAATCATTTTTCTTCATGAACTAGCCAAGTCTCCAATGCTCTCCATACACCTATTGATCAAGTTTGAGCTTGATGGTCCCCAACTAAGTTGGGTCCTAAGAAGTTAGTCACAATAGGCTTGGCAAGCCAAATGGTCTTATCCACTTCCAAACCCCTTTGGGCACCAACATACTTGGCAAACAAATTGCCAACATTGTCCTTCCTAAGTGAATAATTATCATTGATAATTGGAGGCTTAGAGATGTTACCATTGGGACATGACGAGGCTATGTGTCGCTTCTTACGGCAAATATAACAACATGTACTCCCCCTTCTCTTCTTCTTTACTTTCTCAACTTGGGGAGTAATAACATGGTTCATCATAGATAGTGGACGTTGAACTTGAGATTGCACTTGAGGCCACTTCCCTTGTTTCTTCACTTTATAACGCCTTTTCTTCAATGGACAAGATCTCACATGATGTCCAACCTTTTTGCACTTAAAGCAAGAAATGTTGGACTCATTCTTGGCTTGGTCTTGCCCCATTTTCTTGTCCTTGGACTTCTTCTTGTTGGAGTGAAAATTATGTCCAATTTTGTCTTGAGGGTCCTTTTGGACACTTAAGATCACATCACCACATTTTTCCAAGTCTTTCTTCAAGCTAGTGACTTCGGCCTTCAGCTCTTCATTTTCTTCTACAAGGTTAGTATCCACAAAAGAACTAGAGGAAGATGTGGCTTCATTGTTAGAGCAACAAGGCATGGTGAGCAATTCATCGCAAGGTGTAGTCATATCATGTATAGAGGAATTGCAAGGACTAGAACATGGTAATGAAGTATTTTGAGTAGAAGATGTGCTAATGTCCACATGAGGCTCACAAGATTTTACCTTCATGACCATAGTCTCATGAGCTAACTTTAGCTTACTATGAGAGATTAAAAGATCCTCATGAGTGCCCAAGAGCTTTTCATGACTTTCTTCCAATTTCACATATTTGCTTGTTAGCAAAGCAAGTTGAGCACATAGCTCAACATTCTCCTTCAAAATTGATGCTTCACATGAAACCGAGTTAGTAGCACAAACATCATTATCAATATGAGACGAGCAAGTAGCAATTAGAGACTTCTCATGAGTTGATTGAAGCTCCTCATGAGACTTAGAGAGTTTTATGAGCTCTCCCTTCACACTATTGCATTCAAGGAGAAGGAGCTCAAAATCCTCTTTAAGTTTACAATGAGTAACTTTAATCTCTTCTTTTGAAGACCTCAAGTCACTAAGCATTTCATGAGCCTTAGCAAGTTCATGTTCAAGTTGTTCACTTTTAGCTTGCTCGTTAAGAAATAAATCATTACGTTTTTCAAAGCAAGCAAGAACATCTTGGAACCTTTTGTAAGTGTTATTTTTAGCTCTATGGAGTGTTTTCCCAATCTCATAGAAATTTTGAGTCAATCATCATCATCCTCATTACAACTATCATCATTATCACTAAGATAAGATGATACCTCATCATTACCTCTTGCCATGAGGCACATGTGAACCAAAGGGGTTGATGATGATTCTTTTGTAGGAGAGAGTTCTTCATCAATGAAGCGTGCCTCATTTTTCTTGAGTTCCTCTACATTGTTAGTCATAAAACAACTAGAGGAAACCAAAGCATTTCTATCATGGCAACATGGGAGATCAAACATATCATCACTAGTGATCTTAACACCATCATCACAAGATATTTCTTCACTCACAATATCATTACCTTTTGGCACGCCACATGTTGGTGAAGTGGAAGATATTGAAGTGTGCAAGTAATCGGAGGAGGAAGCAATAGAGAGCTCTTCATGATTTAAAAATGTGGAGAACTCCTCCATCAACTCCCCCAACAGAATATTGTCTTCATCAAGATTGGACCCACCATATATATCTTCAAGTTTGGTTCAAGTCTCATGAGCCGACTTGCAAGTCGTGACTGCCTTAAACACTTCCAAGGTTAAAGCTTGATGAATGACAAGAGAAGTATCACAATCAAGATACATATCCTCAATAGATGGTGAAGACCCATCATTGGCAATAGATATTCCTACAAGAACAATTCGCAAAGCATTTGGACCCATGGCCCGAAAGTGACAAAGCATGTGAATTCTCCATAGGTGATAATTTGTGCCATCAAAATCAAAAGTGTTGTTGTGCACTAAATCACTAGTCGACAACCATACTCTCTAGGCGGTGAAGCCTAATAAAGAGAGACTTCACTCTAATACCAATTGAAAGGACCACGATGTCGCCTAGAGGGGGTGAATAGGCGTTTTAAAAACTTCTATGGATTTGGCTATATCCTAATGCGGAAATAAACTAAGCGGATACTTTTCAAGCACAAATCCTAAATATCCTAGGCTCAACTAAGTGCACCAATAACTTAATGTAAATGAGGTGAGCACAACAAGGATACTAACAAGCACAAGTAAGTTACACAAACTTACTTGAGCAATATCACAAGATATGTAAGTGTATGCCACAAGTTAGCAATTCACACTAAACACAAGATATATCAATAGTAGCAAGTATGAATTGCGGGATATAAAGTTTAGGCATAAATAATCTCTTCAAGGAAATAGCCAACACAATATAATGAGGACAACAATATATAGTGAATGCAAGGTCACGAGACCAAAGTAAACCACAAGTAAGGAGATAGGGTGAGGGATAACCAAAGCCACGGAGATGAGGATGTATCCCGATGCTCACTTCCTTGGAGGGAAGCTAGTCACCGTTTGGAGAGGTGGATGTTACCACGAAGGCACACCAACGCCACGAAGGCTCACCCTATTCTCCTTGAGATATCACCACGAAGGCGATTCCCAGCCACTAGTGGTTGACCTTGAGGCGGCCTCCAAACCTTCACCAACTTTCCGGGGGACAAATCACAAGTTGATTCCTCACCGAAGCACTCCTACCACCTATGAGTCTCTAACCTCCAAGAGTAACAAGATCAAGGGGAAATGCTCAAGACTTGCTCAAATCACAAATTTCTTCGGTCAAAAGAGAGAGGAGGAGTGGGTGTATGCTTGGATGAAATCTCTCTCAAGAACTCTCACAAATCTCTTCGAGGTCTAGCACGAGAGGGCTCAAATCCCTCTCTCTCAAATCCCACGAAAAGCAACTGATGCTATGGAGGGATGAGAGAGGAGAGGAACAATGGAGGAGGTCAACAAATGAACCCTAGATCCATGGGATAGCTTTCCCCCAAATGGACTGGAGTTTTTAGGCATGGGGAGGAGGATAGAGCTTAGACGAATGGGGAAATCTCAGATCCAAAAGCTCTGCCTCGATGGGGAAGAAGGGTACCTTATATAGTGCCCCCACAAAATCTGCCCTTTATGCACAGAAAAACGCAGCCCGAAACTTCTGGGCATGCCCGGAACTTCCGGGCTCCTGATTGGGCACATATGTGCAAACTCTCTGGTTAGCCTGGAACTTTCCCCGGAACCTACCCGGAACTTCTGGCCCCCGGAACTTATGGGGAGGCCCGGAACTTCCAGACTCCCTTCGGCCAAAAGTATGGAAACTTTCTATTTAGCCTGGAACTTTTCCCGGAACCTGCCCGGAACTTCTGGCCCCCGGAACTTCCGGGCTGCTCGGAACTTCCGCCCCCGCAGAAAACAGCCAGCATACCGAAAGTAAAACATGCACAACTTTTTCATACGAACTCCGATTTTGATGATCTTGGGCTCGTTTTGTAGCTATTGAAAAGATACAGGTCCTCACATAGAGAACTAACCAATATCAAACAAAATGGATGATGGAGTCAATGCAAAGGTTTGATCATAGAATTTGGGGAGTCCTTTTTGGCTTGGGATATTAGTTTGGGGTATATGATATGAGTGGAATTGTGTGTAGGAGTTGTTGACTTGAGCAAGTCCATCAAGAAACCCTTTGACCCCCTCTTTATAGTGCGGTATTCCTATAACTCAAGAATCATAAAAGATATATACTAGATAGCTTGCGAGAATCCATTCTGAGTGTATATGTTTCTTCGGTGGTCATCAATCCACAACACTAACGCCAAAGGAACTAATACCTTTGAATCGAGCCTTTCACTTGAGCTTGATGTTGATGTTCCTTCTTGGCTCACATTGAAGGCAAGACATTGGTTAAGTCTTCAAGTAGCTCCTCCATATATATTGTGGGAAGCTTTGCTTTGCATTCATCATTACTTAATGACATCCATTGATGAGCACCAAGCTTTCTTATAAGCACCAAGCTCATGAGAATTACCTAACCCACATAACATAGATAGCACATAATATGGATTAGTACACCAAGTGCAATTGACAATTACTTACCATACCACAAGATCTCATGTGGTACATTATTTGCGCTTGTGTGGTAACCATCTTTGAGTTCAATATTTGATCTTCATCTTGGTCAACATTTATATTTGCTCCATGATTAATCTCTTGAGAGGCACAATGAATTCTTCACTTGAATTACTTGCTTCAAGACATAGTCATTCATGAGTCAACATATGAGCTCATTATGATCCTATCTTCAAGCATATGTAGAATTCTTCTCTTTAATCATTCTCTCAGGATCTTGATTCATCTTGGTTCAATCCATAATTCTAAGCATGGGAACCTCTAAGACCCTTAATTCATCTTGTTTGTCACATGAAATTCATCTTGATCATATTTGATTCAGTCATTGAGCTCAATCTCGATGCACAACTCTATGTATATGGCATCCATTTCGAATCCATTCGATATCCTTCTTGCATCACCATGGAATAAACATCCTTCAATTCATCCAATATTATTCATGCATTGCAAATGGAACTTTCCTTCAAATGTATAACTCAATGCAAACATTAGTCCATTAGGATTGTCATCAATTACCAAAACCACACATGGGGACTACATGCACTTTCACCTACGGGTCCTTAGCTAGTAGCTAGATGGCTTCTTCTCTCTCTTTGATCTTCAATACAATGTTCTCCTCGATGTTCTTGGCGTTCTATCCTATGTAATATTCTTTTGCGATGTGTTTGTCGAGATCCGATGAATTGTGGATTTATGATCAGATTATCTATGAATATTATTTGAGTCTTCTATGAACTCTTTTATGCATGATTAAATATCTTTGTATTTCTCTTCGAATTATCGGTTTGGTTTGGCCAACTAGATTTTTTTTTCTTGCAATGGGAGAGGTGCTTGGTTTTGGGTTCAATCTTGCGGTGTCCTCACCCAGTGACATGTAGGGGTAGCGAGGCACGTATTGTATTGTTGCCATCAAGGATAAAAAGATGGGGTTTATATCATATTGATTGAGTTTATCCCTCTACATCATGTCATCTTACTTAAAGCGTTACTCCGTTCTTATGAACCTAATACTCTAGATGCATGCTGGAGTGCGGTCGATGTGTGGAGTAATAGTACTAGATGCAGGCAGGAGTCGGTCTACTTGTCATGGACGTGATGCCTATATTCATGATCATTGCCTTAGATATCGTCATAACTATGCGCTTTTCTATCAATTGCTCGACAGTAATTTGTTTACCCACCGTATGTTTTCTTTCAAGAGAGAAGCCTCTAGTGAAACCTATGGCCCCCGGGTCTATTTTCCATCATATATTTTCAGATCTATAAACCAAAAACCCAAAAATACATTGCTGCAATTTATTTATATTTACTTTAGTTTGCTTTTTATTTATCTTTTATACCTATCTCTTTTAGATCTCACTCTTGTTCGTGACCGTGAAGGGATTGACAACCCACTACAAAAAAAACCACTTTCGTGATGATACGTCTTTGTCACGGTAGGTCACGTTTTCTGTCATGCATGTACATCCATGACAATTTTACGACAGAATCAAGATAGTCATACCTGTGTTGTCGTAGAAATGTTCCATGACAATACCAAAATTATCATCCGAAAGTGTCCACTTCCATGACGATAAATCGCGCGTCATGGAAGTGTTTTTGTCAAGGGTAACCGACACATGGCATCCACCGTAACGGGTCGCCGTTAAGCTATCGGGTTCTGGTTTGGATCCGATAACCCGTTAACAGCCCTGACCAGTGGCAACTTTCGACGTGTAAAATTCTCATTCGCCGGAGTATCCATGTGTCAGCTCAGTGCTGGGACAGATGTCATACCGCAAATGGACGGGACGTGCCTATGATATGTCGACACATGGCATGGCCCAACAGTGCCCATTTAGGTCAAAAGGCCGGCCCGTTTGACTTAGTCGAAAGGTAGCAGCCCGGCCCACCGAAGGCCTGTTAACGACCTGTTCGCATATAGCCCATTTATAGCCCACTAACTCATGGCCCGTTATAGCCTATCCGAATTAGGCCTAGTAGCGCCATATGGGATGTCCAATATGATTCCAGCCCGTTTTAACTTCCGGCCCATGTATGGCCCATGACGTCTTTCAGCCATATGGGGCCCTTTGTAAATCTTGCCCCATAAATGGCCCGTGGTGAAACTGGCCCATAATGAACAATATATAGCTTTATACCCATTAATGGCCCATTATTCCATTGGGCCATTTCAGCCTGTGTTATCTTTCGGCCTTTTAAGGGCCCATTTATTATTGGGCTCATTTTCGGCATTCGATTACTTACGGTCCGTTACTGGCCTGTCCTGCTTGTGGGCCAAATTCAGCCCGTGGTTAAAGCCGGCCCGTCTGTGGCCCATTAATCCGTTGGGCCGTTTTCATAGTGTCATCAAATATGGCCCATTAACGACCCGTTATGCCTGCCGTTGGAATTAAGCCCATTGTACACATGGGCCTATTAACGGCCCATAAACAGATGATTCCCATTATAGCCCGTTTACGGCCCATATTGCGGTCCGTTAATTGTCCATGAAAGTATGGCCCATGTTTGGCCAATCGATCATACGGCTCGTAGAAGTCCCGTTGAATCTACGGCCCGTAGAAGGCCCATGGATCATACGGACCTTAGGAGGCCCACTACAGCAGGCAGCAGGACCATGGTTACAACGGTCAGTATGTTGCCCATGTTTACTGTGGCCTAGTTCTAAATAAAAAGGTTACCGTGGAAAAAGAACTGCAGCGACTACCAGCAAAAAAATAAACAAGACAATAAGGAAATAAATAAGCAAGCAACTTACGCTAGGCTATTACGGCTATTACAAATATTACATCCACTGGGCATCAAAGTTCGCCACCAGTGCAAATATAGTGAACAAAACAACATATTACATGCACTGGGCATCTAAATTGGCCACCAGTGAAAATAAACGCGGTAGCAAAACAAGTCAAGAACTGAAACCACTTCAGAAGAGCTCAAGAAACGATATCCTGGATACCCATCATGCTGGCAAGAAGCTTAGCAAGCTTATTAGTTTTCTCTTGTTTGGCGCTAAAATCATCCAGCGCTTGCTGTTATACCAGAAAGTATGCATCTGAATTATGCAGGAACTTCCTCAGTCCTTCGGCTTCTTGCCGCAGCACAGCTGACTGATGCCTTTAAGCTTGTAGCTGAGACTGAAGAAGCCGAAGTGATTCAGGCAGCGAGTTCGAAGAGCTTGTGCCAGCGGTAGTGGCCAGTAACTCGAAGTCTCGAACACTACATCAACACAGGACTTTGGGGTTGTCTCACTGTCTACAAGATAGTTTTTATCACCTTTCTTGGAGACCAACAGGGTTGTCTCACTATCTTGAACCTTATCTGCATTAGTTTCTCTACCATTGCATAATGGGGAGCTCTTCTCCAATATTATGTTCGCATTCTACAAGGGAAACAAGCAGACACATCACAGGCTTAGCATGTAGTATATGAAACTCATTTTGGTAAACCGGTTCAGTAGTAAGGTGGACAGGATAACAGCATGAAACAAACATATATCTATGTACTATGGTCACTGTATTGTCCATATCATTCTAGTTTATGTTGCCATATCAAGATAGAGACACAGTTCAAATCATATATTTTTAAGACATAGCAGCATAGAAAAAATATAAGTGTGGGAAACTACACAGCACTGGCAACACTTGTAATGTGCATGACATGAGAACATAACTGTTTATACAACTGAAACTGAAATCAACATAGAGCAAGAAGTTAGAACAACAATCCAGTTAAAGAAATAGGTTTAAAACATACCTGTTGCGCTATTGGAGTTTCAATTGGATCCTTCAAATTTAAAATTAGTTGGTATGAGTAAATACAGTGATGCAAGAGCAAAGGAGTATGGACCATAGCTATGGAATCTGACCTGAGAACAGTTGCTCTTCTGCTTTAAACGTGGAGTTTGGGTTCGCTGTGGTGGTCTTCGTGCTTTGGGCACTGCAGTTGCTTTACAAACTGCTCGTGTGGGGGTACTCTGTGGTGGACATGGTGTTGTGTCAACTAGAAGTGGGTTACTATCCGCTGGGGTTGGGGTTAGATGGGGTGTAGCTGGTTCTCTGTCCAACGGTGTAAGTGTACAATCTGGAAGAGTCTCGATTATGTGTGGTGGGGCTTGTTCGTGGGCCAGTACAACCATGGTTCTATCTGCATCGACGAGTAGCACCGTCTTTTGTGAAGAACGGGTTTTTACTCCCTTAGATATATACTACCATCACCCCCTCCAATTCAAATGGCTGATAAACAAGAAAAGAAATTGAACGTACAGACATTGTATGATAGACAGATGTGGTAATTCACATATATGTTGTCTAACCAAACAGGACAGCATGACACAATTTCACATATATGATGGCTAACTAAACAGGATAGCATGACACAGTTTCAGATATATGATGGATAACTTAACATGATATAATGGCATAATTCAACATATGCTGAGTATCTAAACAGGATGACATGACAAAACTATATGATGTCTTTCTAAAATAGGTTGGGATGAAATAATTCACATACATGTTGTCTAAGTATACAGGATGGCATGATATAATTCACATAATTGATTCATATACTAAGCATCTGGCACTCGCATGTATGATATCTAAACTAAGCAGATGGCATTGAATATTGTGTATATGATGTCTAAACTAAGCAATGCAAGACACCATATGCATGATATGAGAAATATAAACATTGCAAGTTAGAGCATACACCTCAGGTGGGATATAGGACTGGTCATCTATCTCTGAATCCTCCTCTAAGGAGCTACCTGTAACCATCGAGATATATGCTTCAACAGGTACCATTGCCTACTCTGAAAACCTTGTTTTCACTCTAGATTTTTCCATAACCGGCTCAAATGGCTGATACACATGAAGAGTAGTTCAATATACATAGATTGTCGACAAATGGAATACGTAATGAAAAAAAAGGATGGCATGAGATAATTCACATATATGATGCCTGGCTACATGGCGGTGCATAATTGACATATATGATAACTGGCTAAAAAACATGGCATTGCATAATTCACATATCTGATATAGAAAGCAAACAGGAGGCATTCACACAAACCATGTCTAATCTAAGCAGATGGCATGGCAATGCAAGACACCATACGCATGATATGAACAATATAACCCTGCCAAGTAATTAGAGCATACACCTCGGGGGGGGATACGACTGTTCATCTGTCTCTAAATCGTCCTCTGAGGAGCTATCTGTAACCAGCAAGAAATCTACATCGACAGGTAGCACTGACTGCTCAGAAGACCTTGTTTTCACTCCAGATTTTCCCATGACCGACTCAAATGGCTAATGCACAGGAAGAGTAGATGAATGCATAAACATTGTTGACAAATGGAATACATTATAAAAAAATAGTATGGCACGATACAATTCACATATATGATGACTGGCTAAACAGGATGGCATAGCATGATTCACGTATATGATGCCTCGCTAAAGAAGATGGCATTGCATAATTCACATATACTCCGTCCGTTTTTAAATATTTTTCTTTTTAGATATTTCAAATGGACTACCACATACGGATGTATATAGACATATTTTAGAGTGTAGATTCACTCATTTTGCTCCGTATGTAGTCACTTGTTGAAATCTCTAAAAAGACAAATATTTAGGAACGGTGGGAGTATGATATAGAAACCAAACAAGTGGCATTCACACAAAGCAAATCTAAACTAAGCTGATGACATATAAGATGTATAAAGTAGGCAACGCGAGGCACCATATGCATGATATGACCAACATCAGCATGCCAGGTTAGAGCAAACACCTCAGGGGGTAAATAGGAGTGGTCGGCTCCCTCTGAATCCCCCTTTGAACAGTTATCTTCCTCTGGAATACAATCTGGAATGGGGGGAGGGGGGCCCCACTTCGCCCACCATGGAGCGGCGTCTGCATGACATTATATTCCCACGCAACAGTCTTCTCTTTTTCTCTACATGTTTAGTACGATTGTGTACAATAACTGACATGCATAATAAAAAAACATAGTTAGATTATGTAAGGCCTAAGGGGTGCATGCAGAAATCAAGACTGATGGTAGCAAACGAGTGGATAGATCCAAAAACTAATGATAGCAGGCAGATGATAGCTTCAATTTAAAAAGATAGACGATGGATCATCTACTGTTTGTTGCCCACCCAACATGAACCACATAGAAGACCCCAAATGAACCAGATAGTACATAGATACTATTCATTGCTGCCTCGGTATGTGCCCCATAGGCATTTTAAAACTCTAGTTTGAACATTAGTTTGGACCTGACTCGGAGTCTAAGAGGTGAACAGGACAATAAAGTAGCAGGTAATAATAACCGATGTATAACATAAGCAGACACGAAAGAGTGCAACCTCTCTTTCGGAACTGTGTAGTCCTCAGGTTCATCTGCTCAGTCGATGATGGTAATGCAGTTGGCGTGGCTGCCGGCAATGGGGAAGATGATCTAACGCGGCGAAAGAAGGTCTGCAGGGGGAATCTCTGCTGCAGTGAATGCTTCCATCGATGGTGCACCTCAGGTGGGGTGGATGACAGCACGGCAAGAGCGGGACAAAACACACAGAGTTTTCTTTGACACCTATCTGAAAATGAAGCAAATCTATAAGGGCTCCTTAGAATTGGAGGATTCTAAAAACGCAGGGACAGGAAAAACACAGGAATAGGATAGGAATGCACGTGCAAAATAGAGCATTTGCAAACATAGGATTTCTGTCAACCTGGGTGTTTGGTTCACATGAATTGGAAGAACACAGGAATGGAGAAACATGGTCAAATTAAAGTCAAACCACATGAAAATGTAAAATAAGAATCTTATTATGCCAGTAATGCAATTAGTCCTGTTCTTCATGCATATTAATTTGAAAAGGACATCCAAGTGGATATTAAAACTCCTACGTTTTTTCTTTGAAAGAGACACCAAAGGAAAAAATCCTCCAGTTTTGCTTTGCTCCATTCCTTCTAACCAAATGCACGAATTGTAGTACCATAATAAAGTTTCCAATTCCTATGTTTTCCTTCACTATTTCTTTGAACCAGTGGCGATTCTAGTAGGCAGTCTTCAACAGGCTGAAGCCTTCCCTCGATATATTTTGTGAGCTTAGATTTGGTCCACATGAATATCATATAATGGCTATCTTGCTAAACCGATTCAAATTGTGGTTCAAAAGAGCATTTAGTTTTCTCCCTGTTAACTTTGTGACCATGATTCATTTATTTCTAGATTTGCAACTGCTTTGAACCAAAGGATCCGTGAGGGATAGACACGAATGCAGAGTAACAAAGTGATGCGATGAGTGTACAACCTCTTTAGCATAGCCTTGTCAACCTCAGCATCATTGGGTTGGACGTGGAGGATGGTGATGCTGGTGTGACTGTCGGAGGCGGCGAAGAAGATCTGAGGCCTCTGGAGACGGCGTCGAGGGTACTGCTTCGCTGTAATGGATGGTTCCATCATTGGGGCAGCTCCGGTGAGGTGTATGACGGCGAGGCTGAAGCAGGACAAGACAGACAACGTTAATCTGAAGTGGGACGGCCACTCCGACAGATGCTGTAAATACTATTCACTCTGAACTTAACTGAAGAAACTGAACTTTACAGTCGAAACTGAATTTTACTGTCGAAACTGAATTTTACTGACGAAACTGATTGAACTAGTAGCAAAGCACTGCAATAGAAGTTTAGGGCATTTGAGCACTAGTAGCAGAGAAGCAGTGATCTAAATCAGTAGCCACTTAAGTAGTGAACGCACTAGCAGAGAGCAGGTCTAGCAGCAGCACTACGAGCAAGTGCTAAAGCAGCAACTCATGTAGCTGCCGTAGGTCGTGCAGCAGCAGCAGCGTGAGCAAGAGTAGAGCAGAGCAGCAGCAGGAACGAGAGCAAGAGCGGAGCATCAGCATGAACAAGAGCAAGAGTGGAGTAGCAGCGTGACTGACCGCAATAGCAGAGCAGAGCAGCAGCACGAACGAAAGCAAGATTAGTGCAGCAGCGCGACCGACAACCAGAACAGAGCCGCAGCGTGAGCGAGAGCCGGAGCAGCAGCAGCTAGTGCTGGTGTGGAAGTCGCCGCCGAGGAAGCAATGACATGGGGGAGAGACGCCATGGAGGAAGTGGCCGGCGATGGCTCCGTCGATGGAGACCCGCCATGGTTGCTCGGTATCGAGCACCGGCAGCCTCCTAAGATCGAATAAAAGATAAAATGCAGCGGTGAGTGCAGAACCTCCTTGGTGGCACCGAGTAGGCCTCGACTTCATTGGAGGAATTGGTGAGGGTGCTGCGGTTCCGGTGGGGCAGGTCAAGACGGCGCTGTGGTGATGGAGGTGGTGCTATAGACGAGGCGAACGCCGGGCCAGCTCCTTGGAGGTGGAGGACGGGGAGGCTGATCCGGCGGGACGACGAGATCGACGACGGATCCTCATCTGGTGCGGTGGATGAGGGACGTCGAGCTGTTGTTGTGGACGACGTCGTCGGGGAAGAGTCTCCGGTTGGGCGGTGGTCGGGAGGCCGACGGAGGAGCGTGGGGTTTCGTTGGTTTTGGCAGCCTCCGTTTACTCCTCCGCACCTCCTGTTATTCTCTGCCGAGTGTAGGCCCACCCCCACCCGAACCAGTCAAGTTTCCCACTCTTCTCTGTCTATGACTCCATTGCCACGTCTTCCCCATCCCCGGGTCGTTCCAGTCTGGGGCCACGCCGTCGTCCATCGGCCTTGGTGCGCTCGGCACGGTGTGGTCAACATGGTCAACAAACGAGAGTCGTCGGAAGATGACTGTACGTGGAGACGCTGACAGTGGGGACGCACCACGCCCATGGACGCATGCATGCAACTGCATCCTTTTTACCCTGAAAAATAATATTTTCTCGCCCTGACAGCTGGGCCCACCAGCTACATCTTCGCACGCAAGGAAGTGCGTCCTTATTACGCACAAAAAAATGATTCCTCCCCCATGACAGCTGGGACCCATTAGCTATATCTTCGAATGCAAGGAAGTGCCTCATTATCCTCCGTGACAACTGGGACCCACCCGGTCGAACCGTACGTAGGGTTGTCTCTCTAGTCGCGAACGTGTACGTACATTTTTTTTGGGTGGAACATGTACGTACATACGGGTCGATCGGTCTCTCTGCAAGGATGAACCGTGGCCGAGCAAGGAGCGGCACGTGTGACGTAGCAGTTGAGGCAGTCCTGTATGAATCGTGTACACGGACGTACAACCATGTTGCAAAAAAGTAAATACGGCTACGTACGTACATACGGGCGGGGTCTCAAACGCGTACAGCGACGGTGTCCTGTTCATCGGCAGCCAAATGGCTGGGTCAGAACGGAGGAAACCGCGTCGTGTTCATCGGGAGGAAGGCGACTGGGTCGAAATGCGTCCTGTTCATCGGGAGCCAACCGACTTGGACGAAAAAGCCCAAACAGGGTCCTGTTCATCGACTCGGGGTCTCGTGTCCAGTAAAACGGAGGAAACGAAGTTCTCTTCGACCGCCTACGGTCAAAACAGGGTCCTGTTCATCGGGAGGGGTCTTGCGTACCACAAAACGGAAGAAACAGACTTCTCTCCAACCGCGTATGGTCGAAACGGGGTCCTGTTCATCGGGAGGGGTCTGGCATACCGCAAAGCGGAGGAAACAGACTTCTCTCAACCGCCTACGGTCGAAATGGGGTCATGTTCATCGGAGGGGTGTGTGGCGTACCGCAAAACGGGACTCCACGGGCTACTGTTCATCCAGCCTCCATGGGGTCCTGTTCATCCACCCCAACCGGCTGGGTGTGTGGCGGCCTCCTCAGGGTCCTGTTCATCCAGCGGCAACGGCATACTACCACGGGGTCCTGTTCATCCAGCGGCAACCGCGTACTACCACGGGGTCCTGTTCATCCAGCGGCAACCGCCTACACACGGTCGGGGTCCTGTTTATCCAACCCCCACCGGGAACTGTTCATCCACAGCCAACCCAACCGGCTCGACTCACCACGTCTCGACTCGTTCTACGTATCACGCGCGCGGCAGCAACGGGCACTGTTCATCTAGAGGCAACCCAACCGGCTAGCTATGTCTCGCACGGGGGTTCCGATCAGCTTCAGTAATTAAGCAGCAGTAGCGATCGATCGGGTTCAGTTAGCAGCGAAGGAGTCGGTCGGGTTCAGTTAGCAGTGAAGGGATCGATCGATCGGCTTCAGTAAGTAGCAGCACGCGATCGCTCGGGTTCAGTAAAGTGAACGCCTCTCGCTCGGGTTCAATTATAGAGACACGGCTCGCACCACACGCGCGTACAAGAGAAAAGCGCAAACCACAGTGCATCGCTCGGCCCCGACCAACCCACCGTAACCAAGAACTCCGCGAAAATTTCCTTGCTCTCACTTCTACCATGATTTTTTATGTCATGGACGGCCCAAAGAATGTCATGCAGGTGCGTCCCCGGCCCGCCTAGGACGAAAAGCCCATTTTCCGTCATGATTTTTTGTCATAGAAGTAGGAGCCCACCACATCTATGATGGTACGTGCTTTTGTCACAATTATTATCATAGAAGTGTCATAAGCATGACAAAAAAATTTCGTTCGGCCCATAATGTCACGGATGTGTCTTTTTTTTGTAGTGACCCCTTTTTTGCGTTGTGTGCAAGTGTTTGTTAGTTTGTGCGGGTGCATATATTGGAGACTTGCTTGTGCCTCCTACTGGATTGATACCTTGGTTCTTAACGGAGGGAAATACTTATCTCTACTTTGCTGCATCACCCTTTCCTCTTCAAGGGAAAAATCAACGCAAGCTCAAGAAGTAGCAGAAATGAGTTCAAATATGTAAGAATGTCATAATCTAGGAAGAAACAATAAGTGTGGAGAAGAAGGCAACTCAATTGGAGATGCAACAGGCTATCCAGAGTGCAAGACAACGCATGGTATGAGCGAGCTCGCTCATACCACCCGCCGCTGGCTGCATGACGTCTACCTGATCAAGTTCTTGCAAGGGGTCCACGCTAGAATCTCAACAGGAGCCACCATTCGTGAACCAAAGAACCATACGCCATCTTCCAACACTAGCCGCCGCCATTTCCCATCTCATCTCCATAGCCGCCGCCACACCTTCGTCAACGCAACCATTCTCTTGAAGTTAGTCATACTTGTAATTGGTGTATAGCATCTGACAACTATTGTAACACATATTATCAATAAATCATTCATCTTAATTTCGTCTTCAATGAGTTCAATGTTGCGATCCAATCACCATGTGTAAGTAATTCTATAAGGCGATGGACTCAGGCAAGGCCTTGCAACCCTATGCATTTGTGCACGAGATCATTGGAATGAAATTGCGTATTTGACATTATTTGTATGTCTCCAATTGCAACAGAGTTGTGTT
Organism: Thinopyrum elongatum; assembly: GCA_011799875.1. Classification (NCBI taxonomy): domain Eukaryota; kingdom Viridiplantae; phylum Streptophyta; class Magnoliopsida; order Poales; family Poaceae; genus Thinopyrum; species Thinopyrum elongatum. The sequence goes on from CM022298.1 coordinate 148,310,934, forward strand.
TTGTCTTCTTCTCATTCTCAAGCCTGCAGGTACCCAGGATCCTGTAGATTGATCAAGTAAGAGGTAAGAAGCGAGGAAGCGTGGAACACTATTCTAAATAGTAGTGAGAGAAGGGGTTAGTATGATAGAGGAAATAAATTCCTTGGGGATAAATGAGGTGCAATGATTAAACACCAACTCCCAATGCTCTTGTCTAAAGTAATTCTTAATAAGCAAGGTAACTCCGCCCAACGCTAAGGTCCATCGGTTTGACAACTGACTCTTGATGCAGATTGTGACCGGTTAAGACATAATTTCGACACATCCCCCACCTCAATGCTTAGCAAGAACATCGTAACGGTTGTCTTCCAGAGCTATGTTTATTTTCAAGATGAGATCCCAAGCACAAATATAAGGTTGTGATTGTAAGACCTCATACTCATGCCTATTTTCATATCAGTGTTTACCTAAAGGTCCAGTTTAAAAGTCTGGAATTTAAATTGACAACAGTAACTTGTATGACTCTCTATCGTGGTGCACATCCTCTCATGGGTTCGATAATCCAGGACCACTCCTTGGGGAAAAGGTACAGGAAACTTCTTAATGTAGGGTGGAACCCTAGTTCATGATCTTTTCACACTTGGAGGGGCAAAAGGGGAAGAACAATAAGAACACAAAGAGGAAATCACTCAAACAAACCCAAATCACACATCCACTAGAATAACAGACATGAGATCCACAAGTATAACATCAACAACCAAGGGAAGATAGCACAAAGGTAGAGGTTCTTCTCAAATCCAAAGGAGATGAGGTCTTGATGATCTAGGTAGATGCTTCTCCCTTGGGAGGTCTTGATGATCCTATGATAGGGATCCTTCTCCTTTAGGAGGTCATGATTCCTCAAGGAGGAGGTACAAGGAGCAAAGCTCTCCCAAATGACCTCATATACTTTACTAACCCTAACAAATGGTGTAGGTACGAAATATATAGGTGGCTGGAGGTGAGGGACGAAGTGGAGGGGCAAAAGAGATAAATCTCAGCCAGCTCGCTGGAGGGCCCGTGCGCACGGGTTAAGTGGACTCCATGGGCACGGTACATGCCCGTGCGCACGGGGTGCCCAGCAGTTACATCGGAAGGGCCCGTGCGCACGAGGTCCTGGAGGCTCGTGCGCACGGGGTATCCAGAAACTCTCTAGATAGGCCATGTGCACGGGGTCCAAAAGAGGCCGTGCGCACGGGGTCGCTTGGGTGCCTCTTCTTCTTCTTGCTGATGGTCTTCGTCTTCCGTGTAGTCTTCTCGTCCTTCTTCTTGGACTTGGCGAGGTTCTTTAGCTCCTTGGTGGGGGACTTCCTCGTACCTAATGATGCATAAGGTTCGATGGTGAATTAGTAACCAAGCCCCATCCATATTCATGTCAAGCTCGAAGAGGAGTGAATTCACCTCGCTTTCGATGGCATGTGTGCGAGCTCTTGTTATGGGTCTACTTGGTGGTTGATGAACATATTTCTAATACATGTTTAACATTTCAAATACACCTTGAACATTTTTTAACTACACGAACATTTTGTACATTGTATATTTGTAAAAAATGTCAAAAACATATATTTGAAAGGTGTGAACATTTTATAAAATGTAAAGTGCATTTGTTTTGAATGGTACAATTTTTTTAAATTACATGAACAACATTGTTTTTAGTGCTACCAACATTTAAAAAAAATTACATTAACAAAAAAGTTACACCATCCTAAGAAAAATCACATCAACATGGACCCCTTGTTGACGAACATGTTGATCAATGTATTGATTCACTCAATGCCTCGACCATAACTCTTGCGCCGCTAACCACTAAGTGGGTGAGATGGGAGTCATGGAGATTAGAGCAGACGTGGAAGCTCGAGGAAAGGGAAGAACGATGCAGCCGGTTTGCAACGACTGCGGCACCCTCTAGCCGAAGGAGCTCGTGGAGAATCCATCTCATGGGAAGGTCATAGGCGAGATTTCCTTTTCGCATAGGAGCCCAGATGCAATTACACCAAGTCTTGGGTGGAAACAGATTTACACTGGGCTTGGATCTGATACCTCGGCAACTGATTACGACCCACTAGAAACAAACGCGGCTTATCATTATCTCTTAAAATGTAAATGGATTACGTTACATACTTACGAACCAAACACCTCATTTATCTCTTTATCTTTTCCTCTCATTTACTCTTTTTGTCTAGGAGCATGCGTAAAGATTGGCTATTGCATGTGAGTCCATTCCTTCTCTTCTTCCTTCTCTATCTCCTCCATATAGGCAAAAGTGTCGTGTAAGCAGTTTTATAGCCTACTGTTATATTTACTCTAAATAGCAGAAGCAATCTTCGTTTCCAGAGATAGTTACTAGCAATCAAACACATAGAGTAGACTATTCAATTAAATTTATGAGATCGGTGGGGGGCACATGTCCCCCTCCCCCATATTGATTTTTGGACGGCTCCAGGCATCAGACTACTGATAAATGTATCCTGTCAGACTACTCAAATACAATAGAATTGAACTAATCTGGAGTGTATTATGAGGCCTAAAAAAATAAAAGGTCGACTAATTAGTTTGAATTTACATTAATTGTAAAAAAACATACCACTCCCTTGAATTACGACTAGTTAACACAAGATCTAATCTGCTATTGGTTTGCACGTTAAGCTGTTTGCTTCCTTACACAACAATATAGACTCAATCTCTAAATTCACTAAGCTCCCTAATTTTGGAGTCATCTCAATCAATTGAGGTCTTCAATTTAGGGTTGGGTGAACAATTTTGACTTGGTCATTGCATTGGGCTTATGCTCCCTTAAATTTTAAGGATGCATTTGCTAGGGCCTGTTGGTCGGGGGATGTTGCATTGTGGGCCCTAATGTTCAGCACTGGAAGTGTGTCGTTTGGTCGGGATTTCCTTGGGTGTGTGTCGCTTTTGCATCCTATGTGACTCACGGTATAGAAGGGGTGGCAATTTAGGGAGAGGTGAAGTCGACAGCTTTAACGCCCCCAAACCCCATGCACTTTTCTACACACGGTGGTAGGTTAAAAATGCAAATTCAAAAAATTGGAGAGAGGGCATGTGCCCCCCTTTCGCCTTCATAAATAGCCAGAGGAATCTTTCTGTTAGAGAGTAGCGCCAAGATTGTATAGCATAACATCAGTCAACCTGAAGTGCACGACAATGGCACGATGGGCGAATGCACAAGTTCTTCAGGTGTGCCCCAATTATCATAAGTGTCATCAAACGAGGAAAAGAATTTGATAATTTTGGCAAAAATGAGTCACGCTGCAGCATAATGAAGCTCACAAAAAATGCCAAGTGCCCAAAACTACTATACTATTGGTCCATTTCGTGCATACCTTAGTGTACTGGAGGCATCATATTCCTTGTACCACCTTCACAAATAGAAGAAACAATTCAACAGTTCATTATTTCACCTTTCAACATAGTTTTGAAATAATGTTTCAGAAAACGAATGAACCAGAGCATGAATCTATTGTTTGTAAAATTTACACCGTCTTAACAAAAAGCACATCAACACCGAGCTCGCTAACATTTTGTACATTGTATTTTTTTAAATGTCAAAAACATATATGTAAAATGTGTGAACATTTTATAAATGTAAAGTACATTTGATTGAATGGTACAGAACATTTTTTAATTACATGAACATTTTTTTCACATTGTATAACATTTTTTTTAAAATGTAAAGTGATTTTTTGTTTAAAAAGCGTCAATTTTTTAGTGTCACCAACACTTTTTTAGTGCTATCAACATTTTTAAAACAACACACTAACAAAAAACTTACATCGTCTTAACAAAAAGAACATTAACGTGTTGGTCCACGCATTCATTAACTCAATGTTGACACTCGACAGTCATCACGTTGTATACTCCAGACGTGTTGCCGTGGTGTACCATACAACCAAGAGCATACCATTTATGTTCATACATTGTTGGATTAAGCTCAAGGGGCGTTGCATGGGGGGACATGTGCGGATTCTGACTCGAGTATCGTTGAATTAAAAAATCTTGTTGAACATATGTCTATCTCTAATGTAATATTTACATTTAAACTACTATTGTATTAGGGATATTTGCATGTTATTCATGGATTATTTGCATTATTTTCTATAATTATTTTGAATGTTTTAGACTTACGAAAAAGAATCAGGGACGGACGTTTATGGAAAACGGTTGGATGACCGGCTCCCGTATTTGTGTTCATGGACAAGTCCACGGACAAATAGTGTGTTCATTTTAAGGATTGACGTTAGAGATGCCCATATTGGATCATCGATATTTTAATAAAAAGAAATTCAAAATTCGCTCAAACTACGTCGGGAGCCCGGCATTTGCAGATTTTTCGGAAACCGGATCTTAGGGGCTAAAAGAATGGCATTGAGAAAAAAGACCTTTTTTAGGGAAAAGACCTTAGACCGTGTTTGGCAACCACAGGGAGAGGGAATGGGAGTTTAAGGATGGGAGTTTGTGTAGGGATTTTACATGGGAAATTGATTTTAACACCCACTCCTTTGTTTGGCATGTTAAAGGCAATTAAAACTGGGGATTTAAGAGGGAGTTAATTGCCCCTATTTGGCTGCTGGGATTAGGCAGGGGAGCTAAAAGCTTTCAGCGAGGCCTTCACTCGCACACGTACTAATCGTTATTTTTTTGATCAAATTCCCAGTCCCCACTTGAGTTACCAGGGGTTCCCCAGGAATGAGATTCGAGGGACTTGGGCCTCTTAATTCGAAAATCCATCTCTGCACCCGAGCTCATCTGCACCTGCGCCGACGAAAAAAATCAAAACAAATACTAGAAAACTTAAAAAAAATCCATTTTTTTGTGCGGTAGACAATTTGATGCGTGAGGTGCAATGGTCCGCTAAGTACGGCGTGCATCCAATGGTCCGCTGCAGTTACGGTGCACTTGGACGTGAATCCGCCAAATCCGCCCTCCGATGGTATGGTCTACTGGGCCGACCGGATTGGGTAAGGCTCTCGTTGGTGAGGTGGTGATGGTGTGCTCCGTGATCGGTTTTGGTTCATGGGGTAACTACTCCGGCCTGCGGCGGCGGCTTTGCCGTGGATTTCGATGACCATTGAAAGATCTTCGCGAGGATTTTCTCTCTTCAGATCCGGTGGTTACCTTCGGCAGTGAGATGCAATCTATGGACGATGACTTACCCAAGGGTATGGGTGTGCAGGGGTGGCGGTCACACATCGTATGTAGCTGTTGAGATCAAGAAAAAGTGATGGGAACAACACACGAGTGACTTCGATGATGATGCTTTTTCAGCACCTGGTCTCAAGCTCTGAGGTGAAAACTTAGGTCTGACCCGAGTTGGTTATACCTTACTGTAGGCGATGTTGGTGCACCTTTACCTTGTTGAAGGCATTGTTCGGATATGTTTAGATTGGTTCTTCTAGCCGAAAACCTAGAACCTGGCCTTGGTGGTTCGGTCCGGTGACGGCGGCGCTTGTGCGTCGCTCCTTCCTAAAGGCATTGCCATTGAAGAACCTCGCCGTCTGTGTTGGGTCATGAGATAGTTGGTGCGGTGCTTGTTGAAGGCATGCTATCTACTCCCTCCATTTTTAAATATAAGGCTTTTTAGAGATTTCAATATAGACTATGTACAAAGCAATATGAGTGAATCTACACTACAAAATATGTTTTCGAGAAAATACAAAAGCTTTGCGTTTCTTTGCATTAAAAAGATTGAAGTTCAGTTACAAAAGTCTGAGGACGCGCAGGTTACAGCATGATTAGTGCACGTCCCAAGTTTGTGGCAGCATAAGCAAGAGGCCAGGTGCCCAGCAGCCGCCCAAGAGCGGGCCTCGTCCTTGATCCTATCGTGTAGCGTATTCATAGATGGTGTTGCGTTGTCGAAGACGCAGCTGTTCCTATGCTTCGAAACCATCCAAGGCATGAGCAGCTTATTGAATTCATGCTCCAGCCAACTCATCCAATAGTCCGAACTATGGGAGAGGGTTGGACATTATACTCCAACACCCCCCTCACGTCTATGCTTCTTTGGAGCTATATGACGTGGGCAGCAGAAGCGGGGGAAGGCTACAATTATTTATTGCATTTACTGGGTTTTGAAACCTGAACCTCTTGGTTGCAAGCTTATGCACCTAACCAGTTCACTCATCAGTCCGAACTGATGGAGAGAGGCGGGCAATATATTTCAACACACCCCCTCAGGTTTAGACTATTTTAGTCCTTAGACGTGGGATTGATGTAGGACGCATAATTGTTTTATTTAATACTGCGTTGGCAGGGTCTTGAACTCAAGACCTCTTGGCTCGGATACCATATTGAATTCATGCTCCAGCCAACTCATCCAATAGTCCAAACTATGGGAGAGGGCTGGACATTATACTCCAACAAAGCTCAACGGATTTAGGGGTTTGTGAAGGCTTGGTGGCGTATTCTCCCTGGCATGCTTCCACCAGTCCATGAGCGAGGGCTTGCGGGTGGGAATCGGGGCTGGAATGCGCAGCCAGTCCAGGACCTTGTGCCATGCCTGGCGAGCGAAGGGACATTCCAGCAGCAGGTGCCGGAGCGTTTCCGGCTCTTGATCGCATAGGAGACAGCGAGAGTGGCGTTGCAGTCCATGGCGAGCCAGCCTCTCAGCAGTCCAGCACCGGTCTTGGTTGGCTAGCCAGAGGAAGAATTTTACTCTCGGTGGTGCCCAACTTTTCCAGATAAGTTTCCAGGAGTAGCAAGATGTTCATCCATGGAATGTGGCCAGGTAGCGGGATTGTGCAGAGTAGGTGCCGCTCGTCGTCCATTTCCAGATCAACTTGTCCGAGACAGCGGAGAGCACGGTGTGCCGCATCACCTGCCAAAGCTACACGTACTGACCAATCTCATCCAAGCCAAGGAGTTGCCATTCAGCCCATCCACCACGGTTCTCGCCATACGCCGTCGCTTGGGGATGCAGTCGTAGAGACTGGGCAGGAGTCCGCGGACGGACTGGCCGTTGATCCACCGGTCTTCCCAGAGCAGGGCGGTCAGTCCATTCCCGATGACCATGGACATGGATGCCCAAAACAGCGCACGCTCCATGGATGAGAACTAGAGGTCGAGCCCTCACCATGCTCGCCCGAGATCCGTTCTGGATAACCACAGCCAACACAACCGCAATGCAAGGCCTGCGCATTTGAGGTCGCACACGCCTAGGCCCCCAAGCTTGATGGGGCGGCAGACGCGGTTCCTGTTCATGTGGAGGTGCCCTTCGTTGGCAGTAGCGTGCCCGGCCCAGAGGAATCCGCTCTGAATCTTCTTGTGCTGCTTGATGGTATTCTTGGGGGACATGAACGCGAGAAGCTGGTGCACCGGGATCGCACACATGACTGATTTTACCAGAGCCAGGCACCCGGTTTTGGTCACCAGCCAGGCCATCAAAGTTGGGAGGCACGCAGCGCCCAAATCTACCATGGGCTGCAGCTAGGCGGCTGATGGGCGGCGCGTGGACAGGGGATGCCGAGGTAGGTGATAGGGAGTGTCACCACCGGGCAACCGAGGTGCACGATAGTCTCCGTGGCCGCCTGGTCACCGTGCAGGACAGTAGCAGAGCTCTTGGCGAAGTTCACCTGGAGGCCAGAGGCCCTGCTGAACAAGGCGAGGATCTCCTTGACCGCAGCGACGTCGCCAACTATGACATGGTAGAATACCTTGACGTCGTCGGCATAGAGCGAGATCGCCGGAATGTGCCGTCGGGGGTGCAGCGGCTGCAGAATGGCCAAGCTGTGGGCTCGTCTCAGGAGCCGTCCAAGCGTGATGATGGTGAGCACGAAGAGCTGCGGAGACAAAGAGTCGCCCTGACGAAGCACTTGTCGGTAGCCAGATGGCTGGTCCGGGCTCGCCGTGCATGAGAACACGCGTGCTGGAGGATGACAGGAGAATGGTTATCCATTCCAGGAAGCGATTCCCATATCCATATTGGCGCAAAACCTCGAAGAGGAATGGCCATGATATGGAGTCGAAGGCGCGCGTGAGCTCGAGCTTAAGCATGACTCGCGGAGCTCCCAATTGGTGCAACGGCTTGAGCGACTGCTTGACGAGGACGTAGTTACCGTGTAAGCTCCGTCCCAAGATGAATGCATTCTGGTTGCGATTTACACTATAAAATATGTCTATATACATCTGTATATAGTCCATATTGAAATTTCTAAAAGATTCATATATTTAAAATGATGGAGTATGTAGTAGGTATGTCCTCTTGATGCTTCATATTGAGTCAATAAAATTCATCCATTATCGAAAAATACTTACAAATTACAACGAATGAACGGAAACAATGTATGGCGAGCTTTCGGAATCTAAGCGAGAGACGAAATAGTGAAAGGGTGTGGCTATGTCTCAGTCGACTGAGATTTAACCAAGTCTTACTCAAATGCCGTAACATGGTAGAGAGAAAAAGAAAAACTGAAAAATAATATTTACACAGATCTCAATGCAAGATCTCATGGATAGAGCATCCACTTGGACTTTTTTTCCGAAAAGGAGGTTATCCCCCGGCCTCTGCATCAGAAAGATGCATGCGGCCATCTTATTAAAAAGCAAATAGTTCAACAAAGTCTCCAAGTCTCGAAAAACAAAAAGGCTCACAAAGAGCTAAAAGCATGAAAATGAGATAGCCACAACCGGCGGAATAAAGATAGATAGGAAACTAGACACCTATCCTACTACATGACCGCCATCCAAACTGGTTGAAGGTAGCCCGTGCTACCGTCTCCCAACGGATGGACCCAGTAACCATATGCTTCCTGGCATCCGTCGGAGTGAGTAGCGACCATATACGGATCAGTGTAGTGGCCCGAAAAATAACCTGCAAGAAATGAATATGTGTTGTTCTGTTAAAAACCAAATCGTTCCTGTAGTTCCAAATAGCCCATAATAAAGCACATACTCCTACACGGACAAGTTTCGCGGTTTCTGACTCGACTCCATCCAGCCACGTCCCGAATAACGTGTGGATGGTATTCGGAGGAGTAATGTTAAACGCTATGTGAACCGACACCGCCATAATTTTTTTGCCATTGGGCAATCAAAACAGAGGTGTTTGACAGATTCATCATGTTCGCAGAAACTACATCTTCGTGATCCTGTCTAGTTACGTTTTGTCAAATTGTCCTTAGTTAGAATGACTTGCTTGTGGACAAACCACAAAAACACTTTAATTTTTAAGGGCACTTTGACTTTCCAAAATATGCATAGATCGAGGCATATTTCCAGAGTTGATAATATCCAAATACATGGATTTTACCGAAAACACTCCATTCTGAGTTAGTTTCCAGTGCAACTGGTCTGGCTGTTGAGAGAGGTGAACATCCATCAATCTTCTCACAAGATGGAGCCAAGCTTCCCAACGGTTTCCCGCTAAAGTCCTTCTGAATTGAATATTGAGAGGGTTGGACTGTAATACTGTTGCAACGTAAGCATCTCTACGCTGAACAATATTATAGAGAGAAGGATATTGGATAGCTAGAGGCGTCTCCCCTAACCACGTATCCTCCCAGAATCTCGTCGAAGTACCATTACCAACAATGAATTTTGTCCTTTGGAAGAAGGCTGATTTCACTCTCATCAGTCCTTTCCAAAATGGTGAATCGATCGGTCTGACCATCACCTGAGATAAGGTTCTAGAATGAAGGTACTTATTACTCAGAATCTAGGCCCATGTGGCATCGGTCTCTACAGATAGCTTTTACAGCCACTTGCTGAGAAGACATCTGTTCTTCACCTCTAAATTTTCAATGCCAAGACCACCTTAGTCTTTTGGCCTACAGATAATATCCCATTTAGCAAGTCTGTAATTTTGTTTTAACTCATCACTCTGCCAGAAAAAACGTGATCGATAGAAGTCCAGTCTTTTCCGAACCCCAACTGGTACTTCGAAAAAGGACAATAGAAACATTGGCATGCTCGTGAGCACCGAATTAATGAGAATTAGTCGGCCTCCATATGACATAAGTTTGCCCTTCCAGCAGCTTAGTTTCTTTTCAAATCGATCCTCAATGCACTTCCATTCGTTGTTAGTTAGCTTGCGATGGTGAATCGGTATGCCCAAATATGTAAACAGCATCGACCCTAATTCACATCCAAACAGTTGTTTGTAAGCTTCTTGTTCGTCTTTAGCTCTCCCAAAGCAGAACAATTCACTTTTATGGAAGTTAATCTTTAACCCCGATAACTGCTCGAATAGGCATAATAGAAGCTTCATGTTTCTTGCTTTAGCCAGATCATGCTCCATAAAGATAATAGTATCATTAGCGTACTGTAGAATGGATACTCCTCCGTCCACTAGATGCGGGACGAGCCCACCTACTTGGCCATTTTCTTTATCTCTTCCTATTAGAATTGTCAACATGTCCACTACTATGTTGAAAAAAATAGGTGACATCGGGTCTCCCTGCCTTAGACCCTTGTGTGTCTGGAAATAATGACCTATGTCATCATTCACTTTGATTCCAACACTGCCTTTTTGCGTCAAAGAATCTACCTGCTTGCTCCAGGATTGGTCGAATCCTCTCATCTGTAAGGCCTGCTGGAGAAATGGCCATTTAACTTTATCGCACGCTTTCTCAAAATCCACCTTAAAAACCACTCCATCTAGTTTTTTCGTGTGAATCTCATGGAGCGTTTCATGTAGGACCACAACCCCTGCTAGGATGTTTCTGTCCGGCATGAAGGCTGTTTGAGATGGCTGCACCACACTGTGTGCAATCTGAGTTAGCCTGTTATTCCCCACCTTGGTGAAGATTTTAAAGTTGACATTAAGAAGACATATCGGTCGGAACTACTCAATCCGCACCACATCTGTTTTCTTAGGGAGCAGAGTTATCGTTCCGAAATTCAAGTGAAATAACTGTAAATGCCCAGAAAACAGATCATGGAACATTGGAAGCAAATCACCCTTAATAATATGCCAACACCTTTTATAAAACTCAGCTGGAAATCCATCCGGTCCAGGAGCTTTATTATTCTTCATCTGCGAAATTGCCTCAAACACCTCTTTCTCCAAAAATTGGGCGGTTAAGATTTCGTTCTCATCCGTCACAAGTTGAGGTATATCGTCAACCCTCGACTTGTCTAAAGACACAAAACTATCATCAGGAGCCCCAAACAGCTGCTTGTAATAATTGGTGATGTACAATTTTAGGTTCTCCTATCCCACTATCGTCCCCTCATCTTGCTCTAGCTGAAAGATTTTATTTTTCCTATGCTTGCCATTCGCAATCATATGAAAGAATTGTGTGTTGTCGTCCCCTTGGACGACCTTTTGAACTTTAGCTCTGAGCGCCCACTTCAATTCTTCCTCTCGAAGCAATTCTTTCAGTCTCAGTTCCGCCTCCACTTTAGTTTCCAACTCTCTGGTATCTAAAATGGATGACTCAGCTTTTAAATCTAAGATACTAATAAGGTTAAGGAGCCTTTCCTTTTCAACCTTATAAACACCACTCAGATGTTTGGCCTAACCGCGTAGGAACTGTCGTAAGTGCCTAATCTTATTCTGCCATCTTTGTACGCTCGATCTCCCTCCTGAATCTTTTGCCCACTCCTGTGCTAACAGATCCAAGAAACCTTCTCTCTCAAACCATGCTAATTCAAAAGACAAGATATTTTTATTTCCCACATGAGTTGCCTTCCCAGAGTCAACAAGTAGTGGGGTATGGTTAGATATCCCTCGCGACAACGCTTGGACCATCACCAAGGGGAACTTCTGCTCCCATTCCACACTGGTGAGAACACGATCCAACTTCTCGTATGTTGGATTTGGCAAAGTATTGGCCCAAGTGAATTTTCTACCAGAAAGCTCAATCTCCCTGAGATCCATGCTTTCAATAATTGTGTTAACCATAAACGACCATCTGCCGTCAGAGTTATCATTGTTCTTTTCTTCCCGTCGTTGTATAATGTTAAAATCACCCCCAACCAGAATTGGGAGCTGTTCATTTCCGCAAATACGGACTAAGTCAGCCAAGAAATCTGGTTTTAGCTCAGGCTGTGCGGCTCCATACACTGCCACGAGTGCCCATTGGAAACCGTCAACCTTCGATCGGACTCGAAACTTAACCGCAAAATCTCCCTTGACAACATTCCGAACCTCCAACATGTCGCACTTGACCCCAAGTAAAATCCCACCGGATCTTCCTCTTGGGGGTAAGCAATGCCAATCAAAATCAACTCCTCCCGATAAGGTGCCAAGAAACTGAGAGGTAAAATTGTCTCTACCAGTTTCAGAGAGGACAATGAAATCTAACTTGTGCTCTATAGAAGCATCCGCCAGAAACCTTCGTTTAGCCAAGTCCACCAGACCTCTGCTATTCCAAAAGATTCCCTTCATATTTCATCATGAAATTTTTTAGTAGTCCGGATTCTAGCACTTCTGTGCACAGCCGAGGCCGGATATATCTTCCGGTTCCACTTGCGTTTAGGCTTGTTTTGCTCATCAACTCTGTCCATACAACCAAGCTCAGTGAGCCTACATGCCTCAGAATCTGCGTGATTCGACCCCCTCGGAGATATAAAACTCTCGTCCTCCTCTATCTCAGTAGGTGGGGGTGCAAGATCCGCACAAAGACTATCAAGAACCCTAACACCCAATGCATCTATTTCCGAATCGTTTAACGGTTTAAGAGCCGCTAAGTTTCGAATCATCTCTAAAGCTCGCTCCGCTTCTAGATCAAGTATATCATTAACAGATTTAGCAATTTCTTTTCCATTACTGCCTAGTGAAACTCCCAAATGATTTGCATTATTTATTATCTCATCGTCGGAAAAATGCAAAATGGAATTGGAAATATTAACTGACATACCAGTAGTGACCTCAATGTCACGAAGCTTGGCCGCCCGCATGGCGCGCCCTAGCTGCCTGTCATCAATGTCTGGCTGATACTGGAGACGGCTGCTCATCCGTCGACCGTCAGACATGGGATCTGTGATCCCTCCGAAGGCGACGATGTCGTCCCACGTAGGCCCGCTCGGGGTAAGGCCTCCTGCCTGACTCCCAAGTGGACCGGACTCCACCAAGCCAATCGGGCTATGGCCGCCTGCCATTAGCCCTACCGGAGAAGCCGCTCCCGCCTCCACGGGCGTGGGTGCCGGAGACCCCCGTAGAGTCGAACGAGGAGAGTGTCCACTCAGAGCCGCCTGCTCCACTGGCCCACTCCGCATTACACCGGCAAATCTCCCTGGGGGCGCCTCGGGGGAGGTAGAAGCGAGGACCTCCTGCCCGCTCCCCTCCCCAGGCTTGGCGCCCACACCAGCGCACCACGCGCCGCAAGCAAGGCCAGCAACCACCCCTGCCATCCTCTGAGGCAACGCCATGCCCTGAGCAAACACCGAGGGGGGAGCGGGGTTCGCCTGCCCGTGCATCTCCCCAACCACGGCATTGAACTCGGCGGCCCTAACATGCGCCGCCACGTGCACCACTAGGGTAGGTGTGCGCTCCACCGTAATCATCCCCGACGCAGCCACATCATGAAGGAAATATGCCATAGAGGCAATAATAAAGTTGTTATTTTATATTTCCTTATTCATGATAAAGGTTTATTATTCATGCTAAAATTGTATTGATTGGAAACCTAAATACATGTGTGAATACATAAACAAACACCGTGTCCCTAGTGAGCCTTTACTTGACTAGCTCGTTGACCAAAGATGGTTATGGTTTCCTAACCATGGACATGAGTTGTCATTTGATAACGGGATCACATCATTAGGAGAATGATGTGATGGACAAGCCCCATCCGTTAGCTTCGCATAATGATCGTTCAGTTTTATTGCTATTGCTTTCTTCATGTCAAATACATATTCCTTCGACTATCAGATTATGAAACTCCCGAATACCGGAGGAATGCCTTGTGTGCTATCAAACGTCACAACGTAACTAGGTGATTATAAAGATGCTCTACAGGTATCTCCGAAGGTGTTTGTTGAGTTGGCATAGATCGAGATTAGGATTTGTCACTCCGAGTATCGAAGAGGTATCTCTGGGCCCTCTCGGTAATACACATCGTAAGCTTGCAAGTAAATGACTAAGGAGTTAGTCACGAGGTGATGTATTACGGAATGAGTAAAGAGACTTCCCGGTAACGAGATTGAACTAGGTATGAAGATACCGACGATCGAATCTCGGGCAAGTAACATACCGATTGACAAAGGGAATTACGTATGTTGTCATAACGGTTCGACCGATAAAGATCTTCATAGAATATGTAGGAGCCAATATGAGCATCCAGGTTCCGCTATTGGTTATTGATCGGAGAGGTGTCTCGGTCATGTCTACATAGTTCTCGAACCCATAGGGTCCGCACGCTTAACATTCGTTGACGATATAGTATTATATGAGTTATGTGATTTGGTGACCGAATGTTGTTCGGAGTCCCGGATGAGATCACGTATATGACGAGTCTCGAAATGGTCGAGAGCTAAAGATTGATATATAGGACCATGGTATTCGGACACCGGAAGTGTTTTGTGGGTCACCGGGTACTTATCGGGTCACCAGAAGGGGTTCCGGGCACCCCCGGCAAAAGATATGGGCCTTATGGGCCAAGAGGGGAAACACACCAGCCACAAGGGGCTGGTGCGCCCCCCATATGGGCCGGCCAAGATGGAGAAGGAAAGGGGAAGGAGGAAAGGAAAGAAAAGGAATAGGATTCCCCCTTCCTTCCACCTCTCCCCCCTTTCCTTCCCCCTCCGATATATAAGGTAAGGGGGGAGCAGGGCAAGGCAGCAGCCCTAGGGCTGCCGCCAGGTCTCTTGGGGCGCCCTAGGGGCTGCCTCCTCCCCTCCCACCTATATATATATGTGGGGAGGGGGCGCCACACAAGGACACAACATAGTCTTAGCCGTGTGCGGCGCCCCCGTCCACCGTTTACTACCTCGGTCATATTTTCGTAGTGCTTAGGCGAAGCCATGCGGAGATCACTTCACCATCACCGTCACAATGCCGTCGTGCTGACGGAACTCATCTACTTCCTCGAAACCTTGCTGGATCAAGAGGACGAGGGACGTCATCGAGCTGAACGTGTGCAGAACTCGGAGGTGTCGTACGTTCGGTACTTGATCGGTCGGAGCTAGAAGAAGTTCGACTACATCAACCGCGTTGTCAAACGCTTCCGCTTTCGGTCTATGAGGGTACATAGACACACTCTCCCCCTCTCGTTGCAATGCATCTCCTAGATAGATCTTGCGTGAGCGTTGGAATTTTTTTGAAATTGCATGCAACATTTCCCAACAGTGGTATCAGAGCCAGGTCTATGCATAGATGATATCATGAGTAGAACACAAAGAGTTGTGGGCGGTGATCGTCATTCTGCTTACATGACCATGTTCATGAGACCGGTTCCACCGACAGACATGCAACTAGTTTTGCATAAAGGTAGCTGGCGGGTGTCTGTTTCTCCTACTTTAGTTGAATCGAATTTGACTGCGGCCGGTCCTTGTTGAAGGTTAAAACAGCAAACTTGATAAATCACCGTTGTGGTTTTGATGCGTAGGTAAGAACGGTTCTTGCTAGAAGCCCGTAGCAGCCACGTAAAACTTGCAACAACAAAGTAGAGGATGTCTAACTTGTTTTTGCAGGGCATGTTGTGATGTGATATGGTCAAGACATGATGTGATATACGTTGTTGTATGAGATGATCATGTTTTGTAAAAGTTATCGGCAACTGGAAGGAGCCTTATGGTTGTCGCTTTATTGTATGAAATGCAAACGCCATGTAATTGCTTTACTTTATCACTATGCGTTAGCGATGGTTGTAGAAGCAATAGTTGGCGAGCCGACCATGACGCAATGATGGAGATCAAGGTGTCGAGCCGGTGACGATGGAGATCATGACGATGCTTTGGAGATGGAGATCAAAAGCACGAGATGATGACGGCCATATCATGTCACATATTTTGATTGCATGTGATGTTTATCTTTTATGCATCTTATTTTGCTTAGTACGGCGGTAGCATTATAAGATGATCCCTTAACTAAATTTCAAGGTATAAGTGTTCTCCCTGAGTATGCACCGTTGCGACAGTTCGTCGTGTTGAGACACCACGTGATGATCGGGTGTGATAGACTCTACGTTCACATACAACGGGTGCAAGACAGTTTTGCACATGCGGAATACTCGGGTTAAACTTGACGAGCCTAGCATGTACAGACATGGCCTCGGAACACTGGAGACTGAAAGGTCGAACGTGAATCATATAGTAGATATGATCAACATAGAGATGTTCACCATTGATGACTACCCCATCTCACGTGATGATCGGACATGGGTTAGTTGATTTGGATCATGTATCACTTAGATGACTTGAGGGATGTCTATCTAAGTGGGAGTTCTTAAGTAATTTGATTAATTGAACTTAATTTATCATGAACTTAGTCCTGGTAGTATTTGCAAATCTATGTTGTAGATCAATAGCTCGCGATATAGCTCCCCTGTTTTATTTTGATATGTTCCTAGAGAAAACAAAGTTGAAAGTTGATAGTAGCAATGATGCGGATTGGGTCCGTGATCTTAGGATTATCCTCATTGCTGCACAGAAGAATTATGTCCTTGATGCACCGCTAGGTGACAGACCTATTACAGGAGCAGATGCAGACGTTATGAATGTTTGGCAAGCTCGATATGATGACTACTTGATAGTTTAGTGCGCCATGCTTTACGGCTTAGAACCAGGACTTCAAAAATGTTTTGAACGCCACGGAGCATATGAGATGTTCCAAAGAGCTGACATTGGTATTTCAGACTCATGCCCGTGTCAAGAGGTATGAGACCTCTGACAAGTACTTTGCCTACAAGATGGAGAAGAATAGCTCAGTGAGCATATGCTCAAAATGTCTGGGTACTACAATCGCTTGAATCAAGTGGGAGTTAATCTTCCAGATAAGATAGTGATTGACAAAGTTCTCTAGTCACTATCACCAAGCTACTAGAACTTTGTGATGAACTATAATATGCAAGGGATGAAGAAAACGATTCCCGAGCTCTTCGCGATACTGAAATAGGCGAAGGTAGAAATCAAGAAAGAGCATCAAGTGTTGATGGTTGACAAGACCACTAGTTTCAAGAAAAAGGGCGAGGGAAAGAAAGAGAACTTCAAGAAGAATGGCAAGCAAGTTGTCACTCCCATGAAGAAGCCCAAAGCTAGACCCAAGCCTGAAACTGAGTGCTTCTACTGCAAAAGAAATGGTTACTGGAAGCGGAACTGCCCCAAATACTTCGCGGATAAGAAGGATGGCAAAGTGAACAAAGGTATATTTGATATACATGTTATTGATGTGTATTTTACTAGTGTTCATAGTAGCCCCTGGGTATTTGATACCGGTTCAGTTGCTAAGATTAGTAACTCGAAACAGGAGCTGCAAAATGAACAGAGACTAGTTAATGACGAGGTGACGATGTGTGTTGGAAGTGATTCCAAGGTTGATAAGATCACCATCGCACACTCCCTCTACCTTCGGGATTAGTGTTGGACCTAAATAAATAAATGTTATTTGGTGTTTGCGTTGAGCATGAATATGATTGGATCATGTTTATTGCGATACGGTTATTCATTTAAGTCAGAGAATAATTGTTGTTCTGTTTACATGAATAAAACCTTCTATGGTCATACACTTAATGTAAATGGTTTATTGAATCTCGATCATAGTGATACACATATTCATAATATTGATGCCAAAAGATGCAAAGTTGATAATGATAGTGCAACATTTTTGTGGCACTGCCGGTTAGGTCATATTGGTGTAAAGCGCATGAAGAAACTCCATGCAGATGGGCTTTTGGAATCACTTGATTATGAATCATTTGATACTTGCGAACCATGCCTCATGGGCAAGATGACTAAAACTCCGTTCTCCGGAACAATGGAGCGAGCTAATGACTTATTGGAAATAATACATACCGATGTATGCGGTCTGATAAGTGTTGAGGCACGCGGCAGGTATCGTTATTTTCTAACCTTCACAGATGATTTGAGCAGATATGGGTATATCTACTTAATGAAACACAAGTCTGAAACATTTGAAAAGTTCAAAGAATTTCAGAGTGAAGTGGAGAATCATTGTAACAAGAAAATAAAGTTTCTACGATCTGATCGCGGAGGCGAATATTTGAGTTACGAGTTTGGCCTTCATCTAAAACAATGTGGAATAGTTTCTCAATTCACACCACCTGGAACACCACAGCGTAATGGTGTGTCCGAACGTCGTAACCGTACTTTATTGGATATGGTGTGTTCTATGATGTCTCTTACCGATTTACCCCTATCGTTTTGGGGTTATGCATTAGAGACAGCTGCATTCACGTTAAATTGGGCACCGTCTAAATCCGTTGAGACGACACCGTATGAACTATGGTTTGGCAAGAAACCTAAGTTGTCGTTTCTTAAAGTTTGGGGTTGCGACACTTATGTCAAAAGGCTTCAGCCTGATAAGCTCGAACCCAAATCGGAGAAGTGCGTCTTCATAGGATATCCTAAGGAAACAATTGGGTACACCTTCTACCACAGATCCGAAGGCAAGATCTTTGTTGCCAAGACTGGAACCTTTCTAGAGAAGGAGTTTCTCTTGAAAGAAGTGAGTGGGAGGAAAGTAGAACTTGATGAGGTAATTGTATCTTCTCTCGAATTGGAAAGTAGCACATCAGAGAAAACCGTTCCTGTGATGCCTACACCAACTAGAGAGGAAGCTAATGATGATGATCATGAAACTTCAGATCAAGTTACTACTGAACCTCGTAGGTCAACCAGAGCACGATCCGCACCAGAGTGGTATGGTAATCCTATTCTGAAAGTCATGTTACTAGACCAAGGCGAACCTACGAACTATGAAGAAGCTATGATGAGCCCAGATTCCGACAGATGGCTTGAGGCCATGAAATCTAAGATAGGATCCATGTATGTGAACAAAGTATGGACTTCGGTGGATTTGCCCGATGATCGGCAAGCCATAGAAAATAAATGGATCTTCAAGAAGAAGACTGACGCTGATGGTAATGTTACTGTCTATAAAGGTCGACTTGTCGCAAAAGGTTTTCGACAAGTTCAAGGGTTTGACTACGATGAGATTTTCTCACCCATAGCGATGCTTAAGTCCGTCTGAATTATGTTAGCAATTGCCGCATTTTATGATTATGAAATCTGGCAAATGGACGTCAAAACTGCATTCCTTAATGGATTTCTTAAGGACGAATTGTATATGATACAACCAGAAGGTTTTGTCGATCCTAAAGGTGCTAACAAAGTGTGCAAGCTTCAGCGATCCATCTATGGACTGGTGCAAGCATCTCGGAGTTGGAATATATGCTTTGATGAAGTGATCAAAGCATATGGATTTATAGAGACTTTCGGTGAAGCCTGTATTTACAAGAAAGTGAGTGGGAGCTCTATAGCATTTCTGATATTGTATGTGGATGACATATTGTTGATTGGAAATGATATAGAATTTCTGGATAGCATAAAAGGATACTTGAATAAAAAATTTCATTGAAAGACCTCGGTGAAGCTGCTTATATATTGGGCATCAAGATCTATAGGGATAGATCAAGATGCTTAATAGGACATTCACAAAGCACATACCTTGATAAAGTTTTGAAGAAGTTCAAAATGGATCAGTCAAACAAAGGGTTCTTGCCTGTGTTGCAAGGTGTGAAATTGAGTAAGACTCAAAGCCCGATCACAACAGAAGATAGAGAGAGAATGAAAGTCATTCCCTATGCCTCAGCCATAGGTTCTATAAAGTATGCCATGTAGTGTACCAAACCTGTTGTGTACCTTGCCATGAGTTTGGCAAGGGGGTACAATAGTGATCCAGGAGTAGATCACTAGACAGCGGTCAAAATTATCCTTAGAAGACTAAGGAAATATTTCTCGGTTATGGAGGTGATAAAGAGTTCGTCGTAAAGAGTTACGTCGATGCAAGCTTTTACACCGATCCAGATGACTCTGAGTCTCAATCTGGATACGCATTGAAAGTGGGAGCAATTAGCTAGAGTAGCACCATGCAGAGCATTGTAGACATAGAAATTTGCAAATATACATACGGATCTGAATGTGACAGACCCGTTGACTAAACTTCTTTCACAAGCAAAACATGATCACACCTTAGTACTCTTTGGGTGTTAATCACATGGCGATGTGAACTAGATTATTGACTCTAGTAAACCCTTTGGGTATTGGTCACATGGCGATGTGAACTATGGGTGTTAATCACATGACGATGTGAACTATTGGTGTTAATCACATGGTGATATGAACTAGATTATTGACTCTAGCGCAAGTGGGAGACTGAAGGAAATATGCCCTAGAGGCAATAATAAAGTTGTTATTTTATATTTCCTTATTCATGATAAAGGTTTATTATTCATGCTAGAATTGTATTGATTGGAAACCTAAATACATGTGTGAATACATAAACAAACACCGTGTCCCTAGTGAGCCTCTACTTGACTAGCTCGTTGATCAAAGATGGTTATGGTTTCCAAACCATGGACATGAGTTGTCATTTGATAACGGGATCACATCATTAGGAGAATGATGTGATGGACAAGACCCATCCATTAGCTTAGCATAATGATCGTTCAGTTTTATTGCTATTGCTTTCTTCATGTCAAATACATATTCCTTCGACTATGAGATTATGCAACTCCCGGATACCGGAGGAAAGCCTTGTGTGCTATCAAATGTCACAACGTAACTGGGTGATTATAAATATGCTCTACAGGTATCTCCGAAGGTGTTTGTTGAGTTGGCATAGATCGAGATTAGGATTTGTCACTCCGAGTATCGGAGAGGTATCTCTGGGCCCTCTCGGTAATACACATCATAAGCTTGCAAGCAAATGACTAAGGAGTTAGTCACGAGGTGATGTATTAAGGAACATGTAAAGAGACTTGCCGGCAACGAGATTGAAATAGGTATGAAGATACCGACGATCGAATCTCGGGCAAGTAACATACCGATTGACAAAGGGAATTACGTATGTTGTCATAACGGTTCGACCGATAAAGATCTTCGTAGAATATGTAGGAGCCAATATGAGCATCCAGGTTCCGCTATCGGTTATTGACCGGAGAGGTGTCTCGGTCATGTCTACATAGTTCTCGAACCCATAGGGTCCGCACGCTTAACGTTCGTTGACGATATAGTATTATATGAGTTATGTGATTTGGTGACCGAATGTTGTTCGGAGTCCCGAATGATGGCCGAGAGGTAAAGATTGATATATAGGACGATGGTATTTGGACACCGGAAGTGTTTCGGGGGTCACCGGGTACTTATCGGGTCACCGGAAGGGGTTCCGGGCACCCCCGGCAAAAGATATGGGCCTTATGGGCCAAGAGGGGAAACACACCAGCCACAAGGGGCTGGTGCGCCCCCCATATGGGCCGGCCAAGATGGAGAAGGAAAGGGGAAGGAGGAAAGGAAAGAAAGGAAATAGGATTCCCCCTTCCTTCCACCTCTCCCCCCTTTCCTTCCACCTCCGATATATAAGGAAAGGGGGGGCGCAGGGCAAGGCATAAGCCCTAGGGCTGCCGCCAGGTCTCTTGGGGCGCCCTAGGGGCTGCCTCCTCCCCTCCCACCTATATATATGTGGGGAGGGGGCACCACACAAGGACACAACATAGTCTTAGCCGTGTGCGGTGCCCCCGTCCACCGTTTACTACCTCGGTCATATTTTCGTAGTGCTTAGGCGAAGCCCTGCGGAGATCACTTCACCATCACCGTTACCACGCCGTCGTGCTGACGGAACTCATCTACTTCCTCGACACCTTGCTGGATCAAGAGGACAAGGGACGTCATCGAGCTGAACGTGTGCAGAACTCAGAGGTGCCGTACGTTCGGTACTTAATCGGTCGGAGCTAGAAGAAGTTCGACTACATCAACCGCGTTGTCAAACGCTTCCGCTTTC
This sequence comes from Thinopyrum elongatum, assembly GCA_011799875.1. Taxonomy (NCBI): domain Eukaryota; kingdom Viridiplantae; phylum Streptophyta; class Magnoliopsida; order Poales; family Poaceae; genus Thinopyrum; species Thinopyrum elongatum. Next base: position 148,332,865 of record CM022298.1, read on the forward strand.
GGTCTACGAGGGTACGTAGACACACTCTCCCCCTCTCGTTGCAATGCATCTCCTAGATAGATCTTGCGTGAGCGTAGTATTTTTTTTGAAATTACGTGCTACGTTTCCCAACACATCATTGTTCCCGTAAACTAAGGCCTCATGCCCAACATAATCCACATCAGCAAATACCACCTGGCCTACTTCTGTAGGCGGAGGTTCAATGACAAGAGGGGGTAATAAGCTCTCAATCATATCATCACTCTCCACGCGGTCACTCCCAAGTCGAGGAGGTGCGGAAGCAGACTGAAACGAACCAAATCGCAGCGAGTTCATGGGTGTAGTAGTAGGAGGTTGCGCAGCCTCCCCTGGCGCCGCCGATGTGGGTTTTGCACCCGGAGTGCGAGGTTTATCTCGTGCACCATCATTCTCTCGCTGCTCCTTGTTACTCGTGTCGTCATCCTTATCAGTCATATCCACATCATCCCCTCCCAAGGCCTCCGCAAACAAATCAGTATCCTCCAGTTCAATCTCTAGGTTGTAAATCATACCCGCATGCGTCCATCTGACCACATCCGGTATAAACTCGATGTCCACAACACTCACGAGCAGCCTTGCCACTCCATGTGCTCGAGTGAACGGCATATCCACACGCTCAGTTTTTCCCACAAGTGTCCCAAGGCTGGCCGCAACCCGAACATCATGCAAAGGCTTAGGCGGTGCCCCCGAGAAGCATAACCAAACCTGAGGTAGTGGCATACCCTTTGGCTCAGCTTGCTTCCACTCATCAAACTCAAGAACACACTCCGTGCTAGGCACCCTACACATACCAAAACTCAGGAGTTTCCTCAGGTCCTCGGTTGCTGGGAAGTCGACCTTATACATGTTTTCCTCGAGTCGAATAAGCTCCCAATGAAAGTTCCCTGGAGCCAGTTCATTCAACCTCTGCAAAATCTGAGCCTCCGACAAGACACCTTTTGTCAATTTGACCACCCCCGTAGTCGAAATCTGCGGCGTCTCCGGGACCACAACAGCACAGGGGACTCAAAAAACATCAGTTCTGAGCAACATACTCCGTAGATAGTGACTCCCGGCATTAGCTCACGCAACAGCGGACACTCTCCCGAAGCGTGCACCGGTTTGAGGCAAGTATCACAAAGCTCTGTATTACATTCCGTAATAAAATGCCCCTGCTCACCACATCGGTAACAAAGCATTTTCTCTTTCTTTCGAGCCCACTTGGCAGCTCTATCACCATCATTTTTTTCAGCTGTTGTGACAGTACCTGTAGCAATAGGATCGGCCTCCGGCACCGTCGCGGTCGTAAGAGCTGTCACCGCCGCCATGACCTGACCCGTCAAAGTTGGTGGCTGCACAATCTCAACCGCCTTCGAAGGAGCTATCGGCTCCACGGAATCTATAACCATAGCAACCGGCGGAGGAGGCTGCCGCTGGCGGTGTTGGGGAGGCCGGCGATTACCCCCCCCCCCCCCCCCCCCCCCCCCAACAAAACAACAAACACACAAAAAACGACACACAAAAGATAAAACCACTACACCCCACCCCACCCCCCACCAGCCCAAACCCAACCCCCCCACCCCTAACACACCCAACACCCACCCCCACACCCCCTCCCCAACCACCCCCCCCCCACACAACCCCACCCCCCCAGCCCCCCCCCCCCCCCCCCCGCCCCCCACCCCCCCCACCCCCCCCCCACACCCCCCCCCCCCCCCCCCCCCCCCCTGCGCGGAATCGTCTAAACCCACCACGCTGATGGTAATCCGGACCCGACACGCCCTTGATGAAGCCGCCCAGAGGGCCATAGAATGGACGGTCAGCAGTCCCATCACTCTGCCAAGCATAACCTCGGCCGCCGCCCGCCGCCATTGACCCCCCGGTGCTGACCATCACCATATGCGTTGTAACCATCATCGCCCCACTGACCGCGAGGAGGCCCACGACCGCCGTTCGCGAAATCCTGTCCTCAGTTCGCAGCAAACGGAGGTCGTTGAGTGCCCGAGCCCGAAGTGCCACGTTGCTGCGGCGGCGCGGCCTTAGCACCCCCCTGCTGCTGCTGCGGCAGCGCAACCTGGTGCGGCGGCGGCGCAGGCCTCGGCTGCGGAACGACCTTGGGCTGCGGCGCCTGCGGCGGCGCCGGAATGGCCTTGGGCTGTGGAGCGGCCTTGGGGGGTGCGGCGTTGGGCGGCTGTGGCCCGGTCCCTCGACCAGCCATGGCGACGCGCCCGCCGGCGGTCGGCCGAACCCTAGCGGCGCGCCCACCAGCGAACTTCGGGAACCCAGGGGTAGCATCCACTTGGACTTAGCAAGACTATAGTGAAAACGACCGCGGGCTGCCGTCCCTCTGGAAAGTTCGGTCCGTCAAACATTGAGCAGCGCCGGCCGGCCGGCCGGCATCGAAAGGTTACCGCGTCACATGCCCTGGGCTCCAGCTAGAACGCGGGGAACTTGACTTGGTCGGTGCAGCGGCCCAGTATCGGCACCGCCGGGCAGGGGACGGGGCTTGTTGTTGTCTAGCCCTAGCTCTCCTCCTCACCTGAGCTCTCTCTCTCTCTCGCGCACAGACAGAAGAAAGAAGGAGGAAGAACGAGGAGAACACAGCAAGATTTTGCCCGGCGCACGTACGCCGCCGGCCGCACGAACGGCCGCTTGTATTTCCTGAGCACGAACTCAACAACACACCGGATACATGACCAGTTATATAGCCTAGCTAGCTAGCCCACACAACGCACTTAGCCAACTACCCACGCGCACACGCGCTCACCCGGCGACCCGGCCGCTCTCGTGCATGGGGCCATGCAGCTCTTCCACGAGGCCCACGCTGATCCGCACGCCTCGCCTGCGCCCACGACGCGCTCGTACGCGCGCGGCGCGGCCGGGCTCCAACGAACAGCAACGACCGCTACTGCATGCAGCTCGTCCACGCTACGTACGCGGCAAGCTGCTGACCGACTCCAATGCACGCACGCTCCACAACTCGGGTCAGCACACACGACACACGCATCCCCCCGCGTCCCGCGCTCCCAGGCCCGCCCACCCGACGCGCACGCACGCAGTCGCCGCAGGCCGAGTCCAACGCCCCGACGCGGTCACTCCTCCGCGTATCTCGCCTACACGCAACGGCCCACGCGCTCGAACGCGTGGACACACACACACGCGACCAAACCTGCCACGGGCCGAGCCTGACGCGTCCACCGCACGCACGCACGCGCTCCGCGTCGCCGCTCGCCGTGGCTTATTGCCCTACAGTTCACCCCCTAAGCCACGGCCTAGAGCAGGCCGCCGTCCTCGATGCCGACGTCCGCCAGCATCGCGCGCTCCGCTGCCGGCTCCTTCCGCAGCTGGGGGCAGTCGCGCTTGAAGTGGCCGCGCTCGCCGCACTTATAGCAACGCTCGCGTCGGTTGCCGCCCTTGCCCGATGCCACGCTCCGCCCGTCGTCGTCATCGCGCGGTCCTCCCTGCTGCCGTTCCCGTGCCCGCCACTGCGCCATGGTGAGCATCAGCTGATCGCCGCCACGCTCGCCGCCGTCTTGTCCACGGCGCCGAACCCGCTCATCAAACGCACGCAGCCACCCGAGCGCCTCATCAAACGTCATCTCGTCGAGGTTGCAGAACTGCTCGATGCCGGCGACGACGGGGAACAGCCGATCGGGGACGGTGTCCAGAAGCTTTTTCACCAGCACCGCGTCGCCGAGCGTCTCCCCGAGGTTCGCGAACCGCGCCGTCATCCCCGCCAGCCACCCGGCGTACGCATCCAGCGCCTCGCCATCTTCATGCGATCGAGCTCCCCGCGCAGCGTCGCCCGCCTCGCCGCGCGCACCCGATCGGCGCCGACGAACCTCATCTTCAGGGAGTCCCATACCTCCCTGGCGGTGAGCTTCGTCGCCACCTGCAGCCTATGAAGCACCGATACGGCCAGAACTGGTGTATCGCCGTACTGCACGCCGCCGATACTCGGATACGCAGGATACGGCTCCGATACGCATATCCCAGGAGTATCCCAATTTTTAATTTAAAAAGAAAGAAAATAATCCCGATACGCACTGTGGAGACGGCGGGATACGAGCGGGACATGGCAAGGATGTCGCCAGCCCCGAGCCCAATAAGAAGCCCGCCAACCTAACCTTAACATTTGCACTCTAGTCTGTATCGGGCGGGGGATTGAAGGAGCGTGCCGCCGCCGCTGCTTGGAGTGGCTCGCAGCTGCACTCGCCGCCGCCGCCGCCTCGACTAACTCGACTGGAGTCTTCTCCGCCGCCGTCGCAAGAGCTGCTTGCTGTGTGCTTGGCTGACTGCTTGCTGTGTGATCATCTGATTCCCCCGAGCCCCGAGTGATGCGTACTTGCTTCTTGGTATTGTTTGCTTGCTGATGTGTGATACTACTGCGTACTGCCCACTGCTAGGGAAGCTGCTTGGTATCTACTCCAAGTTGCATGTCATTGTCTCTATCAATAACCCCAATCAATACTATACTGCCCGTTTAGAAACAAACCCACACTCTCAGGCCATATTTGTATGGAACAATAACACAATTATTGATCCCTATGTGGTGCTAAACTAGTGGTTTTAGAAATTTAGCATGAAGATGTGTTTTGATCTCACACATTCTATTATGTTTTTTTTATTATATGTCATTTTATTAATTATTTATATATACTCGCCGTATCGTCGTATTGACGTTTCTAGAAATTGCCGTATCCCGTATCGCCGTACCCGTATCACCGTATCGGTGTCGCCGTATCGGTGCTTCATAGCCTGCAGCAGCATGTCCTCCGGCAGCGCTCCGAGGATCAACGTGCGCGCCGCCTTGCACTTCTTGGCGTTCACCGCCGCGTCGCCCGGCGCCACCGCCTCCCACACAGTGTGGACATCGAGGATCGCCTGCGCCTTGATCGCCCACACCGTGTAGTTGTCCAGCGTGAGCATCGGCATCGCCATCGACACCGATCCACCCGCGCCGCCGCCGTGTGGGACGAGCGACATGGTCGCCGGTGATCGCCCGAACCGAAGCTCTATATACCAATTGTTGTTGTCTAGCCCTAGCTCTCCTCCTCACCTGAGCTCTCTCTCTCTCGCACAGACGTAGAAGAAAGGAGGAGGAAGAACAAGGAGAACACAGCAAGATTTTGCCCGGCGCACGTACGCCGCCGGCCGCACGAACGGTCGCTTTTCCTGAGCACGAACTCAACGACACACCGGATACATGACCAGTTATATAGCCTAGCTAGCTCGCCCACACAACGCACTTAGCCAACTACCCACGCGCACACGCGCTCACCCGGCGACCCGGCCGCTCTCGTGCATGGGGCCATGCAGCTCTTCCACGAGGCCCACGCTGATCCGCACGCCTCGCCTGCGCCCACGACGCGCTCGTACGCGCGCGGCGCGGCCTGGCTCCAACGAACAGCAACGGCCGCTACTGCATGCAGCTCGTCCACGCTACGTACGCGGCAAGCTGCAGACCGACTCCAATGCACGCACGCTCCACAACTCGGGTCAGCACACACGACACACGCATCCCCCCGCGTCCCGCGCTCCCAGGCCCGCGCACCCGACGCGCACGCACGCAGTCGCCGCAGGCCGAGTCCAGCGCCCCGACGCGGTCACTCCTCCGCGTATCTCGCCTACACGCAACGGCCCACGCGCTCGAACGCGTGGACACAAACACGCGACCAAACCTGCCACGGGCCGAGCCCGATGCGTCCACCGCACGCACGCACGCGCTCCGCGTCGCCGCTCGCCGTGGCTTATTGCCCTACAGGGCTGGTGCCGGCGAGGTCGATGCACTGGTACACCTGGTACAGCTGCGTCTCGTTGCGCGCGCTCCGGTTGCACTCGATGCCGGGCGCCGACCCCGTCGCCTCCTCGATGGCGTCCCGGATGCTGCCCGCGCAGTACGTCCTCTCCTCCGACGGCACGATCCCGGCGTCGAGGAGGATGCGGGTGAGGTTGAAGCGGGCCTTGTACCGGAGCGCCGCGAGGAAGTAGGCGTGCTGGTCCATGTTGGAGCAGGTGCCGTGCCTGCTCCACTCGTGGCTCCAGAAGGCCGTGCTGCCGTTGCTCCTGCACGACAGCGTCCCCCAGTTCCGGTCTATGTCGCTCTTCAGGTGGCTGATCTGCAACGTATTCGCCGACGGATTACAGAGGGAACCTCTGGAGATGAAGGGTGGCATGCGGTTATGCGCACCAGCGACGGGTTGAAGGTGTCGGTGGCGTTGCAGAAGTCCGGCCAGCACCTGGTCCTGTTGGTCTCGCCGGCGGGGCGGCACGCGGCGTAGTTGGGCCACAGGCCGTGGATACCGAAGTCCGCCGCCGGCTTCACGTTGCCGGGGAAGCAGCAGCCGCCCGTCGTGTCGCAGAACGAGCCGGGCCACTGCATTCAGGAACGGTCAGCCTTTGTTCAGAGTTCAGAGTTCAGAGACACACACTGACACACTATCGAGCAATAAAATGTTCTGAAAAAAATTGTCGTTTACCTGCTGGACATGGTAGAAGAAATCGAAATCGGTGGTGTTGTAACCGAAAAGCCTAGCCCTAGCTTGCCCTAGCTGCTACCTCTCTCTCCCTCTTGCTTGCTGCACTCGAACGACAGAGAAGGAGAGGGAGACACGGAGCACAACGAGAACACAGCGAGGTTTGCCGGCGCACGAACGCCACCGCCGCCACGAACGGCGTTTTCTGTTTTTCCCTGAGGGGGGGGGGGGGGGGGGGGGGGGGGGGGGGTCTTATACCCTGGGCCACGTCTGGGCGCGCACCCCACGTCCCCGCTCATGCCGAGCACCTGGTCCGGCCCGCTCTGCCCGCGCCCGACATGCACGCACACGTCCGGGTCGCGGCGAGCCCGCCCTGGACCAACTCCACGCACCCCCAATTCTCGCAAACAGAGCGCACACACACGCACGCCCACAGTGTACTCCTGCACGGGGAACCCAGAGCACCACACGCACACACGCACACACACGCCGCGGACCCGACGCGCCCAACACGCCCAGCTCGCGCCCATACACGCGCTGGACGCGTCCGACACGGCGCCGCGGCTGATTTGCCCAACACTTCACCCCCTAAGCCGCGGCTCAGACGAGGCCGTCGTCCTCGACGGCGGCGTCCGCCAACAGTGCTCGCTCCGATCCGCCGCCGGCGCCTTCCGCAGCTGAGAGCAGTCACGCTTGAAGTGGCCGCGCTCACCGCACTTGTAGCAGCGGCCGCGCCCGTTGCCGCCGTTACCCGACGCCACGCTCCTGCCATCGTCGTCGTCCCCAGCGCCACCCTGCTGCCGCTCCCGCGCCCGCCACTGCGCCGCCGTGTACATGAGCTGGCCGTCAGCCCGCTCGCCGCCCGCTTGTCCACGCCGTCGTAGCCGCTCGTCGAATGCCTTCAGTCGACCAAGTGCCTCCTCGAACGCCATGGTGGAGACGTCGCAGAATTGCTCGATTCCGGCCACCGCCGCGTACAGGCGGTCCGGCACGGAGTCGAGGAGTTTCTTCACCAACGCGCCGTCATCCAGCGTCGACCCGAGCCCCGCGAAGCGCGCCGCCATGCCATCGAACTTGCCGGCGAACACATCCAGCATATCGGCCTCCGCCATGAGCAGCAGCTCGAACTCTCCCCGGAGAGTGCCCAGCCGCGCCGCTCGGACTCGGTCCGCGCCGACGAACCTCGCCTTGAGGCTGCTCCACACCTCCGCCGCCGTCTTCTTGGACGCCACCTGCAGCAGGAGATCCTCCGTGAGCGCCCCGAGCAAGTACGCCCGCGCCGGCTTGTCCTTCTTGGCGATCACCGCCGTTGCCGCGTCCTCCGGCAGCACCACCGTCTCCCACAGCCCGGCAGCGTCCAGGTTGGCCTCCACCTTGATCGCCCACGTGGTGTAGTTGTCACCAGTGAGCATCGGGACCGGCGCCGGCAGCGAGCTCCCCGACCCGCCGTCGTACGGCACGATCGACATCGCCGGCGATCACCTCCAACAACGAGGCTCTGATGCCAATTGTTGTAACCGAAAACCCTAGCCCTAGCTTGCCCTAGCTGCTACCTCTCTCTCCCTCTTTCTTGCTGCACTCGAACGACAGAAAGAAGGAGAGGGAGACACGGAGCACAACGAGAACACATCGAGGTTTGCCGGCGCACGAACACCACCGCCGCCACGAACGGCATTTTCTGTTTTTCCCTGAGCACGAACTCAGCCCGCTCCTGTTACAACGTCAAGGGGGGAGGGGGTCTTATACCCTGGGCCACGTCTGGGCGCGCACCCCACGTCCCCGCCCTCGCCGAGCACCTGGTCCGGCCCGCTCTGCCTGCGCCCGACATGCACGCACACGTCCGGGTCGCGGCGAACCCGCCCTGGACCAACTCCACGCACCCCCAATTCTCGTCAACAGAGCGCACACACACGCATGGCTACGGTGTACTCCTGCACGGGCAACCCCGAGCACCACACGCACGCACACACGCACACACACGACGCGGACCAGACGCGCCCGACACGCCCAGCTCGCGCCCATACACGCGCTGGACGCGTCCGACATGGCGCCGCGGCTTATTTGCCCAACAGGTGGCTGAGGCGAGGAGCAGAGGGAGCAGGAGGACGGCCAGAGAACAGTAATGGAGTCTCATGCTTGCTCTCAGTCTGATGCTTCCAGCCTTTGCACTAATTGCATTTATAAGCACGGGGTGAGGATTACAATCACATATATTAGGACCGTAACGACATGGCGAATTGGGCAGGGCACCGACCGAAAAGTGTGATTCCTAAATACAGTATAGAAAGATTAGTTTGGACGAATGTTCATACGGCATCACCTAATTAAGATCCTACGCGGGATCAGAAGTTCAGAACGGGACGAGCGCTGCAGCGCATGCAGGATCCCGACTCGACCATATGGGCACGAGATTCACGAGGACCAAAAGCTGGCACTTCCAAAATACTTTTAGACCATGGGCCATAATTGATCTGGTTTATTGAGAAATTAAGACAAGGTTCAGAGTTTGATGAAAGAGCCAGACCTGTGTTATGAGGCTACGATCATTGGTCCCTTTACAGTTTGGCAGCAATATTGTAGAACCCTGCAGAATGGATGTGGTTAGTTAGACAAGCGAATCTCTGGATTGCAGTGTCGGTAGGGTTGGTTTTGCACTGGAATTTCTTGACAACAATACGGAAAGAAAATGTTTTCTCTCCGCGATCTCCACAAGCGAGCTCGTGGATCCGCCTCTCCTCTACATGGCGATGGGGCTGATGGCGGTGCTTCATTATCGAGTCGGTGTTCCGTGTTCATATCCTCCTCAAGTTTGTCTGTTGGGACTGATTAGATAGAGCTCCGACGTATCTTCCTGCCGGCTCTTCGAGGCAGTAAAGTTAGGGTTTCCAATCGTGCATTTCCTCGGTGAAATTTGATGTCATGTTTCTCGGATCGATTTAAGGGTTCTATGGCGACGAGTATGGCTCTGAAGCGATGGTCCTTAGGGACATGTGCACATTGACATTTCAACTGTCATCGACAAGGTTAAGCCAGCTCTGATATAGAAGCGGTGACAGCGTCAATAGCTCGTTCTAACGGTGGCAGTTTCGGTGGTGGTTCAGAGATCTTAATGTATTTCTATCATGTTTGTGGTGTTTTGTCCTTCTGATGAACCTTTATATCCCCTTCGTTAACAAATACAAAATATTTTGGATATTTTAACATGAACTGCATATGAACTAAATGAGTGAAAAACACACTAAAGTGTGTCTATATGGGATATTTAATTTAAAAAATGTCAGAGCATATTCCTCTGTATCTAAATATCAGATGTTTTTGCAGTTTAGTAGTAATGGATATGAGTCCTCAAAAAAGTTGTTATGCTTTATGGCTCGATGCCTACATGGCAATGTTCAGCACTTACTTAGTCTCGGAGACAATGTTATTGGCAGTGTTGGTACCTCGCTCTGCTGAAAATCAATAGAAATCAAAATAAGGTTGACCATACTTTAGCTATAATAGGGAGAACTGGTGCTAGCACAACATGTTGGCTACTCCGTTCTTAAATATAAGTGTTTCTAGAGATTTTAATATGAACTACATATGGATGTATATCGATGTAGTTTAGAGTATAGATTCACTCATTCTGCTCCGTATGTAGTCCATATTGAAATCTTTATAAGACTTACATTTTCTCTATACACATTTCACATGTTTAAAATGCTTGGTTAACATTTTCTAATGTTTTATATAGAGGGTTTTTTGTCATATAGTATATAATTAGAATATTTGAAAGTATAAACAAATTTAAAAATAAAGAAAAAACGAAAACAGAACACATGAAAAAAAAGCAGAAAAAACACGAGGCTGTGGCTGTGGCCTCGCGTGCGCCTGGGCCGGTCCATCTGGGTCTCCGCTTCACAGGAGAGTTCCCTCGGCTGCGCACTTGGCCGGCCCAGACGCTCGCACGACTCCAGAGTCGGAAGGCTGCGAGGTATAGCCGCGCCCGAGCCGAGTCGCATCACCCAACCCAGGCTGTCTCCAATGCATGCGTCGCGCAAATCCTTGCCCAGCAGCAGCCATGGCGGGGACACCAACGTCAACGGAAGGAGAATTCAGGATAATTTCTGCTACACCTGAAAAGTTCTTGTATTTTTTTCCCTACATATTTTTGTCCGATAGAAGCTGCCTTTGACCGGAGCTGGGTTAGTCACTTGGATGTCTCAGATCTCACGGATTCCTTTCTCATACAAAATCGGGTCCTCTGTTGTTTTTTCCCATTTGATTTACAAAATTGGGTGCGTCCCTATATTAAGACGGAGACCGTGTCCGGGGAGGATCCCAAACAGATCAGGGACAGTTATATATAAATATCCAGTCCCGTGCATTGCGTATATATACAGATCAAGTAAAGCTTAATTTCTTTCTGCCTTGAAGATGGTGGTTAATGACGCGAGAAAGAAGAAGGTGCCACACAGAAAGCGAAGGACGAGGAGGAGGCAGACTAAATTTTCCTACGAGGACTTGTTGGACGAGATAGTGTGGGAGATCTTAATCAGGCTTCCCGTGGAATCACTGGTGAGGTTCAAGTCGGTCAGCAAGGCTTGGCGCAGCATCATCTCGGATCCTGTTTTTGTTCGTGCGCACCTCCATTACTCCAAACAAAAACATCACAACCCATTATCCTTCCTTATCATCCCCCAGATTTATCTGGAACCGGATCCTTCCAACGTTGTCTCCACCAACATCCGCCTTTACCACTGCTCTTTACAGCAACAACAACAAGATGACACAATGAGTAGTAGTGCAAGTGCAACACTCCTTTACGGGAAGCACTTCCAGGCCGGCGAGTTTGGGTTGGTGTCCCAAATGGCACACTGCTGTCACGGCCAGGCTCAGGTGGAGTCTCACCGCCGACGAGCTTTAGCGTGGAATCGGAATTTTGGGGAAGGAGGAGGAGTCGGGGAGAGGACAGAAGCGAGAAGGGATAAGCTAGATAGAATGAGAGGTTCAGTTTGAGTTACAATTTCTCGATGCCGTTCTCTCCCTCGCTCCCCTGCTTATAACACGCAGGTTACATGGGCCACTCGACTACGGCCCGCTGGCCCACTACTCTACTCTTGCGGCCGTCTTGGCCCAAGCCTCGTTTGAACCTTCCCGCTGCTTCTTTACGCCTTCGCCCTGCCTTCCTTACGCTTCCCTTGCCTCGCCCGCGCCCTTGTCATCGCCAGCGTACTGACAATACCTCCCCCTGAAGAACCAGCGTGTCCCCATGCTGGTGCATCTGGGTAACGATCCTTGAGTACCTGATAATCCTCCCAAGTCGCTGAAGAAGCAGGAATCGACGTCCATTTGACCAATATCTGGAGGTGAGAGGCATTCCCCTTTTTAACCAGTCGACGATCCAAAATCTCCTCAGGTAGCACACCCGGCACTGACAGATCAAGAGGAACAGGCAGCGTAGTGAACACCGGAGTATGATCCTGCACATGGCCCTTGAGCTGAGAGAAATGGAAAACGGGGTGAACCATACTGCCGCGCGGCAACTCTAGTCTGTAGGCGGCATTGCCGATCTTATCCAACACCTTGAACGGTCCAAAATACTTGAGAGCTAGTTTGGGACACGGACGGTTTACCACTGAGGACTGAGCATAAGGTTGTAAGCGCAGATAAACCATCTCCCCCACAGCAAACTGGCGATCAGATCGTTTTCGATCCGCAAAATGCTTGTACTTGCACTGAGCTCTGGCCAAATGATCCTTGAGCAACGCTGTATGTTCAGACTGAGAGGCCAACCAGGTCTGCACATCAGGATTCAGAGAAGTGGACTGACCTGCCAACTGCCCTACATTTGGGTCCTGCCCATATAATGCTTTGTAAGGAGTACAGCCCAGTGAAGAGTGGTACGTGGAATTATACCAGAATTCTGCCTGAGGTAGCCAGGCCGCCCATTTAGCTGGAGAGTCATGAATCGCACAGCGCAAATACATCTCCAGGCACTGATTCACGCGCTCCGTTTGGCCATCGGTTTGTGGGTGATACGCTGTACTCATCTGAAGTTCAGTGCCCCAGACACGAAACAGTTCTGTCCAGAATGCACTCGTGAAGATTTTATCTCTGTCTGAAACAATGGACAAGGGCAGTCCATGGAGCTTGACAATGTTATTAAGAAACACCTTGGCTACTGATGCTGCTATAAAAGGGTGCTTCAATGGCAGAAAATGACTGACTTTAGTGAAGCGATCTACAACCACTAGAATCGCACTAAAACCTTCAGATTTGGGCAACCCCTCAATAAAGTCCATGCTAATAGCCTGCCAAGGGCGATCTGGCAAGGGTAGAGGTTGTAACAGTCCAGGTGTTTTGCACAATTCATGTTTAGCTTGCTGACATGTGTTGCACTGCTTCACAAAATTTTCGACATCTGATTTCATCCCAGTCCAACTAAACAGCTGCTTAACTCTGTGGTAAGTAGGCAGTATACCCGAGTGGCCCCCCCACTGGTGTAGAATGAAAAGGTTGGATGAGCTTCGTTTGCAAACCTGTATTAGCTCCAATCCAAATCTTGTCTTCATGCTTGATCAGGCCCTCCTGTAATTCAAATCCAGGGCAAGCTTTGTTATCCACTGCCAACTTCTGTAACATCAGTTGTGCAGCAGGATCTACAGTATATGAATTTAGAACTTCTTGTATCCAGATGGGTTTGCTGGTAGATATTGCATGTACAGGAAACAAGTGATCCACTCTAGACAGTGCATCTGCTGCAGTATTTTCTACTCCTTTCTTATACTGAATGGAGAACTGCAAGCCAACCAGCTTTGTCATAGCTTTTCTCTGCAAATCTGAAGTCAGAAGCTGATCTCCCAAGTGACATAGGCTTTGATGGTCTGTTTTGATGATAAAAGGTGCTCTGGCCAAGTAAGATCTCCACCTCTCAATTGCCATCATGATTGCTAGAAACTCCTTCTCATAGATGCACAATTTCTGACTGGCTACTCCAAGGGCCTTGCTGTAGTAAACAATTGGGTGCCCCTCTTGAGAAAGAACAGCCCCCACCCCAGTGTTACATGCATCTGTTTCTACAGTGGAAGTTTTTTCAAAATTTGGTAAAGCTAACACAGGAGTTGTGGCCATAGCCTGTTTCAGTTGTTGAAAAGCTGACTGAGCTGTGTCACACCATTGAAAGGCTTGTTTCTTCAGCAGGACAGTTAAAGGTCTAGCCAAAAGACCATAGTTCCTTACAAACTTCCTGTAGTATCCTGTTAACCCAAGAAACTCTCTCAACTCAGTAACACTGGTGGATACAGGCCAGTTAATCATAGCTTCTGTTTTTGCAGGATCAGTAGCCACTCCCTTATCAGAAATAATGTGGCCCAAATATTCCATGGACTGCTGAGCAAACACACACTTGTTCTGTTTCACATGTAACTGGTTTTCTGTCAGGATCTCAAACACAGACCTCAAATGCTAAATATGATCCTCCAGAGACATACTAAACACTAAAATGTCATCCATGAACACCAATACATACTTTCTGTTAGGCCCTGCCATAAACACATTCATGTTGCATTGAAATGTACCTGGAGCAGTAGCCAGTCCAAAAGGCACCACCCTAAATTGGAACTGGCCATGGTGTGTTTTAAATGCTGTCTTGTATTCATCTTCTTCCTTCATTCGGATTTGATGATAGCCAGCTTTTAAATCCAGCTTGGAAAACCACTTGGCACCTCCTAATTCATCCAGCAACTCATCAATTACTGGTAGTGGAAATTTGCTTTTAATGGTGATAGCATTCAATCTCCTATAGTCCACACAGAACCTCCAAGTGCCATCTTTCTTCTTGACCAAGAGAACAGGAGAAGCAAACAGACTAATGCTAGGTGTAATAAGACCAGCTTTCAGCATCTCAGATACTTTTCTTTCTATTTCATCCTTCTGTAATGGAGTACCTGTAAGGTCTGCAATTTACTGGAACAGCTCCAGGAATCAAGTGAATAGCATGGTCCAGTGGTCGGTGAGGAGGTAAGGTTTGAGGATCTTTGAACACAGTGGTGTGCTGATCTAGCAACTCTTGCACAACAAGGGGAATTGGGGTTTCAGGTGCCATCACAATACGGTTCAGTACAGCAGTAGCCCAGACCTCATTACCTTTTTCCCATTTCAACAGCTGTTCAGCTGTCACTTCCTCAATTACTGCTGGAGTTACAGGTAGCATCCCTTGCAGTTTCACTTATTGCCCTGAATATTTGAACTGAATCCACTTTTCTACCCAATGGCACTGCATAACTCCCCATTGTTCCAGCCAGTCCATACCCAGAATTATGTCATGCCCTCCCAGGGGAAGCACATGCATAGCATTGGTAAAATTGTGCCCCTGAATCCACCAAGTTAACTGAGAAACTATTTCAGTGCATTGTACCTCTTCTCCATTTGCAACTCGCACTTTCATAGGCTGGGACAACTTGTCAGCAGTAACAGAGATCCTGCTCAGCAATGCCTGGTCCACAAAGGTGTGAGTGCTCCCCGAATCCACCAAAATTAGCACCACCTGGTTTCCTACTAAAGCCCTCAGTTGTATGGTCTTGGGATGGGCAGCTCCTGACAGTGCAGTAACTGAAATAGTAGCACAGTCTGCTGTAGACTGTTCGACCAGAGCATCTAACAGTGCATCAGATATTGTCTCATTCTGCACCACAACTTCGGCTACTTTTAACTGAGCTCCAGCAGCAGGCAACTGGCTACACACATGTCCAGGTGTAAATTTCTCCCCACACTTGTAACACAGACCGTTGGCATGCCGGTATTCTTTCAGTTGTTTTGCCGTCCATAACTCTCCAGTGGCCAACACTGGGCGATTTTTAGGTTTGGTAAAAGGAATTTTCTGATAGTTTGCTCTGACTGATTTCTGTTGCAACAACAGTTCCTCCTGCACAGAAGCATACATCGCTGCAGACTGAACATAGGTTGGTATCTGTAACTCCACCGCAGCTCGAAGTTCAGCCTTGAGACCCATAATGAAGCGTGTTACTAAGAAAGTGTCGCTGATTGCTGGTTCATACAGCCTGACAGTATACACCAGCTGCAGAAACTGCTGTTTGTAGTCATCCACGGACTCCATCTGCTTCAATGACATCAGATCCTTCATCTTCTGTCTGTACACATTGACATCAAACTCCTGCACTATCGCTGCACAAAACTTTGGCCAAGTGTGATATGCACTGGTTTGTTTGAACGCCTGATACCAATGCGCGGCATTATCCGTCAGGTACAGAGAGGCTGAAGTGACCTTGAAACTGTCCGGTATATTGTACAACCTGAAGAATGCCTCACACTTATCCAACCAGATCCTGACATCATTTCCATCAAACCGAGGGAAATCCATTTTTGGCATCCACTGGCGCTTGCCTGAATTTTCTTCCTGAACTGGTTGCACTACTTGTGGCAGAACAGGTAGATTGGGTGGTACCTGTAGTGGACGAGGCAACACGGGGGCAGTGAACGACGGCCCTGCGCCCAGGATGCCGTCTGACACCTCGGACGCTGTAGGCGATGAGATCTCCGGCCCCTCAGGTGGCTTCCCTTTTTGCGCCGCATGGAAATGACTCTGTTGGACTTGACCCAATGTATCACAGGACAGATCAACCTTCACCTGAACTTGGTCGAGGCGTGCGGACTGCTCTGTCAGCTTGGCGTCGAGTGCCTCCAACTGCGCGCAAATCCCGTCGACCACCTCGAGCTTGCGCTGCGCCGCCCGAATCTCGGCGAACTCCTTCAGCATCCTCTCCTGAAACGCCTCCATCTCGTCCGCGAGAAAGCGCGTCTGCGGATTTGGCTTGAATGTCATCGTTGTTGCTGATATCCTCAAATCAACCCACCTCAGGTTAGGATTTACACAGATCAAGCCCTAGGGCGATCCGCGACCCTCGCCTCGGATTTGCTGGGTACGATTCGGGAAAAATTTGCCGGCGCACGGCGGAGCAAGGAAGAGGGCTCTGATACCAGATTGTCACGGCCAGGCTCAGGTGGAGTCTCACCGCCGACGAGCTTTAGCGCGGAATCGGAATTTTGGGGAAGGAGGAGGAGTCCGGGAGAGGACAGAAGTGAGAATGGATAAGCTAGATAGAATGAGAGGTTCAGTTTGAGTTACAATTTCTCGATGCCGTTCTCTCCCTCGCTCCCCTGCTTATAACACGCAGGTTACATGGGCCACTCGACTACGGCCCGCTGGCCCACTACTCTACTCTTGCGGCCGTCTTGGCCCAAGCCTCGTTTGAACCTTCCCACTGCTTCTTTACGCCTTCGCCCTGCCTTCCTTACGCTTCCCTTGCCTCGCCCGCGCCCTTGTCATCGCCAGCGTACTGACAATTGCGATGGCTTGGTGCTGCTACCCACCGACACCAACACCTACATCTTTAACCCTGCCATGAGAGATGTTGTCGAGCTGCCTAAGAGCCACCGCAACATGATGCAACATTCAGCCTGCCTTCCAATTGGATTTGGGCTTGATGCTTCCACGGGCAGATAGAAGGTTGTACGCTCTTTCTACTATTTCAGTGATTGCCATCACATTGCAATGGGAATGGAAGTGTTCACCATTAATGATGGCCAAGATGGATCTTGGAGGGAAACCTTGATTGATCCACCCGCCCTTATCTTGTGTCCTTAGACTGCCATACACTTCAAGGGGTTTCTATTGTATTTCATTGATAGAAAAAGCCACAGCTGCTCCACGGGGGTGCTACTCCGTTTCAGCCTTGGGGACGAAACATTTGGTTTCACTCCATTGTTTCCTAATAAGTACACTCAAGTTGAAGATGATGATATTATTGTCCATGAGCTCGATGGGGAATTATGCGCTACCTTCTTTTCGAAGGTCCAGAGGCAAGTCTTGATATGGATGACAAGATATATCCTAGATCCACAATGGAAGTGTCATCGCATAATAAATTTCTCAGAGTCGTGCTACCCAATAGCCTCACTAAGCCATGGTGGGGTTCTTTTAAGAAGAGGCAATAGTCTCTTCCGTTATTACTTGGAAGCTCACAGAATAAAAGAAGAGACATTGGATATCGATAACTTAAGGTTCATTGGACCTACCGAAGACATCATGGAGCATGCATGGGAAAATGTTTGTTGGTTCGACATACTTTTGTACACGGAAAGCCTTGTTCCAATTACTCCCAAGGCAAGCTTACAAGCCTTATAATGTGTACGCTTGTCACCTACTCATGACCACCTTCTTCAGTGGATCATCAGATGTTTCTCTCTGGAGAAGGATGAATAATAAGAAGCATGAAGCCAATGTTTGTTCATGTTGTACATGGCACTTAAATGAGGGTTTTTTGTGTGCATCTTTCTATGGTTTCCTTAGAAACTTTGTAAGGTGTTATTATCGTGGTTGTTATGTGCACTTTTAGGAGCAGCCAATCAAAGTCATTCAAATAAGGGATATGAATCATACGATCTTATTAACTAGCAAATTAGGACTAGACCATGGAGTTGAAGTTATGCATCCATATCTGCAAGAAAGGGTGTGATATTGTTAGGTCCTCCCGCGACGCTCCCACGAGCGCTAGGGGGGATCCCTAGCGCCGCCATGAGCCCTCCTCCTCACGCCTCCCTCCCCTCGCCGCCGCCTCGACGTACTAGCAGGCAAAGCCCGACTAGTGCTGGCGGTGGCGGGGTGCTCTCCTTCCCCCGCTCGGTCTGGTGGGCGCGGGCCTCCAGCTCAGGCGGTAGCGCGGCGACAACATCCGACGACGGACTCGTGGATTGTGGGCGGCGGCGTGAAGGGGCTGCAGTGACGGTGGTGCACGGTGGGCTCCAACGGCGACGGATGGCCAGATCTGGGCCTAGACAGCGCGGGACGAGGACGGCGCGAGCTGCGGGCGTCCACACCTGCCGTGGCCGCGGCTGGTTGGTGGAGGAGGCACAGCTACGGTGGCAAGTGGGCGTGTTGGCCGGGCTCTAGGCGTTTCGCCGGCTGGACGACGACAGCAGCGCAGATGGGCTCCCCGATGAGTATTCTTGGCGGTGGGCGGCGGTCCTTGGGGGTCCTCCTTGCCGGTGGTCGGGTCTGCGTTGGTTGCTTTGTGCGGTTCTACATCGGTCACTGAGGTGAGGCGGCACAGGGGTGTGTCTGGTGGGGAGGTTGGCTGGAGTGATGGGCGGCGCCAACGTGCTCATGCCACTCATCACTGGCACATGGGTGTGCCGGTTCGAATGCGTCCGCTCCCCCACCTCCCCCTTTCCCCAGCCGCGTGCGGGCTGTCGCAGCTCCAGCGATGTTCAAGACGGGATGTATGCTGTGGTTCGTCGGCCGGGGGTGTCCCTTTGGTTCAAAGTTGATGTCTTTGAATGGTCTTGGGGGTGTCTGGATGTTGGGCAGCGGCCCTGGCGGCGAGAGGCATGGTGTTCGGGGGTGGAACCCGGTCTCAGGTCTGGGCGGGCAACCATGGCTTCACGGGAGGCTTGACTGCAGGTGGTGGATGGAGCAGGGGTGTGAGCGCTGGGGTACATCACCTTGTTGGAAATATGCCCTAGAGGCAATAATAAATTGGTTATTATCATATTTCCTTGTTCATGATAAAGGTTTATTATTCATGCTAGAATTGTATTGACCGGAAACTTAAATACATGTGTGAATACATAAACAAATATTGTGTCCTAGTGAGCCTCTACTAGACTAGCTCGTTGATCAAAGATGGTTAAGGTTTCCTAACCATAGACATGAGTTGTCATTTGATAACGGGGTCACATCATTAGGAGAATGATGTGATGGACAAGACCCAACCGTAAGCTTAACATTCGATCGTATCACTTGAGTTTATTGCTATAGCTTTCTTCATGTCAAGTATCTATTCCTGAGACCATGAGATCATGCAACTCCCGGATACCGGAGGAATACCTTGTGCGCTATCGAACTGTTGGGAAACGTTGCATGGAAAACAATTTTTTTTTCTACGCACACGCAAGATATATCCATGGAGATGCATAGCTACGAGAGGGGAGAGTGTGTCTACGTACCCTCATAGACCGTTAAGCGGAAGCGTTTATCAATGCGGTTGATGTAGTCGTACACCTTCACGATCCTTCCGATCAAGTACCGAACGCACGACACCTCCACGTTCAGCTCGATGACGTCCTCGCCTTCTCGATCCAGCAAGCGAGGCGAAGTAGTAGATGAGTTCCGGCAGCACGATGGAGTGATGACAGTGGTGGTGAAACTATCCGCAGGGCTTCGCCAAGCACAACGGACGTGGACGGAGGAGGAACTAGAACTAGAAGGAGACGGGGCACCGCACACAGCTTGGGGATCGTGTTGTGTGTTGCCCCTCTCCCTCCTGGCATATATGTAGGTGTGGGGGAGGAGGGGAGGCAGCCTAGGGCGCCCCCAAGGGGGGGTGCCCTGGGCTCCTGCCCTGGCCGCGCCCCCTTCCTTTCTTGGCACTAGGGAGAAGGCAGGACGGGAGGCGCCCCCCTTTCCTTTCTCTCATGTGGAAGGGAAAGGAAGGAGGGGCTAGCCGTCCCCCTTTGTCCTTCCTAGGGTCGGCGGCCTAGAGGTGGGGGCGCACCAGCCCCATGTGGGCTGGTGTGCTCTCCCTCGTTGGCCCGTTTGGCCCAATATGCTCCCGTGGCCTCCCGGAACCCCTTTCGGTGATCCGATAAATACTCGGTGCATTCCGAAACCTTTCCGGTGACCAAATAGCATCGTCCTATATATCAATCTTTACCTCCGGACCATTCCGGAGCTCTTCGTCATGCCTGTGATCTCATCCGGGACTCCGAACAACATTTGGTCACTATTTCACATAACTCATATAATACTATATCATCAACAAACGTTAAGCGTGCGGACCCTACGGGTTCGAGAATGATGTAGACATGACCGAGACGCTTCTCCGGTCAATAACCAATAGCGGGACCTAGATACCCATATTGGTTCCAACATATTCTACGAAGATCTTTATCGGTCGAACCTTTATGACAACATACGTATTTCCCTTTGTCTGTCAGTATGTTACTTGCCCGAGATTCAATCATCGGTATCTCTATACCTAGTTCAATCTCGTCACCGGCAAGTCTCTTTACTCGTTCCGTAATACATCATCTTGCAACTAACTCCTTCAGTCACTTTTCTTGCAAGCTTCCTTTGATGTGTATTACTGAGAGGGCCAAGAGATACCTCTCCATTATACGGAGTGACAAATCCCAATCTCCATTCACGCCAACTCAACAGACACCTTCAGAGATATTTGTACAACATCTTTATGATCACCCGGTTACGTTGTGACATTTGACAACACACAAGGTATTCCTCCGGTATCTGGGAGTTGCATTATCTCATGGTCGAAGGAATATGTATTTGACATTAAGAAAGCAGTAGCAATAAACTGAACGATCATATGCTAAGTTAACGGATGGGTCTTGTCCATCACATCATTCTCCTAACGATGTGATCCCGTCATCAAGTGACAACTCATGTCTATGGTTAGGACACCCTAACCATCTTTGATCAACAAGCTAGTCTAGTAGAGGCTCATTAGGGATACAATATTTGTTTATGTATCCACACATGTATTTAAGTTTCCAGTCAATACAATTCTAGCATGAATAATAAACATTTATCATGAATAAGGAAATATAATAATAACAACTTTATTATTGCCTCTAGGGCATATTTCCATCAGTCTTCCACTTGCACTAGAGTCAATAATCTAGTTCACATCGCCATGTGATTAACACCCAATGAGTTCTAAGGTGTGATCATGTTTTGCTTGTGAGAGAGGTTTTTAGTCAACGGGTCTGCAATATTCAGATCCATGCGTACTTTGCAAATTTCTATGTCTACAATGCTCTGCATGGAGCTACTCTAGCTAATTGCTCCCACGTTCAATACGTATCCAGATTAAGACTCAGAGCCATCCAGATCGGTGTCAAAGCTTGCATCGACGTAACCCTTTACAACGAACTCTTTATTACCTTCATAACCAAGAAACATTTCCTTAGTCCTCTTTAGGTACTTAAGAATAATTTTGACCGCTGTCCAGTGATTCACTCCTGGATCACTATTGTACCCCTTGCCAGACTCATGGCAAGGCACACAACAGGTCTGGTACGCAGCATGGCATACTTTATAGAACCTATGGATGAGGCATAGGGAATGACTTTCATTCTCTCTCTATCTTCTGCCATGGTCGGGCTTTGAGTCTTACTCAACTTCACACCTTGCAATACAGACAAGAACCCTTTCTTTGGCTGGTCCATTTTGAACTTCTTCAAAACTTTGTTAAGGTATGTGCTTTGTGAAAGTCCTATTAAGCGTCTTGATCTATCCCTATCAATGTTGGGGATATCGCTTATCGGGAACTTATCGGTCGACCCATGATAAGGGGTAAATCGGCCAGTTTATCAGCACATCGGCCGATTTATCGCCATATCAGCTGATTTATCGGCCGATTTATCTTATCGGTGGGACACCGGTAAGCGATAAATCGGCCAATATATCGGAAGATATCTTGAACAGTGATCCCTATAGATCTTGATGCCCAATATATAAGCAGCTTCACCGAGGTCTTTCATTGAAAAACTCTTATTCAAGTATCCTTTTATGCTATCCAGAAATTCTGTATCATTTCCAATCAACAATATGTCATCCACATATAATATCAGAAATGCTATAGAGCTCCCACTCACTTTCTTGTAAATACATGCTTCACCGTAAGTCTGTATAAAACCATATGCTTTGATCACCTCATCAAAGCGCATATTCCAACTCCGAGATGCTTGCACCAGTCCATAAATGGACCGCTGGAGCTTGCACACTTTTTTAGCACCCTTAGGATCGACAAAACCTTCTGGTTGCATCATATACAACTCTTCTTTAAGAAATCCATTAAGGAATGCAATTTTGACGTCAATTTGCCAGATTTCATAATCATTAAATGCGGCAATTGCTAACATGATTCGGACAGACTTAAGCATCGCTACGGGTGAGAAAGTCTCATCATAGTCAACCCCTTGAACTTTTTTTTGTGAGGAAATAGACTGCCTTTTATTAAACTGCGGCTCCATCAGCCACAATAGCATCCCTAATACAAAACGAAAAAACATTGAACCAAGTTTTACATAACTTAAAAAGACAGCCCTCCCTAGCTAATAAGTGAGCAGCTTTGTTTGCTGTACGTCTAGCCCATACCACACAAGCCTCATCTACACCATAAATCATCTCTTTGATCTCCTGGACAAGGGGGCCAAACCTGGACCGATCGATATTGCTGGAGTTGAGGACCTGCGCCACAGATATATTATCAGTTTCTAACACCAATTTCGTAGCACCAATCTCCTGTGCCAGCTGAGCTCCTCGCCGACAAGCGAGCAGCTCCGCATACTCAGGAACAGACATGTTAGCAAAAGCATGGCAAGCTCCTGCACAGAAAACACCCTGATAATCTCGAATGACAACCCCGACACCCCCACCATTACCCTGTTTGTTAAGAGCTCCATCAACATTTACCTTGAGCCAGTGCTCATCCGGTGGCATCCAACGAGCTTCCTGATGCACAACAGAGACTGTTCCCTTTGGAGCATTTATTTCCACCCATTCATCTATGAGCCTAAACACCCTTTCCACAACAACCTGAACTTGTTCAAAAATCTGATTGTCCCTGGCGTTATTTCTAATCAGCCACATGTGATATAGACTCATCACCATGATGGCCCATTCTGCCTCCTTGTGCTTTCCAAACCAATCAAGAAGCCACCCCGCCATCTGTTGCTGCGATTCAACCCACACAGGTGGACTAAAATCAATAGAAAACCCTCTCAAACTGTTAACACAGTCCCAAAAGAGCTTTGCATAAGAACATCTCCAGAATCGATGTAGTCCCGTATCTTCACGGCCGCAAGCTAAACAAACAACACCCGGTTTAATTCTGCGCCGGTACAACTCTGTCCCCACTGCAAGGCCATTCTTCAATAGTCTCCAAGTGTGCACCTTAGTCTTGCCCGGCACTTCAGTACTCCATAGCTTGTTCCATCCAGCATGCATCGAGGCCGAAGCAGAACATTCAGGCGAACCTGAGCTTGTGTCTTTCAGTTTCATCTCAAGATGGTAAGCTGAACGAACCGTAAAATTACCGTTCTTCGTGTAATTCCGGGCATCATGTCATTTGTGCCGAGACCTCCCACCACAATCTGAGCAATGTCAGCAACATCAGCTTCATGGAACACCCGCTGCAAAGTAGCCATGTTCCATCTAGAACCAGAATAATCAAACAACTCATCCACAGTTCAAATATTGCACATATCCCGAGCACCAACAAGCTTCAACGCACCTTCTCTTGGGATCCAATTGTCAGACCACACATTTACCTTGGTTCCATTCCCTATACGCCAAATGAGGCCTTCTTTCAGCAAAGAACGACCATGAATAATACTCCTCCAAGTTTGTGAGGCACTCTTAGGGATCGAAGCCTTCATAAGATCTCCGTGCGGAAAATATCTGGCCTTTAAAACTTTTGCACACAGCGAGTCCAGGACAGTAAGAATCCGCCAAGCTTGTTTTGCGAGTAGTGCTTTATTGAAAGCTTCAAAATCCCTAAACCCCATCCCACCCACCCGCTTACTTCTGCACATTTTGTCCCAAGCCACCCAACGCACCTTGCGTTTGCCATTTTCAGCTCCCCACCAAAAGTTTGATGAAATTGAAGTCAGATTCCCGCACAGTTTCTTGGTGAATTGGAAACAACTCATAGCAAACGTCGGCATCGCTTGGAGGACTGAGTTAACCAGCACCTCTCTTCCGTTCTTAGACATCCCTTGACCTTTTTGCAACCCGTCACTTTTGCACTAGATCTCTCCCTAACATACTTGAAACACCCATCTTTTGACCGGCCTACCACAGTTGGTAAACCAAGATACCGCTCACTAAGAGCTTCAGAGTTGATATTGATGGTTTGTTTCAAAGATTCCTTTACATCATCCTCACAACCCCTGCCAAAAAAGATAGAGGATTTCTGAAGATTAACTTTTTGGCCAGAGGCCTCCTCATAGACTTGTAAAATATATGAGTTAGCTCCAACATGCTATTCTCCTCCGCCTCCAAGAAGACAACACTACCATCCGCAAACAGCAGGTGAGTTATGTGAGGGCCATCCCTCCCAAACTCCACGCCTCGAATCTATTTGTCTTGCTGAGCCCTATTTAGAAGAGCGGAAAAACCTTCAACGCAAAACAGGAATAAATAGGGAGATAGAGGATCACCCTGCCGAAGTCCTCGAGACGGAGAGAAAATTTCCGACAACCCATTGTTAGACACGAACCGAGAACTTAACCGAGGTAATACAGTGCATAATCATATTAACCCCTTGAACTTGTCGAAAACCTTTTGCGACAAGTCGAGCTTTGTAGACAGTGATATTACCATCAGCGTCTGTCTTCTTCTTGAAGATCCATTTATTCACAATGGCTTGCCGATCATCGGGCAAGTCCACCAAAGTCCACACTTTGTTCTCATACATGGATCCTATCTCAAATTTCATGGCCTCAAGCCATTTCTCGGAATCTGGGCTCATCATAGCTTCTTCATAGTTCGTAGGTTCGCCGTGGTTTAATAACATGACTTCCAGGACAGGATTACCATACTACTCTGGTGTGGTACGTGTTCTGGTCGACCTACGAAGTTCAGTAGTAACTTGATCTGAAATTTCATGATCATCATCATTAGCTTCCTCTCTAGTTGGTGTAGGCATCACGGAAATGGTGTTCCTTGGTGTGCTACTTTCCAATTCGAGAGAAGGTACAATTACCTCATCAAGTTCTACTTTCCTCCCACTCACTTCATTCGAGAGAAATTCCTTCTCTAGAAAGGACCCATTCTTGGCAACAAAGATCTTGCCTTCGGATCTGTGATAGAAGGTATACCCAATGGTCTCTTTAGGGTATCCTATGAAGATGCACTTCTCCGCTTTGGGTTCGAGCTTATCAGGCTGAAGCTGTTTGACATAAGCATCGCATCCCCAAACTTTAAGAAACAACAGCTTAGGTTTCTTGCCAAAACATAGTTCATACGGTGTCGTCTCAACAGATTTAGATGGTGCCCTATTTAATGTGAATGCGGTTGTCTCTAATGCATAACCCCAAAATGATAAAGGCAAATCGGTAAGAGACATCATAGAATGCACCATATCTAATAAAGTACGATTATGACGTTCGGACACACCATTTCGTTGTGGTGTTCCAGGTGGCATGAGTTGTGAAACAATTCCACATTGTTTTAAATGAAGGCCAAACTCGTAACTCAAATATTCACCTCCGTGATCGGATCGTAGAAATTTTATTTTCTTGTTACGATGATTCTCCGCTTCACTCTGAAATTCTTTGAACTTTTCAAATGTTTCAGACTTGTGTTTCATCAAGTAGATATACCCATACCTACTCCAATCATCTATGAAGGTCAGAAAATAACGATACCCGTCGTGTGCCTCAACACTCATCGGACCGCATACATCAGTATGTATTATTTCCAATAAGTCATTAGCTCGCTCCATTGTTCCGGAGAACGGAATCTTAGTCATCTTACCCATGAGGCATGGTTCGCAAGAATCAAATGATTCATAATCAAGTGATTCCAAAAGTCCATCCGCATGTGAAAGTGCAACTAATCCCTGGGTGGTTTTGGTAATTCTTAACAACATATAGCTCATTGAACTAATACTCTTTCAAAATGATCATTTCAGAAAGTTCAATGATTGGCATGGCGTGGACTAGAGATGTGGACCCCTCAAAATGCTAAGGACATATATTGGCTCAAGCTCAAGACTCTACTCTTTTCTTTTTAGTGATCCAAGATCACATTGAGTCCATAGGAAAGCCAATACTATTAAAAGGGGATGAGGTGTTGCTTAATGGCTTGCTTGCTCAAAATGCTTAGTGATATGCTCCAAAACCCTCAACCACTTTCTCATATCCACATATGTCCCAAACCAAAAGTCAAACTCGGCCCCACCGATTTGATCTATCCGGCGCCACCGAGTTCATTTGACATAGCCACTTCCAGAAACCCTAATCAGTTCGGTCTCACCGATAGGGATCTCGGTCTCACTGAGATGGGATTGCTAACTCTTTGTTTCCCTTCGTAATGTTTCGGTCTAACCGAGATGAGCGATCGGTCCCACCGAGTTCGCAATGCAAACTCTCTGTTTCCTCTTTGTAATGTTTTGGTATCACCGAAATGAGCGATCGGTCCCATCGAGTTTGCCTGACCAACTCTCTGTTTGCCTATTACAGAAATCGGTCTCACCGAGTTCATGTGATCGGTCTCACCGAGATTACGTTATGCCCTAACCCTAACGAAATCGGTCTCACCGAGTTGACATGTCGGTCCCACCGAAAATCCTAACGTTCACATTTTGAACTAAATCGGTCTGACCGAGTTTCACTATTCGGTCCCACCAAGTTTGGTAAATTGTGTGTAACGGTTAGATTTCGTGTGGAGGCTATATATACCCCTCCACCTTTCCTCTATTCGTGGGGGAGAGCCATCAGAACGTGCCTACACTTCCAGCATTCATTTTCTGAGAGAGAACCACCTACTCATGTGTTGAGACCAAGATATTCCAATCCAACCATAAGAATCTTGATCTCTAGCCTTCCCCAAGTTGCTTTCCACTCAAATCATCTTTCCACCAAATCCAAATCTGTGAGAGAGAGTTGAGTGTTGGGGAGACTATCATTTGAAGCACAAGAGCAAGGAGTTCATCATCAACAATCCTTCTATTACCTTTTGGAGAGTGGTGTCTCCTAAATTGGTTAGGTGTCACTTGGGAGCCTCCGTCAAGATTGTGGAGTTGAACCAAGGAGTTTGTACGGGCAAGGAGATCACCTACTTCATGAAGATCTACCCAAGTGAGGCAAGTCCTTCGTGGGTGATGGCCATGGTGGGATAGACAAGGTTGCTTCTTCGTGGACCCTTTGTCAACGGAAATCGCTAGCGACCCCCTGCCGCTGGTCTCCGCCACCGTCAACGGAAATCTACACCGCCGTTGCCGCCGTAGCGAGCTCATCGCCAAGTTAGGGTATGAGTTCGACCCTTTGTGCAATCTTTACCTCCTATTCTTAGCACAAAGACAATGCCATGATTCTTACCACGTATGAGATCAATCTATCCAAAGAAAAATTCCTTTAGATTAGTTTTGATTCGAAAATTTAGGGTTAGGTTTCCGCCGAACTCATCTCGGACCGACCAAGTTGTAGAAATCGGTCTCACCGATTTGGCTTAGGCCATTGCACTTGTAACTTTCGGTCTAACCGAAAGTTGCAAATCGGTGTGACCGAGTTCAACTCTCAGTGAAACCCTAGCAATCTCGGACTCACCGAACTGTGTCTCGGTATGACCGATCTCACTAGTTCAGACTCCAACATTGCTTCGGTTTCACCGAGTTTAACAAATCGGTAGCTCCGAAATGCTTTCTGTGGAAAACTAAAACTAAATTTTTGACTCAATTGTTTTGCAAAATCTCTGCACTTTGTGACGCTCATCCACTCTATCTCATCTATAACTATTCACAGGGTCAGCTTTCAGTTTGCAGTGCCAGAATGTCTGATCAGATTGATAGCCAGAACAGGTCTGAGGAGCAAGTGAATCTAAGTGAGGGCACTAGTCCCTCTGACAGCTATGAGGACAGCAGCAGACCAGAAGAGATCATGTGGGTATGATCCACACATCCAGATGCTCATCAACTCCAAGATGGGCACAGGCACATATTTATTGGATAAAGAACACCTTCCCTTGAGACCTAAATTTGAGGACAACATAGTTGTCATGGATGCTGAAGATCCTACATCAGTAGAGGCTCAAGAGAAGAGGGAGAAAGCAAAGGCAGAGAATGCAGCCAAGATGCCAAGTGTTGAAGAGGCATCTCAAGTTTTTCTCAAGTCAAAACAAGATCAACTTAGCTATCTCATTCAAGCAACTGTGAGCATTGAGAAAGGTTTGGCCACCCTGGCTCAGAATCAAGAGAGCCTGGAGAGGATCATTGAAACAAAGTTTTATGATCTGGACTTGAAGGTGACAGAGATGCAGATAGCTATTGAGCAGCTCCAGGAAGAAGCTGAAGAGAGGAAAGGGAAAGCTACCACAGATGCTTTTCAGAGAGTGCCTAGGGCACAGGGATCTGCAGCAATGCCTGTGACAGATACAAGGGCTACTGCGTCAGCACCTGCAGCTACAGCTTTAGTTGCCCCTCCGGTTGCAACTCCACCAGCTCCAACAACCTCAATAGATGCATTTGTTCTTGGAGTCCTCTCTACACCGCCTCCCGAAGATCAAGCCTAGAGAGACGCATAGCACTATGCATTTTCAAGCTTTTTGGTATCTTGTTGCCAAAGGGGGAGAAAGTGTATAGATCATAGGCTTCAAGAGAGAGTGCTTGCTTCTTTTTGCCATTCTCTTTGCTACTTTTTGTGTGCTTGCTTGGTTGATATTCTATGTTTATGTGTGTGAGATACTTATGGTCATGTGTTTGATCATATCCTACATTAATGTTTGTGCTTGGATGATGACATTATTTATCTCTCTTGTATGATCATTCACTTTGCCTTGGTGATGAGTGCATATTTTCATATTCCATCATTTTGAGCACTCCACCAAGATGTATGTGACATGGAAGAGTAACCCATGATCCTAATCGATTGTGCATTTGCATTCAAAAGCAAATTTTAAATAATGCACAAATTTAAGGGGAGCTCTTGCTTATCACATACTTCTCAAAGCGACGATATACTTCATTCTTATTATCATGTGTCGAAGCTTTGATCTATATGTTGTCATCAATTACCAAAAAGGGGGAGATTGAAAGTGCAACTAATCCCTGGGTGGTTTTGGTAATTCTTAACAACATATAGCTCATTGAACTAATACTCTTTCAAGATGATCATTTCAGAAAGTTCAATGATTGGCATGGCATGGACTAGAGATGTGGACCCCTCAAAATGCTAAGGACATATATTGGCTCAAGCTCAAGACTCTACTCTTTTCATTTTAGTGATCCAAGATCACATTGAGTCCATAGGAAAGCCAATACTATTAAAAGGGGATGAGGTGTTGCTTAATGGCTTCCGTGCTCAAAATGCTTAGTGATATGCTCCAAAACCCTCAACCACTTTCTCATATCCACATATGTCCCAAACCAAAAGTCAAACTCGGCCCCACTGATTTGATCTATCCGGCGCCACCGAGTTCATTTGACATAGCCACTGCCAGAAACCCTAATCAGTTCGGTCTCACCGATAGGGATCTCGGTCTCACCGAGATGGGATTGCTAACTCTCTATTTCCCTTCGTAATGTTTCGGTCTAACCGAGATGAGCGATCGGTCCCACCGAGTTTGCAATGCAAACTCTCTGTTTCCTCTTCATAACGTTTCGGTATCACCGAAATGAGAGATCAGTCCCACCGAGTTTGCCTGACCAACTCTCTGTTTGCCTATTACAGAAATCGGTCTCACCAAGTTCATGTGATCGGTCTCACCGAGATTACGTTATGCCCTAACCCTAACAAAATCGGTCTCACCGAGTTGACATGTCGGTCCCACCGAAAATCCGAACGTTCACATTTTGAACTAAATCGGTTTGACTGAGTTTCACTATTCGGTCCCACCAAGTTTGGTAAATTGTGTGTAAAGGTTAGATTTCGTGTGGAGGCTATATATACCCCTCCACCCTTCCTCCATTCATGGGGGAGAGCCATCAGAACGTGCCTACACTTCCAGCATTCATTTTCTGAGAGAGAACCACCTACTCATGTGTTGAGACCAAGATATTCCAATCCAACCATAAGAATCTTGATCTCTAGCCTTCCCCAAGTTGCTTTCCACTCAAATCATCTTTCCACCAAATCCAAATCTGTGAGAGAGAGTTGAGTGTTGGGGAGACTATCATTTGAAGCACAAGAGCAAGGAGTTCATCATCAACACACCATCTATTACCTTTTGGAGAGTGGTGTCTCCTAGATTGGTTAGGTGTCACTTGGGAGCCTCCGTCAAGATTGTGGAGTTGAACCAAGGAGTTTGTACGGGCAAGGAGATCACCTACTTCATGAAGATCTACCCAAGTGAGGCAAGTCCTTCGTGGGTGATGGCCATGGTGGGATAGACAAGGTTGCTTCTTCGTGGACCCTTCATGGGTGGAGCCCTCCTTGGACTCGCGCAACCGTTACCCTTCGTGGGTTGAAGTCTCCATCAACGTGGACGTACGATAGCACCACCTATCAGAACCACGCCAAAAATCTTCGTGTCTTCATTGCATTTGCTCCCTCCAAACTCCTCCCCTTTACCTTCATATGCAATGATTTACATCCCGCTGCTATACTCTTAGAATTGCATGTGTAGGTTGATTGCTTGACTTGTGCTAAGTTGCTAAAATCTGCCAAGACTTAAAATTGGGAAAAGGCTAGATTTTTATTTGGTCAAGTAGTCTAATCAAGAACAGACCATTCATTAAAGGTGCATGACCATAAAAGATATTACTCATATAAATAGAACATCCATTATTCTCTGACTTAAATGAATAACCATCTCGCAATAAACAAGATTGAGATATAATGTTCATGCTCAACGCTGGCACCAAATAACACTTATTGAGGTCTAAAACTAATCCTGAAGGTAGATGTAGAGGTAGCGTGCCGACGGCGATCACATCAACCTTGGAACCATTTCCAACGTGCATCGTCACCTCGTCCTTAGCTAATCTTCGTTTATTCCACAGCTCCTGTTTCGAATTACAAATATGAGCAACCGAACCAGTATCAAATACCCAGGCACTACTATGAGCATTAGTAAGGAACACATCAATAATATGTATATCAAATATACCTTTGTTCACTTTGACATCCTTCTTATCCGCCAAATACTTGGGGCAGTTCCGCTTCCAGTGACCATTTCCTTTGCAGTAGAAGCACTTAGTTTCAGGCTTAGGTCCAGATTTGGGCTTCTTCACGGGAGCGGCAGCTTGCATGCCATTTTTCTTGAAGTTCCCTTTCTTTCCCTTGCCCTTTTTCTTAAAACTGGTGGTCTTGTTAACCATCAACACTTGATGCTCCTTCTTGATTTCTACCTCCTCGGCCTTAAGCATTGTGAAGAGCTCAGGAATTGTTTTCTCCATCCCTTGCATATTATAGTTCATCACAAAGCCTTTATAGCTTGGTGGCAGTGACTGAAGAATTCTGTCAATAACATTCTCAGCTGGAAGATCAATTCCCAACTGGGTCAAGTGGTTGTGGTACCCAGACATTTTGAGTATGTGTTCACTGACAGAACTGTTCTCCTCCATCTTACAGCTAAAGAACTTGTTGGAGACTTCATATCTCTCAACCTGGGCATTTGCTTGAAATATCAATTTCAGCTCTTGGAACATCTCATATGCTCCGTGGCGTTCAAAACGCTTTTGAAGTCCCGGTTCCAAGCCGTAAAGCATGGCACACTGAACTATCGAGTAGTCATCAGATCGAGCCTGCCAGGCGTTCACAATGACTGCATCACCTCCTGCAACAGGTCCATCACCTAGCGGTGCATCAAGGACATAATTCTTCTGTGCAGCAATGAGGATAATCCTCAAATTACGGACCTAGTCCGTGTAGTTGTTACCATCATCTTTCAACTTAGCTTTCTCTAGGAACGCATTAAAATTCAAGGGAACGGTAGCACAGGCCATTGATCTACAACATAGATATGCAAAAACTATTAAGACTAAGTTCCTGATAAATTTTAGTTCAGATAATCAAATTACTAATGAACTCCCACTTATATCAACATCCCTCAATTTTTTGAAGTGATAC
Organism: Thinopyrum elongatum; assembly: GCA_011799875.1. NCBI lineage: Eukaryota > Viridiplantae > Streptophyta > Magnoliopsida > Poales > Poaceae > Thinopyrum > Thinopyrum elongatum. The sequence continues at coordinate 148,365,150 of CM022298.1, forward strand.
ATGATCCAAATCAACTAACCCATGTGCGATCATCACGTGAGATGGGGTAGTCTTCAATGGTGAACATCTCTATGTTGATCATATCTACTATATGACTCACGTTCAACCTTTCGGTCTCTAGTGTTCCAAGACCATGTCTGTACATGCTAGGCTCGTCAAGTTTAACCCAAGTATTCTGCTTGTGTAAAACTGGCTTACACCCTTCGTATGTGAACGTAGAGTCTTTCACACCCGATCATCATGAGGTGCTTCGAAACGACGAACTTTAGCAACAGTGCATACTTGGGGAGAACACTTTTATCTTGAAATTTAGTGAAGGGATCATCTTATAATGCTACCGTCGTTCTAAGCAAAATAAGATGCATAAAGGATAAACATCACATGCAATCAAAATATGTGACATGATATGGCCATCACCATCTGGTGCTTTTGATCTCCATCTTCAAAGCAACGTCATCATCTCCATCGTCACCGGCGCGACACCTTGATCTCCATCATTGCGTCGGGGTCATCTCGCCAACCATTGCTTCTACAACTATTGCTAACGCATAGCGATAAAGTAAAGCAATTACATGGCGCTTAATGATTTACATGCAGGTCATACCATAATTAAAAGACAACCCTAAGGCTCATGCCGGTTGTCGATATAACAAAACATGATCATCTCATACAACAACATATATCACATCATGTCTTGACCATATCACATCACAACATACCCTGCAAAAACAAGTTAGACGTCTTCTACTTTGTTGTTGCAAGTTTTACGTGGCTGCTACGGGCAACTAGCAAGAACTATTCTTACCTACGCAAAACCACAATGGTGATTATCAAGTTTGCTGTTTTAACCTTCTACAAGGACCTACCGTAGTCAAATTCAATTCAACTAAAGTGAGAGAAACAGACACCCGCCAGCCACCTTATGCAAAACAAGTTGCATGTTAGTCGGTGGAACCGGTCTCATGTACATGGACATGTAAGGTTGGTCCGGGCCACTTCATCCCACAAGACCGCCGAATCAAAATAAGACGTTGGTGGTAAGCAGTATGAACATCACCGCCAACAACTCCTTTGTGTTCTACTCGTGCATATAATCTATGCATAGACCTGGCTCATGATGCCACTGTTGGGAAACGTTGCATGGAAAACAAAAACAAAAATCTATGCACACGCAAGATCTATCCATGGAGATGAATAGCTATGAGAGAGGAGAGTGTGTCTACGTACCCTCGTAGGCCGTTAAGCGGAAGCGTTTATCAATGCGGTTGATGTAGTCGTACACCTTCATGATCCTTCCGATCAAGTACCGAATGCACGACACCTCCGTGTTCAGCACACGTTCAGCTCGATGACGTCCTCACCTTCTTGATCCAGCAAGAGAGGCAAAGTAGTAGATGAGTTCTGGCAGCACGACGGCGTGATGACGGTGGTGGTGAAACTATCAGCAGGGCTTCGCCAAGCACAACAGATGTGGACGAAGGAGGTACTAGAACTAGAGCGAGACGGGGCACCGCACACGGCATGGGGATCGTGGTGTGTGTTGCCCCTCTCCCTCCTCACATATATATAGGTGGGGGGAGGAGGGGAGGCAGCCTAGGGTGCCCCCAAGGGGGCCGGTGGCCGCCCTGGGCTCCTGCCCTGGCCGCCCCCTTCCTTTCTTGGTGCTGGGAGAAGGCAGGAGGCACAACAAAAAAATACACTTCCGTGATGATACGTGTTTGTCACAGTAGGTCACGTTTTCTGTCATGCATGTACATCCATGACGATTTTATGACAGAATCAAGATAGTCATACCTGTGCTGTCGTAGAAGTGTTCCATGACAATACTGAAATTATCATCACAGAAGTGTCCACTTCCATGACGATAAATCACGCGTCATGGAAGTGCTTTCGTCAAGGGTAACCGACACGTGGCATCCATCGTAATGGGTCGCCGTTAAGCTATCGGTTTCCGGTTTGGATCCGATAACCCGTTAACAGCCAGGACTAATGGGGATTTTCCACGTGTAAAATTCTCATTCGCCGGAGGATCCACATGTCGGCTCAGCTTTCAGACAGATGTCATCCACTTATTCTACCGGAGGCGCCTATGATACGTCGACATGTGGCAAGGCCCAACACTGGCCCATTTAGGTGAAAGAGGCCTGCCCAGTCAAAATTAGTAGGCCGGTCCATATAGGCCTACTTCTGTCTGGTCCACTTAGGCCCACGGCCCATACAAGATGTGCCAATACGGGCCGTCAACGACCCATTAACTATTTGACACCATTGCAGCCCATCGCCAGTTCGAGCCCGCTATATATTTGGGCTCAATATCGGCCCGACGTAGTTTCGGCCTGTTAACAGCTTATCCAAGGGATGGGCCAATTTTCAGGATGTACGTCTTTCGGCCTTTTAGCGACCCATTTAAGTGTTGGGCAAATTTTCAGCCCAGTGTGTCTTTCAGCCTGTTAACGACCCATAAAGGAGTTGGGCCATATGCAGTCCGACATGAATTTTGGCCTCTTAACGGCCCATGGTCTTCATGGTCCAATAACATCCCTATTTCACTTTCGGCTTGCTAAAGGCCCACAAAACAGTTGGGCCGTATATAGTTTGACCTGACTTTCGGCCTCTTAGCGGCCCATGCTCTTCATGTTCCAATACCAACCCGGTGTCTCTTTCGGCCTACTAAAGGTCCACAATACAATTGGGCCATATTCAGCTTGACCTTAGTATCGGCCTGTTAACGGCCCGTGAAATCGAATGGGCCCACTTATTGCCCGCTTCAATTTCGGCCTGTTAATGACCCGAGAGGTAATTGGGCCAAGCATTAATTGTTGGCTTGTTTCAATTATAGCGGCCAAATAGAGCTTTTGGCCTTGTTACGACCCATCAACTTATTGGGCCCGCTAAAGTTCGAACCTGTTTGGAGGCCCAATAATGATTTGAGCCCATTACTAGCATTTATGAACATGACAAAAACCGATAAATCAAAGCCCAAGGAGAATTGGCCCATGCGAGCCCATTAGGGGGCCCATTAAGGCAGTGGGCCGCTATCTTTCACAAAGGGCCCACGATGGTTCGTGCTAGCTATTAATTTCACACCTTTTTTGGCTTCCTAGCTACCAGTTAGCTGGAGTGCGAGGCGCGCTAAGCAAATGTACGGCATAATGGAAAAAACGTAGCACATCCAACATATAATATTACAGGAAATTACATCCACTGGGTAATCAAAGATTGATGCCAATGCAAATAAATGAACAGAACTTAACGATCTACAACCTCACAATCTGCAACCTCAGAGCAGATGACGCCCATAAGCATGTGAGCAAGTTCTTCCTTCTTTGCTACACTGTCTCTGAAAACATTGATCAGTTGTTATTGCACAAGAATGTGTACCTCTGATTCCTCCATGATTTCCATCATTGCTTCAGCCAGTAATTGGTTCACAAACATACATTTTTTCCGTTGGATTCGAGATAGAGGAAACTGAACAGATTCAGATGGCGATTTTGGCAGGCTTGTATTATTGATAGTGGAGAGTGTCTCGACCACTGCATCATAACATAAATTAGGAGGGGAACCGAACAAATTAATCAAGAGTTATTGCCATATTACCTGCCCTAGATTTATTGGAAAGAAACAATGGGGTTGCCTTGCTGTTTTCAGAGTTTGTCTTCTTATCTTCAGCAGCCTGCACCAAATTAACACACTAGCATTGCTATCATTGGCCAGGTCACATAATAGGAAAGCAACATTGACACAATGAACGTTTGGCAACCGGACCACACCAGGCTACACCAAATTAACACAATATGGCACAGCTATCATCAGCCAGGTAAGATAATAGGAAAGCAACATTGATAGAATGAATGATTGGGCAACCAGACCACAACACTACAATTTAGTAATGTGCATGATATGAGATAGTACACTCATGCAGCTCAGTATGCAAAACTACCAGGCAGTTTTCCTTACAAAAATCAACATTGTCGCCTTTAATTATACATTTTGCTACAAGTAAATTTAGATCAGATAAAGGTTGGATTCACGTCGATTAACAAAGTACACGCTGATGTAAAAATATAGTGATATACAATAGGTACTTACATCAGCATTGGAGCACAGAGAATTCCCGCAAGATACTTTCCTCGAACACGATCCCAATATAGAAAGTCTTCTATCCTTCAAGCTTGTTTTCTAAAAGAGAGATGGGTAAGAAACATGTAGAAAATATGATCTGAATGCTATAAAATTTCATGATGCGGGCATACGCACACGCTTCTTAGAATGGAGCTGACATATTTTTGCTGGCCTGGAGCGGACTAGTTCTCTGGCTGCTGGAATCTGCTGATTATCAGGAGGAGTTGGGTTTCTCTGTGCTGGAGCAGTATCTACGAACACCGGAGTTGGTTTACTATCTCCTGGCGTTTGGATCTTTTGCAAAGACCTTGTTTGTAGCCATTCAGATTCTAACATAGCCGTCTTCCCCTTGCATGCCTTATATAGAAGAATGGTGCTTCAATTATAAAACATACTACGACAGAGAGATGGAATAGGTACTGAAGAATAGAAAGGAATCACATATTGACATGTATTCCCTCCATCCGGAAATAAATGGATGTGTCTAGGTGTATTTCAGTTCTAGATACATGCATTTTTACCCATTTCTGCGATATGTAATCTGGATGGAGGGAGTATGATGTAAGAGCTAGTGATACGACAGGACAACAGAGTAAAAAAACACTAGTTGAATGTAAAACTGTATGATAGCTGAATAGGTACAGAAAAACACGAAGGCAACATATGCGTGTATGATTGGGAAACTAAGATATCATTGCAACAGACCAGTAGAACAACACTTCAATGCAAAAAAACATGGTATGGTAGACGGATGGAGCACATACTGATGAATAACAATGCATAAGATATTAAAAGCATGATGTCCATACTAAGCAGATGACATTGCGACAGAGTAGAATGACAGTACTTGAATTTTAGAACATGTTATCATGAATAGAATAGGTACTGAAAAACAGGAAGGCATGACATATTTACATGCATGATCAGCGGGCTAAGCACATGGCATTGCAACAGAGTAGATGCACTCCAGGACATTATATGCATGATGTACCCATATCACGGGCCAAGTTAGAGCAAGGACCTCGTGGGGTGAATAGGATTCATCATCTTTCTGCAAGTCTTCTGAAGAACTGCCTTTAACTGTTCCATCATATTGGGTATCATTGACGACAAGTTTGTTGGCCGTTACATTGTTCTGTGAGGTTCTTGTGGATATATCAGTGTGTGCAATTATATCTGACATGCATGGAAGACAACTAGTAGTTGGATTATGTAATGAGTGCCTGTAGGAGACGACATAAATAGTAGGACTGGACTTAACTAGCAGCAACAGGTCTCAAAAACTAAAGGGAGAACACAGATGAAAGCTACAAAATATGTATTATTTGTACTCGAGATTAACTAGATGGCACACAAAAGTATTAAAGAACAACAACATAGGTAATATTAGAAGTGGTATAATCACTAGCCTGTGGGATAGCATTGGCTGATGGATGATAAGTATGCAACAGCGTTAACACTTGAACAAGTCTCTTATCTGAACTATGGAACAACATTAACTCCTGAACAAGACTCTTAAGACATCAGCATGAATATACAGTGACATGTGATAATCTATTCTCCATGCTTAGATGAATAACGAAGCCATAAATGTTGCACACAAGTAATATGAGGGTACAACCTATCTGTCGCCATCAATAGGAGTGAGCATCATCTGCTGACTTGTCGATGGCCCTGCGGTTGTTGTGGCTGTCCATGTCGGGCACGCACATTCGAGGCAGGGAACTGTTGTGTGGGGACTATAGCTCCCTTCTAGTGTATGCTTCCCTTGTTGGAGCAGCTGCGGTGAGATGGAAGACGGTGTGGCTGAAGATGCAGAAAACACATAATGTTAAGAACAACACATATCTTTTTTTTGCGGGTAACAACACATATATCTGATCTGAAGAAATACCCTAAGAGATCAACAATAAGGCATGAGACTAGTGACACGTCTGATGACTAAAAACTAAATTGGGGTCACACAATTTTCATTTTTTTTGTACTGTCCGATCTACGCCGGATGGCTGGATGGCCATCTTGTGCCTCCCGGCTGACACTGTTCAGAATCTTCCCCGAAGAGCCAGCGACCACTGGCAGAGCAGCCTGCCTCCGGCGTACCTGGCCGCGAGAGCTCCGACCAAAACTCCGCCTCCCGCCCCACCGCATTGCCGTGGTTGCGCCGCCCCAGGCCAAACCACAAAGACTCGCCGTCATCCAGATCCGGCGGCGGCAGTACCTTCAACCCACGCAACTCTACGATAGCCACCTAAGCATTGCTTCCGCGACAAACTTGCGCCCCCGCACCCCTATGATAGACACCGAGGCACTGCTGCCCCAGCCAACCGGTAGCCTAGGAGCGCCGCCGCGTCGAGGGGTGCTGCTTCCCATTGGGAATCGACTGGCCCAGAATAAAAATTCAGGCAACTGACTCCTAAATAAAATGATTTAAGATGAGTGTACGACCTATCTCGCGGCCTGGTGAAGTAGGCAGCTCCAGCTGCCGAGTCGGTGAGTCCGGCGCGGTTGCGGTGGCTCCCGGCGGCAGGAAAGCAGATATGTCGCAACGGTCGACGGCTACGGGGAAGCTGCGCCGGGGCCCTGGACGCATCCGAAGTTGGAGCCATTCTGGCGCCGTGCACAACGGCGCAGGTGAATCGGCTCCGGGACGGTTCACGCGGTCGTCGTCGAGGCAGCTCCGGCAGCACAGAGTAAGAGGCACACGGCCCAGTGCATGACGGGAAACGGACAGCGGCTCATTGGGGAGGAGGGCAGCGGTGAATTTGGTGCGGTGGGGTGCGCCATGGAGGAGGGGCTGAGGTTTCGCGTCTGGGGGAGAAGGTGATTTGGCGCCCATGCTGTATGAATGGGGAATCGGGAGGGGGAACCATGTCTTACGGACGCATTTTTCTGAAATGTGGGGGAAGTTACAGTTCTACCCCTGCATTTTGGCTTCTGGGCTTGGGTCTGTGTCTTGAGGGTCGGGAATAGTAGGGTAACTTTGCTTTTCACAAATAGTGGGCGGCAGCGATTTCGGGCGTGTTTTGAAATAGTGGGCGCGAGCGATTTCAGGCGAGGAGAGCGTGTTTTGCCGCCCATGGTTTATGAATTATTCGGCGCCTGCCATTTCGGCCGAGGAGGGGGCAAGCTTGGATGAAGTTACAAACCTACCCTTGATGTACAACGGGCCAATTGCGTGTCGCACATAGGCCGGTAATTTCGCGTCTCCCATTTATTTGCTCGGGTGAATTCCAGCGAGTAGAGGGTGTTTAGCGGTTCGTTCAAATTTTGGGAGAACAAGCATCCGCGTCTACCTTACCAAGTCGATTCGAATCAAATTTATTAGCTTGCCACTTCTTCTTTGGATGGTGAGATGATGCTCGGGACTAATGTGCTTTTACATGCTCGTTGCCAACGATTTACTATTTCACAAAAAGTTGACCCACTCAAAAAACGGGAATCAAACCCAAAATGAAATATCTCGATTCAATGAAATAGTTTGTTCACCCGGTTCAAATCTGGACTAAATCCAAAATTGAGCACCTCAATTGAGTAGCATGTTGTATTATAGTACTCCATGAACTTGTTGAAAGTCAAATTAATGAACTAGTTTGATACGCATATCTCCGTTCATGTGTGGATTGCAAACACGATGTTCTCCAATTCGAATATTTTAATGCAAATTTATATCGAAACATGGCTTATATCAGTCTTGGACGCATAAATGCGACCTCCCCCTCTCCCGGACTCTTGTTCTCTCTCTAGCCGACAATCTTCGTTTCTATCGCACGCATACAAACACAAACCTTGTTGGTCTCTCTCCCTCTCTCTCTCTCTCTATATATATATATATATCTGTCTCTCTCTGTCGGTCTTTCTAGTTCGCAAGCACACTCCATGTATAGGTCTCTCTAGTACAGAATGTATGATTCTCTAGTCCAAGCTAAATATCTAGGGTGCACTCAACGTACGCACACAAATTCCCTACCTCGTTGTCCGTAACTCTCTCACGCACCAATCCGCCGTCTCGAGGCTCTTCCCTCTCTCTCTCTCTATATATATATATATATCTCTATCTCTCCCTATCTCTCTCTTGAACTCTCCATCTCCCTAGGTCATACATACACATGCATATCTCACTCGCACTAGATAGACCCATCTAAAACTCTCTCTCTCCCTCATTCTCTCTGCATCTGACATGCACACACACACAATCTCACGCCTAGCAAAGTATGATTGTCTCTCACTCCATTGTAGGCACACGCAGCCCCCCTATGTATATGACTATTTCTCAATCTCCATCACAAACATACGCATTGCCTCCTCCCCTCACTTGGTCTATCTCGATTTCTCTTGGGGCATCTATCTATCACACACACACCTCGTCCCTTGAGCTCCCACCCATATAGTCCCCTCACAATCTCAAGGGGATCTCTTTATCACCAACACACCCTCTCTCCCTCCCCATGCGTCCATCTTCTCCATACGTCCCTCTCGACCTCTGTCCCTTGTTGGCCACACCTCTATTGGACAGGTGCTATAGGGGGTCTCTCTCTCCGTTGCTAACAACCACGCACTAGCCATCTCCGTGTATCTCCTCACCTCGCTTTTCTATCTCGGAGATGCATGCGTGATATGTTTGCATAAGACACGCACACACTCTCTCTCTATTTTATCGTTTGTTGTCCCTTTCTCTTTCACACACATACACACTCTTTTTGCAAACTCACTCTTTCTCCTTCACTCGCACTTGATCTCTCTCGACTTAGGTACTCTCTTCGGTCCATAGCATATAGATTTATTGAAAAGTTAAACTTCACAAAGTTTGACCAGGTACATGGAGAAAAACATTTACATCTAGAACGGCACACATATATCATTAGATTCATCACAAGATGCAGTTTCATATGATGTATCTTTGGTATTGTAGATAAAAATAATATTTTGTGTAAACCTGGTCAAAGTTTCCAAAGTTTGACTTCTAGAAAATTTATATGCACTGCACTATCGAATGGATCGATGGAGTATCTCTTTCCCTCTCAGCTATCTGATGCACCACTCAGCCGCATCGGGGCTCCTCTATCTCTCTCAAACTTTATATCTCTCCCTGGTTCACACATACACATATCTAGCTCGCTCGCACTACATAGACCCATGTAACAATCTCCGCCCTTGTTCTATCTCTATGTGACACGCCCCCCCCCCTAAGGACCATAATCTCTCACTCCATCATAGGCACACGCACTCCCCCTAAGTATGACTATCTCTCACTATCCATAAGGAACACACGTATTGTCTCTTTCCATTCCTATGTCTATCTCGATATCTCTCGGGGTATCTTCTATCGTGCACACACCTTGTCAGTCAATCTCCCACCCATGTAGTCCCATCACGATCTTCAGGGGATCTCTCTATCACAAACACACACTCTCTCCTCCCCATGTCTGCATTTTCTCCATACGTCTCTCTCAACCTCCCTCCCTTGTTTGCCAGACCTCTCTCCTTGTTTGCCAGACCTCTCTCCCTTTTGCCAGACCTCTCTCCCTTGTTTTCCAGACCTCTCTCCCTTTTGCCAGACCTCTCTCCCTTGTTTACCAGACCTCTCTTGGCCATGTGCTAGGGGTCTTTCTCTCTCGGTTGCAAACAACCACAAACTATCTCCTCACCTCGCTTCCACTGTCGAAGATGCATGTGTGATATGTTTTCATAAGACACACACACACACACACACTTTTTCTCTACTTTATCGTGTGTTGTCCATGTCTCTTTCACAAACACACACACACACTTTTTTCACTCACTCTTTCAATCTCACACACACATACACTCTCTCTAGTTAGGTACTCTCTCACGTCCATAACATATGGATGTTTTGAAAAGTTAAACCTCAGAAAAGTTTGACCAGGTATATGTGGAGAAAAACATATACATATGGAATGATCAATAGATTCATCACAACATGTACTTAGTTCATATTATCATTAATCTTTTGTATTGTAGATATAAGTAATCTCTTTATAAACTCGGTCAAAGTGTCAAAAGTTTGACTTAAAAAAATTATAGGCACTACATTATTGAACGGAGGGAGTAGCTCTTTCTCTCTCTGTACTATCTCTCTTTTTTTCTTTGGCATGGCTCTCTATACTCTCACTCTGTCTCTCTTTACCGAGGGATTATACAGTCACTGTGTCAGCGTATAGCTCCGTATATTGTTTAGTTGACCGGGCAACCAGTGCAGATGCTGCCTTGTCAGCTCATGTTCTCTATCCTGGCATGCTGGCCCATGTGGCAGTGGGTGAAAATAAATAAACTAGAAGCCCATCTAACACGCGGTGAAGTAAATAAAGTTGAAACCACTCGCGGTAGCACCCCGCACACTAGTAAATTGAGGGCACACTTCTTCCGTGTGAAGGACGCACTCGCACACACCACACCACTGCGCGGCAGCATGCAAACAAGGACGCACTCGCGCAGACCCAACACACAATACACACCAGCACACGTGTACACCGGCGTCGCCGCCGGTTGAGATGGACGGCGAGGCAGCCAACAAGCGGAGGTGTCTCGAGCCAAAACCGCATCCGGCGAGCCTGGGCTTCATCAACAACCTCCCTGATGATGTGCTACTTGTCATCATCGCCCTCCTCCCCACCAAATCTGCCATGCGGACCACCCTGCTCTCCCGGCGGTGGCGCCCCCTCTGGCGCCGCGTCCCCCTCAACCTCACCGTCGACAGCTGCCTCTGTGACGGGGATTGCAAACGCATGGCCGCAGTCTCCAAGATCCTTGCATCGCACCCTGGGCCAGCCAGACGCCTTGACATTCGCATGTTCAGTACCAACTGCAAGGACCAAGCCAAGTTCGACGAGTGGTTCTTATCACCCGCCCTAGATCAGCTCGAGGAGCTCAGGTTTGAAGTTGGATGATGTCGCTCTCTGCCGCCGTCCACGCACCGCCTCACGCCAATGCTGCGCCGCGCCAGCTCCAGCTCCTGCTATTTTTCCCCAATTAATGCCGCGCCCGCCATTCTTCTCCCTCAACTCAAGTAGCTCGACCTCTTCGACATTGGCATCTCGAAGAAGGCTATGGAGCACCTGCTTCGCGGTTGGACTGTGCTCGAGTACCTTCGGCTTCGGCAGATCCACGGGTTCATTAACCTCCACATCGCCTCGACGAATCTCCGATGGATTTATGTGTCTTGCTGGCCCCACAACAAGACATCAATTGGGAAGAGATCACTTGAGCTGTTCCATGTTATGGTCATTGAGAATGCGCCTTTCCATGAGAGATTGCTTGTATCTAATCTAGAAGGTCCAACAAAAATCAGGGTCATTGATGCGTCGAAATTGACAGCGTTGGTGTACTCGTTTGCCAAATTCTCCGAACTCTTTATTGGATCCATAATCGTTCAGGTACAACACTCATCTTCTTCTCCGTCTTCTTGAAATTCATATTTTTTAATTTCTTCTTGATGTATTTACGATTGTCATCCAGAAAATGATTCCCACAAGCTTAACCCAGTCTGTGCGCACAGTCAAGATCTTGGCAATAAAATCTATCAGCCCCAATCTGGATCAAGTTGTTGGATTCCTTAGATGCTTTCCGTGCACAGAGAAGCTACTCATCGAGTTGAACACTGGTACAGCGAGGTGCTATACAAACGGTTTTTAACCCCTTTCTGTGACGGCATTCTGAACCGTCGCCTAGTGAGTGACTGCGATAGGGGGGTCCTTCCCACATGACCCAGAAACCACTGGGGATATGCCCTCCTGGCACACACGCTCGGCAAAATGAGGTCGTGTGCGACCGGCGAGCGATCAAATACAGTTATACGTACAGTAGTGCTAAAAAGATACAATTATACAGGCGAAATCGTTTCCGGTCGTAAGTATATCCCACACAGCCAGTCCCCGCTAAACGTTTCCGTTCGTATGTACATTCCACACAGTCAATCCAAGGAATACGTTTCCGTTAGTATGTACATACCACACAGTTAATCCAAGAAGTACGTTTCCGTTCATATATACATCCCACACAGTCACTCCAAGGAAAACGTTTGCGTTCGCAGGTACATCACACACAATTTTCCCCATTAAATCGTTTGAGATAGTGTTGCTATTGCACACGATATTAATAATTTTATCGTTTGCGTTATTGAATGTATCACACACGGTGCGTAGAAGAAACTGTGTGGCAAAGGCTATCCATCAGACACAGTTTTTATATGGTAAACGTTTGCGCAAGGTGGCCTAACACAAACAGTTTTCAAGAGGATGTCGTGTGTGATTGTTCATTGATCCGACACGGTTTATTCCTAGAAACTGTGTGCGTTGCCTGAGGTCATCGTCCACGGTGTTTTCTCAATAACCATTTGCAATAGGAAACCCCAATTAGTAGGCTAATTGTCCTATTATTAATAATCCATTTACTAATCTAATTGACATTTCATATTAAGCACACAATATATTTCATTTTCATATTAAGGAAGCAGGATTTTATAATTGAAATACATCAGAGTACAACATCATATAGCTTCAGCACTCAGCTACCCCATTACACAACTGCACCGGCACCAAGTTCCACATGCAACATCTATAACGTTTCGAAATTAGCATCATAGACGGTACATAGACAGATGAATCTCATTTGGAAAACTGCTGAAGCGGAAGGCGTATACTAAGCCTTCATTGATGTTGAAGGTCTTTGCAACTTTAGGCCAGTGCCTGTGGATGATTGACCGTCCATCCTTCATCCTCTTCAGGAACACTTCAATATTGAACCGTGGGTGTTGTATGAATACCTTCCTCGCCTCCTGACCATACAAGTGGTTTGAGAGGTAATCATCAGTGAACTGCTTTGGAAAGGCCTGAAAACAAGGATGTCCATAAATATCTTCTCTATATTGGAAATGGGGCAAAGGAATAAAAAAGGCAAGGTATAATAGTTAGTACCATCCTGTAGTGAACTGATGTCTTCTTCATTGTGCAGACAAAGATCTTGTTGTTTTTTGTCGCTAATTTCTTTATCCTAACAATCTTTCTGAGTTTCTTGACTTGACTGATATTCATGGACAACTCATTTCCCCATATGCAAAAAGGGTGGAACAGTGGGTCAAAACCTCTGACAGCAGGACCTACATGTGCAAGACCAAATTGTTAAAAAACTAAATATTAGAATGGTTCTTGCAATTGCACAATAATGTGCTATTAGAAAAAGGACCATGCATGTGCAAACCTCGATTGTAAACCTCAGTGCTTCCCATTGTTTCCCTGCAACACATATAAGGTAGTTAGTGATCAGGTTAAGTGAGGGTTCGCATGCTATTAGTAAAATATATTGATGAAAAATAAGCACATTGCAGATTCATCAGATTAATTCAAACCACATGGAAAACTCATTTATCCAAACCAAGCATGATTAAGAACTAGGAAATATAGCAATTGTATATGTTTCTCATGTTTCTCATGTATTAAGTGCAGCCAAATTCGATTTATTCCTCACATGCACAACAATACAAAATTCTACCCACGATAATTGGACATCGCATTGCAGAATTGAACCAAGCAGTTAACTAAACACCACAACAAATGAACCAAACATTAACTGAGCACCACATTGCACAATATAACATACTCCTAATAGAAGATCAGACAGTTAATCAAACCAAGCATGCTTAACAACTTGGAAATATAGCAATTGTATTTGTTTATCAAGTATTTAGTATAGCCAAATTCAATTTATTTCTCACATGGTATACAATAACAGAATGCACCCACAACAACTGAACATCGCATTGCAGGATTGAACCAAACAGTTAACTAAACACCACAACAAATGAACCAAACATTAACTGAGCACCACATTGCACAATATAACATACTCCTAATAGAAGATCAGACAGTTAACCAAACCAACCATGCTTAACAACTTGGAAATATAGCAATTGTATTTGTTTCTCATGTATTTAGTATAGCCAAATTCGATTTATTTCTCACATGGTATACAATAACAGAATGCACCCACAACAATTGAACATCGCATTGCAGAATTGAACCAAACAGTTAACTAAACACCACAACAAATGAACCAAACGTTAACTGATCACCACATTGCACAATGTATAACATACTAGAAGATCAGACAGTTAACCAAACCAAGCATGCTTGACAACTTGGAAATATAGCAATTGTATATGTTTCTCATGTATTTTGTAAAGATAAATTCGATTTGTTTCTCACATGGAAGACAATACAAAATTGCACCCTGAAGAATTGAACATCACATTTGCAGAATTGAACCAAACAGTTAATAAGTGAGCACCGCATTGCATGACATATAGAACATATACACTAGAGCAACAGATTGCATGGTAAAAGTAGATAGCACAATTCACTAGAATTTGTTAAGGAAAGGCAGGAGCAGCATATGCAATGGGTAAACCGAGCATGCTTAACCGGCGTATCTAGCAAACTGAACATGGGTCCTTATAGTGAGCTAATAAGACAAGCTACTCCTCATCATCGAAGATATCGATGATGATTGGCTCCTTGGACATGGAAGAGGGTGAGGCCTCCACATCGTGAGTTGCCTGAGCCGCTCTGGGCACCAACCTGCTGGATCTCGAGTTGAGGTAAGCACGTGCACGTTGAGAAAACACCTCGTAGTCTTCGTCGAAGGCACCGAGGGTGGCCTCGAGAAAACGCCACGAACTATCATTTAAAGCAGCCAACCGAGTCGCGGCGTCGGCGCGCGAGGCGTCGACGGTTGCCTCGATGGTGAGGTGCTCCTCCAAGATCTGGGGGTCGGCACAAATGGCAGCCATCGCGACCTCATCCGCGCGTGCGGCCGCGATTTGCTTCTCCGTTGCCAAATGCTCCTTGAGCTCCTGGCTATACTGCGTGCACCATGGCTTAGGGCAGCGCTTATTTGGTGGAGGGGTCGGTGATTTGGGTGGAAGGTGTCGCGCCGGCGGTCGGGGCATGTCGGATGTGGAAGAAGGAGGAGGATGGGGGTCGGGTGTGGATTACCTGCCTGGATAGACGAGGCCGAGCAGCGTGAAGGAGGGTCGCCGGCGAGGAGGCGGTGCTGCAAGTAAGGAGTGAAGGTTTTAACTTGGAAAGGAAGGCGAAAACAGGGGAAATGTGGCTTTTGGTAAGGAGGAAGGGTGGGGAGGTAGATATTTCCGCGGAAGCCGAAAGTTTCGAATCGGTTCAGCGAAAAAACTGGCGTGTAAAGTGTCATCAGACATGGTCCCTTATTCAGCACTGTGTACAATATGTGAACATCACAAATGATTCATATAGCTTAACCCGTGTGTGATGAGTTTGAACGTGAAAAATTTTGGTTCGAATTTCCCTGGTTACAGTGGTCATCCATGTCATTGCATAATTTGGGTACACAAAGGAGACTACAACACACCCACACTTCTTAATCGAGCAATTTCAGCAATTAAACAGAGCTAGCTGACCTAAACATTACTCTAACAAATTAAAGACCGGCGCTCTTAATTAAACAAAACAAAGAGTACCTTAATTAAACAAAACAAAGAGTACTACTACGGCTAGTGCTCGTCGATCTCCGCCGCCTCCTCCATGTCCAGCTCACGCCCGACGATCTCCTGGGGAAGGGGCTCCATGGCATCCATCGCACCATACTCGGCAAGCATCTCGCCATCCGCATCCGCCATATCTTTGGAATAGGCCACCACGAGCTGGGCGTGGGCGGTTGCGATCTGGGCTTGGGCGGGCTCCGTCGTGGCAAGGTATGCCACGCAGGAACGGACGGCTGCTCGAACGCTCTCGGCGATTGCCAACTCTTCGGCCGTGGGTTGCCGACCATTGTCGGGGAAGCTTCGTTCGATTTGTGCGGTGACCGCCATGAGCTGTGCGTGGGTGGCCTCGACATGGTCGTGGGCGGCCTCCATCAGGGCTAAGGCCGCCGCTGCGGAACGGACAACTGCTGTGCCGCTCTCGCCAGTTGCTATCCCCGAGGCAGATGTTGCTGCCGCCACCTGAGAAGCAACAGCGGCCGTTTGGGCTGCCTTGGCTGCCCGGTCGCAGATTGCTGCCGCGCTCATGAAGCTTGTTAGCACGCGCCAGGCGGTTGCGGCCGCGCTCTCGCTGGAGTGGGCCGCCGAAGTTGCCCTCATGAAGCAGGTCCACGTCCCCATCTTTCACCGGCGATGATTGAATAGTGAAATGATATTTGGGGAGCGAGCTAGTGTGCTTGACACGCCGGCTGTGGACTATAGCTGACGCACCTTCTTGCATAATCCGTATGCGTACTATACTCCAACAGTGCTCCAAGATATTCTGTGTTGCATCTCACACGGTTGGTGATAATAAACTGTGTGCGATCTATTTGATTTGAATTACATAATGGGGTCACAGCTGCAAAGGATGGTGTTTGAATTGCTAGAATTATTATCTGCAGTGAACATGCAACTATAGGTGTGTTGTCAAAAAAATTAGAATTATTCAGGGTTCGTTTGGACATTTTTATACATTAACTTGGTTTTCTAGGCATTTCAGGTGCACAATTCAAAATTAAACTACATGCACATGCTCCGTGCACCAAAATGGTTTGTAAAATGACATATGTGTCCATGGGTTGATGGTTATGTCCCTTTGCAAGAAATGGGGATGAATTTCAAACACCACGACACCGCGGCTCTCCGGCAAACGTTGAGGTGCTTGCTTTTGTAATTCTAGTAAATCCAAAACTCGTCTGAAATTCATGAACTTTGGCATGCTATCATGGAATGGCATCAACATGCTGGGGTAAAAAATATTGTCCCATTTGGGGTAGGTTATGATATAAGTTTCTCATAAACCAGAGCTTCTCACAAGAAGCCTCATGGTTCCGGTAGGGAAACGTGTCACCTTTATGGACGAAACAATATCCGTTGCCTCTTCTTGCTTTCAAAACATTTCTAGTGTCAACGTAGAATAACAAGAGTGTTGTGTCATTTTTTGGGATTTTTCGTGGTTTGCTTCGACATTTTTATACATTAACTGAGTTTTCTATGCGTTTATGTGCATAATTCAAATTTGAACTACATGCACATGCTCTAGTGCATATAAACGGGTTGAAAAATCAAATGTGTCTCCTTGGTTGCAACCTTAGGTCCCATGCAACAAATGGGAAGGAATGTCAAACACCTTTGCCACCGTCGGTCGCCCGCTAACATTGAGATACATGGTTTTAAAATTCTAGTAAATCGAAAAGTCGTCTGAAATTCATGAAACTTGACATGCTATCATGGAACGGCATCAACATGCAGTGGTAAAAATATTGTCCCATTTGGGGTAGGTTGGGGTATAAGCTTCTCACAAACCAGAGCTTCTCGCAACAAGCCTCATGGTTACGGTAGGGAACGTTTCACCTTTCTGGACGAAACTATATCCGTTGCCTCTTCTTGATTTCAATTTTTTCTCTAGTGTCAACATAGAACAACAGGAGTGTTGTGTTAAATTTTGGAATTTTTCGGGGTTCGTTTGGACATTTTTATACATTAATTGAGTTTTCAATGCATTTCTGTGCATAATTCAAATTTGAACTACATGCACATGCTCTAATTCATATAAATTGGTTGAAATTCAAATCTGTGTCCTTGGTTGCATGCTTAGGTCCCATACAAGAAATGGGAATGAATGTCAAACACCCTGCCACCGTCACTCGGCCGCAAACATTGAGATACATGGTTTTTAAATTCTAGTAAATCCAAAACTCGTCTAAAATTTATGAAACTTGGCATGCTATCATGGAGCGGCATCAACATGCCGTGGTAGAATTTTTGTCCCATTTGGGGCAGGTTTGGGTATAAGCTTCTCACAAACCAGAGTTTCTCACAACAAGCCTAATGGTTTCGGTAGGGAACAAGCCACCTTTGGGGACGAAATGATATCCGTTGCCTCTTATTGCTTTCAAAAAATTTCTAGTGTCAACATAGAACAACAGGAGTGTTGTGTTAAATTTTGGAATTTTTCGGGGTTCGTTTGGACATTTTTATACATCAACTGGGTTTTCTAGGCATTTTATGTGCATAATTCAAATTTGAACTACATGCACATGCTCCAGTGCATATAAATTGATTGAAAAATCAAATCTGTGTTCTTGGGTGCATGCTTAGGTCCCATGCAAGAAATGGGAATGAATTTCAAACACCAGGGCACTGTTGATTGCTGGCAAAACATTGAGATACTTTGTTTTTAAATTCTAGTAAATCCAAAACTCGTCTGAAATTCATGAAACTTTGCATGCTATCATGGAATGGCACCCGACATGCTGTGCTATTTTTCGTGTCCATTTTGAGAGAAGGCGCACTCGAATAACAACCAACTAAGGCATTTTGAAACAAGTAGTTGCCACTGTAACATCTCAAACGTTTTGTATAATTTAAATCATGTGCGTTCTGTTAACCATTCACGTGACGCCACGCCTCACTCTTTTAATGGCTACGAGGTGTTGTGCTGACAGGTGCTTGACTAAATGGGAGGCGTGCGAGCTGTACTCCAATGCGCAGGCTCACCAGGAAGCGTGTGAGCTGTACGCCGCGCAGGCTCACTGGGAAGTGAGCTCTTTGACTTCCATGGCCGCCCACCTTGCTCGCATCCTCTCTATTAATGGCGCCCACGCCGCAGTTTAATATGGTTTTTAAATATAAAACAATCATCGCAAATGTTTTAGTTAGAACACCCGTATGCAAACCGACAGCTTCCCCAGGAAGCCTAGCGAAAATGTGCCGAGAAGGATTTGTGCAGCTTTTGATCGCAAACGTTTTAGATAGAACACCCGTATGTAAACTGACAGCTTCCCCAGTAAGCCAAGGGAAAATGTGCCGAGCAGGATTTGTGCAGCTCTTCATCGCAAACGTTTTTGATAGAACACCTGTATGCAAAGTGAGAGCTATGGTCTTCCGCAGTAAGCCAAGGGAAAATTCGCCGCGCAGGATTTGTGCATCTCTTCAATGCAAACAGTTCAGATTGAATAAGGTATGCAAAGCGAGACTTCGGCGCTAAGCCAAGAGAAAATCTGGAAAGTAGGATTTGTACCTCCATTCAATGCAAACGATTTTTTCGGATGACCCATGTGCAACCACGTACAGACAATTTGGTAAGATTTGCATCTGTCATATTGGGTATATTGCCATTTGTCAAACTGGAAAGATTGACATTTATTGATCTAGTAACATTGCCATTTGTCAACCTTGTAACACTGCGATTTGTCAAAATATGCAGCTAAAAATCACTAGCACTATCTAATTTTTGCAACTAAAATTCAGTAATTAAGCATAGATTTCATTCATAGATTAAGCAGTCGTTCTTTATACAAACAGTTCAACTCGATAGCTGTACCGACCAAACTTTTCCCCAATTGTTGCCAACCACGTACTGAAATAGCTAGTTCTACTATATATACTAGCTAATTTTAAGTACGTTGTATAGTTCCACCACATCTATAGTTAGATGAACTGAACAAAGTAGCCCCTAAATACTACTACTACGGAGGGGCTTTGTACTACTTCCGGCAGCCTCTCCTCTGCCGAGCGTGCTCAGTAAGAGGAAGAGGAGGAGGAGCCTACCGACGAGCTGGACAACTGCAATACGGTGCCTACCGCTGCTGCACCTTCTGCGATGCTCACCTCGAACGCCCTCTGCCGCTCCAGACGACCCCTCTCGAAGCGGCGGGACTGCTCGTAGATCTCCTGATTCCTCGCCTCTGCGTCGGCATGTGCTGCGGCCACGACTGCGGTAAGGCTCTTTGCGTGCTCGACGAGGCGCTCCTCCTCCTCCCACAGGAACTCGATGTAGCGTGCAAGGTCGCTGACGCACGTGCGAGCCTCCACCTTCGCCTCCCGCCTTCGGGCGGTGGTGGCGGAGCGGGTGATGATCCCGGCGGTTGACGGTGGGCTGGCAGCTACAGTGGCCGACGATGGGGTGGCGGCCACGACCACCACCTCCCGCCTTTGGGCCGCGGTGGCGGAGCGGGTGATGGCCACGATGGCCGGCAGTGGGGTGGTGGCCACGACGGCCACCTCCCGCCTTCGGGCCGCGGCGGCGGGGCGGGTGATGGTCCTGTCTTTCGACGGTGGTGTGGTGGCAACGGCGGCCGGCAACATCTGCCGACGGGCAGCGGTGGCGGAGCGTGTGGTGGGTGTTCCGCGCACACCGAACAAGGATGCCACGCGCACTACACTATGCCGGGGACTGCGCCGCCGCCGCGGTGTAGCCTCCCAGCTGGAGCTGTCCTCTGATGACGGCGGAGTGTCTGTGCGACGACGACGGACCGGTGCCATTGATGATTATGGGAGAAGCAGATGAGATAACCTACAGGGAGGGAGGGGAAAATGCGACGCATGACTCGCCGGCCATGAGGGTTTATATAGTAGGCTGGTAAGCATTGGGATTTTGGGGGATTTCACCGAGTCGGGCGGGAAGCTTGCGCGGGAACCTGCGCAGTTGCGCGGGAACGGGCTCACCACCGTTTGGCCAAAAGAACACCCCCGCGCGCTGCTCAAGCTTGCACTCAAAACCGTCTGCGGCAGCGGGGTGACAAGACATGCGAGAGGAGGATGAAAGGACACGTACACATATGGTTAATAAAAAAAATGTTTGCGATTTAATTACCTACTATACCCCCGTCCTGGTTTATAAGTATGATTTAACTAATAAAATATGAATGCATGTCGCCAAAGATTAAATCGTTGGATTCGTATTTGAACATAGTTTCCAAGTATATAATTTTTGTAACATGCATTAACATTTTGTTGGTTAAATTTAAGGTCAAAATATGGCACAGAATATAAAGGGGACTAATAGACCAAGACGGCGGTAGTAGCACACGGCCGCTCTCTACGCAGCGACGCAACTGTCGGCCGGCTTGTAGACGACCATTTCCTGCGTGTTCAACTGCTCTATGCGTGTGGTTGCTTGCGGTTGAGGACGCCGCGGCGCGCTCTGCTCGCGTCCCGCCGTGCGCGCTCTGCTCTTGCGTCCCTCCGGGCGCTCTGCCCTCATCCCTCCATGCGCGCTGCCAGTGTTTGGGGCCGGCGCACGATCACGCACGTTCGTGTGCATGTGGTTGCGCCGGGCGCGGCACAACGATGCAGTTACCCGCTGCAAAAACTGCCATGCGGACGCGCCGAGAATCTAGGCTGCCCGGCCCCCATTTATTCCTGTGACCATTTACCTTCATCTCTCGCGCCACACGACACAATAAGGTCACCCACGACGACACATACAAAGAGGACATCCAGCGGTTCCAATGGCGCTCCCAGCGGCCGACGACGACAACGGTAGGTAGTTCACCACACATCACGTAGTGGACACCCACGTGAGGGGGAAGGCCCTCTTGGTGGTGTACATGAACGATCCGGTCTCGGTGGAGAGCTCCATCCAAACTATGGAGCAGCTGCTTGCCGAGGACAAATACCAAGTGGCCGGCTTCGACCTCGAGTACACCACCGGTCGTGCCAGGCACGATCAGAAGGTTGCCGTCACCCAGTTGTGCGTGCGACATGACGTCCTCATCTACCACTACCACCTGACCACAAGGCCTTGCGAGCGTTTCTCCAAGTTTATCAACAGCTCCGACTACAGTTTCGCTACGGTGGACACCACCAACGATCTAAAAGCGCTCAAGGTTTCGGGTTTGAAATGCCGGAATCTTGTAAACATCTTGGACCACTACAAGGCCTGGGGCAGCGACAACAACAAAAAGAACTCCCTGGTTGACCTCGCCTCGGCCATCATCGACCCCTACTACATGAAGATGAAGGATGAGAGCAAGAAGGACAAGAATGCCTGGCACAATGTCTGGCATGAGAGACTGGATGAACAACACGTCAAGTACGCGGCCAAGGACGCGTACACAAGCTAAGCGATGTACATGCGGATCATTGACATGAGGAAGTGTCTTCTTCCTGCCCCAGACGAGGGATCAAGCCAAAGAGCAGTGGCGGGAGCGTCACAAGAAGTAGATGACTAGATGATCGTTTCTTGATACATCTCCAACGTATCTATAATTTTTTATTGTTCCATGCTATTATATTATCTATTTTGGATGTTTTACATGCATTATTATGCTATTTTATATTATTTTTGGGACTAACCTATTAACCTAGAGCCCAGTGCCAGTTTTTGTTTTTTCCTTGTTTTTGAGTTTCGCAGAAAAGGAATACCAAAAGGAGCCCAAACGGAATAAAACTTTCGCGACGATCTTTCTTGGACCAGAAGACACCCCGGAGACATGGAGTTCAAGTCAGAAGAGCCACACGGCGGCGACAAGGGGGGAGGGCACGCCCAGGGGGGGTAGGGCACCCCCCCTGCCTTGTGGGCCCCACGTGACTCCACCGACCTACTTCTTTGTCCTATATATTCACATATATTCCAAAACCCTCAGAAGCATCCACGAAAAGACTTTTCCACCACCGCAACCTTCTGTACCCATCAGATCTCATCTAGGGACCTTTTTCGGCACCCTGTCGGAGGGGGATTCGATCATGGAGGGCTTCTACATCAACTCTATTGCCCTTCCGATGAAGCGTGAGTAGTTTACCTCAGATCTACGGGTCCATAGCTAGTAGCTAGATGGCTTCTTCTCTCTCTTTGATTCTCAATACCATGTTCTCCTCGTTATTCTTGGAGATCTATCCGATGTAATATTCTTTTGCGGTGTGTTTTTCAAGATCCGATGAATTGTGGATTTATGATCAGCTTATCTATGAATATTATTTGAATCTTCTCTGAATCCTTATATGCATGATTTGATATCTTTGTAATTCTCTTCGAATTATTGGTTTGGTTTGGCCAACTAGATTGGTTTTTGTTGCAATGGGAGAAGTGCTTAGCTTTGGGTTCAATCTTGCGGTGTCCTTTCCCAGTGACAGTAGGGGCAGCAAGGCATGTATTGTATTGTATTGTATTGTTGCCATCGAGGATAAAAAGATGGGGTTTACATCATATTGCTTGAGTTTATTCCTCTACATCATGTCATCTTACTTAATGCGTTACTCTGTTCTTCATGAACTTAATACACTAGATGCAGGCAGGAGATGGTCGATGTGTGGAGTAATAGTAGTAGATGCAGAATCGTTTCGGTCTACTTGACACGGACGTGATGCCTATATTTCATAATCATTGCCTTGGATATCGTCATAACTTTGCGCTTTTCTATCAATTGCTCGACAGTAATTTGTTCAGCCACCGTAATATTTGCTATCTTGAGAGAAGCCTCTAGTGAAACCTATGGCCCCCGGGTCTATTTTCCATCATATAAGTTTCCGATCTACTATTTTCCAGCATATTACTTTCCGATCTACTATTTTGCAATCTTTTATTTTCAGATCTATAAACCAAAAAACCCAGAAATATTTACTTTACCTTTTGTTTAGCTTTACTTATCTCTATCAGATCTCACTTTTGCAAGTAACCGTGAAGGGTTTGACAACCCCTTTATCGCGTTGGGTGCAAGTTGTTTGATTGTTTGTGCAGGTGCTAGGTGATTTGTGCGTTGTCTCCTACTGGATTGATACCTTGGTTCTCTAACTGAGGAAAATACTTATCTCTACTTTGCTGCATCACCCTTTCCTCTTCAAGGGAAAAACCAACGCAAGCTCAAGAAGTAGCAGGAAGAATTTCTGGCGCCGTTACCGGGGAGATCTACGCCAAGTCAAGACATACCAAGTACCCATCATAAAACTCTCATATCTTGCATTACATTATTCGCCATTTGCCTCTCGTTTTCCTCTCCCCCACTTCTAAAAAGATTTTCGAAAAGATTTGCCTTTTTATTCGCCCTTCTTTCCGTTCGATCTTTTGTTTGCTTGTGTTACCATGTGCCTTCTTTTTTCTCGCATCTTCGCTTGCTAAAAGTTTATGGATCCTCATCCACTTGCTAATATTTTTAAGAGATCCAGTTATGATGAACCAATTTCTAGTGATTTGAGTGCACTAGATTATCATTATGAAGTTTTTCTTGAAATTCTTGAATCTAAAAATTGTGATGAAGTGTTAAAAGAAGAAATCTATGAAGTGATTCACGGTAGCTCCTTGGATGAAAAGCATGATTGCAATGGTTCTACTATAAATTCTATTAATGTCAGTTGTGCTAATGATATGCAAAACCCTAAGCTTGGGGATGCTCATTTTGCTATGTCTACTACTTATTGCAATGATCATGATTGGGGTGATTCTCCTTATGATCTTGAAATTTTATTTAAGCCCCACGATGAATATGAGATTGATAATAATGTTTGAAATAATATTGAAAGTGGGTTTGAAAGAGTGTCAACTTTAGATCCCACATATTTGGAGAATATTCAATCTTATGAAATTTTTGATAAAAGTGGGTTTGGAGAGGTCATGACTTTAGTTAATGTTAATCCCACTATTTGGGAAGAGTGTCAACTTCGCATGCATTTGGATCGTGTTGAGAATATGTTATGTGATAGCTATATTGTTGAATTTTCTTATGATCCTGCATGTAATTATTATGAGAGAGGAAAATATGGTTGTAGAAATTTTCATGTTACTAAATTACCTCTCTTCATGTTGAGATTGCTATCGTCTCTTTCTTCTTCTTTGCATATGCTAGTTTTTGCTTGCCTTGATAATTTGTTTTCTTATAAAATGCCTATGCATAGGAAGTATGTTAGACTTAGATGTGTTTGTCATGTGTTTTATGATGCTCTCTTTGTGCTTCAATTCTTCTCTTTTATGTGAGCATCATTGAAATTATCAATGCCTAGCTAAAAGGCTTTAAAGAAAAGCGCTTGTTGGGAGATAACCCAATATTTTTCCTTGCTGTTTTTCAATGAATAATTCATCTAGACTCTGGTTAGATGAGGTTTTGTGTTTTAATTAGTGTTTGTGCCAAGTAAAACCTTTGGGATGGCTTACGGTGATAGTTGATTTGATCCTGCTGAAAAATAGAAACTTTTGCGTCCAGTCACAGAATTTTAGTAGTTCACTGGAGTGCTGAAAACCCCGGATTTTTTTTTACGAGATTGATATTAAAATTTCCTCTGTTTTCCTAATTTTTCAGAATTGTTGAAGCTACAAAAGTATTAGAACAATTATGATCTTCGCAGACTGTTCTGTTTTTGACAGATTCTATTTTCTTTGTGTTGTTTGATTATTTTGATGAATCTATGGGTAGTATCGGGGGGCCGGGGGGGGGTATGAACCATGGAGAAGTTGGAATAAAGTAGATATTACACCAATATAAATAAAGAATGATTTATGATTTCACAACAGTACCAAAAGTGGTGATTTATTTTCTTATACTAACGGAGCTTGTGAGATTTTCTGTTGTGTTTTGTGTTGTGAAGTTTTCAAGTTTTGGGTAAGGATTTGATGGACTATGGAATAAGGAGTGGCAAGAGCCTAAGCTTGGGGATGCCCAAGGCACCCCAAGGTAATATTCAAGGACAACCAAGAGCCTAAGCTTGGGGATGCCCCGGAAGGCATCCCCTCTTTCGTCTTCGTCTATCGGTAACTTTACTTGAGGCTATATTTTTATTCACCACATGATATGTGTTTTGCTTGGAGCGTCTTGTATGATTTGAGTTTTTGCTTTTTAGTTTGCCACAATAATCATTGCTATACACACCTTTTGAGAGAGACACGCATGAATCGTGATTTATTAGAATACTCTATGTGCTTCACTTATATCTTTTGAGCTAGGCAATTTTGCTCTAGTGCTTCACTTATATCTATTTAGAGCACGGCCGTGGTTTTAATTTATAGAAATTATTGAACTCTCATGCTTCACTTATATTATTTTGAGTCTCTAAACAGCATGGTAATTTGCTTTGGTTATGAATTTAGTCCTAATATGATAGACATCCAAGAGGGATATAATAAAAACTTTCATATGAAGTGCATTGAATACTATGAGAAGTTTGATTCCTTATGATTGTTTTGAGATATAAAGATGGTGGTATTAGAGTCATGCTAGTGAGTAATTGTGAATTGGAGAAATACTTGTGTTAAGGTTTGTGAGTCCCGTAGCATGCACGTATGGTGAACCGTTATGTAACCAAGTTGGAGCATGAGATATTTTTTGATTGTCTTCCTTATGAGTGGCGGTCGGGGACAAGCGATGGTCTTTTCCTACCAATCTATCCCCCTAGGAGCATGCGCGTAGTACTTTGTTTCGATAGCTAATAGACTTTTGCAATAAGTATGTGAGTTCTTTATGACTAATGTTGAGTCCATGGATTATACGCACTCTCACCCTTCCACCTTTGCTAGCCTCTCTAGTGCCGCGCAACTTTCGCCGGTACCATACACCCACGATATAACTTCCTCAAAACAGCCACCATACCTACCTATAATGGCATTTCCATAGCCATTCCGAGATATATTACCATGCAACTTTCCACCGTTCCGTTTTATTGTGACACGCTTCATCATTGTCATATTGCTTTGCATGATCATGTAGTTGACATCGTATTTGTGGCAAAGCCACCTTCCATAATTCTTTCATACATGTCACTCTTGATTCATTGCACATCCCTGTACACCGCCGGAGGCATTCATATAGAGTCATATTTTGTTCTAAGTATCGAGTTGTAATTCTTGAGTTGTAAGTAAATAAAAGTGTGATGATCTCCATTATTAGAGCATTGTCCCATGTGAGAAAATAAAAAAAAGAGGCCAAAAGGCCAAGCAAAAAAAAGAAAAAAAAGAATGAGAGAAAAAGAGAGAAGGGACAATGCTACTATCCTTTTTCCACACTTTTGCTTCAAAGTAGCACCATGATCTTCATGATAGAGAGTCTCCTATTTTGTCACTTTCATATACTAGAGGGAAATTTTCATTATAGAACTTGGCTTGTATATTCCAACGATGGGCTTCCTCAAATTGCCCTAAGTCTCCATGAGCAAGCAAGTTGGATGCACACCCACTTAGTTTTCTTTTGAGCTTTCATACACTTATAGCTCTAGTGCATCCGTTGTATGGCAATCCCTACTCACTCACATTGATATCTATTGATGGGCATCTCCATAGCCCGTTAATACGCCTAGTTGATGTGAGACTATCTCCTTCTTTTTGTCTTCTCCACAACCAGCATATTCTATTCCACCTATAGTGCTATGTCCATGGCTCACGCTCGTGTATTGCGTGAAAGTTGAAAAGGTTTGAGAACACTAAAAGTATGAAACAATTGCTTGGCTTGTCATCGGGGTTGTGCATGATTTGAATATTTTGTGTGATGAAGATGGAGCATAGCCAGACTATATGATTTTGTAGGGATAAGCTTTCTTTGGCCATGTTATTTTGAGAAGACATAATTGCCTTGTTAGTATGCTTGAAGTATTATTATTTTTATGTCAATATTAAACTTTTGTTTTGAATCTTATGGATCTGAACATTCATGCCACAATAAAGAAAATTACAGGGATAAATATGTTAGGTAGCATTCCACATCAAAAATTCTGTTTTTATAATTTACCTACTCGAGGACGAGCAGGAATTAAGCTTGGGGATGCATGATACGTCTCCAACGTATCTATAATTTTTGATTGTTCCATGCTATTATATTATCTGTTTTGGATGTTTTATATGCATTATTATGCTATTTTATATTATTTTTGGGACTAACCTATTAACCTAGAGCCCAGTGCCAGTTTATGATTTTTCCTTGTTTTTGAGTTTCGCAGAAAAGGAATACCAAACGGAATAAAACTTTCGCGATGATTTTTCTTGGACCAGAAGACACCCCGGAGACTTGGAGTTCAAGTCAGAAGAGCCACGAGGCGGCGACAAGGGGGGAAGGCGCGCCCAGGGGGGTAGGGTGCGCCCCCTGCCTTGTGGGCCCCACATGACTCCACTGACCTACTTCTTCGTCCTATATATTCACATATATTACAAAACCCTCAGAAGCATCCACGAAAAGACTTTTCCACCGCCGCAACCTTCTGTACCCGTGAGATCCCATCTAGGGACCTTTTCCAGCACCCTGCCAGAGGGGGATTCGATCACGGAGGGCTTCTACATCAACTCTATTGCCCTTCCGATGAAGCGTGAGTAGTTTACCTCAGACCTACGGGTCCATAGCTAGTAGCTAGATGGCTTCTTCTCTCTCTTTGATTCTCAATACCATGTTCTCCTCATAATTCTTGGAGATCTATCCGATGTAATATTCTTTTGCGGTGTGTTTGTCAAGATCCGATGAATTGTGGATTTATGATCAGCTTATCTATGAATATTATTTGAATCTTCTCTGAATCATTATATGCATGATTTGATATCTTTGTAATTCTCCCGAATTATCGGTTTGGTTTTTCTTGCAATGGGAGAAGTGCTTAGCTTTGGGTTCAATCTTGCGGTGTCCTTTCCCAGTGACAGTAGGGGCAGCAAGGCACATATTGTATTGTTGCCATCGAGGATAAAAAGATGGGATTTACATCATATTGCTTGAGTTTATTCCTCTACATCATGTCATCTTACTTAATGCGTTACTCTATTCTTCATGAACTTAATACTCTAGATGCAGGCAGGAGACGGTCGATGTGTGGAGTAATAGTAGTAGATGCAGATAGTGAAACCTATGGCCCCCGTAACTTTGCGCTTTTCTATCAATTGCTCGATAGTAATTTGTTCACCCACCGTAATATTTGCTATCTTGAGAGAAGCCTCTAGTGAAACCAGTGGCCCCCGGGTCTATTTTCCATCATATAAGTTTCCGATCTACTATTTTCCATCATATTACTTTCCGATCTACTATTTTGCAATCTTTTATTTTCAGATCTATAAACCAAAAGACACAAAAATATTTACTTTATCTTTTGTTTAGTTTTACTTATCTCTATCAGTTCTCACTTTTGCAAGTAGCCGTGAAGGGATTGACAACCCCTTTATCGCGTTGGGTGCAAGTTGTTTGATTGTTTGTGCAGGTGCTAGGTGATTTGTGTATTGTCTCCTACTGGATTGATACCCTGGTTCTCTAACTGAGGGAAATACTTATCTCTACTTTGTTGCATCACCCTTTCCTCTTCAAGGGAAAAACCAATGCAAGCTCAAGAAGTAGCATTTCTCCTAGTTTAGAATGCATACAATTGTTTATTGACGTGTGTGCGAATGATTTGTATAGTCACTGATGTAATTGGATGTTTATTTCAGTTATATATATGTTATTCTTCTGTAGACAGAGCAAATCACACGGCTTATTAGCAGCAATCGTGTGTGTTATTATTGGTCTTCGCACACATTTCTGATTACGGACCTGTTTGCCGCGTATCACACACATCTTGTTCAGCTGAACCATTTCTATTGTGTTGCGTAATCACACACAGTTCATCCTAGTGAACTGTATGCCGTATATCGCACACACCCTCATCTGGCTACCCGTTTCTGTTGTTATGCATCATCGCAAACAGTTCTTCTGGATTAACCGTTCAGCCTGGTCTAATTAACATGGATGTTTACTTCCCCAACATCATCAGCCGATCAAAGTGTGATCGAGGTTAGTGTACTTTCAACTTTCTCAATGCTGGCATATTACTTAGCAAAATCGGGGTATTTGTTCTGACTAATTGATCACTATTTAAGCAACCAATTGTGATTTCATTTTCTGACTCCGTTCCTAGGCAGTAACAAATTCTATTTACCAATTTATGCGCACTATATATTCTTATGCCATGTTCTGAATAAATAATACCTTTCCACCTTTTAAGCAGGATATGTTGGATGCATAATGAACGATCTGTATGTTACTAAGCGTACCAAATTTCACTGGAAGGACTTGAAGCATGTCATAAACTTTGTTGATAATCTGACAGAGATAGCACAACGTATGAACACTGGATTTTGGATGGGATTAATTATACCTATGATGTACACATTAAACAAGACCAATTGTGTGCACAAAACGCTGGTACAACGTCTTATATTTATGGTGATGCTCATAAACTATATATATCTTCAATGATATGTTACAATTGGTTTTTATTCTACATTTCAACAGAAATTGCCCGCTATAGCAGTTCCTGGATCGATTTCCTGGCGTGGTCAAATTACTATTGTGCCTGCTAATAACGCCAAAGTGATTGCAAGGTACTACACTTCCCGCAGAAATGGAACCATTCAAATTAACAAGTTCTCGCTTGTCGTGGCAATGCATCCATATTGGAAAATTGGAGACACTGTTCTACTCATGCTCTACCAAGGCACAGGAGGGCTCTTCCTTTTCATTGACGAGATGCCGAGTCGCCGTGATCAAGCTGCTTCCAGCGGGTAGTTGTGGTTGTTGGCCCTCAGCCTCTTAAAATGTGCTAGCTGTTACTATGTTAAGTATGTAGATATGGACCATATGGTTGTTGGCCCTCAGCCTCTTAAAATGTGATAGTTGTTACTATGTTAAGTATGTAGATATGGACCATATGGTTGTCAAAACCGTGTTACGAAGATCCTCCTTTTGTCGAATAGTGTAACCACTATATATATGTTACTCAAATGATGTTAGCCAAGTTCTTAAATTTTCATGGAAAGTATTAGTATCGTACATAGTTCATTGAGTTTAAGCGTGTGCCCGATGTCCAGAAGGCATTTGCGTCCATATTGCGAATTCACACACATGTTAACATAAGGAAACGTATGTGTAACTTACTAATCATCGCACACGAGTACTCGCAGACGCATCGTGTGCGATACTCAGCCACCGCAAGCAACTAGTTTGCAATTTTCAAAGTTTTTTGTACACACATAATCGCACACGAATTAACTGTAGTAACCGTCTGTATTGTAATTTCTCATCGCAAACAGTTCATCCGAGTCGGCTGTTTGCCACGTATCACACACATCTTGTTTACATGACTCGTTTGTGTTCTTTTGGCTCATCGCAAACAGTTCATCTATGTGAACTGTATGCCGCATATCACACACATCTTGTTAAGTTGAACCGTTTCTGTTGTGTTCCCTAATCGAAAACAGTTCGTCCAAGTGAACCGTATGCCGTATATCACGCACACCTTGATCGGCTAACCATTTCTATTGCACTCCCTAATAGCAAACAGTTCATCTGAGTGAACTGTATGGCGTATATCACACACACCTTGATATGGCTTCCCGTTTCTATTGTTCTGTCTCATCGCAAACAGTTCGGATAGATCAACCGTGTGCCCTGCATCGCACACGCAACTAAAATAGGAACCGTGTTTGATGGCTCCGCCATTGCAAATGTTTTGCATCTTTTTTGACGGTTTTTTTACATCATCGTTTGTGATTAATGCATTGCACACAGTTTCGTCAAAGGGTCTCTGATTGTAGTGTCGTGTTAGCAGCATCCTGCAGTAGTGGAAACTTCTTTCCTATTAGCAAATGGTAATCACAACGGAGCTCAATTTTTTCATATTTTTCCCAAATACGATGACAAGTGTAGTGTTCAAAACTGCATGTACGCACTGCACCGAAAGAAATGTTTTAGTATTTTTTTCTCACGTGATCACTTGCATTGTTTTTTTTTTGTTGTACTAGTAGCCTAGGCTACTCATAGTGCCAAGTAACTTTAGACTAGTAACTCTATGGTTAGCCTAAGAGCAAGTACTACCTCCGTCCTAGTTTACTCTTCGTATTTTGTAGTATCAAAATTTGACCATAGATTTAACTGACAAAATGTTAAAGCATGTCACTAAAAATTATATCGTTGGATTTGTTTTTGAACATAAGTTCAAATGGTATAATTTTTGGTGACATGCATTGGCATTTTCTTAGGTAAATCTATGGTCAAAGTTTTACACTAAATACGAGGTAGTAGTACAAAAGTGGGCTATAACGGCCCTCTACTCTGTTGGCCAAAACACGTGCCAAATTCACTACTGATGCATTTGGCATCGATGCCCTCCATTGCTCACCTGGTGCCCCAATCTGGATCACCTACATTGCTCCGGTGCCAAATTAACTCACGCAATGAAAAAACACTTGCGTGCGAGAGGGAGAGGACTGAGGCAATAAAAAAACACTTGTTTGGGAGAGGGAGAGGCTGGTGTAGTTGGTTTGATTGATTTGTTTATACATGTGGGTCTGTGTGCACAGCGTTGCCAACTCTCTCACATTGCTAGAGCGGTGCCAAAATCTTTTGATTTGACATCGATGCGTATTATGTGACATACTTTTGAGAAATATGGCATCAGCCACATAGTGGAAAGCAACAAATGCCCAAGCTCTTCATGTTCTCCTAGGTAAATGAGAGGAAAGAGAAAGAGAGAGAGAGAGTGTGTGAAAAAATATCACTAGCCTTAGAGCCAACCCTATCGTATGAGCGAATGATATTGGTACCTCTTGATGACACGACATTCTTGTACAACCAGCTGCTCTAATATGTTCTCTTCTATTGCAGATAAAAAAAAGACCCAAAAGTGAAAAATGTGCTTCATTATAACAATCTCATCGAATGCCTTGATCTCCATCTTACCGAAATTGATTTGATCGACTACCGAGGCAGCACATATGAGATTAAATTGGCCAGGTTCTTTGTTCTGGAGGCAAGTGTGCTCAAGGTAATGAGGTTTGGCGTTCTCTGGTGCCACAATGAATGGCGTGCTGATCACCGCAAGCGTCTAAACCTAAATGACAAAGGCTCCGTAGAAGCTGAATTTGTTTTTGAAACATCAAGTCACCAGAGACTCAAAAATTTATTTGCCCATTAGTGACTTGTTAGGGCGGTGGATTTTAGTTTGTACGATAATGCTGCATCCACCTAAAGTAAGGAAAGTTCTTACGTAAACTTCCTAATATTCCCTCTTCGTAGGTGCAGCATTACTCCTAGCATTTGTAATATCAGTTTGAAACTTGTAATATTACGACTATCCAGCACGAGGTACTATGTTACGATAAATGTTCGCGTGCATAGGTGCGGCAACGCTATATCCATTACTCGAGTACAATATTTATTATTACTAGCAAGAGGCACATGCATTGCACGGAACATCAAGATGCATTTATACGAGTTGTTTATCTTGTGGGAGACGAAGATGAACGAGGGAAGGCCTTATCTTCAAATATGGAGAGGGGTGCGGGTATCTTTTTTTAAAATTGCCACAGTTTCCTTTCTATCTGTCAGATATAGATCGGATGGTCTATATTGCAGGATGGCAGGCACACCATCCTCACCTACTCGGTTTATTTATAAGAAGAAAGAGTAGAGATACTCGTGGCAACGCACGGGAAATTATGTCGAACACGGCTAGTTGTAAGTAGGCTAGCTATACAGCCATGATGATAGTGATTGCACACGGTGAGGCTGACTTTGGTATGCCGAACACGGCGCCTACACTCAGGTGTCATATCCAGCGCAGGGTCTTGTCACTTCACTGTGGGGAGCAGCACGTAATACGTAATTTGACCAACGGGTAGTATAGTACTACTACATTGGTAGTACTACTAGTACTAGCACCACCGTTTGGATTTAGTAGTACCACCACCGGGATTTCATATGATAGGATTTCTGTAGGAAAAATTTATTTAGTGCCCTTTAGTTTGTAATGTATGTGACTAGACTAGACTCAATGGAAAAAATCCTATGATGTGAATCAAAGGACATCTTCTTTCCTATTCCTACTCATAGGATTTGAGAAGCATGTCATCTCATTTCCTATGACTTTCCTATTCCTATGATTTTCCTACCCTATGAACCAAAGGAGGCCTTAGTATTTGACTAGCAATATCTAGTAATGCATGCGACAAAAAATATACTAGTCCCTCTGTAAATAAATACATGGAGTATTGTTTTATTCGGTTTTGAATGTAGTTCCCGATGATATTATACACTCTCCCTTCCGGTAGATGGCTCAAATATGAAATCTCATCAATCAGACTACTATTGTACTCCCTCCGTACTGGTGCATTAGTCATGTTACGAAAACCAAATAATCCCAAACTTTTAGGTGCGGTGCATTAACTACCCACCTCGTTCCCTGTATTTTTCCACAAAAAAAGAAATCAACCAATAGGAGACGTGGGGTGCGTATGCATTCAATTATGACTTGAGACTACTTAGCACAACATGCAGTGCTCAATTCTCTGCATGCAATGACATTAATTACAAAACATCAAAGTTCTCTAGTTTTGCCCCAATTTGGTCTCGGTGAGATGACTATACTACACCGGTACGGAGGGAGGGCCGAGGAGTAGATGGCCAACACACACGTGAATGCAACATAGTCTGCACTTTTCATATTAAGGCTCCCCGTCAGTACAATCTACAAAATCCTACGCACCTACGCACCCTAAGCAAGGGCAAGAGTGATCACTCCAATCGCAAGATCAGTTGACTATAAGCTAGACCCATGGAGGCGATGAGCGCGAGCATGAGCCGGTTGTGCCAGATGGTCCACACTGGGGAACGTCTCCAGTCCTGTGGCCCAGCACTGGGGAACATCTCCAGGTCGTGCATGAGGCCGCCAAGGCGAGAGGCCTCTTGGACAACAGCTTCATCTCCTTGTTCGACGAGGTCCTCGTCGGCTTCCTCAAGAAGTTCACCGTCGTCAAGAAGCTCGTGGATGACCTTAACGTACACCTCCAGCCCACGCGCCCAAGCTCTGCGATGCCCGCCACCCTCAACAGCCTCTATGGTGACAACCTCTTCGACGCACTGGTGGCACTGCAACTGCCCGCCGTTGCGCCGGAGAATGTCCACCTCGAGGTCGCGCTCGCTGCGCAGCGCCTGGCGCAGCAAGACACCATCGACATAATCACCCACGTCTATGAGCAAATCATCCACAAGGACTACTACGTGCAAGAGGAGGACGATAGGACGCTGGCCTTCTTGGTCCGCAGGGCAACCTTGGACAAGATTGTTCAGAAGCACATTGAGCTCGCCGCCAACGCCGCTGCTCCTCACACGTCGGTTGGTGACCCGGCGCACTAGGGCGTGAGGATGTCGTTGATAGATCCTTATGTATCTTTATCTTTCCGTCAATTCCATGTAGTAGTATATTGTAATTATCTTACCTTTTGCATCAACTTCATAATTTTTGTACGTACCATGCATGAACCGCGCCAGAACCAAACTTCTCATTACTCTAGGGAAAATCCTTATTTCTATCTATCGGTCACGCCAAGGAGCAGAACCAAATTTTGCAAGTTACAAGTTCAAAAGGAAAAGGCTCGCCCCTCTGTAAATTGTGTCTTTTCGCCATCCCTTCTGTAAGAAAAAGGCAGTGTTCCTGCCGGTTCATCAAAAAGAAGGAAAAGCCTGCCATGTTCATGTCGCACCCCCACACGGTTGGTCCAGCATGACGCTCATGGGGGAATCTGTGTTGTGTTGCATTTTCACTTACAAGTGGGACCGCACTTGAGCAAACCGACTATCAGCAAACTCCCACCCCGCCCACCGTGCGATGGCTGAGCTAGAGAAAATAGGAGGGAGAAGAGATAGATGTAGCACAGACTCCAAGAAAATTGGTGTCAGATGGGACTCGTGTGGGTGGCATGTGCCGTACTGCTAGACGTGAATGCTAGTTATCGCCCATGCCACCCCACTATTAATCGAGGTGCTGGTTACGTAGAGCGAACACATTATCTCTCCAGGAGTACGGTACACCACTAGTACTAGTACTCACATTTGTCGCAAAATTTCCTGCAGTTCGTGCTTAGCCCTCCTCTCTCTCTTCTCAGCCAGCCAGCCGACGCGCGGAGTGTGCCCATCGTCTGTTTGCTCACATTCAGTCCCACATGTCAGTGAAAACGCAAGACGATCCACTGAACCTACACATCTTTCACCTCAACATGCTGGTGATGAAAAACAAATCCAATAAAAAGATCTTCGTTGACCGCTTTTGGAGTTACTCAAGAGTAAGATTCTACTTACAGTTTAACCCAAGATGCACAGCATGTGCCTTCAACTAGCACTCCATTTTCTTGCATGACACGACCTGGATGCTGGATGTCCCACCTGTCTGCAAAAGGAGGAAGAACTCGACCAAATCTTCTCCACATTTAGACCAGAGGAGTAGGAAACATGGCAAGCCCTGTGCCTACATCATACTGTACGTACAAGCCCACCTCACGCTATCACCATATTTCTCGGCCTCCGTGTGACACCAAGCTCTAGTTGATGGTATACTACTACTAGGACTAACTATTGTACTAGCATACTATTAGGTTGGCTCTATGTGATGTGGCAACTTCATATAACCAGATGTTGGCTATACTACTACGGTACTCACACTCCAAGAAGTGACTCGAAAACCATTCATAAATTGAGTTTATCACATGCATATGCAAATGTACCATTCATTACATACAACAAGTCATCAACACACAACGCCAACGAGGATACATGTTGGATTATAGATTATTTCCAACAAAACATTCTAGTAAATACTAAAGTTTTTCTCACACAACAAATAACAAAGCGATGAAATGAACTTCAGCTCAATCAATCCTCGGTGTTGGAAATGCTTGCTTTCAACCATAACTGATTCTCTGGGAAGGGCCAGCTATTGTCAATCTCAAGACCAACGCAGGACTCATCATCCAGGCTGAAGCGGCCTATATCAGGACGCATATTTTGATAGCTAGGGTAGGGAACCATAGAACATCCGAGGTATAGATACAGTTGCTTCTCATAAATGGTAGTAACATTGTGCCAACAGCAACTGGATCGCCTTTCACCATCAGTGGATAGTTTTGTCCAAGGAAGATCGAGTTTTCTCCAAGACTATCAATACTGAACCATTCAGAAGGTGCTGGCGCTAGCACACTAGTATCCATCCCGAATACCCTGCAACAGATGTTGGAATAGGTCCGGAGAGTGCGACCATGGGAGACAACACCTGCTTCCTTAGTAACATCAGCAGTGCCCTGTATACATACAAGAAGAGGTGATCCATCGGAATAATTTGCCAGACACCACTGAGTATGTAGGTCTAGCTCGTCCTCTTGCTCGTGATCATCACCATCGTCATCTTCCCCTTGGTTATAATTTTTTTCAAGTATAGGTGGTGGAATGTTCACAGGACCTTGGAAACACGAGAAGGTTAATTAGTACGGGGATACTAACTCGCATGCACGTGGATGAAACAATTCTAATTACGGTGGAAGACAAATGTATGGAAAAAAATAAGGATTCCATGCAAAACCAGTGCCACGAGTGGTGGCAGTAAACACAAGACGCTCGTATTGAATTACATCACAGTACCCATCCGTGCACAGAAATTGAATTTTGAGCAATATCCATGGAGGCGTGGAAGTAAGGACGGCAACAAGCTTGTCGAAGATAGCAGCAACATGATAGTTCATGTAATCCCAAGAGCGGTTGGGAACTCGACAAATTGCTATATTCTGTAGATGACAGTCACCATTATCGTATTTGAACGTACGTAGATCATCTGTGTGCTCAACCTCAGGGCACTCTGAGATTTTTGGAAGTGGAACCAAGTGACGAGTGTACACATTCACAAGTTCCCACTCGTAGTTGTACCCAATATAAACAACCCAATCCCCATTTACGCATGCCCATGCCTTACCCTTAAGCGATGGCATCTTAACATCACACGTATCATTATCAAGCGGCATCAACTTGCACAAGGCGAGGCTTCCGTCGTCCCCGCGCCAGCGAGCAGGGTCATGGTGAAGAAGATAGGGGAGATCAAACCGCTCCTGAACCCTTGGGTTCTTTGTAATGATGTTATTTGTTGAGTCGAGAATGGTCTTGAAGGAACCTGCCATGCTAGCCGAGGTGATGATGTCGCACCGATCAATGAGTTCCTCCACCATGTCATCTTTCAGATCGGGGCAAGAATAACGGGGTCATTTTCGACTTCTTCCCTCCATGGAGAAGACGATCGAACAATGGCAGAAGGAAGGGTGAAGGCAAATGGAGGGAGGAAGAGGCTGCGACAGCAGTTCCAAATCGAGAGGGAAAGGCGAAGAGGCGGTGGACGGTTGCCACAGTACAGGACGAGGCGCCCCAGCCTACATAGACGTCCATTAGGAAATTGTACAAAAGGACTCACCGTTGTCTCACCGACATGTTGGAACGGGACCACATGTCAACGAAACGTGGTGTATCATTTCTCGTGCAAAATGCGATCTGGCCATAATAGTGGGAGTAGATAGTTAACTAGGCTATGATGGTTGTCAACATGGAAGTTCAGTACTCTATATCTGGATCAGACCTGTTACTTTGCTCTGAATGTTGAACTTTCCGTTTGAACATATGGAATGGGCTGTTATTTTTTTAAATGGGCTGTATTTGTCCGCCACGGGTTTAGAGGCTGACTGGTAGGCCTACTAGTTTGACGCGTACACATCAGGAGATAATTGTACATGGAGAGGATGACAACAGGGTCCCACCAGGGTCATGGCAGTACGCAAGCAAGAGCCTCCTTATTTCAAGCCAAAAAAAATGGTTCCTCCTAATGGATTTCTGACATCTGGGTCCCATGCCATTGTCAACGTAGTCAATAAATGAGAGAATTGCACAACGAGCGGCTGACACCAGGGACCCAGCAGCTCGCTCAGTTCTTTTTGTTTTTGAGATGGAAGCAGGATGTCAAATGGGCTGTGCGGGGCACTCTGTCCTGTCTAGCCAGCCTTTTATTTTATGTTTACCACAAGACCAGCCCAGTAGTTTTTTTTCTTTTTGAAAATGGCTGGCCCAGTTTTTTGTTCTTTTGCAGAATACCCAACCGAGGCCTACTTACTTTTGTCAGCCATGCTAGGCTACAAATCTTTCAAGACGAGGAGAGTTTCATTCGGCTTGCTCAGAAAATGGGCTATCAGTAATGAGAAATGGGCTGTACATTTCTAAAACACATCAAACCGGCAATTAGTTTCAATTTTTTTCATTTTGAGATTTTAAATTCCATTGATTTTTATGCGTGGACAATTATTTGGATTTTATATTGATATAAATTTATTTTTCAAATTAGTTTGACTGTGACTCGAAATTTCGGGATTAAAAACACTTCGGACCGCACCGAAATAAGCAAAATTTCGTAGAATTTTTTGACCGTGGCCACAATATGGGCTGTAATGCAAACAAAAAGAATATGGGCTCCAAAAAAATCCTTAAGATTTAGCAAATGGGCTGTAAATTATTAGAAATAATGGCAGATGGGCTGTATGCTATTTTCCACAGATTTGAGGCTGACTTGTGCGCCTACTATAGGTTGACGCGTACGCTTTCCTAAAAAAAGGTTGACACGCACGCAAGGCCGTGTCAACTTAGTCAACACACGAGAGCAGTGACTGTTGGATGTCCATCCAACGGCCGTCGTGCTTCTTCATTCTCTGCTCTTCCTGCTCCAGCCGCTCAAACCAGCGCCGGCGGGACTGCCTGCTCCCTCCTCCTGCGGCCGGCTCTGCTGCCGCGCAGGCCTCACCGCCCCACCCTACTCCCATCGCTGGCCTGGCCATACCTCTACTCACCCACACCTGTTGTTATTCTCCAGCGATGCCAGACGAACCAGTAAACCCTCGTACTCCCCTCTGCGTGGGAAACAACTGCCGAGTCTTCCCTAGCTCCGTATCGTTCCCTTCCTAGGCCTCGCCGTCATCCAGCGCCATGGTTCTCTCGGTGCGGCGTGGTCAACATGGTCAACAAACGACATCCATCGAAAGAGGACTGTACGTGGAGAGGCTGACAGTTGGGTCCACGGCAGCACGCAAGGAAGTACCTCCTTATTACGCGCAAAATAATGATTCCTCCACCTGACAGCGGGGACCCACCGGAAGGGCCTCTGTATTTCACAAAAAAAAACATTACTCCTACTGACAGCTCAAACCCACCAGCTATATCTTCGCACGCAAGGAAGTGCCTCCTTATTACGCACAAAAAAAATGAATACTCCCCCTGCTAGTTGGGACCCACCATATTTGGAGGCTGACTTGTGGGCCTACCAAGTTGACGCGGACGGAGGGCTTTGTCAACTTAGTCAATATGACCGATTCTAGCTGCAGTGACCGTACGATGTCCATCCAACGGCCGTAGTGCTTCTTCAACCTCTGGCCTTCTTGCTCCAGCCGCCCAAACCAGCGCCGGTTGTGGCGCCTGCTCCTGCCTCCCGTGGCCGGCTTTGCTGCCTCGCATGCCTCACCGCCCCACCCTACTCCCATCACTGGCCTGGCCATCCTTGTACTCACCCAGACCTGCTGTTATTCTCTGGCGACGGCAGCCTCACACTGCAGCCCAACCAGTAAACCCTCGTACTCCACTCCGCGTGGGAAACAATTGCCGAGTCTTCCTCGGCTCCGGGTCATTCCCTTCCTAGGCATCGCCATCGTCCACCGCCTTGGTGCTCTCGCTGCGGCGTGGTCAACGTGGTCAAGGAACGACTTCCATCAGAAGAGGACTATATGTGGAGAGGCTGACAGTTGGGTCCACGGCCGCAGCAAGGAAGTGCCTCCTTATTACGCGCAACATAATGATTCCTCCACCTGACAGCGGGGACCTACCAGAAGGGCCTCTGTATTTTGCGAAAAAAATGTTTTCCCACTGACAGCTGGGACCCACCAGCTATATCTTCGGACGCAAGGAAGTGCCTCCATATTAGGCGCGAAAAAAATGAATCCTCCCCCTGACAGCTCGGACCCACCATCAATAACTTCGCACGCAAGGAAGTGCCTCCTTATCCTCCCTAACAGCCGGGACCCACCTGGTCAAAGCATACGTAGCGTTGTCATTCTGGTCGCGAACGTGTACGTACATACTGGTCGATCGGTCTCTCTGCAACGATGAACCGTGGCCGAGCAAGCAGCGGCACGTGTAGTAGCAGAGCCCCCGACGTAGCAGTTCAGGCAGTCCCTTCTACACCGTGTACACGTACGTACAACCACATGCCAAAAAATACGGCCACGTACATACATATGGGCGGGGTCTCGAACGCCTACTCGCGCATACGTAAGGCCAGGGCTCGTGTACTTGGAGAGGCAACGGACGGCAGCAGCGGCGTCCTGTTGATCAGAAGCCAACCGGCTGGGTTGGAATGGAGAAACTGCATCGTGTTCATCGGGAGGCAACGGAATGCGTCGTGTTCATCGGGAGCCAACCGGCTTGGACAGAACAGCCGAAACGGGGTCTAGCGTACCACAGTACGGAGGAAACGGCCTTCTGTTCGACCGGCTACGGTCGAAACGGGCTCCTGTTCATCGGGAGGGGTCTGGCGTACCGCAAAACGATGGAAACGGACTTGTGTTGGAGGGCCTACGGTCGAAACAGGGTCCTGTTGATTGGGAGGGGTGTGGCATACTGCAAAACGGGACTCCACGGGCTACTGTTCATCCACCGTCTACTGCCTCGATCCAGCCTCCATGGGCTACTGTTCATCCACGGTCGACTTCCTCCAGCCTCCACCTGCTACTGTTCATCCATCGTGTCTCCCTCCTGCCTCCACGGGCTACTGTTCGTCCACCTTCCATCGGCTACTGTGCAACTAGCCCTACACGGGGTCCTGTTCATCCACCCCAACCGGCTTGATAGGGTGGTGTGTGGCAACCTCCTCTCGATCGGGGTCCTGTTCATCCAGCGGCAACGACCTCTACTACCACGGGGTCCTGTTCATCCAACCCCCACCGGGAACTGTTCATCCAACCCCCAACAACGGTCAGTGTTCATCAAGAGGCAGCAGCAGGCTCGATCGGCTTCAGTTAGCAACAGTAGTGAAGGAATCGCTCGGGTCCAGTTAATAGCCAAGGGATTGATCGCTCGGGTTCAGTAACATAGCTAGTGCAATCGCTCGGGTTCAGTAATCGAACGCTCGCTCGGGTTCAGTTAGAGCCCAACGCCTCACACACACGTGCATACGTGTACGAGAGAAACACGCAAACCTCCGTGCATCGCTCGGCCCCGACCACCCACCATAACCGGGAACTCCCCGAAATTTTCCTCACCCTCGCTTCTACCATGATTTTTTCCGTCATGGACGCCCCAAAGAATATCATGCATGTGCGTCCCCGGCCCGCCCAGGACGAAAAGCCCATTTTCTGTCATTATTGTTTGTCATAGAAGTAGGAGCCCACCACATCTATGATGATACGTGGTTTTGTCACAATTATCATCATAGAAGTGTCATAAGCATGACATAATTTTTTTTCGTTCGGCCCAAAATGTCACGGATGTGTCTTTTTTTTGTAGTGAGGGGAGGTGCCCCCCCTTTCCTTTCTGTCATGTGGAAGGGAAAGGAAGGAGGGGCTAGCCTCCCCTTTTTTCTTCCTAGGGCCGGCGGCCTAGAGGTGGGGGCGCACCAGCCCCATGTGGGCTGGTGTGCTCTCCCTCGTTGGCCCGTTTGGCCCAATATGCTCCAGTGGCCTCCCGGAACCCCATCCGGTGATCCGATAAATACTCGGTGCATTCCGAAACCTTTCCGGTGACCAAATAGCATCGTCCTATATATCAATCTTTACCTCCGGACCATTCTGGAGCTCCTCGTCATGTCCGTGATCTCATCCGGGATCCCGAACAACATTCGGTCACTATTTCACATAACTCATATAATACTATATCGTCAACAAACGTTAAGCGTGTGGACCCTATGGGTTCGAGAATGATGTAGACATGACCGAGACGCTTCTCTGGTCAATGACCAATAGTGGGACCTGGATGCCCATATTGGTTCCTACATATTCTACGAAGATCTTTATCGGTCGAACCTTTATGACAACAGACGTATTTCCCTTTATCTGTAGGTATGTTACTTGCCCGAGATTCGATCGTCGGTATCTCTATATCTAGTTCAATATCGTCACCGGCAAGTCTCTTTACTCGCTTTGTAATACATCATCTTGCAACTAACTCCTTTAGTCACTTTGCTTGCAAGCTTCCTGTGATGTGTATTACCGAGAGGGCCAAGAG
The DNA here is from genome assembly GCA_011799875.1 of Thinopyrum elongatum. NCBI lineage: Eukaryota > Viridiplantae > Streptophyta > Magnoliopsida > Poales > Poaceae > Thinopyrum > Thinopyrum elongatum. The sequence goes on from CM022298.1 coordinate 148,408,056, forward strand.
ATACCTCTCCGTTATACGGAGTGACAAATCCCAATCTCGATTCACGCCAACTCAACAGACACCTTCGGAGATACCTGTAGAGCATCTTTATGATCACCCAGTTACGTTTTGACGTTTGATAACACACAAGGTATTCCTCCGGTATCCGGGAGTTGCATGATCTCATGGTCGAAGGAATATGTATTTGACATTAAGAAAGCAGTAGCAATAAACTGAACGATCATATGCTAAGCTAACGGATGGGTCTTGTCCATCACATCATTCTCCTAGTGATGTGATCCCGTCATCAAGTGACAACTCATGTCTATGGTTAGGAAACCTTAACCATTTTGATCAACGAGCCAGTTTAGTAGAGGCTCACTTGGGATACAGTAGTTTATGTATCCACACATGTCTTTAAGTTTTCGGTCAATACAATTCTAGCATGAATAATAAACATTTATCATGAATAAGGAAATATAATAATAACAACTTTATTAGCCTCTAGGACATATTTCCATAACAAACGTCACTTCGTAACTGGATATCATAAAGATGCTCTACAGGTATCTCCGAAGGTGTCTGTTGGGTTGGCATGGATCGAGATTGGGATTTATCACTCCGTGTGAAGGAGAGATATCTCTCGGCCCTCTCGATAATACAACATCGTAAAGAGCTTCCAAGCAATGTGGCTAATGAGTTAGTCATGAGATCTTGTATTACGGAACGAGTAATGAGACTTGTCGGTAACGAGATTGAACTAGGTATGGAGATACCAACGATCGAATCTCGGGCAAGTAACATATCGCCGGACACAGGGAATTGCATACGGGATTAACCGAATCCTTGACATCATGGTTCAACCGATAAAAGATCTTCGTGGAATATGTAGGAACAAATATGGGCATCCAGGTTCCGATATTGGTCGTTGACCTGAGTGGTGTCTCGGTCATGTCTACATGATTCTCGAACCCGTAGGGTCGGCACGCTTAACGTTCGGTGACGCTAGAGTAATATTGAGATATGCATGCTGGTGACCAAATGTTGTTCGAAGTCCCGGATGGGATCCGGGATGTCACGAGGAGCTCCGAAATGGTCCGGAGGTAAAGATTTATATATGGAAAGTTATTTTCAGGGTTTAGAAAAAGTTTTAGTTTTTTCGGTATTGTACCGGAAAGCTTCCAGATGGTTCCTGAAACTTTCGGAGGAGTCCGGAAGTCCACCAAGGCTTCTACCACGTCCCAAGGGTTAGCATGGGCTGAGCGGACATGCCCTGGCCTTATTGGGCCAGGCGCACAAGTCTCTCAAGGCCCATGTGGCTTGGGAGAGGTGGAAAGTCCACCTGTGTATCCAAAAGGAGGGAATTGGACTAGGAGTCCAACTCCTCCCCCGTGGTGGGCCCCTAGGGCTTGGAAGGCTGGCCACCACACCCCTCCACCCATATATAGAGGGGAGGGGGCACCCCCAAGAGTACACACAAGCTCTTGGCCCCTCTCTCTCCCGTTACTTCTTAACTCCTCCGTCTTTGTTGTTTCGGTAGCGCTCTGCATAGCCTTGCCGAATCACTCCACCACCATCTCCGTCACGCCTCATGCTGCCCGCGATCCCATCTACTTCTCCTTCCTCACTTGCTAGATCAAGGAGGAGGATACGTCATCGAGCCGTACGTGTGCTGAACGCGGAGGTGCCGTCCGTTCAGTACTTCATCGGTTTGGATCATGATTGGATCGTGACGAGTACAACTACATCAACCGCGTGATATACGCTTCCGCTTAACGGTCTACGAGGGTACGTAGACACACTCTCCCCTCTCGTTGTTATGCTTCTCCTAGATAGATCTTGGGTGTTCGTAGGATTTTTTTAAATTTTCATGCAACGTTCCCCATCAGTGGCATCATGAGCTAGGTCTATGCGTAGATGTATATGCACGAGTAGAACATAAAGAGTTGTGGGTGTTGATGCTCAAATTGCTTATGTCTCTTGTCTTATTTGGATTCGGCAGTATTGTGGGATGAAGCGGCTCGGACCAACTTTACATGTCCTTGCACATGAGACCGGTTCCACCAACTGACATGCAACTTGTTGTCTGTCTCTCTTACTTTAGTTGAATCTAATTTGACAAAGGCGATCCTTGTACAAGGTTAAAAGGCAACTTGATTATCACCGTTGTGCCTTTGCGTAGGTATGAATGGTTCTTGCTAGTTGCCCATAGCAGCCACGTAAAATTTGCAACAACAAAGTAGAGGACGTCTAACTTGTTTTTGCAGGGCATGTTGTGATGTGGTATGGCCAAAAACATGATGTGATATATGTTGATGTATGAGATAATCATGTTTTGTAATAGGTTCACGACTTGCATGTTGATGAGTTCGGCAACCGGCAGGGGCCATAGGGTTGTCTTTAATTTTTTAATCGCCATGTAATTGCTTTACTTTATCGCTATGCGTTAGCAATAGTTGTAGAAGCAATAGTTGGCGAGACGACCACGTGATGACACGATGATCGAGATCATGGTGTCATGCCGGTAACGATGGATATCATGCCTGTGCTTTGGAGATGGAGATTAAAGACACGAGATGATAATGGCCATATGATGTCACATATTGATTGCATGTGATGTTTATCTTTTTATGCATCTTATTTTGCTTAGGACGGCGGTAGCATTATGAGATGACCTCTTCACTTAATTTCAAGAAATTGTGTTCTCCCTAAGTATGCACCATTGCAAAAGTTCATCGTTTCGAAGCACCTTGTGATGATCGGGTGTGATAGACTCTACGTTCACATATAACGGGTGTAAGCTAGTTTTACACATGCTGAATACTTGGGTTAAACTTGACGAGCCTAGCATGTACAGACATGGCCTCGGAACACAGGAGACCGAAAGGTCGAACATGAGTCATATAGTAGATATGATCAACATGGAGATGTCTACCATTGATGAATACCCCATCTCACGTGATGATCGGGCATGGGTTAATTGATTTGGATCATGTATCACGTAGACAATTTGAGGGATGTTGATTTAAGTGGGAGTTCATTAGTAATCTTTACCTAATAATAAAGGACAGAGGCTTTCATAGTTCTCCATCTGTCACCCCTTTATATTCGTCGATTTTGTATTAACCATAAAGATTGACGATCGAGATTTAAAAAGACCCGACCCAAAACTTAATTGTGTCTACGTGGGCATAGACGAAGCCAGCCCATCGCTTCTTTCTCCCGTTCGTGCCTCCTTGTGCCCTCACGATCTGGAGTCTCTTTCTTTCTTTCTCAAAAAATAGGAAAAGCGATTCGTACTCTCTTCCTTTAGCCAAAAAAAACCGATCGCCTACAAAAACGATCCGGACACTGGCTTCGAGTCAGGTCGAACTCTCACGCCGCTTATAAAAGGATCTATACTCGATACCTCCTTGAGTTGTGAGGGTGTCGTCCACTTTTTTTACGTAGTCCACTCGAGATTCCTGTCAAAGAGACCAGGGGAACTCATCCACGAAAACGAGCCCAAGAATCCCAGCATCTCACAAAAGAATCCCAAGCCAATGGTGTCCAATACTCACACGCCCAAGATCCACTTACTATATTTGTCGGAAAGGAAATGACAGGAAGGGAAAAATCTCGACGCTCCCGGATAAGTTCACAGGGTCTCATCGACCTGAAGCTAAAGCTGGAGACGTCCTAGGAGGAAGCGCCGATAGACGAGGATCAATGCCAACGTGGCCATGGTGGCCATCGCGGCGGCGTTGACGAACGATGCTGGAAGCTTGGCCAGACATGAGGCGCATGCAGAAGAGGATCAGGCCACTACCAGAATTAGCTACTATGCCGATGGCCCAGGCCCAAAAACCGTCAGCATAGGCCTATGCCGACGGCCGCCGTTAGCATAGCCCCGTTGGCAACTAGTACGTCGGCATATCCTAGGGCGGCCGTCAGCATACAAACACCGTCGGCAACATCCACCATCGGCATAGTTCTCCACCTGACGGCCGTCAACGGCGCCGCCGTTAAAGCTTTGCCAATCAGCGGCTGCCACGTGGCACAGCTACGCCGACAGTTATGCCGTCGGCACAACTTTTATACCTATGCCGACGACATAACCGTGAGCGTAGCTATGCCACGTGGCAGCTATTGGGCTGGTCTTGCGCATTACTACACCGACGGTTATGCCGTCGGCATAGCTTTTATACCTATGCCGACGGTTATGTCATAACCGTCGGCATAGCTATGCCACGTGGCAGCTGCTGGGCTGGCCTGGGGCGCAGATACGCCGACGGTTATGCCGTCGGCATAGGTTTTATTCCTCAAAAAAATAAACAGTCTACATCTACAAGTAGATACGATCTAGATTTGATCAAGACAGACCGATAAAAATGTTGGATGTCTAAGAGCTAGGATGACCGTCCGCTCATTAGGCAGATTAACTTTTCATAAATATTGCTAATGCATGCGTTGGCTGCCTCCAAAGTACAAGGATCACACTTTTTCTATCTATCCGTACACGACAGCATTGCACCAAGCATAAGGATCCTACCAAAGCTATTTAACATGGAGCACTACCAAACCTTGTAGCATTCAGTGCAAAGAAGGGCCCAGCATAGAGTTACAAGAGACTAATTTCGTCAACAATAAGTATGATCAGTCACAATCTTTCACGGAAGAACGCCGCCACAGATCCAAACACTACATCATCAGTGATATAGCAGTACTTACTGGGGGCAATGAAGCAGGGAGAGATTGATGCCCAGCCTGCACCATCGGTGACACAAGAGGCATGCTCTGACCCGGAGCTGCTAGCCAACCATGAGCTCCAGGAGGAACTGATGGTGGTTGATACTGAAAATGGACATCTTCTCAAGTCTCAAGAGATAACCTGCACCTAATTCGGAAAAAAAATAAAAAATCAACAGTGTTTACTGGACCAAGTAACCAGCATCTTCTACAAGCATAATGCTTGCATGTCTTGCAGGAAAAAATTGCCTAGCTTTCACAGCTGAACTTTGTAACACATATTGTATACTCGGTAAAAAAACATAAATACAGCATTCTCTGAAATTGATAGGTGCTAATATGGTTGATTGCTGTTCATGAGTGTCATCATTTGCGTACGTTAAAAAGAAAGCAGCAGGTTCCCATGAACTATAATCTTGTCCAAGAGTTTCCTGTTCTCAGCAAAATTCTATTTGTTCTCAGCACTAGAGGAAAGCTACAGCTACAAGAACGTATTACTGTCTTGGCACTACAGAAAAGCTACAGCTACAAGTAGGTTTGTTCTTAGCGTCACAGGAAGATGCTACAACTACAAGCCTATTCTTCTCAGCTACAGGAAGATGCTACATCCACAAGCCTATTCTTCTCAGCATTACATAAAAAGCTACAGCCACAACAGGCCTATTCTTCTCACCGCTACAGAAAGCTACATCAAAATGATAATGATCCAGGTTTAATCTGAAAAATAAAGCAACTACAGTTTTTATCTGTTTTAATGCCAAAAATTAAAATTTTCTTGTTCTCGGCACAACTCTATTGCTCTCAGCACTAGAGGAAAGCTACAGCTACAAGAAGCCATTTATTGTTCTCAGCAATACAGGAAAGCTACATCTAAATAAATGATTACAATCCAGGTTAAGAATGAAAAATCGAAACAAGAGTTTTATCAGATTCAGATGAACACAAGTATGTGGATCAGGAACCTTCACTAACTAGGTTTCTATGCTCAAGAAACACACATGCAGGGCCAAATATTATGTGAATTGGAACCATAATTCAACCTAGGCATCAATCAAGCAGTAAACACATGACAGCCATCACATAGCCCCGGTAGTTTGGTTTCACAAGCAGAATGGAAACTAGGCAAGCTAGAGCAGATCAGCGGGGGGAAAAGAAAACAAGAGGGATCAACCTTGGGTGGTGGCTCGGGTGGACGATGATGTCCTCCGGGGCAGCTCAGGCTTGGGTCCGGGTTGTCCTACTTGTCCATGGAGTCGGGCACCTGCTGCACCAAATCAAAGAGAAAACCAAATATGAGGATCATACGTGTCCTTGCTAGTTTTCACAAAAAAAAAATATGGGGATCATACTGCTGTACCATATTCCAGCACTAGAAATTTTCACAAAGTTAAGATGTCCATACAATAGATAGTAAATGAACAAAATCTAGAAGTGTAGGAGAGAGAGCGAGAGAGAGAGAGAGAGAGAGAGGAATCTCATCTGGGTAGTAACAGGGGGCCTTCATGGTGGTGATGTTGAGCAGCCTCCCACTTAACCAGATCGGAGCAACCTGCACACAAATCAGATGGATGAGCAACAAACCAGAAGGATGCTGATGTCGTGCACTGCAACTATTGCAAGGATATATGTGGTCCAAAGGCTCAACATGACAATTTTCACCAGTGACGACAACACTGTTTGTTTGTCCAAACCAGTCCAGACAACAACCAATATGACTAACTGAAAAACCATACTAGTAGAAGGAAACATATTCTTAAAAGACAGAACCATTTCTAGCTTCCAATCTAGTCCAAACTAAAGCAACTGCTCCAACAGCCATCAAATTTCTAACATCTCCAGTAAACTTCAAAAATCCAACTCACAAATCATTAAATAAACAGGAACAACCTGAATATACTGTCACTCTTCTCCTTGCTAGCTATAAAACCACAACATCTAATCACTTGAACAAATATATTTATCTAGAAATGTTACTTTCGAACTTCACCCTGATTCTACTAGCTACATCACCAAGAGAAGCATCGGAAGAATTTGCAACAATAGGAATGTGCAAATTACCTGGGTGCCATTTTCCATCTGCTGATCCTCTAAACCTGCTGCTCCATTCATCTCCACTTTACAATGTGGTTGTCTTCAGGAGAAGGGTCCATAGTCATACCAGTTCGGTACACCCAACCCGGCCAACGCGCCAACTACCCACATCGACTTCTTTGACGAAATGCCCCAATTCCCACCAGCAACGACAACCTCATGTGCAGCCACTTTTTGTTCTGTAGGCCTCGTTCCTGCAAACCAAAACCAATTCAGGGGATAACCAATTTGACATTTGAAAACCCATACTAGTAATAGAAACCACATAGTCCAAACTAAAAAAACTGCTCCAACAGCAATCTATTTTCTAACATCTTCAGTAAGCTTCAGAAATACCGATACACAAAACATTAAAAGGAACATGAACGACCTGAATATATAGTGTGAACCTTGTCAGATTTCTCCTTGCTAGCTATAAAACCATTCATCTTTAATCACTTGGATAGGTTTATTTATCTCAAAAGTATTACTTCCTAACTTCACTCCAATTCTACAAGCTTAATTGGAAGAATTTAAAAATCACAGTTTAGCTTTGTTGTTAACCAATCCTTAAGCCAGATCATAAAGAATGAATGATTTGGCAAAATCATGCTTCAGATCAAGCCAACAACAAACCATGTATGTACTGCGGGAAGTGGAATGGAAGGAGGGAACACACCTAGGCCGGTGATGCCCAGGGGGATGCATGGCGGGTCTCACCGGTGGGGCTGGGCAGGGCCGGGGCGAGGCGGCGGCCGGCGGAGTGGGGCAGGGCCGGGGCGAGGAGGCGGCCGGCGGCGCGGGGCAGGGACGGCGGCGGCGCGGGGCGGGGACGTGGCGCGTGCGGGTCAGGGACGGGGCGCCGCGGCTGGGGCGAGGCGGCGGCCGGCGGCGGAGCGGGGTGGTGACGGGGGCGCGCACGGCGCGGGGCGGGGACGGGGGCGCGTGCGGGGAGGGGAGGGGGCGCGGTGGGCCGGATTGAGCGGCTCCGGGGGGGGGGGTGTCGAGGGGCGGCCGGCGCGGGCGGGAAATTGACCAGCGACGGGTGGATCGAGGGGGCGAGTGGCTAAGGGGGAGATGGAGGAGAATGGGTGGTCGGGGAGGCGGGCCGAGTGGATAAGGCGGCTGATATGCCGACGGATTAGCCGTCGGCATATTTTTTTTATTTTTTTTCTTATTTTATTTTTTTTAAACTTTAGATTTAATTAATTTATATAAACTTAAACATACACAAATTATATATGGATTTGGGGCAGTATTTTTCATAGATTATGAGTATCCGGTTTGTTTTTACTTTTGAGTATGTTAAAATGTATTCTCATTTAATTTTGCATATAGGTCCTTATACTTAATAAAAATCAGGACCCGGAGGGGGGCAACACCCCGGAGACCCAAGACGGGCGTCTACGCATGCCACATCACTTTCACACACGCATCAGGACCCGGTACATTGTTTCGGTGGCATTGCTACACCTCGAAGCCCCACCGACCGGACTAACCCTAGCCCCGTTAATCAGGAGATCTAGGCCTTTGACTTTCGCCGGACAGGCTTTGACCAGTGGACTCTTCCACCTGGTTGCGATAAGTCAGCCCATAGGAACATCCCCGAACACGCCCTGGACCCAACCCACCACTAGATTCCCTCCGGTTCTACCAGACGCGCATGATTCCCCCTCCAAGTGACGGCGGCACTACCGTCCGTGGAGGGGGCAACACCCCGGAGACCCAAGACGGGCGTCTATGCATGCCACATCACTTTCACAGAAGCATCGGGACCCGGTAAGGTGTTTCGGTGGCATAGCTACACCTCGAAGCCCCACCGACCGGACTAACCCTAGCCCCGTTGACCAGGAGATCTAGGCCTTTGACTTTCCTCGGACGGGCTTTGACCAGTGGACTCTTCCACCTGGTTGTGATAGGTCAGCACATAGGAATATCCCCGAACACGGCCTGGACCCAACCAACCACTACATTCCCTCCAGTTCTACCCGACGCGCATGATTCCCCCCACCAAGTGACGGCGGCACTGCCGTCCGTGGAGGGGGCAACACCCCGAGGACCGAAGACGGGTGTCTACGCATGCCACATCACTTTCACACACGCATCGGGACCCGGTACGGTGTTTCGGTGGCATAGCTACACCTCGAAGCCCCACCGACCGGACTAACCCTAGCCCCGTTGACCATGAGATCTAAGCCTTTAACTTTCGCCGGACGGGCTTTGACCAGTGGACTCTTCCACCTGGTTGCGATAGGTCAGCCCATACAAAGATCCCCGAACACGGCCTGGACCCAACCCACCACTAGATTCCCTCCGGTTCTACCCGACGCGCATGATTCCCCCTCCAAGTGACGGCAGCACTTCCGTTCGTGGAGGGGGAAACACCCCGGAGACCCAAGATGGGCGTCTACGCATGCCACATCACTTTCACACACGCATCGGGACCCGGTATGGTGTTTCGGTGGCATAGCTACACCTCGAAGCCCCACCGACCAGACTAACCCATGTCCCATTGACCAGGAGATCTAGGCCTTTGACTTTCGCCGGACGGGCTTTGACCAATGGACTGTTCCACCTAGTTGCGATAGGTTAGCCCATAGAACATCCCCGAACATGCCCTGGACCCAACCAACCACTAGATTCCCTCCGGTTCTACCCGACGCGCACGATCCCCTCCTCCAAGTGACGGCGGCACTGCCGTCCGTGGAGGGGGGCAACACCCCGGAGACCCAAGACGGGCGTCTACGCATGCCACATCACTTTCACACACGCATCGGGACCCGGTACGGTGTTTCGGTGGCATAGCTACACCTCGAAGCCCCACCGACCGGACTAACCCTAGCCCCGTTGACCAGGAGATCTAGGCCTTTGACTTTCGCCGGACGGGCTTTGACCAGTGGACTCTTCCACCTGGTTGTGATAGGTCAGCACATAGGAACATCCCCGAACATGCTCTGGACCCAACCAACCACAAGATTCCCTCTGGTTCTACCCGATGCACACGATTCCCCGTCCAAGTGACGGCGGCACTGCCGTCCGTGGAGGGGGGCAACACCTCGGAGACCCAAGACGGGCATCTACGTATGCCACATCATTTTCACACATGCATCAGGACCCATGCGCTGTTTCGGTGGCATAGCTACACCTGGAAGGCCACCACGAAGCCCTGTTGACCAGGAGATCTAGGCCTTTGACTTTCGCAGGACGGGCTTTGACCAGTGGACTCTTCCAACTGGTTGTGATAGGTCAGCCCATAGGAACATCCCCGAACATGGTCTGGACCCAACCCACCACCAGATTCCCTCTGGTTCTACCCGACGCGCACGATTCCGCCCTCCAAGTGATGGCGGCACTGCCGTGCGTGGAGGGGGGCAACACCCCGGAGACTCAAGACGGGCGTCTACGCATGCCACATCACTTTCACACATGCATCAGGACCCGGTACAGTGTTTCAGTGGCATAGCTACACCCCGAAGCCGCATCGAGCGGACTAACCTTAGCCCCGTTGACCAGGAGATCTTGGCCTTTGACTTTCGCCGAACGGGCTTTGACCAGTGGACTCTTCCACCTAGTTGCGATAGGTCAGCCCATAGGAACAACTCTGAACACGGTCTGGACCCAACCAACCACTAGATTCCCTCTGGTTCTACCCGACGCGCACGATTCCCCCCTCCAAGTGACGGCAGCACTGCCGTCCGTGGAGGGGGGCACACCTCGGAGCCCAAGAAGGGCGTCTACGCATGTCACAACACATTCACACACGCATCAGGACCCGGTGCGGGATTATGATAAGAAAATCATTTAAAAGTTGTCCAAATCTAGTGAAGTATCAATTACTTGTGATTTTTACTAAGTATAAGGACCAATATGCAAAATTACATGAGGTTACATTTTAACATACTCAAAAGTACTAACAAACCGTATATTCATAATCTATGGAAAATTCTGCCCCAAATTCATATATAATTTGTGTATGTTTAAGTTTATATAAATTAGCTTTAAATTAATCAAATCTAAAGTTTAAAAAATGTAAAATGAGAAATAAAAAACATATAATATATATGCCGACGGTATGGCCGTCGGCATAGAGAGCCCACGTGGTTTTTTGATGAATAAAAAAAGTGTACAAGCTATGCCGACGGCCTCCGTCATGGCCGTCAGCATAGTGGTGACGGCGTCAACCCTGCGTCTGGACCTGGGTCGGCGGACCCACCTGTGTGCCGACGGCCCCCGTCGGCATAGTGGAAGATACGCCGACGGCCCCGTCGGCATAGTTGGAGTTTTGCCAACGGCTTTAGTACGCCTACGGCCTTTCCGCGGTCGTCAGCATACCACCATCTATGCCGACGGGGGCTGTCGGCGTAGAAAAGGCCGTTGGCGGCGGCCGTTATTCTGGTAGTGGGTCGAGGTGGTCGTTAGCGCCTGCAGACAAGGATCAGGTCGTGGTGGCCGCCGCCGCGGCGTCGACGAGCGCTGGATGGAAGCTGAATATCGCTTCAGAAAACGTGGACGAGAGGAGGTGCTACTGTTCGGAGAACGAATAGATACGAGGCAATCCGATGGTGCGCGCGAGACGACGGCCTGGGACACGCTACAGGCTACAGCCCCGGCCTCGTGATCGTCCAAGATAGAGGCGGCCACCAAAGTGAATCACACGGCGGCCAACGACGCCCTCAGGAGCGATCAGCGGCGCCAGGCGCGCTCGGCTTCCCGACGGCATCGTCCCTGAGCAGCGATAACCATGTTTCTAATTTTATTGTATTTGCGGAGAAAGAGCCTCAACCTTCTGCCGCCCCAGCCTCCACCACACCGTGCTTCGTGCTCCCACTCGCGGCTGGCAGCATGGGTGCCCTCATCCCCGAAGCTCAGTCGTCGTGTCCAGGGTGACTGGGTGAGGATATTCCCACTGCAGTTCTCCGGCAGTTTGAGTGCCAATCAGTGGCGGAGCCAGGAAAAATTAGGAGCCGGGGCGGACTGCAAGCTAACTAAAAATACAACGAGTTGCATGGGAATTACACATGAGCTTCTAGATGCTCCATACCTCTATACAAATATTAAATTTTAGAAAATATCATTTTTGTTAAAAAATATCTAGAATTTGAGGATATCAAACCTGGGTGCCCAATCTACTCCCGTGTGAATTTTTCGTGAAAAAATACCAGCAAACTTATATGTCGCGAATAAAATACAGCTTGAACTAAAATTCATCCAAACAATTTTATTCTGTACATAGTAATTTTTTGTCTTTTTTGCCACGGATACATTTTCGGGTATTTTTTTTCAAAAATTTCACATGAAAGTAGATTGTACTCCCAAGTTTGGTATCCCAAAGTCCTTTTTTTTTTCAAATTTCTTGATATTTTTTAAGCTTAATGTTCATATTGGGGGATGGAACACCCCGGTGCTACAAATCATCTTCCTCGAATAATTGGATACATATTATGTACCTACAAGCATTAAACTAGAGAACCATAGATTTTAATTGGAATGAGGTCACTACTGTTGGCAACATAAATTGAGAGTTTGTTTCGGCTATACAACATTTGAATTCTCAATACTTGATTCACGAATAAAAAACTTTCTCATGTGAAATCACAATTAATATGGATTGGAGGGTTAAGATTAAAATTCAATGATTTTTTTTTTGAGAATCTAAAATTCAATGATTTGGAATAATTGAACTAACAAACAATGAATAGGATAGATGAATCGAGAAAAAATACCTAAGCAAAGCGGAGATCGATTTTCTTCAGTGAAGCTGATTGGAACGATCAACGGTGAGATCCCCAATTGCCTACATTTCTGCAAGTTACAAATATTTTAAAAAATCCCCCAAATCCGAAGAGTGAAATCCGGTGCCACAAATTGTACGCATCAATCCAGGCTAAGCAGGATCAGTCACCTGAAAAATCGAAGCATCAATCTCTGGGCACGAATGGATGGGAGGAGGCACCGTTGACTGCCGGCCTGCCGCCTTTCGTGGGAGGCGCTGCGCCAGCTCCCGACGACTGCCTCTGCAAAACTACTACTAGCGGGCGACTCGAGCCGTCGCAACAGATCGAGATGGAGGCGACGAGCACGAAACGAGGCGACGTGGTTTGCCTAGCGACTTGTTACGCTCCCGGCGACTGCGGTAGGCCTTGCGATGCATGCGTGCAGCCTTTGGGCCTAGGTTTAGGAAGTTTACTAGATGGGCTTAGAAGTAGACCCAGCCCACAGACTATTTGCCCGGGCAGATCACGGTAAACCCAGCTAATTAGTACCTGACTAATAGCTTCGATTAGACGTCAGCCTGCCGCTGAGCCCGGGCACCTGCCCCGGGTCGCCGGGTACTGCCTCCGCCACTGGTGCCAATGTAAAATTCAATTTGGAAAACAGGGATAACTTCCCACTATTTCTAATTATTTTGACTTGACAGATCCTATTATAGCATGGATAATTAGGCAGATGCAACGGTTTCCCAAATTCTAGTTGTGTCAACTGCTGAGTATATTTCAGAGGACAAGTGACAACAGCGTCAGTCATATACATCTAAATTCACAAATTAGAACAAAACACTTTGATGTCTCAGGGGCAAAAATATAAACGTATAATTTCCTGATAATAATCCACAACTCAATGAATGACATGGCTGCAGGCCAGAAATTATTATTACATCAAGTGGGGCGTTTTACCACAAAAGCGGATGAGCTAATAGTCCAGATACGAGTGAAGTAGTGAACCAGTAGCCAAGGACTCTCACTATGTTGCTTCATAAGATAAATATCTAAAAGGTTTCTTAGTTTTGGTTCCTTCTCACTAGCATTCACATGCCTATCTTAATTGTTAGCTGATCCTCATGATTCTTTTCTGCATTCTCTTTCAGATAATTTCACGGATATCCACGTTTCACAGGTTAGTGCAGATTCTTGGGAGGTTCTGACTAAGCGGTTAACATGTGGCCGTTGCTCTGGCGGACTGCCCATGGCCTTGTCAGGGGCATGAGGCGCGATCAAAGAACTTGCATGGATTTCATAGATGAATCTTCTTGTCAGTGGGAGCTGGGTAAGACTTTGAGGTGATCAAATGTACACAAACCTCAAGTTACATTGATTCTTATATAATTAGTTGTGACTCAATGTGGTGTTGTGCAGTATTAAATTCCATGTGATTTATTCATCATAGAAGCAAATTATTGAAATATTGATTCAATGCCCACTTAGATATTTTGTAAACAACTGCTTTGTATGAATATGAACTTTTTGTTTACCTAATGCTGACATACATACGAACACAATGGACCTACAATTACTAACATGATTGCTACCAGTATCTTCCATGTAACCTTCTGTTAATGAAGGTACTCGGACCTTCAACAGGCTCAACCAACACATGTTCATCAACTTCTTGAGCCCTGCTATACTCTCTCACTTAGTTATCCTCTAATGGCCGTTGGCACTGTTGACTGCAATGTAGTTATCTTCAATCTGCAGTATTAGAGCTAAATTATGCCTTTTTTGTATGCTACCGATGTTCTAGGTTATATCTGGTCATGGATGCAGTGGAATGTACACACTTTATTTTAATCCATCATTATTTTATGGTGTGTACACATATTCTGTTTCTTAACTCAACTGCTAGCAATTATTTTTGGTTGTCCCGATATATGTTGTTTCTGAATTTTCCCAACATTATTTACACTGTTCCTATTCGGTATTATTAACGCTTTGCAACTAACACCAACATCGCTCGAGTTCAATGTGCTGCCATTTGATGGTCATTAGCATTGGTACAGGAGACTTACCGCAGCAGCAGAGGGCAACCCCATACAGTTCGCCTACTCTGGCTCTGGCTCCATTGCCGCTGAGGACATGCGGCTTTGTCATGGCGATCATCTACAACAACACCATGGACTTATGTGGGTTTAGGGCCAAGTGGAAGGGAGTGGTTTTCCAATATGCACCGGTTGTCGCCAAGAGGCGGCAAAATGGTGTGTCATGAATTTTCTCCCATCGAACGCACGGGCATGTTTGCTAGTTTGATTAAATAAACTAATTATCATGAACTTAGTCTTAGTTGTCTTTGCAAAATTTGTGTTGTAGATCAATGTCCCGTGTTGTAGTTCCCCTGAATTTTAATGCGTTCCTAGAGAAAGCTAAGTTCAAAGATGATGGAAGCAACTATGCGGATTGGTTTCGTAACTTGAGGATTATCCTCGTTGCTGCACAGAAGGCTTATGTCCTTGATGCACCACTAGGTGCCGCACCTCCTCTATCGTCGTCTGTGGATGTTGTGAACATCTGGCAGGCACGTTTTGATGACTACTCGATAGTTCAGTGCGTCATGCTTTACGGCTTAGAACTGGGGCTCCAAAGACGTTTTGAGCACCATGGAGCATATGAGATGTTCCAGGAGCTAAAATTGGTATTTCAAGCTCATGCCCGGGTTGAGAGGTATAACACCTCCGACAAGTTCTTTAGCTGCAAGATGGAGGAGAACAGTTCTGTTAGTGAGCATATACTTAGAATGTATGGGTTTCACAACAGCTTGACTCAGTTGCGAGTTCATCTTCCAGATGACAAGGTCATTGACAGAGTTCTCCAGTCACTACCACAAGCTATAAGGGCTTTGTGTTAAACTATAATATGCAATGGATGGAGAAAACGATTTCCGAGCTCTTCGCGATGCTTAAGGCCGCAGAGGTAGAAATCAAGAAGGAGCATCAAGTGTTGATGGTTGGAAAGACCACTAGTTTCAAGAAAGGCAAGGGAAAGAAAGGGAACTTCAAGAAGAATGGCAAGACAGTTGCCGTTCCCGTGAAGAAACCCAAGGCTGGACCTGATGCAGTCACCTATTACAGGTAGGGTCAAGGACCCATCATCTGGGACCCACATGGGCCCATCACCATCATAGGTAGGTCTCTGGACCGTTTTAGCATTCAGATGAAACATCAAGAGGATCACTCGAACGGCTCTGCAGCACTCGGACAACCACACGTCACTCGGCAGACGAACTACCACTCGGACGTACAGGACAGGAAGGCGTCAAGGGATCTACAACGGTCGAGGGTTCCTAAGTCATCCACTAAATAGAGTTATAGCTACTGTTACCTGTAACTGCTGTAGTATAGACTCATTACGCTAGTAACTGCCTCATTCAATGGCATTAATTGCCCTGGCGGTGTGGGAGACATGGGGCTGTAGTGCACTGTATATAAGCCGCACCCCCCTCCATAGCCGGGGACGAGCAATCTTTGTAACCCTATCTATCATATCAAAGCAAGCCTCAGGGCACGAGACGCAGGGCTTTTACCTCCATCGAGTGAGGGGCCTGAACTCGTTAAACACCGAGTGTTACAACTACGCCGTAGCTGGTCTCTGCCCCCTTATTCGTACCCCTAGTACTCATTGTCAGGATCGTAACCCCGATAGTTGGCGCCCACCGTGGGGCTAGGCGTCTGGCAAAATTTCACGGTGTAGGTGGATTTTCTTCATCATCATCATGTCAGTCGGCGGCGAAATCCGCTTCGGGGCGATCTCCTTCATCGCCGACGACTCAGCGTGGCTACGCAAAGCCCCGCTAGACGTGGAGGCATTGCCTGTACGTGGCGCAACGCACGTTCGTGCTTCTTCGTACGGAGTCCTCCTTCGACAACCCTCGGCTCCGTACCGAGCGGTTTCCCTCACCACCAGCACACGCCGTCGCAAGCGCTCTGGGCGTTCGCGGCTGCAGCGCTGGATCAAGCACGTTGTTGCCTCTCTTGCAGCGGCAGGACAAGTGGCGGCAATCGACTTCGACGAGCCCGCTCTCGACCTCTCCAACGGATCACTCAGCGATTCCTCAGAGGAGTCCGAGTACGATAGCGTTGACCCAACCGCCGAGATCCTCATGGCAGACAACTCCGAGCATCGTGCGCCCCTTGGCTACACGGACGGTCGTGCGGGGACGTCTGATGTCAACACCGACGGTGGCCTTCCAGGCCAAGAGCCGTATGTGCCTCAGGCCCTCACTCGGGAGCAGTGGGACGAGCTCCGTCGCAGGAATGATCAGCTTCAAAACACCCCCATCACGGGAACAACTCCTGAGGCGTTGGCCATGGAGTCGACTCGCCTGGCCACCTTGGCCGAGCGCGATCGCCTCGAGCGGCTTAAGAGGGAGCTGGATGAGCGCGAGCGCCGTCAACCCAGTTCCAGTCGGCATAAGCGCCTGCTCTTCTCGAGTGACCAGCCTCGTAAGTATCGAGTCCTCAGTACTCCGTTGCAAAACCTGGCAGCCGCTACTCGGATCGCGGATTCCATTCAGCCCTCTAGCTCCTCAGCCGGAGAAGGGATTCGTCAGATCCAGGCGCTCCTCAAGATAGCCCTGTCGCAGAACACGGCGGTGTCCCAGTCCAGACACCGGATCCATAGCTCATTCATGCGTGCGGAGACCGTCCTGTCGGCTCATAGCCCATTCGGCTCGGATAGGCGCCGAACCGTTTCCTCCTCCAGAGATCGTCACGAAGATCGGAGACGCGATCGAGTCGCGTCACCCTGGTGTAACGACGACTACGATTCTGCCCTGATGCCTCCACCACGAGATGTCGTGTACGGGCGCCAGCCCTACGACGACAAGCGAACGTACGGCGGTGACCACAGGCCGAGTCCTACTCGCCCGTCGAGAGACACTAGAGACCCGTTGTTCAACGCAAGATCCGTTCTCGCTCAGAACCTGGTCGATAGAGGCCGGGCCCTACGGGAAGGCCAAGATCACGACGTACCGAGTGGTTCCGCACCATCAGGTCCTGAGTGCTTCAGCCATTACATACGGGCAGCTGAGATTCCCAACAACTTCAAGTTAGCCACGGGGATCAGCAAGTTCACCGGCGAATCCAAGCCCAAAATTTGGCTAGAAGATTATCGGGTAGCAGTCCAGATTGGCGGCGGCAACGATAATGTGGCCATGAAGCATTTACCATTGATGCTAGAGGGTTCTGCTCGGGCTTGGTTAACGCACCTCCCGCCGAGTAGCATTTTCTGCTGGGACGATCTGGCGAAGGTGTTCGTCAAGACCTTTGAAGGCACATATAAGAGAGCGGGAGGTTTGACCGAGTTGCAACACTGCGTGCAGAATCAGAATGAGACTCTCCAAGAGTATATTCAGTGGTGGACCACTCTGCACAATACGGTGGAGAACGTCATCGAGCACCAGGCAATCTGCGCCTTCAAGGCCGAAGTTAGGTACCGGGAGCTGAACATAAAGTTTGGTTGAACTGAGACTTCGACTCTCAGTCGGGCTATGGAGATAGCCAATCGGTATGCCAACGGTGAAGAGGAAGACCGACTGAGGAGTGGCAAGAGCCGAGCCGGGGACGCCCATCAGTCGGAAAACAAGGGCAAGAAGCACAAGCGCAAAGCAGATGCCGGAGGGAGTGCAGAGACTGCAGCTCTAGCTAGCCAAGGCAAGAAGAGCTCCCAAAAGCAGAAGAAGGATAGGAAGGGGAAAAAGCAAGTCATCATGAAGAGCGACATTCTCGACCAACCTTGTCAGATCCATACAAAGAAAGATGAAGAGGGCAATTTGATCCTGCCCAAACACACCACTCGGGAGTGTCGGCTCCTAAAACAAGAGATGCGGCAACATCCCTCTAGAGACAGGGAAGAAGATGATGATGATGAGAACAAGGGTGCTCCCGGGTACCCCAACGTCGAGAATGTCCTCATGATTTTCGCCGGCGTGGAGAGCAAGAGTCGCCTCAAAGTCATAAACCGAGAGGTCAACATGGCAGTTCCAACTGTCACCAAATTTCTCGACTGGGCCAAGACGCCAGTAACTTTTGATCAATCATATCACCAGGCTCACATACCGACCCCCGGGCGACAGGCCTTGGTGGTAGATCCAGTCATGGGAGGGGTCCGACTGCGCAAAGTCCTAATGGATGGTGGCAGCGGGCTTAATATCATCTACGCCGGCATGTTGGAGAGGCGATGGGCATCCCGATGACCCGACTCAGCAAGAGCAACATGTAGTTCCACGGGGTAATTCCTGGGAAGAAGGCTAAATCACTCGGCCAGATTGCCCTCGACGTAGTATTCAACGAGGAGAAAAACTTCCGAAAGGAGCGGCTGACTATCGAGGTGGTGGACTTCCGGAGTGCTTACCATGCCATCCTGGGTAGGCCTGCCTATGCACGTTTCATGGCCCTTCCATGTTACGTGTATCTTAAGCTTAAGATGGCAGGGCCAGAAGGCGTGATCACTATCACAGGCAATCGGAAGTTGGCCGTAGAGTGCCGCCAGAAGGGCTCCTAGATTGCCGACCAGCAGATGGCGATGGCCGAGTCGAACAAATACAAGAAGGCGATGGACGCAAGCGAGTTGTTGAAGACCAAGAAGCCGACTTGTAACACCCTGGTTTTCGCTCCTGTTTTTTTTTCCTTCGCGGGATCTGACTCCCGTCTTTTTTCTCGGTGTTATCGGATTTCTCTCGCTTTTGGGTATACGAAGATGGTCATACAACCTTGCCATACCTATCCAACCCGAGATTCTCTTCAGTTCAACCTTGCCACCCAAGATCTATTCTCGAGGTTTTGCCGCCGAAACCCTACCTTCCGAGTTACCGGAAGGGAAACCCTAATCCTTCCAGTTACAAAGGAACCCCAATTTCCTTTGATCTTCTGACTCCCAAACTTCTCCCAGTGATCATCCCACATCTATAAACCCTGGATATGCAAAAATATTGCCAAGTCATTTGCAATATTTTTCATTTATAATTAATTCCTTTTTCTGCCAGTTAAAGGAATTAAATCCAGGAAAAATATCTATCCATCTCCAAAGTTCATGAAAACTTGTGGAGATATTCTTTGTGATCATATTGAGCTCCCATAAAAATATTGGCCATAATTAAATAAGGAAAATTGCATTTTCCTATTTAATGCCGATATTGCATTTTGGGTACTTTCTAAAGGAACTACCATTTTGGTAGCCAGGAAAAATCCCAAATAAATTGTGGAGCTCATACTATCCATATCTTCACCTTTTCCATCAAAACGCAAGTCCCATAGTTCAAAGTTTGAGCACAGCATCAATTTGCAAATTCTGTCCAGATTTTTAGTTTGCAAAGGAAGTGCTTGAACCTTTGATCTATTTGAGCTGAAATTTTTCATGGTGATTAATATTGACAAATCACTCATGGAAACCAAAAATCAGGTCAATCCATCCATCCATATTCCCAAAGCAATTTTCCTAAGTTTCTGTCCATCTGGAAGCACTATGAAGGAAGTACCATTTTGGTGTATCTAATTGATATGAAACTTTTACAGTGGCTTGATATGTTCAAATCATTCACCTCCTCCAAATTTCAGCTCAATGCAAACTAGTATGTGAGTGCCACATCAAAGTTTGCATTTTGACCAGTGGGGTCTATTCTACAGCAAGTGTCCTCAATTCTTATCCAGTTGGCGTCAAACTTTACCAGGGCATTCACCTTGGTAGATCATAGCCTCAAGCCAAAAACCAGCAACTTTCACCAAGTGAGTATCCCCCACCAAGTGGCATCAAGCTAGCTTCAGTCATCTCCTTGATCACTATGCTTGTTCCTTTGCACTTTGGCACTTCCTAACCTCTGATCTATCTTTGCGACAAGGCTAGATGGGCAGACGCGGGCCAGAACGCGGGGTGCATGTGGTGACCACGTAGCGGCCACGTAGAAGCAGCGCTCTGCGCGTTCAGTGCGTCGGGCAAGACAACTCCGGCAGCCCCGGCGTGTCCTCTTGTGCCGACTACGTCGCCGCCGTCCGCGTGCCCCCTCTCCCGCAGCTTCCCCCTCCTCTTTCTTCCTCCCCACGCCACGGCAACTCCGGCGAACTGTACGTCCGTGACGCCGTCGTTTTCCTCTCCTGTCTTCTTCCCCCTCGATCCTTCCCGTAGCTCCAACTGGCCTCCACCGTCCGTCCTAGACCCTTCCTGACGCCGCAAGCGGACAGCCACGTCCTCCCCGCGCTCCAGTGCGCCGATGAGATCGCCACCGCGGCCGCCCTTATCGCCTCACCACGGCCAGGCTATAAATAGCCGTTCCCCGGCCCGCTCGAACTCATCAACCTCCTCCCCACTCCCTCTAGTTCACCCCCACGCCCTCACCCGGCCAAGCCCCTCGCTGGAGCGCCGCAATTTGGCCATGGCCGCTGCCCACGACCATTGTTGAAGCTCCGCGTCCAGCCCTCCCCGGTGCCCATGGAGCTGTCCCCTGGATGCGCCACTTGCAGCAGACCATCCTCGCCACCTCGCCCTGCGCCTGCGGCCATCGGAGCATCTACATCGGCCGGAGCCGCCGCCCTCTGCCTCCCCGCCATAGCCGTGGTGATGCTCGAACCAAAGCTCCCCGGCAACCCTCACGACCACCTGCGGGGGCGGAGTGGAGCGGGGCATCCGCCCCAGCCACCGGCGCGTTCCCTAGCGCGGCGGAACGGCGAGGACCACGACGGCCGGCCTCCCCTGCGCTTCCTGTCGGGAGGAGGAAGAAGGGACGAGGAGGAGAGAGTCAACGCCCGCGGGTCCCGTCTGTAAGTGGCTCAAGGCCCAGGCCCGCGCAGAGTAAGTGGAGGCGGCATTCCGGAAATGCGCTTTCCCTTTGGGAAAGCGTACTCCGCTGCGGCTACGGAAGAAAATGCGCTTTCTCCGCGCGGAAGTGTATTCTCCCGGAACTACGCTTTCCATTTAACCCCGCCGGCTGAAACCTCTAATTTATGGACGTTCACCCGTTGGCAGCCAAAATGAATAGAATCTGTTCGTTTTCTTGCCTAACAAACGAACGGCCGTAATTCTTCAACCGTAACTCCGATTCAGGTGAAACAACCGCCCACGTCTTCAGTTCGTCAAGCCCGTTCCGATGGTATCATTTTCATAATGTTTTCACACTGTGAAAATGACCATTTTGCCCTTGCCCTTCAATCAGCCCCTCTGAGAGGGAATCCTTTCCGGCGAATTCGTCCGCGGCTTCACCGCATTTCTCCCCGGAGTATTCTTCGGCCCCAGGCAAGCCGGCCATCTGATATATGCCCTAAAGCATTGCTATGTGTTATTCCTGCATGTTTGAATTAATATGATTGTGCTTGTCTGTGTAGTAGTGAGCTGCATATGACTCTGACGAACCCTTGCTTGCACTTTCTTTGGTGACGGCACCACGCCTGTGTTCTGAGCTGTTTCCGGCCGTCCGGGCTGGATGCCGACTTTTACTTCTCTTGTCAGCAACTGTCCGTGTTCCGAGCTGCTTTTCAGCCGTCTCGGGCAGCTGTTGAATTTCTTTCCGTAGCAGTGACCCTATGCTCTGAGCTGTTTCTCGACCGTCTTAGGGAGCTGCTACATTCTTCTTATCAACACCGTCTCATGCTCTGAGCTGCTTTCTAGCCGTCTTGAGTCGGGGTTGAGTTATTCCGGTAATGTCCCGGATCTGAGTTGTAATGACCGTTCTGGTGGCTACTGGTTTCTTTGCCGGTTTTGTGCAAGGGTTCCGATGGTCGTAACTTACAGCTAGAACATGTAAAGTGATAACTTGCCATTTAAATCTTGTTTCACTAATGACTTGTCATGATATCATATGGAGATAGGTTGTTATGATCATGCATAGCTATTGCCATCTCATATTATTGTGATAAACAACCATGCTTGCTAAATACTGGCTAAAGCTAAACCTAGTCGGTTGATCGAGAGTCACCTGTCCGGACTTATCCGTGCAACCACATTTGCCGGTATGGGACGGCCTTGACTTGGTCTGATCACGTGCTCTTTTATCGCTACCACCAACTAGGGAAGGTTATGCGTGCGCGCTACCCTGGCCCGGTAGGCGGCGATAACCTTGTGAGCCCAGTTGATTGTTTAACTTGGGAGTCCCCGGTTGGGACAGTTTAGTTTGGCCACGACGGTGGCAGGTGTCACGAGGTGACACAGGGGCCACCCAGGGCAGGACTCCGGGGGAGGATGATTGCCGGTGGTACGTTGGAAGAGTCACGGGTTAGGCAGGTTTCGTTGGAGCAACCCTGGTCCACCCGAATGGGATCACGAGGTCAGGTGCTCCATGGTGTGGGTAAAGTGCGCAACCTCTGCAGAGTGTAAAATCTATTCGAATAGCCGTGTCCACTGTATTGGACAGTCCGTCCAGACCTCTTTAGGTGGTCAACCGGAACAGTAATAATAATGATGAAAGAACTCGTCTTATGCCCTGAAGTGCTCAGTGGACCATGAGTATTCTAAGGGTTGTAAGGCAACCCGGAAGAGAGTAAGTTTATCAGACTTGTAGTGCAGATGCATAGACATCGGATGGTGTCAGGAATATGATATGATAGCCATGGTAGGGCTATGAAAGAGATGGTCAGATGACCGAAAGAGTTGGATTGGATCATGAGATTGTTCGGAGTATGGATCACTTACTTGATATGCTTTACTTTACTGTATTTTACCTTTGTAGTTATCTTGTTGGATAAACCTGTTATGACTTGATGATTAATATTGCTAGATAGGTATGCCATGCCATGATAATCAATGTTGCTCTAATAACAAATGCATGCTTGAATGCCATGGATTGCATTGCTTGGTCTATATGTTTAGTTTGGTTTGCTTGCGAGTACATTCAAAAGTACTCAGCGACCTTCAATGTGGCCAGGTTCACATAAGAATCCGTCGTCCATCGACGAGGAGCCGGAGCGTTCGCGGGCTAGGAGTGTAACCTAGTCAGATCCCTGTGGATTGGAGCCGCACCAAGACCAAGCTGCCTTAGATAGAGCCGTTCCGCTGCCATCACCTCTGTAATATATATCATGTAAGACTTATATATCCATTAATAGAAATGCCTGTGTTCTTGATACTTGTTGTAAATGCGCATGCCAGAGTGATTTCCTAGGCTGGTATGCATGGCGACCGTCTGGCTACAGTGGTAATCAGGCGGGGCGCCACACGACTGTAGAATCTGCTTTCCAGTCGGCAGGGGAAATGAAGCCGGTGCACATCCATCCCGATGACCCAAACGCTGCCCCGACCAACATCTACACCACCCTCGACAGCAAATAGGAAGTCGAGCTCATCCAGTTCCTCCATGAGAACTGGGACATCTTCGCATGGAAACCTTCCGACATGCCGGGTGTTCCCAGGGAACTGGCCGAGCACAGACTCCATGTCGACTCGGCGGCGAAGCCTGTCAAGGAGCATCTTCAGAGATCCTCCACCGAGAAGCGCAAGGCGATTGGCAAGGAGATAGCGCGGCTCTTAGCCGCCGAATTCATCCGAGAGGTGTACCACTCCGAGTGGCTCGCCAATGTCATCCTGGTGCCAAAGAAAGACAAGTCTCTTCGAATGTGTGTAGATTTTAGGCATATCAATCGGGCCTGCCCGAAAGACCATTTCCCTCTACCTCGCATAGATCAGATAGTAGACTCTATTGTGGGGTGTGAGCGGTTGTCGTTTTTGGATGCGTACTCCGGGTACCACCAGATCCGATTGTATGGACCTGATGAAATAAAAACAACATTCATCACCCCATTTGGGTGTTTCTGTTATATCACGATGCCATTCGGGTTAAAAAACGCTGGGGCCACATTCCAGCGTATGATCCAGAAGTGCTTACAGAAGCAGACCAGTCGAAACATAGAAGCGTATATGGATGACATCGTGCTCAAGTCCAGGAAAGGTTCCGACCTCCTGGCCGACCTCACTGAGACCTTTGCAAACTTGCACACTTATGGCATCAAACTCAACCCAACCAAGTGCACATTCGGCGTACCCACAGGCAAATTACTCGGTTTCCTCGTTTCTGAATGAGGGATCGACGCCAATCCTGAGAAGATAGGGGCTATCGTCCGAATGAAGCAACCGGAATGTCTACACGATGTACAACGCCTCACAGGCTGCCTAGCGGCCCTGAGTAGGTTCATCTCACAACTCGGTGCATAGTCCCTGCCGCTTTACCGATTGATGAAGAAGTTTGACAGGTTTGAGTGGGCACCCGAAGCAGAGGCTGTGTTCCAGGAACTTAAAGCTCTGCTTTCCACCCAGCCGGTGCTAGCTGCTCTGAGTAGCAAGGAGCCTTTGCTCTTGTACATCGCGGCCACGAGCCAAGTTGTTAGCACGGTCCTCACGGTGGAACGGGAAGAACAAGGCAAAGCCTTCAAGCTCCAGCGATCAGTCTACTACATCTCTAAAGTCCTCACACCTTCCAAGCAAAGGTATCGGCATTATCAGAAGCTAGTATATGGAATATATCTAACTACAAAGAAGGTGGCACATTATTTTCAAGAACACTCGGTCACGGTGATAAGTGACGCTCCTCTATCTGAGATCATGAACAATAGAGATGCCACTGGCCGAGTGGCCAAGTGGGCCATTGAGCTCCTCTCGCTGGACATCAGGTTTGAAGGCAAGAAGGCCATCAAGTTGCAAGCCCTGGTAGATTTCCTGGCCGAATGGATTGAGCAAGAACAGCCTGTCCCGAGTGTTCCCAAACACTGGACAATGTTCTTCGATGGCTCCAAGATGCTCCACGGCTCCGGGACCGAAGCGGTCTTAGTGTCCCCTAAAGGTGACCGACTCAGTCATGTTCTTCAGATTCACTTCGACTCCTCCAACAATGAAGCTGCGTACGAAGCTCTCCTGTATGGGCTGCGAATGGCAATTTCTCTGGGAGTTCGCCGATTGATGGTCTATGGCGACTCGGACCTAGTGGTGAATCAAGTCATGAAGGAATGGGATATCCGTAGTCCAGCAATGACTGGCTACTACAACACCGTCAGAAAACTAGAAAAACACTTTGAAGGGCTGGAGCTCCATCATGTGCCACGACTCAAGAACCAAGCAGCCGACGACTTGGCCAAGATAAGCTCCACTCGAAAGGCGGTGCCCAAGAATGTGTTTCTCAAACACTTGCACTCTCCCACAATCAAGGAAGACCCTTTTGTGGAGGAGCCCCCGCAACCAGTCGGTCCTTCCAATCCGACTGAAGTAGACATTCCTGCGATAATTGATCTGGTTCAAGAGATCCTGGTCATCACTCCCAAGTGGACTAAGCCATACCTGGCGTACCAGCTTCGGCAGGAACTCCCAAAAGATGAGGATTAAGCTCGACAGATCATCTATGGATCCAAAGCCTGCACAGTCATGGAAGATCAACTGTACAAGAAAAGTATGACTGGAGTCACTCAGCGGTGCATATCCCCGGAGGAAGGGCAATAAATACTCCAAGAGATTCACTCGGGAACATGTGGGCATCATGCGTCCTCTCGGACCTTGGTCGCCAAAGCGTTCAGAGCCGGATTCTATTGGCCCCGAGCCAATGAGGCCGCCCGAGACATAGTGGATCAATGCGTCGGATGCCAGTTCTACGCGAACCAGTCGCACAAGCCAGCATCTGCCCTGAAGACTATCCCCCTCACTTGGCCATTCGCCGTCTGGGGACTCAACATGGTCGGACCTCTTTAGACCGGAGCAAGTGGCTTCACTCACCTATTGGTGGCAGTAGACAAATTCACCAAGTGGATCGAGGCTAAACCCATAAAGAAGCTAGACTCAGCTACTGCGATTCAGTTCATAAAGGATATTATCTTCCGATTCGGAGTCCCACACAGCATCATCACCCAGGGCACTCGGAGTCCCACACAGCAAGGTAGGATGGCTTATACCTTTTGGACGAAGAACGAGAGCTAGCGCTTATAAGATCAACATTGTATGAACAAGACCTGCACCGCTACCACGATAGACACGTCAAAGGACGTGCCTTCCAGGAAGGAGACCTGGTCCTCCGAGTGGATCAACAGAAACCTCACAAGTTGGCACCCCCTAGGAGGGACCATTCACCATATCCAAGGTCTTGCACGATGGAGCATATAGATCGTATAACTTCAAGAGAGGAATAGAAGGGCCAAGAGCTTGGAACGCAGATTTGCTCCGCAAGTTTTATACTTAGATTAAAATTTCTCCCTTGTAATAGTTAGTCCGAATGAACTTAGATGAATAAAAGTCTTACTTTTTCCCATATATCGTCTAGTTCAACCAACAGTCGCGTCTCACTCAGTTGACTAACCGCATTCAGAAACTAACACACCTCTAGTGGGTGTAGAGGTGAGAAAGCTTAGCCACGAACCAGCTTTCGCCTAAGTTCAAAAACAATCTGAGTGAGGATCTGGTCCACACTCGGGGGGCTTAGCTGCGAACCAGTTTTCGCCTTAGTTACAAAACAATTCGAGTGAGGCTCTGGACCACACTTGGGAGCTTAGCTCCAAACCAGCTTTCGCCTAAGTTAAAAAACAATCTGAGTGAGGGTCTGGTCCGCACTCGGGGGCTTAGCCGCGAACCAGTTTTTGCCTAAGTTAAAAAACAATCCGAGTGACGCTCTGGACCACACTCGGGGGCTTAGCTGTGAACCAGCTTTCGCCTAAGTTCAAAAATAATCCGAGTGAGGATCTGATCCACACTCGGGGGCTTAGATGCGAACCAGCTTTTGCCTAAAGTCAAATAAAACACGAAGAAGCAAATAGAAGCGCAAAATGTTTCAAATTAAGGATTCGATCCGTTCGAATGTCTCCGAGATAAAACAAGCTCAAGGCTTGGCAGAGTATTTCATTACATCAACCACCCGGCATTCTGGGACAAATTCAATCAAGTGTTTTAAGCCTTAGGCGGAGGGCTGGCTGGGTCGACGAAGGTCTCCAGATCAATCCCATCGGCGATCCGAGTGGCAGCTTCAGCGAAGGTCTCCATGAAATCCTCAAACTTGAGGTTCTTCTTGTTCACCACTTGGAGGTTCTTTAGCTTCTCCTCATCCACGTTCTTGCAATGAACACGGACAAGTGACAACACCACGTCGGCTGCACTTCGAGTGGCAGACTTTTTCCAAGCTTTCACCCGAGCAAGGACCTCCTTCAGCCTCGTCATCACTGACTCAAGGTCCTTCTGAGTCTCTTCACCCAGCTGCAACTCCGGATCAATCCGACCCGCAGCAGCTCTCGTCTGAGTGATATAGCCCAATGCATTCTCTAGGCGGTCTTCAAGCCGAAGGATGGCAATTGTTGCTTTGTCAGCGATGAGTGATCGAGTAGGGTCCAGGTCTCTCTCTATCCTCTGCAGCTCCATTTCCTTGTTATAGCAATGTTCTGGTTGAAAGAAGACAGTACGTGAGCAAATGACTAAGAAAGATTTGGTCGCATACAGGATTCACTCGGCTGAGGAAGAACTTACCGGAGAGCTTCTCACTGAACTCCTCGCATACGTCCTCCATATGTGCTTCCAGAGCATTCTTCTTTTCGGTTAACTGGGTGACCTTCTCCTCCAGCTTGACCTTCTCCTGAGTGTAGACCTCGGCGGCAGCCTTGAGATTCTTGATCTCCTCCTCCAATCTACCGACTGAAGCCACCTTCTCGTCAGTGAGCTTGGTTTTGGTCCTTGCTTCCTTCTGGGCCAGCGCGAGGTCCTTATATTTGTTCTCCAGTGCCTGGTTCATGGTTTCTAAAGAAATAGAAGTCCTGAGCCTCATTACAAGTTGGGCATTCTTTCTACGAACATCTGTTGGAGCAAAATGATTCGGATCAAAAGGGAAAAACAATATTTAGCTACCAGCCGGAGGAAATAAGCTTACCTCCCAAAGTTTTCTTCTCCTGCTCCAGTCAGGCGCTCTTGAGCTTCTCGGCCTACAGGTCGATTTGAAGAGACGCCACCTCCTTCTCCATTGCGGCATAATGGGTTCACAGCTCACAGGTTCTCTGCAATATACAAGAAGTAATCAGTCGCCTCCCCGAAGGAAGAATCAAAGCACAGACACACTATGGATTATAACCGAGTGGGACAAGCTGGATCAGTACCAGATCCTAAACTACCCTTGGTACCAAGTGGAACAAGCTGGACCAGTACCAGATCCTAAAGTACCCTTAGTGCCGAGTGGAGCAAGCTGGACCAGTACCAGATCCTGAAGTACCCTTGATACCGAGTGGAACAAGCTTGACCAGTACTAAATCCTCAAGTACCTACTGATTACCAAGCCAATCATACACTACCGAGTGAAACAAGCTTGATCAATACCATATCCTGAAGTACCCTTTTTGATCTATCATCACTCGTCTTACCCCTGAGTCGGCAATAAAGAAGATAGAGGGCAACAACACAAACCTACTTCATTCAGCTGGCTTCCGAGTCAATAACGAGGAAAGTTTTATCTCATCAACACACGAGTGTCGCTAGGTGTCCCGAACGCCTAATGATAGTTCTGAAGACTACCACCGATTGCCCGCAATCGATGATAGTCTCGGGGACTACACCCAGTGGGTGCACTCAGCGTGCCCTCACTGGAAAGTGACTCGTTGAGCTAAAAAAAACCCCACAAACAGCCTAATGGCGAAGCAACAAAAAGCTCTAAGACTACCGCCGACTGTCCCAGTCAACGGTAGCCTCGGGGACTACACCCAGTGGGTGCACTTAGCGTGCCCCACTGGATCATGTCCACTCGGCTACGCTCCGGCTAGACTCTGAGTGAACACAAAAAAAAACAATACAGAAAGAAGTTCAAAGAATCTTGTCGACTGACTCCAGTCAACAAGAGCCTCGGGGACTACACCCAGTGGGTGCACTCAGCGTGCCCACACTTGATCATGAATAGCCAGTGGGTGTGCCCTACGCAAGCCCCCTGACAGGAATCCCACCAAGAGGAAAAAGAAAAGAAAAACTTCGACTAAAAATCATACTCACAATGGTACTTACTCAGACGTTGGTCTGCAGCGCTGCGCTAGCGTCGTAAACTTCCTTCAGTCGGTCGCACATCAGCCCCACGTGGATCAGAGCCTCCTTGCTCGCTCCCACCTGATCCTCAGGGACACGGTACAGGGGGAAGGACGTAGCTGGCGTTGATGGAGTCACAGGCGTCGGCCTCGGGGTCGGAACCACCGCTGCTTCACTCGGAGGGGTCTAGGTAGTCCCTACAGGCGGCACCACCGCTGACGAGGACGTCGGACCACCTTGAGCCAGAGGACTCGGCCTCATAGTCGTTGCAGCAATCTTCGACAGAGAGGTGCGGGACACTCGACGAGGAGAAGCATCTAGCATGGGCATGTCGACACTTGGTGCTCCTTCCCTAATGGCCTCCGGATTGGGCGGGTCAGCCCTCTCATCATCGTCCAGCTGGATGACCTCGGGTGGGGCTACACGAGTTTACGAATCAAGGAGATCATTAGAGTTCTGTCGGAAAAAAGCTTGGTCATCCAAATCAGTCGGCATAATGTACCTTTGGAAGTGGCAGCGTCTGCCGCATCAGCATCATTCCGCCCTGACTTGCGGGCGCGCGGATCCGCTGAGGTCATTGAGGTGTCATTGCTGCAAAAGTCAGAAAGCACTCGGTGAACAACCGAGCTGGCGCAAAAACAAACAAGGAATTGACGAGAACACTCACATCGAGGAAACAGGCACCGCCACCTTGATTCGAGGCACCGCAGCCTTTCGGGGCTTGGAAGATATCCACTTGGGCACCTTAGACTGCTTCTCCGCTGAGCTCTTAGCCTCGGTGCGGGCACGCTTCAAGCTCCGAGTCACCCGACCCGAGGTAGTCGGCTGCTGAGCCACACTCACCTTGCCCTTTGGGTCGTGCAGCGTCTTAGAGCGAGGCTCCTTGGGAATTTTGTAAGAAGGGGAGGACTCCACCTCGTCCCCCTCCTCAGAACTCTCCTCCTCATCGTCATCACTCTCCTCGTCATCATCACTCTCGTCATCATCAGACTCCTCCGAGTGCCGTTGCTCGGTGTCACTCGTCACATCTTCAGGTGAACAGTCCACCACTGGAATCTTGGAGATCATCTTCGGGAAATCTTGGAGAGCAAATTCATCACACCAACTAAAGTCAGATACACATAAAACGGCGCACGCATACACCGACTAAGCATCACATACATACCTCTAGGGGCTGCAAGTCTTTGGAATATGGGGGCACCCTCCTGGTCCCCCTCTGGTTGTCTCGAGCGCAGGTGATGGCCTTGATCTTGACTTCCATGTCCGTCTCGGCAATCTCCTCAGGATGCACTCGGGTGGGGTCACTCGGCCCCTCATACAACCACATCAGGTGGGCCCTAGCCTACAGCAGCTGGATCTGCCGAGTGAGAAACGCCTCCAGCAAGTCCATCCCGTTGACGCTAGCATTCACAGCGCTGATGAGGGTGGTGGACAAGATGTCAACCTCTACCTTCTCCTCCTTCGCCACAGAGAGCGACGGAGGTGCCCTCACCCTCTCCGAAGAGTACGGCGGGAGACCTGACCGAGTGCTGGCACTGGGGACATCCCTGCAATAGAACCAAGTGCCCTGCCATCCCTTGACGAAGTCAGGGAAGCTCATCTTCGGGAAAGATCTCCCTCCGCGAACCTGGATGCCCAGACCCCCGCACAACTGGGTGACGTTGGTCTTCTCACCAGTCAGCGAATTATTCTTGATGGTCATCGACCGGCAGGTGAAGATGTACTTGAAGAGACCCCAATGGGGTGGGCAGCCCAAGAAATTCTCACAGAGAGAAACAAAAGCCGAGAGGTAAATGATGGCATTGGGAGGGAGATGGTGAAGTTGCGCACCAAAGTAGTCGAGAAACGCCCGAAATAAAGGAGGGGCGTCCTGCTCGTCACACACATCGAGCGGGGCTTTTCAATGCCTCCCCATCCCTCATGCGGAATCAGCCCTTCCTCCATCAACTCTGCCAATCATCGAGCGGTGACGCACGACGGGATCCAGTCCCCTGTCGCGCCACCGGCCGCCGCGCCGGAGCCAGAGGAAATGGCCTTCCCCACCTTTTTCGCCTTCTCTGCCTTTGCAATGGAGTCCCTCGCCACGCACTCAGATGCAGAGGGGAAACGGAGGAGTCGGAGCGAGAAGAAGGGGATCTGAGGGACGGACCTCTGCCCTCGAACCTTTTATACCAACAGACGAAATCTCTGAATGGATCTCTCACCACGAATCCCTGGATCGACGGCCCGCGCGGCAAGGCTTTGCGTAGGACAGACGCGGCACGTGGCGCAAATCGAGGAGCCACGCCCCCCACTTTCCCACCAACGCATGACATTACCACTTTCGCGCGCGAACACACGAATTCAAATCCCGAGATTTCCGGGACAGATAAATCCAATTGATCACCAATGATTCCTTTCCTAAAGGACGCGCGTCAGTCCGACTGTCCACCCTCCATGGGGATCCATGCACTCGGCCACATTAAACACCTGACTGAAGTCTTCTTCAGGATCGTTATATGATGAGCTTGACGCCCCTCTGCGGGTTCACTTGGCCCTCTCGGTAGGCTCCAAGGCGCATGACTCGTAAACCCGGACTCATAGCAGGCCTGCGCTGACGTTCCCCTGGGATATGGAGTGCCATCTCTCCGGAGAGTCAGACCACGTGTCGGCATCGCCACTCGGGTTATAATGGCATGCCCACACTCGGGCCTCTAGTCTATCTCCTCTAAGAGACAAAACGAATGCCACCGGGTTTTTTCTCGACAATCAACAATACCTGGTCACCCAGGTAAACCTAAAGTCCAGAATCTGTTGTGTTTTCATCCAAGGAACAACAAATCACGGTTCGAAAACATATTCTGAGTGTCCCTGCAGCACTTGTACTCAACCGAAGGGTTGGTTTATTTATCCTACAAAATCCCAACTGATTTGGGGCTAATGATGCGGTCACCTATTAAAGGTAGGGTCAAGGACCCATCATCTGGGACCCACAGGGGGCCCATCACCATCATAGGTAGGTATCTGGACCGTGTCAGCATTCGGATGATACATTAGGAGGATCACTTGGACGGCTCTGCATCACTCGGACAACCACACGTCACTCGGTAGATGAACTACCACTCGGACATACGGGACAGGAAGGCGTCAAGGGATCAACAACGGTCAAGGGATCCTAAGTCACCCACTAAATAGAGTTATAGCTACCGTTACCTGTAACTGCTATAGTATAGGCTCATTACGCTAGTAACTACCTCATTCAATGGCATTAATTGCCCTGGCGGCGTGGGAGACATGGGGCTGTAGCGCACTCTATATAAGCCGCACCCCCTCCATAGCCAGGGACGAGCAATCTTTGTAATCCTATCTATCATTTCAAAGCAAGCCTCAGGGCACGAGACATAGGGCTTTTACCTCCACCGAGTGAGGGGCCTGAACTCTTTAAACACCGAGTGTTACACCTACGCCATAGCAGGTCTCTGCCCCCTTATTAGTACCCCTAGTACTCATTGTCAGGATCGTAACTCCGATAGGACCCAAACCTGAGATTGAGTGCTTCTACTACAAGGGGAATGGTCACTGGAAGCGGAACTGCCCCAAGTACTTGGCAGAAATGAAGGTTGACAACGTCAACAAAGATATATTTGATATACATGTTATTGATGTGTACCTTACTAGTGCTCGTAGTAGCTCCTGGGTATTTGATACTGGTTCGGTTGCTAATATTTGTAAATCGAAATAGGAGCTACGGAATAAATGAAGATTG
Organism: Thinopyrum elongatum; assembly: GCA_011799875.1. Taxonomy (NCBI): domain Eukaryota; kingdom Viridiplantae; phylum Streptophyta; class Magnoliopsida; order Poales; family Poaceae; genus Thinopyrum; species Thinopyrum elongatum. The sequence goes on from CM022298.1 coordinate 148,441,281, forward strand.
GCTAAGGACGAGGTGACGATGCGCGTCGGAAATGGTTCCAAGGTTGATGTGATTGCCGTCGGCACGCTACCTCTACATCTACCCTCTGGATTAGTTTTAAACCTAAATAATTGTTATTCGGTGCCTGTGTTGAGCATGAACATTATATCTGGATCTTGTTTATTGCGAGGCGGTTATTAATTTAAGTCGGAAAATAATGGTTGTTCTATTTATATGAGTAATATGTTTTATGGTCATGCACCCCTTGTGAATGGTTTATTCTTGTTGAATCTCGATCGTAGTGATACACATATTCATAATATTGATGCCAAAAGATGCAAAGTTAATAATGATAGTTCCACATATTTGTGGAACTGCCGCTTAGGTCATATTGGTGTAAAGCGCATGAAGAAACTCTATGCTGATGAACTTTTGGAATCTCTTGATGATGAATCATTTGAGACATATGAACCATGCCTCATGGGCAAGATTACTAAAACTCCGTTCTCCGGAACAATGGAGCGAGCTAGTGACTTATTGGAAATAATACATACCGATGTATGCGGTCCGATGAGTGTTGAAGCATGCGGTCGATATCATTATTTTCTTACCTTCACAGATGATTTGAGTAGATATGAGTATATTTACTAAATGAAACACAAGTCTGAAACATTTGAAAAGTTCAAGGAATTTCAGAGTGAAGTGGAGAATCATCGCAACAAGAAAATAAAGTTTCTATGATCTGATCGTGGAGGTGAATATTTGAGTTACGAGTTTGGTATGCATATAAGACAATGTGGAATTGTTTCACAGCTCTCGCCACCTGGAACACCACATCGTAATGGTGTATCCGAACGTCGTAATCGTACTCTATTGGATATGGTGCATTCTATGATGTCTCTTACTGATTTGCCACTATCATTTTGGGGTTATGAATTAGAGACAACGGCATTCACTTTAAATAGGGCACCGTCTAAATCCATTGAGACGACACCGTATGAGTTGTGGTTTGGCAAGTAACCTAAGCCGTCGTTTCTTAAAGTTTGGGGATGTGACACATATGTCAAGAGGCTCCAGCCTGATAAGCTCGAACCCGAAGCGGGGAAGTGCATATTCATAGGATACCCTAAGGAGACCATTGGGTATATGTAGGATCGAAAGTATGTCTAGAGGGGGGTGATTAGACTACATGACCAAATAAAAATCTATCATGTTCCCAATTTTAGTTGTTGGCAGAATTTAGCAATTATGATAAGTCAAGAAGTCAACCTACACATGCAATTCTAAGAGTATAGCAGCGGAAAGTAAAACATTGCATATGAAGGTAAAGGGAGGGGTTTGGAGAAGGCAAACGCAATGGAGACACAGATATTTTTGGCGTGGTTCCGATAGGTGGTGCTATCGTATGTCCATGTTGATGGAGACTTCAACGCACGAAGGGCAATGGCTGTGCGAGTCCACGGAGGGCTCCACCCACGAAGGGTCCATGAAGAAGCAACCTTGTCTATCCCACCATGGCCATCATCCATGAAGGACTTGACTCACTCGGGTAGATCTTCACAAAGTAGGCGATCTCCTTGCGCTTACAAACTTCTTGGTTCAACTCCACATCATGTCGGAGGCTCCCAAGCGACACCTAACCAATCTAGGAGACACCACTCTCCAAAAGGTAATAGATGGTGTGTTGATGATGAACTCCTTGCTCTTGTGCTTCAAATTGTAGTCTCCCCAACACTCAACTCTGTCTCACAGATTTGGCTATGGTGGAAGCAGGATTTGAGTGGAAATGAACTTGGGGAAGGCTAGAAATCAAGGTTCAAATGGTAGGAATGGAATCTCTTGATCTCAACACATGAGTAGGTGGTTCTCTTTCAGAAAATGTATGGCGGAAGTGTATAGGCACGTTCTGTTAGCTCTCTCTACGGATGAAGAGGGGGTGGAGGGGTATATATAGCCTCTTCACAAAATCCAACCGTCACACACTTTTGACTCATCTCGGTGGCACCGATTAGTAAATTGGGTGGCACCAATCAGTTCAAAAATATGAACGTTAGGATTTTTGGTGGGACCGACTGGAACAACTCGGTGGGACAGATGTGCTAGGGCTTAGGGCAAACTACATATCGGTGGCGCCGATTGCATCAACTCGGTGGGACCGAAGTGAAGCAGTAAGCAACAGAGAATCTGCCAAGCCAACTCGGTGGAACCGAAGTGAAGCAGTAAGCAACAGAGAAGCTGTCAAGCCAACTCGGTGGGACCTATCACATAAATAACTCAGTTAGACCAAAGTGAATGTAATAGATCACAGAGTGCTGGCAAGGCCATCTCAGTGAGACCGAGATCCATATCGGTGAGACCGGACTATTAGGGTTTCTGGCAGTGGCTATGTGAAAAGAACTCGGTGGCTCTGGGTAGAAAGAATAGGTGGGGCCGAGTTGGAATTTCAGTTTTGGACATATTTGGATGGAGAAAGTGGCTGAGGGTTTTGGAGCAATATCACTAAGCATTTGAGCAAGTAGACCATTAAGCAACACCTCATCCCCTTTTAATAGTATTGGCTTTCCTATGGACTCAATGTGATCTTGGATCACTAAAATAGAAATGAAGAGTCTTGAGCTTTTGCAAATCTTTATCCTTAGCATTTTGAGGGGTCCACTTCTCTTGTCCATGCCATGCCAATCATTGAACATCCAGAAATATTTATCTTGAATGGACATTAGTTCAATGAGCTATATGTTGTTATGAATTACCAAAACCACCCGAGGATTAGTTGCACTTTCAGTATACCTTCTACCATAGATCCAAGGGCAAGATCTTTGTTGCCAAGAATGGGTCCTTTCTAGAGAAGGAGTTTCTTTCGAAAGAAGTGAGTGGGAGGAAAGCAGAACTTGATGAGGTAATTGTACCTTCTCTCGAATTGGAAGGTAGCAAATCACAGAAAGCAGTTCCCGTGATGCCTACACCAACCGAAGAGGAAGCTAATGATGATGCTCATGAAACTTCAGATCAAGTTACTACTGAACTTCGTAGGTCGACCAGGGTACGTTCTGCACCAAAGTGGTACGGTAATCCTATCCTGGAAGTCATGTTGTTAGACAACGGCAAACCTACAAACTATGAAGAAGCTATGATAACCCCGGATTTCGACAAATGGCTTCAGGCCATGGAATCCGAGATAGGATCCATGTATGAGAACAAAGTATGGACTTTGGTGGACTTGCCCGATGATCGGCAAGCCATTGCGAATAAATAGATCTTTAAGAAGAAGACAGACGCTAATGGTAATGTCACCGTCTATAAAGCTCGACTTGTCGCAAAGGGTTTCCGACAAGTTAAAGGGGTTAACTACGATGAGACTTTCTGACTTGTAGTGATACTTAAGTCTGTTAGAATTATGTTAGCTATTTCCGCATTGTATGATTATGTGATCTGGCAAATGGACCTTAAAACGGCATTCCTTTATGGGTTTCTTAAGGAAGAGTTGTATATGATGCAACCAGAAGGTTTTGTCGATCCTAAGGATGCTAACAAAGTATGCAAGCTCCAGCGATCCATCTATGGACTGGTGCAAGCATCTTGGAGTTGGAATATAGTCTTTGATGAGGTGATCAAAGTTTTTGGTTTTATACAAACTTACGAAGAAGCTTGTATTTACAAGAAAGTGAGTGGGAGCGCTGTAGCATTTCTAATATTTTAGGTGGATGACATATTGTTGATTGGAAATGATATAGAATTTCTGGAAAGCATAAAAGGATATTTGAACAAGAGTTTTTCAATGAAAGACCTCGGTGAAGCTGCTTACGTATTGGGCATCAAAATCAATAGAGATAGATCAAGACGCTTAATAGGACTTTCACAAAGCACATACCATGACAAAGTTTTGAAGAAGTTCAAAATGGATCAGTGAAAGAAATGGTTCTTGTCTGCATTGCAAGGTGTGAAGTTCAGTAAAACTCAAAGCCTGACCATGGCAGAAGAAAGAGAAAGGATGAAAGTCATCCCGTATGCCTCAGCCATAGGCTCTATATGAAGGAAATATGCCCTAGAGGCAATAATAAAGTTGTTATTTTATATTCCATTATTCATGTTAAAGGTTTATTATTCATGCTATAATTGTATTGAATGGAAACATAAATACATGTGTGAATACATAAACAAATACTGTGTCCCTAGTAAGCCTCTACTACACTAGCTCATTGATCAAAGATTGTTAAGGTTTCGTAATCATAGACATGTGTTGTCACTTGATAACGGGATCACATCATTAGGAGAATGATGCGATGGATAAGACCCATCCGTTAGCTTAGCATATGATCGTTCAGTTTATTGCTATTGCTTTCTTAATGTCAAATACATATTCCTTCGACTATGAGATCATGCAACTCCTGGATACCGGAGGAATACCTTGTGTACTATCAAACACCACAACATAACTAGGTGATCATAAAGATGCTCTACAGGTATCTCCGAAGGTGTCTGTTGAGTTGGCATGGATCGAGATTAGGATTTGTCACTCCGTGTATCAGAGAGGTATCTCTGGGCCCTCTCGGTAATACACATCACAAGAAGCTTGCAAGCAAAGTGACTAAGGAGTTAGTTACGAGAGGATGTATTACGGAACGAGTAAAGAGACTTGCCGGCAACGATATTGAACTAGGTATGAAGATACAAACGATCGAATCTCGGGCAAGTAACATACCCACAGACAAAGGGAATTACGTATGTTGTCATAAAGGTTCGATCGATAAAGATCTTCGTAGAATATGTAGGAACCAATATGGGCATCCAGGCTCCGCTATTGGTTATTGACTGGAGAGGTGTCTCGGTCATGTCTACATAGTTCTCGAACCCGTAGGGTCCGCACGCTTAACGTTCGTTGACGATATAGTGTTATATGAGTTATGTGATTTGGTGACCGAATGTTGTTTGGAGTCTTGGATGAGATCACAGACATTACGAGGAGCTCCGGAATGGTCCGGAGGTAAAGATTGATATATAGGACGATACTATTTGGACACCAGAAAGGTTTCGGAGTGTATCGGGTAGTCATCGGATCACCGGAAGGGGTTCCGGTCACCCCCGGGAGGTCTATGGGCCTAATGGGCCAAGGGGAGGCACACACACCAGCCCACAAAGGGGCTGGCTCACCCTCTCCCTAGCCGCCGGCCCTAGGGAAGGAAAGGGGGCAGGGCTAGCCCCTCCTGCCTTCCCCTCCTCATGGGAGAAAGGAAAGGGGGGCGACACCCTCCCCTGCCTTTCCCTGCGCACCTAAGAAAGGCAAGGGGGGCGCGGCTAGGGCAAGGCCCAAGGTGGCCACCTACCACTTGGAGGAGCCCTAGTCTGCCTCCCCTCCTCCCCCACCTATATATGAGGGAGGGGGCACCACACGCCCACGACAATCTCTTAGCCGTGTGCGGCGCCCCTCTCCACAGTTTTGTCCCTCAGTCATATTCTCGGAGTGCTTAGGCGAAGCCCTGCAGAGAAAGCATCACCATCACCGTCACCATGTCGTCGTGCTGCCGGAACTCATCCAGTACTTCACCTATCTTGCTGGATCAATAAGGCGAGGACGTTACCGAGCTGAACGCGGAGGTGCTGTATGTTCGGTACTTGAACGGTTGGATCAAGAAGAATTTCGACTACATCAACCGTGTTACGAAACGCTTCCGCTTACAGTCTACGAGGGTACATAGACACACTCTCCCCTCTCATTGCTATGCATCACCATGGATAGATCTTGCGTGTGCGTAGAATTTTTTTGTTTTCCATGCAATGTTTCCCAACAGTGGTATCAGAGCCAGGTCTATGCGTAGATGATATGCATGAGTAGAACACAAAGAGCTGTGGGCGGTGATGGTCATAATGCTTACCACCAATGTCTTATTTCGATTTGGCGGTATTGTGGGATGAAGCGGCCCGGACCAACCTTACATGTCCACGCACATGAGACTGGTTCCACTGACTGACATGCAACTTGTTTTGCATAAAGGTGGCAGGCGGGTGTCTGTTTCTCCTACTTTAGTTGAATCAAATTTGACTACAGCCGGTCCTTGAAGAAGGTTAAAACAACAAACTTGATAATCACCATTGTGGTTTTTGCGTAGTTAAGAACGGTTCTTGCTAGAAGCCCGTAGCAGCCACGTAAAACTTGCAACAACAAAGTAGAGGACATCTAACTTGTTTTTGCAGGGCATGTTGTGATGTGATATGGTCAAGACATGATGTGATATACATTGATCTATGAGATGATCATTAATATTGACAACCGGCAGGAGCCTTAGGGTTGTCTCTTAATTATTGTATGAAATGCAATCGCCATGTAATTGCTTTACTTTATCGCTATGCGTTAGCAATAGTTGTAGAAGCAATAGTTGGCGAGACGACCCCGACGCAACGATGGAGATTAAGGTGTTGAGCCGGTGACGATGGAGATCATAACGATGCTTTGAATATGGAGATCAAAAGCACACGATGATGATGGCCATATCATGTCACATATTTTGATTGTTGTGATGTTTATCCTTTATGCATTTTATTTTTCTTAGAATGGCAGTAGCATTATAAGATGATCCCTTCACTAAATTTCAAGATAAAATTGTTCTCCCCGAGTATGCATCGTTGCCAAATTTCGTCGTTTCGAAGCACCTCATGATGATCGGGTGTGATAGACTCTACGTTCACATACAACGGGTGTAAGACAGTTTTGCACATGCAGAATACTTGGGTTAAACTTGACGAGCCTAGCATGTACAGACATGGTCTCGGAACACTGGAGACCGAAAGGTTGAACATGAGTCATATAGTAGATATGATCAACATAGAGATGTTCACCATTGATGACTACCCCATCTCACGTGATGATCGGATATCGGTTAGTTGATTTGGATCATGTATCACTTAGATAAATTGAGGGATGTTAATTTAAGTGGGAGTTCATTAGTAATTTGATTAATTGAACTTAATTTATCATGAACTTAGTCTTAATAGTTTTGCATATCTATGTTGTAGATCAATGGCCCGAGGTACCGTTCCCCTGAATTTTAATGCGTTCCTAGAGAAAGCTAAGTTGAAAGATGATGGTAGCAACTACACGGACTGGGTCCGTAACTTAAGGATTATCCTCATTGCTGCATAGAAAAATTATGTCGTTGATGCACCGCTAGGTGACAAACCCGCTCCTGCTAATCTAGACGTTGTGAACGCCTGGCAAACGTTGTCTGATGACTACTCAATAGTTCAGTGTGCCATGCTTTACGACTTAGAACCGGGACTTCAAAGACGTTTTGAACGTCATGGAGCATATGAGATGTTCTAAGAGTTGAAGTTAATATTTCAAGCAAATGCCCGGGTTGAGAGATATGAAGTATCCAACAGGTTCTATAGCTGCAACATGGAGGCGAATAATTCTGTCAGTGAACACATACTCAAAATGTCTGGGTATCATAACCACCTGACTCAGCTGGGAGTTGATCTTCCAGGTGATAGTGTTATTGACAGAGCTCTTCAGTCACTGCCACCAACCTACAAAGGCTTCGTGATGAACTATAATATGCAAGGGATGACAAAAACAATTCCTGAGCTCTTCGCAATGCTTAAGGTCGCGGAGGTAGAAATCAAGAAGGAGCATCAAGTGTTGATGGTTAACAAGACCACTAGTTTCAAGAATAAGGGCAAGGGAAAGAAAAGGAACTTCAAGAAGAATGGCAAGCAAGTTGCCACTCCCATGAAAAATCCCAAAGCTAGACCCAAGCCTGAATCTGAGTGCTTCTACTGCAAAGGAAATGGTCACTGGAAGCGGAACTGCCCCAAATACTTGGAGGATAAGAAGGATGGCAAAGTGAACAAAGGTATATTTGATATACATGTTATTGATGTGTACCTTACTAATGCTCGTAGTAGTGGCTGGGTATTTGATACTGGTTTGGTTGCTCATATTTGTAACTCGAAACAGGAGCAATGGAATAAACGAAGATTGGCTAAGGACGAGGTGACGATGCGCGTCGGGAATGGTTCCAAGGTCGATGTGATCACCGTCGGCATGCTACCTCTACATCTACCTTCGGGATTAGTTTTAGACCTCAATAATTGTTATTTGGTGCCAACGTTGAGCATGAACATTATATCTTGATCTTGTTTATTGCGAGATGATTATTCATTTAAATAGGAGAATAATGATTGTTCTATTTATATGAGTAATATCTTTTATGCTCATGCACCCTTGATGAATGGTCTATTTTGTTGAATCTCGATCATAGTGATACACATATTCATAATATTGGTGCCAAAATATGCAAAGTTGATAATGATAGTGCAACATACTTGTGGCACTGCCGTTTAGGTCAGATTGGTGTAAAGAGCATGAAGAAACTCCATGCGGATGAACTTTTGGAGTCACTTGATTATGAATCATTTGATACTTGCGAACCATGCCTCGTGGGCCAGATGACTAAAACTCCGTTCTCCGGAACAATGGAGCGAGTAATGACTTATTGGAAATAATACATACTGATGTATGTGGTCCGATGAGTGTTGAGGCACGTGGCAGGTATCGTTATTTTCTAACCTTCACAGATGATTTGATTAGGTATGGGTATATCCACTTAATGAAACACAAGTCTGAAACATTTGAAAAGTTCAAAGAATTTCAGAGTGAAGTGGAGAATCATCGTAACAAGAAAATAAAGTTTCTACGATCTGATCATGGAGGTGAATATTTGAGTTACGAGTTTGGCCTTCATTTAAAACAATGTGGAATTATTTCACAACTCACGCCACCTGGAACACCACAGCGTAATGGTGTGTCCGAACATCATAACCGTACTTTATTAGATATGGTGCATTCTATGATGTCTCATACCGATTTACCACTATTGTTTTGGGGTTATGCATTAGAGACAGCCGCATTCACGTTAAATAGGGCACCGTCTAAATCCGTTGAGACGACACCGTATGAACTGTGGTTTGGCAAAAACCTAAGCTATCATTTCTTAAAGTTTGGGGATGAAACGCTTATGTCAAAAGGCTTTGGCCTGATAAGCTCGAACCTAAATCGGAGAAGTGCATCTTCATAGGATACCCTAAGGAAACTATCGGGTACACCTTCTACCACAGATCCGAAGGCAAAATCTTTGTTGCCAAGAATGGGTCCTTTCTAGAGAAGGAGTTTCTCTCGAAAGAAGTGAGTGGGAGGAAAGTAAAAATTGATGAGGTAATTGTACCTTCTCTCGAATTAGAAAGTAGCACATCACAGAAAACCGTTCCCGTGATGCCTACACCAACTAGAGAGGAAGCAAATGATGATGATCATGAAACTTTAGATCAAGTTACTACTGAACCTCGTAGGTCGACCAGAGCACGATCCACACCAGAGTGGTATAGTAATCCTGTCCTGGAAGTTATGTTATTAGACCATGGCGAACCTACGAACTATGAAGAAGCTATGATGTGCCCAGATTCCGATAAATGGCTTGAGGCCATGAAATCTGAGATAGGATCCATGTATGAGAACAAAGTGTGGACTTTGGTGGACTTGCCCGATGATCGGCAAGCCATTGAGAATAAATTGATCTTCAAGAAGAAGAAATATGTTGATGGTAATGTCATTGTCTACAAAGCTCAACTTGTCGCAAAAGGTTTTCGACAAGTTCAAGGGGTTGACTACGATGAGACTTTCTCACCCGTAGCAATGCTTAAGTCTGTCCGAATCACGTTAGCAATTGCCGCATTTTATGAGTATGAAATCTGGTAAATGGACGTCAAAACTGCATTCTTAATGGATTTCTTAAAGAAGAGTTGTATATGATGCAACAAGAAGGTTTTTTTGATCCTAAAGGTGCTGACAAAGTGTGCAGCTCCAGCGATCCATCTATGGACTAGTGCAAGCATCTCGGAGTTGGAATATACCCTTTGATGAGGTGATCAAAGCATATGGTTTTATACAGACTGACGGTGAAGCCTATATTTACAAGAAAGTGAGTGGGAGCTCTGTAGCATTTCTGATATTATATGTGGATGACATATTGTTGATTGGAAATGATATAGAATTTTTGGATAGCATAAAAGGATACTTGAATAAGAATTTTTCAATGAAAGACCTCAGTGAAGCTGCTTATATTTTGGGCATCAAGATCTATAGGGATAGATCGAGACGTCTAATAGGACTTTCACAAAGCACATACCTTAACAAAGTTTTGAAGAAGTTCAAAATGGATCAGTCAAAGAAAGGGTTCTGGCCTATGATACAAGGTGTGAAATTGAGTCAGACTCAAAGCCCGACCATGGTAGAAGATAGAGAGAGAATGAAAGTCATTCCCTATGCCTTAGCCATAGGTTCTATCATGTACGCTATGTTGTGTACCAGACCTGGTGTGTGCCTTGCCATAGGTTTGGCAGGGAGATACCAAAGTAATCCGGGTGTGGATCACTGGACATCGGTCAATAACATCCTGAAGTGCCCGAAAAGGACCAAGGATATGTTTCTCGTTTATGGAGGTGATGAAGAGCTCGTCGTAAATGGTTACGTTGATGCTAGCTTTGACACTGATCCGGATGACTCTAAGTCACAAGCCAGATACTTATTTATATTGAATGGTGGAGCTGTCACTTGGTGCAGTTCCAAGCAAAGCATCGTGGTGGGATCTACGTGTGAAGTGGAGTACATAGCTGCTTCGGAAGCAGCACATGAAGGAGTCTGGATGAAGGAGTTCATATCTGATCTGGGTGTAATACCTAGTGCATTGGGTCCATTGAAAATCTTTTGTGACAACACTGGAGCAATTGCCTGGGTGAAGGAATCCAAGTTTCACAAGAGAACCAAACACGTCAAGAGATGCTTCAACTCCATTCGTGAAAAGGTCAAGGATGGAGACATAGAAGTTTGCAAAATACATACGGATCTGAATGTAGCAGACCCGTTGACTAAACCTCTTCCACAAGCAAAACATGATCAGCACCAACACTCCATGGGTGTTAGATTCATTACAATGTAATCTAGATTATTGACTCTAGTGCAAGTGTGAGACTGAAGGAAATATGCCCTAGAGGCAATAATAAAGTTGTTATTTTATATTTCCTTATTCATGATAAAGGTTTATTATTCATGCTAGAATTGTATTGATCAGAAACTTAAATACATGTGTGAATACATAAACAAATACCGTGTCCCTAGTAAGCCTCTACTAGACTAGCTCGTTGATGAAAGATGGTTAAGGTTTCCTAATCATAGACATGTGTTGTCACTTGATAACGGGATCACATCATTAGGAGAATGATGTGATGGACAAGACCCATCCGTTAGCTTAGCATATGATCGTTCAGTTTATTACTATTGCTTTCTTAATGCCAAATACATATTCCTTCGACTATCAGATCATGCAACTCCCGGATACTGGAGGAATACCTTGTGTGCTATCAAACGTCACAACATAACTGGGTGATCATAAAGATGCTCTACAGGTATCTCCGAAGGTGTCTGTTGAGTTGGCATGGATCGAGATTAGGATTTGTCACTCCGTGTATCGGAGAGGTATCTTTGGGCCCTCTCGGTAATACACATCACAAGAAGCTTGCAAGCAAATTGACTAAGGAGTTAGTTATGAGATGATGTATTACAGAATGAGTAAAGAGACTTGCCAGTAACAAGATTGAACTAGGTATGAAGATACCGACGATCGAATTTCAGGCAGATAACATACCAACAGACAAAGGGAATTACGTATGTTGTCATAAAGGTTCGACCGATAAAGATCTTTGTAGAATATGTAGGAACCAATATGGGCATCCATGTTCCACTATTGGTTATTGACCAGAGAGGTGTCTCGGTCATGTCTACATAGTTCTCGAACCCGTAGGGTCCGCATGCTTAATGTTCGTTGATGATATAGTGTTATATGAGTTATGTGATTTGGTGACCGAATGTTGTTTGGAGTCCTGGATGAGATCACGGACATGATGAGGAGCTTCGGAATGGTCCTGAGGTAAATATTGATATATAGGATGATACTATTTGGACACCGGAAAGGTTTCGGAGTGTACCGGGTAGTCATCGGATCACCGGAAGGGGTTCTGGACACACCCGGGGGGTCTATGGGCCTAATGGGCCAAGGGGAGGCACACACCAGCCCACAAAGGGGTTGGCTCGCCCTCTCCCTGGCTGCTGGCCCTAGGGAAGTAAAGGGGGAGGGCTAGCCCCTCCTGCCTTCCCCTCCTCATGGGAGAAAGGAAGGGGGGCGCCACCCTCCCCTGCCTTTCCCCGCGCGGCTAAGAAAGGCAAGGGGGCGTGGCTAGGGCAAGGCCCAAGGTGGCCGCCGGCCACTTGGAGGATCCCTAGGCTGCCTCCCCTCCTCCCCCCACCTCTATATATATATATATGAGGAAGGGGGCACCACACGCCCACAACAATCTCTTAGCCGTGTGCGGCGCCCCTCTCCACAGTTTCGTCCCTCGGTCATATTCTCGGAGTGCTTAGGCGAAGCCCTGTAGAGATAGCATCACCATCACCGTCACCACGCCTTCGTGCTGCCAGAACTCATCCACTACTTCACCCGTCTGGATCAAGAAGGCGAGGACGTCACCAAGTTGAACGTGTGCTGAACACGGAGGTGCCGTACGTTCGGTACTTAATCGGTTGGATCGCGAAGAAATTTGACTACATCAACCGCGTTACTAAATGCTTCCGCTTACGGTCTATGAGGGTACGTAGGCACACTCTCCCCTCTCATTGCTATGCATCTCCATGGATAGATCTTGCGTGTGCATAGAATTTTTTTGTTTTCCATGCAACGTTTCCCAACACTATAATGTATGCCATGTTGTGTACCAGACCTGATGTGTGCCTTGCCATAAGTCTGGTAGGGAGGTACCAAAGTGATCCAGGATTAGATCACTGGATAACGGTCAAGAAGGTCCTAAAGTACCAGAAAAGGACTAAGGACATGTTTCTCGTTTATGGAGGTGACAAAGAGGTCGTCGTAAAGGGTTACGTCAATGCTAGCTTCGACACAGATCAGGATGACTCTAAGTCTCAAATCGGATACATATTTATATTGAATGGTGGAGAGGTCAGTTGGTGCAGTTCTAAGCAGAGCATTGTGGCGGGATCTACATGTGAAGCGGAGTATATAGCTGCTTCCGAAGCAGCGCAAGGAGTCTGGTTGAAGGAGTTCATATCCGATCTGGGTGTAACTGAAAGTGCTTGTTATCTACTAGAGGGGGGTGAATAGGCGATTTTTATGAAAGTCTCCAAGACAGGCAATGTCTTTGAAGATAGACAAGCAAATAACACCTACATAGTATGCAGCAGAAGATAAACTACACTAGCCATGCCATAGTCAAAGAATTAGTACAGAGTAAGCACTAAGACAACTAGCAGCTATTTAGATTGGATCGGAATAGGAAGACAGTATGAAGCCAAATATGCAATCAGAGAGAATGTCCTCACACAATGAAGTCAAATAGAGCAGACAAGCAATGACTTCACGAGACTGAACTGTAAGTAAAAGGAGTGAGGAGATAGAACTAGTTGCTTGGTGAAGACAAGGATTTGGTAGACCAGTTCCAGTTGCTGTGACAACTATACGTCTGGTTAGGGAGGCTGAGATTGAACTCAGAAGACCAAGAATTCCCCTTATTCCCCTTGAGCTAAGGTCACTTAGCCCTCGCCCAATCACTCAGGTAAGTCTTCAAGGCAGACTTCCAAACCTTCACAGACTTAGTTAACAGTGATCCACAATGACTCTTAGATCCTTAGAACATGACGTCTAACCGATTGGAAGATCACAGTCTTAAAGTGTAATAACTCTTCAGATCACGCGGACAAAAAGACTTCAGTGATGCAAAATAGTCTTTGGGCTCTGGGTGTTTTTGGGTTTTGTCCTCGCAAGGATTCTCTCTCAAAGGCTTCGGAGGTAGGTTGCTCTCAAACGACAAAAGTCATGTACTAACTCTGAGCAGCCACCAATTTATGGTGGAGGGGGTGGGATATTTATAGCCAGGTGGCAACCCGACATGATATGTCTGAAATGACCCTGGGTCACTAAGGAACCGACACATGTCCAATGGTTGGATTTCAAACACACGCGGCAGCTTGATTTAGGCTACAAGTAAAGCTGACTCATCCAACTCTGGATAAGATTTTCTCTCATTGTCTTCCCTCAAAGACGTAGGATTTTGGTTGAGCATCACTTCAGTTTTCTGACTTTGTTCACTTGAACCCCACTTGACAGTTTGGTGGTTCCTATGCCTCAATAAAGAAGAAAATGAAACTATGAAACAACTATGTCTTCACGCTCCATTGTCTTCAAATGAATGTCTTCATGTGTCATTGTCTTCGACACTAATGTCTTCACGAACCACCATTGTCTTCAATGTCTTCATACATTTTTAGGGGTCATCTTCGATGGGTAAACCGAATCAATAGGTACTTCTACCTGTGTTCTCCTATGAATCTCACACACACATTAGTCCCTCAACCACGTTTGTCGTCAATACTTCAAAACCAACTAGGGGTGGCACTAGATGCACTTACAATCTCCCCCTTTTTGGTGATTGATGACAAACTGGTTGAAGTTTTCAACGGGGATAAAATATGTGAAATTTAAAGTACGTTGTCATTGGCTTCATGAAGTTGAAAGGGCTCCCCCTGAAGATGTGCATATAAGTAATTTGCTTTTGAATCCACATGCACATTGCAGGTTTTGCTTTGTGGAGATCTCCCTTTTTTCATGAAGTCAAATCATAGTGCATACAAGAATGTATTGAAGATAATGATATGCACAATGATAAATGGGCATCTCCAGAATGATTTCATGTGCATATGATAGGAATTCAACCATGCAATCAAAACAATAGAATATGTAGCAGGCGTCCCATCTGGACTTAAGTGTTACAACTCAAAACCCAATAGTTCACGAACGAGAGTTGCAAGACTTAACAAAAATAAGGAACCCGACTCATATAGACCCGCTTGAAGACTACCAACCCATATGCTTCTCCCCCTTTTGTCATCGAATGACCAAAAAGGAATGAAAACATAGGGTGTCTAAGCGTTCCCTAAAGGTGGTGGTGAAGATGTTGGGGTAAGCCGGGTCAACGGTGTAGTTGGGCGGTGCAGAAGGGCCTGATGTAGCCTCTTGGTGCAGTGAAGCCATAGCTGGTGAAGTAGCGTCATCCTCTTCATCAATCACGCGTGCAACAACTGTTGGAGCGGATTATGAGTAGTCGGAGTCTTCAATTGATGGTGTTGGACGCCACTTAGCAGATTCCGGAGGCTTGTTGTCAAACTTGAATTGTTCTGTGAAGCCATCTACAATGAGTTCATCTTCAAAACAGAGCATTGTGAGGCTCTTCCAAGCACGTCGGCAAGCTTCATGAGCAACAAATGAGTTCTTGGTGGAGAGGTTGCGGATTCGATTGACATCCACAAGAAGACTTTGCATCTGACGCTTCATCCAATCATGATGCCTATCATGCTTCTGATGAACAGAAACTAGAAGTTCCCTGTCATTTAGTACTCGGGCACGCTTCTGAGCCCTCTAAGGAACTGTGTTGGTGGTCGCATCAGTGTTAGCATGATGCGGCAAACGAAGCTGACCGACAAGGGGACCAGCAACAACAGGATTGGGAACGTGAGTGGCTTCAAGAGGGGCTGAGAAGCTCTAAAAGGCAGCATAGTCTTCACAAACTGGTTCTTTGGCAGGCTCAGGATAGATGGCTTCATGATACATATCCACTTCAGGCAAGAAGACAACATGATTGCGCGTTGCAGCTTGATACTTGATAGTTGAGCGAAGCTTAATTAGACGCATAATCCATGGAGGATAGAATTTCTGGCCAAAAAGATCAATGCCTGAAGCTGCCAACTGCCTGATGAAGAAATCATGAGTATTGAAGTGAATGCGATTGAGAACGTTGAAAACCAAAGTCTTCATAGTGCCTTCAAGCTTCGCAGAAAATGAGTGCCCTTTGATTGGCCATAGAGTATGCCTCATAATATGGTAGATGGTGCGGGGTAGATACTCGAGGTCATTGACAAAGAAATGAGTGGGGTACTCAACATCTACAGGCAATGGCTTCATCATAGACAACATTTGGCTCATATTGGGCTCTGGCTTTTAGAATATGCTCTCAAGTTCTTTTTCATAAAGCTGACAATCTGGCTCGTAAAGGTCACCAGGAGTGGGCAGGGAAGTGAGCTCAAGAATATCTTGAGCTTTAGCTTCATGATGGACATCTCCTGTCATCCACTCAATGACCCATGTCTTCAGATCCCTGTTGTAGCCAGATATGCGCAATGTTGCATAGAATTGGAGCAGTAGTTCTTCATTCCAGTGCTCCTTGTCAACAACGAACGGGAGCAGGCCTACATCACGGAAACAATCAAGGGCTTCTTCTAAACATGGCAGTCCAGCCATGGCGTCATAGCAGAGGCGCTTGTGGGGAAAGATTCTGTCCTAGTTGTACAAGATGCATGAGTAGTAGCTTCGTTGCAAGTGACTCTAGAATCTATCCGAAGACATCTGTGGCTTCTTGTAGGGGTTCTTGGCCTTGTCAAAGAAAGTGTTGTGCTCCCTAAAACTTAACACACTGAAGGAGCTCTGAGTGGTGACAACGCTGGGAAGCCTTGGCATTCTTGGCATGGGCTTCTACGTCTGAGGCCTTTGCTCAATATGATAGTCATAGAGTGGCCCATGAGCTTCAGGAGGTGTAAGGATAGGCCACTTGACACTGATCAGCTCTCCTTCACGATTAAAAGCCCTCTCCATTGTGTGTGGAACAGGTGCAGCAGCAGCAACATCTGAGGTGGAAGGCTGAGCATCTTCAGAGGCGGCATTGGCTTCAATGTGGAGTTTGGCTTCAGGAGGCTGATTGGCTTCAGCCATGATAACATCACTGACTTCAGTCTAGGTGGCATCAGTAGCACTGGCTTCAATAACTGGGGGTCAGACAGATTCGTTTCTGGAATCATAGCAGTATCTGCAGCAGTGGTTACAACTTGATCGTCTTCAACTTGGTTGTCATCGGCTGATGCAGCCGGAATATCTTCAGCCTATTTGGCTTCAGACTCTTAAGCAGTATCTGAGGGGATGGCTTCAGGGAACACTTGGCGTGCTACTGAGCTGGCGGTGTGCACATCCTCTTCAGGGATACTTGACATAGAGACAGAGGGCCTTGGGCCTCTACGAAGCCTTTGGAATGAAAGCAACGCACGAGGGGAAGGCGTAGTCTTCTCCATATCATCTGGTGTAGCTGGAGGTGTCTCAAGCATTGGTGTGGTGACTTGAGCTGGTGGAGTACATGGAATCACTTCATGTAGCGGGTAGTTGGGGTGTTGCTCTTCTCAGAACTCATCTTGTGCAATTGGCGTCGTGGGACCGCCACTACTAATGGGTTCACTGTGCGAAGGCACATGCGATGATACCGTTTTTTGGGTTAACTGAGGAAGGACTTCATCATATTTTTTTGTCAACATTGTCTTCGTGACCAATGTCTTCAGCTGCGGTGGTGTTAATAGCTAGAATCTCAATAGTGACATGATCCTCTGTGATAGCAGGTTCATGCACAACTATTCTTCGCTCTTGGTTGGAGGAGGCAGGCAAGGCAACAGATAGTGGCTTCACAAGCAATGGCTCTGGAGGAGCAGATGAGGACGTTGGTGCTTGCGGCTCTTGAGCTCTTTGTGAAGCCTTTGAAGAATTTGTCTTCAACCTTTTCTGAGAAGGAGCAGCTTCAGAAGCTTCCTGATGCTTGCGTTTCTTGGCTTCAGCCTCTGCTAGCTTGGTCTTCTTTCTTTCAAAAGCAACATATGGAGCATTAGGCTTCGGACCAGCAAAGCCCTTCACAAAACCTTTAGGGAAGACAATCTTCAGCACTTCTTGCCGTGAAGCCTCAGGTTCAGGTGCAACATCCTTCTTCTTCTTCTTGGCAGCAAGCTTGGGGTCGATGCCTTTCTCTTCACGGCTTCATTGTGGGCCTGAACACATTTCTCAGCATAGTACTTGAGGCGCTCTCGAGAGCCCTTGGCTTCATCATGACACTTTTGAAACTCTGCCTTCAGATCAGCCAACATCAACTTAAACTTCTGAACATTAGACACACTTAGCTTTCCCATGTGCTTCTTGAAGACGGCCTTCTCATGGTCAAGTTTGTTCTTATGCTCAATGACCTTCTGAGCAATAGCAAGTTCCTTGACAATGCAGCTTTGGAAAGCGACACTGATATCAATTGGCAGCTGCAGATCATCAATGTGAGGGAAAGTGTCTTCAACCACTCATAAATAAAGTTGTTCAGTATGTCAGCATCAAATAGAGGAAGATCTTTGAAGATCTCAGCCTCCTCCTTGCTCTTGATTAGTAGCTCCAGTGCATCATTAGCAAGGTCTTCATCACTGGACAGATCTATGATGTCATCATCATTATGCAGAATGCTTGCTGGTGTGAGGCCTTGCCCTGAGATTTTCTTAGTCTTCGGAGAGGTCCGAGACAAGTCTTCAGAATGCACACTGGTTCAGGAGGTGCAATCTTTAGTGGCTTCACTCTCAAAGCTTTTGGTGCAGATGCAGGGTTTGAAGCCTTTGACTTCTTCACTGGCTTCGAAGGTTCAGGAGCTTCAGTCTGTTGCTCATCTTGAGAAGCGTCAACACTAGCTCGTTGCTCAACACAGTGTGTAAGAAACCCATTAAAGTTATAGAAGGGGCCAATAAGATTGGGTTCGGCTCCACGACTGCCATCTAGCCTGGGTTATGCTGGACCTGGGTTGAAGTCAATCCCATAGTCCTTGTTTTGGGCAGCAGAGCCCCTGGCAAACTGATAGTTGGCCTCAAACAAATCATCATCTCGACACCACAGCAAACTTGATGGATCTGGATTTTGTGGCATTGGCTACCTCACCATGCAAGGATAGAAGCCTTGCTGAATGGCTTTAGCCTTGGTCTTGGGGTGAAGCTTCTTGTACACAACATCGGCCCATGGTGGCCTCATAGCATTCTTGCCAGCATACTCTGGGGTCACAAATTTGTAATGAAACCGTTGCTCACCCCAGTACCTACGAATCCATTGAACGCGCGATTTGCGCTCTACATAAGTTTCATCTGGATCAGATTTGTACATCTCATATAGATCTGGAGGCAAATCCAGTACAGTGTTGTCATGACACTGTCTACCCCCTTTCTTGGCTGATTTTCCTCCTGCCATTGGCTTCACAAGTGTGATTGGCTTCGCAGAACTGATTGTCTTTGCTTTGCTTGTCAAATAGGAACTAGCTTCAGGAGTGTCAAGATGATATTATAGGTAGTCTGCAAATGAATTTAGACTGTGAGAACCAAGAGACTCGCCCATGAACATGTACCTGTGAAAGAATTAGAGATGCGAGGGAAGTAAGAGAGGTCATATGCATTCTCAGAGGATTTTGAAGATAAAATCAATTTGAAGAAATTGACCTCAAGTGCGAAGATATTCACTTATTTGGATAAGTTGGTTCCAGATTTGTACGAATCCATGAATAAGTACAAGTGAGGAATCACACTAGATACGAAGCATAAGTGAAGGTACTTGCAAATCATGAGATGCGAGTAAAGGAAGATCCAGATTTGGAAGTGACAAAACAACTTTCTGAAGATATAGAAAGTTCATTGGATCAAACCGACGGTAAAAAGTAAGAGTTTATTTACCGCTCAAGAACAGATGAAGAACTGCTAGACGAGTTGGACGTAGAGGCCGAGCAGTTCGATCTCCCGTGCCCTAACTTGGCGGTGGAAGACAGCTACAGCGGCGGCGGGGCGAAGATGACCACGACCGGCGTGAGTATGACGATGGAGAGGTCGCAGCAGCGAAGCGCTTCTTCTCTAGCGACGATGAGATCTAACGACGACGCTAGAGTTGTGAGCGACACAACGATGTGAGAAGTAGAATTAATGACCGTGGGGGCATTGTATTTATAAGGAGGAGGGTTGCGCTGTGAATTTACTACCCTGCCCCTGGCGGTACGCATCTGAGCGATGCGTGTCATTCATGCACAGTTTAAACGACTGTGCCACGACCCCACCGCATAGCTAGTATGTCGGGCGGTCATTCCGGCTTCTCCGGACTCCATCATAAAGGATAAGAATAATAAATGCATTTTAAATGTTTGTTAAAATCTTCGACTGACAAGGACACACAGTGAAGACAATCAACATGTGTCAATAGAATGCATATGAAGATTTAGAGAGTAGGAGAGATGAGCACAGATGAGGTAGGGGTCCGATCACATTCACTTAGTGCAAAAGAAAACAAGTTGAAGACATAGCTATAAGTGAATGCTGTAGAGGACAGAACAAATTAAGAACTGCTAGAGATAATATATATATATATATATATATATATATATATAGATATAGATAGATAGATAGATAGATAGATAGGCAATGAGATCCAGTGACAAATCGTGAAGATAATTCATGAAGACAAATCAAATGTTGAAGACAAATCAATCAAGAAGATAAATGCAGTGGGATGCCAAACTAGAAACTTCAAGAAAGATTGGTGGTGGCGTTACCCACCGTATAGGAAGTATTAGACCCGGACATGATGCACAATTATCATGGTGCTCTGAAGTCAAATTCCGCATTAATGTCTTCACACTTAGAGTGTATATCTTCATGGACCGAAGACATGCGTTACTTTGTGTGTTGTGCACCTAAGTCATCAACATGCATAAGTGTTAGGATGTGTGTCCATTTACAGGACATTCGAGGATTCTAAGATATTTAGCTCACATCGCAACTTACAAAACCTCTTCTCATCCAAAGGCTTCGTGAAGATATCTGCCAATTGCTCTTCAGTGTTGACGTGTATGATATCAATGTCTTCCTTCAACACATGATCTCTGAGAAAGTGATGACGGATCTGAATGTGCTTTGTCTTCGAGTGCTAAACTGGATTGTGAGCAATCTTGATGGCGCTTTCATTGTCACAGTAGAGGGGCACCAGCTTCTTGTTGATGCCATAGTCCTTGAGAGTTTGCTTCATCCAGAGAAGCTGAGCGCAGCATGATCCAGCAGCAATATATTCAGCTTCAGTAGTAGAGAGTGACACACAGTTCTGCTTCTTTGAAGACCAACAGACAAGTGATCGTCCAAGAAAATGACATGTGCCTGATGTAGACTTGCAATCCACCTTGTCACTAGCATAATCAGCATCTGAGAATCCAACTAGATCAAACTTTGAGCCCTTTGGATACCATAATCCTAGCGTTGGGGTGTGAGACAAATATTGAAGTATTCTCTTCACCGCGTGGTGATGCGACTCCTTTGGTGCCGCTTGGAATCGGGCACACATGCAAACGCTAAGAATTATATCTAGCCTAGATGCACATAAGTACAATAAAGAACCAATCATGGAGCAGTATACCTTTTGATCGAACTCTTTACCATTGTCGTCGGAGCCCAGTTGACCATTTGTTGGCATTGGCGTCTTGTAGCCCTTGCAATCTTGCATTCCAAATGTTGGTGCAATATCTGCCTACCTTGTGTTTTGGAGATTGTTGACAGAAATAGGTATGGACTAATTTGTTTGCTTGTGCATATAGAGAGAAAAAGTCCATATACAACCGAAGAATTTGATGTCTCTGGTGCTGACTTCGAAGAACTTCACCGAAGTACATCTGTGTTGCAGAGAAGAACGAGCTATATTTATTGAAGTGATAGAGTCGAGAAGATTGATGTGAAGAAAATGACCCCTCGAAAGTTTACTGCTGAAGCGAAGCATTTGTTTTGGTACTGTCGTCCAAAGAAATTGACTGTGGCAATGGAAATCGAAGACTAAGTGAAGACATAGCATTCGTTTAGTTGTTCTTCTTTCATTCATTTGAGTCATAGGACCTCCGTACTATTAAGAGGGGTATAGGTTCTCGATGCTTAGATCCGCTGTGATGCTTAGACATAACCTATAAAAGATGCGAGAGAAATCTCTTTGTGCTCCGAGTGAATACTTGCCAGCAAGAGATTGTGTTTATCTTCGCTGTGAGAGATTTGCCTCGGACCGAGGAGCTAGCATTTCTTGCTCCGCAAGAAATGTTACCGTTGTGCTCAAATCTGACCGTTGGAATCGTGTCGTTCGGCCATTGGCTGAGCCCAATGTCTGATTTGGTCATTTCCCATCTGGGAAGGCTGCGGCTATAAATAGCCACCCAGCTCCAACTTTGTTGGTTGGCTGCTTCGCTTGAGATTTCTAAGAAGATTGATTCGAGCAACCCCTCTCTGAGTGATTTGAGTTTAAGATCCACCGAGAGAAAAACCTAGAGCCCAAACTTAGACAGTGGTAGAGCATCATAGTAGCTCTGAGTGAGAGTTCTTGTACCTATTACTCTTGAGAGTTGTGCACTCTCTAGACGGATAGGTTTCGGCTTCAAGTGTTGAAGAGTTGTTGTCTTCACCGAGCCTGATCTTCAGCAACCAAGAGTGATTGTGGTTCGCGAAGATCGACTGAAGGTTTGGAGATCGCCGACAAGGATCTACCACGAGTGAAATCAACCTGAGTCTGATCAGCCCTGCGTTGAAGGAGAATAGGGTGAAGAGAGTTTCTCTTCAGTGTTAATTCACAGCCCCTCCAACCAGACGTAGCCCTTTGGCAGAAGGGTGAACTGGTCTACTAAATCTCTCTGTCGCCATCGATCACCCCTAGTTATTTCTATTCTACTGCATTTCTTTCAGTAGTTATTATTCGTGCTCTGTGCTGATAGATAACTTGATCATATAGTTCTGTTGTCTCCATCCTGTGTGTCTGTGTTCATCCTCGTTCTTTGTCTTCGCCTGTATTTGTTTGTTATCATTCTGTATTTCAGATTTTCTAGTGATTTCGTCCCGTACATTTATTCTGTATCAACCATGTTGTGTCTCTTTCTGCTACATCTGTTTGCAAGTTGCATTACTCTTATTGTAGTTAAACATGTGATTCATCAAGCTCGTAATGCTATCAATGCTTTCATCGATGAATATGCTTCTGATGAAGAAGTTTGATTCTGTTCATTTCCTTCAGTACTGTATTCCGCTGCTATGATTGGGTTTGGTTTCAAAGCTTTCGAAAGAAAATTTGAATCTCCCATTCACCCCCCTCTGGTCGATATACTCTCGGTCCTAACAATTTGTATCAGAGCAGGTACTCCCTGTCTCTGTTTATTAAAGGTCTAACGTCCTTGGAGTTTTGAGTATGTCGTTCGCAGGTAGATTCTCGCACTCTAAAATGTTTCCTATCTTCGATGGAAAGACTATCTATACTGGAAGGAACGAATGAGAATCAGAATTCAAGCTGTCAACTATGATCTGTGGCAGATTGTGGAAGATGGCTACACCATTCAGCAACAAAATGATCTGACTTTCGACGATAAAGCAAATCTGCAGTTGGATGCTCAAGCAAAAGATATTATCTGTGGTAGTCTATCAAAAGACATTTTCCTCCGGTTCCATAGGCTCAACACAGCAAAGCAAATTTGGGATGCTATCAACAATGCCCATGAAGAATTTGTCACCAGATCAGATCCTCACACTAAAATGCTTCGCGTTATGTTCACTGGATTCAGAAGCCTTCATAAAGAAAGTGCCATGGAACTCACTGATCAATTGAAAAACATTATCGAATGATTACATCAGCGAGGAGTAACTGACATCACCGATAGAGATGTGGTTAACAAACTTCTGAGCTCACTTGATGAATCCTTCGATTCCATTGTATCTGAGATTAAGCAAAGGCCTGACTATGAAGAGCTTCACTATGTTGAAGTCATGACACTGCTAACTTTACATGAAGAAAAGATGGAGCTGGAAAATGCCAATCAAGATTCTTCTTTGGAAAGTGAAGGAGAAATTCTCTCACACTATGGTAGTTCTGAAGAAGAAGAAGATGTTGAGAATCAACACACCATCACTAGAGAACTTGAAATGCTCACTCAAAGGCTAAGTGATCTAAAAAGACACAATCTCTATCTCACAAATAATGACGAGCCTGATGTGCCAGAATCATCGAGAAGAGGATTGCCTCCGAAAGATATGAAGTGCTTCAAGTGCAAGTTATTCGGCCATGTCATCGCTGATTGCCCTGGTTGGGAAGAAAAACCTTGCAGCAGATGGAAATACCTTCACTGCAGTGGTTTTACTCGAATGGATCATCATACTAAGCTCTCAAAGAAAATTGCAACTCCATCATCTTTTCGATGAGACCAGTCACTAACGAGAAAGCTAGAGCTATCATTGAATCAAATTTGAAGAGGTTGTCATGGATAAACCGAGCATATGCGGATCTGACAGTGGACTCTAAAGAAGAAGCCACTGACACTGAATCAGATGATGAAGAATTCTACAAAAGGATTGGTAGAAATAATGTATATGTTGCCATGGAATCATCGAAGAACTTCAGCGAATCAGATCCTGATGATGATGCTTCAAGTAGTGATGATGAACAAGTCACTTTCTGCCTCATGGCAAAATCATCAATGTCACAACTCTAGATTATCCGAGTCTAATAGTTGCATCAGTGAGCATGCATCTTGTTAAATTCAAATGAAATTTGAATTGAGGAATTTTCAAAGCCTCAGAATCCTTTTAAAAAAATGACCAAGATAAAATCTCTTCAAATGAACCCAAGAAAATGTTTCTGTTAAACTTTGAAAAATATTGGCAAGAATAAAATTCAAACCAATATTTTTGGAGGCTTTAAAATATTTATTTTGGTCCTTTGAATTAAATCGTAAACTATTTGAATTGGATTTATTTCTGTTATAAAAGAAATACATGTCCAATAATCCTGAAACTTTAAGAGTGGCTCTGGTATTAAATCTATAGACCACATGAATATTTTCAGGAGCAACAAAAATGGTTTAGTGCTTGTACTAAATCAAAACAAACATGCAGAATACAAAAAAGGAAAGGAATTAGGAAAACAGAAAAGAGAGAGAGAAAGCCTACCTGGCGGCCCAGCCGGCCCATCACTATAGCTGGCCCAGCCTAGCCGCACACCATCCTCAACCTCCTACCAGTGGGCAGGAGGGCGTGTGCTCGCCGCACGCACACACACGCGCGCCACCTCCTGCCTCTCTGCTTTCCGCTCCGTCGCCTTGAGGACGCCATGCACCTCCTCGAGTCCAACCCGCTCTCTCTCGCCCTCTCTTCCCTCCTCCTCGTCGCTCCCCACTCAGGACCCAAGAGGGACCGAGCGCTCCCGCCAGCCATCGCACCCTGCCACGTGCCCACCGTAGTACCCTCGCCTCGCCATCTTGTCCCCTACCTCCGCTTCGACGCCGCGAAGCTCCAAACTGAAGCACGCGCCTCGGATGCCGGGAATCTTCGCCCTCGAGCTCGTCACCGCCGCATCTGGCCGCCGAAGGTCACTGTTGATTCGTGCCCTGGAGGTCATCCCCGGGCATGCTGAGCGTCTCTTCGAGTCCGCTGTGAGCACCTGAGTTGTTCCTCTTCCCCCTTCTTCGTCGTTCCCCTGCCATAGCACCGATGGCCACGAGCACCGAGCTCCGCCGTCCGCCGCGGACGATGAACCCAAGCACCCCAAGATCTAACTGACCCGTTATGCTGCCCATCTGGCTCCTGGTGCTCCGAGAATCGATTGCAACCACCACCCCTCCTGTCGTGCCCCCTAACACTGCTGCTGCGTCCGTAGCTCCGGCCGCCGCCAAGCTCCTCGCCGCCGCCTACTCCGGCCACCCCAGCTGCCTATGCTTGCTGCAAAGGATGCGCGAGGGCCTGGGCTTCTTGTAGAGGCCCTCCGTTGTCCAAATGGTCGCCGGAGTAGCATTTCCGACGACCGCCGCCGCGTCTGGCCACGCCGACGTCTAAATGCTAGCCAAACCACCTTAATTTGCACTAACTAATGACCCCCTGGGTCTATGGCAGGTGGGCCCAAGGCCCTGCTAAACTAGTTTAGATGCTAATTAAATTTTAGTTAACTTCCCAAGACACTGACATGTAGGCCCAGCCCTGCTGACAGTTTACTTAGGATTAACCTAATGTTAATTAACCCTCTATTAACCACTAGGTCACTAACCAGTGGGACCCACTGTTCAGGTTTGACCTGGACGGCCCTGTTGACCTATTGACATCACAGTGATGCTGTGATGATGCAACAATGTTTTCTGGAATTAAAATAAATTAGAAAAGGTTTTTTTTAGAAAATGCCCTAAACTTCTAAAAATCATAGAAAATAAGCCGTAGCTTAGAATGAAATAATTTATATATGAAAAATTATCAGAATAATATGAAGAATCTGATTATGGCACTTTCATGCATGTTTGAGCAAGTTAACCTCACTGAATAGGACAAATCATGTTTAGGGAAAGTTTGATAAATAGATTTGGAGTTGGAATTTGCTATATATTTGAATTCCACTTCAATTAATATGGCTAACCATTGCATTAGGTCAATTCAGTACCTTAACATGTCATGCCATTCATTTGGTTGTGCATTGCATTGAATTGTGTTCCTTCTCTGCTAGCCGGTGTTGTTCCTTCTCGATAGCCGACGTTTCCGACGTAATGACTGTTGACACTAATGAAGTGTAGTTTCATCGTCAGAAGTGCCAGGCAAGCAAACCCCCTTGATGACTCCGATACAATCCCACTCTCTTGCTCTTGCCCTATTTTTCCGCATTAGGACAACAACGATTCAATTGTTACATGTTGCGGTAGTTGAACCCATTCCTCTGCATGACCTGTCTTTGCCACAGTAAATAGTTGAAACCCACTAGCACGAGTAGGAGTTGTTTGAGCAATGATGTGCCTACTCATTCATGCTTGCTTGTCATGCCTGCTATGCTTAGAGTTATGTCAGGTATGATTCATACGGGATGGATTGGAATGGTGTTGAACATGTACTATTGTTGTTAGCTAAGTGTGTGAACACGTTATGGTAAAGGTAGCGATGAGAGGCCATGTAGGAGTACATGGTGGGTTGTCTCATTGGGACCGTCCTCAGGAACTGAGTTCTGTGTTTGTGATCCAAGATAGTTACTACCACACATTGAGTTCTGGTAACTCGACCCCTCTTGGCTTTTTAATCGCCTCGATCTCTGTCCAGGAGTTGCAACTGGTTTCTGGTGTTTGTAGGTTGTGTTAGTAGTCTACCAAGTGGCACCCGGTACAAGTGGGCTTGTGACAGACTAGGCACTATGGCACGGTGTACCAAACATAGTTCCATCCATCAAGGTGGGCTTGGGAACCCTGCACACATCGTTTGGGTCCGTGATGGAAACTTCGGCCGGACTTCCTTTGTGGGTTCAGCCTCAGATAGGCAATAAACCTGGACTAGAGTCTTGTGTGGTTAGTCAGGTCGTGGCCGACACCCTCGCCAGGCTTCTGCTTGAAGGTTGCTGAGATACATGATGTGTACATGGCGGTAAGTGGCAAGAGCGTGTGTGAAGAAGTACACCCCTGTAGGGTTATAATATGATCTATTCGAATAGCCGCGTCCTCGGATATGGACTACTTGGAACGCTTATATGGTTCATAGATAACTGGAAGTGGATACTCTAAAATGCGCAAGATAAGCATGAGTGCTATGGATGGACTTCTCGCAGGGAGACGGGAGCGGATCCATATGGTGTATTGATATAGTGAATATGTGGACTCGTGTGTGCCACCTCAAAGAAATGTTGGTAGACGTAGTACAGGTTAGCCACTGAGTCAAAGTTGGCTTGCTGCAGTTAAACTCCACCACCCCTTGTTGATAGTGGTGCATATGTAGCTAGTTCTGATGTATGTCTTGCTGAGTACCTTTGTACTCACGTTTGCTTAATTTATGTTTTGCAAAGAGACTTCTTTCTCTAGTTTCACGTGGGCTTCGATGATTAGCTTGGGAATCCCAGACAGAGGTCTGGTTCCTTTGGATGGTCTTGTAGATAGACAGGCTTTCTAGCCTTCTTTCTTTTCAGATGTCTGTACTCAGACATGTTTATGCTTCCGCTTGGCTTGTATGACTTTGAGTGAAGGGTCATGAGACTCACTGCTTGTAATAAATGCTATGATGGCTCTTCTAGGCCTTTATCTATATGAGTTGTTGAGTTACGTTGTGATGTCATGTTGTACATCGCATACTTGCATGTTATGCGTACGTGTAACGTGTATTGCTATGTGTGGGATCCAACACCTAGTTGTTTATTCTTGGTAGCCTTCCTTATGGGGAAATGTCTCCTGGTGCTTCCACTGATCCATAGTAGTTCGCTACTGCTCTGGAACACTTAGGTTGGCCGACATGTATCCTTCTTTGTTCCTGTGTCTGTCCCTTCGGGGAAATGTCACGTATTGTTCCTTTAAGTCCTTGTAGCTTGCTACAACTTGGGTTCATACATTGATGACCGACACGTTCATTGCTGGGTTAAGTATGCCTGTCCCTGTAAGTTTGTGCCACCTTGGGTTTACGACTAGTCATGTCGGCCCGGGTTCTTTGTCATATGGATGCTAGCGACACAATCATATACGTGAGCCAAAAGGCGCAAACGGTCCCGGCCTAGGTAAGGCTGCAGGCGTGGGGATACCGTGCGTGAGGCCGCAAAGTGATATGATGTGTTACATGCTACACTACTGGAATCCACTTCTTTGCCGTCCGCTTGCTGACGGCAAATAAGGTCTTTGCCGTCAGCCACAAGAAAACGGATGGCAAAGATGTGGCTGATGGCAAACAAAGTCTTTGCCATCAGCCTGTTCTTTGCCGTCCGCTGGCTGACGGCAAAGAATCTTTGCCGTCCGCTAGCAGACGGCAAAGAGGTGGGTGGGTCCAGTTATTGTTTAACCAACTCAATCCCACCGGCCCCACCTCTTTGCCGTCTGCAAGCGGACGGCAAAGAAACTTTACCGACCGTTGGCTGACGGCAAAGAGGCGGGTATGTTAACGGCCGTCCCGCCCCCCTCTCTTCTCTCCACTCTCTCATTCCTCCCCACCCACACCCGCGCCGCCGCCGCTGACCCCGTCTGCCGTAGCCGCCCCGCCGCCCCGCCCCGCCGCCCCCCACCCCTCCCCTCGCCCCCCACCTCCACCGCACCCCCGCCGCCCCTTCCACGTCGCCCCGCCCCCTCCCCTCCTCCCATCCCCCACCCCCCACCCCCCGCCACCGTCCCCGACCCCTACCTCAGCCGGCCGCCCCCCCGCCCCCGCACCCCTCCCCACCTCCACCGCGGCCCTGCCGCCTCTTCCATGTCGGCAGCCGCGCCGCGGCCGTCATCTGCCCCTCGCCGTCCCCCCGCCCCGTCCCGCCGCGGCCGTCCGGCCTCCCCCTCCACCGGGTCGCCGCCTCCTCCAGCGGCCGCCGCAGCCGTCCGGCCGCCCCCTCCACCAGGTGAGCTCCTCCCCTTTTTTTGTTTAATTAGTTTCTTTCTGTTTCTTTTAGTTTACTTTCTGTTTTAGTTATAGTTTTAGTTTAGTTTTAGTTTTAGTTTAGTTTATTTTAGATTAGTTTTAGTTTTAGTTTATTTTAGTTTAGTTTAGTTTATTTTAGATTAGTTTTAGTTTATTTTAGTTTAGTTTATTTTAGATTAGTTTTAGTTTTAGTTTAGAAGAAGAAGTAGACGGAGGAGGGAGGAACAGGAGGAGGGAGAAGAAGAAAGAAGAAAAGAAAAGAAGAAGAAGAAAAAGCAGCAGAAGAAAGATGAAGGCAAAGAATCGTGAAGAAGCAGAAAAAGAAAAATGCAGAAGAACATGATAGAAAAAAGCAGAAACTCAGAAGAACGACCCTACCTCACCAGCCAGCGTAAGAACAAAGAACAGCTAAGAAGAAGCAACTCACTTCTACATAGAGACCAGAAAGAACAAGAAGAAGACGCATCGCTACTCGCAGACAGAAACAGAGAAGACCTACTAAGACAGTCAGAGGACGGAGGACGTGACAGGTCCCCCAGAAGAAAACGATAACGTAGAGCGAGGAGGAGCAGGAGGCGAGCGATATATTAAAGGGAAGCAAGAAACGCTCATAGCACCGACAGGAAATAATTAATCCGGAAGGTAGGGCATGCAAGGTGGCAATTAGCACCTACGAAGAAGAGAACTTCCAATATAGAAAAGAATCAGAGGAGGAGGGAGGAGGAGGTCAGCGAAGGAGGAGGGAAGGAGGAGTGAGGAGGCCGCTGGAGGCTAGGAGGACGCGAGACTTTCGGAGGAGAGAGAGAGGTCCCTACTCGCCCCTCGTCCTCCTAACCTCGCTCATCACAGAAGAAGAGCAGAAGAAGGTATCGACAGAAACCCACGACGAAGAAGCAGCCGATATGAACGAACTCCCTTACAGAAAGGGTATAGCTCCAGACCAGAAACCGCAGAAGAAGAAAAGAAGACTAAGACCATGAACGAAGACGACGAGCTACGGCGAAATGGAACGCGGGAAGTAGGAAGCCTAGGCAAGTTAGCTGGACGGACGGAAGGAGGGAGGAGGAGGAGGAGCGATATCATACACATACGGACCAGTAGAGAGGACTAACTCACTCCTAGAAGAGGACGCAGTTTAGAAGATAGAACGGGTAACCTAGATACCCAGAGAGCGAAAAATTAACGAAGATCATCAACGAGGAAGGTAGGAGGTAGGATCCCCTGAGGAGAGGCCGCACGACCCCTTCGCACGCAACCCATAGCCCCCCTTCAATTAAGTTATCATAGAAGAAGAAGAAGAAGAATGATGCGAGGGGGTGAGCGCCTAGCGTTAGGAACGGCAGGAGCGAGTGATGGAGGAGCAAAGAAGAAGAAGAAGGTAAGAATGAAGTTAGGACGAGACGAATAGAAAGAAAAAAAGAACAGAAGAAGAGCAGGGTAAAGGAATCAGAAGCCCAAGGAGCAAGAAAAGAAAGAAGGAGAAGCAAGAATGACATGAAAAGAGAAAAGAAGAAAGAAAGAAGAAGAAGATACCACAAACAGACAAGAAAGGAAAGACGAAGAAGAGACAGGAGAAGAACAGCAAGAAAGAAGAAACGCATGCAGAGAACGAAAAGAAGAAAAGAGAGACTGAGAGGGAGGAGAGGAGGAGGCAGGAAGAAGAAGACAGAAGATCAGAAGGAGAAGAAAAGACAAGGGAAAGAAGACGGAGAAGAAGAAGAAGAAGAGGAAGAAAGAAGAAAGAAGAAGAAGAAAAAAGAGAAGAAGAAGAGAAGAAGAAGAAGAAGAAGAGAAGAAGAGAAGAAGAAGAAGAAGAAGAAAGAAGAAAGAGAGAGAAGAAGAAGAAGAAAGAAGAAGAAGAAGAGAAGAAAGAAGAAGAAGAAGAAGAAAGAGGAGAGGAGGAGAAGAAGAAGAAGAAAGAGAAGAAGAAAGAGAAAAGGAAAAAAGATACCCGACCCGACCCCGACACCCGACACCCCGACACCTCGGCACGACACCCCGACCCCGACCCCCGACCCCCTGACACCCACACCCCGACCCCGACCCCCGACCAACCGACATGACACCACACCCGACCCACACCCCAACCCGACCCCGACCCCGACACCCTGACACCCCGACCCCGACAAGGACACTCCGGCACGACACCCCGACACCCTGACACCACACCCCGACCCCGACCCCGACCACCGAAACCCCGACACCTGACACCCTGCCACCGACACCCTGACACCACACCCACCCTTACCCCCGACCCCCGACCCCCGACAATAAGTAGTAGAAGAAGAAGAAGATGAAAAAAAAGTAGAAGTTGAAGATGAAAAAAAGAAGTAGGAAAAGAGGGCGCCCGGGGACGAGCGGGTTAGGGGGTTCGTCGGTGTCGATGGAACCCTAAATAGCAAGTATCGTCGGTGTGAGGTACATGTGGCCGTCGGTGTCGAACACTACATCCATGTCCCACAAGTGACGCCGACGTCCGGCGTCCCACAGCAACAGTCCTCGGCGTCGATGGCGGTCGAACACCATTGCGAATTTGTCTGGCAGCCTCTGCGATGACGATTAAAAGGCAAGTGTTGAAACTTGAAACACCCAAACTGACTCAAGTCAGTTTGGTTGTTTGAAATTTCAAAACTTGGCTTTAATCCTCATCGCAGAGGCTGCCAGACAAATTCGCCAAGGTGTTCGACCGTCATCGGCCACCAGAACTATTGTTGCGGGACGTCGGGCGCCGGCTTCACTTGTGGGATGTGGATCTAGTGTTCAACGCCGACCGCCTCATGTAACTTGCACCGATGGTAGTTGCTATTTAGTTTACCCGGGGACGAGCGGGTTAGGGGGTCATTGTCGATGGAACCCTAAATAGAAAGTATCGTCGATGCGAGATACATGTGGCCGTCGGTGTCGAACACTACATCCACGTCCCACAAGTGACGCCGGCGTCCGGCGTCCCACAGCAACAGTTCTCGGCGTCGATGGCGGTCGAACACCATTGCGAATTTGTCTGGCAGCCTCTGCGATGATGATTAAAAGGCAAGTGTTGAAACTTGAAACACCCAAACTGACTCAAGTTGGATTGGTTGTTTGAAATTTCAAAACTTGGCTTTAATCCTCATTGCAAAGGCTGCCAGACAAATTCGCCAAGGTGCTCGACCGTCATCGGCCACCAGAACTATTGTTGCGGGACGCCGGGCGCCGGCTTCACTTGTGGGATGTGGATCTAGTGTTCAACGCCGACCGCCTCATGTAACTTGCACCGATGGTAGTTGCTATTTAGTTTACCCGGGGACGAGCGGGTTAGGGGGTCATTGTCGATGGAACCCTAAATAGCAAGTATCGTCGGTGCAAGATACATGTGGCCATCGGTGTCGAACACTACATCCACGTCCCACAAGTGACGCCGGCGTCCGGCATCCCACAGCAACAGTTCTCGGCGTCGATGGCGGTCGAACACCATTGCGAATTTGTCTGGCAGCCTCTGCGATGATGATTAAAAGGCAAGTGTTGAAACTTGAAACACCCAAACTGACTCAAGTCGGTTTGGTTGTTTGAAATTTCAAAACTTGGCTTTAATCCTCATCCCAGAGGCTGCCAGATAAATTCGCCAAGGTGTTCGACCTTCATCGGCCACCAGAACTATTGTTGCGGGATGCCGGGCGCCGGCTTCACTTGTGGGATGTGGATCTAGTGTTCAACGCCGACCGCCTCATGTAACTTGCACCGATGGTAGTTGCTATTTAGTTTACCCGGGGACGAGCGGGTTAGGGGTCGTTGTCGATGGAACCCTAAATAGCAAGTATCGTCGGTGCGAGATACATGTGGCCGTCGGTGTCGAACACTACATGCATGTCCCACAGGTGACGCCGGCATCCGGCGTCCCACAGCAACAGTTCTCGGCGTCGATGGCGGTCGAACACCATTGCGAATTTGTCTGGCAGCCTCTGCGATGACGATTAAAAGGCAAGTGTTGAAACTTGAAACACCCAAACTGACTCAAGTCGGTTTGGTTGTTTGAAAATTTCAAAACTTGGCTTTAATCCTCATCGCAAAGGCTGCCAGACAAATTCACCAAGGTGCTCGACCGTCATCGGCCACCAGAACTATTGTTGTGGGACACCGGGCGCCGGCTTCACTTGTGGGATGTGGATCTAGTGTTCAACGCCGAGCGCCATATGTATCTGGCACCGATGACACTTGCTATTTATGGTTCCATCGACGCCAAGGAACCCCCTAACACTTGCTATAGGTGTCTTCAATCATCAGTATGCGTGACCACTATGTGTCTCCCGTTCGAAAGGGTTACATCTATAAATATGCATGCATTTGCATATTTATAATCGTGATTCTTTCGAATTGTCCAACGTTATCCATGGACAGCCCGAGTATGTGTAGATTGGGTTCGTTTTCCCATATGCTCAGCTCCGGATCCGATGCAGAATTTCGTCAGTGCCTCCCTGTTGTTCTCCGGGTACACATTCTCTCTGCTTATTGTAATGTAGGCAAAACGGGCAGACAGATGACATGGCACAAAACGGGCAAAAGAACCGAACTAGATGCAGATGGGAATGTGATGATGGTGCACACATCGGATGGTGAAACGAGGGAGCGCTTCGATGCATTACATAAGGAAAAAATGGCAGATCCAAGGCATCCTCGAGTCGCCGTCAGCACAGATGGGTTCAGTGTGTTTGGTCAGATGGCAGCCCCATACAGCTGTTGGCCCGTGTTTGTCATTCCACTCAATCTCCCCCCGGGCAGATTATGCAACGAAAGAATATTTTCTTGACGTTGATAATTCCAGGGCCCAACTATCCGGGGAAGAATATGAATGTGTACATGCAGCCGCTTAAGGATGAATTGCAAGAAGCTTGGGATAATGGGTTCAAGACATACGACGCCTTTAGCAAACAGAACTTCATAATGCGTGCCTGGTACATGTACTCGACGCATGACTTGCCAGCGTATGCGCTATTCATTGGCTGGTGTGTGCATGGAAGGTTCCTGTGCCCCACATGCAAGGGAGCTCTTGAGTTTCGTTGGCTGACGGCAGGGCGCAAGTATAGTTGCTTCGACTTGCATAGACCGTTTCTACATCCTGGCCATAAGTTCAGGAAAGACAAGAAGAACTTCATCAAAGGTAGAGTTGTCAAACACTCTGCACCACCTGCGTTGACAGGCCAACAGACCCTAGATCAGTTAAACGCTCTCGAGCTAGATCCAGAGCGTCCAGGGTATTTCAAGGGGTATAATAAGGAACACGCCTAGACTCACAAGACATGCTTATGGGATCTGCCTTACTTCAAAGACCTCCTTTGCCCACACAACATCGACGTGATGCACACTGAAAAGAATATCGCCGAAGCCATTTTTGGTACATTGTTCGGCATAGAGGGGAAATCAAAGGATAATCCTAAGGCTAGAGTCAATCAAGAGGAGCTATGTGATAGATCGTTACAAAACATGAAAGAACCGAAAGGAAAGGGGATCAACTGGACGAAGCGAAAGGCATGGTTCAATCTTGGAAGGCAAGCTATGAAGGAAATTATTTTGTGGGTGAAAATGCAGTTGATGTTCCCCGATGGGTATGCAGCAAATCTAAAGAGGGGAGCGAGTCGTCAAAAATTGAAAATATTTGGTCTAAAAAGTCATGATTGGCACATATGGATTGAGCGGATAATGCCAGTGATGTTGCGTGGCTTCATCCCTGAGGATGAATGGCTAGTACTGGCAGAGCTGAGCTATTTCTTCTGTGTTCTTTGTGCAAAAGAACTATCGCCTGGCCTCCTAGAAGAAATGGAACAGTTGGCGCTGGAGTTGATCTGCAAGTTAGAGAAGATCTTTCCGCCAAGCTTCTTTAATCCAATGCAACACTTGATTTTGCATCTCCCGACCGAGGCACGATTGGGGGGGCCCGTGCAAAATCGTTGGTTCTACTCAACTGAGAGGATGCAGAAGACGCTTCGAGCAAAATGTAAAAATAAACGTAGAATAGAAGCATCGATGGCGGAGGCATTCATCACTGAGGAGGCGGCAAACTTCGTGACCGCACACTACGAAGCCAAAAATCGTCATTTGCATAATCCGAAGCCTCGGTACAATGCTGACGAACCTCAAAAGGGTCAATCCAACCTCAGCCTATTCAAAGGGAATCTCGCACCAGCCGGTGGTTGGAAACCAGTAAGGTTGGATGTTGAAGAATGGCGGACCATTTCGCTGTATCTCATCAACAACCTAACAGAAGTGCGGCCGTACATCGAGTAAGATCTCGGTACATTGTTTCACAACTTCTAATTCCTTTGAACTTCTCTTATTACTGGATTTTTGATGTAGTCGATAGTCGCCATATTCTCGTATGGAGCGGTGATCCAAAAGGATTCCGTCAAAGAGTATGAGCTTCTGGCAAAACAAGGAGCCGAATTTCCCGGTTTCATCTCTTGGTTCAAAAAAACGGTAATTTCCATTAGACACTTTTTTTCTTTGGCTAATTTGCGACTAATGCAACAATCCTTTCGTATTAAACTTGTAGGCTAATTCAGAGATTATGGATGCCGAATTGAGACAAGTAGCTAATGGTTTTGACTATAAGGTCTGTTCATTTGACAAATACGACATCAACGGGTATCGCTTTTGTACCTATGGCAAAGAGCTATCTATGGCCGACCAAAAGTCTACAAATTGTTGTGTCTCTGCTATCGGCGAAGGAGGTATCGAGTATTATGGAAGAGTTGAAGCAATTTATGAACTTGAATTCTATGGTGAAAACCCACCAAACGTCGTAGTCTTCAGATGTTATTGGTTCCAGCCGAGGGAGACTAGAAGGACTCATGAATATATAGGGCTAGTCGAAATCAAACAAAGCACCCATTTGGATGTTCCCGATGTCTATATTACGGCTCAACAGGCAACCCAAGTTTTCTATCTACCGTGGGCCTGTCAAAGTGATCCAAATCTCAGTGGTTGGGACGTCGTTTATGAAGTGCCGCCACGTGTTAGACCACCTCCCCCCAATGAAAAGGATTATGAACCTCACATTAACCAAGACACATATGACAAAGGAGAATTCTTCCAAGAAACACGTCTTTCCAAAAAACGTTTCAAGAACCGCTCTACTCCACCCCAGAACATTGAAGTAGACAACGATAGTGAATCCGACTTCACCCCTGAGATGGAACAAGAAGAGCCGGAAGAAGAAGAAGTTACTGCTGCAAATGACCTGTCAATGCTTGAACGATTACGTAAAGGTGGCCTTCCACATGATGATGCATTTATTAATGATGATGATGAGCACGTCATTACCGATAGTGATGATGATGATGCTTTTATTAATGATGATGACGAGCACGTCATTACCGATAATGATTATTAGGTATTCAAATTTTTATGTTGTACTTGATTTATATAGTTATTTGTATGATTGTATGATTTATATAGTTGGTATTTATAATTTTCTTACTTTGTATGATTGTTTCTTATACATAGTGCCATGGTCTTGATTTTCATCCCGATCGGCCCTCGCCCGCTTTATGATTCGGATGTGGTAAATTCTCTTTCATAACTATTTGTTGCATTTCGCATTTATGCAAATTATGGCCATCAAGTTGACATAGAGATATTTTAATCTAGGAGGTATGTGAACCGGAATTTGAAACGGACCCTCTTGTCGAGAAGTTAAATTTAGTTGAAAAAGAAAATGAGTATTTGAAAGAAAAAATTAAAAGAATTGAAGAAGAGAAGATGACATTGGAGTTGTATGTTGCCGATGCCATCGATGATCACAAGATGAAGATGAATGCAATGCGCTTGAAGATGGATGCAATGCGCCTGAAGCTTAAGAAGATTAGAAAATATGCCATTGATAATGAGGCTTGGTATCATTATGCCGTTGGATCAATTGTTACCTTAGTTGCGATCTTCATCACATTTTGTTGTGATGAGGGTAAGTTTTCTCTAGTGTTTTGCTTTACAAATGGATACTTAGCTTATTTTCCTCCTAAATGGCATAATTACCTAAGTTAGATAAAAAATAAGCTATACTTAGCTTATTCAGTTCATTTATGACATACTTAGCATACTTAGGTAAAAAATGGCATGATAATCTTTGTTAGCTCCAAAATGATATAGACTTAGCTTATTTTCCTCGAAAATGACATAATAACCTTACTAAGCTCCAAAATGACCTATTTACCTACCTTAGCTCTAAAATGACCTACACTTAGCATTTTTACCTAGCTTAGCAATAAAAGGACATTTTTACCTACCTTAGTTAGAAGAAGAAGAAGATAAAGAAGAGGAGAGGAGAAAAAGAAAGAGAAGAAAAAAAATCTTCTTCTTCTTCTTCTAACTAGTCTTCTTCTTCTTCTTCTTCTTCTTCTTCTTCTTCTTCTTCTTCTTCTTCTTCTTCTTCTTCTTCTTCTTCTTCTTCTTCTTCTTCTAACTTTCATCCTTCCCAATTTGCAGATTTGCTTTACATGAGGAAGCTTGGATTCATGGAGTGTACTATTCTTGTGGTGCTTCCTTGTTGTTTATGAAAACTTGTTTGGATATGTATGTCTATATGGATATGTTGTTGGAAACTTGTTTCTGGTTATGTATATATGGATATGTTGGACTTTGTTGAACTATGTTGTTGGATTGGATGAAATATGTTGTTGCACATGCTGTTGGATATGTATGCATGTATATCTGTGTTTGAAACCATGTCTAATTAATGGGATTTAAATAAAAACAGGGGATATATAGCCTCTTTGCCGTCCGCTAGCAGACAACAAAGAGCTTTGCCGTCCGCTAGCAGACGGCAAAGAGGACATGTGGCAGTCACCTGTGCAAACTGGGAACACTGGCTGCCTATTTGGTCATTTTGCCGTCTGCTGGCGGACGGCAAAGTGACCATCTATGCCGTCTGCCAGCAGATGGCAATGATTCAAACCTCTTTGCCGTCTGCTGGCGGACGGCATATCTAGACACGTGGCAGCTTCCCAGTGCTGCCTAGCTAGGCTCTTTGCCGTCCGCCAGCGGACGGCAAAGATCTTTGACTCTTTGCCGTCCGCTGGCGGACGGCAAAGAGCACCGTTAACCCCCTAACGGCTCTCACGCCACCGCACTGCCGTCAGCTGTCTTTGCCGTCTGCTGGCCTTGGATGGCGGACGGCGTAATGCTTTGCCGTCCGTTTCTAAGAAGCGGACGGCAAAGAAGGCCTTTGCTGGCAGGCTTTCATCCGGACAGTTTGCCGTCCGCTAGCGGACGGCAAAGCATTTCGCCGTCCGTGATCTATGCCTTTGCCGTCCGTCATGGCGGACGGCAAAGAAGCTGATTAGTGCTAGATCGGTGTGACTTAGGATCGGGTCCCGACAATCAAAGGATCAGGTATCGTCAAAACACCTAAGATCCATGAATGAATATTCACCTGAATACATTTCATATGCTAACATGATGAACTCGAAATGCTTGAAAGAAATCTCTGGAAGACCGAAGGATTACTGGTCGAAGAGATGGAGAAAAATCATAAGTTGGTCGAACAGCAAGATGCTTTTTCATCAACTATTGATGATCTTACCACTCGATATGACTCACTTACAGTCGACTACGAGAGTTTATCAGATGAACTCCTTAACAGGAATCAAGAACTCGTGTCAATGAAAGAATCTCATAATGAGCTGGTGTTAGAAAATGCTTCTCTCTTCGCCGAGCAATCTGATCGATTTCCTGATGATTTTGTTCCTCCATGCTTAAAATGTCTAGAACATAGAAATGCTAATTCTCATGCTAAACCTTCTAATAATGTTACTGAGAATATTGCTACTACTGAAGTTGGTGCTACTAATCCCTCGTCCGAGGATTTTACTGCAATTACTGAAGAGAATTGCAGGTTAAAGGGCTTACTTGAGACTGGAATGCTAAGGAGCCTAAAAGGGCATCAAACCTTATGTGATGTGCTCAAGAAGTCCATACTTCAAGAAAATCCTCAGAAGGAAGGGTTAGGTTTCGAAAAGAAACTTAATGTGGATGGATCATATTGGCCTCCCGAACAGTATCCTCGTACGACATGGATTCGTGCAAAGAGTAAAACCCTCGAACCTGAAACTCTAACTGGTTATCATTCACCCATTCCTGTTGATACTGACGAGTCTGATGACTCAAATTACAAACTCTTCAAACAATAGAATGGTAATGTTTTCACTCGATATGTTGGAACTAACTGCAGGACAGGTTCACCCATGAAGCAAATTTGGGTAAAGAAGTGCACCGTATAAAATTTATCTATTACTGCTAACCTGACGGTGCAGGATAATCATCGACGAAGAAATGATTGTCATTCCAAGTCTACCCGAATATCATTCTCGAATGATTATCACCCTGTACTATGTCAGAAGGAGTATATACGTACATCTTCAAACCATAACACTCATGTATCTGGAAACAACTTCAATGCTTATTCCTATGACTATTATCATAATGCACAGGTGTCTCGCAGGACTCACCGAAAAAATGTTCCTAGCCAGTCAAAGCAGATGAGATCCTCACCTCCCACGCAAGTGTGGGCTGTGAAGAAGAACTAATCATTTCTTGCAGGAAACCCTCTCAGGGATATCTCATGTTTATCTCAAGCCCTAAGATCAATTATTGTTGGTGCTTCTCTTTCTGCGTTTTCTCTTGAAGTGTTTGTGTTTTGAGTTAGTTCTTTTTCTGGTTTGTTCTCGGTTCGTCGTGTCACAAACATGCAACTTGACCTAAAGAAGATTTCACTCCGACGTCCTTGGTCGTAAATGAAATCAACTTCAACATTTCATCTGTTTGGCGCTTGCGCTTCCTCAAACCCTTCGGCATCCACTTCAGTTACCGAGATTTTCGCAGGAAATGGCTGACACGTGCCCATGAACTCATGCTCGTGATCTCGTCCGTTGAATGTGGAACGTCCCTGGTTTTTCGGCCGTAGATTTTGGAGTGGGTAGTTTCTCTCTTAGGCTATATAAACTCCCACTCCAGGCTTCTTCTTCCTTAGTTCTTTCCCTGTTTGGCCTCTAACCCTCCTCTAGCTCTACTCCCGAGCCCGAGCTCGAAGCAGCGCCAACGTCAAGCCTCGCCGTGCAACTCCGGCGGAGCTCCGTCACACTTGGTCATGCCTGTGCGGTAACTCATCTCTCCGGTGCTACCGTAGTTGATCTGTCTTGCCAAGTTAGGGCATTCAAATCTAGAACTTGCCATATTTCCTTCCTGTTCTAGGGCAGTTCATCCCGACGCCATTTATCCTATGTTATTTTCTTGCAGTAGATCTTTAGGGTTCACTAAGTTTTGACCTGTACGGTTTGTAGTGGTTCCTCGTACTAGTCTCTTGGATCTAGGGTTCACTGTGTGTACATCGAAAGATTAGAGGATTAGTTATGTCATCTTTAGGCATACTGCAATTCACTCGACGATATCTTGCAAGTGTATGCCGTGAATCCCATGCTTCTTCCGAAAACTTATCTGTTTTAAGTTAAAATGCCTCTGTGCATGTTTGTGACTTCTTCTTGTGTTTTCCTTAGTATTTGCGTTTTTCTCTCAGGAGTGGTCATGGTAAATAGTTCGGATGAGCATTCTGGTTCCGAGGTGGAAATTCCACAGCAGCCACGTGTGGCTGACACAGCAAAGGTGGTTGAAAGAAAATCCGCAAAGCCACCAAAAGCACCGAAGAAAAATGTTGAATCATAATCTGCTGAAGAAGATGATGATGTTCCCTCAGCTCAGAGTCACCCAGAGGATGAGCTCGTCACACACTCTAAAACCATGTTCTCTGATGAAAATCCCAAGAAGAGTGGCCATGGAAGAGAAAGGAACACTGCGGCTTAAATGTCTGATCAGGAAACGTACAAGACTCCACCTGGAGTAGAAACAGCTCAAGAAAGGAACAACAGGTTGCAAAAGATTCGCCTTCACTAGGCGAAGAAATGGTTCAATTATGAGAACATTCGAAGAAAATACCAGATCTTGTTTGCATTCACTCCTCCGTGGAATGACTGCATTGCGGAGGGCTGCCTAGGTCCTAATGATGAAAAAGCCAGACCAGCTCCTCCTCCCATTGCTCATGCAGACTCGTTGAAGATTATAGCTGATTTTCCAGAGGAAGTTGAGAAACGTGCAAAGGCCAAGGCCAAGCGTGATGCCACAGAGGTGAAGGAAAATCAAGTGGAACAGCGAAATGTTGAGTTGACTCAACAGGATGTGCTAGAGAAGAAGGAAAGGGCGTCTGCCCGAAAAGAAAAGAAGAAGAGGAAGTCTGTTTCCCCTCGAGCTCCGAAAAAGAAGTATGTTGCAAGTAAATCTAGAAAGGTTGCATCTACCTCATCTGATGAGGACTCTTCTGATGATAATGCTGGTGAAGAAATTCCTATGTATGATCAAAGAGCACTGTTTGATAAGCCCTACTAGACTCCATCTCCAGCAAAGATTTCGCCACCAGTGAGATCTTCACCAAGGCTTGCTCCCATCCCCTCAGATAAACCTTCGGGTTCTGCTGCCCCAGTGTCAAAGAGAAAGTTGATTACTGATGAAAAACTACTATTTCTGCGAAGAAGGCGAAGAAAATCATTCCTGCACCCACAGAGGAATATGATTTTGATCTTATATTTGACATCATTGAAGGTGCCTCCTATGAAGCTAATCCAGATGAGTTGAGCAGCTTGGGTCTGCCTGAAGATGTTACCAAGATGGTAGCAAAGCACTTCTCTGAGCTAAGAGAAATTACCAAAGAACTTAGTCAAACTGTCGATGATAAGAAGCTTCTTGAGAAAATGAGAAGGGAAGCTAAATCTGAGTCTGAAAGAAAAGACATAAACAAGGGAATCCTTGAGATCACCAAAGCCCTCACTGTCATGAGAAATAACAAGATTTATTGGCACTCCAAGATGAAGATAGATGTGTCTCAGCTTTGTGATTGAAGGAATGACGAGATTAGGCGTCAAGCAGATCTTGCTCGTCATAGAGAAAGAGAAGAGAAATGTCAGAGAGCTCGGCTAGAGCCAATAAGCCAAAAGAGATCAAGGATCGTCATATCCAATCTGCACCTACTGAAGCACCCGTTGATACAAGTGTCCCACTGCAACAGATTCCACCAACCCCTCATCTCGAGGAAGTTACTGAACAACAGTCTATGCCAGCAGCAGTTGTTATTCCTACCTTAGCTGCACAAGAAGCTGATGTAGTGGACATTTATCTGGTTAATCATGATGAAGCAAATGTCATGCCCGAGCAAAATGTTCTTGAAGAAAGAATTGACGAAGAGATTGAGATGGAAAAGGCAACTTCATCGCCTTTGAAGGAAATTCAAGCTGAACCCTCTGGATCCACCAAGGAGGGTGAGAAGGTTGAGGGGGAGCTAATTGCTTCCCAAGGAAATATCCCTACGGTCTCCTCATCTGGTGCTCCCTACATCGATGGAGGTTGACCCTGCTCCTGGTTCTTTGGCTTCACAGCCAGAACAGGAAGAGAAGAAATTTGAAGAGCCCATGGCTCCCAAAGAAAAAGGACAAGAAGTTGCACCGCCAGTTTTGCTACACCAAGTTGTACCACCAGTATTGCCTCAGTAGACTAAAGGAGATCAAGTTGTGACTCAAGAGTCTGAAAAGTTTGTTGTGCCACCCATAGTTGAGAACTCACCAAAAGAAAAGGCCCTAGTGCATGAATCTGAGAAAGCCGCTGAAGGAGATCCAGTGAAGAAAAATGATGGTCAGTCTGGTGATCCTATGCCATCTGCTTCAGAAAAGGTTATAAAGCACCTTGCACCATTGAAGCCCATTGATGAGAATGCTCCAACCTCTGAAGATGTTCAGTCGATGGAAATTAGCGAGGAAGAACTTAAGAAGAATCCTCAGGAATCATTCCTGCTATTTTCAGATGAGTATGGCCCCAATGGCCCCGCATTCAATGAATAGCTTTATTCATCGAAGCTTGCATTCTTTGGGGTCAGCCCGTACGAAGGAGAAAGGACATCTTTGTCATCGAGGTTCTGGACAGAAGAACAAGCAATGTATTATGCTCGGATCTTGTTTGGCAAGCACAAAATCTTCAACCATAAGATATTAAACTTGGCCAAGCTCGAAGATATGCCTTGCTTCTTGAATGCAATTGATCATATAGAACATGCTCTTCTGAAGGGTTTCATGCGCTTTAATCATGGATGGAACAAATAAGTTATTCATCAATTCTATGCCACACTGTACATCACAGGAGAAATGCCAAACACATTAACTTGGACGCTTGAATGGATGACTGGGAGAGAGATAATC
This sequence comes from Thinopyrum elongatum, assembly GCA_011799875.1. Taxonomy (NCBI): domain Eukaryota; kingdom Viridiplantae; phylum Streptophyta; class Magnoliopsida; order Poales; family Poaceae; genus Thinopyrum; species Thinopyrum elongatum. The sequence goes on from CM022298.1 coordinate 148,484,841, forward strand.
AAATGCTCGGCATATCATTTTCTGGCTTTGCTAAATTTGCCTCGATGTGAATTTGAGAACGACAGAGAGCACAGACTGCATTTCTGGGAAGTGTCCGAAGCACAACTCCACGTCCTGATGGATCCCACCATGGTCGGAGACGAATGCATTGATGTTGATTCGAAGAAGTTGACTTTTGACAACAAAGTACTATTCCACATTCTGTGCAATACTATCACGCCAACGAACCAGCCCAACTCCATCAAAGGAATCATGGGAAATGCACTTGTGGCAATATCTCAGGGAATCAAATTTGACATTCCAGATCTTTTCATTCAGAACCTGGCATGTGCTGCAGATAGCCCTCAGTCTTTAAAACCCTATGCTCCATGGATTATGTTTGCCATTGAGCAGCTTACAAATGAGAAATTCTTCTAGGCTTACATACCAAAGGTATTCATGCCACCTATTCATGAAACTCTGCGCATCGTGAAGGATAATTGCAAAGGGAAGGAACCGGTCGATACTGCTGCAAACGCTTCTGCGTCTAAAAATGCTCCGAAAGTTAAGGAAGCCAAGGTTGAAATCCCCCGCGAAGAAAATCCATCAATCTATGAGATTTGTATTCACACGCAGTAGACTCTGGAAAGACACATCAAGATGGATAGAAAAGAAAAGGTAGATTTGATGACTGAGCTAAATCTGACTCATAATCACACTCATCAAATACTTCTGCATGAGAAGGATGCAAGGAAGCGATCATGGACCTTGCTGTGGAAGCTTTACTCTTGCAAGGACCTAGCTAAGAAGGGCCTCTTCAAGGAGTATGACTACCTGGACTTGCTAGCTGTTCCGCGCATCCGAAGACAAACTCCAGTACTCCCACAATGTTCTGACTCAACGGATCTGCTATTTGTCAATCACGATGATGAAATTGCAGATACAGCCGGTACTCGCATTTACAAACCAGATGTCCATCCCTCCAAGGCTTCCAAGGCCAAGGCTGCCACTCCTGCTTCTGCCTCGACCATTCCGCACTCTTCTGACTCTGACTCTTTGAGTGGTTTCAATTCGAATTCAGAAGATTTTCCCTCGGAGTGATTCCTCGCATGTCTTCTCGTTCTTTTTGACACTTGTTGATAAAAGGGGGAGAATTACATCGAGTGATAGTTTATCGGGGTTTGCAGGGTATGTTTTTCTTTTGCCATTTGGTTTTCCCTCGAACAATTTGCTTCTAGAACTTATCGCATCGCTTGTGGTGTTGAGAAACTCGGTCGTCATGTAACGTTAATAACCCCTGCCTGCAATGTCATTTGCTTCACTCTATTTGTCTGCAGGTACCATCGAATGTTTATCCAATGATTGATTATCATCGGAAATCATTTATCTTACAGGGAAACATATCTATCGGAGTAGAGCAGAAAATCATCATATGATGATACTGATTCGAAGAAACACTTCGAGTACCGAACAGACTGTATCTTCTTTGGTTGGATATGATTTGAGTATTATCCTTTGTTATCTAACCTTGCAGGATGAGAAAGTCAGTCTATGCACATTTGCCGCACTTGAAGGCTATCCCTATGACTGACAAAGTGGTTTCCTCATAGATATCCTTCTGTATCAGTTATATTGCAGGAAAACCATCTCCAAAGCGTATCCACTTCGAGCAAAATATTCTCATTTTATCCTGCTCTGACCATACAGAATACCTAATATGCAGGAAAACTACATCTCGTGTGCATTCAAATTGTGTTCTGAGAAAACATTCATGATTTATCCTTGTCACAAATCACTCAAAGATTATTTTACATCTAACCTTCTTCAAAGTTTTGGTGACAGGAATTACCTCAGACACCGTCGAGTGCATTGAAAGAACTCAAGTATACGATCTACTCTCAATGACACTCAAACGAAGAACAATATCTCCTTTCCCCAATCCTTTGAAAACCGAAGCATATCTTGAGGGGGAGAATATATTATCTTCGTATTTATCTCGCATCATTCATTATTCTTCGCATTACATTCCATTCATTATCTATCAATCAATGTGATCTATTTTGTCAACAATCGTCCAAAAATGGGGAGATTGTTGGTGCAAAATCTACCTACCTTGTGTTTTGGAGATTGTTGACAGAAACAGGTATGGACTAATTTGTTTGCTAGTGCATACAGAGAGAAAAAGTCCATATACAACCGAAGAATTTGATGTCTCCGGTGCTGAGTTCGAAGAACTTTACCAAAGTACATCTGCATTGCAGAGCCGAACGAGCTATATTTATTGAAGTGATAGAGTCGAGAAGATTGATGTGAAGAAAATGACCCCTCGAAAGTTTACTGCTGAAGCGAAGGATTTGTTTCGGTACAGTTGTCCGAAGAAATTGAATGCGGCAATGGAAATCGAAGACTACTTGAAGACATAGCATTCGTTTAGTTGTTCTTCTTTCATTCATTTGAGTCATAGGACCTCCGTACTATTAAGAGGGGTATTGGTTCTTGATGCTTAGATCCGCTATGATGCTTAGCCATAACCTATGAAAGATGCGAAAGAAATCTCTTTGTGCTCCGAGCGAATACTTGCCAACAAGAGACTGTGTTCATCTTCGCTGTGATAGATTTGCCTCGGACCGAGGAGTTAGCATTTCTTGCTCCGCAAGAAATGTTACCGTTGTGCTCAAATCCGACCGTTGGAATCGTGTCGTTCGGCCATTGGCTGATCCCGATGTCTAATTTGGTCATTTCCCATCTGGGAAGGCTGCGGCTATAAATAGCCACCTGGCTCCAACTTTGTCGGTTGGCTGCTCCACTTGAGATTTCTGAGAAGATTGATTTGAGAAACCCCTCTCCGAGTGATTTGAGTTTAAGATCCACCGAGAGAAAAACCAAGAGCCCAAACTTAGACAGTGGTTTAGCATCATAGTAGCTCTGAGTGAGAGTTCTTGTACCTATTACTCTTGAGAGCTGCGCACTCTCTAGACGGATAGGTTTCGGCTTCGAGTGTTGAAGAGTTGTTGTCTTCACCGAGCCTGATCTTCAGCAACCAAGAGAGATTGTGGTTCGCGAAGATCGACTGAAGGTTTGGAGATCGCCGACAAGGATCTACCACGAGTGAAATCAACCTGAGTCTGATCATCTTTGCGTTGAAGGAGAACAGGGTGAAGAGAGTTTATCTTCAGTGTTAATTCACAGCCCCTCCAACCAGACGTAGCCCTTTGGCAGAAGGGTGAACTGTTCTACCAAATCTCTCTGTTGCCATCAAGCACCCCTAGTTATTTCTATTCTACTGCATTTCTTTCAGCAGTTATTATTCGGGCTCTGTGCTGATAGATTACTTGATCATATAGTTCTGTTGTCTCCGTCATGTGTGTCTGTGTTCATCCTCGTTCTTTGTCTTCGCCTGTATTCGTTTGTTATCATTCTGTATTTCGGATTTTCTTGTGATTTCGTCCCGTACATTTATTCTGTATCAACCATGTTGTGTCTCTTTCTGCTACATCTGTTTGCATGTTGCATTACTCTTATTGTAGTTAAACATGTGATTCATCAAGCACGTACTGTTATCAATGCTTTCATCGAGGAATATGCTTCTGATGAAGAAGTTTGATTCTGTTCATTTCCTTCAGTACTGTATTCCGCTGTTGTGATTAAGTTTGGTTTCAAAGCTTTCGAAAGAAAATTTGAATCTCCCATTCACCCCCCTCTGGTCGATATACTCTTGGTCCTAACACCAAACTTCTTCAGGCAATCTTTGAGATATTTTTCTTGAGATATGAAGATGCCATTGCTTTGTTGACGGATTTGAAGACCAAGAAAGAATTTCAGCTCCCTCATCATGGACATCTGATATTGCCCTTGCATCATATGACTGAATTCATCACTATATCTTTTGTTAGTGCAGCCGAAGATAATGTCATCCACATAGATTTGGCATACAAATAGTTCTTCGTCATATATCTTCGTGAAGAGAGTGGGATCTAGAGAACCAGGTTTGAAGCCTTTGCTCTTCAGGAATTCTTTGAGTGTGTCATACCAAGCTCGAGGCACTTGTTTGATGCCATACAGTGCCTTGTTGAGCTTGTTTACCATGTCAAGATGCTTAGGGTATTCAAAACCAGGTGATGGAGCAACATAGACTTCTTCTTCAATTTTGCCATTGAGGAAAGCGCTCTTCACATCCATTTGGTACAGAAGGATATTGTTGTGATTTGCATAGGCTAGCAGTATGCGAATGGCTTCAAGTCTAGCCACAGGAGCAAAGGTTTCATCGAAGTCAATTCCTTCTACTTGTGTGTAACCTTGAGCAACTAGACGAGCTTTGTTTCTGACAACTTGACCATGTTCATCTTGTTTGTTGCGGTAGATCCATTTGGTGCCAATGATGTTGTGCTTGCGTGGATCGGGACGCTTGACAAGTTCCAGACATTATTGAGCTCAAATTTTTGAAGCTCTTCTTGCATAGCTTGAATCCATTCTGGTTCCATGAAGGCTTCATCAACTTTCTTGGGTTGGGATATGTAGATGAATGCACAGTTTCAACCACTTTATAGTGAAAGAGGTTAAAGACTCTATATGTGTGCGAATCCTTCCTGTAACCAAGCATAGAACCTTCATGTGCTTTTGGTGCAAATTTGGAAGTGTGACGTGGATCCTTGATCCAGCACCTAGCACCGAAGACTTTGAAATAACTTACATTTGGCCTCTTACCAATGAGTAATTCATAATATGTCTTCTTGAAGAATTTGTGAACATATACTCTATTGATGAGGTGGCATGCAGTATCAATAGCTTCAGGCCAGAACTTTCGTGGAGTCTTGTATTCATCAAGCATAGTACGAGCCATCTCAATAAGAGTCATGTTCTTGCGCTCCACGACGCCATTCTGCTGAGGGGTATATGGAGCTGATAGCTCATGCGTGATGCCAAGAGTATCAAGATAAGTGTCGAGGAAGGTTTTCTTGAATTCAATGCCATTTTCACACCTGATGTGCTTGATCTTGATGCCATAGTTGGTCATGGCATGATTTGCGAATCGTCTGAAGACATCCTGCACTTCAGTCTTATAGAGTATTATGTGCACCCAAGTATATGTAGAATAATCATCAATAATCATGAAACCATAGAGATGTGCAGTAGTAATAAGAGTAGAGTAGTGAGTAGGGCCAAATAAGTCCATGTGTTGATCCTTTGAGATAGCAACCCTACCTAGACCCAATACCTTGCTTTTACCAGTGTCAGCAAATGTGATATGGCTTTTTGTAGATGGTCAAAGAGTAGAATCCATGAGAAGAATTCGATCACCAGTCATGTGGTTAGTGTATCCACTATCCATGATCCATTCAGTGGCTTTCGGAGTGGTACCCTACACTGCAGTTAGTAGGATAGGCTTCACCAAGAGTATTGGGAAGAACAAGCATGTATCGATAGAGACGTTCATCATCTGTAAGCATAGTTGAGGATATGGTACGACGATCATCAAGAAAACCATGGGTAAAATAAAATGGTAAGACCATTTTCACATTTTATCTTGCGCCCAACAAGATTATTCAGGTCCCCAGCATTGTCTTCAGAAGTCAATGATATTCGGCTGGAGACCTAAACCTGCAAGAGAAGTTAATTCTTCTTAACCACCCACATCTGGAGGGGTGGCTTAGAAGCAATGAGTCTAAGTGCAGCATCTGAGAATTTTGGCTTTTAGGCCCTAGCAAATAGTTTTGCAGGAGGTGAATAGTACTCAAATGAATATGCAGAAAAGTTCTTTGATTTGTGAACATAATGGTTCGAAGATGCATGCACATATTCATGAGCCTGATGATAGTTTCCCTTCAAAACATTGGCGTTAGGGTGACCGTATGAGGTCTTTGGTCTGTATGAAGCCTTTGGTCTGGGATTTGTCTTCTTCCCAGGTGGTGTCATGATGACTTTCACGGGAAGTTTCTCAAGACGACTTTTAGGAACCCATATCTTCTTCATAGGAGACCCATTCCTGTAGTTAGTTCTAATAAACCTGGCAAACACTTCACCGTTCTGGTTTTTGAACAGTTTATAGTTTGAGTCAAAGGACTCATCAATGATGATAGGATTATCACAAGTGAAACCAGATAAGGTGGATGGATCCACTGAAGGGCCCTTTGCAGCAACCCATGTGGTTTTGCGACACTGCTCAGGCTTCCAGTAGGACCCATCAACATTCATGTTCCTCTCGAAACCAACACCCTCTTTTCTAGGGTTTCGGTTCAGAATCTGCTTCTTGAGGACATCGCATAGAGTCTGATGCCCTTTGAGGATTTTGTACATGCCAGTTTCAAGCAATGTTTTCAACCTGGCATTCTCATCGGTAATAGCAGTCGTATCGTCAGAAGAGGGGTTAGTCACCACATCAGCAGTTGAAGATATTGCAACTTTAGAAGCATTTGAACATTTAGCAGTAGAGATAGCATTATCATGCTCAAGACATTTTAAGCAAGGTGGCACAAACTCTTCCCGAGCGGAACTGATCTGTTGAGCGAGTAGTGAATCATTTTCCTTTCAAAGATCTTCATGAGACGCTCTCAGTTTCTCTAGATCTTGCTTCCTTTGAAGATAATCATAGGAAAGCTTATCATGATCAGCTGAGAGGGTTTCATGACGACTTGCAAGATCCTCATACTTAATTTGAAGATTTTTTATGTCTTCGATTAAGGATTGAGTTCGATTAATTTCCTCGTCCAATAGGTCATCACTTTTGTCTAATAGTTTTTGAATATTTTCCATAGCTGTTTGTTGCTGAGTTGCAATTTTAGCAAGTGTTTTATAGCTGGGTTTGGATTCACATTCAGAGTCATCTTCACTAGAGGTCTGAAAGTAAGCATCGCGTGAGTTTACCTTAGCACCTCTTGACAAGAAGCAGTAGGTAGGAGCATAGTAGTCGTCATCATCGGCTTCAGCGTCGGCGACATGACCATTGTCTTCAGTGTTGAAGATTGACTTGGCGACTGATATGTCTTCAACGTATCTATAATTTATGAAGTATTCATGCCATGTTTACAACAATTTTATATGGTTTTGGTATGATTTGCATGGAACTAACCCGGACTGACGCTGTTTTCAGCAGAACTACCGTGGTGTTGTTTTTTGTGCAGAAATAAAAGTTCTCGGAACTGGACGAAACTTTTTGACGATTTTTTTTGGAAGAAAAGAAAAATACTGGAGCAAAGAACCACTGGAGGGGGCCCCCTACTGCCCACAAGGCACAAGGGTGCGCCACCCCCCTCTGGTGCGCCTTGGTGGGTAGTGGGCCCCCTGAGGCCCATCTCAACGTGAATCCGACGCCAAAAAATCCTATAAATACAGAAACCCCCAGAAATAACCATAGATCAGAAGTTCCGCTGCCGCAAGCCTCTATAGCAACGAAAAAACAATCTAGACCCTGTTCTGGCACCCTGCCGGAGGGGGAAATCATCACTGGAGGTCATCTTCATCATCCCTATGGTCTCCATGATGAGGAGGGAGTAGTCCACCCTTGGGGTTGAGTGTTTGTACTAGTAGCTATGTGTTTAATCTCTCTCTCTCTCTCTCTCTCTTGTGTTATTGATTTGGCACGATCTTGATGTATCGTGAGCTTTGTTAATATAGTTGGATCATATGGTGTTTCTCCCTTTCTATCTTGTTGTGATGAATTGAGTTTTCCCTTTGAGATTTCGTTATTATCGGATTGAATATTTTTATGGATCTGAGAGAACTTGATATATGTCTTGCACATGAATACCCATGGTGACAATGGGGTATTATATTGATTCACTTGATATATGTTTTGGCACTCAACTAGCAGATTCCCGAGGTGACATTGAGGTAATCTATGCATAGGGGTTGATGCATGTTTTCGCCCTACTTTGTCCGGTAGAAATCTTGGGGCATTCTTTGAGGTTCTTTGTGTTCGATTGAGTATTATGAATCTGAAATTGGTTGATGAGTATCATATGGTGTTATTTTAGTATGAACTCTTGGATAGATCGATCAGAAAGGATAACTTGGTGTTATTTTAGTACGAACTCTTGGATAGATCGATTGGAAAGAATAACTTTGAGGTGGTTTCGTACCCTACAAACAATTTCTTCTTATGTTCTCCGCAAGATAAGAACTTTGGAGTGATTCTTCGTTGCACATTGAGGGATGGTTATGTGATCCAATTATATTAGCATTGTTGAGAGGTTGCACTAGTGAAAGTACGGACCCTAGGCCTTGTTTCTAAGCACTTTAATACCATTTGTGCTCACTTCTGTTACTTGCTACCTTGCTGTTTTTATTGTTACTATTACAAAAATCAATATCTACTATCATTACTACACTTGTATCACCATCTCTTCACCGAACTAGTGCACCTATACAATTTACCATTGTATTTGGTGTGTTAGGGACACAAGAGACTTTTTATTATTTGGTTGCAGGGTTGCTTGAGAGAGACCATCTTCATCGTATGCCTCCCACGGATTGATAAACCTTAGGTCATCCACTTGAGGGAAATTTCCTACTGTCCTACAAAACTCTGCGCTTGGAGGCCCAACACGAGTCTACAAGAACAAGTTGTGTAGTAGACATCAAGCTCTTTTCTGGCACTGTTGCCGGGGAGGTGAGTGCTTGAAGGTATATCTTTAGATCTTGCAATCGAATCTTTGAGTTTCTTGTTTTATCACTAGTTTGGTTTATAAAAAGAAAACTACAAAAAAATGGAATTGAGGTTGTCTCATATTATTCGTCTTTATCATGTCTTTCTTGAAAATGATGGATCAGAAAATTGTGCTCAATTGATAGAAGTAGAATTCAATAAAATGTTTGGCATAAAATCTTTGAATGATGAGCATGATTGCAATGTTGCAAGTATGAATTCTTTGAATATCTATGATGCTAATGATATGCAAAGCCATAAGATTGGGGATGCTATGTTTGATGAAGACGATATTTTTAGGCCCCTAAGTTTTGATGAGAAAATTTATTATGATGAAAGCATGCCTCCTATTTATGACGATTATATTGATGAAAGTGGATTTGGAGAGGTCAGGACTTTATTTAATGATGATTCCACTATTTTGAAAGTGGTTTCATTTGACTATTATAACAAAGTTGCTATCTATGATGATTATTGTGATGACATGTATGCTATAGAGAATAATAATAACCATGAAACTTGTCATTTGATTTTAATTTTCAAATTGAGTACGTCAATCAAGTATCCCATGATAGTTATTTTGTTGAGTTTGCTCCCACACTACTATTCATGAGAATAAAATTGCTTATGTGGAGAGTAATAAAATTTCTATGATTGTGGATCAAGAAAATAATGCTTTATGTGATGCATATATTGTTGAATTCATTCATGATGCTACTGAAAATTATAATGAGAGAGGAACATATGCTTTTACATAGCTCAATAACATCAAGTTTCCTCTCTATGTGCTGAGAATTTTGAAGTTATACTTGTTTTGCCTTCCTATTCTAGTTGATTCTTGTTCCTATAAATTATTTTCTCACAAAATATGTATAGGAAGTATGTTAGGCTTAAGTGTGCTTTCCATGTGATTCATGATGCTCTCGTTATGTTTCAATTCTTTACTTTTATGTGAGCATCTCATTGAAATCATCATGCCTAGCTTAAAAAGGCATTAAAGAAAAGCGCTTGTTGGGAGATGACCCAACACTTATACCTACTATTTTTTTGTGTTCACATGATTAAGCTACTGTAGTAATCATGTTTTATAGCTTTTTTTTCAATAAAGTGCCAAGTAAAGCCTTTGGGATAGTGTGGACGATGGTTGACTTGATTCTGTGTAAAAACAGAAACTTTTGCGCTCAGTCCAGGAATTTCTAAAATTCACTGGAACATGCTTTTGATCTGAAGTTTTTACACATGACTGATATACCAATTTCCCACGTTTTCCTAATTTTTCAGAAGTTTTGGAGTTGCAGAACTAGGGTTATTATTCAGATCTTTACAGATTATTCTGTTTTTGACAGATTCTGTTTTCAATGCATAGTTTGCTTGTTTTATAGTAGTTTCTAAGGTTTATATTGCTCAATATAAATTTTGGAAATGATAGAGTACAATAGGAATTATGTGTAAGCAATTATGAATCTTGTCTTGACAGTACCAAAGTGAATGATTTGCTCTTTATCATACTAACCAATCTCACGAAGTTCCGTTAAGTTCTGTGTGATTGAAGTTTTCAAGTTTTCGGTGAGATATCCATATGAGGAGAATAAGGAGTGACAAGACCTTAAGCTTGGGGATGCCCAAGGCACCCCAAGGTAATATTCAAGGAATATACAAGCAACTAAGCTTGGGAATGCCCCGGAAGGCATCCCCTCTTTCGTCTCCAACATTATCGGTAACCTTACTTGGAGCTATATTTTTATTCGTCACATGATATGAGTTTTTCTTGGAGCGACATTTTATTTTAGTTGGATTTTATTGATGTTATTTATAATAATGTTTTGTATCTTTTACTTCAATAAAAATGTCAAGTATAGCCTTTTCCATGCTTATTTTGCAAGTATATGAGTTGCTGTTTCAAAACAGAAAGTTGCACGCTGTTGCGTGAATTCTCTAGAAAAGTCAGAATGTGATAAAATGTTGGAATTTTTTCCACAATAATCTATGATAAATTTTATACAGTGTGGTAAATTTTCAGAATTTCTTAAGTTAAATAAATATGGACCTCGCTTCATCCTTTATAGACTGTTCTGTTTAGACAGATTGCTGTTATGTTTGCATTGTTTGCATATGTTTGCTTGTTTAATGATTCTATTTGAGGATAGGAGTATTAAATATGTAGAGGCATTTAGCATGCAATGTTAAATTATAATTTTAGTGATTGTTTATAGTAGGGAATGATAAGGCTTTGCATTGATTTATACTAACATATCTTACGAGTTCTTGTTGAGTTTTGTGTGGATGAAGTTTTTAAGAATTAGGGAAACCGTGTTATGAGAGGAATGAAGAAGACACAAGATCTCAATATTGGGGATTCCCAAGGCATCCCAAGTTAATATTCCAAGAAGTCTCAAGTATCAAAGCTTGGGGATGCCCCGGTAGGCATCCCACCTTTCTTCATCAACAATTATCGGTTAGCCTCGGTTGAGCCTAAGTTTTTGCTTCTTCACATGATGTGTACTATTGTTGGAATGTCATTTTATTTTGTTTTTCTTGTTTTTTTAATAAAATACTTAGATCTGAAAGTTTTTAAATGAGAGAGAGTCCTCAAATAGCTACCCATTTACTTAACTACTCGCTTGATCTTCAGTTATATCTTTTTGGAGTAGCTTGTCATTTACTCTTGTGCTTCACTTATATCCTATGAGTAAATTATTGAATGAATTGAATGTCATGAAGTTGAAATTATATGTTCATATCATGCCTAGTAGTAGCTTCACATTGGGTTTAGAAAGTGAAATCTTTTGAAGCTTGACAATCACAATATTGGTCATTCAAGCAATTCATGAATGATTAGTATAAGGAAGAGAACTTTCACATACAAATATATTATCTTGGACATCTTCTATGATTGTGAATACCCATTAATTGTTTTTCAAACTTGAGCAAATTAGTTGAAGTTGGACAAGGAAGACATCGTAATGAGTTATGTTTGGGTATATTTGCATAGAAGTTATATTGTTATGGATCCTCCAACATGTGGTGTTTGCTTAGGATCTTTTGCTGCCAAAAACTCGTACTAAGTAGAGATACTACTTGTGCATCCAAAAATAAAAACCGCATGACAACCTTAGCTTCCCTCTGTGAAGGGCCTATCTTTTACTTTTTAGTATTTACTTTTATGCAAGAGTCATATGCATTCTCATTTCAACCTCAATTATTCTATAGTTAGCAAGCATCATGTGGTGGGGAAAGATCTAGGCACATATGGCCAGTCAAATATATTTGAGCATGATTTATTATTGTTGACAATTATCTCTATGATAAATGAGTTGGAGGCGAAACATTAAGCCCCTATCTTTCTCTGTGTTCGATGGATGCCATTTGTTCTAAAAATATGTTTTGAGTACTAGCAATCATAGAAGACTATATGATGATTGAGTATGTGGATCTCTTACTTAGACTTTGTTGAATAAGTTGAATTGCAATTGCTTGGTGACTGAGAACATAGGTTGTTAAGTTTCAAGAGAATGCATTGTTTGAACCATAACATGTGAATTGGTTGCTACTTTATCATCATGAGTTTTATGAGAAAGAGTTGCTGTTATGATGCTAGGAAAAGTGATTGAAATTATCATTGATCAAACTTATGCACTATGCTAGCATTCACACTTCATAAATTATTTCTTTTATCATTTATGTACTCGAGGATGAGCAGGAATTAAGCTTGGGGATGTTAATACGTCTTCAACGTATCTATAATTTATGAAGTATTCATACCATGTTTACAAAAAATTTATATGATTTTGGTATGATTTGCATGGAACTAACCCGGACTGACGTTGTTTTCAGCAAAACTACCGTGGTGTTGTTTTTTGTGCAGAAATAAAAGTTCTCGGAATTGGACAAAACTTTTTGATGATTTTTTTGGAAGAAAAGAAAAATACTAGAGCAAAGAACCATTGGAGGGGCCCCCTACTGTCCACAAGGCACAAGGGAGCGCCACCCCCCTCTGGCATGCCCTGGTGGGTAGTGGGCCCCCTGAGGCCCATCTCAATATGAAACTGATGCCAAAAAATCCTATAAATACAGAAACCCCCAGAAATAACCCTAGATCAGAAGTTCTGCCGCCGCAAGCCTCCGTAGCTACGAAAAATCAATCTAGACCCTGTTCCGGCACCCTGCCGGAGGAGGAATCATCATCGGAGGCCATCTTCATCATCACTATGGTCTCCATGATCAGGAGGGAGTAGTCCACCCTCGGGCCTAAGGGTTTGTACTAGTAGCTATGTGTTTAATCTCTCTCTCTCTCTCTCTCTCGTGTTCTTGATTTGGCACAATCTTGATGTATCGCGAGCTTTGTTAATATAGTTGGATCATACGGTATTTCTCCCTCTCTATCTTGTCATGATGAATTGAGTTTTCCCTTTGAGATTTCGTTATTATCGGATTGAATATTTTTATGGATTTGAGAGCACTTGATATATGTCTTGCATATGAATACCCGTGGTGACAATGGGGTATTATATTGATTCACTTGATATATGTTTTGGCACTCAACTCGCGGATTCCTGAGGTGACATTGGGGTAATCTATGCATGGGGTTTTTGCATGTTTTCGTCCTACTTTCTCCGGTAGAAATCTTGCGGCACTCTTTGAGGTTCTTTGTGTTGGATTGAGTATTGTGAATCTGAAATTGGTTGATGTGTATCATATGGTGTTATTTTAGTACAAACTCTTGGATAGATCGATCGGAAAGGATAACTTGGTGTTATTTTAGTATGAACTCTTGGATAGATCGATCGGAAAGAATAACTTTGAGGTGGTTTCGTACGCTACAAACAATTTCTTCTTATGTTCTCCGCCAGATAAGAACTTTGGAGTGATTCTTCGTTGCACGTTGAGGGATGGTTATGTGATCCAATTATATTAGTATTGTTGAGAGATTGCACTAGCGAAAGTACGGACCCTGAGCCTTGTTTCTAAGCATTGTAATACTATTTGTGCTCACTTTTGTTACTTGCTACCTTGCTGTGTTTTATTGTTACTATTACAAAAATCAATATCTACTATCATTACTACACTTGTATCAACATCTCTTCGCCGAACTAGTGCACCTATACAATTTACCATTGTATTTGGTGTGTTGGGGACACAAGAGACTTTTTATTATTTGGTTGCAGCGTTGCTTGAGAGAGGCCATCTTCATCCTACGCCTCCCACGGATTGATCAACCTTAGGTCATCCACTTGAGGGAAATTTGCTACTGTCCTACAAAACTCTACGCTTGGAGGTCCAACACGAGTCTACAACATCAAGTTGTGTAGTACACATCAGCGATGAATGCCGAAGCTAGAGCCAGGCTTGCCATGCCTGAATCAGACTCCTCTTCCAACTCCACCTCTGCCTCCTCAGAAGCAGACTCCTCCTCTGAATCCATTTCCTTGCCGATGAAAGCACGAGCCTTGCCAGATGAGCTCTTCTTGTGAGATGAAGACTTTGAAGATTTCTTCTTCTTCTTATCGCCAGAGTCATATTTCTTGCTCTTCTTCTTTTTCTTTGCTTCCTTTTCCCATTGAGGACATTCAAATATGTAATGACCTGGTTTCTTGCATCTGTGGAAGGTTCTCTTCTTGTAGTCTCGAGTGGAAGCCTTGGCATTGTTTGAGCTGGATCGTGAAGACTTTCCAAAGCGGTTTTTCTTGGAGAACTTTTGAAACTTCCTCACAAGCATTACAAGCTCTTTGCCAATGTCTTTAGGATCACTAGAACTGCAGTCAAATTCTTCAGATGAAGATACATCCTTTGCCTTCAAAGCACGGGATCAACCATAATTTGGGCCATATATATCTCTCTTCTCAGATAGCTAGAACTCATGTGTGTTGAGCCTCTGAAGTATATCATATGGGTCAAGATCCTTGAAGTCAGGGCGTTCTTGGATCATCAGTGATAGGGTGCCAAATGAGTTGTCAAGTGATCTCAATAGCTTCTTCACAACTTCATGCTTGGTGATCTTAGTGGCGCCAAGAGCACAAAGCTCATTGGTGATATCAGCAAGACGGTCGAAGGTAAGCTGGACATTTTCGTTGTCAAGCCTCTTGAAGAGGTTGAAGAGATTGCGGAGCACATCGATTCTTGAGTATCTCTGAGTAGAGACGCCTTCGTTGACCTTGGATAGCCAGTCCTAGACTAGCTTTGCAGATTCCAGTGCACTCACACGGCCATACTGCCCTTTGGTTAGGTGACCACAGATGATGTTCTTGGCAGTTGAATCCAGTTGCATGAATCTCTTGACATCAGCAGCGGTGACACCTTCACCGACTTTGGGAACGCTAGTCTTGACAACATACCAAAGGTCATTGGCAATGGCTTCAAGATGCATGTGCATCTTATTCTTCCAATAGGGGTAATCAGTGCCATCGAAGATGGGGCACGCAGCGGAGACCTTGATTATCCCTACAGTAGACATAGCTAAAACTCCAGGCAGTTAAACCGAATCACACAGAACAAGGGAGCACCTTGCTCTGATACCAATTGAAAGTGCTAGTTATCGACTAGAGGGGGGTGCATAGGCGATTTTTATGAAAGTCTTCAAGACAGGCAATGTCTTCGAAGACAGACAAGCAAGTAACACCTACACAGTATGCAACGGAAGATAAACTACACTAGCAATGCCATAGTCAAAGAATTAGTACAGAGTAAGCACTAAGACAACTAGCACCTAGGTAGATTGGATCAGAATAGGAAGACAATATGAGGCCAAATATGCAATCAGAGAGAATGTCTTCACACAATGAAGTCAAACAGAGTAGGCAAGCAATGACTTCACAAGACTGAAATGCAAGTAAAGGAGTGAGGAGATAGAACCAGTTGCTTGGTGAAGACAAGGATTTGGTAGACCAGTTCCAGTTGCTGTGACAACTGTACGTCTGGTTAGGGAGGCTGAGATTAAACTGAGAAGACCACGTCTTCACCTTATTCCCCTGGAGCTAAGGTCACTTAGTCCTTGCCCAATCACTTAGGTAAGTCTTCAAGGTAGACTTCCAAACCTTCACGGACTTCGTTCACTGGTGATCCACAATGACTCTTGGATCCTTAGAACGCGACGCCTAACCGACTGGAAGATCACAGTCTTCAAGTGTAATAAGTCTTCAGATCACGTGGACAGAAAGACTTAAGTGATGCCTAACACCCTTTGGGCTCTGGGTGTTTCTGGGTTTTGTCCTCGCAAGGATTCTCTCTCAAAGGCTTCGAAGGTGGTTTGCTCTCAAACGACAAAAGCCATGTACTAACTCTGAGCAGCCACCAATTTATGGTGGAGGGGGTGGGCTATTTATAGCCAGGAGGCAACCCGACATGTTATGTCCGAAATGACCCTGGGTCACTAAGGAACCGACATGTGTCCAACGGTCGGATTTCAAACACACGCGGCAGCTTGACTTGGGCTACAAGTAAAGCTGATTCATCCAACTCTGGATAAGATTTTCTCTCATTATCTTCCCTCGAAGACGTAGGATTTTGGTTGAGCATCACTTCAGTTTTCTGACTTTGTTCACTTGAACCCCACTTGACAGTTCGGTGGTTCCTATGACTCAATAAAGAAGATAATGAAACTACGAAACAACTATGTCTTCGCGCTCCATTGTCTTCAAATGAATGTCTTCATGTGTCATTGTCTTCGACACTAATGTCTTCGCGAACCACCATTGTATTCAATGTCTTCACACATTTTTAGGGGTCATCTTCGATGGGTAGACCAAATCAATAGAGACTTCTACCTGTGTTCTCCTGTGAATCTCACAAACACATTAGTCCCTTAACCACATTTGTCGTCAATACTCCAAAACCAACTAGGGGTGACACTAGATGCACTTACAGTAATACCTAGTGCATCGGATCCAATGACTACCTTTTGTGACAACACTGGAGATATTGCCATTGCCAAGGAGCCCAGGTTTCACAAGAGAACCAAGCACATCAAGCGCCGCTTCAACTCCATTCGTAATTATGTTAACGATGGAGACATAGAACTTTGCAAAGTACATACGGATATGAATGTGGCAGACCCGTTGACTAAACCTCTTCCACGGGTAAAACATGATCAACACCAAGACTTCATGGGTGTTAGATTCATAACTATGTAAACTAGATTACTGACTCTAGTGCAAGTGGGAGACTGTTGGAAATATGCCCTAGAGGTAATAATAAATTGGTTATTATCATATTTCCTTGTTCATGATAAAGGTTTATTATTCATGCTAGAATTGTATTGACCGGAAACTTAAGTACATGTGTGAATACATAAACAAATATTGTGTCCCTAGTGAGCCTCTCACTACTAGGAAAAGGGCTATAGCTATTATGGACATTAATGGCGCACCACATATATGGTGCGCCACTGCTATATAGCAGTGGCGCACCATGTGTAGGTACGCCATTAGTGTCCATATCACTAATGGCGCACCACACCCACGGTGCACCACTACTAACAAATTTTTTTATTTTATTTTTCCAAAACTAGTAATGGCGCACCAGGGCATAGTGCGCCATTACTAGTTTTAACTAGTAATGGCGCATTGTTAGGTGGTGCGCCATTGGTAACCTGAGAGCAGCTAGATATTTTGGACAGCCACCTACCACACTCACTTTCCCCACTTCATTCTCTCCACCTCCTCCTCCAAGCTTGTCTCGGCTGCCTCCTCCTCCTCACCTCATTTGCACCATAGATTCACCCAAATTAAGTGGTTAAATTTCCTTTTTTTGATAGGTAAGTAAGGGGAAAGCTTTCTTTATGTTGTAGATCTACTTTTTTCTCCCTCCAACAACATGCACATGCACTTTTTATGGCCTAGATCTAAGTATGTTTGTGGTGTTGCATATGTTTGTGGTGTTGCATATGTTTGTGTTTGCAGGTACCGGTATTTGAAATGCGATAGTTGCCAATATTTTGCCGGAATGTTGATTCATTTCCGTTTCGGCGAGAATTTGGCACTATGCATTCTTTTTGGTCCTATTTTTAGGCAAAGCCATGCCAAATTTTTTTTTGGTTCTAAAATATCATTTTGCTCTACCCCGCAGGCGACCATGGTCCGCACGATGACCGAAGGCATCGTGAATAGGTTTTTGAGCTCCGCGAAGGCCGAGATGCTTCAAAAGAACGAGACTGAGATAAGATGTCCGTGTCGAAGATACAAGCTGAAGAGCCTTATGGACCCAGATTCTGTACAGGTGCGGGACCACCTGCTCTTGCGTGGTTTCATTGATGGCTATCGGTGGCAAGGTGATGAAGATGATTATGAAGTCGTCCATGGGGGCCGGGCAAGAAATGAGGAAGGGCAGCAAGACAACCGCGGCGATGGCGGGCGAGAAGACGAAGAATCTCCAGGACATGATCACGAAGTAGATGCAGTACACAGTCATCATGTAGAAGATGCCGGACATGATGATAAGAAAGATCAAGACAAAGGGCATGATCATGAAGATGAAGATGCCGGAGCAGACGACGATGGACCATCGATGGGCTAGGTGCAGGACCCTCATATTCAAGAGCTGCTTCTCAAGCAGACGGATAACGCAAGAGCTGCCGCCCGAGAGAAAGCCAAGCTGGATCAACTGGAGATAGACGCAGTTACTCCATTGTATGAAGGATGCAGGCCCGAGGATACCCGCCTGAAAGTAACGCTTATGGCTCTGGAGATGAAGGTAAAACACAAAATGACCGACGCATGCTTCGACGAGAACATGTCATTCTAGCACGAACGTCTTCCCAAGGGGAACAAGTGCCCGACCAGTTTCGAGGAGGCGAAGAAAATCGTGTGTCCTCTGGATTTACCGCACGTGAAATACCATGTGTGCATGAACGATTGCATCATTTATCGGGACGAGCACGCGGAGTCTACCATATGTCCGGTGTGCGGCATCACTCGATACAAGAAGAGGAAGAAAGCTCCTCGAAAAGTGGTGTGGTACTTTCCGATCACTCCTCGTCTGCAGCGGTATTTCGCAGACCCTAAGGCAGCAAAGCTCCTGCGTTGGCACGCGGATAGAGAGGAGAAGAAGCGAGAAGATAACGGAAATGATCCGGAGATAAATAAAAAAGACAAGATGCTGAGTCACCCTAAGGATGCGAGCCAGTGGCAAGCGTTGAACTTCGAACACCCAGAATTTGGGAACGATCCAAGGAACATCATGCTGGGCGCGAGCACCGATGGAGTCAATCCGTTTGGCAGCCAGAGAAGCACACATAGCACCTGGCCTGTGTTTGTGTGGATGTACAACCTTCCCCCCTAGAAGTGCATGAAGAGGAAGTATATTCACATGAGTATGCTAATTGAAGGGCCGAAACAACCAGGGAACGACATCAATCTGTATCTGGGGCTGCTGAAAGAGGAGCTAGACACGCTGTGGAAAACGCCAGCCAATACGTGGGACGCCGCAGAGAAAGAATATTTCCCTATGAGAGCCGCACTGCTCACGACGGTGCAAGACTATCTCGGTGACGGATATGTCGCGGGGCAGGTGGTCCACGGATTTTGTGCATGCGTCAGGTGCATGGATGACACAACGTATCGCCAGCTAGATAGAGATCCCGGGTCTTCGAAAACCGTGTTCATGGGACATTGAAGGTGGCTTCGCGACGATGACTCATGGAGAAAACGCAAGGATCTGTTCGATGGTGAAACCGAACCCCGAAGACGCCCGCGTACGAGGAGCGGCGAGGAAATAGACGAGCTGTTGAAAAATTGGAAAGAGTGCCCACCGCCGGGAAAGAAGCGAAAGGCGCCAGAGCCGCTGCTGAAGGTATGGAAAACGAGGTCGGTTTTCTGGGACTTGCCGTACTAGAAGATCCTCCGTGTGCCTCACAGCCTTGATGTCATGCATATCACGAAGAACGTGTGCGAGAGTCTGCTTGGTACCCTGCTCAACATCTTCGCTATGTTTAACCTTCATCCGCTGCACTACACCTTCATTCGGCTATTTTCGCTGAGTATGGAGATGCGGATCATTAGAGACAAGACCCCGGACATCGTGATAGTCGACCCCTTCTACATGCGTGCCAAGATCTTGGGCAGCGCTGGGGACCGGCAAGTCGCGAGTTCATACCTCGAAGGTGTCATTCTGGCAAACCCAGATAAGGATAACTTCCTCGTGCCTTACTTTCCCGAGTAAGTCATCCCCTCACCGCCCCGTAACATATGATTTCTTAGATTTCGATCGTTCTTTTTTTTCTAACATTCCGTGTTTTGTGCAGTGACACACATTGCACACTCATCCTCTTAAGCCCGAAATATTCCACGGCCACGTATTTCGACTCGGACCGTCAGTCGAAGAAAGACTACACAAATATCAAGAAAGTTCTTGATGAAGCTCTTCCCGGCTACGCCAGATCTGGAGGCACCTTCAGCAGGCCAATTCGTAGGTACGGCAAGCACATGTTCACCCATAATACGACGTTCCCCTGCGTCAAGCAGCCGCCTGGCGGTCAGAAGGATGCCTACTACGCCCTCCATCACATGCGGGCGATCGTACGGGACCATAATCACCTTCTGCTACCAAATAATCTCAAAGATTGGGCCGCACGCTTGTCGGCAATCCAGGACGCGGACATCAGACAAGAATTCTTTCGCATCCAGTCGGAGTTTGCGGAAATCATCCATCAAGATGTCCTTCGTACCTCGGGGCAGTTCTACCTCAGATATCAACCGTCCAACAGTGAGATAGAAACAACGCTACAAATGCAGGCTGACAACGCCCGCGATTTCATGACCATCACGAAAGACGGCGGCTTCATCCACGCTCCGGTCCCTGAGTCGAGTCGAAAGTAGTGATGCTATGTAGTTCTGAAATATCGATTAGCTCATGTTGTAATTAAACTTTAATGAACTTGTATGTCTCTTTAGTTTGGACAGTCGTTCAACTTATATGTAATCGATGCTATTTATTAGTAGGACCATGAATTGTGCTATTAATGTGTTACTTTTCTCTTCCGATCCTTTTGTTGCATACTTATATATTGCTTATGTATTGTCTGTGAATTGCTACTAACATTTTGTTTGTCTAGTGCATAGAGATGCCGTCGTATGTCGTGTACAAGGGTAAGGTTCCCGGAGTCTACGACGACTGGGAGGAGTGTCAGAGACAGGTTCACCGTTTTAGCGGTAACAGTTACAAAGGGTACACCACTAGGGCGGAGGCGGAAGCTAGATATGCGCGCTATCTAGCGGGAGAGAGGAGGGAGCGGAGGAGGAACCGGATGAAGACCAGTTTCATCGCGATGATGCTCATCGTGACCGCAGCTCTCTTCTATGTGATGGTAGTTTAGATGATCGATATCGACTTGTAATGTGAAGACAAACTCGCTACTCGCGGTCTCGAGACTTGTAATGTTCTAACTTTGTTCGGTATTTTGAATTCGTAGACTAATATGATGAATTGTATTTGGAGACTAATCTTCTATTGTATTCGATAAATCTGCTCTTTATATGTTGTGCTGTCTATATTCTGTGCAGTAATATATTTTGTAACCTGTGCAAATATCAGAAAAAAAAATGCCTAATATTCATACTAGTGGCACACCATACTGCACTTTAGTGGCGCACTGTAATAAACACACTAGTGGCGCATTATCTAGAAGTGCGCCATTAGTAACCCAGAGCACAAGGTAAATATGGCCCCCTAGGAGGCATAGTAATGGCGCACCGTTTGACATATTAATGGCGCACTGCCAGGTGCGCCACTATTGTCTGGTATACTAATGGCGCACCAGGGGTGCGCCATTAGTATTTGTTACTAGTGGCGTGATGATAGTGGCGCACCTATAGTGCGCCATTAATGGCCAAAACAGGTGCGCCACTAACAAGCCTTTTCCTAGTAGTGTCTACTAGACTAGCTTGTTGACCAAAGATGGTTAAGGTTTCCTAACCATAGACATGAGTTGTCATTTGATAACGGGATCACATCATTAGGAGAATGATGTGAGGGACAAGACCCAACCGTAATCTTAGCATTCGATCGTATCACTTGAGTTTATTGCTATAACTTTCTTCATGTCAAGTATCTATTCCTAAGACCATGAGATAATGCAACTCCCGGATACCAGAGGAATACCTTGTGTGCTATGAAATGTCACTTCGTAACTGGGTGATCATAAAGATGCTCTACAGGTATCTCTGAAGGTGTCCGTGTGATAGAGAGATATCTCTGGGCCCTCTCGGTAATACAACATCGTAAAGAGCTTGAGAGCAATGTGGCTAATGAGTTAGTCACGAGATCTTGTATTACAGAACGATTAAAGAGACTTGTCAATAACGAGATTGAACTAGGTATGGAGATACTGACGATAGAATCTCGGGCAAGTAACATATCGCCGGACAAAGGGAATTGCATACGGGATTAACCGAATCCTTGACATCGTGGTTCAACCGATAAAAGATCTTCGTGGAATATGTAGGAACCAATATGGGCTTCCAGGTTCTGCTATTGGTTATTGACTGGAGAGGTGTCTCGGTCATGTCTACATGATTCTCGAACCCGTAGGGTCCGCACGCTTAACATTCGGTGACGCTAGAGTAATATTGGGATATGCATGTTGGTGACCGAATGTTGTTCAGAGTCCCAGATGGGATCCGGGACATCACGAGGAGCTTCGGAAGGGTCCGGAGGTAAAGATTTATATATGGAAAGTAGTTTTCAGGGTTCCGGAAAAAGTTTCAGTTTTTTCGGTATTGTACCGGGAAGCTTCCAGAAGGTTCCAAAAACTTCCGGAGGAGTCCCGAAGTCCACCAAGGCTTCCACCACCTCCCAAGGGTCAGCATGGGCTGAGGGGAGGCGCCCTGGCCTTATTGGGCCAGGCGCACAAGTCCCTCAAGGCCCATATGGCTTGGGAGAGGTGGAAAGTCAACCTCTGTATGGAAAAGGAGGGAACTGGACTTGGAGTCCAACTCCTCCCCCTTGGTGCGCCCCTAGGGCTTGGAGGGCTGGCCACGATGCCCCTCCACCTATATATATAGAGGGGAGGGGGCGCCCGCAAGAGTGCAAACAAGCCCTTGGCCCCTCTCTCTCCCGTTACTTCGTAACTCCTCCGTCTTCGTTGTTTCGGTAGTGCTCAGCGTAGCCCTGCCGGAATCACTCCACCACCATCACCATCACGCTGTCGTTCTGCCGGCGATCCCATCTACTCCTCCTTCCTCACTAGCTGGATCAAGGACGAGGAGACGTCATCGAGCCGTATGTGTGCTGAACGTGGAGGTGGCGTCCGTTCGGTACTTCATCGGTTTGGATCGCGATTGGATCGCGACGAGTACGACTACATCAACCGTGTGATATACGCTTCCGCTTAACGGTCTACGAGGGTACGTAGACACACTCTCCCCTCTCGTTGTTATGCTTCTCCTAAATAGATCTTGGTTGTTCGTAGGAAAGTTTTTGATTTTCATGCAACGTTCCCCATCACACCTGCCCAGTTCTTGTACTGGCCGTCGACGACGGTGTCCGTGGACGTCGTATTCTTCTTGAAGGGTTCGTCGCGGTGCTCCCAATCCTTACATGTGGCTCCGGGTGAAAACTTGATCTGCGGATCGGACAGCGGCGACTATCCGTGGTCGTACCCTTCTGGGAGGCTCCGTCCGGGAGTCCTTGCCTCGCCATAGTCCGTCTCACCCCTCCTCGGTGGTGGAGGTCTTCATCATCTCCAAGTGGTCCTTCTTAGCTCATCTTTAGTTTTCTTGGTTGGTTTCAGTGTGGTGTGACGGTGCCCCACACCTTTGTATTTTCCCTTGGGTGTGTGTGTGTTATGTGGCGTGGTGGCGTGTGTTTGTATCGGTTCGCTCGGATGTTTGTGGTGATGGTTGCTTTATAATATAAAGCGGAGGAAACCTTTTTCATTAATGGGTGTGATACTAACACATATGGGGATGCGTGCATTGTTGCATTTCTTTAAAGCTTGTTTTGAGGTTTGGAGACGCTCTAACCGGCAAACATTAGGGCATCTACAGTCGGACTAAACAAATTTGGTCCCTTAAACGCCCGCAGACGCGCCCGGTCAACGTTCGGGTGTGTCCGCTTTAACTCCCTATTTTTCCTTTCACGTAGCCATGTCTCTCACTTTTTTCTTATATGTCCAGTCACATGCGTGTGATTGGTGAAGAAGAATAGAGAGAAAGAAAAGAAATAATAAAGAAAGAAAAATGATGCTTTGTGGACGACCCAATCCTACGTGGCGGACGTAGGACGACTGCCCGGGCACACCCGGACACTTCTCATGCTCATCTCATATATGAGATGGATATGAGGGCTGCCGAACAGCCCGGACATTTAAGGAGGCTTTGAGGGATCCGGTTGGGTAAACTTTTTGCTACTTTTTATTTCTCTCTCCTGTCCGGTCAGTGGTCCTCGTGCCCTCCTTGTCAATTTGAGGAGTCCGGGTGTAGATGCTCTCACCCACACCAAAAAGACACACTCCAATCCCAATCAAGGTGCCGTGACATACCGCGTTTCACCTATTGACTTCGTTCAAAATTTGTGGAGCAAAATCGAACTCAAGGTTATAGGTCTTTATTTGATCAGGAATTAATAATAAAACAGTTTTGTTAAAGCACATCTAGATATCCTTTAATTATGCATATCTAAGTTCTATGACATTGATTTACATGAAGATTCGTGCGGGTCTTTTATTTTTTATTTCGTCGATGTCCAGAACTCAGGATTGGACGCGATTAAACTGTACCTATAAATTTCCGCAAAAAAAATTTTGTACCAATAACACCCCGCAAAAGAAAAAAAAACTGGACCAATAACCAAACACAAAAAAGGTGTTTGGATTTAGAGAGTGGTAACGTAAATGGTAAGGGAATTACTCCGTAGATCATGCTGGGAACACGGACGTAATGGATAAAACTCTGAACCAGAATTCAACTTAATCAGAAGGCCGGCAGCTGGACACTATCTTTGCAGTTGCCCTGCACCGGCACCGAGCAGTCGATGAGGTTCTCCCCTGAGCGGTCGACGCACTGGTACACCTGGTACAGCTGCGCCTCACCGGCGACGCCCCGGTTGCACTCCAGTTTTGCCGCGAACCCGGTGCCTTCCTTGATGGCGTCACTGATGCTACTCAGGGAGTAAGTCTCGCTGTCCGACGGAACGATCCCGGCGTCGGCGAGGATGGCGGTGAGGTTGTGACGGGCGTTGAGCCCGAGCGCCGCCGCGAAGTAGCCGTGCTGTCCCAGGCCGGAGCAGGTGCCGTGCTTCTCCCACTCGTGGGTCCAGAACTCGATGCTCTTCCCGCCCTTGCACGCCAGCGTTGGCCAGTTGGCGTCCAGCTCCTTCACCAGGTCCTTGATCTCCCAGAGCTGCAGGGGCTCGCTGTTGCAGAACTCCGGCCAGCACTTCTTCTTCCGCTTGGTCACCATCTCGATGACGCCGTTGAGCTCGCCTTGCGTCTTGCACTTGGCGTAGTTGGGCCACATCCCGTGGATGCCGAAGTCCGTCGCCGGCTTGCCGGTATCCGGGAAGCAGCACCCCGCCTTCGTGTCACAGAACGACCCAGGCCACTAGAAACACAATACGTACGTCCAAAATAAAAACAAGACGACGATCATCGTTAGATAGATTGGGAGGAATCAGGCAAGTTTAACATTGCAATGCATACTGACTTCTGTACAAGATGTGATCTAAAGATTCGAAATTGATCGTCCATTAGTACTGTTGTCACTCACTTGCTGAACAAGGTAGAAGAAATCGAATTCTTCCGCCGAGGAGACGGCCGCGAGGGAAAGCAGGAGCAGAGCCGAGAGCACAACGACAAGCTTCATCTTCCCTATCAACTTTGCTGTGTAGTTGCAGCTAGATCACGGCTACTTATATAGCACGACGTAATGTAACAATTTCTTCTTTTTTATATGCACGAGATGTAACAACTTCGTGCAACAGGCAACATGTTTAGAGTAGATGCAATCGGAGCCCAAATAGGACAAGCAAGTAGGTGCTTAATCCTGATCCAGTAGTCAGTTAATTAGGAGCCCGCCTCGTTTTGCAAAAAAAAAAAAAAAAAACTAAGTCGGAAATTTCATCGTAATCGATCGTTCATTGGATAGCTTCCTTCCCCACAATTGGAGGGAGCGGCGATCGACGTGATGTTCGTCGGGACATGTTTTCTGCAACTGACATCTAGTTTGAGAAGAAAATGGACGTGAGCAAGGAGCACGAGGTTGCAACTTGCAACGGAGCAGTGGCACTTTGTTATGTTGTGGGTTGGAGAAGACCAGTTATTGGCATGCACTTTTTTTTTTTTTGAGAAACTATTGGCATGCACTTAGTTCGAACAAAAAGGTTTTTAACATATTTCCGAAAAAAGGTAATCTAGGAATATGCTATCTGACGCTTAAGTTTTTTTTAAACACAGTACAATCGAAGTCGCTCACATACACAAACATACACTCACCTCTGCACCTACGCTTAAGTCCGACACTGCAGCTGAGTGACTGATTTAATGGGCTGGCCCATCTAGCTCCACCACTCTATTCTGATTTTGTGATCATGCAGCTGTTTTTATTTATTTTCCTGGATTTTATTAAAAAATAATATTATTAATTTTTTAATTCTTAAACAATTTTTCAAAAAATCCAGTTTTATGTATTTACAAAATTTGTGAATTTTTTGTAATCTAGGAGCACTTTTTGAAATTTGCACATTTTTACAACAATCATGAATATTTTTCAAATATGCGAACTTTTTAGAAATCGGTAAACATTTTTCAAATTATGAGATTTTTCAAGTTCATGAATATTTCTCAGTTTTTTGAAAAAAAGAATAGGCAAAAAATTTCAAATTTCTGAATATTTTTTCAAATTCATAAACATTTTTCTAAATTTATGAATATTTTTGAATTTTGTGAACTTCTTCCAAACTCGTGAACATTTGTTGATTTCGCCATTTTTTAGATTTTAGAAAAAATGGATTTTTTTCGTAAACCAGCAGAGCAACAATAGCTGGCATGGGGAGCGTGCATGAGCAAGTGATCGGGCTGCCACGAGCGAGCGAGGCGAGGCAAGGAAACACCAATTTTGGGCCGCGGTACAGTACGCTCGCGTCCGAGTGGCAGTGGGCCAACATGGCACTAAAGAGGATGTCCCTTTAGACTACTAAGATTTATAATGTTTAAGCCCTTTAAGAGCAACTCTAGCAAAGTTGTCATATGGGCACCCTCCATATTTGAAACGCATTCCATATGCATTATTTGGAGGTTGCAGAGGCAAAGCGCAAACTCAGATTCACCAAAAAGACAACCTTCATATTTTCCTTACATGTATGTCCTGTTTGTCATTGACTATAAACTAATTAGCTAATAGCGGTCGCGGGGGTTGGACCTCCTGTCGGGCCTAGTTGTGGCCACCGCGACGACCACCACCACAACCAGCGGGGTGGGGTCAAGTGGGAATGCAGCAATGCGGGCCACCAGGGCCCGAAAATGCGCCTCCGTGGCTGCATCTCAGGCCAGACATCCAGCAGCGGCGGTGGCTTTGCACGTTGTGATGCCCTAGAAACTGGCCTCGGCACGATCGTCCCAGGCTGACCACGCATCCGCGACAGCGGCGGGGTAGGCGCACGGTCCCAAATCTGTCGCTCCCTTTTCTGCTTCCTCCTGCCGCAACTCCACTTTGGCTACATCATACTTGGCCCAAATGGGGTGAGGGGATCCGAAATTTTCTCCTCCTCATCCACAAAAATGAAGACGAGGAAAAGCTACTCCAGCAGGACCATTGATGAAGAAGTGGATGGTGCACTGGAGGTGGGTGAGAGGGAAAAGGGAGGTGCCAAAGCGAGGATCGGATAAGCGCGAGTGGGGAAGGCATCGACCTTTTATAAGCCACCGCGAGTGCCATTAAGGAGGCTGTTGGGAAGGCGGTAGGCAACTGGCAGAGGGCAAGCAAGGGGTGTTTCTCCCGGTGAGAAACGATGCCGCGGCCTATTCACTCACCTCCTGTTTAATCACACGGCTCCTCCCGGCCTACCCATGATACGTCTCCAACGTATCTATAATTTTTTATTGTTCCATGCTATTATATTATCTGTTTTGAATGTTTTATATGCATTAATATGCTATTTTATATTATTTTTAGGACTAACTTATTAACCTAAAGCCCAGTGCCAGTTTCTGTTTTTTTTCCTTGTTTTTGAGTTTTACAGAAAAGGAATATCAAACGGAGTCCAAACAGAATAAAACTTTTGCGATGATTTTTCTTGGACCAGAAAACATCCACGGAACTTGGAGGCCAAGTCAGAAGAGTCTCGAGGGCTCCACAAGCCCTCAGGGCGCGCCCTAGGGGGGGCGCCCCCTGGCTTGTGGCCCCCCGGGAGTCCACCGACCTCCCTCTCAGCTCTATAAATCCTCAAATATTCCCAAACGACCAGAAGCATCCACAAAAATACTTTTCCGCTTCCGTAACCTTCTGTACCCGTGAGATCCCATCTTGGAGCCTTTTCCGGCATCCTGCCGGAGGGGGATTCGATCACGGAGGGCTTCTACATCAACTCTATTGCCCTTCCGATGAAGCGTGAGTAGTTTACCACAGACCTACGGGTCCATAGCTAGTAGTTAGATGGCTTCTTCTCTCTCTTTGATTCTCAATACCATGTTCTCCTCGATGTTCTTGGAGATATATCCGATATAATATTCTTTTGCGGTGTGTTTGTCGAGATCCGATGAATTTTGGATTTATGATCAGTTTATCTATGAATATTATTTGAATCTTCTCTGAATTGCTATATGCATGATTTGATATCTTTGTATTTTTCTTTGAATTATCGGTTTGGTTTGGCCAACTAGATTGGTTCTTCTTGCAATGGGAAAGGTGCTTAGTTTTGGGTTCAATCTTGCGGTGTCCTCACCCAGTAACAAAGTAGGGGTAGCGAGGTACGTATTTGTATTGTTGCCATCAAGGGTAAAAAGATGGGGTTTTCATCATATTTCTTGAGTTTACCCCTCTACATCATGTCATCTTACTTAAGGCGTTACTCCGTTCTTATGAACTTAATACTATAGATGCATGCTGGATAGCGGTCGATGTGTGGAGTAATAGTAGTAGATGCAGAATCGTTTCGGTCTACTTGACACGGACGTGATGCCTATATGCATAATCATTGCCGTGGATATCGTCATAACTTTGCACTTTTCTATCAATTGCTCGACAGTAATTTGTTCACCCACCGTATTATTTGCCTTCAAGAGAGAAGCCTCTAGTGAAACCTATGGCCCCCGGGTCTATTTTCCATCATATATTTTCAGATCTATAAACCAAAAAAACCCAAAAATACCTTGCTGCAATTTATTTACTTTTATTTTGCTTTATGTTTTAGTAAGCTTTTATATCTATCTATATCAGATCTCACCTTTGCAAGTGACCGTGAAGGGATTGACAACCCCTTTATCACGTTGGGTGCAAGTATTTGATTGTTTGTGCAGGTGCATAGATTGGAGACTTGTGTGTACCTTCTACTGGATTGATACCTTGGTTCTCAAGCTGAGGGAAATACTTATCTCTACTTTGCTGCATCACCCTTTCCTCTTCAAGGAAAAAACCAACGCAAGCTCAAGAAGTTGCAGGAAGAATTTCTGGCGTCGTTGCCGGGGAGATCTACATCAAGCCTACCAAGTACCCACCATAAACTCTCATCTCTTGCATTACATTATTTTCCATTTGCCTCTCATTCCCCCCCCCCCCACTTCTAAAATGATTTCAGAAAAACACAAAAAGATTTGCCTTTTTATTCGCCCTTTTTCCGTTCGTCTTTTCGTTTGCTCGTTTGCTAGATTGGTTTGTTGCCATCATGTCTGAATCTGGGGAGTTTATCATTGAAAAAGATAGCAATAATCTTGATGGAAGTTTTAATGATGTTGCTACTAATGATCCTCATGGGGAAGAACCCACTATTATTCATACTAAAAAACTCCGTGTAGGTAGCGGTAATATTATTGGAAAATGTGTTATTCAAGATTTCTTTACTTGTGCCGGTACTTTACCTATGCTTGGAGGGTCAATTCTGAATAAAACAATTAGCCTTGCGGATGCGATATCTTTGCTTATAGTTGAATTTGAAAGACAATTTGTTCACTTGCATCCATGCATACAAAGGCTTTACTAGAATTTTCCAATATTCATGATCCCTCTGTTAAACGTGTCACCACTATATTTCTAGCTCATGAGTTTAGGTTTATCATGAAAGAGGCCGGTGAAATAATTGCTCATTATAATATTAATGGTGTTTGTTTCCCTATAGAAGAGATCCTTTTTAATCAAGAAGAAACCATGAGATTACAATGAAAACCTAAGAAAGAAAGTCCCTACCGATGTTTTGATTGATAAAATTTCTGAGCTCAATGACAATTTTGCTACAAAAAATAATTGATTAGGGTTTGTGCTTAGGGATAGACTTAGGGATTTTAATCAAAGGAACGTTTACAATGAAGAAATAATTATCAAATACAAAGGGCCGAAGGAGGAACCAATTCCTCCCAAACTTGATCTTATAGATCCATACCCTATCAAATTTAGGCCCTTTGATTATTTTTGTTTGCCACAAAGAAAGCTTTCTGCCGAGAGGAGGGAATATGAGATGAGCATGGATGATCTCCCTCACTTCTATTACAAATACCTAGATCTATGTTTTATGCCTAGCTAGGGGCGTTAAACAATAGCGCTTGTTGGGAGGCAACCCAATTTTATTTTTATGTTTTTGGTTTTTGGTTCTGTTTTTCAATAAATACACATTATTACCTCTGTAGTAATTGTGTTTTGGTGTTTTAATTAGTGTTTGAGCCAAGTAAGACCTTTGGGATGGCTTACGGTGATAGTTGATTTGATCTTGCTGAAAAACAGAAACTTTTGCGTCCAGTAACAGAATTTTTTAAATTCACTGGAGCATGGAAAAACCCTGAATTTTTTTACGCAAGATTGATATACAAATTTCCTATGTTGTACTAATTTTTCATAGGTTTTGGAATTACAGAAGTATTATAACAATTCCGATCTTTGCAGACTATTGTGTTTTTGACTGATTCTGTTTTCTATGTGTTGTTTGTTTATTTTGATGAATCTATGGGTAGTATCGGGGGGTATGAACCATGGAGAAGTTGGAATACAGTAGATATGACACCAATATAAATAAATAGTGAGTTCACAATAGTAAAAAAAGTGGTGATTTATTTTCTTATACTAACGGATCTCATGAGTTTTCTCTTGAGTTTTGTGTTGTGAAGTTTTCAAGTTTTGGGTAAAGATTTGATGGACTATGGAATAAGGAGTGGCAAGAGCCTAATCTTGGGGATTCCCAAGGCACCCCAAGGTAATATTCAAGGACAACCAAGCATCTAAGCTTGGGGATGCCCCGGATGGCATCCCCTCGTTCGTCTTCATCTATCGGTAAATTTACTTGTGGCTATATTTTTATTCACCACATGATATGTGTTTTGCTTGGAGCGTCTTGTATGATATGAGTCTTTGCTTTTTAGTTTGACATAATCATCCTTGATGTACACACCTTTTTAGAGGGACACGCATGAATCGTGAATTTATTAGAATACTCTATGTGCTTCACTTATATCTTTTGAGCTAGGCAATTTTGCTCTAGTGCGTCACTTATATCTTTTTAGAGCACGGTGGTGGCTTTATTTTATAGAAATTGTTGAACTCTCATGCTTCACTTATATTATTTTGAGAGTCTCTCTAAACAGCATGATAATTTTCATAGGTCATGAATTTATTCCTAATATGATGGGCATCCAAGAGGGATATAATAAAAACTTTCATATAAAGAGCATTGAATACTATGAGAAGTTTGATTCCTTATGATTGTTTTGAGATATAAAGATGGTGATATTAGAGTCATGCTAGTGAGTAATTGTGGATTGGTAGAAATAATTGTGTTAAAGTTTGTGATTCCCGTAGCATGCACGTATGATGAACCGTTATGTGATGAAGTCGGAGCATGATTTTTTTATTGATTGTCTTCCTTATGAGTGGCGGTCGGGGACGAGCGATGGTCTTTTCCTACCAATCTATCCTCCTAGGAGCATGCATGTAGTACTTTGTTTCGATAACTAATAGACTTTTGCAATAAGTATGTGAGTTCTTTATGACTAATGTTGAGTCCATGGATTATACGCACTCTCACCCTTCCACCATTACTAGCCTCTCTAGTACCGCGCAACTTTCACCAGTGCACTACACCCACCATATACCCTTCCTCAAAACAGCCACCATACCTACCTATTATGGCATTTCCATAGCCATTCCGAGATATATTGCCATGCAACTTCCACCGTTCCGTTTATTATGACACGCACCATCATTGTCATATTGCTTTGCATGATCGTAAGATAGCTAGCATGATGCCGTTTTTTGATGTCATTGCTATGCTAGATCGTTGCACATTCCGGTACACCACCAGAGGCATTCATATAGAGTCATATTTTTGTTCTAAGTATCGAGTTGTAAGTAAATAAAACTGTGATGATCATCATTATTAGAGAATTGTCCCATGTGAGGAAAGGATGATGGAAGCTATGATTCCCTCACAAGTTGGGATGAGTCTTCGAGCTTAACAAAAAATAAAAGAGGCCAAAAGAAGCCCAAACAAAAAAAATGAGAGAAAAGAGAGAAGGGGCAATGCTACTATCCTTTTACCACACTTGTGCTTCAAAGTAGCACCATGATCTTCATGATAGAGAGTCTCCTATGTTATCACTTTCATATACTAGTGGGAATTTTTCATTATAGAACTTGGCTTGTATATTCCAATGATGGGCTTCCTCAAATTTCCCTAGGTCTTCGTGAGCAAGCGAGTTGGATGCACACCCACTTAGTTTCTTTTTGAGCTTTCATAAACTTATAGCTCTAGTGCATCCGTTGATTATGAATCATTTGATACTTGCGAACCATGCCTCATGGGCAAGATGACAAAAACTCCATTCTCCGGAACAATGGAGCGAGCTAATGACTTATTGGAAATAATACATACCGATGTATGCGGTCCGATGAGTGTTGAGCCACGCGGTGGGTATCGTTATTTTCTGACCTTCACAGATGATTTGAGTAGGTATGGGTATATCTACTTGATGAAACACAAGTCTGAAACATTTGAAAAGTTCAAAGAATTTCAGAGTGAAGTGGAGAATCATCGTAACAAGAAAATAAAGTTTCTACGATCTGATCGCAGAGGCGAATATTTGAGTTACGAGTTTGGCCTTCATTTAAAACAATGTGGAATAGTTTCACAACTCACACCACCTGGAACACCACAGTGTAATGGTGTGTCCGAACGTCGTAACCGTACTTTATTAGATATGGTGCGTTCTATGATGTCTCTTACCGATTTACCACTATCGTTTTGGGGTTATGCATTAGAGACAGCTGCATTCACGTTAAATAGGGCACCATCTAAATCCATTGAGACGACACCGTATGAACTATGGTTTGGCAAGAAATCTAAGCTGTCGTTTCTTAAAGTTTGGGGTTGTGACACTTATGTCAAAAGGCTTTAGCTTGATAAGCTCGAACCCAAATCGGAGAAGTGCATCTTCATAGGATACCCTAAGTAAACAACTGGGTACACCTTCTACCACAAATCCGAAGGCAAGATCTCTGTTGCCAAGAATGGATCCTTTCTAGAGAAGGAGTTTCTCTTGAAAGAAGTGAGTGGGAGGAAAGTAGAACTTGATGAGGTAATTGTACCTTCTCTCGAATTGGAAAGTAGCACATCACAGAAAATCGTTCCCATGATGCCTACACCAACTAGAGAGGAAGCAAATGATAATGATCATGAAACTTCAGATCAAGTTACTAATAAACTTCATAGGTTGACCAGAACATGTTCCGCACCAGAGTGGTACAGTAATCCTGTCCTGGAAGTCATGTTATTAGACCATGGCAAACCTAGGAACTATGAAGAAGATATGATGAGCCCAGATTCAGATAAATGGCTTGAGGCCATGAAATCTGAGATAGGATCCATGTATGGGAACAAAGTGTGGACTTTGGTGGACTTGCCCGATGATCGGCAGGCCATTAAAAATAAATGGATTTTCAAGAGGAAGACGGACGCTGATGGTAATATCACTATCTATAAAGCTCAACTTGTCACCAAAGGTTTTCGACAAGTTCAAGAGGTTGACTACGATGAGACTTTCTCACCCGTAGCAATGCTTAAGTCTGTCCAAATCATGTTAGCAATTGCCGCATTTTATGATTATGAAATCTGGCAAATGGACGTCGAAACTGCATTCCTTAATGGATTTCTTAAAGAAGAGTTGTATATGATGCAACCAGAAGGTTTTGTCAATCCTAAAGGTGCTAACAAAGTGTGCAAGCTCCAAGCGATCCATCTATGGACTGGTGCAAGCATCTCAGAGTTGGAATATACGCTTTGATGAGGTGATCAAAGCATATGGTTTTATACAGACTTACGGTGAAGCCTGTATTTACAAGAAAGTGAGTGGGAGCTCTGTAGCATTTCTGATATTATATGTGGATGACATATTATTGATTGGAAATGATATAGAACCTCTGGATAGCATAAAAGGATACTTGAATAAGAATTTTTTCAATGAAAGACTTCGGTGAAGCTGCTTGTGTATTGAGCATCAAGATCTATAGGGATAGATCGAGACGCTTAATAGGACTTTCACAAAAGCACATACCTTGACAAAGTTTTGAAGAAGTTCAAAATAGATCAGTCAAAGAAATGGTTCTTGCCTGTGTTGCAAGGTGTGAAGTTGAGTAAGACTCAAACCCGACCACGGCAGAAGATAGAGAGAATGAAAGTCATTCCCTATGCCTCAGCCATAGGTTCTATAAAGTATGCCATGCTGTGTACCAGACCTGTTGTGTACCTTGCCATGAGTTTGGCAAGGGGGTACAATAGTGATCCAGGAGTAGATCACTAGACAACGGTCAAAATTATCCCTATTTACCTAAGAAGGACTAAGGAGATATTTCTCGGTTATGGAGGTGATAAAGAGTTCGTCGTAAAGGGTTACGTCGATGCAAGCTTTGACACCGATTCGGATGACTCTGAGTCATGATCTAGATACATATTGAAAGTGGGAGAAATTAGCTAGAGTGGCTCCATGCAGAGCATTGTAGACATAGAAATTTGCAAAATACATACGGATCTGAATGTGGCAGACCCGTTGACTAAACTTCTCTCACAAGCTAAACTTGATCACACCTTGGTACTCTTTGGGTGTTAATCACATGGCGATGTGAACTAGATTATTGACTCTAGTAAACTCTTTGGGTGTTGGTCACATGGTGATGTGAACTATGGGTGTTAATCACATGATGATCTAAACTAGATTATTGACTCTAGTGCAAGTGGGAGACTGATGGAAATATGCCCTAGAGGCAATAATAAAATGGTTATTATTATATTTCCTTAATCAAGATAAAGGTTTATTATTCATTCTAGAATTGTATTGACCGGGAACTTAAATACATGTGTGGATACATAAACAAATACCGTGTCCCTAGTGAGCCTCTACTAGACTAGCTCGTTGATCAAAGATGGTTAAGGTTTCCTAACCATAGACATGAGTTGTCATTTGATAACGGGATCACATCATTAGGAGAATGATGTGATGGACAAGACCCATCCGTTAGCTTAGCATATCGATCGTTCAGTTTATTGCTATTGCTTTCTTCATGTCAAATACATATTCCTTCGACTATGAGATTATGCAACTCTCGGATACTGGAGGAATACCTTGTGTGCTATCAAACGTCACAACGTAACTGGGTGATCATATATATTCTCTACAGGTATCTCCGAAGGTCTTTGTTGAGTTGGCATAGATCGAGATTAGGATTTGTCACTCCGAGTATCGGAGAGGTATCTCTGGGCCCTCTCGGTAATACACATCATAAGAAGCCTTGCAAGCAAAGTGACTAATGAGTTAGTTACAGGATGATGTATTATGGAACGAGTAAAGAGATTTGCCGGTAACAAGATTGAACTAGCTATGGAGATACCGACGATCGAATCTCGGGCAAGTAACATACCGATGGACAAAGGGAATTACGTATGTTGTCATAACGGTTCGACCGATAAAGATCTTTGTAGAATATGTAGGAGCCAATATGGGCATCTAGGTTCCGCTATTGGTTATTGACCAGAGAGGTGTCTCAGTCATGTCTACAGAGTTCTCGAACCCGTAGGGTCCGCACGCTTAACGTTCGTTGATGAAATAGTGTTATATGAGTTATATGTTTTGGTGACCGAATGTTGTTCGGAGTCCCGGATGAGATCACGGACATGACGAGGAGTCTCGAAATGGTCGAGAGGTAAAGATTGATATATAGGACGATGGTATTCGAACACCAGAATAGTTTCGGAGTACACCGGGTACTCATCGGGTCACCGGAAGGGGTTCTGGGCACCCCCGACAAGTGTATGGGCCTTATGGGCCAAAGGGGGGGACAGACCAGCCCACAAGGGGGCTGGTGCGCCCCTTCCCTTGGCTGGCCGGCTATAGGGGAAGGAAAGGGGAGGGGTGGCCCCTCCTGCCTTTCCCTCCTCAGGAGAGAAAGGAAAGGGGGGGGGGGGCGCCACCTCCTCCTTCCTTCCTCCCGCACTCCAAATAAGGAAGGGGGGCGCCACTTGGGGGAGGGCCCCAAGTAGGATTTTTCCTACTTGGAGGCGCCTCTTGGCTGTCCCTCCACCCCCACCTATATATATGTGTGAGGGGGGCGCCTAGCAAAAAAAAAACATTGTCTTAGCCGTGTGCAGCGCCCCCCTCCACCGTTTACACCCCGGTCATATTTTCACAGTTCTTAGGTGAAGCCCTACGGAGATAACTTCACCATCACCGTCACCACGCTGTCGTGCTATTAGAACTCATCCACTACCTCGCTGTCTTGCTGGATCAAGAAGGCGGAGGACGTCACCGAGCTGAACGTGTGCTAAACATGGAGGTGCCGTACGTTCGATACTCGGTCGGTTGGATCGCAAAGAAAGTTTGACTACATCAACCACGTTGTCAAATGCTTCCACTTATGGTCTACGAGGGTACGTAGACACACTCTCCCCTCTCGTTGCTATACATCTCCATGGATAGATCTTGCGTGTGCTTAGAAATTGTTTTGTTTTCCATCCAACGTTTCCCAACATGATTTGCGTTCGCTACTTTGATAATTTGATATGTGGGTGGACCCGTGATTGGGTGTTGTTCTTACTTGAACAAGCCTCCCACTTATGATTAACCCCTCTCGGAAGCATCCGCAACTACGAAAGAAGAATTAAGATAAAATCTAACCATAGCATTAAACATGTGGATCCAAATCAGCCCCTTACGGAATAGCGCATAAACTAGGGTTTAAGCTTCTGTCACTCTAGCAACCCATCATCTAATAACTACTACATAATGCATTCCCTTGGGCCCAAAGATGGTGAAGTTTCATGTAGTCGACGTTCACATAATACCACTAAGGGAACCACAACATACATACCATCAAAATATCGAACGAATATTAAATTCACATGATTACTTGCAACATGACTTGTCCCGTGTCCTCAAGAACAAGAGTAACTACTCACACAACATGTGCATGCTCAAGATCAGAGGAGTAATAAATATCATAATGGATCTGAACATATAATCTTCCACCAAAGAAACCATATAGCATCAACTACGAGATGTAATCAACACTACTAGTCACCCACAGGTACCAATCTGAGG
The DNA here is from genome assembly GCA_011799875.1 of Thinopyrum elongatum. NCBI lineage: Eukaryota > Viridiplantae > Streptophyta > Magnoliopsida > Poales > Poaceae > Thinopyrum > Thinopyrum elongatum. The sequence continues at coordinate 148,522,169 of CM022298.1, forward strand.
TTCCGGTACAAAGATTGAACACAAGAGATGAACTAGGGTTTTGAGATGAGATGGTGCTGTTGAAGATGTTGATGAAGATTGGCCCTCCCAAGGTGAGAGGGTTGTTGGTGATGACGATGGCTTCGATTTCCCCCTCCCGGAGGGAAGTATCCCTGGCGGAATCGCTCTGCCGGAGAGCGAAAGTGCTCCTGCCCAAGTTCCGCCTCGAGACTGCGGCGCTCCATCCCGAAAGTCCTCTCCTTATTTTTTCTAGGTCAAAAGATCTTATGTACTAGAAGATGGGCACCGGAAGTTTTTCTATGATTTAAGACATTACTTTTGGGATGACCCACGCCTTTATAAAGAAGGAGTAGACGGTGTTATTAGATGTTGTGTACCTGAGCATGAACAGGAATAGATCCTACGCAAGTGTCACTCCAAGGCTTACGGAGGACACCACGCTGGAGACAGAACTGCACACAAGGTATTACAATCTGGTTTTTATTGGCCTACTCTTTTTAAGGATGCTCGTAAGTTTGTCTTGTCTTGTGATGAATGGCAAAGGATTTGATGTCAGGAAATGCCTATGAATTATTCATTTGTCATTGAACCATTTGATGTTTGGGGTTTTGATTATATGGGACCTTTTCCATCCTCTAATGGGTACACTCATATTCTAGTTGCTGTTGATTATGTTACTAAGTGGGTAGAAGCTATTCCAACTAGTAGTGTTGATCACAACACTTCTATTAAAATGCTTAAAGAAGTTATTTTCCCGAGGTTTGGAGTCCCTAGATATTTAATGACTGACAGTGGTTTACACCTTATTCATGGTGCTTTCCGTAAATTGCTTGTTAAGTACGATGTTAACCATAGAATTGCATCCCCATATCATCCTCAGTCTAGTGGTCAAGTAGAATTAAATAACAGAGAAATAAAATTGATCTTGCAAAAGACTGTTAATAGATCTAGAAAGAATTGGTCTAAGAAACTTGATGATGCACTTTGGGCTTACAGAACTGCTTATAAAAACCCTATGGGTATGTCTCCATATAAAATGGTTTATGGAAAAGCATGTCACTTACCTCTTGAATTAGAACATAAAGCTTATTGGACAATTAAAGAGCTCAACTATGATTTCAAACTTGCCGGTGAGAAGAGGTTATTTGACATTAGCTCGCTAGATGAATGGAGAACCCAAGCCTATGAAAATGGCAAACTGTTTAAAGAAAAATTTAAAAGATGGCATGACAAAAGAATACAAAAGCGGTAATTTTATGTAGGTGACCATGTCTTGCTATACAACTCTCGTTTAAGATTTTTTGCAGGAAAACTTCTCTCCAAATGGGAAGGTCCTTACATTATTGAGGAAGTTTATCGTTCCGGTGCCATCAAGATCAACAACACCGAGGGCAATAACCCGAAGGTGGTAAACGGGCAAAGAATCAAACATTATATCTCAGGTACTCCCATAAATGTTGAAACCAATATTATTAATACCATAACACTGGAGGAGTACATAAGGGAAACTTACCAGAACGTTCCAGACCCCCGAAAAGGAATAGGTATATGATACGGTAAGTAAACCGACTCCAAAACTTTTGCAATATCAATTTTACTCCGTTTTGGAATATTAAAAAAATTAGGAAAATAAGAAGTAGTCTGAATAGCGCACGAGGAGGCGACAAGCCGTGGGGGCGCGCCCTGCCCCCCTTGGCGCGCCTCCCAGCTTTTGGCCACCTCGTGTGCCCTCCGGACTCCGTTTTCTCCCAGAATACTTGTCTTGCACGGTAAAAATTCATTATATAATCTCCCGAAGGTTTTGACCACCGTATCACGGCAATATGCTCTGTTCTTGTTTTGTGCTGTTTTCATGGCAGATCTGAACATATGTTGTCCCAAGGTTCGGAGGGAGAGAGCTATGTAGTTGACTATATCGCAAACCCAAAGGTCTATGGGGAGGTGGATCATTATGGTTGGACTAAGGAAGAGGAGGAAGACTTCGACATGGATAAAACAAGGGATGACAGCTGTGATGAAGATGAAGATCCATTACCTCAACCTGGAGATATGCATGTGGAATTCAAGAAGCCGAGCCTCCCTGACAGAGGAAACAAATCTAAGGTCCAATTTATCCCATCCCGTTTTCTGCAGGAAAGCAAGGAGGCATTATGCAAAAGGGTATTAAAGCTTGAGATGGAGAATGAGGATCTCAGGGAGGAAAATTTTAGCCTCAGGCGCAAGCTAGAGAAAAAGACAACTTCATCACCGTCACATCCGAAGAAAGAAACTTGAGTACATGGGTATGGGCACTCCCCTTAGCTTGTGCCAAGCTTGGGGGAGGTGCCCCGGTATCATATCACCATCACATCTTTATCTTTATCATTTATGATTAGTTCGATCCTTTTGTTTATATCTTGGTTTAGTAGAGTAAATTTTTTTAGTATGATCTAGTTTTGAGTTTTACTTTGTGTTCCCTCTATGTAATCGAGTCCGAGAGTTATATAATAAAGATTAGTTTTGAGTTGAGGGCTTTGCTTTCTTGCTATGATCTTGAGAAAAAGGAATAAATTGGAATAAAACAATTATATAATAATATTATGGAAAGTGATGACTTCACATATAAGAAGTATGTCGCATGAAATTTGTTGAGAGTTGACAAACATAGTTTTGGTCATTGTTGCAATTAATAGGAAGTAATAAAGAAAGAGAGGTTTCACATATAAATACACTATCTTGGACATCTTTTGTGATTGTGGGCACTCATTAAAATATTATATGCTAATAAATTGATGTTGGACAAGGAAGACAACATAATGGGTTATGTTTACTTATTTTCGAATAGAAGTTATATTGTCATGGATCCTGTAACATGTGACGCTTGCTTCCTCCCCATACTAGCCAAAAATCCCGTACCAAGTAGAGATACTACTTGTGCATCCAAACATCATCGACCTAGTTTTGCTATGAGAGTCCACTATACCTACCTATGCATTGAGTAAGATCCTTCAAGTAAGTTGTCATCGGTGCAAGCAATAAAAATTGCTCTTTAAATATGTATGATCTTTTAGTGTGAAGAAAATAAAATTTATACGAACTTGTGATATGGAAGAAATAAAAGCGACGGACTGCATAATAAAGTTCTTTATCACAAGTGGCAATATAAAGTGACGTTCTTTTGCATTAAGATTTTGTGCATCCAACCATAAAAGCGCATGACAACCTCTGCTTCCCTCTGCGAAGGGCCTATCTTTTACTTTTTAAGTACTTACCTTTATGCAAGAGTCATGGTGATCCTCGCCATTCCCTATATTTTGCCTTTTTCTTTTGGTAAGCGTCATGTGTTGGGGAAAGATCTAGACACATATATCTACTCGGATGTAGGTGATCATAAATTATTATTGTTGACATTACCCTTGAGGTAAAAGGTTGGGAGGCGAAATTATAAGCCCCTATCTTTCTCTTTGTCCGATTGAGGCTTTGATCTCATAAGTATCGCATGAGTGTTGGCAATTGTGAAAGACTAAAAGATAGTTGAGTATGTGGACTTGCTGTATAAAAGCTCTTACATTGACTCTTTCCGACATTATGATAAATTGCAATTGCTTCAATGACTGACATCATAGTTTGTTAGTTTTCAATAAAGTTTTTGATTCATACTTTACTTTGTGAATGAATTATCACTTTAGCATAAGAAGTTATATGATAATATGTTGCTGTTCTAAGGATGATCATGATGCCCTCATGTCCGTAGTTTATTTTATTGACACCTCTATCTCTAAACATGTGGACATGATTATCGATTTCGGCTTTCGCTTGAGGACAAGCGAGGTCGAAGCTTGGGGGAGTTGATACGTCCATTTTGCATCATGCTTTTATGTTGATATTTGTTGCATTATGGGCTGTTATTTCACATTATGGTACAATACTTATGCCTTTGAGAAAATTCCTTATATAACACTATTTTAAATATTGGTTCCTTATTTAACACTGGAGTTTTTCTTCTTCCTTATCTAACATCATGTATAAAAATTTTCCCCTATCTAACACTCCTATCAATTCTGTTAGCTCACACCGTTAAAACAGGCATGGAGTGATGTCCGTTTTTTTTAGTTGGACAAAAATGCCCCTGCCCATAAGCATGAGAAAAAAGAAACAGAACCCGACCGAATGGGCATCTCTCTCCTCTCCACGATCCACATCCCCCCGTCCCGGTTTCCCCTTTCTCAAACCCTAGTGGCGGCGGCGGCTGAGAACTTGCTAGCAGCGGCGGCGGAGATTCGGTGTTATGGAAGGCGGCGGTGCTGAGGATGGGGAAGGTGCTGCGGAGGATGGCCAATGCGCGGCTGCGGAGGGGTCCGACCTTGGCGCTCCTGCGGATCCAGCGATGGTGAGCCTTGGCGACGGCGGGGCTGCGGAGGGGTCGGGCCAGCGCGCGGCTACGGCTTCGGAGGGGCCGGGTCAGCGCATGTCTTCGGCAAGAGGTGGTGTCTCGGCTGCAGCAATCACGGGCCAGGGCGGGGCATGGGCTGAGGGCTCGACCGCCGGCATGGCTGGAGGCTCAGGCCATGGCACGGCTGGGTCGGGCTCGGCAGCAGCTGGATGCTCAGGCCATGGCACGGCTGGGTCAGGCCAGGGTGCAACTCGGTTGGCCTCTGCTACATGGGCGTGTCCAGATGGGTAAGTTCATGGCACTTAGTGGATTTGTATGATGTTTGTACCACTAGCAGTGATCAGAACTATCTAGCAATACTCATGCATAGTTTCTTCACTTAATTGTCTCTTGAATTCACAAGATGGATCCAAATTCAAGTTATTTGATAAAAATCGAATTGTTTGGCAATAAAAAAAAAGCTCGAAAAGACATCCGATGTTTCTGTTTTGAGAAGATCATTGATTGTGACTTGACAAACTATAAGGATTTCGTTGAATCAATTGTAGAGCAGTACTCTCCACGTTATTTGGAAGTTGCACATGTGCAGTACTATGATGATGCTCTAAAAATCTGTCCAGAAGTAAAATGTGACCAAGATTTAATGCTTATGTTTGAGAAACACTCGGAGACAAAGGTGCTGCGTATGATCATTGCATATTGTGATCCGTCTGAACTGTATGAGCCTATCACCGAGTGGCATAGTGATGCGCATAGCCAACCTAATAACAATGTAGAACAAGAGGATGATACTTACCTTCGCAACCCAAGACCTGAGAATGAGCATGTTGGTGTTGATGAGGAGAATATGTATGAAGTGGATGAACCTATTCCCTTAAATGTGGTTCTTTGTCCTAATAAAGAAAAGGACAAAGACTATATTTGTGAGGATGATAGCGAGGCTGAGAGTGAAGTAGAGGATGATGAAGTAGAGGAGGTTGAAGTAGAGGAGGATGAGGAGTTGCATGAGGCAGAGCATACTCCACATGTAGAGTATGACAAATTAGATCCTCCAATGACAAAAGGCTTTACATATCCCAGCATGAAAGAGTTCAAGTTGGCACTTTCTCAGCATGCAATCAAACATGAATTTGAGTATAACACCGAGTATAGTACCCCTCATCGGTTTAGGGGCTATTGTTCAAGACGGGATGCAGATAATTGTCCCTGGAGAATACATGCTTCTATGACAGAAGATAAGTGTACCGTGATGGTAATTGTTTAACTTTACCCATTTGTGAACATTTCTTGCATAATTGCTAAGTGTTTTTAGCTAATTACATCTGTTTTCTCTTTTGAAGGTGAAGAAAAACCCATGTGGTCATGATTGCTCTAGTACAAGAAGGAAAAAGAAGACGAAGAATGGAACCAAGCATTGGGTATATGATAAGGTGAAGGATTGGCTGATTGAAGATGCAACTCTCGGAGCGAAGGCATTGCAGAAGAAGATTAAAGAACACCACAAGGTTGACCTCCACTACAAGAGAGTATATATGGGTAAGAAGCTAGCTCTGAAAGAATTGTATGGTGATTGGGATAGCAGCTTTGACAATTTGTATAAGTTTAAAGCACAAGTTGAAACCACTTGCCCTGGTAGCATAGTTTAGATTGATCATTACACTATAAAAGGAAAAATCAGGTTTAGAAGGTTCTTCTTTGCTTTGAAACCTTGCATAGACGGATTCCTTGGTGGTTGCAGGCCATATTTGGCAGTAGATAGCACATTCTTAATAGACAGGTTCAAGGGGCAGCTGGCTAGTGCTACCGCTGTAGATGGCCATAATTGGATGTATCCACTTTGTTTTGGAATTTTTGATTCTGAAACAAATGAGAACTGGATTTGGTTCATGCAATTGCTTAGGCAAGCCATAGGATCACCAAGGGGTTTAGCCATAAGCACTGATGCCGGGCAGGCTGTGATGACAGGGGTAAAGGAAGTTTTCCCAGAAGTAGAACATAGGGAATGCATGTTTCACTTGGTGTCAAACTTCAAGAAAAAGTATCACAGAAAGGTATTTGATGACCATCTTTGGGCTGCTGCTTACTCATGGAACACATATATTTTTGAGAAAAATTGGGTTGCAATGGAAACAGCAAAGCTAGCAGCAACTGCATATCTTAGGAAGTGGCACACTAGGTTGTGGGCTAGGAGTCAGTTCTCAACCATTTGTAAGGTGGACCATGTAACCAACAACCTAGCAGAGTGCTTCAATAATTGGATTAAGCACCACAAGTCTTTGAACTTGGACGACTTAATGGACAAGCTTAGGTAGATGATTATGATCATGTGGAATCGCTGGAGAAAAGTAGCAAAGAAGTTAGTTGGCTTAATTTTGCCCCACATAATTAAGAAGTTGAATGCAAAGAGTAGAGAGTTGAACTTGGAGGTGGTAGAAAGCTCGGAAGAAGTTGCTGAAGTTACTCAATTGGGAGGCAGCAGGTTTAGGTTTGTCGTCAACTTGCATGACAACACATGCTCTTGTAGACCATGGCAAGTTTCTGGCCTTCCTTGCAAACATGCTCTAGCATTAATCACATCACTTGTCAATGCACATATACAGAATTATGTGGACTCGTATTACTCCATTGACAAGTTTAGTGCAGCTTATGGCCAATTAATCCCTGCTATGTGTGACAAGACCCAGTGGCCTAAATCTAACCATGGATTCTTCATGCATCCACCCTTGTTAAAAGCCGTAGCTAGTCGGCCCCAAACAGAGAGGCATAAGGGTTGTAGTGAGAAAAAGAGGAAAAGTGGCCAGCACTTATGCCCTATTTGTAAGGAATACGGGCACCATTGGCACAAGTGCAAGAAGGGGAACAAAGATGACATTGCTGCTTTGATGGAGTTGAGGTAATCAACTATGCATTCTACTTTCTTATTGCATGTTAACTACTCTCTTGCATTACTGTTTTGTAATCAACTATGCATGTGAACTACTTTCTTATTGCTCATGTAGAGAACCACCAAAGAAGAGGAGGAAGACTACCAAATCAGCCGAGTCAACCATTGTGCCAAGAGGTGATGAAGCACTGGCAACCGCTATGTATTTTCCACCAAGGTTATCAAATCTGAATTTAATTTATGCCAAATGAAAACTGAGTTTGATTAGTGCCAAATGAAAACTGAGTGTGCATTCATCTAATCCTGTGACACCCTGATTTTGGAAACTTTTTCTTTTCAAACTTTTCTTGGCTTTATTTGAAATTTGAATGGTTTTTGAACCTATTCATTTGGTCTTGGAAACTTTTGAATCTTTTCCAAGTAATCCAAAGCCTCATCACCATGGCAAAACCCTGTCAAGCACCTCAAGGACCCAAAACCCAATTTGAATCATCTTCAAAAACCCTTTTATTTATTTGAGAATTTAGGGCATTACTATGGGTTGTGAAGCAACCTATAGTTGGGATGCTCAGAAAATTCTCAAATAATTCTCTAAAATACTTTGGATCATATCTTGTCCCAATCTCCAAAAACATTTCATGGTCTAGTTCAAATATTTTGCAAAATAATTCATTTTAGCTCCAGGTCAGACTGAACCATTGTGAAGGAAGTGTATGCTAGGATTGTCCAATTGCTCTCCAATTTTTACAGCATGAGGACACCTCCAAACAACCTTCCTCCACCAAGTTTCAGCCCCAGGGGATCAACTAAGTGAGCAGTACCTCAACATTTCCATTCTAGATCAGTTTTGCAAGTTACACATGAACTACCCTCAATTCTTATCCAAACCACCTCAAACTTGGCCAGTTTGGAGTTCTTCCAACGTGGATCACTCTAGACACTCTCTTTGCCTCAGTCTCCACCTCATCTCTTCTCTGGAACCTCCCCAAGTTTGCTGTCAGAAACTGTTGCTGATCATACCGCTCATCTCTGCGTGAACCAAGACAAACCAAGGCTGTAGGTGATCTAAGGGCTCGATGGTCGACATGCTGGACAAGCATGGCCAGACCTGCGTGGCCTCCTGGTGCCAAGCATCATGGTGAGCACGGCGCTGGCATGCTTGTCACCGCGCTCTATCCCGCGCCAGGCTCGGGTCACGTTGGGACTGAGCGCTCACGCAGCTGTGCGTTGTCTAGGCATGCCGACATCGACCCTGGGTGACACACAGCCCCTCCAAAACCCTCCTCCTCACCGGAGATGCCCTCACCGGCCGCCACGCCATCGCCGCACTGTGAGACCCGTGCGGTCACAGTGGAGACCTCGCCGTCGTCTTCCTCCCCGTGCTATCTCCTCCCGCATTGAATGCCCCTGCTCGCTCAAGTCTTCTCGCCCGCAAGCGGCCAGCCAGCGAGGAGTACTTCGCCGGCGACGTGGCCCGCTTCGAGCCGCGTCCAGAGAGCTCGCCGAGCACCTCTGCCTGGCTATAAATAGCCCCGCCCAGCCCCTCCTCGCTTCACCACCTCTCCACCACCTCCCTCATCCACCTCCAGAGCGCCCAAGGAGGGCCGAGAGCTCGTCTCCCTCAGCTCTGGCAGAAGCTCTGCCGCTCGATCCCCTTCCATCTCCAGCTCTCTCCAAGCCATCCCAGCTCCGCCCGAGCCCACCGTCGAGTTCGTAGTGTTCCACTGGTGCTTCCAGACCCCTCCCCGAATCGAACCGCTGCCGGAATCATCGCCTCCGTTGACCACCGTAGCTACTGTCCGCCGGAGAAGAAGGGCGCGCCGCCGTCCGGCCATCTCCGGGAGAGCTACGGGTACAGCGAGGACCGTCTTCGAGTGCCCGATCGATTCCCATCGTTTCCCAGCCCAACCGCCGTCCCAATCTTCGGTGAGCATCGCCGGAGCCCCGCCTCCCTCTGTTCCCTCTCTTCCTCCTCTTTTAAACCGGCTGGGCCCCACTTGCCAGCGACTGGCCGAAGCGGTAAGTGGAGGCGCCCGGGGCAAATGCGCCTTCGACGTGGCCCATTTCTGTTTTCTAATTTTGATTTTTATTAAACAGAGTTGACTAGCAGGTTTGACTGTGAATAACTTTTTACAGAAAAGTCCAAATGAACTGATTCTTTTTTGCATTGTGTTCATAATATAATTCTTTATTTTTCCATCAAGTTTGGTATTTTTCTCACACCCACAGAATTGTTGGCAAATAAAAATGCTTTATGTGACATTTTCCTTTGTTATTTTAAAATGTTTTCAGAAGGAGAAACTTGTGGATTTGAAGGCCAAGAGTTTCTGAACCACCCAACTGATCAAGGCAAGCCAGGACATCCATGTTATGAAGCATTTCATAGCATTGCATGAATTCATATTCATTTCTTGCATTTCATTAACATAGATTATTCAAAGTAAATTATTTAAATGCCTTATGTTGATAACTCAAGCTGAAATGTTGAACCACCATGCTTGATAAATGAAACTTAGATGGTTGATCAAGAGTCACCTGTCCGGGCTTACCCGTGCAGCCACATTCGCCGGTATGGGATGGCCTTGACTTGGTCTGGCTCCGTGCTCTTTCACCGGTACCTCCGTCTAGGGATGGTTATGCGCGCGTGCTGCCCTGATCAGGTAGAAGGCGATAACCTTGTGAGCCCAGTTGAGTTATTTGCTGGTGTCGCCGTTTGGGACAGTTAGTTTGGCCACGATGGTGGCAGGTGTCACGAGGACATAGGGGCCACCCAAGGCTTGACTCCGGGGGAGTGTGATTGCCGGTGGTACAATTAGACAATCACGGGTCAGGCAGGTTTCGTTGGAGCAATGCTGGTCCACCCGAATGGGATCACGAGGTCAGTGCTCCATAGTGTGGGTAAAGTGCGCAACCTCTGCAGAGTGTAAAATCTATTCGAATAGCCGCGTCCACGGTGTTGGACAGCCCGTCCAGACCTCTCTAGGTGATCAACCATAATAACTATAGTAGTGATTGAAGAACTTGTCTTATGAGCAAAAGTACTCGTTGAGATCGAGTATTCTGGGGTTGTGAGACAACCCGGATATGAGTAAGTGGAGACAGTAAGTGAATCACTTAGAGTTTAACCTGTTCATTGCCATGCTATTATTTGCTGCATATTTGGTTGTCATGTGCTTGCGAGTACATTCAAAGTACTCACCTGGTGTTTTATGCCAGATGCAGGAGAAGACTGAGATGGAGTTCCCGAGGTCCGTGTTGCGATGTCTAGGATGTGTCCTCAGCAGTGTCCCTGTGGATGGAGTTACTATCATGTTCTGCTACGCAGTAGTCTTCCGCTGTAGTATTCCGCAGTAATATCGAGGCCCGGATATGTTAGATAAATAATGTAGATATTGTCATAGCACTAGATGTGCTTTTGGCCTCGATGAGCATGTAACATATGAGCTTGTACTCGACTATTATCAATAAAAGTTCAGCTATGTTCTGTCCCAAGTTGTTGTGTGTTTCCAGAAGACATGATCTCTGGGTTGGAAACACTGGTGAACCGGTTCTCTGAGCCGGGGTGCAACAACTCTTGATATTAGAGCCGTGCTGACTGTAGGACACCCTAGGTAACCCGCGCTAGGACTGCGATTAGCATAGGACTTTGAGTGTGCATCCTGCTTGTTGCATTTGTTTGTTGCATGCCATGCCTTATGCATTGCAATTCATTATGTTACTAACCCTTGGCATTGTGAGTGTAGATGGCACCAGTTCCATATCATTTCCATCATGAGCCAGAACCCACACTTTTCTAGCTCTGCTTCGTAGCGTCTGGCTTCGGCTGTATCCCAACGGTGACGACCCAGTATACCAGGTGTTTCGGGACCAGTTGGGCGAGTCAGTATATGAGTACCATGCAGTGGCTTACATGACCGCGACTTCGGATATTGGAAGCTCTTCTCGCTCTTCCAAGGGCGGAGTGGCTTCTACTCTGGAGCTGGCGATCCAGTTTGCTGCCATGGAGGCTATTACTGATTTGCGCTTCTACGAGGTCGAGATGCAGACCCATCCAGGTTTCTTCCACTATCCCACCTTGTCGCCTGCGACAGGGCGACTCCTTTTCTCACCTATTGACCCGGTGTGTGATCATGCGGCTGGTGTTTTGTCTCGCTACCTGAACGCCAGTTACCGTATGATCATTTCCTTGGCTGAGGAGCTGTGTCGTGTTTAGGGGGCACTTGCAGCTGTGACTCCAGCTCCTCCTCCTCCTGTAGTTCCACCCAGTTATTCACCACCAGTTCCACCTCCGCGTGTGTTTGATACCCCTTCTGGTTTTTCTGGACCATCGGGCTTATCGTCTGGTAGCCGACTCGAGACCCCAGCTGAGTGGGCCTCACTCTTAGCCACTCCTGCTCCGCCGATGCTGAGGCGACATGCTCTTTCTCTAGCGGAAGGAGAGCCGTCTCGGCAGCGACGTCGTGTTTCCTTTAACCTGGTGACTCACATCATCAGTTCTGATTCCGACTCAGGATCTGACGACGAGGACTCTTCAGATGGGCAGTGTTCATGTCACCGACGCTACTAGACTGGAGCTTGAGTAGTAATGCATGCATCTTTACATATGTCAACTGTCGTCTGAACAGTCTAGCCATGATATCCCCCTACTAGCTTGCCATGTATGATGTTGGGTTATCTTGTATAATTATCTTGTTTTCTTTATTTGCCTTTTTCATGAATTTCCTTTTGGTGTCATATTACTGTATCTCTCCTTATGGATGTCGCTCATCGATTCGGTATTTGCCATGGGAACAAAAATTAGGATGAAGAAAGGAAGTAGCAGTCAAGGCAGCGATGGAAACCCCGTCCGTCAATCCGCCAGGCAGGTAGGGAAACCGCCCGAAGACTTACCACCACCTCAAGCACCAACCACATATCAGATAATGAGAATGTTTGAGGAAAAGAGAAACCAAGACCTCATGGAATTTCTCAAGAGTATGCAGACAATAGTAGGTCAGAACAACGGCAATGGGGTGCATTCCAAACTGTTTGACTTCCAGCGTACAAAACCACCCAGCTTTAATCAGGCTGCAGATCCTATTGAGGCAGATGATTGGTTAAGAACCATGGAAAAGAAATTGGACATCGCTCGTTGTGAGGAAGCAGATAAAGTCCCATTTGTTACCCATTATCTTGAAGGCACGGCAGCCATATGGTGGGACAACACCAAGTTAATGTGGCCCGCTGAAGAGATTTCTTGGGAGAAATTCAAAGAGCTATTCCGCAAGTATCATATCCCCACGGGAATCATGAAAGTGAAGTAGAGGGAATTCTTTGCCCTCACACAAGGAAACATGTCTGTGGGAGAATACATAAACAAGTTCAACAACTTGGCCCGGTACTCTCCTCATGATGTGGCTACCGAAGAGAGGAAAATAGACCGGTTCCTCGGAGGACTTAATCACGCCCTCCGATGTCAGCTATGCATGTTGGACTTCCCCGATTTCCGGACCTTGGTGGATAAGGCCTTCATCGCTGAACGAAAACACAAGTCTGGGAATGATGATCGTAAGAGGAAGTTCGAGCCCAAGAAGGACAACAAGGAACCATATGCGCAAAAGCTGCGCAGTTGGCAGCCAGGGTCATCTGAGAACAAACCAGTGTGGAACAATGGTGGCAACAACAGCAAGCCAGGTAACCAGAACAAGACCTTCAGCAAGCAGCCGGTCATAGAGGACTGCCGCCGCAACAACACCTGTTTCACTTGTGGCCAGAGTGGACATTATGCCAAGCAGTGCCCTACCAATAACGGAAAGCAATCAGCTGACCACAAGCCACAAGTCAATCACCTTGGACATCGTCCCAACCACAACTTCAGCCACAGATGCGTCCACCACATCTCTGCCGAAGAAGTCTGCGAAGCTCCAGACATTGTCCTTGGTATGTTTTCTATCAATAACATACCTGCCGTAATTTTATTTGATTCTGGGGCTTCCCATTCGTTTATTTGGCAAAGTTTTGCCACCTTGCACAAGTTTTCTCCTTCACTTTTGGATAAAATCATGGTGGTACAAACCCCTGGCTCTATGCTCAGAACAAATATAATATACAAGGATCTGGAAATTTCAATTCATGGAGTCAAATTCCCGGCCACCCTTGTTGCTATTGACTCCCCAGGACTGGATATAATACTGGGAATGGACTGGTTGGCACCACACCAAGTGTATATCAACTGCGCCACCAGAACGGTGACATTGGTGAACCCCGCCGGACAGACCATCCAATTTCTGGCCAGCAAAATGATAACAAGAAAGGGCACGGCATACCAGACCACAGTTACGGATATGAATCTGATTCCGGTAGTGGGTGAATTTCCGGATGTGTTTCCTGAGGAATTACCAGGAATGCCGCCCGACCGAGAATTGGAGTTCGCCATTGAAGTAATTCCTGGTACAGCTCCAATATACAAGAAATATTATCATATGCCAGGCCCAGAGCTGGCAGAGCTAAAGAAGCAGTTAGATGAATTGCTACAGAAAGGATATATTCGTCCAAGCATCTCGCCATGGGGGTCACCAGTATTATTCATCAAGAAGAAGGATGGAAGTCTACGAATGTGCGTAGACTATCGTCAGCTTAATGAGGTCACTATCAAGAACAAGTACCCGCTCCCTCGAATTGATGACTTCTTCGACTAGTTGAATGGGGCACGGGTATTTTCTAAGATCGACCTCAGAACGGGATATCATCAATTGAAAATCCGAAAGGAGGATATCCCCAAGACAGCGTTCACCACTCGATATGGACTGTATGAATTTACAGTTATGGCGTTTGGATTAACCAACGCTCCAGCCTACTTCATGAGTATGATGAATAAAGTCTTCATGGACTTTCTGGACAAGTTTGTAGTAGTGTTCATTGACGACATGCTTATATACTCTAAGGATGAAGAAGAACATAAGCAACATCTTAGAGCTATCTTGGAAAGGTTGAGAACCCATCGCTTATATGCCAAGTTTAGTAAGTGCGAATTTTGGCTAAAAGAGGTGGGATTCCTTGGACATATCCTGTCAGAGAAAGGAGTAGTTGTTGGTCCCAGTAAGGTTACTGCGGTCTTGAACTGGAAGACACCAGCCACGGTGACCGAAGTCCGTAGTTTCTTGGGCTTGGCAGGCTACTACCATCGCTTCATTGAAGGCTTTTCTAAGATAGCCAAGCCACTAACGGAATTGTTGAAAAAGAACCAAAGGTTTATTTGGATAGCTGTGTGCGACAGCAGTTTCCAGGAGTTAAAGACAAGGCTAACCACAACCCTATCGTAGTCCTCCCAGACATTCACAAGAGTTTCGACATATACTGCGATGCATCCAGGCGTGGAATCGGATGCGTGCTGATGCAAGAAGGGAAGGTTGTAGATTATGCATCACGACAGCTATGACCTCATGAGGAGAACTATCCCACACATGACTTGGAGCTAGCTGCTGTGGTTCATGCCCTGAAAATTTGGAGGCATTACCTTATTGGACAACGATGTGAAATATACACAGACCACAAGAGTCTCAAGTATATTTTCACTCAACCCGACCTGAACCTCAGACAGCGAAGATAGCTTGACCTAGCCAAAGACTATGATGTTGGAATAAACTATCATCCAGGGAAAGTGAATGTGGTCGCTGATGCCCTAAGCAGGAAACAAGCTGCAGTGAATGCACTATTTGAGGGCATGCATCCGAGATTACAAGAAGAGTTTGTCAAGCTCAATATGGTGCTATGAGGCCCTATGACCCCAGATACGTTGGAAATTACTCCAACCCTCATGGAGGAAATCAAGGAAGCACAGAAGTCAGATGAAGAAATTCGGAAGATCAAGGAGTTAATTCAGCAAGGGAAGGCCAAGTCCTTCCGTGTAGATGAACAAGGTATCGTGTGGTTCGAGAAACGAATTTGTGTGCTGAATCAGAACAACTTGAGGCAACAAATACTCAAGGAAGCACATGAGTCCACATATTCGATCCACCCAGGAGGTACCAAGATGTATTAGGACTTGAGAGAAACTTTTTGGTGGTCTGGAATGCGGAAAGATATGGCATACTATGTCGCCTGCTGTGACATTTGCAACAAGGTCAAAGCAGAGCATCAAAAACCCGCTGGGCTGCTACAGCCTTTACCAGTGCCTCAGTGGAAGTGGGACGACATATGTATGGATTTTATTGTGGGACTGCCCATGTCCACGAGAGGCAATGATGCTATTTGGGTCATTGTAGACATACTCACGAAAGTGGCCCACTTTATCCCAGTAAAGACCACTTTCAACGCAAATCAGCTGGCACAACTCGACATGTCCCAGATAGTCAGTCTGCACGGAGTACCCAAGTCTATCACTTCAGATAGGGGTTCCCTATTTACCTCAGCATTCTGGCTATGGCTACATCAAGCTTTGGGAACCATGCTGAAACATAGCACAGCGTACCACCCGCAGACAGATGGACAGACCGAGCGTGTGAATCAAATATTAGAGGATATGCTTCAGTCATGCGCTCTCTCCCATGGACCCAAATGGGAGGATAGTTTGCCGTACGCTGAATTCTCCTACAACAACAGCTATCAGGCAAGTCTCAAAATGTCGCCTTTTGAGGCATTGTATGGACGGAAGTGCAGCACACCACTGAACTGGTCCCAAATAGGAGACAGTCGCATTTTTGGTACGGACTTGATGCTCAAGGCTGAAAGGCAAGTTAAGAATATTCAAGAACGACTTCGAGCAGCCAAGTCCCGACAAAAGAGCTATTACGACCCAAAGCACCGGGAAGTAACTTTTGAGCCCGTAGACTATGCTTACCTACGGGTAACTCCTATGAAGGGAGTGAAGAGGTTTGGCACAAGGGGAAAGTTAGCCCCAAGATACATCGGTCCCTTTCCAGTGATTGCTAGGAAGGGCAGGGTCGCATATCAGTTGGAATTGCCACCAGCATTGTCAGACGTTCATGATGTTTTTCACATCTCACAATTAAGGAAATGCATTGCACCCCCAGCCAAGCAAGAGGATATGAGTGAATTAGAATTGGCTAAGGATTTGACTTACGAGGAAAAACCTGTCAGGATCCTGGATGAGATGGAAAGAACCACAAGGAGTAAGGTGATAAGATTTTACAAGGTGCTATGGGAGCACCACACTGAAGAAGAGGCTACTTGGGAAAGAGAAGATTTTCTGAGATCCGCTTACCCATATTTGTTCCCTGAGCAACCGAATCTCGAGGACGAGATTCATCCTAAGGGGGGTAGGTTTGTGACACCCTGATTTTGGCAACTTTTTCTTTTCAAACTTTTCTTGGCTTTATTTGAAATTTGAATGGTTTTTGAACCTATTCATTTGGTCTTGGAAACTTTTGAATCTTTTCCAAGTAATCCAAAGCCTCATCACCATGGCAAAACCCTGTCAAGCACCCCAAGGACCCAAAACCCAATCTGAATCATCTTCAAAAACCCTTTTCTTTTATTTGAGAATCTAGGGCATTACTATGGGTTGTGAAGCAACCTATAGTTGGGATGCTCAGAAAATTCTCAAATAATTCTCTAAAATACTTTGGATCATATCTTGTCCCAAGCTCCAAAAACATTTCATGGTCTAGTTCAAATATTTTGCAAAATAATTCATTTTAGCTCATGGTCAGACTGAACCATTGTGAAGGAAGTGTATGCTAGGATTGTCCAATTGCTCTCCAATTTTTACAGCATGAGGACACCTCCAAACAACCTTCTTCCACCAAGTTTCAGCCCCAGGGGATCAACTCAGTGAGCAGTACCTCAACATTTCCATTCTGGACCAGTTTTGCAAGTTACACATGAACTACCCTCAATTCTTATCCAAACCACCTCAAACTTGGCCAGTTTGGAGTTCTTCCAACGTGGATCACTCTAGACACTCTCTTTGCCTCAGTCTCCACCTCATCTCTTCTCTGGAACCTCCCCAAGTTTGCTGTCAGAAACTGTTGCTGATCATACCGATCATCTCTGCGTGAACCAAGACAAACCAAGGCTGTAGGTGATCTGAGGGATCGATGGTCGACATGCTGGACAAGCTTGGCCAGACCTGCGTGGCCTCCTGGTGCCAAGCACCGTGGTGAGCATAGCGCTGGCATGCTTGTCGCCATGCTCTGTCCCGCGCCAGGATCGGGTCGCGTCGGCACTGAGCGCTCGCGCAGCTGTGCATTGTCTAGGCATGCCGACATCGACCCTGGGTGACACGCAGCCCCTCCCAAACCCTCCTCCTCTCCGAAGATGGCCTCACCGGCCGCCACGCCATCGCCGCACTGTGAGACCCGTGCGGTCACAGTGGAGACCTCGCCGTCATCTTCCTCCTCGTGCTGTCTCCTCCCGCATTGAATGCCCCTGCTCGCTCAAGTCTTCTCGCCCGCAAGAGGCCAGCCAGCGAGGCGTACTTCGCCGGCGATGTGGCCCGCTTCGAGCCGCGTCCTGAGAGCTTGCCGAGCACCTCCGCCTGGCTATAAATAGCCATGCCCAGCCCCTCCTCGCTTCACCACCTCTCCACCACCTCCCTCATCCACCTCCAGAGCGCCCAAGGAGGGCCGGGAGCTCGTCTCCCTCAGCTCCGGCAGAAGCTCTGCCGCTCGATCCCCTTCCATCGCCAGCCCTCTCCAAGCCATCCCAGCTCCGCCCGAGCCCACCGTCGAGTTCGTAGTGTTCCACTGGTGCTTCCAGACCCCTCCCCGAATCGAACCGCTGCCGGAATCATCGCCTCCGTCGACCATCGTAGCTGCTGTCCACCGGAGAAGAAGGGCGTGCCACCGTCCGGCTGTCTCCGGGAGAGCTACGGGTACAGGGAGGACCGTCTTCGAGTGCCCGATCGATTCCCGTAATTTCCCATCCCAACCGCCGTCCCTATCATCGGTGAGCGTCGCCGGAGCCCCGCCTCCCTCTGTTCCCTCTCTTCCTCCTATGTTTAAACGGGCCGGGCCCCACTTGCCAGCGACTGGCCGAAGCGGTAAGTGGTGGCGACCGGGGCAAATGCGCCTTCGACGTGGCCTGTTTCTATTTTCTAATTTTGATTTTTATTAAACAGAGTTGACTAGCAGGTTTGACTGTGAATAACTTTTTACAGAAAAGTCCAAATGAACTGATTCTTTTTGCATTGTGTGCATAATATAATTCTTTATTTTTCCACCAAGTTTGGTATTTTTCTCACACCAACAGAATTGTTGGCAAATAAAAATGCTTTATGTGACATTTTCCTTTGTTATTTTAAAATGTTTTCAGAAGGAGAAACTTGTGGATTTTAAGGCCAAGAGTTTCTGAACCACCCAACTGATCAAGGCAAGCCAGGACATCCATGTTATGAAGCATTTCATAGCATTGCATGAATTCATATTCATTTCTTGCATTTCATTAACATAGATTATTCAAAGTAAATTATTTAAATGCCTTATGTTGATAACTCAAGCTGAAATGTTGAACCACCATGCTTGATAAATGAAACTTAGATGGTTGATGAAGAGTCACCTGTCCGGGTTTACCCGTGCAGCCACATTCGTCGGTATGGGACGGCCTTGACTTGGTCTGGCTCCGTGCTCTTTCACCGGTACCTCCGTCTAGGGAGGGTTATGCGCGCGTGCTGCCCTGATCAGGTAGACGGCGATAACCCTGTGAGCCCAGTTGAGTTATTTGTCCGCGTCCCCGTTTGGGACAGTTAGTTTGACCATGACTGTGGCAGGTGTCACGAGGACACAGGGGCCACCCAAGGCTTGACTCCGGGGGAGTGTGATTGCCGGTGGTACGATGAGAGAGTCACGGGTCAGGCATGTTTCGTTGGAGCAATGTTGGTCCACCCGAATGGGATCACGAGGTCAGTGCTCCATAGTGTGGGTAAAGTGCGCAACCTCTGCAGAGTGTAAAATCTATTCGAATAGCCGCGTCCATGGTATTGGACAGCCCGTCCAGACCTCTCTAGGTGATCAACCGTAATAACTATAGTAGTGATTGAAGAACTTGTCTTATGAGCAAAAGTACTCGTTGAGATCGAGTATTCTGAGGTTGTGAGATAACCCGGATATGAGTAAGTGGAGACAGTAAGTGAATCACTTAGGGATTAACCTGTTCATTGCCATGCTATTATTTGCTGCATATTTGGTTGTCATGTGCTTGTGAGTACATTCAAAGTACTCACCTGGTGTATCATGCCAGATGCAGGAGAAGACTGAGACGGAGTTCCCGAGGTCCGTGTTGCGATGTCTAGGATGTGTCCTCAACAGTGTCCCTTTGGATGGAGTTACTATCATGTTCCGCTACGCAGTAGTCTTCCGCTGTAGTATTCCGCAGTAATATCGAGGCCCAGATATGTTAGATAAATAATGTAGATATTGTCATAGCACTAGATGTGCTTTTGGCCTCGATGAGCATGTAACATATGAGCTTGTACTCGACTATTATCAATAAAAGTTCACCTATGTTCTGTCCCAAGTTGTTGTGTGTTTCCAGAAGACATGATCTCTGGGTTGGAAACACTGGTGAACCGGTTCTCTGAGCCGGGGTGCCACAAATCCATAGCCAAAGCTTAGAAATTACAACCAAGAAGAAAGGAAAACATAGCCAAACTTTAGAGACTACAAACAAGAAAAATGCAAAAGGGTGTAAAAGGCGATCTTTGCTAATTCTGAATTCTAATGTCACATACTATGCATAGTTCATATTGTTATTTGCTCTAAAACTACTGTTGCCATACATGTACAAGTGCAGATCAGGGAAGGGGAAGAAGATGGAGCTTGCTAAAAAGGATGAAAGTTGTCCTATGGTGCCATTTGACAGCCCCGGAATGAGCACAAGAAGCAAAAAAACTAACCCAGCCAGCCCCGCAATGAGCACAAGGAGCAGAAGAAGACTTAGCTTGTGAACTAAATTTAATTTCTTTTAGTTAGAGTCACTTTTGTTGCTGCTCATGTCATGTTGTGTGGACTTGGACTCATGTATGTGAACCTTAGGTCACTTTTGTGTAGTCCATATCATGTATGTATGGACTTGGACTATGTACGCGATCCTGGACATGATGAAAATCCTTTTGTGTTGCTCATATGATGTAGAGTATGACGTATGTGTGGGATTGGACTCATATATGTGATCATGTATATGTTGGAAGTGATATATGTGTACTTGGATGGGGGTCTGTATGTTTATATGCAAATCTGAATACTATTTGTTGAAATATATGTATAGGTGAATTGTGTGCTCTGGATGTGCATCAAATTACAGGGGAGGTTCTGCCCAAATTTTGAAATAAATTGTGAAAAAATTGTTGCTTTTTACTATGGGAAGAATTTTGGTCACAAGTTCATCAGGGGTAAAATTGTCTTCTCAGGTGTCATTTCACACTGTTAGAGGTCAAAATGGATGGAAATGTTATAAAGGGAACAAATTTTAGCATTGGTGTTACATAAGGAAGAAAAAGTTTTGCAGTGTCAAATAAGGCAAAAAAAATTAAGGTAGTGTTAGATAAGGAATTCTCTCTATGCCTTTTCTCTCTTACTTCACAAGGTTTACACAAGCAGGGAGAATGCTGGCAGCTGGAATTCTGGACTAGAAAGGAGCAAATATGAGAGACCTATTCTGCACAACTCAAAACGTCCTGAAAATTTACGGAGAATTATTTTGGAATATATAAAAATTATTGGGTGAAGAAACTACCAGAGGGGACCCACCAGGTGGCCACAAGCCTGGGGATGCGCCCTACCCCCAGGGCTTGTGGGCCCCCTGGAAGGTCTCTGGTGCCCATCTTCTACTATATGAAGCATTTTAACCTAGAAAAAAAATCAGAAAAAAGCTTTCGGGACGAAGCACCGCCGTCTCTAGGCGGAACCTAGGTAGGAGCAATCTTGAGCTCCGACAGAGCGATTCTGCCGGGGAAACTTCCCTCCGGGAGGGGGAAATCGAAGCCATCATCATCACCAACGATCCTCTCATTGAGGGAGGGTCAATCTTCATCAACATCTTCACCAGCACCATCTCCTCTCAAACCCTAGTTCATCTCTTGTATTCAATCTTTGTCCCAAAACCTCAGATTGGTACCTGTGGGTTGCTAGTAGTGTTGATTACTCCTTGTAGTTGATGCTAGTTGGTTTATTTGGTGGAAGATCATATGTTCAGATCCTTAATGATATTCAATACTCCTCTGATTTTGAACATGAACATGCTTTGTGAGTAGTTATGTTTGTTCCTGAGGACATGGGAGAAGTCTTGTTATAAGTAATCATGTGAGTTTGGTATTCGTTCGATATTTTGATGAGATGTATGTTGTCTTTCATCTAGTGGTGTTATGTGAACGTCGACTACATGACACTTCACCATGATTTGGGCCTAGGCGAAGGCATTGGTAAGTAATAAGTAGATGATGGGTTGCTAGAGTGACAGAAGCTTAAACCCTAGTTTATGCGTTGCTTCGTAAGGGGCTGGTTTGAATCCACATGTTTCATGCTATGGTTAGATTTATCTTAATTCTTCTTTCGTAGTTGTGGATGCTTGTGAGAGGGGTTAATCATAAGTGGGAGGCTTGTCCAAGTAAGGAGAGCACCCAAGCACCGGTCCACCCACATATCAAATTATCAAAGTAACGAACGCGAATCACATGACCATGATGAAAACTAACTTGACAGTAATTCCCATGTGTCCTCGGGAGCGCTTTTCTTTATATAAGAGTTCGTCCAGGCTTATCCTTTGCTATAAAAAGGATTGGGCCACCTTGCTGCACCTTTATTACACTTGTTACTTGTTACCCGTTACAAATTATCTTATCACAAAACTATCTGTTACCGATAATTTCAGTGCTTGAAGAAAATACCTTGCTGAAAACCGCTTGTCATTCCCTTCTGCTCCTCGTTGGGTTTGACACTCTTACTTATCGAAAGGATTATGATTGATCCCCTATACTTGTGGGTCATCAATAGATCACGAAACTAGCAATCAAAAATAGATCATACTAAACTTTTATTCAACTAAATCATGAAATAACTAAAGATCGAACTAAAAACTGGCGAAGATAATAAAAGTGATGGTGATATGATACCGGGGCATCTCCCCCAAGGTTGGCGAAAGCCGAGTGCCCATAACCGTGTGCTCAAGTATCCTTCTTTGGTGATGGTGTAGGGGCTTCACACTTCAGCCTCAATAGTTGCTCCAATCTACGATTGATGCTCTGGAGGGCCATGTTTTGCTCTTCCAACAAAATAATTTCACAAGTAAGATATGTATTTTGAACACAAACCATTTCAAAGGCCCTCAAGGCTTCGATTTCAGTGGGGGTAAGGTGGTTATAGTAAGGTTGACGGATATCTTCTTCTTTCTCAACTTCCCCCATGAGCATGGCTTGTCCCCCCTTCTTGAACTTGATCTCCTGCAACTTCCTTGACCTTGTCCTCCTCGGTGGTTTCGATTGGCTCCTCTCTCTTTAGCTCTATCTTCAGCAGCTAAGTATCTTCTTCTACGTTGTTGGGAGAGGGAGAAGACATGATGCCTTGCTTGATAGATTTGATAGAAAAATAGCACGAAACAAGAATTGAGGATTTCTCCACGATACGGTGGTCAAATTGTGCGGGGGTATATATATAAAGAATTTGTATCTTGGGAAACAAGTATACTACAGGAAAACGGATTCGGGAAGGTGCCCGAGGGGCCCACTACCTACTAGGGCGTGCCTGGGGGGGGGGGGGGGGTAGGTGCGCCCTGGTGCCTAGTGGGCACCTGAGTTGCCTTCCCGGATGTTTCTAATTTTTTATATTGTTTCTAATATTCCAAAACTGATAGAAAATATTTTTGCGGAATTTTGGGAGTCAGTTTACTTACCGTATCACATACCTATTCCTTTTTAGGGTTCTGGAGTGTTCTGGAAGGTCTCTTTTATGTGTTCCTCCGGTGTCATGGTTTGGATAATGTTAGTTTCAAAATTAATAGGCGTACCTGAAATATAGTGCTTAATTCTTTGTCCATTGACCACCTTCGGATTAGTGCCTTCGGCATTATTGATCTTAATAGCTCCAGAGTGGTAAACTTCTTCGATGATATATGGTCCTTCCCATTTGGGAAGAAGTTTTCCTGCAAAAAATATAAAATGAGAATTGTACAATAGAACATATTCACCAACTTTGAATTCTCGCTTTTGGATTCTTTTGTCATGCCATCTTTAACTTTTTCTTTAAATAGTTTGGCATTTTCATAGGCTTGGGTTGTCCATTCATCTAGTGAGCTAATATCAAATAATCTCGTTTCACCGGCAAGTTTGAAGTCATAGTTGAGTTTCTTAATTGGCCAATATGCTTTATGTTCTAACTCAAGAGGCAAATGACAAGCTTTCCCATAAACCATTTTGTATGGAGACATACCCATAGGATTTTTATAAGCTGTTCTATAGGCCCAAAGTGCATCATCACTTTTCTTAGACCAATTTTTTCGGGACCTATTGACAGTTTTTTGTAATATCAACTTTATTTCTCTATTGCTAAATTCAACTTGTCCACTAGATTGAGGGTGATAAGGTGATGTAATTCTATGGTTGACATCATATTTAGCAAGAAATTTACGGAAAGCACCATGAATAAAGTGTGAACCACCATCAGTCATTAAATATCTAGGGACTCCAAACCTCGGGAAGATAACTTCTTTAAGCATTTTAATGTTATGATCAGCACTGCTAGTTGGAATAGCTTCTACCCACTTAGTGACATAATCAACAGCAACCAAAATATGTGTGTACCCATTAGAGGATGGAAAAGGTCCCATATAATGAGATCCCCAAACATCAAATGGTTCAATAACAAGTGAATAATTCATAGGCATTTCCTGACATCTACCAATATTACCAATTCTTTGGCATTCATCACAAGATAAAACAAACTTATGGGCATTGCTACTTCTTGAGCTTGCGTTGGTTTTTCCCTTGAAGAGGAAAGGGTGATGCATCAAAGTAGAGATAAGTATTTCCCTCAGTTTGAGAACCAAGGTATCAATCCAGTAGGAGGTACAATCAAGTCTCCAATATATGCACCTGCACAAACAATCAAACACTTGCACCCAACGCGATAAAGGGGTTGTCAGTCCCTCTATGGTCACTTGCAAGGATGCGCTCTGATAGAGATAGATATA
The DNA here is from genome assembly GCA_011799875.1 of Thinopyrum elongatum. Classification (NCBI taxonomy): domain Eukaryota; kingdom Viridiplantae; phylum Streptophyta; class Magnoliopsida; order Poales; family Poaceae; genus Thinopyrum; species Thinopyrum elongatum. The sequence continues at coordinate 148,546,543 of CM022298.1, forward strand.
AAAGATTACTAAAACGTAAAATAAAGTAAAAACAATTAAATTGCAGCAAGGTATTTTTGGGTTTTTGGTTTTATAGATCTGAAAATATATGATGAAAAATAGACCCCGGGGCCATAGGTTTCACTAGAGGCTTCTCTCTTGAAAGATAACATACAGTGGGTGAACAAATTACTGTTGAGCAATTGATAGAAAAGCGAATAATTATGATGATATCCAAAGCAATGATCATGAATATAGGCATCACGTCCGTCACAAGTAGACCGACTCATGCCTGCATCTACTACTATTACTCCACACATCGACCGCTATCCAGCATACATCTAGAGTATTAAGTTCATAAGAACGGAGTAACGCCTTAAGTAAGATGACATGATGTAGAGGGATAAACTGAAGGAATATGATATAGACCCCATATTTTTATCCTTGATGACAACAATACAATACGTGCCTCGCTACCCCTACTATGTCACTGGGTGAGGACACCGCAAGATTGAACCCAAAACTAAGCACCTCTCCCATTGCAAGAAAAACAAATCTAGTTGGCCAAATCAAACCGATAATTCGAAGAGAAATACAAAGATATTTAATCATGCATAAAAGATTACAGATAAGACTCAAATAATATTCATAGATAATCTGATCATAAACTCACAATTCATCGGATCTCAACAAACACACCGCAAAAGAAGATTACATCGGATAGAACTCCAAGAACATCGAGGAGAACATTGTATTGAAGATCAAAGAGAGAGAAGAAGCCATCTAGCCACTAGCTATGGACCCCTAGGTTTGTGGTAAACTACTCACACATTATCGGTAGGGCAATAGGGTTGATGTAGAAGCTCTCCGTGATCGAATCCCCCTCCGGCAGATCACCGAAAAAGGCCCCGAGATGGGATCTCACGAGAACAGAAGCTTGCGGCGGTGGAAAAGTAATTTTGTGGACGCTTCTGGTGGTTTGGGAATATTTTGGAATTTATAGAGCAAAGATTAGGGTTGGTGGACTCCCGAGGGGGCCACAAGCCAGGGGCGCCCCCCCTAGGGCGCACCTTGAGGGCTTGTGGGTTCCTCGGGACTCCTCTGTCCCCCTCTCCAAGTTACGTGGGTATCTTCTGGCCCAAAAAAAATCATCGCGAAAGTTTTATTCCGTTTGGACTTCGTTTGATATTCCTTTCTGAAAAAGTCAAAAACAAGGAAAAAACAGCAACTGGCATTGGCACTAGGTTAATAGGTTAGTCCCAAAAAATGATATAAAATAGTACCATAATGCATGTAAAACATCTAAAACAGATAATATAATAGCATGGAACAATAAAAATTATAGATACGTTGGAGACGTATCAGGCATCCTTAAATAGAGTAGGCTAATAAAACCAGATTGCAATACCTTGTGTGTAGTTCTATCTCCCGCATGATGCCCTCTGTAGGCTTCGGAGTGACATTTCCATAGGATTTGCTCCTATGCATGCTTGGGTACACAACATCTAATAATACCATCTACTCCTTCTTTATGAAGATGTGGGTCATCCCAAAAGTAATGTCTTAAATCATAGAAGATTTTTTATTTTGTTGGTATGTGAAACTAGGGGGTATAAATTTAGCAACAATATAATTAGCATAGTTAGCATACCAAGGAGTATTATGAGAAGCATTTATGACAGCTAGTTGTTCATCAGGGAAGCTATCATCAAAGTTATTGGGTCATCAAGAATATTTTCTAACCTAGACAAGTTATCAGCTACGGGGTTCTCAGCTCCTTTCCTATCAGTGATGTGCAAGTCAAATTCTTGTAGCAAAAGAACCCACCTAATGAGTCTAGGTTTAGCATCTTTCTTTTCCATAAGGTATTTAATAGCAGCATGATCAGTGTGAACAATTACTTAAGAATCAACAATGTATGATCTGAATTTATCACAATCAAACACAACTACTAAAAATTCTTTTTCGGTAGTAGCATAATTTCTTTGGGCACTGTCTAGAGTTTTACTAGCATAATGGATAACGTTTAATTTATTATCCACTCTTTGTCCTATAACAACAACAACAGCATAATCACTAGCATCACACATAATTTCAAACAGCAAGTTTCAATCAGGTGGTTGAACAATAGGTGCATAAGATAAGGCTTTCTTAAGTGTTTTGAAGGCTTCTACACAATCAACATAAAAAACAAATGGAACATCCTTTTGCAAAAGATTAGTAAGAGGCCTAGAAATTTTAGAGAAGTCTTTAATAAATCTCCTATAGAAACCAACATGACCAAGGAAACTACGAATTCCTTTAATGTCTTTAGGACATGTCATTTTCTCAATTGCATCAACTTTAGCTTTATCCACTACAATACCTCGCTCAGAAATCTTATGCCCCAAGACAATGCCTTCGTTCACCATAAAGTGTCACTTCTCCCAATTCAAGACAAGATTAGTTTGTTCACATCTCTGCAAAACTCGATCAAGGTTGCTTAACCAATCATCAAATAAGTTCTGTAAACGGAGAAATCATCCATGAAAACCTAAACAGTCTTTTCACAAAAGTCAGAGAATTGTAGCGACACGATCCCAATGGATCGAAGTCTCTGTGCTTAAGTGTCATCCCTGGATTGGTATGCTGACACACACAGTACTCGAGGATTTATAACAGAGTTCAATAACACACTTATTACATTGAGATCCTCATAAAGAGTATTTATTACATAAATATGGCTGAAGGCCAACTAAATAAAATAACTGCGGAAGCTTCGAAGATAAATGAGACCATCCAACTCCACGGCAAAACTGAGTGCATGACAATGACCTATCGCACCTTAATCCTTGTCTGAAAACTCTGCAACATGAGACGTTGCAGCAGTGTAGGTCAGCACATGGAATATGCTGGCAAAATCACACTATAGAGCAATGATGAACAATATCTACCACTACATGCATATTTGGCTCGTGGAGGCTCTAAGTTTAATTTTTGCATAAAGCTAATTTTTTCCTACAACAAAGGAATAATTTTTATTTACTACCAAGTTTATGCCATTATTGAGAAGGTTCCTCCAACTCAATCCCAAAATTACCAAGTAATAATAATAACCCAATTCATTATTTAAATAGAGTGATGAGATCAACCAATAATTCAAATACCAGATACTCAAGATGTCCATAACCGGGGACACGGCTAATCATGATTAGTTTGTACACTCTGCAGAGGTTTGCGCACTTTTCCCCACTAGACTCGACCGCATCCATGATTGGAGGATCGAGACATAGCCTTGCTGAAGCATTAACTCTTTACTCTGGGTAGACCGGTACACCTACTTTCCCCTACATCTGCTAGTCTACCACTGAAAGAGGTCACACAACTTACTCAACTATGCCAGAGCCCATAATGGCTTGTGGCTGCACACGGAAGTTTCTAGGCATGAACAATTATATGATCCCTTTGTGCCTGGGTGGCGGACCTAGGGTAATCACACGGGCACTCCGGGATTCCCCAGGGCAAGCATTAGTTTCTCCAGGTGCCCCAAACAATCATCCCAGATGTCTATTAAAGTTGCCACCTTAAGTTTCCCTTAGTTGTTATTACTCTCGCAAATTTCATGAATCTCACATACCAGTCCCCGTCTACGAGCATGGCTAAGCAATTATGAGCATAACGTATATTCCCGGGGTGATCAAAGGTAATAGGTTCCTACCTCATCGACTACATAGCATAACCACATGTTCCCAATCCTACTGATGCAAATTTTGAGGGTGAAACTAATGCATTGTAAAAACTGGGTATGAAAGAGTATGATCAAAGTGTAACTTGCCTTGCTGACGATCGGTAAACCCTAGAGATTCGTAGTAGCAAGCTTCGCACTCCGGATAATCTAACGAAGCAAAGCATAACATACATAAGCACACAAGCAAAGAATCAAAAAGATAACCAAAGAAAAGACTTATGAAACTCCAAAAATAACCAAATAAAACTTTTGTACAGCATGAAATTTTAACAGTAATAAAGTTGTGTGGTTTTTGATATTAACAGAAAGTACATGTGATGAGATTCGATTTGCGAAAAGAATCACTCAAATCGGAGTTACGAAACTCAAATTATGCCAAACGAAGTTTAAAACAGATCTGAACAAATTCAAATTTTAAAATTTTCAAAAAAATATGTTTGAGTTGGTTTACTGGATAGAGGGGATCATGCTGAAGATTTTGGCGTTGGTTTCATCGAATTTGGACAAACGAGCAAAAAGTTGTGAGGGTTTGAAAATCAGGGATTAATCTGTAAATAAAAATTTTAGCGGATAGGTCCCTGGCAGAAGAAAGAAGAAGCTAACAAACGAACGTTCACTACAGAAACTTAAGAAATGAAATCGTTCGCTACAGAGGCTAAACTAGCGAACGTTCACTATATAACGGAAAATGATTCGAGAGAAAAACAAAAAACAAAAAGCGATCTAATCTTAACTGTCGAGCTCAGATCGGACGGATGAGAGGCGGCGGCGGACGACGTCGGCGGCGAGGAAGACGGCGGCGGCGGCTTCGGCTGGAATGGGGCGACGGCTCCGGTGGTCCCCCTACTTGTCCGAGGGCACGAGGAGACGCGGCGCGGGACGTCGGATCCAATGGCGGTGGCGTCGTCGGTCAAGGGCGGCGGTGGAACGCGAGGCAAGGCGGCGGATCTCTGGCGAGGAATCACGATGCGAGGCGGGGTTTTCGGCGCGTTGGTTTGAGGGAAAAGAGGGCCGGGGTCCGGGGCTATATATATGCGGGCTGCATGGAGGAGGGGCAAGGCGGCGGGAGGTGTCCGGGTCGGGCACGGAGGCGGCGGCGGCCGTGCAGGAGCTGGACTCCGGCTCGGGGAGGGAGACGGACCCGACAGGTGGGACTCACCTGTCGGTGGCTGAGCGAGCGAGCGGCCGAACGGGGCTGCGAGCGGCGCGAAGGCAGTTCGCGGGCGCGGCGCTGCTGGCTGGGCCGTGGCCTCACCTGGCTGCTAGCTAGGCCGGTCGGCCTGGCTGGCGGTTTCTTTTTTTTTTAAATAAAACATTTTTCAGAGAAAGAAATACGAACACTATAATAAATATATATCCTAAAATAGCAAAAAAATTCACATATACTTAGGGCCTTATTATTGACCTTGTGAACATTTTTCTGGGCCTAAATGCCTAAATTGAAAACAAACATTTTAGTACTAATAAAATTTGCATAAAATAAATATTTTTGCAAGTAAAATCAAATAAATATATTTTGATTCAATATTCAATTTCCAATATTTTTTTTCTGTTTTTGAAGAAGTCATGTTATCTTCTCTCTTTATTTTATTTATTTTGAAAATATTGGAAATTAAAAATTGATGAAAATCAAATTCGATCCAAACCCCACTTTGGAAAATAAAACATGGGTCTTTCTGGGAAACTTCCAACTCTCTCAACTGGTCCTTGAGTTGCTTAAAGTCCCTTGGATCAATTTCCAACAAAACAAAATTCAAAAATGCACAAATTATGAATGCATATGAATGATCTAAATAATAACATCCAAATTGAAAATTGGGATGTTACAAACCTACCCCCCTTAAGATGAATCTCGCCCTCGAGATTCGGGTTGGCTAGCAAAAAGGTGTCGGTGGTCCTTCCGGAGGTCTTCTTCTCGTTCCCAGGTGGCTTCCTCCTCGGTATGGTGACTCCACTGAACTTTGCAAATCTTGATGACCTTGCTGCGAGTAACTCGGTGGGCGAACAAGAGAATCTTGACGGGTTTCTCCTCATAAGTCAGGTCACTCTCCAACTGAATTGCCTCCAGGGGCACTGTATCTCTCAGAGGAATATCGGCCATCTCTGCATGGCACTTCTTCAACTGAGAAACGTGAAACACATCATGAACTCCTGACAAATCTTCGGGTAATACCAACTTGTAGGCAACTTCACCCATACATTCCAAGACTCTGTATGGCCCCACAAATCGTGGCGCTAACTTTCCTTTGACTCAAATCATTTAACTCCTCGAAGTGGCGACACACGAAGATATGCTCTGTCTCCGACTTCATAGGTTACCTCCTTGCATTTTGTATCGGCATAACTCTTCTACCTGGACTGGGCTATCTTGAGTCTATCACGAATCAACTTAACCTTCTCCTCAGAATCTCTGATTAAATCTGGTCCGAACAATTTTCGATCTCCAACTTCATCCCACATCAATGGTGTCCTGCACCTCCTTCCGTACAAAGCTTCGAAAGGGGCCATCTTTAAACTAGCTTGATAGCTGTTGTTATATGAGAACTCTGTGTAAGGCAAATTATCATCCCAACTAGATCCATAATCTAGCGCACAAGCTCTCAACATGTCCTCCATAATTATTTGACTCTCTCGGTCTGTCCATCTATCTGTGGATGAAAGGCTGTACTGAACTCTAGCCTGGTACCCAAAGTTTCGTGTAACTGATTCCAAAACTTCGAGGTAAATTGTGTTCCTCTATCTGATATGATGGTCCTCGGAACTCCATGCAGACATACGATCCTGGTCATGTATATCTTGGCCAACTTAGCGCTTGTATAGGTGGTTTTCACGGGGATGAAGTGAGCCACCTTGGTCAAGCGATCAACTACAACCCAGATGGAGTCATAACCTGAACGAGTCCTGGGCAATCCGGTGATGAAATCCATGCCAAGCTTATCCCATTTCCATTCGGGTATCGGCAAAGGCTGAAGTAATACTGCTGGTTTCTGATACTCTGCCTTAACTCTCTGACATACGTCGCATACTGCTACATACTCGGCAATATCCTTCTTCATACCTGTCCACTAGAAACTTTCCTTCAAGTCCAGATACATCTTGGTGTTGCCTGGGTGGATCGAGTAAGGCGAATCATGGGCCTCCTGAAGAATTAACTTTCTGATCTCTGGGTCATCGGGCACATAGATGCGATCCTCAAACCATAAAGTTCCATGCTCATCCTCACGAAAACCTTTAGCCTTTCCATTACTCATCCTTTCCTTTATCTCCGCAATTTCCTTGTGTGTCTTCTGGGCTTCTTGGATTTTTCCCAACAAAGTGGACTGAATTTCCAATGCCACAATAAAACCTCTCGGAACTATTTCCAAGCGAAGTTCTCGGAGTTCAACGGCTAACTCCTGAGGTAATCCTCCGGTTATGAGAGTATTAACATAACTCTTGCGGCTCAATGCATCTGCCACCACATTGGCCTTTCCTGGGTGATAATGTAGTCTCATGTCATAATCCTTTATGAGCTCCAACCATCTCCTCTGCCTGAGGTTCAACTCCTTCTGCGTGAAGACGTACTTCAAACTCTTATGATCCGTGTAAACATCACAACGATTTCCGATAAGAAAATGCCTCCAGGTCTTGAGCGCATGCACTACGGCTGCTAACTCCAAATCATGCGTGGAATAATTCAACTCATGAGGTCGAAGCTGACGTGAGGTATATGAAACAACTCTTCCTTCTTGCATAAGAATGCCTCCAAGTCCCTGACGAGAAGCGTCGCAGTATACTTGGAAATCCTTGTGTATGTTCGGAAGAATTAGCACTGGGGCTGTAACCAAACGTTTCTTCAAATCCTGAAAACTGGCCTCACAATCCTCGGTCCAATTAAACTTGGTGTCTTTCTTCAATAACTCTGTCATGGGTTTCGTGATCTTGGAGAAATTCTCAATAAACCTCCGGTAATATCCTGCGAGTCCAAGGAAACTGCGTATCTCTCCAACTGAGGTGGGTGCCATCCATTTGGTGACGGATTCAACCTTGGTAGGGTCTACTGCTATTCCTTCTCCTGATATAACATGTCCGAGAAATCCAACTTCCTTCAACCAAAACTCACATTTGCTGAACTTGGCGTATAGCTGATGTTCCCTGAGCTTCTCGAGAACCAAGCGCAAATGTTCATTGTGTTCTTCTTCATTCTTTGAGTAAATCAATATATCATCAATGAACACAACGACAAACTTATCCAAGAACTCCATGAATACCTTGTTCATCATACTCATGAAATAGGCAGGGGCATTAGTCAAACCAAACGACATAACCGTATACTCATAAATCCCATACCTTGTGGTAAAAGTTGTCTTAGGTATATCCTGCTCTCGGATCTTCAGTTGGTGATATCCTGATCGAAGATGGATCTTGGAGAAAACTTTACCTCCCTGCAGCTGGTCAAACAAATCATTGATCCTCGGCAGAGGGTATTTGTTCTTGATCATCACCTCATTCAATGCACGATAATCAACCACCATTCTCAAGGATCCATCATTCTTCTCAACTAGAAGCACTAGGGCTCCCCATGGTGATGAACTTGGTCTAATATAACCTTTCTCCAATAATTCCTTAATCTGCTTCTTAATTTCCTCCAGATCATTCGCGGGCATCCGATACGGTCTCTTGGATATTGGTCTGGTGCCTGGCAACAACTCAATCAAAAACTCTATGTCTCGGTCTGGTGGCATGCCTGGTAGTTCTTCCGGGAATACATCGGGATAATCCTTCACAACTGGCACTTCCTCCTGAACAACTCCCGAAAGGGAATTTACTTGAGTTCTCCTTGGCGCATGCCTAGACACATACTTGATCCGTTTTCCCTCTGGGGTGGTGAGAAGAATTGACTTACTAGCACAATCGATGTTTCCCTCGTACTTGGATAGCCAATCCATGCCTAGTATCACATCCAATCCTTGTGATTCCAGAATAATGAGGTCTGTGGGAAAAACATGCCTAACTATGGTCAATGGCAACTGAAAACATCCTCGGCTAGCCATATAATCCGCTCCTGGTGAGCTCACTAACATAGGTGACTTAAGGGCTACGGTTGGCAACTTAAACTTGTCCACAAATCCCATTGATATGAATGAATGTGATGCACCAGTGTCAAAAAGAACAAGGGCTGTAAATGTATTAATCAAAAACTTACCAACCACTGCGTCGGGCTGCTCGTCAATTTCCTCCACGTTACCGTGATTCACCTTACCTCTGGTGAAAGGATTGGGCTTCTTTCCTTAGCTTCCATTGCCATTACCATTCTTTGCCTCAGGACATTTAGTGGCGTAGTGTCCGGTCTTCCCGCACTTGAAACAGGTAATGTGGCTTAGATCTTTCTTTGCGGGTGCCACGGGGTTGGAACGGCTCTGACTGTTGTTACCTCCATTCCCATTACCATTCTTGGGGCCACTATGGTTGTGTGAATTTCCTCCATTGTGAGAATGGCCTCCATGGCTATGTCCTCCATGGTTATGATGAGTGTGTCCTCCCGAGTACGGGGAATAGCGGGGCTTCTACTGAACTCCAGAGTTGTACTTCCCCTTTCCATACTTTCGCTTGCGGCTCTCTATCTGGTGCTGCTTGCCTTCAATCATGATGGCCCTGTCTACCAGCTCCTGGTAGTTGTTGAAAGTTGCCACCATCAACTGCAGACTCAGCTCATCATTGAGTCCCTCAAGAAATTTCTCCTGCTTCGCGGCATCTGTGGCCACATCATCTGGGGCATAGCGAGCTAACTTGCTAAAATCATCCACGTACTGCCCCACAGTATGATTCCCCTGGCGTAAGTTGCGAAACTCACGCTTCTTCAAACTCATGGCTCTAGCTGAGACATGTGCGGTGCGGAAGGCCTGCTGAAATTGATCCCATGTAACTGTAGCAATGGGGTAGGTGGTGGTGAAATTCTCCCACCAAGAGGCTACGGGTCCATCAAGATGATATGCGGCAAAGCGTACTTTCTCCGCATCTGTGCATCCATCAGTTTTTACCTCCCTTCCGATCTTGCGGAGCCAATCATCAGCAACAATCGACTCAGTGCTGCTAGAGAACACCGGCGGATTCAACCTTAGGAAACGGGCTAGGTTGTCAACTGGGGGTGGTGGTGGTGGGTTGTTGTTGTTGTTGTTGTTGCCTTGGTTCTGGATGAGCATCTGCATCAAGGCATTCTGCTGTTGGATCAACTGGGTGAGCTCCAGTGGGAAAGTGAATCCGGGGTCACGTCTTGGAGGCATCTGGTGGGTTAGAGGGGTGAGAAAGCAGAATAGAATAAGGTCTAATGAGAGATTTCACTACCCATATGCATATGAGACAAACATATTCAATTCACACCACTCAATTTCCAACAAGATCCACACAATCGATCTAAGCTACTATTACAAAATCTCACGAATGATTTCTAACTACTTGGAAGAATCTCTAATAGTAATATGGTGGTTGACTAGAAGTTTTGATCGGTGGAAGACTCCATAATATCAGCACCAGCTTCATCTTCATATTCATCAATGTGCTCATCATCATCACTGTCTGTGTCTGTGTCATCTAGTATGATGTAGTCTTCCGAACGAATGTCCACTTCAGGTTCGGGTTTCACCACGGGTATTCCTAGCTTCTTCTTCAGGTCTTCATTCTGCTCCAGTAGCACAGCAATTTCCTCTTCATATCCATCGCGAGTTGCCTTGAGTTCATCCTCTAGCTCCATATTCCGGGTCATCACCTTCTTGGTCTTCTTCATGATAGCGCACATCTGATTCTCATATCGACGAATTTGTTGATCCATCTCCTGTATGTATGCTGCAATAGATCCATCCTTCCTGGTGCGAATCATCTCCCATTGCTCATCCTGGCGTCCACATATCTGGTAGACGGTGTCTTCAAGATCCTTGTTGTACACCTCGCAAATGCGTCCAAAAGTGATGTGGGCGGCCATGCTCTTTCCTAAGCTCCAAGTTGGTGCATCCAAGGTAAACTCAATGGGCTCGGTAGTTGGTGCAAAAGTCCTTCCAGGAACACAAACTTTGATCCTCCAGCGCTCCTCTTCTGGTAAAGTTGCAGTGAAGGTTCCGGTGAAGCTTGGTAGGCCGACGTTCAGGTACTTCGTGACTTCCTTCAAGTGTCATCCGAAAGGGGTGTCGTCATCAGGCTGAGTGAACTTGTTCCTGGGGTCCGACATCTATAGTGTAGAAATAGAGGAGGATTAGAAATGAATAGAGAAGAGTATCTTGTGGCTTTTCCTAGTGGTCGCGTCCTACAGTCAGCGTGTGCTCTGATACCATCTTGTAGCGACCCGATCCCAATGGATCGAAGTCTCTGTGCTTAAGTGTCATCCCTGGATCGGTATGCTGACACACACAGTACTCGAGGATTTATAACAGAGTTCAATAACACACTTATTACATCGAGATCCTCACAAAGAGTATTTATTACATAAATATGGCTGAAGGCCAACTAAATAAAATAACTGCGGAAGCTTCGAAGATAAATGAGTCCATCCAACTCCACGGCAAAACTGAGTGCATGACAACGACCTATCGCACCTTAATCCTCGTCTGAAAACTCTTCAACATGAGACATTGCAGCAGTGTAGGTCAGCACATGGAATATGCTGGCAAAATCACACTATAGAGCAATGATGAACAATATCTACCACTACATGCATATTTTGCTGGTGGAGGCTCTAAGTTTAATTTTTGCATAAAGCTAATTTTTTCCTACAACAAAGGAATAATTTTTATTTACTACCAAGTTTATGCCATTATTGAGAAGGTTCCTCCAACTCAATTCCAAAATTACCAAGTAATAATAATAATCCAATTCATTATTTAAATAGAGTGATGAAATCAACCAATAATTCAAATACCAGATACTCAAGATGTCCATAACCGGAAACACGGCTAATCATGATTAGTTTGTACACTCTGCAGAGGTTTGCGCACTTTTCCCCACAAGACTCGACCGCATCCATGATCGGAGGATCGAGACATAGCCTTTCTGAAGCATTAACTCTTTACTCTGGCTAGACCGGTACACCTACTTTCCCCTACATCTGCTAGTCTACCACTGAAAGAGGTCACACAACTTACTCAACTATGCCAGAGCCCATAATGGCTTGTGGCTGCACACGGAAGTTTCTAGGCATGAACAATTATATGATCCCTTTGTGCCTGGGTGGCGGACCTAGGGTAATCACACGGGTACTCCGGGATTCCCTTGGGCAAGCACTGGTTTCTCCAGGTGCCCCAAACAATCCACCCAGATGTGTATTAAAGTTGCCACCTTAAGTTTCCCTTAGTTGTTATTACTCTTGCAACTTTCATGAATCTCACATACCAGTCCCCGTCTACGAGCATGGCTAAGCAATTATGAGCATAAAGTATATTCCCGGGGTGATCAAAGGTAATAGGTTCCTACCTCATCGACTACATAGCATAACCACATGTTCCCAATCCTACTGATGCAAATTTTGAGGGTGAAACTAATGCATTGTAAAAACTGGGAATGAAAGAGTATGATCAAAGTGTAACTTGCCTTGCTGACGATTGGTAAACCCTAGAGATTCGTAGTAGCAAGCTTCGCACTCCGGATAATCTAATGTAGCAAAGCATAACATACATAAGCACACAAGCAAAGAATCAAAAAGATAACCGAAGAAAAGACTTATGAAACTCCAAAAATAACCAAATAAAACTTCTGTACAACACGAAATTTTAATAGTAGTAAAATTGTGTGGTTTTGATATTAACAGAAAGTACATGTGATGAGCTTCGATTTGCAAAAAGAATCACTCAAATCGGAGTTACGAAACTCAAATTATGCCAAACGAAGTTTAAAACAGATATGAACAAATTCAAATTTTAAAAATAAAAAAAAAATGTTTGAGTTGGTTTACTGGATAGAGGGGATCATGCTGAAGATTTAGGCGTTGGTTTCATCGAATTTGGACAAACGAGCAAAAAGTTGTGAGGGTTTGAAAATCAGGGACTAATCTATAAATAAAAATTCTAGCGGATAGATCCCTGGCAGAAAAAAAAGCTAACGAACGTTCACTACAGAAACTTAAGAAACAAAATCGTTCGCTACAGAGGCTAAACTAGCGAACGTTCACTATATAACAGAAAACGATTCGAGAGAAAAAAAAACAAAAAGCGATCTAATCTTAACCGTCGAGCTCAGATCGGACGGACGAGAGGCGGCGGCGGCTTACAGCAGTGGCGGACGACGTCGGCGGCGAGGAAGACGGCGGCGGCGGCTTCGGCTGGGACGGGGTGGCGGCTCCGGTGGTCCCCCTGCTCGTCCGAGGGCACGAGGAGACGCTGTGCGGGATAGCGGATCCAATGGCGGTGGCGGTGGCGGCGTCGGTCAAGGGCGGCGGTGGAGTGCGAGGCAAGGCGGCGGATCTCCGGCGAGGCTCGCAACTCCGGCGAGGAATCGCGATGCGAGGCTGGGTTTTTGGCGCGTTGGTTTGAGGGAAAAGAGGGCCGGGGTCCGGGGCTATATATATGCGGGCTGCGTGGAGGAGGGGCAAGGCGGCGGGAGGTGTCCGAGTCGGGCACGGTGGCGGCGACGGCCGTGCAGGAGCTGGACTCCGGCTCGGGGTAGGAGACGGACCCGACAGGTGGGACCCACCTATCGGCGGCTGAGCGAGCGGGCGGCTGAACGGGGCGGCGAGCGGGCGAGCGGCGCGAGGGCGGTTCACGGGCGCAGCGCTGCTGGCTGGGCCGTGGCCTCGCCTGGCTGCTAGCTGGGCCTGCTGGCTGGGCCGGTCGGCCTGGCTGGCGGTTTCTTTTTTCCTTTTTTAAATAAAACATTTTCCAGAGAAAGAAATACGAACACTATAATAAATATATATCCTAAAATAGCAAAAAAATTCACATATACTTAGGGACTTATTATTGACCTTGTGAACATTTTTCTAGGCCTAAATGCCTAAATTAAAAACAAACATTTTAGTACTAATAAAATTTGCATAAAATAAATATTTTTGCAAGTAAAATCAAATAAATATATTTTGATTCAATATTCAATTTCCAATATTTCTTTTCTGTTTTTGAAGAAGTCATGTTATCTTCTCTCTTTATTTTATTTATTTTAAAAATATTGGAAATTAAAAATTGATGAAAATCAAATTCGATCCAAACCCCACTTTGGAAAATAAAACATGGGTCTTTCTGGGAAACTTCCAACTCTCTCCATTGGTCCTTGAGTTTCTTAAAGTCCCTTGGATCAATTTCCAACAAAACAAAATTCAAAAATGCACAAATTATGAATGCATATGAATGATCTTAATAATAACATCGAAATTGAAAATTGGGATGTTACAAGGATATAGAAGTCATACGTCTTTGGAAGGTAGTAGGTGCACTATATAAACCAAAAGGCATACGTCTATAAGCATAAGGACCAAGAGGGCAAGTAAAAGTGGTTTTCTCTTGATCAGGTTGTGACACAGGTATTTGAGAGAAACTAGAATATCCATCAAGAAAGCAAAAATGTGTGTGCTTAGATAATCTTCCTAATATTTGATCAATGAATGGCAAAGGGTAATGATCTTTTCTAGTGGCTTTATTTAATTTTCAAAAATCAATTACCATCCTATAGCCAGTCACAATTCTTTGTGGAATGAGTTCATTCTTGTCATTAGGAATAACAGTAATACCTCCCTTCTTGGGGACACAATGAACAAGCCTTACCCATCTACTATCAGCTATGGGATAGATTATACCTACTTCCAGAAGCTTTAGTATTTCAGTTCTTACCACTTCTTTCATATTAGGATTCAATCGTCATTGGTGATAAACAACGGGTCTAGCATCGGGTTCCATATTAATCTTGTGCTAACAGATAGTGGGACTAATGCCCTTAAGATCATCAAGAGTATATCCTATAGCAACACGGTGTTTTGCTTCCTCAGAATTTTTAATAATCTCTTTTCATCATGTTCTTTAAGGTTAGCACTAATAATAACAGGAATATCTTTTTCTCATCAAGATAAGCATATTTCAAAGTGTCAGGTAATTGCTTTAATTGAAACATAGGATCACCTTTAGGTCGAGGAGGACCTCCTAGAGTTTCAACAGGCAAATTGTGTTTAAGGGTAGGTTGTTGTTCAAAAAATATTTTATCTATTTCATTTCTTTCATGCAAGTGCATATCATTTTCATGGTCTAGCAAATATTGTTCTAGTGGATCAGTAGGAGGCACGACAAATAGAAGCAAGACCAATTATTTCATCCTTACTCGGCAATTCTTTATCATGGGGTTCCCTATGAAACTTAGAGAAATTAAACTCATGAGATACATCAGCAAAATTGACACTGACATATTCTTTATGGGAATCTATCTTAGCATTGACAGTGTTCAAGAAAGGTCTACCAAATATTATGGGACAAAAATCATCTTGTGGAGAACCAAGAACTAGAAAATCAGTGGGGTATTTTATTTTCCCACACAAGACATCAACATCTCTAACAATCCCAAGTGGTGTGATGGTTGATACGTCTCTGTCGTATCTACTTTTTCCAAACTCTTTTGCCCTTGCATGATTTGAATGAAACTAACCCGGACCGACGCTGTTTTCAGCAAAATTGCCATGGTGTTGTTTTTGTGCAGAAATCAAAGTTCTCGGATTGACCTGAACATTTACGGAGAATTTTTGTGGAATATATAAAAAATACTGGTGCAAGAATTAACGAGAGGGGGTCCACCCAGTGGCCACAAGCCCTGGGGGCGCGCCCCCCTGGGGCGGGCCTAGCAGGCTTGTGGGCCCCCCTGGACCTCCTCCGACCCTAACTCCAACTCTATAAGTACCTATTCGGGGAGAAAAATATTAGAGAGAAGGAATCATCACGTTTTACGATATGGAGCCGGCGCCGCCTCATGTTCTTCATCGGGAGGGTTGATCTGGAGTCCGTTCGGGGCTCCGGAGAGGGGAATCCGTTGTCATCATCATCACCAACCTTCCTCCATTGCCAATTCCATGATGCTCACCGCAGGGAGTGAGTAATTCCTTTGTAGGCTTGCTGGACGGTGATGGGTTGGATGAGATTTATCATGTAATCGAGTTAGTTTTGTTAGGGTTTGATCCCTAGTATCCACTATGTTCTGAGATTGATGTTGCTATGACTTTGCTATGCTTAATGCTTGTCACTAGGGCCCGAGTGCCTGTTGGGAAATGTAGCATGCAATTGCAAAAAAATTCCTACACTCATGTAAGATCTATCTAGGATATGCATAGCAACAAGAGGGGGAGAGTGTGTCTATGTACCCTCATAGACCGAAAGCGGAACCGTTTGACAACGCGGTTGATGTAGTCGAACATCTTCTAGCTCCGACCGATCAAGTACCGAACGTACGGCACCTCCGAGTTCTGCACACGTTCAGCTCGATGACGTCCCTCATACTCTTGATCCAGCAAGGTGTGGAGGAAGTAGATGAGTTCCATCAGCACGACGGCGTGGCGACGGTGATGGTGAAGTGATCCACGCAGGGCTTCGCCTAAGCACTACGAAGATATGATCGTGGGAGTAAACGGTGGAGGGGGCGCCGCACACGGCTATGCAATAGTCTGGGGTGTGCTAGGGGCGCCCCCCCCCACATATATATAGGTGGGAGGGAGAGGGGCGGTAGCCAAGGAGGCGCCCAAGTAGCCCGAATCCTACTTGGGGCCTTCCCATGGCCGGCGCCCCCCCATCCTTATTTACTTGAGGGGGAAGGAAAGAGGAGGGAGGAGGGAAGGAAGGGGGAGGCCAAATCTCCCCTTTCCTTCTCCCTTCCCCTCTTTCCTTCTCCTCTAGTGCGGCCCATATGGGAGGCGCAGCAGCCCCTGCTAGCTGCTGCATTTCCCCTCTTGGCCCATTAGGCCCATATCTTTTGCCGGGGGTGCCCGGAACCCCTTACGGTGACCCGATATATATCCTGTACCCTCCGGAACACTTTCGGTGTCCGAATACCATCGTCCTATATATCAATATTTACCTCTCGACCATTTCAAGACTCCTCGTCATGTCCGTGATCTCATCCGGGGCTCCAAACAACATTCGGTCACCAAATCACATAACTCATATAATACTAAATCATCATCGAACGTTAAGCGTGCGGACCCTACGGGTTCGAGAACTATGTAGACATGACCGAGACACTTCTCTGGTCAATAACCAATAGCGGAACCTGGATGTTCATATTGGCTCCCACATATTCTAAGAAGATCTTTATCGGTCGAACCGTTATGACAACATACGTTATTCCCTTTGTCAATCGGTATGTTACTTGCCCGAGATTCGATCATCGGTATCTTTATACCTAGTTCAATCTCGTTACCCGCAAGTCTCTTTACTTGTTCCATAATACATCATCCTATGACTAACGTATTAGTCACTTTGCTTGCAAGGCTTCTTATGATGTGCATTACCGAGAGGGCCCAGAGATACCTCTTCGATACTCGGAGTGGCAAATCCTAATCTCGATCTATGCCAACCCAACAAACACCTTCGGACCCAGTTACATTGTGACGTTTGATAGCACACAAGGCATTCCTCCGGTATCCGGGAGTTGCATAATCTCATAGTCGAAGGAATATGTATTTGACATGAAGAAAGCAATAGTAATAAAACTGAACGATCATAATGCTAAGCTAATGGATGGGTCTTGTCCATCACATCATTCTCCTAATGATGTGATCCCGTTATCAAATGACAACTCATGTCCAAGGTTAGGAAACCTTAACCATCTTTGATCAACGAGCTAGTCAAGTAGAGGCTCACTAGGGACACAGTGTTTTTCTATGTATTCACACATGTATTTAGGTTTCCGATCAATACAATTCTAGCATGAATAATAAACATTTGTCATGAATAAGGAAATATAAAATAACAACTTTATTATTGCCTCTAGGGCATATTTCCTTCAGTCTACCACTTGCACTAGAGTCAATAATCTAGATTACATTGTAATGATTCTAATACCCATGGAGTCTTGGTGCTGATCATGTTTTGCTCGTGGAAGAGGCTTAGTCAATGGGTCTGCTACATTCAGATCCGTATGTATTTTGCAAATCTCTATGTCTCCCATCTTGACTTGATCACGGATGGAGTTGAAGCATCTCCTGATGTGTTTGGTTCTTTTGTGAAATCTGGATTCCTTCGCTAAGGCAATTGCTCCAGTATTGTAACAAAAGATTTTCATTGGACCCGATGCACTAGGTATTACACCTAGATTGGATATGAACTCCTTGATCCAGACTCCTTCAGTTGCTGCTTCCGAAGCAGCTATGTACTCCGCTTCGCACGTAGATCCCGCCACGATGCTCTGCTTGGAACTACACCAACTGACAGCTCCACCATTCAATATAAATACATATCCGGTTTTGACTTAGAGTCATCCGGATCAGTGTCAAAACTAGCGTGGACGTAACCATTTACGACGAGCTCTTTGTCACCTCCATAAACGAGAGACATATCCTTAGTCCTTTTCAGGTACTTCAGGATGTTCTTGACCACTGTCCACTGATCCACTCCTGGATTACTTTGGTATCTCCCTGCCAAACTTATGGCAAGGCACACATCAGGTCTGGTACACAGCATAGCATACATGATAGAACCTATGGCTGACGCATAGGGAATAACTTTCATTTTCTCTCTATCTTCTGAAGTGGTCAGGCATTGAGTCTTACTCAACTTCACACCTTGCAACACAGGCAAGAACCCTTTCTTTGACTGATCCATTTTGAACTTCTTCAAAACTTTATCAAGGTATGTGCTTTGTGAAAGTCCAATTAAGCGTCTCGATCTATCCCTATAGATCTTGATGCCCAATATATAAGCAGCTTCACCGAGGTCTTTCATTGAAAAACTCTTATTCAAGTATCCTTTTATGCTATCCAGAAACTCTACATCATTTCCAATCAACTATATGTCATCCACATATAATATTAGAAATGCTACAGAGCTCCCACTCACTTTCTTGTAAATACAGGCTTCTCCGAAAGTCTGTATAAAACCATATGCTTTGATCACCTCATCAAAGCGTATATTCCAACTCCAAGATTCTTGCACTAGTCCATAGATGGATTGCTGGAGCTTGCACACTTTGTTAACACCTTTAGGATCGACAAATCCTTCTGGTTGCATCATATACAATTCTTCTTTAAGAAATCCATTAAGGAATGCAGTTTTGATGTCCATTTGCCAGATTTAATAATCATAAAATGCGGCAATTGCTAACATGATTCGGAAGGACTTAAGCATTGCTATGGGTGAGAAAGTCTCATCGTAGTCAACTCCTTGAACTTGTCAAAAACCTTTTGCGACAAGTCGAGCTTTGTAGATAGTAACATTACCATCGGCGTCAGTCTTCTTCTTGAAGATCCATTTATTCTCTATGGCTCGCCTATCATCGGGCAAGTCCACCAAAGTCCACACTTTGTTCTCATACATGGATCCTATCTCAGATTTCATGGCCTCAAGCCATCTGTCGGAGTCTGGGCTCATCATAGCTTCTTCATAGTTCGTAGGTTCGCCTTGGTCTAGTAACATGACTTCTAGTACAGGATTCCCGTACCACTCTGGTGCAGATCGTGTTCTGGTTGACCTACGAAGTTCTGTAGTAACTTGATCTGAAGTTTCATGATCATCATCATTAGCTTCCTCTCTAGTTGGTGTAGGCATCACGAGAATGGTTTTCTGTGATGAGTTACTTTCCAATTCGAGAGAAGGTACAATTACCTCATCAAGTTCTACTTTCCTCCTAGTCACTTCTTTCGAGAGAAACTCCTTCTCCAGAAAGGTTCCATTCTTGGCAACAAAGATCTTGCCTTCAGATCTGTGGTAGAAGGTGTACCCAATTATTTCCTTAGGGTATCCTATGAAGACGCACTTCTCCGATTTGGGTTCGAGCTTATCAGGCTGAAGCCTTTTGACATAAGTGTCGCAACCCCAAACTTTAAGAAACGACAGCTTAGGTTTCTTGCCAAACCACAGTTCATACGGTGTCGTCTCAACGGCTTTAGACGGTGCCCTATTTAACGTGAATGCAGATGTCTCTAATGCATAACCCCAAAATGATAATGGTAAATCGGTAAGAGACATCATAGATCGCACCATATCTAATAAAGTACGGTTACGATGTTCGGACACACCATTACGCTGTGGTGTTCCAGGGGGCGTGAGTTGTGAAACTATTCCACATTGTTTTAAATGAAGGCCAAACTCGTAACTCAAATATTCGCCTCCGCGATCAGATCGTAGAAACTTTATTTTCTTGTTACAATGATTCTCCACTTCACTCTGAAATTCTTTGAACTTTTCAAATGTTTCAGACTTGTGTTTCATCAAGTAGATATACCCATATCTGCTCAAATCATCTGTGAAGGTCAGAAAATAACGATACCCGCCGCGTGCCTCAACACTCATCGGGCCGCATACATCGTTATGTATTATTTCCAATAAGTCATTAGCTCGCTCCATTGTTCCGGAGAACGGAGTTTTAGTCATCTTGCCCATGAGGCATGGTTCGCAAGTATCAAATGATTCATAATCAGGTGATTCCAAAAGCCCATCTGCATGGAGTTTCTTCATGTGCTTTACACCAATATGACCTAAACGGCAGTGCCACAAATATGTTGCACTATCATTATCAATTTTGCATCTTTTGGCATCAATATTATGAATATGTGTATAACCACGATCGAGATTCAACAAAAATAGACCACTCTTCAAGGATGCATGACCATAAAAGATATTACTCATATAAATAGAACAACCATTATTCTCTGATTTAAATGAATAACCTTCTCGCACTAAACAAGATCCAGATATAATGTTCATGCTCAACGCTGGCACCAAATAATAATTATTCAGGTCTAAAACTAATCCCGAAGGTTGATGTAGAGGTAGCGTGTCGACAGCGATCACATCGACCTTGGAACCATCCCCGACGCGCATCGTCACCTCGTCCTTAGCCAATCTTCATTTAATCCGTAGCTCCTGTTTCGAGTTACAAATATGAGCAACCGAACCAGTATCAAATACCCAGGTGCTACTACAAGCATTAGTAAGGTACACATCAATAACATGTATATCAAATATACCTTTGGTCACTTTGCCATCCTTCTTATTTGCCAAATACTTGGGGCAGTTCCGCTTCTAGTGACCAGTCCCTTTGCAGTAGAAGCACTCAGTTTCAGGCTTGGGTCCATCTTTGGGCTTCTTCCCGGGAGTGGCAACTTGCTTGCCATTCTTCTTGAAGTTCCCCTTCTTTCCCTTGCCCTTTTTCTTGAAACTAGTGGTCTTGTTAACCATCAACACTTGATGGTCCTTCTTGATTTCTACCTCTGCAGCTTTGAGCATTGTGAAGAGCTCGGGAATTGTCTTCTCCATCCCTTGCATATTATAGTTCATCATGAAGCCTTTGTAGCTTGGTGGCAGTGATTGAAGAACTCTGTCAATAAAACTATCATCTGGAAGATTAACTCCCAACTGAGTCAAGTGATTATGATACCCAGACATTTTGAGTATGTGTTCACTGACAGAACTGTTCTCCTCCATCTTGCAGCTATAGAACTTGTTGGAGACATCATATCTCTCAACTCGGGGCTTTGCTTGAAATACTAAATTCAATGCCTGGAACATCTCATATGCTCCATGACGTTCAAAACGTCTTTGAAGTCCCGATTCTAAGCCGTAAAGCATGGCACACTGAACTATCGAGTAGTCATCAGATCAAGCTTGCCAAACGTTCATAACATCAGCATCTGCTCCTGCAGCAGGCCTTTCACCTAGCAGTGAATCAAGGACATAATTCTTCTGTGCAGCAATGAGGATAATCCTCAAGTTACGGACCCAGTCCATGTAGTTGCTACCATCATCTTTCAACTTAGCTTTCTCTAGGAACGCATTAAAATTGAAGGGAACGGTAGCACGGGCCATTAATCTACAACATAGATATGCAAATACTATCAGGACTAAGTTCATGATAAATTAAGTTCAATTAGTCAAATTACTTAAGAACTCCCACTTAGATAGACATCCCTCAAGTCATCTAAATGATACGTGATCCAAATCAACTAAACCATGTCCGATCATCACGTGAGATGGAGTAGTCATCAATGGTGAACATCTCTAAGTTGATCATATCTACTATATGATTCACATTCGACCTTTTGGTCTCCAGTGTTCCGAGGCCATGTCTGTACATGCCAGGCTCGTCAAGTTTAACCTGAGTATTCCGCATGTGCAAAACTGTCTTGCACCCGTTGTATTTGAACGTAGAGTCTATCACACCTGATCATCACGTGGTGTCTCAACACGACGAACTATCGCGATGGTGCATACTTAGGGAGAACACTTATACCTTGAAATTTAGTGAAGGGATCATCTTATAATGCTACCGCCGTACTAAGCAAAATAAGATGCATAAAAGATAAACATCACATGCAATCAAAAAATATGTGACATGATATGGCCATCATCATCTCGTGCTTTTGATCTCCATCTCCAAAGCATTGTCATGATCTCCATCATCACCAGCTCGACACCTTGATCTCCATCGTTGCGTCGTGGTCGTCTCGCCAACTATTTCCTCTACAACTATCGCTAACGCATAGTGATAAAGTAAAGCAATTACATGGCGTTTGCATTTCATACAATAAAGCGACAACCATAAGGCTCCTGCCAGTTGCCGATAACTTTTACAAAACAACATATATCACATCATGTCTTGACCATATCACATCACAACATGCCCTACAAAAACAAGTTAGATGTCCTCTACTTTGTTGTTGCAAGTTTTACGTGGCTGCTACGGGCTTCTAGCAAGAACCGTTCTTACCTACGCATCAAAACCATAATGGTGATTTACCAAGTTTGCGGTTTCAACCTTTAACAAGGACCGGCCGCAGTCAAATTCGATTCAACTAAAGTAGGAGAAACAGACACCCGCCAGCCACCTTTATGCAAAACTAGTTGCATGTCTGTCGGTGGAACCGGTCTCATGAACGTGGTCATGTAAGGTTGGTCTGTCGGTGGAACCGGTCTCATCCAACAATACTGTCGGGGACGAATCCGCGATCACCTATGGGACCCAGAGAAGGACCCCTTTACGTTCGGCAGGGAGAGACGGTCGCGCGAAGAGCAAATCTAGCGAAGAACACGACAGAGCACGAGAGAGATTTACCCAGGTTCAGGCCGCACGGATGCGTAAAACCCTACTCCTGCTTTTTGGTTATTATATGTATGATTGTTCTAGCTCCAGGAGCGCTACAGTACCGAGTAGCTGCGTACAATACTGGAGTTCTCCCTCTTCCCCTTCCTCCCCTTTCACGTTGCCCATGGGCCTCCTTTTATACGCACAAAGGGGTCTCCAACAGGTGGCAAACAGTAAAGGTAGAGGTGGAAAGTTGCTACAGTAAGGCCACTATTACCAGGATGACATGTCCTACCTACCACTGACGGCAGGGGACAAGGGCATTAAATGCCCATGCCTTTGCTGTCCAGATACATGTACCCGGACGTCGTGGACGTGGGAAAAGCCTATCCCACCTACTGCTGCACCGCTATCTACAGTGCACCGCCGTCTACACAGTGCCCTGCCACGCACGCTTGGAAGGACCCAGAGCGCCACGCTGGCAGAGGCACCGGAGCAGCACAGTAGCACAGTGGTACAGTAACGCTTGCCGCGGCAAGACCTTGCCGCACCTGACAGCTTGGCGCAGCCCATAGTTTGCCGTGCAAGGTAACTTGCCGGGGCAAGTACCTTGCCGCAGCCGCTATCTTGCCGCAGCCAATACCTTGCCGCAGCCAATGACTTGCTGGGGCAAGTACCTTGCCGCGGCAAGTACTCTGCTTCAGCAATGCCCAGGCTGGGCCTCAGCTGTCCCTCCCGGCAAGCTCCTCTTGCCGGGGCCTTAACTCTTGCTTTGTATACTTTGTTCTTGAATGGCTTAATAATCTTGAGCTTCTCTCTGGCTGTCCTCCCGCAAGCCTGGCCGCGGGATGCTACTACTGCCCGTGCACAAGTACGGGGTACTAGGGTACCCCTATTCTAGTACACCGACAGGAGCCCCCGGGCCTGGGCCACACACGGTGCCGGGCGTTGTTGGGCCAGGCCCAAACAGTGCACGGGCACGCGTGGCTGGGATAAGCCGAAACGTCTCTATGCTGTTTAATTGCACGCTCTCCCACGCGTCGCGCGTTGAATGCGGAGCATGGGAAGCGTGCGCAGTTATCTCGAATGACGAAGGGGCGGATGGTTCCGCATCTTTCCCCATAAAAGGAGGGACCTGCAGAAGCACTCGCACACCCCTCTCACCATTCTCGATCTTCAAATCTCGGCCTTCTTCTTCCTCCGCTCTAAAACAAAGGCGGTTTCCCAATCCTCCGCCACCGCGCGCGTCCGCATCTCCCTCGGTCCTCAGCTCCGCCTTCGCCATGCCTCCCAAAGGAGAAAAGGGGAAGACGGGGAAGTCCTCAAGGACGGAGACCCAGGCGCAGATGAAGAGGCAGAAGTACGCGCTCTTCGCTCCGACGCTCACGGGGGCGGATCTGAAGGCCAAGTTCCAAGGCATGTGGGCCGCGAGGACCAAGGCGCATCCGGCCACCCGCGTCCGCCCAGCCACCGACGAGAGCGAAGTGAGCAAGTACCCCTTCTTCGCTTGCTACTTTTGGTGCGGGCTCTGCCCACCGTATTCGGATTTCTTCAGCGACGTCATGTACACCTTCAACCTCCATCTGCTGGATCTCACACCGAATGCCGTATCCACCATGGCAATATTTGCGCATCTGTGCGAGAACTTCGTCGGCGTCGCACCCAACACCGCGCTGTTCAGGCATTACTTCACTCCCCGTGCTGAAAAGGGGGAGCCTCTCACTGTTGGCGTCTCGTTCGTTTCAAGATTGGGCGCCAAGGAGCATTATCTGAAGGGGGATCTCCGCCCAAGATGGGGAGAAATCCGGTCTGAATGGTGTTGGATCATTGACGACGATCCGCCACCATACTATGAGCTTCGCAAGACCCCAGCGGCGCGTGGCACAGACTGGAGCGATCTGGATCCCCAGGACAAAAAGCTGGAGATTGCCGCTGCCAGGATCATACGGCTCAGGGAGGCCGGGCTCACCATAGGGATGGTTGGCGCAGATTTCCTCCGCCGCCGCATTGCTCCTCTGCAGCAGAGAGGAAGGCCGGCCTCTGATTGGAAGAACCCAGCCGATATCATGCGGCTACGCCCTGGACTGATCAACAACTTCACAGTTCTGCAGCACGACTTTTTCATGCGAGAACTGTTCAAGCAAGAGACAGATCCAGAAAAGCGCGACAAGGCGTTCACGCTGCCAAAGCACATCGTGCCTCTTCGCAACAACTCCGCATTGAGTGCAATCATCGCTATGATGCCGCTCTGCAATGCGCACAGCGTTGAAGCAACTTGGGACGTGCCGCTCGAAGAAGACGTGCGGCGATTCTTTGACTCCACGGTCGAAAAGCAGGTCCGGGTGGAAGAGTGGCTCGTCCGCAACACCACTGAGCAAGAAATAGAATTCATTGCTCGAAGAGTGGAGGAGGACAGGCTCGCCAGGGAAGCTGGCGATTTTGGTTATACTTTGGCGGAGCTCGACGAGGCACAAAAGGAGAGCCTTGCCGAGCAGGGGATGCTTGCCGGGAAGGGCGAGCTCGCCGCACCCGGCAAGGATGTCGGGCCAAGCCAGCCTGCCGACGAATCAGGCAGCTCGGAGGATGAGGGCTCCTTTTCCGAGGAGGGCACCGAAAGCCCACCGCAGTCAGAGTCCCCAGCCCCTCTGAGGAAGAAACGCCTTCGCAGGCTTGGCAAAGTGGCTGAGCGGCAAGAAGTTCAACAACCGCCGAGCGCCGTTCGACGCGCTCAACCGCGGCAAGGGCTGGTGCTGCGGGAGTGTCTCACGCGGCCCCGGCAACTGGAGCAGGGTCATCAAAGACCGCTGCTACTACCCCCGCCAAGCGGCCAAGGAGCCCAGCTCCTCCTTCTCCCCCTCCTCACACGGAGGCGGACTTTGATTTTTCCGCCCTCAGCAAAGAGGACGATGAGGAAGAGTAAGTTCCCTTGCCGCGACCCTCAATCTTTCTAAGGTTTTGTTTCTGTCCTCACTTGTCGCGCTCCGGCCTTGCTTCCGCAGGGAGGAAACTTTGGCGGAGAGGACAAGGAAGAGAGCTAAGGTCTCGACGAGCAAGACCGTGGTGGTCGTCGAAGATGAGCCCATGGCAACCACCGGGAGAGCGTCTGAGACCGTCCCGGCCAGCTCGGAGCCCAGCCCTTGTTGCAGCCCCCAGCGTAAGTATTTCAACTACCTTTCGCTGGCGGTCGCTGAGGAACAAGCATTTTGTTACTGACATCTTTGGGCGTGTAGGAGAGGAGCAGCAAGTGGAGCCATCTGAAGGTGCTCCAGAAGTACCACCCCCCTCGACCACTCCGCCAAGGAGAAGATCTCCGGTAAGGGCTCCCGCTAGCGAGCCGAGCCACGAAGAGGAGCCAGCAAGCGCCGAAGCGCCAAGCACCAGCGCTGGCGACCCCACCCCAATGACAAACGTTGACGGGGGAGGGGAGCCCACCGCTCCTGAGCTCAACATGGGTAAACCCACTTGCCGCAAAACTCTTTCTGCTTTCTTTCTTTTGGCTTCTTGAATTTCTTCCTGAAGCTCTTTTTGCTTTACTTCTCGGGTTGGCAGAGCCCTCCTCGGTGGAGCCAATGAACATTGACTCTTCTACCGAGGAGAACACCGCAGGGGCCATCGACGACGAGGCCGCCAAGGCCGCCGTTGCCAAGGCCGACAAGCTGGCAGCCGACAAGCTTGCCGACGAAGAGGCTGCCAGGGCTGCCGAAGAGGCCGACAAGGCCGCCGAGGATAATACCGCCAAGGCGCCCACTGATGAAGCCGCCAAGGCTGCTGAAGCTGAGGCCGCCCAGAAGGCTGCTGAGGAGGCCGGCGAGGGAGCCGGTGGTCGTACTGACGGCCCTGAGGCCACAGGAGCGCCAGGCGCTACTCCGACCACGGGTCCCTCAACCACTGACGAGGCGGCAGGACCCAACTCGCCTCCGCCAAGCAAATACATCCGGGTCGGCGAGAACGTCTACGTCAGCCTTCCCTGGACGATGGGCTCCAGAGCGTCAACCGAGGAGGATGTTGTGGACGAGGAGATCCTTGCCGCTGCCGGGCTCCAGCTTGTGGATGCGCCAGGCGCCAGCAGCAGCAGCACGTCTGAAGAGGAGCAACTGCTCCAAAAGCTGCTGAATCTTCATCGCGCCCGACGGGAGAAGCTAGCTTCCAGGGAGGCGCTCATCGAGAAGGCCGAAGCTGACATGTTGAGGCGCGCGGAGATCTTGGCGGATGTCTGCGCGCGATCTCTTAATGTGTTAGAGGCCAAGCGGGCACAGCTGGCCGAAGAACGGCAGGCCCTCCCCCTGATGAAGCAAGACATTGAACAAAAACAGGAGGAGACCGCCAAGGAGTTGTCTGCTCGGGCCGGTGATCTGAACCAGCGGAAGGTGGACCTTGATGCCCACGAAGAAGAACTTGCCGAGCGCAAGAGGAAACTTGCCGAAACCCTCCGACAGAAAGACGAGGAGGTGGCAAGACTTGTCGCAGAGCGGACCCAGGGGCAGGCACAAAAACACCAGAGGGAAATCGAAGCCTTGGCCCAAGAGTACGCCAGCAAGTTGGTGGAGGCCACCAACGCTGTCGCTGCTGCAGAAGTGAACAGGAAGGAAACGGAGGAGAAAGTGGCAAGACTAGAGGCCGCCCTCAAGGCAAACGGTGACAAGCTCTCAACGCTCGAAAGTGAGAGGGCAAAGGTGACCCACACTTTGGCGGAGATGCAAGTTACCATAGCCAAGAAGAACAATCTGCTTGCCGCCGCTAATGACTCCAGAGCAGACCTGAAGCTGAAACTGACCACGCTGAAGGAGACGCTCGACACCACCAGAAAGTGCGAAGGGCTTCTAATGGCAGAGCTCCAGAAGGAGAAGGGTCTGCTTCAAGACGCTATTGCAACCCACAAGAAGTTCAGGGATAACGTGGGGATCTTCACAGACAGGCTTGCCAGCGCAGCCGAGAACATCGACAAGGAGCTGACTGCCCTGAAGGTGCCGGACTTCGGGTACTCCACCGACAAGAACACGCAAACTAGCATCAAGCTAGCCGAGTTCTTTGACGGAGTAGTAGAAGCACTCCAACAGCTCCAAGTCAATCACAAGGCTCAACTGGCCGACGAGTCACGCAGGCTTTGCCGGGGAGTTCTCCGGAGGTTGCTGGTGAAGATAGCATACAGAAACCCGGGTGTCGACTTCAGCAACATCTTCAAAAGCTTGCCGAAGGGATACGACCCCGCACCACTAGAGGCCCTTGTCGCGCCCATCGTGGAGAGGGTGGACCAGATCCAAAGAGTCGAAGGCAAGCACCGCAATTAGAGAGCCCATTCTTCTCCCTCCTTGCCGCCGCTAGACATGTTAAAGAACAATCTGTTTAAGCCGCGGCAACTTATCTTGTAATATAACATGCAATATTTTGAAGTTAATGCATGTCATCTCCCTTGAGCAATTTCTTTCTTTATGTGTACTTGCCCTACGCTTATAGGAAACTTGCCGGTGCGCGCACCATCGCTGCGAGCGCTGGGTACGGGACTCCAGCAGCCTGCTGGTGGTGCCGCTGCTGGCAAGCAACCTTGTCGCGCTCAGTGCGGCCACTTAGGTTGTTGAGCGGACTCGAAACAAGGTAAGGGCGCGACCGATTACGCTTAGGTTCCGTCGCGCACAGGTTTTCCATACAAAGAGTAGTATCGTTCAAGGAAAATAACCTTGAGAATAAAAAAGAATTTGGTTATTCAAACTTTGGCACTTAGCTTTGTCGCTGATCTCTCCGCGGCAAGGTCTTGTCACTGCTTGCCGCTGCCTTCTACCCGGCAAGGCAAAGTTTCTTTGAACGACGCCTGGTCCATATCATTATCCCATCCCCCCCGGCAAACTTGTGCCCGAGGGAAGCTTCTGTCTTTTTGAGAAAAAGAAAGAAGAGAAAATAAAGATATAGGAGCTTGGCGGCTCGTTAATGCTTACCGGGGAGGCTGTACTGCACAGTATGTCAGATAATCATGCAAAATAAAAGTAAACATGAAATCGTCAAAAACTGCGAAATACAAAAGCTTTATGTATGCACAGGGTCTGCGCCTGGCTTTGTACAAAGGATTACATGCAACAGCGGCAAGACTTGTACAAAAGGTGGTTGCCGGGGAAGGGCCCGGCAACCGCGGCTTATGGAAAAAACTTACGGAGATGCTCAATGTTCCAGGAATTGATCACTGGAATGCCATCCCCGGTCTCCAGGCGGACAGCGCCGGGCCTGGTGACCCGTTTCACCCGATAAGGGCCTTCCCACTTCGGCGTCAACTTGTTTGAGTTCTTGGCCGACTGAACGCGCCGAAGAACAAGGTCGCCTTCCTCGAGACTTCTGGCATTAACTTTGCGGCTATGGTAGCGACGCAAAGCTTGCTGGTAGCGAGCAGCTCTCACAGCAGCCTGAAGACGATCCTCGTCGAGGAGCACAGCGTCATCTTGCCGCAGTTGCTCTTGCTCAAGCTCATCATAAGCGAGCACTCGAGGTGACCTGTATACGAGTTCCGTGGGGAGAACTGCCTCTGCTCCATAAACTAGAGCAAAAGGCGTCTGGCCAGTAGCTCGATTTGGCGTCGTCCTGATCGACCAAAGAACCACTGGCAGCTCCTTGATCCAGTTTTTGCCGCACTTGCACAGCCTGTCGAAAGTTCTCGTCTTGAGCCCACGCAGCACTTCAGCATTTGCCCTTTCAGCTTGACCGTTGCTTCGGGGGTGAGCAACAGAAGCGAAATAGACCTTGGCGCCAAGGTCTTCGACATACTGCATGAAGGCGTGGCTCGTGAACTGGGTACCGTTGTCGGTGATGATCCTGTTAGGAACACCAAAGCGACAAACAATTCCCTTGAAGAACTTGATGGCTGATTGTGTTGTCACCTTCCTCACTGCTTCCACTTCTGGCCACTTCGTAAACTTGTCGATGGCCACATACAAGTACTCGAAGCCCCCGCTGGCACGGGGAAAGGGGCCGAGGATATCGAGCCCCCAGGCCGAAAATGGCCAGGAGAGAGGGATTGTCTGGAGACCGGCAAGCAACCCCTCATATTCTGCAGTATTGTTCATCGCCTGTTCCTTGGGAAAGTGCATTTGGACCACGTACTTGAGGTGCTCTCCGGTGGGTGCGACAAGTAGTACACCAGCACCGGCGCCTTGCAGCGAAAAGGCACCATCAAAGTACATAAGCCACTCTTTGCTTGTCTCCTTGCCGGGGAGAGTCATCTCTGGGATTTCTTCGTCTGGCGTTGGTGTCCATTCTGCGACAAACTCTGCCAAAACTCGGCTCTGTATGGTTGATGTACTCTCAAACTTGAGGCCAAAGCTCGACAACTCCAACGCCCACTCGACAATCCTGCCCGTCGCTTCTGGATTTTGCAAAATCCTTTTCAGCGGGAAGCGAGTGATGACGGTAACTTCATGTGCTTGAAAATAATGGCGCAGCTTTCTCGAGGCCATGAGAAGGCCGAAAAGCAGCTTCTGAACACCAGAATACCTTGACCTAGCTCCCTGCAGAAGAGAGCTCACAAAGTAGACCGGGCGCTGCACCATTTTCTTCTTTTGTATCACTTCACCTGACTGCGCAGACGAATCCTTGTTGGCAGCAAAACTTGTTGCCCCCAGCTTGTCGCTGGTCGTGCTTGCCGCAGTTACTGCCTCCTCATCCACCTCTCTCTCCGCTGCCAGCGCAGCACTAACCACTTGATTGGTTGCCGCTAGATACAGCAACAACTTCTCTTGTGGTTTAGGCGCGACAAGTATTGGAGGAGAGGAGAGGTATCTCTTCAAGTCTTGCAGCGCCGCCGCCGCCTTCGGAGTCCATTTCAATGGACCTGCCTTTTTTAAGATTTTGAAAAATGGCAGGGCGCGCTCAGCTGACTTGGAGATAAACCTACTGAGGGCAGCAACACAGCCGGCAAGTCGTCGAACATCCTTGACGCGCTTCGGTGCTTCAATTTGCTCAATGGCTTTGATCTTGTCAGGATTGGCTTCAATTCCGCGTTGAGACACAAAGAACCCGAGAAGCTTGCCGGAGGGAACTCCAAACACGCACTTCTCGGGGTTGAGCTTCAGGTTGATCTTGCGCAGATTTACAAAAGTTTCTTCTAGATCTTGAACCAAAGTAGCCCTGTCTTTGCTTTTGGCCACTATATCATCCATATAGGCTTCCACATTTCTGTGCAGCTGAGGCTCAAAAGCAATCTGGACGGCTCTTGCAAATGTCGAACCAGCATTTTTCAAACCAAACGGCATACGTACGAAACAGTATGTGCCACAGGGTGTGATAAATGCGGTCTTTTCCTCATCTTCCTCAGCCATGAAGATTTGATGATACCCTGAATATGCGTCAAGAAATGAAAGCAAATCACATCCTGCCGTGGAGTCAACAATCTGGTCTATGCGGGGCAAAGGAAATGGGTCTTTGGGACAAGCTTTATTGACATCAGTGAAATCAATACAAAGCCTCCATTTTCCATTCGCTTTGCGCACGACAACCGGATTGGCCAACCACGTAGGATGGAGCACTCCTCTAACGAGGCCTGCTGCTTCCAACTTCTTGATTTCTTCCGCAATAAACTCTTGCCGCTCCACAGCTTGCTTTCTGGCTTTCTGTTTGACGGGCCTCGCGTGGGGACAAACGGCAAGGTGGTGCTCAATTACTTTCCTGGGAACACCGGGGATGTCGGACGGTTGCCATGCAAATACGTCGACATTCGCCCGCAGGAAAGCAACGAGCGCGTTTTCCTATTTGTTGTCAAGTGTGGCACTGATGGTGAAGGAACCACCAGTGCCATCCTCCTTGGCGGGCACCTTCTTTGTCGCCGGCGGAGCGGCTTTGTTCTTCTTACACTTGCCGGTGGAGCTCTCTGGTGCGTCGTCGACGGTAGCGCAGCACTCCGAAGAGGTGCGCTTGCTGGAGTGGGCACAGGAGCTCTTGCCGGACTTCCTCTTGTTCTCCCGCCCGAGAGCTTCAGCGGCAAGTGCCTTGGCGGCAGTTGCGGCAGCTGCCTCCCGGTAGATCTTGTCGGCGCAAATAAGCGCATCCTTCTTGTCGCAGGGAACTGTGATAAAACCTACTGGACCTGGCATCTTCAACACGTTGTAGGCATAATGAGAGGGTGCCATGAACTTGGCGAGCGCTGGACGGCCAAGTATCCCATTATAAGGTAATGGAATATCGGCAACATCGAAGGTGACCTTCTCGGTCCGGTAGTTCAGCTCGCCGCCAAATGTCACTGGCAGCGTGATCTTCCCTTTCGGCTTACTCCTTCCTGGATTGACTCCTTGGAAAGTACCAGTTTCCTCAAGCTCGCCGTCAGAGATTTGAAGTTTCCGAAGCACAGCGGGCGAAATCAGATTCAAGCCGGCCCCGCCGTCAACTAACATCTTCGTGACCTTGAGGTTGCGGATCGTTGGTGAAACCAACATCGGCAAGCACCCGACCGCCGTTGTGCGGTCAGGGTGGTCCTCAATGTCAAAGACGATAGGCGTGTCGGACCACTTCAGAAGCTTTCTGGCGTCAACAGATGGTTCCGCCGCATTGATCTCTCGCGCCCACTGTTTAAGTTGGCGGTGAGAAGAATGCAATGAAGCACCACCATCAACACACAAGACTTCTGCGGCTTTCTGAAATTCGTGCTCACTGGATTCTTCATCATCTAGATCATAATAATCATCATCTTTGTCGCGGCCACGAGGAGGCCTGTCTCTCTACTGCTGCTGCTTGGCCTTGCCGCGACGCCCTCCTCGGGCAGTGCGCTTCTTGCCGGACCCGCCAGCACCTTCTGGGGCCTTTTCCTTGTCACGCCTCTCATACTCAGCTTTTTGCTGTTCGACAAGCTGCTCGACTCGTCGACAGTTCTGGAGATCGTGCCCCTTGGTGCGGTGGATCTTGCAATATTGCTTGTCGGAGCCGTCCTGCTTGTCGGCAGCCGCCAAGGCCTGACAGTTGGCGCACGCAGCAATCTCCTTGCCGGAGCCCTCGACTTTGGCCATGTCGGCGCTGCCGTTGCCGCTGGACTGCTCGACGGCAAGCACAGCTTTGCCCTTTTTCTTCCTGTTGTTCCGCCGCCGGCCCTTCTTTGCCGGGGCGGTACCTTTGCTGTCAGAGCTCCCCCCTGCGCCAACACCTTCACCGGGAAGTTTCCTTCCCTCTTCAGCGCGCGCACACTTGTCGGCGAGAGCATATAGCTGGCCAATGTCTCTGACCTTGGTCATTGCCATTTCCTCCCGCATCTTGCGGTTACGCACGTTCTGATGGAACGCGCTAATAACCGCAGCGGGGTGAACATCTGGGATGTTGTACTGTACGCGGCTGAACCTTTGAATGTATTTGCGCAGGGGCTCTCCTTCCTTCTGGGGGATGAGGTGAAGATCACTCTCCTGGCCATGAGGTTGATGACCGCCAGTAAAGGCACCAACAAACTGATGGCACAGGTCCGCCCATGAAGAAATGGAGTTCTCCGGCAAGTGCATGAGCCATGAGACGACGTTGCGCTTTAACACGAGCGAGAAGTAGTTAGCAAGAATCTTGTCGTCTCGTCCCCCGGCAGCTTGCACCGCAATGGTGTAAATGCTGAGGAACTCCGACGGGTGTGTCTTGCCATCATACTTCTCCGGCACGTCAGGCTTGAAAGCCTTGCGATTGGGCCACTGGACCTGCCGCAGCTCACGGGTGAACGCTGGACAACTTACCGCATACGGCAAGTCGCCAGGATCCCCTGGCGCATGCATGTCAACAGCAGGCCCTGCGCGTCTGTCGGACTGACGATGCGCTTCTCTCCTTCGCACGATAGTGGTACGAGCGTCTTCTCCTCTGCGTTCCTGAAGAACGAGGCGCTGGTCGCGACGAGCTCGCGGGTCAGATGACGCCGTGGAATCATCGCCACGGGCGTCGTTTCGACGTGTCGGCGATCGAGGCCGTCTAGGTGGGGAGTGTACGGTTGTTGCCCCCTCGCCGTTCTTGTTGGTGACAGCATCGTCACCAGTTCTCTTGTCGGCCGCGCGCACTGGGTCGGCATCAGCGAAGCTGAGAAGGCTCTGAATGGTTGCCCTCCACTCGTCAAGCTTATCTGCTGGTGGAGGGAAGTTCAGGAGCAGCTGCGCACGCGCCAACGCTTCTGCTGGCGAGGGAGGTATCAAGTGGCGTGAGGACTGTGGGATGCTCTTACTCCTAACGGTGTTAGAAGGAGCATCTCCACGCCCAGGCGACCGCGCCTCGACCCCGCCAACGTGTTGTTGCATATGGTGACCCCGCGCATCTCGAGATTGATGCGCAAGTTCATTATCCAGGGAGCGCCTGGCACCTGGGGCGTCAGGACGCTGCCTGTCATGGGCTTCTTGCGAAGGCCGCGGCGTCTGAACCGGCGCGGGCGTTCCAGAATGTGCAGCACCGTTTCTGGAGCTTGCAGGGCCAGCAGCAGCGACCAGCTCTGCGTTCCCAGACCCAGCAGCGCCAAGATTGGCGTTGCTGGCCCGGTTTTGGACAGGTGGAGGTAATAGGAGCTCTCGCTCTCCAGTCCCCCCAGCAGCCGCAATCACGTCGGCACCCTCCTGCACGGGAGCAGGCGGGTTGGATGTGGACGCACCGATGGCTGAAGTCTTCTTTTTTGGAGCCATAAGACGGAGAATGGCCCAAAAACTAGCGCGCAAATCGCTAGATTAGGTTCACACAACCTCCTTCCCCCTACCTGGCGCGCCAAAGATGTCGGGGACGAATCCGCCATCACCTATGGGACCCAGAGAAGGACCCCTTTACATTCGGCAGGGAGAGTCGGTCGCGCGAAGAGCAAATCTAGCGAAGAACACGACAGAGCACGAGAGAGATTTACCCAGGTTCGGGCCGCACGGATGCGTAAAACCCTACTCCTGCTTTTTGGTTATTATCTGTATGATTGTTCTAGCTCCAGGAGCGCTACAGTACCGAGTAGCTGCGTACAATACTGGAGTTCTCCCTCTTCCCCTTCCTCCCCTTTCACGTTGCCCATGGGCCTCCTTTTATACGCACAAAGGGGTCTCCAACAGGTGGCAAACAGTAAAGGTAGAGGTGGAAAGTTGCTACAGTAAGGCCACTATTACCAGGATGACATGTCCTACCTACCACTGACGGCAGGGGACAAGGGCATTAAATGCCCATGCCTTTGCTGTCCAGATACATGTACCCGGACGTCGTGGACGTGGGAAAAGCCTATCCCACCTGCTGCTGCACCACTATCTACGGTGCGCCGCCGTCTACACAGTGCCCTGCCACGCACGCTTGGAAGGACCCAGAGCGCCACGCTGGCAGAGGCACCGGAGCAGCACAGTAGCACAGTGGTACAGTAACGCTTGCCGCGGCAAGACCTTGCCGCACCTGACAGCTTGGCGCAGCCCATAGTTTGCCGTGCAAGGTAACTTGCCGGGGCAAGTACCTTGCCGCAGCCGCTATCTTGCCGCAGCCAATACCTTGCCGCAGCCAATGACTTGCCGGGGCAAGTACCTTGCCGCGGCAAGTACTCTGCTTCAGCAATGCCCAGGCTGGGCCTCAGCTGTCCCTCCCGGCAAGCTCCTCTTGCCGGGGCCTTAACTCTTGCTTTGTATACTTTGTTCTTGAATGGCTTAATAATCTTGAGCTTCTCTCTGGCTGTCCTCCCGCAAGCCTGGCCGCGGGATGCTACTACTGCCCGTGCACAAGTACGGGGTACTAGGGTACCCCTATTCTAGTACACCGACAAATACCGCTGAATCAAAATAAGACATTGGTGGTAAGCAGTATGACAATCACCGCCCACAACTCTTTGTGTTCTACTCGTGCATATCATCTACGATAGACCTGGCTCGGATGCCACTATTGGGAAACGTAGCATGCAATTTAAAAAAATTCCTACGCTCACGCAAGATCTATCTAGGAGATGCATAGCAACAAGAGGGGGAGAGTGTGTCTACATACCCTCGTAGTCCAAAAGCGGAAGCGCTTGACAAAGCGGTTGATGTAGTCGAACTTCTTCTAGCTCTGACCGATCAAGTACCGAACGTACAGCACCTTCGAGTTCTGCACACGTTCAACTCGATGACGTCCTTCGTACTCTTGATCCAGCAAGGTGTCGAGGAAGTAGATGAGTTCCATCAGCATGATGGCATGGCGACGGTGATGGTGAAGTGATTCACGCAGGGCTTCACCTAAGCACTACGAAGATATGGCTGTGGGAGTAAACGGTGGAGGGGGGCGCCGCACACGGCTATGCAATAGTCTGGGGTGTGCTAGGGGCGCCCACCCCCACATATATATAGGTGGGAGGGAGAAGGGAGGCAGCCAAGGAGGCGCCCAAGTAGGCCGAATCCTACTTGGGGCCTTCCCATGGCCGGCGCCCCCCCTTCCTTATTTACTTGAGGGGGAAGGAAAGAGGAGGGAGGAGGGAAGGAAGGGGGAGGCCGAATCCCCCCTTTCTTTCTCCCTTCCCCTCTTTCCTTCTCCTCTAGTGCGACCCATTTGGGGGGTGCAATAGCCCCTGCTGGCTGCTGTGTTTCCCCTCTTGGCCCATTAGGCCCATATCTTTTGCCGGGGGTGCCCGGAACCCCTTCCGGTGACCCGATATGTACCCGGTACCCTGCGGAGCACTTCCGGTGTCCGAATACCATCGCCCTATATATCAATCTTTACCTCTCGACCATTTTGAGACTCCTCTTCATGTCCGTGATCTCATCCGGGACTCCGAACAACATTCAGTCACTGTCATGGAATCGTCACGGCAGATGTCCTAGTGTGAGGACTTAGTCGTGGAGCCATCGTAATGAGGTTAGCTTAAAGGGGTTAATCAAGACAAAGGACATGGGGAGTTTATACTGGTTCGGCCCCTTGCGGTGAAGGTGAAAGCCTAATCCAGTTTGAGGTGGTATTGCTAGGGTTTCGATGACCAGGGAGCGAATACGCTTAACCTGGCTCTCGATCTGTTATCTCCCGTCCCTAAACCGCCACCGGGTCGTCCCTTTATATACACAGGTTGACGCCCGGCGGTTCACAGAATCCCGGCCGGCTCATAAACGTGTCCGGCTCGGTATCCACTCTTTCCTATCTTACAATACAAGTCATATACTTATGGCGGTTTACATCTATGGGCCCTAACTCGCCTTTGGGCTATGGGCCTTCTTATTAAGTCTCCTTCGTAAGTCGCCATCTTCTATGTCTTCATGGGCTTCAATACAGGTAAATCACTATGAGCATAACCCGGCCCCTCCTGGGTGGTTTATACTCAATAGTTATATCCCCAACATTAGGCCCCAGGTTGATTTGAACTTGTTCATGTCAATCTTCAACACTTAGGAAAATTCCTTCTTCATTACCTTCGCAAAAATTTGTGACTCGCCGTGACATCATCTTCCGAGATCATGATAACCCGCCATGATGTCACCTGTCATTAATTTTATAAACATCCAGAAATCATATATGCATCTCCTTTTTAATGAACCTCCGAAAATCGAGGCATCAGTCCTGTCACAAATCCAATTTGGAGCTCCTCGATTCCTGCGCATGCCACTTATCCATTCACCTTATAAATAGGGCCAGGGGTCCTTTTCACTTTCCCCCCTTGCCTCCTCGTCTCTGTCTTCCACCTCGCATCGCCTCAGCGCCCGAGCTCCGCCGCCGTCGTCGACCTTTGCCACTGCCTCAACAACGGCCGCTGCATCAACCAGAGTTCATCCGCGCGCCTCCGCTACTCAACAGTTCTGGTGAGTCCTCTTCCTTCCTTTTCCCCTAGATCCCATTAGGGTTTCCATGAGTTCATCGGAGTTCATCCTCGTTCTTCGCTGTAGCTTGTAATTTTTGATTCAAACTTGGCACTCCTCCTGTGTGGCGGTGGTCGTGATCCACTTTTGCTTATTAGAACATCTCCTTTTGCGTAAGAAATCCAATCTATGAACTGCTCAGGTACTGAAACTTTTTTGGTATAGATTTTTCCATTATCTGAACTGCCGTAGATCCACAATTATAGCATTAATCTGTGAAACCTATTTTTCCAACACTTAGCCATTTTCCAACTTCAGATCTATACTTTCAATATCCGTGTAGGCGGTTTAACCTCAGAAAATAATAACCTGCCAGGTTCCATTAGTCCCCTCTTAAACCGCCAAGTGTTCATCTTTGTGATTTGATAACGTCACAGTCTGGTTTAACATTTATGCATGCTTCAACACTTTCTGCCTGTTAAACATGAACCTTAAACCGGCACAAATCTTTTCCAGGTTATCTTATAAATGGCCAAATCCTTTTATTCCTGTAACTGGGTTCAATCCCGGGTTACAGAAGAAGAACTGAACGGGTGTGTTGCAACTGACGCTTTAGCGAAAAAGGAAGACATCCACTGGAGAGCCCCCGGTCCAGAAAATCCTCCTGAGCCCAAGGATGGGGAAGTGATCGTTTTTGTTGATCATCTGAGTCGAGGGTTCAGCCCTCCCGGATCAAAAATTTTCCGTGACGTGCTTCACTTCTTCCAACTTCACCCTCAAGATATTGGGCCTAACTCCGTGTCCAATATTTGCAATTTCCAAGTGTTTTGTGAAGCCTACCTGCAAGAAGAGCCCATAGTCGACCTGTTCAGAGATTTCTTCTATTTAAACCGCCGTACTGAATTTACGGATGGGCCCAATACTGAACTTGGCGGGGTTTCAATTCAGAAGAGAAAAGACATCAGCTTCCCTCACGCTAAGCATCATAGCCATCCCAAAGATTGGAATCAAACTTGGTTCTATTGCCAAGATACATCTCCAGCTGGCGAGAATCCTCTGCTGGGTTACCGTGGCCACCGGCTTACCGATGCACATCCATTCCCGAAAAGACTCAATGCAAGGGACCGGTCTAAATATGCACCATAGCTTTCAAAGCTCAGAGCCTTTATGGCAAACGGTTTGACAGGCATTGATTTTATCCGTTGCTGGGTATCTTGGAGCATTTTGCCTTTAAGCCGTCGCCCCGGTTTAATGTGTGAGTACATAGGGGATGTGAAAGACCCTCAACGCCACACTGATATTCAGCTGACTAATGCTAAAATTACTGAATCTGTCAAGAAGATGTTGGATGAACCGGTGACCGACTGTAGCAAAACAGGTTTTAGTCCTTTCTGCGCTTCAAATAAACCGCCAGCTATAAGAATTGCCCCACTCCTGCTTTAATCCATATTCTTAATACTCCTTTATGATCTTTTCAATCTTTAAACAGGGTGATGATCCATTCTGGAAGAAGAAACCGCTGGATAAACCGGCCAAAACACTTCGTGTCAAGACCAAGGTCAACAAGAAGCCCGCTAAGAAGAAAAACACCGAGCTTACCGAGTTAAACATTGACGATGATAATCTGGAGTCAGAGGTAGAACTTGATTCACTTGGCTCTTTTTTCATACATCTCATTGACGATGATTTTTATCAGGACGACGCAGAAGCTAGCCGCGCAAACGACGTAGAGGTAACTATTCTCTCATCCGGTTCAGAACCTCTACCCACACAGAAAACCCGACAAGCAAGCCGAAAAATAAGATTTTCTCACCCCCTAGCTTACTTGGATCCAAACTTTCTTTTGAAGAAGCAGCAACACGAAGCTCGCCGCACAACCCGGCATAGCGGCCATGTGGTCACTTCTTCCGGTTTACCGAACTCGCCAGTTCGTAAACACCGCCCAGAGTTCTCTTCTATTTCTGACACATCTTATCCCAAGGCGGGTTATTTCCGACAACCTCTTAATCCGTCTGATTCAAACTATCAGGGAACTTCCCATTCATCCTCTGGCGAGTCCACAGGGACACAAATTCCAACCCTCAAAACTGTTCCTGGGTGAGCATTTTTAACTAACCCCTTATACCTTATGCTTGATCATTATACTAACCTGTTATTTGCATCTCTGTCAGAGCCAAGGCCAGACCCAGTAAAAAGGCCAAATTGAACAAACCGGCTGATGACAGCGCGCCAACTGATCCGAAAAAGAACCCGGAACAGTTTGAAACCAATACTGAAGCTATTCTTGATGATCCGCCACCGCAAGATCATGACACCTTTGTTGAGCAGATGGAAATTGATCCGATGGGTCATGCTGATAAACCGCCAAGCCCAACTAAGGCTGCTGATGATAAAGCTGACGATGTTGTAGTTACCGGTGTCAGGTATACAGCCCCAGGCAACCCCACTGCTCTGTCAAAACATAGTGCCAAAGAAGAATTTTCTGCTGTTGACAAGGGCAAGTGGAAGGTGGACTTGGAAAGCTATGCCCACCTCAGCGCCCAAGATATTCATTCTGGGTTTTTAAACCGTTTGTACACAAGCCGTGATTATGAAGCCGGTTTACTGAACATGATGAAGGAGCGATATGAGGTAAATGCTGTTAACTCTGCATAAATATTCATCCCTTAGCCGCCAAGTTTACTGGACATAAAAGAATAGAATGTTCTGCAAACTTTCAAGAACCATATAGATCAACTCCACTAGCCCGCAAGGGCCGGTTTATAATGTCAATATGAACTGGGACTTTAGAAAAATAACTCTTCAATTTCGCCTGTGTAGCCCCCAAGGGTCGACTTAACAAATATGTTAAGTTGAGACTAATTATGCTGTAAGGCTCAAAATTCTTACTTAGGACCTTTATAATCCGGTTGACCATCAAGCTGATAGTTGTTATGTGCTTGGGACTCGTAATTTTTTTTTGATAAGAAGCAATAGACATTAGCCCCCAAGTGCCAAGTATATTACTTGTTATGTGCTTGGGACTTTGAATATGCACTGCTATCTAATTAATTACATGTCTCTTGCAGGCTGATCTTAACAAGAAGGAATCTCAAATCGCCGACCTTCAAGAAAATATCAAGTCACAATAAGCCGAGACCTCCAAAGCCAAGGAAGAACTGACCAGTGCCTTAACAGCAATGGAAAAACTGAAGGAGAGCTTTAAGAACGAGCGGGCAGGTTGGGATACAGAAAAGTCAACTCTGCTGAAGAGGGCTGAGGATGCTGAGGCTGCCCTTAATCCGGTAGCTGAGGAGCTGACTGGTTTGAAACAACAAATAAATGCCATGACCGCTGCCGTATTTGGTAAATAACTTCTTCATAAGCTTTGAACATGTATTATGTAAGAGACTGCCGGTTTACCGATGTTTTTGATGATGCAGGAACTCGCATTGCTCATCTTGGCTCAGATATGCGGCAAAAACTGAAAGCCGCCTATACACTTATAGAGCAATTATATACCGGCGTACAACGGGTTATCTGCACAGCTTCCCATAATAAACCGCCCCCAACCTTCATCAAGGAGACGTTGGAAAGGCTGGCGATGATGCCTGCACGGTTTGAAGAGCTAAAGAAGTCAGCTACCAGGGCGGGTGCTCTTACTGCACTGACTCGAGCCAAAGCTTGGATATCTGATCTTGATCCGGCCGATGTGGGAAACGGCTACCCGAGCATAAAGGAGGACGGGTCAGAGTTTAATAACGATGACCTCAGAGCCTTGATGAGGGAAATGCGCCCATTGGCTAGCAAATTGGCTGAAGAAACGGATCTTTCACATTATCAGTCGATTTATGATGCCAACAACAAGAGAGTTAACGCGCCAACTTATGATGCTCCAAATCTTATTCCTCCAATCTGTAAGCATACCTATGCCCCTGATGTTGACCCCTCCATACTTATAAGTGATGAAGCTGTATTCAAGGCCTTAACTGGGATCGATTGGACCACCATTGACTTGCACCCACTGGGTAGAGAGGAGGAAGATGAATCGGCGCTGGACGATCCGCAACCTTCAAGTCAGCCAGGCCAGGACTCGTAAACCGGAGGCCGGTTTAACAGCTGCTTTCTTCAAGACTTGTTAAAACAATTATTCTTTTAGGCACCAAACGCCTTGTAATAGGCTAGCTTAAACTCTTGTTCTGCTATGCCATCGTGCATATTTACTTTGCATGACACAGCTAATCCACCATGTTAAGATATGCCACTTATCCTTATAATATTAACAATGTGGAATCTGCTCCTGCATGCAATGGATTAAAAGTGTCCTGATGGTTTACCGCTGGACGGGTCATAACGCCCAATATAAAACCATGGAAACTAACATAGCTTATACCCAAGGCTGGACTTTCAGAATAACCAAATTTGAAATATATCATACCTGTGATATTTGATCACACTGTTGGTTTACCAAACCGGTGTAGTAAGGGGGAGAACCCAAACTTTGAGCACTGGTAATTACCATAGATTGCTTGGCTTATGAACAAAACCAGGCCGGGTTAATAAACACCGGATATTATCTTATCTCATACTAGCGACTTATTGTCAAAAGTCAGGC
This sequence comes from Thinopyrum elongatum, assembly GCA_011799875.1. Classification (NCBI taxonomy): domain Eukaryota; kingdom Viridiplantae; phylum Streptophyta; class Magnoliopsida; order Poales; family Poaceae; genus Thinopyrum; species Thinopyrum elongatum. The sequence goes on from CM022298.1 coordinate 148,588,688, forward strand.
CGGGTTAATAAACACCGGATGAATTTTGATCATAAAGCATTATAACCCTCATCAAATAAACCTCAAAAACTGTGGAATAAAACAAATGAAAAAACGAGGCTTTTCATGGGCTGCCAGTCCGAAAATCGAGTGCTTTCATGGGCCGCACAGCCACTGAGTTAAACCTATATACAAACCTTATAAGATGGATCTCACATAACCAATTGTCATTTTAACTTTGACAAGTTCAGGGTCTGTATAAGATTGACTTGTCAAACGTTCGGCGGGTCATTCCAGGAATACCTGGGTGGAGTGGCGTACTTAAAAAGGCAGGATAACCCGGGGTTTTAGGTGAATACACCTGGCTTCCAAGCCTGGCTTTTAAGCCTATTACAAGGGTTATACAAACTCTTTGTTCTTTAGAATCAAGGAGCCCCCAAGTAATATTTTTGAGCTGTGCTCAAGGGGCACCTATGTTTGAGCTGTGATTTTGCAACAGACTCTCTTTGGTACCTTTAACCTGGGTAGCAAGCCCCCAAGTTTTTTTTTCAGTTGGCTTATAAGCCGCTTCAAAGGGTAATCATAACTTCGCTCATAAGCCGGAAGCCCCCAAGTAACCAAAAACTCATTAAGAAAAGACGACAGAGGCCCTGCTTTAGCAGGGGTGCCGGTTTAATATATACATTGTCAACCCGGTCCGCCACTGGAGGGTTACTGGTTCCTGCTCCTGGCGTGTTAAAGAGGTTCCTCGCCTCGTAAACTGGTGGCAGGCGAGATTGATGCCTCCTCCTCATGACTTCGTTTGAAGCGTTCTGATCTAGCATGAGCCGGTAAGACTCCGACTGAATCCGCTGCGCCTGAGCATCCAATGTAACCCACTCCGCAGCCATCCTAGCATCTTCAGCTGCCAGGTCTTCCTTAGCTTGAGCTATCTGATCTCGCAATTTCACGACTTCTGTGTTATGCTGATCTTGATTATCCGGGTAAACCTCCATCGTCAGCAGTGTTGCCAAGGCGTCTAGTAAACCAGACAAGACTTGAGCCGGCGGGCGCGCAGGGCCTCCCACCCCGGCTGCCGTCGATGCTGCTGACCCGAAAATCAATGCCGCTGCAGTTGAAGAGTGCTGCACTGGCTGCGTACCGGCCATGAAGATTGCAACCCGGTTCGGTCGGCTCGTAGGGGTCCGGAATACTATCGCCATCGGAACAGCCCCCAAGCCGACCGTCTTGCAGTTGGTACAATGACTCGGTTTCACCGGTGGATGACTCGCCATCAGAATAGACAACTGTCTCACTGCCAGATACCGATTTATCCCCAGATTCCGCACCATTGATGAATCCCACGAAGGCACGACTCATGGTGGGCTGAACTCGGGCAGGTTTTGCACGCTGAGCCGTACCGATGATGTCGGTGCAGGTGTCCGGCTTAGGGTCCGGTTCGCCGATCTTGCCAATGAAAACGTGAATTCCACCGAAGGGGACCCGGTACCCGTACTCAATTGAGCCGGCCTCGGGGCCCCAGCCTTCATCGTCGATGTAGAGCTTGCCGCGATGACTCTTGGTCATCCGGCCCACAGCGTATCCCTTGATCCCTTCGAAGTTGCCCTTCAAGAACTCGAAACCACCGTGCGCTGGCCCCACGGTGGGCGCCAACTGTCGTGGAATCATCACGTCAGATGTCCTAGTGTGAGGACTTAGTCGTGGAGCCATCGCAACGAGGTTAGCTTAAAGGGGTTAATCAGGACAAAGGACTCGGGGAGTTTATACTGGTTCGGCCCCTTGCGGTGAAGCTGAAAGCCTAATCCAGTTTGAGGTGGTATTGCTAGGGTTTCGATGACCAGGGAGCGAATACGCTTAACCTGGCTCTCGATCTGTTGTCTCCCGTCCCTAAACTGCCGCCGGGTCGTCCCTTTATATACAAAGGTTGACGCCCGGCAGTGCACAGAATCCCGGCCGGCTCATAAACGTGTCCGGCTCGGTATCCACTCTTTCCTATCTTACAATACAAGTCATATACTTATGGCGGTTTACATCTATGGGCCCTAACTCGGCTTTGGGCTTTTGGGCCTTCTTATTACGTCTCCTTCGTAAGTCGCCATCTTCTATGTCTTCATGGGCTTCAATACAGGTAAATCACTATGAGCATAACCTGGCCCCTCCTGGGCGGTTTATACTCAATAGTTATATCCCCAACAGTCACCAAATCACATAACTCATATAATACTAGATCATCATCGAACGTTAAGCGTGCGGACCCTACGTGTTCGAGAACTATGTAGACATGACCGAGACACTTCTCCGGTTAATAACCAATAGCAGAACCTGGATGCTCATATTGGCTCCCACATATTCTACAAAGATCTTTATCGGTCGAACCGTTATGACAACATACGTTATTCCCTTTGTCCATCGGTATGTTACTTGCCCGAGATTCGATCGTCGGTATCTTTATATCTAGTTCAATCTCGTTACCGGCAAGTCTCTTTACTCGTTCCATAATACATCATCCTATGACTAACGTATTAGTCACTTTGCTTGCAAGGCTTCTTATGATGTGCATTACCGAGAGGGCCCAGAGATACCTCTCCGATACTCGGAGTGACAAATCCTAATCTCGATCTATGCCAACCCAACAAACACCTTCGGAGATACCTGTAGAGCATCTTTATAATCACCCAGTTACGTTGTGACGTTTGATAGCACACAAGGCATTCCTCCGGTATCCGGGAGTTGCATAATCTCATAGTCGAAGGAATATGTATTTGACATGAAGAAAGCAATAGCAATAAAACTGAACGATCATAATGCTAAGCTAAAGGATGGGTCTTGTCCATCACATCATTCTCCTAATGATGTGATCCCGTTATCAAATGACAACTCATGTCCATGGTTAGGAAACCTTAACCATCTTTGATCAACGAGCTAGTCAAGTAGAGGCTCACTAGGGACACAGTGTTTGTCTATGTATTCACACATGTATTTAGGTTTCCGATCTCCTTCAGTGCCATGATTTCAGATCTGAACCTATTATCTTTTGATGAATATATGTGAGTTCTTGATCCTATCTTGCAAGTTGTAGACACCTATTACGATTTATGATCCGCATACCCAAGGTGACAATAATTGGGATTCTTTCCGGTGATTACCGTAGTTTGAGGAGTTCATGTATTCACTAAGTGCTAATGCGTTGTTCCGGTTCTCTACTAAAAGGAGGCCTTAATATCCCTTAGTTTCCTTATGGACCCCGCTGCCACGGGAGGGTAGGACAAAAGATGTCATGCAAGTTCTTTTCCATAAGCACGTATGACTATATACAGAATACATGCCTACATTATATTGATGAATTGGAGATAGTTCTGTGTCACCCTACGTTATAACTGTTGCATGATGAATGCCATCCGACATAATTATCCATCACTGATCCAATGCCTACGAGCTTTGCACATATTGATCTTTGCTAAGTTACTTTCGTTGCTACTGCTGCTACAATCACTACAAAACTGCTACTGTCACTTTTGCCACTTTTACCGTTACTTCCATACTACTTTGCTACTAAATACTTTGCTTTCGATATTAAGTCTTTCAGGTGTGGTTGAATTTACAACTCAACTGCTAATACTCGTGAATATTCTTTGGCTCCCCTTGTGTCGAATCAATAAATTTGGGTTGAATACTCTACCCTCGAAAACTGTTGTGATCCCCTATACTTGTAGGTTATCAAGACCTTTTTCTGGCGCCGTTGCTGGGGAGCATAGCTCTATTCTCTAAGTCACTTGGGAATTATATCTGTTGATCACTATGAAGAATTTCAAAGATACCAAAACCAAGATTTTTCCCTCTAGGACGAGGGGAGGTAAGGAACTACCATCTAGCTCTACACTTGATTCACCTTCTGTTTTAAGTAAGCATGCGACACCTACACCTGCTATTGATTCTAATATGTCTTAAGTAATTGATGATGCTACTTCTGCTATGCATGATGCTTATGATGATACTGCTGCTTTGCTTCATAATACTGTGCCACTGGGTGAATTTCTTGATTAACAACTTGCTAGAGCTAAAAATATTGAGAATGTTGAAACTGATGATATTTCTGAAACTGAAAACTTTGAAACACTCATTAGACCTAGCTCTCCTAGATATATATGAATTGCCTATTATACCGAAGGGTTATGTTATGGATGGAGAGGTAGCTAAGGACTTTCTTGCTTGTAAGGATAGAGATGATCTTAAGAGATTATTATACAAGTGGAAAGAAAAGTCTTTGAATGCTAGAATGCAATATGATCCTAAGTTTGCTACTTCACCTATCTTTGTTACTGATAAGGATTATGAATTCTCTGTCGATCCTGAGTTAATTACTTTGGTAGAATCTAATCCTTTCCGTGGTTATGAATCTGAAATTGTTGTGGCACGTCTTACTAAATTGAATGATATAGCCACCCTGTTTGCTCATGAGGAAAAAATTCGCTATTAATATATTCTTAAGTTGTTTCCTTTCTCGTTAAAGGGTGATGCTAAGATATGGTTTAATTCTCTTGCTCCTGGTTGTGTGCGTAGTCCCCAGGATATGATATATTACTTCTGTGAAAAATAATTTCCTGCTCATAAGAAACAAGCTGCTTTACAGGAAATATTTAGCTTTGTGCAAATTGAAGAAGAGAGTCTCTCACAAGCTTGGGGGAGGCTTCTCCAATTACTTAATGCTTTGCCTGATCATCCTCTCAAGAAAAATGAAATACTTGATATCTTTTATAATGGACTAACCGATGCTTCTAGGGACCACCTAGATAGTTGTGCTGGTTGGGTTTTCAGGGAACAAACTGTTGAACAAGCTGAAGTACTATTGAATAATATATTGAGTAATGATAATGATTGGACTCTTCCTGAACCACTTCCTAAGCCAACTCCGAAGAAGAGGGCTATTCTATTTCTCAGTCCTGAAGATATGCAAGAGGCAAAGAAATCTATGAAAGAAAAAGGTATTAAAGATGAAGATGTTAAGGATTTACCAACTATTGAAGAAATACATGGTCTTGATAACCCGACACAGGTAGTAGAGGTAAATTCGCTCTATAGATTTGATGAAGGTGATATTCCTCAAAATAAGTCTGCTAGTCAATGCTTGGATGAATTTGATAACTTTATTGTTAAACAAGAAAACTTCAATGCATATGTTAGTAGACAGTTGAAACATCATGCCTATATGCTTGAACACTTGAGTGACTATATGTGTAGGACAGTTAATGATCTCAAGTTTGTTAGTAAACATGCTTCCATGGTAAAAACTCAAGTAGAACAAGTTCTCAAGGCACAAAATGATTTGCTCAATGAGATGAACAATAGCATGAATGATCCTGCTGTTAGAGTTATGACCAGAGGTGGTAAAATGACTCAGGAACCTTTGTATCCTGAGGGCCACCCTAAGAGAATTGAGCAAGATTCTCAAGGAATTAATATTGATGCACCTAGTTCATCTAAGAAGAAAAAGAAAGGTGATAGGACTTTGCATGCTTCTAGTGAACCCACTATAGACACACCTGAGAACCCAAATGATATTTCTATTTCTGATGTTGAGACACAATCAGGTGATGAACATGAACCTAGTAATAATGATAATGATGACGTTCGTGTTGATGCTCAACCTAGTAATGATAATGATGTGGAGATAGAACCTGCTGTTGGTCTTGAAAACCCACAACCTAAGAATAAAAGATATGATAAGAGAGACTTCATTGCTAGGAAATATGGTAAAGAAAGAGAACCATGTGTTCAGAAACCCATGCCCTTTCCCCCCTAAACCATCCAAGAAAAAGGATGATGAAGAATTTGAGCACTTTGTTGAAATGCTTAGACCTGTCTTTTTGCGCTTACATTTGACTGATATTCTGAAAATGTCTCCTTATGCTAAGTATATGAAAGATATTGTTACTAATAAAAAAAAGATACCGGAAGCTGAAATTTCCACCATGCTTGCTAATTATACATTTAAGGGTGGAATACCAAAGACCCTGGGATACCAACTATACCATGCTCCATTAAAAGAAACTATGTTAAAACTGCTTTATGTGATCTTGGGGCCGGTGTTAGTGTTATGACTTTCTCTTTGTATCGAAGACTTGATTTGAATAAGTTGACACCAACTGAAATATCTTTGCAAATGGCCGATAAATTAACTACCATGCCCATCGGTATTTGTGAGGATGTGCTTGTCGTAGTTGCAAACGTTACTATCTTAACGGACTTCGTTATTCTTGATATACCCGAGGACGATAGTATGTCGATCATCCTTGGTAGACCCTTTTTGAATACTGCAGGGGCTGTTATTGATTGCAACATCGGCAATGTCACTTTTCATGTCAATGGTAATGAGCATACAGTACACTTTCCGAAGAAACAACCTCAAGTGAATAGTATCAACTCTATAGGAGAAATTCCAACAATTGCTATTGGAGGTTTTAAATTCCCTATTCCAACTATCAAAAAGAAATATGATATTCTTATTGTTGGGGACATGTGTAACATCCCGATGCTCGGAATGTTTAAGAAAACGTTTTCCAAAATTCAGGGCGAGAAAATTTTGTTTGTTTTATTTGGTTAACAAAAGCTTTAGTTGTGCTTTTATAATTTGGAGGACTTAATTTGAACTAATGTATACCTAAATTAAAATTTGAGTTACTTTTTTTATTTTAGTCAGGATTTATTTTTCTCTTCTTCGGCATATTCAAATATGCGCCTTTGGAATTTTCTTTGGTTGTTTCTGTTCTGAAATTTCTTTGAGCATTTTATTTCTAGATTTTCCTCAAAGGAAAATCAATTCATTTTCTTCTCTCAACTCTGGGCAAAATTCCCTTGGCCTGTACGTCCCACTCTGTTCTCTGGTTGCAACTCACATTTTTTTCTTCTAAACTGAATGGGTCTAGCCCAATCTGTTTTTCTTTCTCTGCCTCCATTCTCTATTTTATTTCCCACTTGGGCCTTGGCCCATTAGCATCACGTGGTGACTACCTCATGTACTCATCATACACTCATAAAGAAACCTACAGACAGAGAAAATTGAAACGGCATGTAACTGTTGCCCTTGCTTTAGTTCTCCCCTCCACTTCTCCCTTACCTTATTTCTCCCGACTTGCCCGTCTTCCAAAGCCAACCCAAACGCTTCTTCTCCTTCCTCCACCCACACTTACGCGCACACATTACAGAGAAGAAGAAACGTACATCCACTCTCCTGCCATCCTCTCAACTACCATAAATCTCAATCATTTTCAGTTTTGAAGATGACTAGACGTCCTCCACGATCTCCTCTCTCATTCCCATCAGTCCTCACCCCCTCTCCTATCCTCCTCTACCCAAGAACTCTCAAAACTACTGCTGCTCCATGGACGCCGGTGCTCGTTCCCGGTGGCGTAGATCATCTCCATCAGCACCTTTGCGCCCAAAGGTTCTCCTCCACACCATGAATCCATTCAGAGAAGAAGGAAATCATTTCGTGGATCACACGCGAAGAATTTCATATGTCTGTCTACACTGTCCGTCGAGTTCATCGCATCATTCCTTCAAACTCGGTGAGCCTCTATCAAATTCCTTTTGTACACCTTCTCAAAATATTACAGTGAACCTCCTAGACATCTTTATACAACCTATCTATGTCGTTGCTTGCGCGGATGGAAGAACAAAAGTCATCCGATGGCATCGACATGTACGCATACTTTTTAGTTCCTCGGATGATCTTGTGTTCAACATATGATTTGTTTCTCATGCCCATAGTAACCCCATGGTAGAAATTAGATCACTAGTTTCATCAATAGAATTTTAGTATAAAGTTTGTTATAGTCGTTCTTGCCCAAGATTTGATGGGGTTTGTTCATCGGTTACATTTTTGTATTAATTAATATGTTATTGTTCATATTTTTGCGTTATGCCTAGGAGTGCATTCTATTGGTCTCATAATTTTGTGTGTGATAAATGACATATTAGATTTATTTGTTTGCCGATTATAGTTTTTGCTGTCGCAAATTGATAATTTTTTTTGTCTTGTGTTAGACATGTCAATAGATTTTAATATAGTTTTGTATAGTGTCTCATGTTATTTTTCTTTATAGATCATGCAGTTCTATTTTATGCACGCATAAAAAATTTGGTGAATTATCACCAAGATTATAATTCCATAGAATTATTCTAAGCTTTGTTTTATTTATCTAATCATGGAATACTTCATGTTTTATTTATTTTAGTTTATTCTCTAGGATGGAGATATCTTAGATATAGTCTACATATTCATTTTCATCCATGACACGTGTTTGTTTTATTGGTTGAAACTATTGCTATGTCTATGGTAGATGTTAATATTATTTTCGTGCGTGTTGTTGCATAGTTCTCTTCATACTATATGTCAAATGTGTTGCCTTTTTATTTGGAAACAAGTATGTTGCAGTTCGTTGCATATAATAGTTTTGCCTAGTTGTTCATCCTGTTTTGTAGATATTTATTATCCAAGATTGCATGGTACGATGCTTAATGCCTTGGTTCATATTTGTGAATAGAACTTAGTTTATTACTTCTCTGTAATTATCCTTTTAGACGGTAGTTATGCATGATTAATTGGTTGTCATATCTTGTCAGGACTTTCTCAAAGTCCTGTGTAATATATTTTATGTTCCGCATATGCTATATGCTTTGTAATTTATGATCGCATATATTATTAGGCTTTACTTGGTAGAGATACATGTTCGCATTCTATTGACCTTATGCAGTTTTTGTCTTGCTTGATCAATATCATGCCTCGATGCTATGTGATTGTATTATTATATTGTATAGCGGTTGCGTACCGATTCATATGATGATGCCTAGTTGTGAATCACAAGTATTCGCAACTGTGGGATACATTAGATAGAAATGCGTGCCATGATGGTATTCATGCTAGTATAATACATGTTGAATTGGTTGATGCCACGACATAGTTATTTACTTGCCTAAATGCTTAGTATGATATGTGCATGTGCTTACATGACATAGGTAGTATGTAAGTTTGTGTGCTCTTGCCATTCTTGATATTCATATTAGTTGATATCGACTAAGTTATCTCATTGTTGTGAGTTGTATTCCATTAGTATCATACTTTGGCATCTCGTGTGATGATAAGTCATACTTAGCATTATACATTTGGATCGATCTGTTGCATTGTTGTATATCTAGATGTCGTTCATGCAAGTGATCTTTCTGACTTATGATGTTCCATGTGTTATAGTTGTACTTGTGTTGCTCCTATATGCTTGACTTGTCTCACATTAGTATTATGAGTGTTGTATACTTGTTGCAATAGTTCATCTCATGTTTAGTATAGTTTACCTTTCATGTTAGTTGAGATGTGCCTTCCTTGTATGCTCAGGGCATAGTTTGCTCTGTTATTTAAGTATGTCGTGATAATCTTGTTGCTAGTGGTTATTTGATATTTGTTCTTCCTTATTTTAAAGAGCACATTTTAGTGTAACGTCTTATACCATTATCATATATGTTTGATGCTTGTGTTATTAGATAAGACCTTTATATGATTCTGGACTCACATGCCTTGTATGATATTGTCTTATTACCTATTTTTTAATTAGATTTCACCATCGTTTTTAGTCGGCTCTTGTTAGAGAAATGTTTGGTAATAGTAGTTTTGGTTATTGCTTTACTCGGTTAGATGTTAACCATTATAAATATTTAAAAGTATTTAAATATTAATTCATGGTTAATAGTTAAGCTTAATCATGACATGTTCTTGCTTGTAGTAGTGTGAGATTACATTAACTTGTGTTACCATGGTATGTCTAGGACCATTGTTGTCAATTTATTCGATGTGTTGTTTAATTTCTATTTATTGGTTGACATATGTGTTTGGTTTGTGATATTAGATATATATGGTTTAGTATTGCTTTAGGACCAAACCTAGATCAATTCAGTTCATATTGTTGTATGATGTTTCATTGCTAGACTAGAATGGTTTGTAATGATGGTTTGGTTGTCTTATAGAATACTTACTTTTGAATTGATATATAGTTGATGTATATGTTTGGCTGCTAGTAACCTTTATAAATATTTAGATTCTATCTAAATATTTATTTGTGGTTAACTTAACTTTTGTCATGCCATGTTGTGATTGTGTAGTTATAATGCATAAGGTGGTTCCATTCCATGTGTGTTGATGCCATTGCGTAGATTATGAAGTAGTTTCCTATATAGTTAGTTGTGATGTGTGGTGGGCACTACTAGTTCATAACTGAACTTTAGTCTTGATCGCAAAGCCTTCCTTAGCTGTGTCAACCTATCCTTGTCACTTCATTGAATCATCTCTTACCTTCCTATCATGCAACTCAATTTGGAATCTCCATCTTGATCAATATCTTGTTATCCATCAACTCTTAATTTGTTTTGGATGTTATTTGGATTTACTTTTGCTTTGGTATTTATTTGATTTTCATTTGCTATCGTTACGACGAGTAGGGAGTGACGACGATGTTGGACATGGACAGAACCAGGTTACTGAAGAAGGACTCAACAACGAAGGCATGCCTCCTTCTTGATCATACTTATCCTATGTTTTTAAAAAATTGCATTCTATTTTATGGTTACTATATGCATGCCATTTAATTCTTGTAGTTAGCGTGTCGATTGACACATTATCTTGATCCGCTTGTCGCCTATTCGTTTGACACCTAAGTAGAAGTATATAGTTCCGATAGAGTAGAAATGCTTAGCCATGCTTATCACCCTATAGGTGCTTTGTTGAATGATCTCCGAGTGATTGACAGTCGAAACTTATCGCTGAGCTAGGCCAGTTGGCCTTTGTTGACCTTTTCTATCCTCTTCTACTCTGGGTGAAACTTACCATCTGAACACTGGTGCAGGCGACAGCGGAATCAAGGATTGAAGGAGCGATTGGCTGCCCTTCACAAGTGGAAGGGGGCAATTAGTCGTCTGTGCCGCATGAGGCCTAATAAGTCTTGGATTTGAAGATTGTGATAATAGTACAACCACATGCTATATGGGCACTGGCTTGGTCAAGTAAGCTAGTCAGCCTTATTTGTCGATGTCGCCGTACCGCAGATGGGGTAGCTGCCCTGCGGGGAGTATCCTCGGCACAGATGGGGGGACCGGTTTGAGGACATACTCTAAGTTCCGTGCGCCAGACCCGGTGGGCATGTCACATCTTCGGGGGATCTAGTCCAAAGACCTCGTCACAATCTCCCTACCGGTATACCAAATGGTGTACTATACCAGTGGCCACTGGTGGCATCAAGATGGGATAGTGTCGTGTGGGTAAAGTGTACGACCTCTGCAGAGTGTAAAACTATTCAAATAGCCGTGTCCACGGTCATGGACGACACATGAATCTTTCTTGACATACAGGACATGTCTTGCTTATTCCCTCTTTGCCCCTAATCTTGGAACCTATGAAGGACGTGTGTTGATCGAGGATCCTCACTTTGATGAAAGTTATTATGGAGATAAAACATGTTTTTTTATCAAAACTGCTTTTATCCAACTGCTATATTGTTTTCAAACACATGCAAATGAGCCATACAGCCTTCCTTTGAAGCCACATGTAGCTATTAAGACCTTCTCCGAAGGAGGCATGTTGAGTACGTAATGTACTCATGGCAATAATTTTGTTGATAACAGAGTTCCATGAAGACGAAGATGATGACTATGACTACTATGGCGATCCGTAGGAGCGAGGTCACATGGACTACATCGACTGCCTATGGCTGAGATGGAGTCGTTACGCATTTTTACTTTCCGCTGTTTTTTGATTGTAATAAATGTCATGAGACATTTCACTTGGTATGTCTTGTGACAAATTTACTACTTGTAATACATTTACGTACTGTGCAATGATACCATTTCGCTGTATTGTCAACAATGATCCTGGAGTTGACAAATATACACAGGAGGGTCTGGAAGATAATTTTGGGTTCTCATAGAAGTGCTATCAGAGCCGGTTGTCGATCTAGTCACGTGACCTTACTTAGAAATGGAAAGCCTTAGGACAATTTTCATAAGAAAAACTATTTTGCGAATAATCATTCTCATAGTCTTCTTCTTCACCATTGCTCTTCTTGCCTTGTCTTATTCAAATAAAGTTCAAACTCTACTTCTTTACCTTCTTTATTTTAGTATGTGAAACCCTTTCCTTGCCCCTAGTGTTGGAAAGTCAGAAGCTTCACCAGAATTGCCAAGAACTTCAACATAACTTCAACCCCGGAAGCTTCGGGTAGAAACAGTTCGCCAAGAAAAGACACCTAGAGAAGTCAAGAAGTTAACAACCACCGATCATGCTTCAATCATCAACCTTGAAGAATTACACCAAGTTATGATGTGACCTGCCATATAGGATTAGGTTGGTTAACATCCTTGTAGTGATAGGACTCGCAGCTTGTAGACGCAAAAAAAAATTTGTGTGAGTATCGTCTGCGTATTTTTTTCTTCTTTTGGTGTTTTTCTATGCAGTCATACTAAAACCCTATTTTCCAAAATGATTTGCTTTTGAGTTTTATTTGGATAGCTTCATGATTATTTGGGTGTTATCTGTTGCCTATCTTCTGGGGTATCTCCACCTTGTGTAGGATTCTTTTACTCCTCTTATGTTCTTTCCCTCTTCTCTATAAAACCTGGAGGTCACCTTGAGATGAACGAAGTTGCAACAACCTGCTTGGAGATCTATTATGAAAGTGAACACTATGGAAAAGATCTTTCAAGGGGCGAAGTAGACAATGATTTGTGTTGAGACCGAAGATTTGAAGACCTTCATTTCCAAAGAAGCCGAAGATTTCAAGATCTTCATTTGCAAAGAATATGAAGATTTTCCCTGCACCTACTATAAGTTCAACCTGAAGATGGATTAATGAGTCTATTCGCACGAAAGCTTCACCTACAAAAGAAGGCAATACCGAAGAACATTCAACCACTTATAGAAGTTGTGTGGTTACCATCGCCAAGATCGAAGTACTATGTCCAAAGCTACATCAAGCGAGAATGAATTTCGACAACAGAAGTATCTCCAACCAGACCCAAAGTTGCATGTCACCAAGTTCAGAATCGACCGTGGTTCCACAAGTTTCTGAGAAGATGCGTATCGAAGACGAAGCTTATCCAAACCCATTCTCTTTAGTCAGCCTGAATCTCGGGGACGAGATTCCTTTTAAGGGGGTAGATTTGTAACATCCCGATGCTCAGAATGTTTAAGAAAAAGTTTTCCAAAATTCAGGGCAAGAAAATTTCGTTTGTTTTATTTGGTTAACAAAAGCTTTAGTTGTGCTTTTATAATTTGGAGGACTTAATTTGAACTAATGTATACCTACATTAAAATTTGAGTTACTTTTTTTATTTTAGTCAGGATTTATTTTTCTCTTCTTCGGCATATTCAAATATGCGCCTTTGGAATTTTTTTGGTTGTTTCTATTCTGAAATTTCTTTGAGCATTTTATTTCTAGATTTTCCTCAAAGGAAAAGGGAAACGTTTCGCCTCGGCGCGCCGGCCGAACACTCGGCCGGCGCCCCTCGCTCGCTCGCTCTTTCCACGTACGCTAGGTGGGCCTGAAGCGAAACATTTTTTTTTCTTCTGTGCTTCTTCTTTCCTCTCGGGAGCGCCTCCTCCCTGGAAGCATGTCCTCTCGCGAGCACCTCCCCTCCCCCCGCCCCCCGCCCCGCCCGCGAGCATGTCCTTTCTTCCTCTCACGAGTGCCTCCTCCCCTCCCCCCTGCTGCAAGCATCTCTCTCATCCATGGCTGTATGCAAGCCTCGTGGATCTCAGCGACGGTCTCCGCCCAACTACGCCTTCGAGTCCCCGCCGATGATGCTACGGGAACCGTCCATCAGGGCGCTGCAGCCATTGCTGCAAGCCTGCAACCACGGGCACACACTGGACGGCGAGGACGAGGCGGTGCTGCTCCTAGCAAAAAACAACTGTCGCAGTTTTGCTACATGCTTCAACCGGCATAGATTTTGCTACAACTGGCATAGCATTTTGCTACAACTAGCGCCACGTTTTGCTACAACACACAGCCGGCGTCGCGGTTTTGCTACAACTAGCATCGCTTTTTGCTACAACCGGCATAATGTTTTGCTACATCCATCACGGCCGAGCTGCGACCCGCGACGGTGATGACGACTTTTTGTTGCAACCGTCGTAGGTATTTGCTACGTCCAGCAAAGGGTTTTGTTACATCCATTCATTTTTAGAATGCAAATGTTGCTACCTGCAATGGCGAGCTACAACCAGTGACAACGGCGACGTTTCTTTTTTGCTGCAACCGTGTCTCCATTTTGCTACGACCAACAACGAAAAATGCTACAACGGGCAATTCTATTTGCTGGAACCAGTCAATCGCCAGCGAGGCGGAGCTGCATCCATGGCGTGCGCGGGCGGCGAGGGCGGGATCCATCCAAGGCGAGCGCGGACGGCGAAGCTGCATCCATGGCGAGCACGGGCGGCGGAGCTGCATCCATGGTGAGCGCAGATCTCCAACGAGCGTGGGCGGCGGAGCTGCATCCATGGCGAGCGCGGTTCTCGGGCAAGCGCGGACGGCCGGCGAGGGCGCCCACCGGCAACGAGGAACGCCGCGGTGGTGCTTCAAGCTCGGCCGTTTTCTCGCGGGGTATGGCGTGGTGTCGGCGGCGCTCGGGCCGTTGCAATTTTTTTTGAAAAAATGACTCGTGAGGAGGATGAAGCGAGGGACAGATCTGACGGTCATTAATCGCTCCATCGGGCGGCCAGGGCTGGACCGGCCCAACTGTTGGGCCGGCGCGCCGGCGCCTAGCGTCGCCCAAAGGAAAATCAATTCATTTTCTTGTCTCAACTCTGGGCGAAATTCCCTTGGGCCTGTACGTCCCACTCTGTTCTCTGGTTGCAACTCACATTTTTTTCTTCTAAACCGAATGGGTCTACCCCAATCTGTTTTTCTTTCTCTGCCTCCATTCTCTATTTTATTTCCCACTTGAGCCTTAGCCCATTAGCATCACGTGGTGACTACCTCACGTACTCATCATACACTCATAGAGAAACGTACAGACAGAGAAAATTGAAACGGCATGTTACTGTTGCCCTTCCTTTAGTTCTCCCCTCCACTCCTCCCTTACCTTATTTCTCCCCACTTGCCCGTCTTCCAAAGCCAACCCAAACGCTTCTTCTCCTTCTTCCAACCACACTTACGCGCACACCTTACAGAGAAGAAGAAACCTACATCCACTCTCCTGCCCTCCTCTCAACTACCATAAATCTCAATCTTTTTCAGTTTTGAAGATGACTAGACCTCCTCCTCGATCTCCTCTCTCATTCCCATGAGTCCTCACCCCCTCTCCTATCCTCCTCTGCCCAAGAACTCTCAAAACTACTGCTGCTCCATGGACGCCGGTGCTCATTCCCGGTGGCGTAGACCATCTCCATCAGCACCTTTGCGCCCAAAGGTTCTTCTCCACACCATGAATCCATTCAGAGAAGAAGGAAATCGTTTCATGGATCACACGCGAAGAATTTCACATGTCCGTCTACATTGTTCGTCGAGTTCATCGCATCGTTCCTTCAAACTCGGTGAGCCTCTCTATCAAATTCCTTTTGTACACCTTCTCAAAATATTACAGTGAACCTCCTAGACATCTTTATACAACCTATCTATGTCGTTGCTTGCGCTGATGGAAGAACAAAAGTCATCCGATGGCATCGACATGTCCGCATACTTTTTCCTCGGATGATCTTGTGTTCAACATATGATTTGTTTCTCATGCCCATAGTAACCCCATGGTAGAGTTAGATCGCTAGTTTCATCAATAGAATTTTAGTATAAAGTTTGTTATAGTCGTTACATTTTTGTATTAATTAATATGTTATTGTTCATATTTTTGCGTTATGCCAAGGAATGCATCCTATTGGTCTCATGATTTTGTGTGTGATAAATGACATATTAGATTTATTTGTTTGCTGATTATAGTTTTTGTTGTCGCAAGTTGATATTTTTTTTGTCTTGTGTTAGACATGTCAATAGATTTTAATATAGTTTTGTATGGTGTCTCATGTTATTTTTCTTTATAGATCATGCAATTCTCTTTTATGCACGCGTACAAAATTTGGTGAACTATCGCCAAGCTTATAACTCCATAGAATTATTCTAAGCTTTGTTTTATTTATCTAATCATGGAATACTTCATGTTTTATTTATTTTACTTTATTCTCTAGCATGGAGATATCTTAGATATAGTTTACATATTCATTTTCATCCATGACGCGTGTTTGTTTTATTGATTGAAACTATTGCTATGTCTATGGTAGATGTTTATATTATTTTTGTGTGTGTGTTGTTGCATAGTTCTCTTCATACTATATGTCAAATGTATTGCCTTATTATTTGGAAACGAGTATGTTGCAGTTCGTTGCATATAATATTTTTGCCTAGTTGTTCCTCTTGTTTTGTAGATATTTATTATCCAAGATTGCATAGTACGATGCTTAATGCCTTGGTTCATATTTGTGAATAGAACTTAGTTTATTACTTCTCCGTAATTATCCTTTTAGACTGTAGTTATGCATGATTAATTGGTTGTCATATCTTGTCAGGACTTTCTCAAAGTCGTGCATATTATATTTTATGTTCCGCATATGCTATTTGCTTTTTAATTTATGATCGCATATATTGTTAGGCTTTACTTGGTAGAGATACATGTTCGCATTCTATTGACCTCATGCAGTTTTTGTCTTGCTTGATCAATATCATGCCTCGATGCTATGTGATTGTATTATTATATTGTATAGCGGGCGCGCACCGATTCATATGATGATGCCTAGTTGTGAATCACAAGTATTCGCAACTATGGGATACATTAGATAGAAATGCGTGCCATGATGGTATTCATGCTAGTATAATACATGTTGAATTGGTTGATGCCATGACCTAGTTATTTACTTGCCTAAATGCTTAGTATGATATGTCCATGTGCTTATATGACATAGGTAGTATGTAAGTTTGTGTGCTCTTGCCATTCTTGATATTCATGTTAGTTGATATCAACTAAGTTATCTCATTGTTGTGAGTTGTATTCCATTAGTATCATACTTTGGCATCTCGTGTGATGATCATTCATACTTAGCATTATACATTTGTATCGATCTGTTGCATTGTTGTATATCTAGATGTCGTTCATGCAAGGGATCTTTCTGTCTTATGATGTTCCATGTGTTATAGTTGTACTTGTGTTGGTCCCATATGCTTGATTTGTCTCACATTAGAATTATGAGTGTTGTATACTTGTTGCAATAGTTCATCTCATGTTTTGTATAGTTTACCTTTCATGTTAGTTGAGATGTGCCTTCCTTGTATGCTCAGGGCATAGTTTGCTCTGTTATTTAAGTATGTCGTGATAATCTTGTTGCTAGTGGTTATTTGATATTCGTTCTTCCTTATTTTAAAGAGCAAGTTTTAGTGTAACGTCTTATACAATTATCATATATGTTTGATGCTTGTGTTATTAGATAAGACCTTTATATGATTCTGGACTCACATGCCTTGTACGATATTGTCTTATTACCTATTTTTTTTAATTAGATTTCACCATCGTTTTGAGTCGGCTCTTGTTAGAGAAATGTTTGGTAATAGTCGTTTTGGTTATTGCTTTACTCGGCTAGATGTTAAGTATTATAAATATTTAAATATTAATTCGTGGTTAATAGTTAAGCTTAATCATGACATGTTCTTGCTTGTAGTAGAGTGAGATTACATTAGCTTGTATTACCATGGTATGTCTAGGACCATTTTTGTCTATTTATTCGATGTGTTGTTTAATTTCTATTTATTGGTTGACATATGTGTTTGGTTTGTGATATTATATATATATTTTTTAGTATTGCTTTAGGACCAAACCTAGATCAATTCAGTTCATATTGTTGTATGATGTTTCATTGCTAGACTAGAATGGTTTGTAATGATGGTTTGGTTGTCTTATAGAATACTTACTTTTGAATTGCTATATAGTTGATGTATATGTTTGGCTGCTAGTAACCTTTATAAATATTTAGATTCTATCTAAATATTTATTTGTGGTTAACTTAACTTTTGTCATGCCATGTTGTGATTGTGTAGTTATAATGCATAAGGTGGTTCCATTCCATGTGTGTTGATGCCATTGCGTAGATTATGAAGTAGTTTCCTATATAGTTAGTTGTGATGTGTGGTGGGTACTACTAGTTCATAACTGAACTTTAGTCTTGATCGCAAAGCCTTCCTTAGCTGTGTCAACCTGTCCTTGTCACTTCATTGAATCATCTCTTACCTTCCTATCATGCAACTCAATTTGGAATCTCCATCTTGATCAATATCTTGTTATCCATCCACTCTTAATTTGTTTTGGATGTTATTTGGATTTACTTTTGCTTTGGTATTTATTTGATTTTCATTTGCTATCGTTACGACGAGTAGGGAGTGACGACGATGTTGGACATGGACAGAACCAGGTTACTGAAGAAGGACTCAACAACGAAGGCATGCCTCCTTCTTGATCATACTTATCCTATGTTTTGCAAAATTTGCATTCTGTTTTATGGGTACTATATGCATGCCATTTTAATTCTTGTAGTTAGCGTGTCGATTGACACATTATCTTGATCCGCTTGTCGTCAATTCGTTTGACACCTGAGTAGAAGTATATAGTTCCGATAGAGTAGAAATGCTTAGCCATGCTTATCACCCTATAGGTGCTTTGTTGAATGATCTCCGAGTGGTTGACAGTCGAAACTTATCGCTGAGCTAGGCCAGTTGGCCTTTATTGACCTTTTCTATCCTCTTCTACTCTGGGTGAAACTTACCATCTGAATACTGGAGCAGGCGACAGCTGAATCAACGATTGAAGGAGCAATTGGCTGCCCTTCACAAGTGGAAGGGGGCAATCAGTCGTCTGTGCCGCATGAGGACTAATAAATCTTGGATTTGAAGATTGTGATAATAGTACAGCCACATGCTATATGGGCACTGGCTTGGTCAAGTAAGCTAGTCAGCCTTAGGTGTTGATGTCGCCATACCGCAGATGGGGTGGCTGCCCTGCAGGGAGTATCCTCGGCACAGATGTGGGGGCCGGTTTGAGGACATACTCTCAGTTCCGTGCGCCAGACCCGGTGGGCATGTCACATCTTTGGGGGATCTAGTCCAAAGGCCTCGTCACAATCTCCCTGCCGGTATACCAAATGGTGTACTATACCAGTGGCCACTGGTGGCATCAAGACGGGATTGAGTCGTGTTGGTAAAGTGTACGACCTCTGCAGAGTGTAAAACTATTCGAATAGCCGCGTCCACGGTCATGGACGACACATGAATCTTTCTTGACATACAGGACCTGTCTTGCTTATTCCCTCTTTGCCCCTAATGTTGGAACCTATGAAGGACGTGAGTTGATCGAGGATCCTCACTTTGATGAAAGTTATTCTGGAGTTAAAACATGTTTTTTATCAAAACTGCTTTTATCCAACTACTATATTGTTTTAAAACATATGCAAATGAGCCATACAACCTTCCTTTGAAGCCACATGTAGCTATTAGGACCTTCTCCGAAGGAGGCATGCTGAGTACGTAATGTACTCATGGCAATAATTTTGTTGATAACAGAGTTCCATGAAGACGAAGATGATGACTATGACTACTATGGCGATCCGTAGGAGTAAGGTCACGTGGACTACATCGACTGCCTATGGGTGAGATGGAGTCGCTACGCATTTTTACTTTCCGCTGTTTTCTGATTGTAATAAATGTCATGAGACATTTCACTAGGTATGTCTTGTGACAAATATACTACTTGTAATACATTTATGTATTGTGCAATAATACCATTTCGCTGTGTTGTCAACAATGATCCTGGGGTTGACAAATATACACAAGAGGGTCTAGAAGATAATTCCGGGTTCTCACAACATGCATATCCCCGTTGAGGTAACCTAGTGTTATTTGAAGATTCTCCGATTTCATGTCATTCGGAAGAAGTTTGTTAATAAGACTTGATCAACCTTATTGATGGATTCCTTTTGACGGGCATGAAATGGATGAATTTACGAAGCACAACTTTCTGTACCCACTTTTTACTCTCTGTTATTTAGAACTAATAAATTAGAAATGCTATTATTTTTCCGTTTTCTGAATTATCCGTGCAATCAAAAATGTCCAGAAATAAAAGTTCTCCAAATGCCCTGAAAATTTAGTATGATTTTTTGTAGAATATTTAAGAATTTTTGGCACTGAACACACCACAGGGGGATGCACCAGTGGGCCACAAGCCCACAGGGTGCGCCCACCCCCTGGGCGCGCCTAGCAGGCTTGTGGGTCCCACGTAGGTCTCCCTCACTTATTCCAGCACCCATTCACTTCGTCTTCCTCCAGAAAAAATCCCACCATTGCTCAAACCCATGTTCTTGCTCATTTTCCGCCATTTTCGATCTCCTTGCTTGGAACTCCATTTCCAAAACTGTTTCGGGGGATTGTCCATCGGTATGTGACTCCTCCAATGGTCCAATTAGTTTTTTCTCTAGTGCTTTATATATTGCAAATTTTTGCTGCTCTGATGACCTTGTTCTTGAGCTTGCATGTCAAATTTAGATGGTCCAAAGTAGTTTTGTTGCATGATATAGCCTCTATACACTTGTGGGAGTAGTTGCTATTAGTTTTGTTGAGTTTTGTTCAGTTTTATTTTGAGTCACTAAGAAATTTTAGAAACTTTTTAGAGGAAGAAAAATGTTTAGGAAAATATACCAAGGTGGTTCCTCGAAGAAGAAAACTCCAAGGCTTGCGATATGTGAGCCAGACCTTGAACCACCGAGGGAGGCGCTAGTGCGGCCTTGTGAATGGCCGTCGGATCATTTCATGACTCATGTAGGTTTGAAGGAGGAATTTAATGCGTACGTACAAAACGCTGGCCATGAGGACTTCGTGTCAGATAAGTGCCGGCAGTACTATCACCTCACTGATTCCTTTGTGCGGAGATTTGAGTTTACATCCAAGCGTAATACACATTCTGTTTTATTTAATCTTTTGTGATAAATCATTTTGAATGGACCTTGAAGATTTTAATGAAATATGCAAAATCGTGCAATGGGGCATTTATAATGAACCACTTAAATCTGATTGCACTGATTTCCTTGCTAGCATCACTAGGGGTGAAACTAGAAATGTCACACAAGCTACTATAGGGAGCATTCACTTTCCTGCTATACATTATTTTGCTCTCTTTATAGGTAGATGCATTAATGGTAAACATGATCATAGCAACCTTTGTGCATTAGATCTTAGTGTCCTCAAGAGTGCGGTAATGGGTGATAGAGGATATAACTTGGGGGCTATTATTGCAAGGAGGTTACATAATAATGCTAAAGATGGAGATTCCTTTGGTGGAATTTACGCCACCCGGTTAGCTAATTATCTTGGGATACCCATAAGAGAAAATGATATTGAGTTACCACCTTCTTACATTGATAATGATGCTATGGTACACTACCAGTTTCTTGAGAGCAACGAACAACCGCTCCAGTACCGACTAATCTTTGACAGGGAGCGCGTCTTCTATATTATGCTTCCCGCTCCTACCTTCTTTAACTTTTAGGTAAAACGGAGATAATTCATAACCAGAGAGGAGGCAGAGGAGTATAAGAGAGCAGGGAAGGCCACTCGCCTTCACGCTGCAGCCCTCCAAGCGGTAGCGGCCGCAACTCAGTACAATCGCAACTACGACTTTGGATATCCGCCAGGCCAGCCGTGGCCCTAGACCAACTTAGGCTAAAAGCCTAAGCTTGGGGGAGTAAATATTTCTCACCGACATTACATTCATGTTCACATTCTCATTCCAGTTGTCGGTGTTCATACTTTTTCATTGTATCATTCATGTTAGTTTATTTTTCTTGCTTTCTTCTTGTGTGTTTGAAAAACTTTGAGAAAATCCAAAAAAAAATAGTTCTCGCTTCTTTTTAGTCTTCCTTCTAGTTTAGTCAGTTGTTGTATTAAAAGAAAACCCAAAAAGATTTCTCGTTCTTCTTTTGCTTGTTGGGAGCTTTCCCGTGTAAATAGTTTTTTTCTTGTTTTCGTTTTACTTTCTTCAGAAAAACAAAAACTTCAAAAATATTTTAGTGTATTTCTCTGAAATTCTTTTCCTTTTCTTTGGGTCATAAGGAGAAGACCACGATGAAAATGTTGAGTGGCTCTCATATGCATTATTGTTGTTCTAACAAAGAGCCTATATTACCTTGTCTTCTCCTCTGAATAAATGTTTGCAGATTCCAGCTTAGTCCAATGCACGTGCACTCTTATTATTATCCACATCGTCCAGTCGTGCAAGTGAAAGGTAATAATGATGATATTTGATGAAATGATTGAGATGAAGAAAAGCTGGTATGAACTTGACCTATTTTGTTTTTGTAAATATGAGTAACTCATCGTTCCTGATTTAGCCCATTACGAATGAAACATGTTTGCAATGACAATTAGAGATTATAGTTACTCATGCCATGCTTAATTAGCTAGGAGTGGATAATGGTTTGTCTTGTGTTCCAACATGCAATTTAAAATGGTTATGATGTGGTATGATAGGATGGTATCCTCCTCTGAATGATTTAAGTGGCTTGACTTGGCACATGCTCACGCATGTAGTTGAATCAAAAACAACATAGCCTCCATGATATTTATGTTCATGGTGATTTATATCCTAGTCATACTTGCACTCAATGTTGGTTAATCTCAATGCATGTTCATGACCGCTGTCGCTCTCTAGTTGATTGCTCCTCAATCTTTTGCTAGCCTTCACTTGTACTAAGTGGGAATACTGCTTGTGCATCCACTTCCCTAAACCCAAAGTTGTTCCATATGAGTCAACCATACCTACCTATATGCGGTTTTTACCTGTCGTTCCAAGTAAATTTGCATGTGCCAAACTCTAAACCTTCAAATGATAATATGTTTTGCATGCCCGAATCGCTCATGTAGTGACTAAGGGCTGTCAGTATATTCCATGCTAGGTGGGTTATTCTCACGATGAGTGTTTATTCACTTGTCATTCACGAGAAAGTGGCTGGTATTCGGGATGCCCAGTTCCATGCTCAAAATCAAATCAAAATATAATAATGAAACAAAACTCCCTCAGGACTGTTGTTGGTATGGACGGCACCCGTGAATTCAGCTAGCCGTGGAGTGTGATTGTTAGTGGAGGGGGAGTAAAAACTTTACCATTCTGTTTGGAAACCGCCTACACTACAAAAAAATAGACACATCCCTGACATTTTGGGCCGAACGAATTTTTTTTCTATCATGCTTATGACACTTCTATGATGATAATTGTGACAAAAGCACATATCATCATAGATGTGGTGGGCTCCTACTTCTATGACAAAAATCATGACTGAAAATGGGCTTTTCGTTCTGGGCGGGCCGGAGATGCAGCTGCATGACATTCTTTGGGCCATCCATGACAGAAAAAATCATGGTAGAAGCGAGGGCGAGGAAAATATCGGGGAGTTCCCGGTTACGGTGGGTCGTCGGGGCCGAGCGATGCACGGAGGTTTGCGCGTTTCTCTCGTTTACGCGTGTGTGTGCGAGGCATTGGCTAACTGAACCCGAGTGATCAATCCCTTGGTTGTTAACTGAACCCGAGCGATCGATCCCTTGGCTGCTGACTGAACCAGAGCGATTCCTTCGCTGCTGTTGCTAACTGAACCAAGCGATCGATCACTGCTGCTGCTTACTGAAGCCGATCGAGCCCCCGTGCGAGACATAGCCAGTCGGTGTTGGGTTGCCTCTCGATGAACAGTGACCGTTGCTACCGTGTGCGCGGTACGTAGAACGAGTCGAGAGATGGTGAGTCGAGCCGGTTGGTTGGCTGCGGATGAACAGTTCCCGGTGGGGGTTGGATGAACAGAACCCCGTGGTAGTAGGCCGTTGCCGCTGGATGAACAGGACCCCAAGGAGGCCGCCGCACTCCAGCCAGTTGGGGGTGGATGAACAGGACCCCATGTAGGCTCTATGAACAACAGCCGATGGAGGCTGGATGAACAGTAGCCCGTGGAGGCTAGAGGAGGTCGACGGTGGATGAACGGTAGCCCATGGAGGTTGGAGCGAGGCAGTAGACGGTGAATGAACAGGACCCCGTTTCGACCGTAGGCGCTCGAACACAAGTCTGTTTCCTCCGTTTTGCGGTATGCCACAGCCCTCCCGATCAACAGGACCCTGTTTCGACCGTAGGCACTCGAACACAAGTCTGTTTCCTCCATTTTGTGGTACGCCAGACCCTTCCCGATGAACAAGACCCCGTTTTGACCGTACGCGGTCGAACAGAAGGCCCGTTTCCTCTGTTCTGCGGTACGCCAGACCTCATTTCGGCTGTTCCGTCCAAGC
The DNA here is from genome assembly GCA_011799875.1 of Thinopyrum elongatum. Lineage (NCBI taxonomy): Eukaryota > Viridiplantae > Streptophyta > Magnoliopsida > Poales > Poaceae > Thinopyrum > Thinopyrum elongatum. Next base: position 148,613,050 of record CM022298.1, read on the forward strand.
CGTTGGCTCCCGATGAACACGACATATTCCGTTGCCTCCCGATGAACACGACGCATTCCATTGCCTCCCGATGAACACGACGCAGTTTCTCCGTTTCGACCCAGCCGGTTGGCTTCTGATGAACAGGACGCCGTTGCTGCTGTCCATTGCCTCTCCATGTACACGAGCCCTGGCCGTACGTACGCACGAGTACGTGTTTGAGACCCCGCCAATATGTACGTACGTGGCCGTATTTTTTGTCATCTGGCTGTACATACATGTACACGGTTTTGACTGGACTGCCTGAACTGCTACCGCTCCTTACTCGGCCATGGTTTATCGTGGCAGACAGACCGATCGACCGGTATGTACACAGACAACGCTACATACGCTTCGACCGGGTGGGTCCCAGCTGTCCGGGAGGGCAAGGAGGCACTTCCTTGCGTGCGAATATATAGCTGGTGGTTCCCAACGGTCAGGGGCGGAATCATATATTTTTTGCCCGTAATAAGGAGGCACTTCCTTGCATGCAAAGATGTTGTTGGTGGGTCCCAGCTGTCAGGGGCAGGCATAAGGAGGCACTTCCTTCCTTGCGAAGATATACGTGGTGGGTCCCAGCTTTCAGGGGGAGAAATAATTTTATTTTCGCGTAATAAGGAGGCGGTTGCATGCATGCGTCCATGGACCTGGTGCGTCCCCACTGTCAGCCTCTCCACATACAGTCCTCTTCCGATGACTCTCGTTTGTTGACCACGTTGACCACGCCGCTCGAGCGCACCAAGGTGGTGGACGACGGCGAGGCCCCGGACGGCAACGAGCCGATGATGGGAAGACGCGGCAGTGGAGTCGCAGACGGGGAGGTGTACGAGGGTTAACTGGTTCTGGTGCGGCGTGGTTCTGCAGTCGGCGAAGAATAACAGGAGGTGTGGAGGGGTGGAGGGATGGCTTGGCCGGCGGTGGGGTAGCGCTTCGCAGCGAAGTGTGCTAAGCAGAGCTGCTAGCAGCCGGAGGCGGGAGCAGTTGGTCCCGGCGGCGCTGGAGGAAGAAGACGAGAGATTGAAGATGAATGCCGGCCATTGGATGTAAATCCAATGACTATCGATGTCAGAATCATTTGTTGACTAAGTTGACAACACCTTGCGTTGGCTTCGACCTATTGGCCCACATTTCAGCCTCCAAAAATGTCGCACATATTCAACCCATTTTTTAGAATTTACAGTCCATTCGCTGCGCTGGGTGAACAAGTAATGTAGCGTCCATGCGGCCCATTTTTTTAAAAAAAAAACTACAGCCCATTTGCACTTTATAGAAATACACGAATTTGTTGGCCTTGACGAACAAATAATGTAGCGCCATGCGGCCTATTTATTTTTTCCTAAAAAATTACATCCCATTTGTACTTTCTCGAAATACACGATTTTGCTGGGCTGGTTCTAATTATAATGTTGGGTTGGGCGTAGCAATGTTATCAAAAAATAAACAGGGGCTGAGCATTTTGGTATAAATATATTTAAATAATAAGTGCTTTATTTACATTCGTCCTTAAATCTTACCAAGCTTTTGTACACAATCACCTGTATTTTCGTTGACCTTAAGTAAAAAAAACCAGGATTTTATTGTTAAACATTTATTTTTATAAGTTCATAATACATGAGATATTTTTTCTTATATATGTAAGTATCTATTAAATATATGATGATAATAACAATAATATATAATAACATATAAAATAATATAAATATATATAATATAGTTAGAAGGAAAACATAAGTTGGACCTGGCGTTCCTATTCTTATATAGATAAATAGAACAGGCCTCTGCATTTTTTTCAAAAAAATACATAAGTTGGGCTGTGGATGTTCAAGAACAAATAAAACCTAGGATGGGAGGGCCATAGGCCGGTCGATACATGATGACCCTCAAACAAATACAAACCGGCATGTCGTGGGCTGCACATGTTAAAAAAGAGAGTCTAGACTGGGCAGCCCACAACCCAGCTAATACTTGTTGGCCCACTGACAATAAATGATACATGCCAGCTCCCCGATGACTTCGTTGTGAATTTATCTCCTTTAGTAACTACGTTGACAAACCCGTGGCCCCCAACGTCAGTATAGCATTAGGAGGAAGTATTTTTTCAATGAGGCACTTGCTTGCATACGGCCATGGACCTGGTAGGTCCACAGACGTGCTACAGTAGTGGTAGATGTTGTGCCTAATTTCTAGCGAAAGTACTGGAGTAGCCCAGTGGCCAAGTTTCACTCCCCAACCGCTCCTCCGCCGGGTTCGATTCCACCTGATGCAGTGAAAATATCCACAAATTTTTGCCTCTGCCTCTGACATGTGGGTGCCCATTGTCATCTACGCACACCACCTCCAACACACTCAAAATTATGTGGGCATTTTGGAAATAGCATATCTTTTTGACTGTGCATCATATGAAGATGTCCTATGCATGAATGTTGATCAGCATGATGTTAACTGGCTGGTAGTTCCATTTTTTACCGTGAATAAAACTTCCAACATGATGTTATCCCTGTTTGAAAGGGGCGTGTTAATATAAATGCTTTGCCTCGGAAACTTGCAGTTTCTTATCTGAAACTGAAACTTGCAGTTTCTTCTCTGAGAATCACACTGTCTGCACTTTTATATGAAACTACATTTTTTAAAGTGCTAAAAATAGATCTCTAGAATTCATAAAATACTTCATATGCTCAATACAGCAAATCTGAAATTTAAAAGACATTCATATCTGAAAGTACTCTCAAATCTGAAACACAAAACACAACCTGCAAATACTGGACAACCCTAAGCTCCTCCTCAGACTATTTGGGGGGGGGGGAGTCACCTCCTATTCCTCGGCGGCAGACAGCCGCCCCGTGGGACGAGGTGAACGACGAGGGAGAGGATGGCGGGGAAGCGTCGTCGCGCCAGCTATTTTTCTCCTCTTGTAGTTGGGTTCGGTCGATGAAGACTCCACCGGCTCGCTCTGCCATGGCACACTCACAAACGGCACCGTGTAGATGCTCGATCCTTCAATCTCGGGTGGATGCTCCATCTTGGATTGATACTCCCACCACCGCAGCCTCACGATCGGATCCGGTGAATCTGTTTGCTCCATGGCCCAGACGAGCAACTCTATGTACTCCTACGTGACTCCCTCCAGGTGTATCGCCTCCTTTTCACTCTTTTCCAGATATTTGGCCATCGCTTTCGCCATCGCCGCTAATTTCTCCGGGTTATCAAACCAAGACTGTATCTCCTACATCCTAGCTAGCTTCACAGGGTCGCCGCCTGTGAGCCACACATATCGGTTGTACTCCTCCATCGATCTACTTCTCTGCAGTACCTTCACTCATCGGTGGTGGTTTTTTAATGGAAGAGGAGAGGAGCGGCGCTGGTTTTGGATTAGAATGGGAGAGGAGTGGCGGTGGTTTTGAAATGGAAGAGGAGAGGAGCGGCGCTGGTTTGGATTGGAATAGGAGAGGAGCGGCGGTGGTTTTGAAATGGAAGAGGAGAGGAGCTGTGCTGGATTTGGATTGGAACAGGAGAGGAGCGGCGGTGGTTTAAGAGGAGAGGAGCGGCGCTGGTCTTGGAAGTATTTTTTTGTTTTGCGTATTTTGGGTCAAAGTTTGACCACGTACTGTATTTGACAAGCAAAATGTGAATGCATGTCATAAAAAATTGTATCGTTTGGTTCGTATCTGAATGTACTTTCAAATTATATTATTTTTACAATGTATAACATATATTTTATTTGTGAAAATCATGGTCAAATATGATCCAGAATACAAGGGAGACTAGTTAATATGGGGTCGCTTTCTTAATTGAAGGGTAAATTGATTTTGATTTTGATCCAGTCACAACGCGCCGGCCCTCTCATCCAATCCTAAATCACTGCCACACGCCCCTCTCCCTCTTCTCCATTGCAAAACCACCCCCTCTCCTCTCCATCATCTCCATTCCAAAACCACTATCTCGCCTCTCCCTCTTCTCCATTGCAAAACCACCCCCTCTCCTCTCCATCATCTCCATTCCAAAACCACCGTCTCGCCTCTCCCTCTTCTCCATTGCAAAACCACCCCCTCTCCTCTCCATCTTCTCCATTGCAAAACCACCGTCTCGCCTCTCCCTCTTCTCCATTGCAAGACCACCGTCTCACCTCCCATCTTCCAAAGCTAGCACCGGACCTCTCAGAAGGACATCTATGGAGAGGATGCAGTAGCGAATCAGGTAGATTGCTGGCGGTGACCAGGCGAAGTTAGCTAGGTTGAAGGAGATCCTAACTTGCTTTGACAACGAGTGGGAGATTTCGAGGACGGTGAGGGCCATGTGGCAATGTATGTGAAAGAGCGAGACGGCAGCGATGAGGGCGGCGATGTACTCCCCGGCGGCTATCACGCCGCAGTCCTTCAAGTTCATCGAGTATCTCCTCTGGGCAATGGAGCAAACAGATTCGCCCAACACGAAAGTCAGGCGGAGGTGGTGGGCGTACAGGTCGAATGTCGAGCATCCAGAGGATAACGAATCGATCGAGTACGGTGTGCCGTTCGTGAGGGTGCAGTGCAAGCCAGAGCCACAGGAGTATTCGTTCTCCCACCGCAAGAGGAGGCCGGATGGCATGACATCACTTCCCCGCCATTCTCCATGGTTCCCTCGCCACTCGCCTCATTTCAACGGCGGCGGTAGGGCTAAAGGTAAGCTTCGCACTAACCTAATCTTCCATCTGCTCATGCTTACAATCAGTGTGACGGCTAATGAAAATCATGCTTACAATCAGTCTCCGAGTACTACGCCAATCACCCTAAAATAGCTCTGGACCAAAAACAAAGTTGTGACACTGTGTACAAATAAAGAAAAATAGATTGTTGCTTCTTTCAGGAAAGAGTACTCCCTAGAAAAGTGCCAATATAAGCTACTAGTATTTGATTAGAGGATTTGCTGCCGAGAAAGATCCATCCACAGAGAGCGCCACCCATCTCACTGGTGGTGGATGCCAATCCTTAGATGGAGCATGGTTGGTGTCGGTAATTTTTACTTGGCACCTCGCACTCTGCATATATGACGGTTCCATCCGTACATTTGTGCAGTTCCATCAAAATGCAGCTGAATAACCCTATTTGCACAGATAATGAAAAAGCGTGATTACATTATAGTGGCACTAGTAGATGAAACATACACTAATAAATATAAGAAACTTCATTTTCTTAATGGGAAAATATTGCGATAGTATCACAGTATGCCATGCTGCAAGGGCGAGATGGGCCCTGCGACGCCTCATACGGTAGGCCTCATACTGGAAATCGACCCAATTCTCCCTGATACACCTTCTGCCAGTGATGAACATCAGTGTACAGTGGTAGTACAAGGAGGGGCCTTGAGACATTCCAATCTCTATTTTTGTGTAGATCAACTAAAATTAAGCACCCCAGTTTGCTGAAACACTTAAACATTAACAATGGGACTAGTTGATGAAACATATACTAATAAAGAGAAGCACTTTCTTTATCTACATTGGAAATGAAATGATAGAGAGGACACTCGGTCCATTTTAACTGTATTATTACTTCATTTTATCAGTGGCACTACGGTCGAGCAGGTGGCAAGCGAGGTGTACCGTGGGTCGCAAGGATGGAGGCCGGGGGTGCTTAGACTGGGATGCTGAAGCTGGCTCTTTCAGTCCCTATCTTCCCCCCTGATGTTTCTGTGGTAGCATTTGGGTTTTAATCCAAACTTGGTCTAGTTGGTGCTGCGTCCCCCTACCTGCCTAGCTTATGTGGCAAACTTATCTCCTGCTAGTACTCAGTCCATTCTATTAGTAGTTGCATAACTGCCCGTTTACACTGAGATGTTGTCGGATAATGGTTCTCTATGGTTGGGTTTCTTTAATGAAATCGGAGGAAACCCTCTCTTTCGATATATAAAAAAATGAGTGGCACTAGCGGTGCCAAAACATTGCCTCAAATTAATAGTGCCACTACATTAAGGTGCAAAATAATAACATTACTGCTTTATCATGGCAGTGCCAAAATAGTAGCACAAGAGCATAGTCAACATGCATGATCTTTGGCAAACGGTCGGACCAAAATGGAACATACCTCGCGAAGGGAACCATATCTGCATTCAACACCATCGTAGAAGGGATGACACCAGTCACCAACATGGATGATTCAATTCATGGGACCTTTTTGTGCAGTTCTCCTAAAATGAAGCAATGTCCCATGAGCTAGCAGCTTCTTCTTCATTAGTTGCAATAAAATTGAGCAACATCAAGGTTAGTCGTGAAGCTCGTGGAATGTTCAACCATAATTTGGATATCATTTGTGTAGTTCAAGTAAGATCAAGCGTGAAATGTATATCTCTGTTTGCACAAAAAGGTGGAAAGGAGGGTGACTAACAAGTGATGAAACATACATCAAATGAAAACAAGCATGTTCCTTATCTGAATGGCGATCCTACAAGGACAGTAGCAATTTCTAAAGCAGCAGCATTGCTAGATATTAGTGTGGGCATTAGGATTAACTATGAAAACCGTTAAATACGACATTACTTTAATGGTGCCATTGCTTCATTTTACCAGCAACATTACATTAACAGCTGCTAAAGAGCTGGTATTTGGGCACGGGAGAGTAGGCGGACCAGGACAGTTGCATTTCTAACGACAAGAAGCAACTTATCTTAATGGGAAATTTAGCAGGACATGAAAAACAGTGCTATTGATTCATATTACTGGAGGCATTACATTGAAAACAACATTGGTTTAACGTGTCCTTACTTTTAACAGTGGGACTGCTACATTTTACCAGTGGCATTACAGACTGCTACATTTTACCAGTGGCATTACATAAGAGGGGCTCGGGGCAACAAACATCAGAACAGAATATCTGGGTTGGTCCCATTTTTGTTCGGTATAGCCACCTTATACTATGTGAGGCTGGCAAATCTAGTACTGGACATACTCTGTTGACTTGTCCCCCAGTCCCCACTTTCTTTCCTTTTTCAACCAATAGATGGGTTTATATTGAGTTTGTACTACGTTTCCCTTTATTTCCCTATTAGGCCAAGAGACCAGTTGGATAGCTAGTCTCTGCTACTTTTCGCCCCCATTATTTCCTCTTTTGACCAAGTCCTAGATTCAGGTAACAAATCTTCCCCCACCCCCCACCCCCTTTCTTCCCTGTTTGAACCAAGTAGTACTAGATTCGACTGCATGAAGTAGTTTTACCTCTTAACAGTAAAAATTTAGGTGGCTTTCGAACAGCCGATCGATCCTATCTACGAGGGGGCCTGAGAAATAGTAAAAGATACAAATGCAGCGATGTCAAGATCTGGGGCAGTAGAGCAAGGCCGGTTTTGAAGGAAGTTATACCTGAGGGTCGCCGAGATGTCGCTAGGTGGGCGGCGGGAGGCCGGATCTGCCCACACTATGGCAACGAGGAATAAGGGGTCGGAGGCCCTCCCTAGCCAGTGCTGCGTGCGAGATAACGGCAAGGAACGCTGATCGGGATGCGCTGGCAGTGGGTAAGAGCCGTCGCTGAGGACGACCGCGTGAACATTGCACCTTCTCACCTTCCTCGGCGGAGAGGATCCGGCCGGATCTGTGACCAGCGGTGAGCAGAGAGAGTGTGGCCACCGTTGTCATGTTTAGATCTGGAGAGGACGAGAGAGTGTGAAGAGAGCAACACTCGCAAGCAAGCGCGGAGGCTCCTGCCTATATAGTGGAGTAGTTTTCTTTTATCTACCGGAGCCGGCTTAACCTCGTCAATGACTGTCGAGAAGTCTTCATGCACGTGCCCCGGAGGCGCAGTTGTCGTCATTTTGATCTGAAGCACTGGATTAACATATAACACGAAAAAATGCCACATGACAAGAAACCATAACCTCACTGCCCCAAGGAGACAACATGAATCCTGACGGACAAACTAGATGAGGATCAAAGCTCAAATTAAAGACAAACTCGTAGAAAAGGGGTCAATCAATAGATGTCCTAATTAACATAGCCGGCTTAACCTAGATGGCAGCCGAGTAGTCTTCGTGCATGTGCCCCCAATGACCAGCGCCTTGGAGGAACGCAGTTGTCGCTGTTTAACCCTCGCAGTGATCCGAAGCACATGACACCTAATAATGCGAGATGACAAGAAACCTTTTTTTAGATTTCTCATCAGAACTACAGCCCTGTACAAGACAGCTTGCACGATGTGTAGATGATAGCCAATCCAGCCGTCTGCTGGAGTCTGGCCACATGCATGGACGAACTGATCACCCGTGTCGTGCAGGGATCGTCCAGGCACCGACGTGTTTACAGCACTGCTCCAGTACTATCGCTCGTCTCTCTCTTCTACTACCTCATTTCCGGTTTATAGGGCTCAATTCAAAAATCTCACCAACCAAGGTAGATGGTGGGTGGTGGAATAATTTTTGTAGTTTGCAAAGCACTCAATTAATGCGCTTGTTTTTCTCAAAAATTTGTGTTTACCAATGCATTAATTGCAATGCATGCATGCATAAAGTACATGCATTGGTCAATTTTCTCTTAATACTTGCATCCAATGATTTAATGCACCTTGAAATCTGTACATGTGATGGGGAACAACCAAATTGAGACTTATAAAATGGGAAAACTAAAATTTTGAGATAAGCCCTATAAACCGGAAAGGAGGGAGTATTAACTCAGCCGACTTGCGGGGACAGGGGAGTGTGCCTATGGTCGGTTCTCAATTGCGGTCCCGGACAACATTGTGATGTTAATTTTCTGAATAACCCGGAGGAGATAACCTTTGCAAACTTCTTCATCAAAAAATATGGGACCTGGTTTACGCATAACTGAGAATTTGAAGGCATACCTTCCTTATATCCATATTACCTATAGCCCCCAAGTCTTAAGAGGGGAACGTAGTGTTAACTTAAGACTTGCTTCAATATAAATGTTGCATCTTTGGAGAAACCCGGGTTGCTCGTCTGAGTCACCAGTCAAAAGTTGAATGTTCCACATATGTAGCCCCGAAGTACCGGGTTGTCTTGCCTGCAGCAACCTGGGACTTGTAATTGTCTCATGCTCATAAAACTTCAGTGAGTGTAGCCCCCAAGGGTCGGGTCATTATGCAATAATGAGCAGGGACTTTTGTGGATCTGATCATATAGACTTGAGGAGCAATGTGTAGCCCCCAAGGGCCGGCTCAGTAAGACAATACTGGGCTGGGACTTAGAAAAAAGATATAAGGCCGGCTCATCTTACCGAGATAACCGGGTCTGTTGTCAATGTGATGATTTGAAAAGCAACTTGCATTAGCCCCCAAGTGCCATGGTGCATGCTTGCAGCGACATTGGACTTGCATACTTGATGTAATCTTGATTTGAATAATGTAGCCCCCAAGTGTCGGGTCGTAAGCCTACAGCGACTTGGGACTCTTCCTTCCATTGCAAAATAAAACCATATCCATTGTCCAGATGATGTTGCTGAAAGCCTTGCATATCAATATTGAACCATGCTCCCTACTGTGAGCTGGTATTTGTGGATGAGGGAATAATAGCCATTACTCTGAAGGGGCTTTGAAAACCTCAATCATCCAATACTGGTTATGATAACCATAATGAAAATCCAGCCATGTTTGGCTATTTAAAATTCGAACCTCAATCATTTAATACAGGTTATGACAACCATAATGAAAATCCAGCCATGTTAGCTATTAAAGATTGGAACGTAACCCAGTTTAAAAACTGGTGCTTGATATGCAACTGTAATCAACCCGCCGTAGCTGTGAAAATACAGAGCAATTTGCTTGTTGGCGATTTATAATCACAAGACCTTGTCTGTTTGACATGTAAATCCGGAGTTAAATACTCGGTGGCTCTTGGCTGATGGCGACTTAATGCGCATCCATTGTACTTCGGGATGCAACCTGGCGGCTTATAGCGTTTGTAAAAAATCAATAATTGATAACCCCTGCAAACAGAGATGTTATAAAAATTGCAGATATGCACAACAATATAATTCATGAGTTGGCTTTTAAGGCTCGAATCTAGGGCGGGTTATAACCCAAAGACTCATGGTCATAAACAATCATTGAAAATATTATAATGGCGGCTTATAGCCAAAATTATACTGGCGACTTAAAGTCAAAAGCCAGGACGGGTGATAACCCAAAGACTCAAATATGAGCAAGATAACCCCGAGCCATGAAAGCATAAAAAACCTGAGAAGACCAAAACAGAGAACATGCAAATCTCAAATATTTGTTTAATCCGGCTTTTAAAGCATGGCCGAAAAAGGTTGGCTCATAGGCCTCATGTTTGCTTTCAAAGGCCGCATAGCCTGGCTCACAGGCCTCATGTTTGCTTTCAATGGCCGCAATAGTCTGGTTCACAGGGCTCATTTTTACTTTCAATGGCTGCAATAGCCTGGCTCACAGGCCTCATGATTGCTTTCAATGTCCGCAACAGCCATTGGCTCTTAGGCCACATGATTGCTTTCAATGGCCGCAACAGTCGTTGGCTCTCAGGCCACATGATTGCTTTCAATGGCCGCAACAGCCGTTGGCTCTCAGGCCACATGATTGCTTTCAATGGCCGCAACAGCCGTTGAGTTTATCCTAGCTCACTGTAAGCCGGCTCTCACATGACACAAGCTGCTGTTTTAACCTTAACAAGTTCAGGGTCTTAAAAAAGATTGACTGTTAAGAGTTCGGTGGGTCACTTGGCGGAGTAGCAAGTTGCAAACAGGCAGGTGCAACTCATAATGTGGCAACTCAGGACGGTCAAGAGGGTATGAAAGCTAAACTCGGTGGGTTGGAAGCCCCCAAGTGACCTTATGATCAATTAACAAAGACTCATGTGCACAAAGATGAAACGACAGAGGCCCCGAATTTTGGGGATACCGGCTTTTGTTAAGCTGATCATAATATGATAATCCAATAAGGTAGGATACCCATGTTTGAACCGCACATCATAGCAGCATGTTCTCTTTGGCAACCTTTAATTTTTCTGAGGACTCGAACTTGCGAGAGATGGATTCTTCTTAAACCGGACAGATGAGCCAGATATTTAGATCTCAAAGCTTCGTGAGAAACAGATTTCCCTTGAGCCGGATTTTGAACTTTCATCAATGTGACAGTAGCCCCCGAGACCAGGTTATATTCCCTTCAATGAGTCGGGCTTCTTGAATTTGCTGAAACTGTCAAAATTTTACTGAGTCATGACTGTGTAGCCCCCGAGTCTTAAGACGGCTCGAGGAGTTGGCTTGAGATTCTCCATATTTGACCGTGATATAAGCCGGCATATAGTTGAAGCTAGAGGCAAGGTGACGAGTTGATGATCTTCGCAACACTCATTGTATATCCTTGGCGTTGATAACGCGATGTGAATCCATGGAAGGTCGAGGTCGACTGTGGCGGGTTATAAATTATCCCGTATTATTTGTGTCAGTAATCTAGCTAGCAGTTCATACCAGCTGGTTGTTGAAGTTTAAACAAACTGCAGTGGCGGCGATTTATACGCCTATCCATTGAGCCATCCGGTGGAGGCAGAGGCTGATAATATATCATGAATTGCTTCAGAGTTATTTGAATAGACCGGGCTGCAGGAGCGGCGACTTGCGTGCGCTCACTAAATAGATCGTGCAGACGGGTGCGGCTCCAATGTGTTGATCTAGATCAGACCACGAGAGTAGGCGGTAAAGACGGCCACGGTGTTGGAGGCAGCGCGAACGCAGGCGAGTCGGCCGTGTCATGTTAACGTAGACCGGGCCTTGGGGGCGGCGACTCGCTCGGATATCCGTCGAATAGCGTGACACGGACGAATGCCGGTACAGAATATTGCTAGCGTGTGCTCCATACCCGCGGTATAAGTCACTTTTGTAGTGAATAATTGTCCTGCATATAAAAATATATGGACCAAAGTAATTGTTCTTTGACGAAAACAATATGTGCTAATTAAAATAGACTTAGATGGATATCACCTGATTGGTCCAGACGACAGATGATCCGTAGATAACTTTTTAGTACTCTTGCTGAATTCCGTTTGATCCTTATATGCATCCAAAGGATTTTTGTGTTGACCCCCTCGAGGACCCTGCCAGATCCTTTTGTGCATCCAATTTTTTTTCCAACACCTGGCCACTTGACTTCTCGTCCAACCAACCTCCTCTTATCTCTTTCTTCTCTCTGACAGGGGAGCGCACGGGAGTAGAGGCCTGGGCGGCTCATGGCCATAGCAGAGGGGCGCTAGATGCGATGGCTCGAGCAGAACCAACAGGGCCGCGGTGTTTCGCATAGCTGGCTCGTGGAGGTGACGCGTAGGCGAGCGGGCCATGGTGGTGGAGGCGACTTGGCGGAGGCGCAGGCAGGCCACAGCAGGGCGGGTGCACCGCGGCGCGAGAGGCTAGCGGGCAGCCGACGCGAGGCGGCTCAGGGGTGGCAGAGGCGGAACCGGTGCCACTCGGCGGCGGGTCATCCAGGGCCGAGGCGGCTCAACGGCGGACAAGCCGCAGCGGCGGCTCGAACACAATCGGAGGTGGCTCGAGGCGGTGAGCCGTCGAGGCGATGCGGATACGGCCGTAGAAAGGAGCACGAGGCCGTGGGCAGCGCTCGGAGCAGAGGAGGGAGAGCCGGCCGCAGAGGAGAAGCGGCAGCTCGGCCACGGTGGCTTGGTGCAGAGCCGGCCGCGGTAAAAGGCGATGAGGGAGGCCGACGCAAGGAGAGCCGGCAAGGCATCTTGTGGTGAGCTGGCGACTCACGGCTGCGGCGAACCACGGTGGAGACGGCTGGCTGGGTCAGCGACGAGGTTTGCAGGCTGACTCGGGCACCGCGAAGGCCCAAGGCGTGAAGTGAGGCAATGCTTGGCACGGCGTGGGGCAATAGCGGCTTGGCGCGCTAGTGGTCCCACGGCGGCGAGGTTGCAGAAGCAGCTTACAGGCGACTTGTGACTCGCGGCAGAGACGGAGCAAGTGGGCGAGGCAACTCGGCGATCGGGTGTGGATGTGGTGACCCGGCAGGGGGCTCGGGAGACTCGCAGCCATAGCTGAAGGCGGCAGCTCAGATGTGACCCGGGCGGGGACCGCGGGTGGTTGTGATTTGCTGTCAATGAGGCGGGTCTCAGCGGCGGTGGAGGCGGCTCCCTATCAGCAAAACAGAGCGAGTCCAGCGATTTAGCAGTAGCAGCTCGGAGCAGGTAGTAGCGGAGGCGAGCCTGACGGCTGCGTGTACGCGCGCGCGTGAAGCAGAGCAGAATCGGGGCCATCGCGACAGTTAGGATGTAGGGCTGGCTCAAGGCAACGGCGAGGCCATCTCGAAGTGGCGATGAATCTGGCTTGCAGTCGAGGCGAGAGGCAGGGCGACTCGGGGCCGGTCACGGCCGAGGCGGCGACTCGACTGTGGAAGTAGAAGCAAAACGGGCGGCTTGGACAGGGCTGAAACCACAGTAGAGGCGGCACAGGGCCGAAGCCGCAGCAGTCAGATGCGGAGTCGAGCCTGGAGTGAGGCATTGAGCAGCGGACGCTGCCACAAGGCCAGGTGGCTCTCGGAGCAGTAGCTCGACGCCGGCTTGAGGTGATGGCGACTCGCGGCAGATGGCGAGTCAGTGATGTGTGGGACGGCTCAATGAGACCACCGCGGTAACTCGAATTCGGTGAGGTGACTCGGGCTGCTCTCGGAGGAGCGATGGGCCAGGCGGCGGGTGACTCGAGGCAGGCGGCGGCTTGGTGCAGAGGCAGTCACACTCGACGGAGGCGAGCCGAAGACAGTGGCTTACAGCGGTGGGTCGGAGCACCGGTGGCGTCTCACCGCGAACATAGTCTAGGAGCGGAGACACATCCATGAAGCAGGCCGCGGCGGCTCAAAGGCGAAGACCGAGGCGGAGACCAAGTTCTAGTTCCCGTCATCGCCTTCCCCTGATGGATCCTTTTTCCTTGATAACCATGGACCAGACCCACGTATTACCTTTTCCTTCCATAGTTCCTGAATCATCCCTTATACGCGTGCTCCAAATAGAGTTGACAAAAGGAAAAGCTGATTTGGCTTTAGATGACGTAGCCAAAGATGCACTAGTACTTGAGATCCTTGGATGCGATGAAACAATGCTCTCGTTTGTATTTTTTGACTTGATAGCTTGATTGGGACTTAACCTTGTGCCCGTTGGTGACTTGCATCCCTTCTGATCCGGTTAATCCATGCTGAATAAAACGGATACTCCACCAGGCTAAACCTTCAGAATTTCTCTGATGATCTTGCCAACCGAACTAATGCATGTCATCAATAAAAAAATTCTGACTTTGATCTAGTACACTCAACGTTGACGTAGATCCTTCCAAAACCGGCTTTTCTTCATCTGGAAAATTGCGAACCTCTCGAAACCCTAGGAAAGATCCCTCCAAGAACTTTAACACCACCGTGTGACGGCCCCACGGTGGGTGCCAACTGTCATGGTTTTGTCACGGCAGATGTCCTAGTGTGAGGACTTAGTCGTGAGGCCAACACATCTACGTGGTAGCTTGAGAGGGGTTGAGTGGGAAAAGAGACACGAGATTTTACCCAGGTTCGGCCCCTCGTGGTAGAGGTAAAAGCCTACATCCTGCTTGATTCATATTGATGATGATGATGATCTCGGTTACAAGGGCGAGGTTTCGCTACCTCTATCGCGAGAGCATCTACTTTTATCTTGTCTAAGACTTGTCTATTGAGACGTCTAGAAAAACATGACTATTGAGACCTGTCAAAAACCTGGCCCTCTTGGGGTGCCCCGCCCCTCCTTATATAAGTTGAAGGGGCGGCTTACATGTAGAGTCCAAGTCGGATTAAGACTTAACCTATTCTAACTTCTCACCATGGGCTTCTTAACGTCCTGGCCTTCTCTCCGTAGGCTTCTTAACATCTTGGGCTTCTTAACCCCTAGGTGATTCATCTCTGAGACTCATCTCCATGACTCCATGCATCTGCCGGGTCATAACTATCTGCCGGGTTATAACTGTCTGCTGGGTTACAACTGTCTGTCGGGTTATAACTATTTGCCGGGTTAGAGACTGTCTGCCAGGTCTCACTAGCCGGGTCTCACCAGCCGGGTCTCACCAGCCGGGTCTCACCAGCCGGGTCTCACTTGCCGGGTCTCACCTACCGGGTCAGGATCTGAGATGACTTAACAGGGCTGCCTAAGTCTAGAGATGACTTAACGTCATGGCGACTTAAACCCAGAAATGACTTAAGTCTTAAGGTGGCTTATCCTTATGAGCCGGATCTTGGTCGTGGGGAATATCCCCAACAAATAGACTTTAGCACCCCATCAAAGCACGTACTAGCTTTTTTAATAGTACTATATGCATAATTTGGTGACGAGCGCTCTCTATATGTACCACTTTTTTTCTTTAATTTCATCTTGTTAGTTTTGCTCCATGGCGCAATCCATCGATACTACTACTGTACAAAAGTATACATTTAAAAGGCTAGAGGGTGGGGCAGTCTCGTTTGGTCGGTTTCACGAGAGGCGAGGGCCTTTGCGATTTGATGGCTCATTACTGCTGGAAGGCGGGGCCTTGTGATTTGACTACTCGTATAAATGTTGCCGACTACCTGAGGAGGAGCAAAGAACCGTGCGGTATACTCAAGTTTTCCACTGGAGTATTAGTATGATGGAGGAGCATGAAACACGGCAGCCCAGTGCGATATGGCGATAAAAATGATCTAATTTTCTAGTCATCGATCCCACGGCGCCGCTCATCGTTAGCATTGTTCTTCATCGCCGCAGAGTCGTAACTGCTTCTTCATCGCCTCCACGACCTCCATCTCCTCGTGCATCTCCTTCGCCATCTTCTTCATTCTGTCCATGACGCAGGATTTCTTGACGCGAGCCTTCATCATCTGTTCCACGGCCGCATTACGTTCCTTGACAGTAGTCAGGTTCTCGATGCGGAGCTTTGCCAACTCCTCCTTCTGTTCCATGATGAGGGCGTGCAGCATCTTCACTGAGGATCTACTCTTCTCATGCAGCTTCTTCCAGCCGGCGTTCTCCTCCTTCAGTAGGTCGAGCTCGTGGCAGAGCTTCGCCTTGTCCTCCTGAAGTTGCAGGATTTCGCCGGTCGCCTTCTTACCCGAGGCAATGCTCTCCTTCAGCAGCATCACCAAGCTGGCGGTCAACTCCTCCTTCTTATTGAGCTCAGCGGGCATGTCATCGAGGCTCTCCTTCAGCAGCTCCACCAAGCCGTCGATGAACTCCTTCTGCTTATTGAGCTGATCGGGCATGTCGTCGAGGGATAATGAGTCCAGCACTGCCAGCTCGGCATGTTCGCCTCCGTGCCTAGGGCGCTCCTGGGAGCCCTCGCCTGCCCGTGAGAGATCTCTCGAGGTCTCTGCGAGGCGGCGAGCCCTCTCTTTTTTTCGTGGCCTTGGTCGCCGCTCCCTTGTTACGAGTAGTTCTCGACCTAGAGCTCTACACACCGGCCATGGCAAGGACAGACGAACAAGAAAGACTTATGAGGAGGAAGGTAGAGTGATTTTCGGCTAGGTAGTTCCCCTTTTTATAACCTAGTACTAGCACTAGTACTAAAACCTTCATAGTGGGAACATGTTCAGGTTTGATATGTACTAGGTGTGAGCAGGTTTGCACTTAATTATAGCATGGTAGTACTACTTTGGAATGTGATGGGAACAAGCTAAAGATTAATTGATGGTTTTGGTTTCGAGGCCCGAAACGGCTCCCGATGTGTTTCCTGGAACACAAATTTCAAGTACTACTGCTCAAATGCGGTCGCAGAAGTCAGTGATGTAACTGGTCGTATATGTCAGACCAAGCCGATGCGTGTCCCTTCGGTGAGATGCAGGTGCGACCGACCATCTATTGGTGTGACCGACCGTAAGTATTACGAGATGGAGACTTCTGGTTGTGGCTTCGGGTGATTGTCACGACCAAGCATTCAAAAACTAGTGATAAATCAATTACCATCTTTTTCCAAGCGATCAAGTATTTTCGCAGGAATACAATACATATAGATGGAGTGATTGTCATGGTTGCAAACCACCATGGCGCCACAAGTTCACTGCACAAGCAACCGAGTAGGTCACTGCATCGCTGGCGGGGAAGGAGAGCAGATCACCTCGCCTATGATGCATGCCCAGCGGCGCCGCAGTTGGTCCCGCGATTTGGCTTCTCCTACCGCCCATTTTGAACAGTTGCATCGGCTTCTCAGGCCATTACCTAGGCATGTGCGTTCTTTCCTCCGCAGTTGACTCCGTGAATATGATCTCTGCCATTAGCCCCAGCTCGAAATCAATGCGACGCTGCCAGATGCTGACATCCCTCAGCATCTCTCCCCTAAGATCGACTTGCGCCTCTGCCTTGTGCTTCGCCAGGTGCAGCTCCTTCGAACTTGTCTCCAATCGATGCGACACTTCCTCGATCCAATTTGCCCTTGCTGCCCACCACCAGAAATGCAGCCCGGGCATGTCCTCCGGTGCCATCGATCTGTGATTCCAGAGCAATGGATCCCCTCTGAAACACATGTGGGTTTCGCTTAAAGGCGGTAGTGCTGCGGGCCGCAGCGAGAGGGCAGCCTGCGGGATCCTAAGATCTAAGGGATTATCCATGGCGGGATCCGGTGGGCGAAGCGGGGAGGCGAGCGTAGGCTCTGGGAGAGCCCTATGAGGCTAAGACAAAGATAGTACTACTCCACTCCGTCCATATTTAAATACAAAGGCCACCAACAGTAACCCAGGCAAAAATTGATCATCCTGCCTGCATCTTGGTTTATTGGCCCCCTTTTTATTTTGTGTTAATTTTTGACCAAAAATTTAACTAAGAAAATGCTAATGCATGTCACCAAAAATTATATCATTGGAATCACATTTGAACATAGTTTTCGATGACATTAATTTCTATGACATGCATAAATATTGTGTTACTTAAAATTATGGTAAAAAATTGGAACAAAATATGAAGGAGACCAATGGAAGTAGCAACCCATGATTTAACTACTCGCATGCACGCAGTGGAGTAGTAATGTCTTTCTCAACTATTTCCTCCCTCACGTCCACTCAATTTGCATGCACTGTATTAATTAACCATCAATGAAGTGAAGGACTTTACACGCGTCAAATTATCACATGGGGAAGATCTTCGTACAAAAATGCGTCCCACCGTGTACCCGCGTGTGCGTGCGAGGGAATGAGTGCGTGCGTGCACATCTTCGCTTCATGCATGTACTGCCAGTGTGCGTGAGAGAGGACGAGTACATTCTTCTGGAACCAGCAGCACGTCACTGTGATCAATCCACACAAGGAGGTCGTGACAATACCTCCACATGTGCCACGTGGCTTCATGGATGCCCCCACATCATTTTAATCATAATATATTAACTGAAAAAGGGAGAGACACTGTGTAGCGTGCCATTGGAATTCTAATTTACTTGTTTTGCACATACTGGAAGTACTAGTAAGGTACACGTGCATTGCACGCATGAGATTTGGCAACCAAATTATGAATAAATACCACACTATAGCATGTAAGCTTTGAGTCATATATGCATGATGTAGACGTTCGTTTAATTCTTATAGTTCATCTCATTCAAAATCAATTAGTTTTTATAAAAAAGTTAATCTATTTTATGATTCATGGAATTGTGCGTTGTAAAGCATAAAGTAAAAACAAATAATGGCAATTCATCTAGAAAAAAAGTTTGGGCAATTATGATACGGAAGATTCTAGAACAAAGGAGTACTTGTGTTTTGAGGTTTGTGCATTATGCTTAAGTTCAACCATGGAGTCTTCTAGATTGTACATGTGGCAGAATCTGGTGGAATGTAGATGATATCCAATGGCCAGTAGTGCTCGGATTTGCCATCTCTGCACCATCTGATTGGCTTCATCCAACGACCATCTTTCAATTTTATTCGCACTCAATATAGGGGTATAGATATAGATATAGAGGTATAGATATAGACTAGTGGCACATCATCTAAAGCCTTTCTACACGCTCATTTTTTGTACAAGTGTGCTCCACCGTGCACCCGCGCGTTTGTATGTGGGATTGAGTGTGTGTGTGTGCACCTCTTCTTTTTCGCACACGTAGTCCGTGTGTGTGCGAGATACTAAGATATGGTGAGGGAATACGTGTCAATGCAATTTGTGTGAAGGAGAGGCCTATATACATACATGTATGTGCATGGGGCCGGGGTGATATACGAGAAGGGAGGGGAGGGGTCGACCGCGCGAGATATCGATAGAGATAGATAGAGGGAAGATCTCTACGAGCGTACAAGCACTGGGATATGAGGGCTGGGGTGCTGGAAGATGGTGCGAGGGGCCAAGTGGAGGGAGACTATGAAGGAGTGAACAAGTGCGAGATCGATATTTAAAGAGAGGGGGTGAGAACATGCGCGGTTGCGCGCAGTGGCGGAGCCATGAAAAATAAATTTGCTAGGGGGCCAAGCATTGCTAATCCTTTACGGGGAGGGCCAATTCATCAACTTAAACCATTTTACCAACAATTGATCTACTGATCACATTCATATTAGCCTCAGTATATAGTGATGTTAGGGGGGGCAGGGCCCTTACTGCCCCCTGTCTTCGCCACTATGCGCTCGTCTGAGAGATGAAGCGGAAGCCATGGATGATGAGAGGGTGATGATGGATAGATAATGTGGGTGTATCAGCTATGTAATCCTATATAGAGAGGTATAGATTGATCGATGTGTACGTGGGAAAGAGGCTGAGACCTGACTAGATATATAGACCGATTGGTTTGTGTGGAAAACTGGGAAAGACCTAGCTATATATATACACACATAGAGGAACATCGATCATTGCACATGCATGTGAGAGATAAAGAATGCCCGAAGTGATGAAGAGGGGGAGGTGTGTGTGTGTGTGTGCATGCATGGGAGACCGACCTGAAGAAAAATATTGCATCTGTGCGATGGATAATGCCGAGTGGTAGTGTGTGTGCATGCATGCACGAGAGAAAGTTAGTGGTACAATTATAAAGAGAAGACGACTGTGTGGGTGTAAAAGACTAGGTGAGGTCATAATCAATGTAAAGTTGAATTCAAATATTTGAATAAGAGATCATGATGTTTGAAACCCTTGCATGCATGAATATAACTGAGATATGCGTGGTGTGGTTTGGAAACGAGCATGCTATACTGTATACACATTAAACAAGGTTAGACTGATTTTAATTTGAGATACCAATGGCAGGCATCGTTTGGCCACATTGCATCCGTCCATGGACACACTATTCAAATTGGAGATGATGGGTGGCTTTCGCATCACATATCTATACCCCTATATAGCGTGCGAATAACTTTGAAAGATGGTCGTTGGATGAAGCCAATCCGACGGTGCAGAGATGGCAAATCCGAACACTACTGGTCGTTGGATATCATCTACATTCCACCAGATTTTGCCACATGTACAATCTAGAAGACTCCATGGTTGAACTTAAGCATAATGCACAAACCTCAAAACGCAAGCACTTCTCCTTTGTTCTAGAATTTTCCGTATCATAATTGCCCAATTTTTTTTCTAGATGAATTGCCATTATTTGTTTTTACTTTATGCTTTACATTGCACAATTCCATGAATCTTAAAATAGATTAGATTTTTTTATAAAACTAATTGATTTTGAATGAGATGAACTATAAGAATTAAACGAACATCTACATCATGCATATATGACTCAAATCTTACATGCTATAATGTGATATTTATTCATAATTTGGTTGCCAAATCTCATGCGTGCAATGCGCATGTACCTTACTAGTCTAAATGGTGTGTGTGTGTGTGTGTGTTATGCGTGTTAAACACATTGTATGTAGTATCATACATGGTATAGATTCTGAACATCTACCTAGAGCATACATGTACTATGATTTGAATTAAACATAAAATGGATACATATATTTGAATTCGAGATCATTTGTACATGTAGTTCATATTTATATGGGAATTTACTACTCATATATTCATGTCATGTGTTGTGAAGATAATATTTAGATGGTTGTATAACTTACCCGAGTACAATCCCATTCAAACAAGGAAAATGTACTCAAATTTAGTCCATATGCTAGACAACACGAATTATTTTTTTATTGTTGAGGGAAGTGCAAATTGATTTGGTACTGTACACGTTAAGTTTGTTGTCCCGATTTTTTTAGTTTTTTTGTTGTATTTGAATGCATTTCTAGTAATATAGTAAAACGGGACATGACTCTCTCTAGTGAGGTGCGAATTGTCTTTTTTTGTACACGTTAAGCTTGTTCTCCCGAAATTTCAAGCCGCGCCTTGTTATGCCAAAATTTCAAGCTAGCATCTCTGTCTATCGTGCTGCGAAACTCCCGCCTCTTCAACCCGCGCCTTGTTACCCCGAAATTTTAAGATAGCTCTTTGTCTCGTTGTGCTCCGAAAACTCCCTCCATCTCAACCCGCGCCTTGCTATCCCAAAATTACAACACGCGCAAAAACTCAAACCTCCTGCGAAATCCCGACACGTGAAATGCTCGTGATACCGCTGAACCGAAAGAACCGCCTAGCTCAAATTGGTGGGGGTACTTTCGTAACTTACCCCACATTTCGGACAAGCGCGTCCCTAAGCCATGGTCCCCCCTCCCATCCCATCCGCCCCCCCCCTTTCGTACACCGAGGCCACGAAAACCCGGGAAGCCCCACACCCTCCTCCGTCCGCCACCCAGCCCGAGCCTCTTCCCCGACGACGTCGTCCACAGCAACACCTCGACGTCCCTCATCCACCGCACCGGATGAGGATCCATCGTCGATCTCGTCGTCCCGCCGGTTCAGCCACCCCGTCCTCCACCTCCAAGGAGCTGCCCCGACCTTCCCCTCGTCTTTCGCGCCACCTCCATTCCCACATCGCCGTCTTCACCTGCACCACTGGAAGAGCAGCATCATCACCGACTCCTCGGATGAAGCTGAGGCCTAATCGGCGCCACCAAAGAGGTTCTGCACTAATCGCTGCATTTTAATCTTGATTCAATCTCACGGTGCTGCCGGCGCTCGGTCCCGAGCCGACATGGCGCGGCTCCATCTATGGCGGCGTCGCCGGCCACCTCTTCCATGGCGTCGCTCCCTCGGCAGCGACGTCCACATCAGTAGGAGCTGCTGCTGCTTTGGCTCTCGCTCGCGCTGCTGTTGTGCTCTTGCTCTCGGTCCCCTGCCTGGTCTGCTCTTGCTCTTTCTCACGCTGCTGCTCTCGCTCTTGCTCTTGCTTGCGCTGCTGCTCTACTCCTGCTCGCGCTGCTACTGCACAAGCAGCAGATCCTGCTCTCGCTCGAGCCCCTGCAGCTGCTACCCGAGATGCTGCTACATGACTAGCTGCCCCGGCTCTCGCATGCGCTGCTGCTTTGGGTACTGCTGCTGCTACTGCTTTTCTACTACTAGTGCATTCAGTTTCGACAGTAAAATATAGTTTCAACAGCAAAATTCAGTTTTGATAGTAAAATTCAGTTTCGATAGTTAAATTCAAGTTCGACAGTTAAGTTCAAAGATGAGCGGCTGATGTATTTTACATCTAGCACTTTGTGGTTATGTATTTTACATCATCTATTGGAGATGCTATTAGAATTCCACTCAGGTTAACGTTGTCTCTCTTGTCTTGCTTCAGCTTCACCGTCGTACAACTCACCGGAGCTACTCCAACGACGAAACCCTCCATCACAGCGGAGCAGTACCCCCGGCTCCATCTCCAGATGCCTAAGATCTTCTTCCCCTCCTCCGATAGCCAAATCAGCCAGAGCATCCTCACCGACCAACCCAATCATGCTGAGATCAACATGGCTTCGCCAAAGAGGTTGTACACTTGTTGCATTGCTTTTTTACTCTACATGTTATATATATATATATATTGTCCACTGAGCACACGTAGTAACGTGAAATATGATTAGTTTCTCCTACTATATGACAAGCAGTGAGGTACCAAGCAACTTAGCTATCCATGATGGACTCTCTTGAACGCCAACATTATTTATTTCTGCGCGTTTGAGCTGTGCATTTGTAGATGGGCCTGGGAGGTGAGCTAGTAGGGCAGTGGCCTGGGTCCAAAGTAGTAGAAGTAGCACAAAAACATTTTTTGAGTGTAGGCTTTTCCCTGTTCATGCCTACCTACTAGAATCGCCAGTGCTTGAAAGGAAAAGTGAAGGAAAAACATAGGACTTGGAAAGTTTTGTATGGTACTACTATTCATGCATTTGGTACAAAGGAATGGAGCAAAGGAAAACTGTAGGATTTGTTCCTTTAGTGTCTCCTTGAAAGAAAAACCGTAGGAATTTTAATATCCACTTGTCCTCTTTTTCAAATTCCTATTCATGAAGCACAAGACTAAGAGATAGTAGCATAATAGCATTATAACCGTACATTTTCTTGTGGTTTGACTTAATCTCACCATGCTTCTTCTGTGATTTTCCAGTTCTTGTGAACCTGATATGTCTCCGTCGTATCTATAATTTTTGATTGTTTCATGCCAATATTATACAACTTTTACATACTTTTGGCAATATTTTATATGATTTATTGGACTAACCTATTGATCCAGTGCCCAATGCTAGTTCCTGTTTTTTTACATATTTTTTGTTTCGCAGAATATCCATATCAAACGAAGTCCAAACGCGATAAAAAATTACGAAGAATTATTTTGAAATATTTATGATTTTTGGGAGGTGGAATCAACACAAACGGGGGCCCACAGTGACCACAACCCACCAGGGCGCGTCGGGCACCCCCTGGCGCGCCCAAGTATCTTGTGCCCTCCTCAAACGTCGGTTGGGGCCCTTCTTCTGGCGCAATCAAGATAATTTATGGAAAAAAATCGTGTAAATTTTGTAGCGCAATCGGAGTTATGGATCTTCGGGAATTTAAGAAACGGTGAAGGGCCAGATCTGGGGAACGCGAAACAGAAGAGAACAAAGAGGGAGATCCAATCTCGGAGGGGCTCCCGCCCCTCCGCCGCCATGGAGGCCATGGACCATAGGGGTAACTCTCCTCCCATCTAAAAGAAGAAGGAGGGGGGCTCTTCCCCCCTCTCTCCCAGTGGCGCCGGAGTGCCGCCGGGGCAAGGATCGTGACGGCGATCTACATCAACAATCTTGCTACCGTCAACACCTACTCTCTCCCCCTCTATGCAGCAGTGTAACACTCTTTCTCTCCGCTGTAATGTCTACTTAAACATGGTGCTCAACTCCATATATTATTTCCCAATGATATTTGGTTATCCTATGATGTTTGAGTAGATCCGTTTTGTCCTATGGGTTAATCATGATCTTGGTTGGTATGATTGTATATTTTATTAATGGTGCTTTCCTACGGTGCCCTCCATCTCGCGCAAACATGGGGGATCCTCGCTGTAGGGTGTTGCAATATGTTCATGGTTTGCTTATTGTCGGTGTTGCGGGGGTGACAGCAGCCTAAACGCGGATAATTGGGTTATGGCGTATGGGAGTAAAGAGGATTTGATACTTAATGCTATGGTTGGGTTTCACGACCTTAATGATCTTTAGTAGTTGCGAATGCTTTCTAGGGGTCCAATCATAAGTGCATATGATCCAAGTAGAGAAAGTATGTTAGCTCATGCCTCTCCCTCATGTAAAATTACAAGAATGATTACCGGTACTTGTTATCGATTGCCTAGGGACAAATGACTTTCTTATTGACAAAAGCTATCCACTTTTATTACCTTGCAATTTATTCATAGTTTTATTCTCGCAAAGTACTCGTAGTTTTATTCTTGCAAAATAGTTTCATACTAGTTCTAGGTAAAGCAAATGTCAAGTGTGCATAGAGTTGTATCGGTGGTCGATAGAACTTGAGGGAATATTTGTTCTGCCTTTAGCTCCTCGTTGGGTTCGACACTCTTATTTATCGAAGAAGGCTACAAACGATCCCCTATACTTGTGGGTTATCAGAACCAAACACCCAGATTGGCAGAAATCCTGTATTTTTAAATTCTCTGTTTTGCACGTACATTCCTATTGTATTCCTGTGTATTTCCTATCCCTGCATTGTTAGAATCCTCCAATTCAAACAAGCCCTTACAGAATTACTTCTGTTATAGATATGTGTCAAAGAAAACCTTGTGTGGTTTGTCCTGCTCCTGCTGCACTGTGGACCACCCCAGCTCAGCTGCTCCAACGACGGATGAGTTCACCACAGCAGGGATCCACCCTCCAGACTATCTTTCGCCACCTCAGATCTTCTTCCCCGCCGCCGGCAGCCACGACAATTGCATTACCATCATTAACTGAGCAGATGACCTTGAGGATTACACAGGTCCGCAAGAGAGGTCGCACTCTTTCGTGTTTGCTTTCGTTATGCATCGCTTAATATGATGACATGCTACTTTATTGTCCTGTTCGTCGATTAGACTCTGAGTCAGGTCCAAACTAATGCTCAAACTTGAGTTTTTAAATGGTTGTGGGGTACATATTGGGGCAGTAATCAATACTATCTGTCTACTATCTGGTTAATCTCGGGTGTCTACTATGAGTTTCATGTTGGGTGGAAACAAACATTAAAGGAGCCATTATCTGTATTTTTTAACTGAAGCTATTATCTGCATTCTATCATTGGTTTTGGGTCTATCCACAGTTTGCTACCATCACTCTGAATTTGTGCATGCACTCCTTAGATAATCTCACTATGTTTTATTCCTATGCATGTCAGTTATTGTACACAATGGTACTGAACATGTAGAGCAAAAGAGACGAGCCTTGCGTGGCAATAAAATTTCATGCAGACGTCGCTCCATGGTCGGTGCAAAAGCAACCCCCCTCCCCCCATTACAGACTCTAATCAAGAGGAAGATAACTGTTCAGAGGGGGATTCAGAGGGAGCAGACCACTCCTATTTACCCCCTGAGGTCTTTTGCTCTAACTTGGCATGCTGATGTTGGTCATATCATGCATATGGTGCCTTGCATTGCTTACTTTATACATAAAATATGTCATCTACTTAGTGTAGACATGCATTGTGTGAATGCCATCTGTTTAGTTTCTATATCATATATGTGAATCATGCAATGCCATCTTGTTTAGCCAGGCATCATATATGTGAATTTTTCATTGTCATCCTGGTTAGCCAGTCATCTTATATGTGAATTATATCATGTCATCCTTTTTTTATTATGTCTTAAATTTGTCAACAATTTTAGTACATTCAATTACTCTTCCTGTGCATCAGCCATTCGACACGGTCATGGAAAAATCTGGAGTGAAAACAAGGTCTTCAGAGCAGACAATGCTATCTGATGAAGCGCATGTCTTGTTGGTTACGGATAGCTCCTCAGAGGAGGATTCAGAGAGAGATGACCAGTCATATTCCCCCCCTCAAGGTGCATGCTCTAACTTGGCAGGGTTATATTGCTCATATCGTGCATATGGTGTCTTGAATTGGCATGTCATTTGCTTAGTTTAGACATGCTTTGTGTGAGTGCCACGTGTTTAGTGTCTAATTACCATATATGTGAATTTTGCACTGCCATCTTGTTGCAAGACATTATATATGTGAATTATGCAATGCTATCTTGTTGCAAGGCATTATGTATGTGAATTATGCAATGCCATGCTATTTAGCCAAGCGTCATATATGTGAATTATATCATGCCATCCTTTTTTTGTATTACTCATTCCATTTGTCGACAATGTTTGTATACTCAACTGCTCTTCCTGTGCATCAGCCATTTGAATTGGTGATGGAGAAATCTGGAGTGAAAACAAGGTCTTTAGAGCAGACAATGCTACCCGCTGAAGCAGATATCTTGCTGGTTACAGATAGCTCCTCAGAGGAGGATTCAGAGGCAGATGACCAGTCCTATTTTCCCCCTGAGGTGTATGCTCAAACTTGGCAGGGTTATATTAGTCATATCATGCATATGTTGTCTTGCAATGCTTAGTTTTTACATCATATACACAATATTGAATGCCATCTCCTTAGTTGACACATCATATATGCGATTGCCCTCTGCTCACTTTCTTAGTATATAAATCATATATTTGAATTATATCATGCCATGATGTTTACATAGATAGCATGTATCTGAATTATGGCATGCCAACCCATTTTCTAAAGACATAATATAGTTATATCATCTCATCCTATTTACATAGTCATCATATTTTGAATTATGTCATTCTATCCGTGAATTATATCATGCCATCATGTTTCCATCGACGGCATGTTTGTGAATTATGGCATGCCAACCACTTTAATAGACACATCGTATAGTTATATCATGTCATCCTGTTTACATAGTCATCATATTTTCAAGTATGTCATTTTATCATGTTTAGTTAGCCATCATATATGTGAAATTGTGTCATGCTATCCTGTTTAATTAGCCATCATATATGTGAAATTATGTCATGCTATCCTGTTTGGTTAGACAACATAAATGTGAATTATTTCATGCCCTGTTTTCTTCCCTACTATCCATTGCACCTGTCTATCTTACAATTTCTGTACATTCAATTACTTTTCTTGTTTATCAGCCATTTGAATTGGAGGGGGTTATGGCCGTATCTATGGGAGTAAAAACATGGTCTTCAGAAAAGATCATGCTACCCGTCGATGTAGATAGAACCACGGTTGTACTTGCCCAAGAACCAGCCCCACCACACATAACCCAGACTCAAGCAGATTGTACCCCTACCCAGTAGGACAGAGAACTAGCTACACCCCTTCTAACCCCAACCCCAGCAGATAGTAACCCAGTTCCAGTTGACACAGCACCGTCTCCACCACAGAGCACCCAAACACGAGCAGTTAGTAAGGCAACTGTAGTGCCCAAAGCATGAGGACCACCACTCTGAACCCCAAGCCAACGCTTAAAGCAGAAGAAGAATTGTTCTCAGGTCAGGTTCCGTAGCTATGGTTCATACTCCTTTGCTCTTGCATCACTGTATTTACTCATACCAACTAATTTCAAATTTGAAGGATGCAATTGAAACTCCAATGGCACAACAGGTATGTTTTAAACCTATTTCTTTAACGTATTTGCTGTTGTAACTTGCTCTATGTTGATTTTAGTTTCAATTGAATAAACAGTTATGTTCTCATGCCATGCACATTACAAGTGTTGTTATTACTGTGTAGTTTCCCACACTTATATTCTGTCTATGCTGCTTTATCTTAAACAGATATGATTTGAACTGTCTCTATCTTGATTTGGCAACATAAACTAGAATAATATAGACCATACAGTGACCATACTACATAGATATATGTTTGTTTCATGTTGTTATCCTGTCCACCTTACTACTGAACTGGTTTACCAAAATGAGTTTCATATACAACATGGTAAACCTGTGATATGTCTACTTGTTTCTCTTTTAGAATGCGGACAAAATATTGGAGAAGAGTACCCCGTTATGCAATGGTAAAGGAAGTAATGCAGATAAGGTTCAAGACAGTGAGACATCCCTGTTGGTCTCCAAGAAAGCTGATAAAAACTATATTGAAGACACTAAGACAACCCCAAGGTCCTTTCTTGATGTAGTGTTCGAGTTACTGGCCACTACTGCTGGCACCAGCTCTTCGAACTCACTGCCTGAATCAGTTCGGCTTCTTGAGTCTCAACTTCAAGTTGAAAGACACCAATCAGATGTGCTACGACAGGAAGCCAAAGGACTGAGGAAGTCCCTGCAGAATTCAGATGCATACTTTCTGGTGCAACAGCAAGCGCGGGAGGATTTAAGCGCCAAACAAGAGAAAGCTAATATGCTTGCTAAGTGTCTTGCCAGCATGGTGGATACCTAGGATATTGTTTCTTGAGCTCTTGTGAAGTGGTTTCAGTGATGGACTTGTTTTGCTGCGGCGTTTATTTGCACTGGTCGCCAACTTTGACAACCAGTGTATGTAATATGCTGCTTTGTTCCCCATATTTGCACTGGTAGCGAACTTTGATGCCCAGTGGATGTAATATGTGTAATAGTCGTGATAGCCTAGCGTAAGTTGCTTGCTTATTTATTTCCTTGTTGTCTTGTTTATTTGTTTGCTTGTAGTCAGTGCAGTTCTTTTTCCGAGGTTTGCTAGTGGCCACAATAACCTATTTTTTAAAACTAGGCCACAATAACCATGGGCTACATATTTACTGTAGTGACCATGGGCCTCCTACGGGCCATAGAAACAATGGGCCTTCTACGGGCCGTAGAAACAATGGGCCTCCTATGGGCCGTACAAACAATGGGCCTTCTATGGGCCGTATGATCGATTGGCCAAACATGGGCCAATAACGGACCACATTATGGGCCGTAAACAGGCTAGAGTTGGAATCGTCCGTTCATGGGCCGACCACAACGGGTCATCGTTAATCGGCCGTATTTGATGATGCTATGAAAACGGCCCAACGGATTAACGGGCCACAAACGGGCCGACTTTAACCACTGCTGAATTTGCCCACAACCAGAACAGGCCAGTAACGGACCGTAAGTAATCGAATGATGCAAATCAGGCCAAGAATAAATTGGCCCTGAGAAGGCCGAAAGATAACACTGGCTGGAAATGGCCCAATGGAATAATGGGCCGTTAATGGGTATAAAGCGGCACACTATTCATTACGGGCCAGTTTCACCACAGGCCGTTAATGGGCCAAGAGTTACAAAGGGCCTCATATGGGCCGAAAGACGTTACAATGGGCTGGAATCATATTGGACGGCCCAGATGACGCTACTGGGCCTAATTCGGATAGGCCATAATGGGTCGTGAGTTAGCGGGCTGTAAATGGGCTATATGCGAACAGGCCACTAGCAGGCTTTAAGTGGGCCGGTCGTTACCTTTTGACCAGGTCAACCGGGCCGGCCTTTTGACCTGACTGGGCCACTGTTGGGCCGAGCCACGTGTCGACGTATCATAGGCACGTCCCATCCATTCGCTGGATGACAACTGTCCCAACGTTGGGCCGACCCGTGGATCCGCAGGCGAATGAGAATTTTACACGTGGAAAATCCCCATTGGTCCGGGCTGTTAACGGGTTATCGGATCCAAACCGGAACCCGATAGCTTAACGGTGACCCGTTATAGTGGATGCCACATGTCGATTACCCTTGACGAAAGCACTTCCATGACGCGCCATTTATCTTCATGGAAGTGGACACTTCCGTGATGATAATTTTGGTATTGTCATGGAACACTTCTACGACAGCATAGGTATGACTATCTTGATTCTGTCATAAAATCTTCATGGATGTACATGCATGACAGAAAATGTGACCTACTATGACAAACATGTATCATCATGAAAGTGTATTTTTTTGTAGTGCTATAATGTATCTAGCATGGAAGATAATGAGATCTCTCGGTTGCTATGTTGACAATTAAAGCATACCGCTCAAAATTATATTCATCTCTATTTTAAAAGCTTCGAGCTCTGGCACCTCTGCAAATTCCTGCTTCCCCCTACGAAGGGCCTATCTATTTACATTTATTGTTGAGTCATCACCCTCTTATAAAAAGCACCAGTTAGAGAGCACCACTATCATTTATATGCTTTGTTATTAATTGATATGGAGTATGACTGTGACTGGATCTCTCTTGCCACGAATTATAATGTCTAGTTAGTCCTTGATCTTCAGAGGTGCTCTGCATTTATGTTTTGCGGTCTCAGAAAGGGCTAGCAAGATACCATTTTGTCATATTATATCATGATTGTTTTGAGAAAAGTGTTGTCATCCGAGATTTATTATTATTACTCGCTAGTTGATTATGCCATTGATATGAGTAAATATGAGACCTAAATGTTATTGTGAGTATGGTTAGTTCATAATTTTTGCTGAAAACCTGAATATTGGCTATACATATTTGCAACAACAAGATCAAACAGAGTTTGTAAAAGTTTTTCTTTGTCACTTTCAGTTTGTCAACTGAATTGCTTGAGGACAAGCAATGGGTTAAGCTTGGGGGAGTTGATACGTCTCCATCGTATCTACTTTTCCAAACTCTTTTGCCCTTGTTTTGGACTCTAATTTGCATGATTTGAATGAAACTAACCCAGACTGACACTGTTTTCAGCAGAACTGCCATGGTGTTGTTTTTGTGCAGAAATCAAAGTTCTCGGATTGACCTGAAAATTTACAGAGAATTTTTGTAGAATATATAAAAAATACTGGCACAAGAATTAACCAGAGAGGGTCCACCCAGTGGCCACAAGCCCTGGGGGCGCCCCCTGGGCGCTCCTAGCAGGCTTGTGGGCCCCCTGGACCTCCTCCGACCGTAGCTCCAACTCTATAAGGACCCATTCAGGGAGAAAAAAAATTAGAGAGAAGGAATCATCGCGTTTTATGATACGGAGCCGCCGCCTTCTATTCTTCATCGGGAGGGCAGATCTGGAGTCCGTTCGGGGCTCCGGAGAGGGGGATCCGTCGCCATTATCATCACCAACCTTCCTCCATCGCCAATTCCATGATGCTCACCACCGGGAGTGAGTAATTCCTTCGTAGGCTTGTTGGACGGTGATGGGCTGGATGAGATTTATCATGTAATCGAGTTAGTTTTATTAGGGTTTGATCCCTAGTATCAACTATGTTCTGAGATTGATGTTGCTATGACTTTGCTATGCTTAATGCTTGTCACTAGGGCCCGAGTGCCATGATTTCAGATCTGAACCTATTATGTTTTCATGAATATATGTGAGTTCTTGATCCTATCTTGCAAGTTGTAGACGCCTATTACGAGTTATGATCCGCATACCCCAAGGTGACAATAATTGGGATTCTTTCCGGTGATTACCATAGTTTGAGGAGTTCATGTATTCACTAACTGCTAATGCTTTGTTCTAGTTCTCTATTAAAAGGAGGCCTTAATATCCCTTAGTTTCCTTATGGACCCCGCTGCCACGGGAGGGTAGGACAAAACATGTCATGCAAGTTCTTTTCCCTAAGCACGTATGACTATTTACGGAATACATGCCTACATTATATTGATGAATTGGAGCTAGTTCTGTGTCACCCTAGGTTATAACTGTTGCATGATGAATGCCATCCGACATAATTATCCATCACTGATCCAATGCCTACGAGGTTTTCACATATTGATCTTTGCTAAGTTACTTTCGTTGCTACTGCTGTTACAATCACTACAAAACTGCTACTGTCACTTTTGCCACTTTTACCGATACTTCCATACTACTTTGCTACTAAATACTTTGCTGCAAATATTAAGTCTTTCAGGTGTGGTTGAATTGACAACTCAACTGCTAATACTCGTGAATATTCTTTGGCTCCCCTTGTGTCGAATCAATAAATTTGTGTTGAATACTCTATCCTCGAAACTGTTGCGATCCCCTATACTTGTGGGTTATCAATGGTGTCCCTATTTGCAAGTTTAATAGTGACATCAATATCCTCTATTTCAGCAGGTGCTATATCATTATAATTTCTTGATATAAGGTAAAAGGAATAGCACTCACACTAGCGCCCAAATCACATAAACCATGATAGCAATGATCTCCTATTTTAACTAAGACGACAGGCATGCCAACAACAGGCTTGTTCTTATCTTTAGTACCGGGTTTAGCAATTCTAGCAGCTTCATCACAAAAATTAATAACATGCCCTTCTATATTATCGACCAAGAGATCTTTAACTATAGCAATACTAGGTTCTACTTTAATTTGTTCAGAGGGTCTAGGTGTTTTGATATTACTTTTGTTAACCACTGTTGAAACCTTAGCATGTGCCTTTATCCTAACAGGGAAAGGTGGTTTTTCAATATAAGCAGTAGGCACAACTGGATCAACATTGTAAATGATAGTTTCATCTTTAACTGTAACTGGCTCCTCAATCTTTTCTTTAATAGGGGGATGATATTTAAACCACTTCTCCTTAGGGAGGTCAACCTGAGTAGCAAATGATTCACAAAAAGAGGCTGCTATCTCAGAGTCAAGTCCATATTTAGTGCTAAACTTGTGAAAAGCATCGGTGTTCATAAAAGATTTAACACAATCAAACTCAAGCTTAATACCTGACTCTTTATCATCATCGAGTTCCCAATCTTCAGAGTTGCGTTTAATTCTTTCCAAAAGATCCCACCTGAATCCAATAGTCTTCTTCATAAAAGAACCAGTACAAGAAGTATCGAGCATGGATTGATCATTACGAGAAAGCCGAGCATAAAAATTCTTTATAATAATTTCTCTCGAGAGCTCATGATTGGGGCATGAATATAACATTGATTTAAGCCTCCCCCTGATACGTATCTATAATTTTTTATTGCTCCATGTTGTTATATTATCATTCTTGGATGTTTTACAATCGTTTTATAGCAACTTTAGATCATTTTTTGGGACTAACCTATTGACATAGTGCCCAGTGCCAGTTGCTATTTTTTGCTTGTTTTTTACTTCACAGAATATCAGTACCAAACGGAGTCCAAACATAGCAAAACTTTTTGGAGAATTTTTATGGACCAGAAGACACAACTTGGGCCAAAGAAGTACCAGAGGGGTGCCCCGAGGGGGGCACAACCCACCTGGGCGCGCCTGGGGGACCAGGCGCGCCTTGGTGGGTTGTGCCCACCTCGGTGGCCTCCCGCACCGCCTCTTCGCCCTATAAATCCCCAAATATTCCAGAAACCCTAGGGGAGTCGACGAAACACAATTCCAGCCACCGCAAGTTCCAGAACCACGAGATCCAATCTAGACACCATCATAGAAGGGTTCATCATCCTCATTGGTGCCTCTCCGATGATGCGTGAGTAGTTCATTGTATACCTATGGGTCCGTAGGCAGTAGCTAGATGGCTTCCTCTCTCTCTTTTGATTCACAATACGACGGTCTCTTGGAGATCTATTTGATGTAACTCTTTTCTGCGGTGTGTTTGTTGGGATCCGATGAACTTTGAGTTTATGATCAGATCTATATCCATGAAAGTTATTTGAGTTTCTTTGATCTCTTATATGCATGATTACTTATAGACTCGTATTTCTTCTTCAAATCTTTGGTTTAGTTAGGCCGACTAGATCAATTTTTCTTGCCATGGGAAGAGGTGCTTTGTGATGGGTTCGATCGTACGGTGTTCTTTCCTAGTGACAGAAGGGGAAACAAGACACGTATGTATCGTTGCTATTAAGGATAACAAGATGGGGGCTATTCCTACATGACTAGATCTGGTCTACATCATGTCATCGTTCTTATTGCATTACTCCGTTTCTCCATGAACTTAATACACTAGATGCATGCTGGATAGTGGTCGATGTGTGGAGTAATAGTAGTAGATGCAGGCAAGAGTTGGTCTACTAATCTTGGACGTGATGCCTATGTAATGATCATTGTCTGGATATCATCATAATTATTCGATGTTCTATCAATTGCCCAACAGTATTTTTTTTACCCACCGTATGCTATTTTCTCGAGAGAAGCCACTAGTGAAATATACGGCCCCTGGGTCTATCTTTTATCATACTGTTTTTCGATCTACTTCTTATTCGGTTTTGCTTTCAGATCTATTTTTTCCAAAATCCCAAAAATACCTTGCTGCACTTTTTATTTGCATCATTTATTTCGTGTTTTATTCAGATCTATGTATCCAACTATCACAATTTTGATCCCGTCAACTTGACAATATCTGGCGCCGTTACCCGAAAAAGGGATTGACAACCCCTTATAAGCATCGGGTTGCAAGTATTTGTTCTTCGTGTGCAGGTACCGTTTACATAGTGTTGCTTGGTTCTCCTACTGGTTTGATAACCTTGGTTTCATAACTGAGGGAAATACCTACCGTAGCTGTGCTGAATCATACCTTCCTCTTCAGGGAAATACCGACTCGGATACGAGCTATCAGAAGTAGATTTCGGGCGCCGTTGCTGGGAAGACATCATCAACATATATCAGGTTCGTAATCACAAATCTCATCTCCTTGCAATTTACATTATTTGCCATTTGCCTCTCATTTTCATCTCCCCCACTTCACAAAAATTTGCCGTTTTATTTGCCCTCTTTTTCGTTCGCCGTTTTCTCGTCAGATCTGTTTTTGTGTGCAATCTTGTTTGTGTAGTCATGGTGACTCAAGAAAATACCAAGTTGTGTGATTTTTCCAATACCAATAATAATGATTTTATTAGCACTCCGATTGCTCCTCCCGCCAATAGTGCGGAATACTATGATATTAATGCCGCTTTGTTGAATCTTGTTATGAAAGATCAGTTTTCCGATACTCCTAATGAGGATGCTGCGTCCCATCTAAACACATTCGTAGAATTATGTGATATGCAAAAGAAAAAAGATGTGGACAATGATATTATGAAGTTGAAATTATTTCCTTTCTCTTTGAGGGATCGTGCAAAAATTTGGTTTTCTTCTTTTCCCCGCAATAGTATTGATTCTTGGGATAAGTGCAAGGATGCTTTTATTACTAAGTATTTTTCGCCCGTGAAAATTATTTCTCGTTGAACTCAAATCATGAATTTTAAGAAAGTTGAGCATGAACAAGTTGTACAATCTTGGGAAGAATGAAGTTGATGCTAAGAAATTGTCCTACTCATGGTTTAAATCTTTGGATGATCATACAAATTTTTTATGCGGGATTGAACTTTGTTTCTAGAAATCTTTTAGATTCCACCGTGGGTGGTACTTTTATGGAAATTACTTTGGGTGAAGCTACTAAATTGCTTGATAATATTATGGCAAAATATTCACAATGGCATACCGAAAGAGCACCTACTAGTAAGAAGGTTAATTCTGTTGAAGAAATTAGTACGTTAAGTGAAAAAGTTGATGCTCTTATGAAATTGGTTGCTAATAAAAGTGCTCCTATTGATCTTAATGATGTGCCTTTGTCTACTTTGATTGAGCAAAATAGTGATCCCATAGATATGAATTTTGTCTCGCGAAACAATTTTAATAACAATGCTTATAGAGGTAATTTTAATCCTAGGCCTTTTCCTAGAAATTCCTCTAATAATTATGGTAATTCTTCCTACAATATTAATAGGAACACCTCTGATCTTGAGAATAATATTCAAGAATTTATCAATGCTCAAAAAAATTTCAATACTACGATAGAAGAAAAGTTGAATAAGATTGATGATATGTCTAGAAGCACTGATAGAATTTCTCACGATGTAGAAAATCTCAACTTGAAAATTTTTGTACCCAAAGTTTATAAATCAATTAAAGCTTTAAATGTTTCTATGGTTGAAAGTAAGAAAAGAACCACTATGCTTAGAGCTAAAAGGGAATTTTTAGAAAGAGCGTTTTCTAGTGATTGCTTTCATAAAAATGATGAAGATCTTAAAGTGATTGGAGTTTCCTCTATTGATTCCTTGTTTAGTAAGATTAAAATTGATGATAAAGGGATTGGAGAAGAGTCAACTTTAGCTAGAAGGCGTCCCGATGATTCGGAGGGTGAAAATCTTGATCAAAAAATTGATAAAAGTGGGTTTGGAGAGGTCAAAACTTTAACTAGTGATGTGCCCACTCTTTTGGATTACAAAGTCTTTAATTATGATAGTTGCTCCTTGATTGATTGTATTTCTTTGTTGTAATCCATGATAAATTCACCCCATGCTTATGAACAAAACAAAGCTTTTACTAAACATATTGTCGATGCCATGATGAAAGCTTTGGAAGAAAAATTGGAATTAGAAGTTTCAATTCCTAGAAAATTGCATGATGAATGGGAACCTACTATCAAAGTCAAGATTAAAAATTATGAGTGTTTTCCTTTATGTTATTTGGGTGCTAGTGTTTCCACAATTCCGAAATCTTTATGTGATGTGCTTGGTCTTACCGATATTGAAGAATGTTCTCTTAATTTGCACTTGGCGGATTCTAATATTAAAAAGCCTTTGGGAATAATTAATGATGTTCTTATTCCTGCAAATAGAAATTATGTGCCCATAGAATTTATTGTTCTTGATATTGATTGCGATCCGTCTTGTCCAATTATACTTGGTAGACCGTTTCTATGCACTATAGGTGTCGTGATTGATATGAAAGAAGGCAATATTAAATTTCAATTTCCATTAAGAAAGGGTATGGAACACTTACCTAGAACAAGAATTAAGCCTCCATATGAATCAATCATGAGGGCGTCCTATGGATCCAAAACTAAAGATGACAACACTTGAATCTATGCATTATGCCTAGCTAGGGGCCTAAAATGATAGCGCTTGCTGGTAGGCAACCCAATGAATAAAATTTATTTTTGTATTTTTCTTTCTGTTCTTGAGTGTTTGAATAATTATGCTATGATTATGATTGTGTTTTTATGTTTTAATTAGTTTTTGTGCCAAGCTAAGCCTTTGGGATGATGTTGGGTGATAGTTGACTTGATCTTGTTAGAAAACAGAAACTTTTGCGTCAAGTAACAGAATTGTTTAAATTCACAGAACCTACGAAAACTTCTAAATTTTTTCACACAATTGATATACAAATTTCCTATGTTTCCTAAATTTTCAGAATTTTTGGAGTTACAGAAGTATGAGAAAAAATCCCGTCTTTACAGACTGTTCTTTTTTTGACAGATTCTGTTTTCTTTGCATTGTGTGCTTATTTTGATGAATCTATGGATTGTATCGGGGGGTATAAGCCATGGAAAAGTTAGAATACAGTAGATATAATGCAAAAATAAAATATGAATGGGTTTGCAACAGTACTTAAAGTGAAGATTGGTTTTCTTATACTAACGGATCTCACGGATGTTTTGTTAAGTTTTGTGTGATTGAAGTTTTCAAGTTTTGGGTGAGATCACGATGGATGAAGGAATAAGGAGTAAGAAGAACCTAATCTTGGGGATGCCCCATGGCACCCCAAGATAATATCCAAGGAGGAACAAGCAACTAAGCTTGGGGATGCCCCGAGTGGCATCCCCTCTTTCTTCTAATGACCATCGGTATTTTACTTGAAGCTATATTTTTATTCGTCACATATCATGAGTTTTGCTTGGAGCGTCTTGTATTATATGAGTCTTTGCTTGTTTTGCTTTTTAGTTTGTCACAAGTACCCTTGCTGGACACACCTATTTGAGAGAGCCAAAATTATGCTATGATTTGTTAGAATTGCTCTTTATGCTTCACTTAAATTTTTTGAGCTATGGAATTGCTCTAGTGCTTCACTTATATCTTTTTGAGCACGGTGTGCTTTAATATTTTTGAAGAAATGGTCTCATGCTTCACTTAGATTTATTTGAGAGTTAGTAATTTTTTTAAGAAATTCTCTCATGCTTCACTTATATTATTTTGAGAGACGAAAAAATTTATGCTCATGTTCTTCACTTAAATTTGTTTGAGCTTATCAAAAGCAACATCTGAAACCAGTCCCAAAGTGATAGATATTCAAGAGGGATATAATAAAAACTTTCATGAAGATCATTGGACAAAATAAACTTGATTCTTTGTAATAGTTTTGAGATAAGATGATAATGATATGTGAGTCATGTTGGTGTGTAATTATGCTTTAGTAAGAATATTGGTGTTAAGGTTTGTGATTCCCTATGCAAGCACGAAAGTCAATAGTCATGCAGTGAAATTACATCCTACTTGTGTTGCATTATTCGGTGTTAGTTATGCTTAATGCTCGCTTACGTGATTTTTCGTTTCTTGGTTGGTTGCTTCTCAATGTTTTTCTAGCCTCCATTTGTACTAAGTAGAAATACTACATGTGCATCCAAAATCCTTAAACCCAGTTTTGCCATATGAGTCCACCATACCTACCTATATGCGGTATTTCCGTGCTGTTCTAAGCAAATTTGTATGTGCCATCTCTAATTTTCAAAATAAATTCCTTTTTGTGTGCCCGTATCGCTCATGAAGCGGCAGGGGGTGGCCAATATTTTCCATGCTAGATGTGTTATTCTCAAGATGAGTGTTTATTCACTTGTCATTGCACGAGAGTACGGTGGTAATAGGGATGCCCAGTCCTGAAATGAAAAAGAAATTTGCTTTATGTTGTCAAATAATAAATTACTTGGAAAGTGTTGGTATGGAAGGCACCCGTGGATACGGCTAGCCATGGATTGTGAAAGAATGGTGGAAAAAGGAATAAACTTTATTTTCTGTTTGGGAACCGCCTATGATATATCTAGCATAGAAAGTGTTGGGAATTACTCTGTCATTTTCGTTGACGGGAAAAGTATGCCTCTCAAAATTTTTATCTCTCAATTTTTGCTTTGAGCTCTGGCACCTCTACAAATCCCTACTTCCCTCTGTGAAGGGCCTTTCTATTTACTTTATGAAATTTTTATTTTTATTTGAGTCTCCATCTTCTCATATAAAGTACCAACTAAGGGGCACTATGATCATACTTGAGCATTGGATGTAGCTAATATGCGAGTGTGTTTCAGGAATGGATCAATGATTGAGCATGATGGGCTAGGGATAACTTGCTTTAGTGTTGATATTTCGAAAGACATGGTTGCTTGTTGATATGCTTGAGTATTGAAATCTTCATGTCAAAACTAGACTATTGCTTTGAATCATATAAAAGTCCATATGTCCATGCTACAAAAGAAACGAATCTGTGATGAACATGTTAGGCAGCATTCCACATCAAAAATTCTGTTTTTATCATTTACCTACTTGAGGACGAGCAGGAATTAAGCTTGGGGATGCTGATACGTCTCCAACGTATCTATAATTTTTGATTGTTCCATGTTGTTATATTATCATTCTTGGATGTTTTACAATCATTTTATAGCAACCTTATATCATTTTTTGGGACTAACCTATTGACATAGTGCCCAGTGCCAGTTGTTGTTTTTGCTTGTTTTTTACTTCGCAGAATATCAGTACAAAATGGAGTCCAAATGCAGCGAAACTTTTTGGAGAATGTTTATGGACCAGAAGACACAACTTGGGCCAAAGAAGTACCAGAGGGGTGCCCCAAGGGGGGCACAACCCACCTGGGCGCGCCTAGGAGCCCAGGCGCGCACTGGTGGGTTGTGCCCACCTCGGTGGGCTCCCGCACCGCCTCTTTGCCCTATAAATCCCCAAATATTCCAGAAACCCTAGGGGAGTCAACAAAACACAATTCCGGCCACCACAAGTTCCAGAACCATGAGATCCAATCTAGACACCATCACGGAGGGGTTCATCATCCTCATTGGTGCCTCTCCGATGATGCGTGAGTAGTTCATTGTAGACCTATGGGTCCGTGGGCAGTAGCTAGATGGCTTCCTCTCTCTCTTTTGATTCTCAATACAATGGTCTCTTGGAGATCTATTTGATGTAACTCTTTTCTGCGGTGTGTTTGTTGGGATCCGATGAACTTTGAGTTTATGATCAGATCTATATATCCATGAAAGTTATTTGAGTTTCTTTGATCTCTTATATGCATGATTACTTATAGACTCGTATTTCTTCTTCGAATCTTTGGTTTAGTTAGGCCGACTAGATCGATTTTTCTTGCCATGGGAAGAGGTGCTTTGTGATGGGTTCGATCGTACGGTGTTCTTTCCCAGTGACAGAAGGGGCAGCAAGACACGTATGTATCGTTGCTATTAAGGATAACAAGATGGGGGCTATTCCTACATGAATAGATCTCGTCTACATCATGTCATCATTCTTATTGCATTACTCCGTTTCTCCATGAACTTAATACACTAGATGCATGCTGGATAGCGGTCCATGTGTGGAGTAATAGTAGTAGATGCAGGCAGGAGTCGGTCTAGTAATCTTGGACGTGATGCCTATATAATGATCTTTGCCTGGATATTTTCATAATTATTCGATGTTCTATCAATTGCCCAACAGTAATTTGTCTACCCACCGTATGCTATTTTCTCGAGAGAAGCCACTAGTGAAATCTACGGCCCCCGGGTCTATCTTTTATCATATTGTTTTCCGATCTACTTTTTATTCGCTTTTGCTTTCAGATCTATTTTTCCAAAAATCCAAAAATACCTTGTTGCACTTTTTATTTGCATCTTTTATTTCGTGTTTTATTCAGATCTATTTATCCAATCTATCACAATTTTTATCCCGTCAACTTGACAATATCTGGCGCCGTTACCCGAAAAAGGGATTGACAACCCCTTATAAGCATCGGGTTGCAAGTATTTGTTTGTGTGCAGGTACCGTTTACATAGTGTTGCTTGATTCTCCTACTGGTTCGATAACCTTGGTTTCATAACTGAGGGAAATACCTACCGTAGTTGTGCTACATCATCCCTTCCTCTTCAGGGAAATACCGACGCGGATACGAGCTATCACCCCCAAGCTAGAGCAATACTTTCTCCTTCACGAGGCAAAAAATTAAACATATAATTCCAATCACGATGAACTAGATGCATAGGATAAAACTGTTGGGGAACGTAGCAGAATTTTAAAATTTTCTACGCATCACCAAGATCAATCTATGGAGTCATCCAGCAACGAGTGAGAGGGGAGTGTATCTACATACCCTTGTAGATCGCGAGCGGAAGCGTTCAAGAGAACGGGGTTGATGGAGTCGTACTCGTCGTGATCCAAATCACCGATGACCGAGCGCCGAACGGACGGCACCTCCGCGTTCAACACACGTACGGAGCAGAGACGTCTCCTCCTTCTTGATCCAGCAAGGGGGGAGGAGAGGTTGATGGAGATCCAGCAGCACGACGGTGTGGTGGTGGAAGCAGCGGGATTTCAGCAGGGCTTCGCCAAGCGCTACTGGAGGAGGAAGAGGTGTCACGGGAGGGAGAGGGAGGCGCCAGGGGCTGAGCTGTTTCTCCCATGCACCTCCCCACTATATATAGGGGTGGAGGGGGCTGGTTTCTTGCCCTCCAAGTCCATTGGGGCGTTGGCAAAGGTGGAAGGAAAGAAATCCCATCCTTTCCCTTCCCCACCGATTGTTATCCCCCTTTTTTAGGGATCTTGAACTTATCCCTTCGGGATATGATCTTATTCCTTCTAAGGGGGAATCTTGGTGCGCCTTGACTAGGGGTGTGGGGCCTTGCCCCCACTACCCACGTTCATGTGGGTCCCCCCATGCAGGTGGGCCCCACTCCGGAACCTTCTAGAACCTTCTCGGTACAATACCGAAAAATCCCGAACATTTTCCGGTGGCCAAAATAGGACTTCCCATATATAAATCTTTACCTCCGGACCATTCCGGAACTCCTCGTGACGTCCAGGATCTCATCCGAGACTCCGAACAATCTTCGGGTTACCGCATACTAATATCTCTATAACCCTAGCGTCACCGAACCTTAAGTGTGTAGACCCTACGGGTTCGGGAGACACGCAGACATGACCGAGACGACTCTCCGGTCAATAACCAACAGCGGGATCTGGATACCCATGTTGGCTCCCACATGCTCCTCGATGATCTCATCGGATGAACCACGATGTCGAGGATTCAATCAATCCCGTACGCAGTTCCCTTTGTCTATCGGTACGATACTTGCCCGAGATTCGATCGTCGGTATCTCGATACCTTGTTCAATCTCGTTACCGGCAAGTCTCTTTACTCGTTTCCGTAACACATCATCCCGTGAACAACTCCTTGATCACATTGAGCTCATTATGATGATGTCCTACCGAGTGGGCCCAGAGGTACCTCTCCGTTACATGGAGTGACAAATCCCAGTCTCGATTCGTGCCAACCCAACAGATACTTTCGGACATACCCGTAGTGCACCTTTATAGCCACCCAGTTACGTTGTGACGTTTGGTGCACCCAAAGCACTCCTACGGTATCCGGGAGTTGCACAATCTCATGGTCTAAGGAAAAGTTACTTGACATTGGAAAAGCTTTAGCAAACGAACTACACGATCTAGTGCTAGGCTTAGGATTGGGTCTTGTCCA
This sequence comes from Thinopyrum elongatum, assembly GCA_011799875.1. Classification (NCBI taxonomy): domain Eukaryota; kingdom Viridiplantae; phylum Streptophyta; class Magnoliopsida; order Poales; family Poaceae; genus Thinopyrum; species Thinopyrum elongatum. The sequence continues at coordinate 148,655,720 of CM022298.1, forward strand.
TCACATCATTCTCCTAATGATGTGATCCCGTTATCAATGACATCCAATGTCCATGGTCAGGAAACCGTAACCATCTATTGATCAACGAGCTAGTCAACTAGAGGCTTACTAGGGACATGTTGTGGTCTATGTATTCACACATGTATTACGATTTCCGGATAACACAATTATAGCATGAATAACAGACAATTATCATGAACAAGGAAATATAATAATAACCATTTTATTATTGCCTCTAGGGCATATTTCCAACAGTCTCCCACTTGCACTAGAGTCAATAATCTAGTTACATTGTGATGAATCGAACACCCATAGAGTACTGGTGTTGATACCACTGTTGGGGAACGTAGCAGAATTTTAAAATTTTCTACGCATCACCAAGATCAATCTATGGAGTCATCTAGCAACGAGTGAGAGGGGAGTGTATCTACATACCCTTGTAGATCGCGAGCGGAAGCGTTCAAGAGAACGGGGTTGATGGAGTCGTACTCGTCGTGATCCAAATCACCGATGACCGAGCGCCGAACGGACGGCACCTCCGCGTTCAACACACGTACGGAGCAGAGACGTCTCCTCCTTCTTGATCCAGCAAGGGGGGAGGAGAGGTTGATGGAGATCCAGCAGCACGACGGTGTGGTGGTGGAAGCAGCGGGATTTCAGCAGGGCTTCGCCAAGCGCTACTGGAGGAGGAAGAGGTGTCACGGGAGGGAGAGGGAGGCGCCAGGGGCTGATCTCTTTCTCCCATGCACCTCCCCACTATATATAGGGGTGGAGGGGGCTGGTTTCTTGCCCTCCAAGTCCATTGGGGCGTTGGCAAAGGTGGAAGGAAAGAAATCCCATCCTTTCCCTTCCCCACCGATTGTTATCCCCCTTTTTTAGGGATCTTGATCTTATCCCTTCGGGATATGATCTTATTCCTTCTAAGGGGGAATCTTGGTGCGCCTTGACTAGGGGTGTGGGGCCTTGCCCCCACTACCCACGTTCATGTGGGTCCCCCCATGCAGGTGGGCCCCACTCCGGAACCTTCTAGAACCTTCTCGGTACAATACCGAAAAATCCCGAACATTTTCCGGTGGCCAAAATAGGACTTCCCATATATAAATCTTTACCTCCGGACCATTCCGGAACTCCTCGTGACGTCCAGGATCTCATCCGAGACTCCGAACAACCTTCGGGTTACCGCATACTAATATCTCTATAACCCTAGCGTCACCGAACCTTAAGTGTGTAGACCCTACGGGTTCGGGAGACACGCAGACATGACCGAGACGACTCTCCGGTCAATAACCAGCAGCGGGATCTGGATACCCATGTTGGCTCCCACATGCTCCTCGATGATCTCATCGGATGAACCACGATGTCGAGGATTCAATCAATCCCGTACGCAATTCCCTTTGTCTATCGGTACGATACTTGCCCGAGATTCGATCGTCGGTATCTCGATACCTTGTTCAATCTCGTTACCGGCAAGTCTCTTTACTCGTTTCCGTAACACATCATCCCGTGAACAACTCCTTGATCACATTGAGCTCATTATGATGATGTCCTACCGAGTGGGCCCAGAGGTACCTCTCCGTTACATGGAGTGACAAATCCCAGTCTCGATTCGTGCCAACCCACCAGATACTTTCGGAGATACCCGTAGTGCACCTTTATAGCCACCCAGTTACGTTGTGACGTTTGGTGCACCCAAAGCACTCCTACGGTATCCGGGAGTTGCACAATCTCATGGTCTAAGGAAAAGTTACTTGACATTGGAAAAGCTTTAGCAAACGAACTACACGATCTAGTGCTAGGCTTAGGATTGGGTCTTGTCCATCACATCATTCTCCTAATGATGTGATCCCGTTATCAATGACATCCAATGTCCATGGTCAGGAAACCGTAACCATCTATTGATCAACGAGCTAGTCAACTAGAGGCTTACTAGGGACATGTTGTGGTCTATGTATTCACACATGTATTACGATTTCCGGATAACACAATTATAGCATGAATAACAGACAATTATCATGAACAAGGAAATATAATAATAACCATTTTATTATTGCCTCTAGGGCATATTTCCAACAAAAACTTTTGGTGAAATTCCAATTTCAATCGGTTCCAATCCCAAGCTCCAATATCATCACATAGCCTATACCATGTCAATGCCTTTCCCCCCAAAGATAAAGGGAAAACCTTCTTCTTGACTTCATCTCCGGGTAAACCTGCAAGCTTAAATAAACCACAAACTTCATCCACATAGATTAGGTGCATATCAAGATGTAGTGTTCCATCTCCTGCATAAGGATTAGCTAGCAGTTTCTCTATCATACCCGAAGGAATTTCATAACCAATATTTTCAGTAGGTTGATAACCCACAAGTATAGGGGATCGTTTATAGCCTTTTTTGATAAATAAGAGTGTTGAACCCAACGAGGAGCTAAAGGTAGAACAAGTATTCCCTCAAGTTCTATCGACCACCGATAGAACTCTACGCACACTTTAACATTTGCTTTACCTAGAACAAGTATGAAACTATTTTGTAGGTATGATGCTAGAGCTACTTTGGAAGAATAAAACTAGACATAAATTGCAAGATAATAAATTTAGTAGCTTAGTAGAAAGGTTTTTGTCACACAAGAAAGTTATTTGTCCCTAGATGATCGATAACTAAACCGTTAATCATTATTGCAATTTTATATGAGGGAGAGGCATAAGCTAACATACTTTCCGTACTTGGATCATATGCACTTACGATTGGAACTCTAGCAAGCATCCGCAACTACCAAAGATCATCAAGGTAAAACCCAACTATAGCATTAAGTATCAAGTCCTGTTTATCCCATATGCAACAACCCCCTTACTTGGTAAGCTTCTGTCACTCTAGCCACCCACCATAAGCGAATCATGAATGTATTGCAACACCCTACAGCGGGGATCCCTCATGTTTGCGTGACACAGAGGGCACCAAAATAAAATATACAACTCAAACCAATCATGATCATCAATCAACCCATAGGACAAAACAGATCTACTCAAACATCATAGGATAACCACATACCATTGGATAATAATATATAGTGTTGAGCACCATGTTTAAGTAGAGAATTGCTGTGGGAATAGAGAGGTTACACCGCTGCATAGAGGAGGATAAATTTGCTGTTGACGGTACCAAGATTGTTGGTGTAGATCGCCGTCACGATCCTTGCCCCGGCGGCACTCCGGCGTCGCAGGGAGAGAGGGGGAGAGAGCCCCCGTCCTTCTTCTTCTCCTTCCTTGACCTCCCCTAGATGGGAGTAGGGTTTCCCCTCTGGTCCATGGACTGCATGGCAGCGGAGGGGCGACAGCCCCTCCGAGATTGGATCTATCTCTCTGTTCCTGTTTTCTGGCCCTTAACCATTTCTTAAATTCCCGGAGATCCGTAACTCCGATCGGGTTGAAATTTTTACATGACTATTCCATAAATTATCTTTCTTGCGCCCGAATAAGAGCCCCAACCGACTTACCGGGTGCCCACTAGGCACCACCGCGCGCCGGGGGGTGCTGGCGCGCCCTGGTGGTTAGTGGAGGCTGTGGGCCTCCGTTTACGTTGATTCCACCTCCATAAATTCACATACGTTCCAAAAAAATCTCCGTAAAGTTTTATCGCGTTTGGACTTTGTTTGATATGGATATTCTAAGAAACAGAAAACATGCAACAAACAGGAACTGGCACTGGGCACTAGATCAATATATTAGTCCCAAAAATAATATAAAATGTTGCCATAAGTATATAAAAGATGTATAATATTGGCATGGAACGGTCAAAAATAGATACGACGGAGCCGTATTGTAACACCCCATGTATTAAGCTACAGTGATCACCCTTTTGATTATGCCATGTCATCATGATCAACAGTGCTTAATCATCATTAGTATCATATATCTTTTCAAATTCAAATTCAAATGGAAATTCAAACTGAAAGTGGAAAATAAAAGTTGTTCAAATCAGAATCTAAAATGTTCATTAAATGCAAAATATTCCAGAGACCATTCTAAAATTCTAACCAATAATTAATAAATTAATTAGGTGGCTCTAACATTACCAAAACAACAAGGATTAATACATTTTATTTAACACAAAATTTGTGTGAACTCCATTCGTCTCCAAACCAATTTTTGGCAGTAGCATATAATGCATAACATTTAATGGTACAGATCTTCTAATTTGCTAAAGCCATTTGGTGGCCTAACTTTTTGCAAAACAGAAAATAAATAAAAGAAAAAGACAAAAAGAAAACAAAAGAGAAAATAAAAAGAACCCCACCCCCAACTGGGCCTCGGCCCAGTAGGCCACCAGGCCGCCAGGCCAGCCCAGCTGCGCCTGCATAACCCCCCCCCCCACCCCCAAAACCCTAACCCCCACCTGATCCCCTCTCACTCCTCCGCTCCCTCCCCGATCTGGATCGGGCACTGCCGCCGCGCCCCGCCGCCGTACACCGTCGCTCGTCGCCGCCCGAGCCCCCCCCCCAACGCCACGACATCGTTTCGCTGCCCGACCCGACTGCCGCTGGACCCACCCCCTCTCGCCGGATGCCTTCACCGGACCGCTTCGTCCCTCAGCTCCTCCTCGCCGGCTCCACCAACCCTCGCCGCCCATCTTCCCTCCATCGCCGGTGAGGCCCGTGGCCTCCACTCCCCTCCTCTCTGCCCGTGGTCACCGCCGGCGCCTCGGCGCCCGCTTGCTTGCGCGCTCGCACCCCGCGTGCCCGCTGCTGCGCACCGTGCGCACCTCCCCTGCACGCCCCTGCCCGCTAGCTCGCGCGGCCGGCTGTGCCTGTCGCTGCTCGCACCTCCTGCCGCTGATGTGCTGCTGCTTACCTGCGGCCACCCCGCCGAGCCCGCCAACGCGCGTGCACGTCGCCCGCCTCGCACCCGCTCGTCCACCCGCACCCCCCCGGCTCGTTCCCCCTCGCTTGTCGTGGCCTCACCACCCTCCGCCGGCACAGCTCGCCGCGCCGCCCTACTCCGGCCGTGGCCGTGGCCGCCAGCGCCGGGCCGCGCGCCCGCCCCATGCGCTCATTGCCGCAGCGCCCTCACGGGAGATGCCCGTAACCCGTGCTCCCGCTAAGGGCCCCCCTGGGCCTATGACACGAGGGGCCCGCCCCCAAAATGAAATAAAAAAAATATTTATATATATATAATAATAATAATTAACCTAATTAACTCTGTTAGTTTAAAACTAATTAAGATTAATTAACCTAATTGGCTAATTAACCTAATTAACTACTGTTAATTAATTAAGCAGTCGCTGACAGGTGGGACCCACTGGTCCTGTTGACCGCTGATGTCACTGTGATGTCATGCTGACGTCACAGTTACTGTTTCGGATAATGTCGGAATTAAATGATTAAATAAATTCCAGAAATTGCTAAAATCTTTAGAAAATCATATTAAATAATCCGTAACTCCGATGAAAATACTTTGTACATGAAAGTTGCTCAGAACGACGAGACGAATCCGAATACGCGGTCCGTTCGTCCGTCACACGTCTCTAGCTACCCGAACATGGAACCGTTCCTCTCCGGTCATCTGACTGACAAATGTCCGGAACCGGGAAAACATTCTCGGATGTTTTCCCTCTTCACCTATATCATGTAGCACCACGTCAGAACACCCCTAGCTCTGCGTAATGTCAAGTCATGCTCATGTTTGCTCTGTATTTATTGTTTCCTCTCCCTCTTCTCTCTCGTTAGACCCCGAGGCAGTTCCCCGAGACCGACGCAACTCAGGAGCCCAACGCCACCATTGACGACCTTGCCCTTGCCGCCGAGCAACCAGGCAAGCCCCCCCTTTTGAGTATACCGATATCGCCCATTCTAATTTCTCATGCTTGCATTAGAATTGCTGCTGCTACTGCTTTACCTATTCTGATGCATAGCCTGTTTATTGTAACCTGCTGTTGATAATTACCTGCATATCCTAAACTGCTTAGTATAGGCTGGGTAGAGACCTATCAGTGACCCCACTTATCCCGATTGCCCCGCTGGATTATCCGAAGACCCGATCAACGGGATTGAAGACCAGGCCCCGGCACCGCACCTCACCCCCTTAGTTGTGACGATACTGCAGCGTTACCACCGAGTGCCGAGGGTGATACCTCGTGTAGCACTTCTGATGTTAACTCTGTAGAGTAGCTATTCGGTCATGGTCATCGAGGGTGATTCCTCCTTCACCGCTTCCGATAACGACGCCGTCGTACAACACCTCAAGTGTGAACCCAGCGAGGGTGATTCCTCCGAGTTCACCTTGACGGATACATCAAGTGGGAATTCAACGAGGGTGATACCTCGGATTCCTCTGATGTTATGGACACACGGATACTTGGACTTTACACTGTTACTTGGATAGGCGGGTCGACCCTGAGGGGTACCCGCATGCGCCTGAGAGGCGAGTGTTGTGAAGACAGGTGCCTGTATGGCGCCCGAGTGAAGAATACGAGGCGTGGCCGGGCATTCTTGGCCCTTGCCGCAAGTCATCGAGACGGGACGACGGGGTCACATCTTTCGTGAGTCTCTGCTCGTTACCGCAAGCCCAAGGTACTAACGGTTTGGATATTTGATCTGAGTGGGCCTCTGGCCCGATAGCACTAACCACCACGTGGGCATAGTATGGGCGTTCTGCATCGTATGCATCAGCCGAAAACTCTGACAAACGTCCAGTTCAGCAGTGCGGCATGGAGTGATTGGCGCCATTCACGACAGAGGTGGTGCTTGGATCTAAGCCATGTGCGCAATGACCCGGAGGGCGAGGGGCGATGGCCCAAGACCCCCTTGCGCTTAGGATGTATACCGGCGGGGACCTCTCTGCTGAGCTCTAGGTAGGGCTATGGTGTGTCGTTTGGCCGAGGCCGGGCATGACCCGGAAAAGTGTGCTCGGCCAGAGTTAAGCGAGCGTGGTGGGTAAGTTGGTGCACCCATGCAGGGAAGAAAACTTCTATCGATAGCCTGTCCTACGGTAACGGACATTCGGAGTTGTATCCTGATTGATACAATTTAGAAATGGATACTTGGATACTATGGCTCTAGGATTGCTTCTCGCAGGGAGTCGAGAAGGGATCTCAGGACGAGGTTGATGACTGTATGGCTCTGGGATTGCTTTCTCGTAGGGAGTCGAGAAAGGATCTCTGGGTGAGGTTGAGACTTAATGATACTGCTACATTATATTGTACTGTCTACACTCTTCTAATGCTGCAAGACCACTGAAGATGCTAGTCTTCGATAGGACTAGGCCTTCTCTCTATTCTGGCATTTCTGCAGCCCAGTCCACATATACAGCCTTCCCTTGAAAATGTTGCATATGTAGTGTAGATCCTTGCTTGCTGAGTACTCCTGAGTACTCACGGTTGCTTTGTTTTCCTTTTCTCCCCATATCAGTTTGATGTGACCAAGATGACGGAGCCCCTGAGACAGATGCCCCATCCATCGACTACTACTACTACCCCGAGGATGGATGCTACTACGAGTTGACTGACGACCACGAGTAGGATCGGAGGGTCCCAGGCAGGAGGCCTGCGCCTTTCGATCATAGTGATTTATTTTGCCCCGCCTTTCTAAAGGCCTTTCTGTTTCTCTTTTAATATCTGTACTCAAATATCTGATGCTTCCGCTGTCGCTTGTACGCAAGCTTATGTATTCGAGCCCTCGAGGCCCCTGGCTTGTAATATAAAGCTTGTATGACTTTATTTATGTTTTTAGAGTTGTGTTGTGATATCTTCCCGTGAGTCCTTAGGCTTGATCGTGTGCATTTGCGTGTATGATTAGTGCACGATTGAGCTGGGGGCGTCACAAGTTGGTATCAGAGCCGACTGCCTCTAGGAACCCCCTTTCCAACTCCTTGGCCGAAGTTGAGTCTAGTGGACCAAAACTGTTTTGCTAACTTGGTTGTGTGGCTTACGGGCCCATGTCGCCAATTGGGTGGTATTAGTATCTTTTATTCCTTATCTTTACTCTAGGACTCTGATCTCTCTTCTATTCGGGTTAAAAAATTTACTAACTCCAACATTAGGTTCTCGTGATCACATCCACCCGGTGTTCTGAAATTCCCCCCTTTCTTCAAGATTGTGGGCCAGGTTCTGCTTGCAGGATCCTCTTATCGAGGGCACCCTCTGTTTCACTTGCAGATTCCTCGCTCCAATAGTTTTCTCCGATGTTGATGTAGCCTTTGCTATGTCTCGTTGTGTACTTCCTTGCCGCGAGTCTGCGCGCCGCCTAGATGTCTAGCCTTTCCCTTTCAACTCTCATAATGCCGGATTGTAACTGAGGCTATGTGTGGCTTTGAATGTCTGGTGCGAATATGATGAAGTATCTATGCCACTTCCTTCTGTTGTGCGTGTTACTTCATGAATCATTCCATACATCTGTAGTTTTACTTGCTAAACTGCCCCCTGTTGAATTGGCAGGATGGCTGACGATCCTCCACCTCCACCCTATATTGCCGCAATGATGCAGCAGTTTGAACTGAACCGTCAGGTTAGGACTGGGATATTGGCTCAGTTCCCAAACCAGAATACTCAGCAACAGTCTGCTCCAATAACTCTGCCGGAATTCGTGCGCCTCAATCCGTCCACTTTTCGCAGCTCGACTGATCCAATGGATGCTGATGATTGGCTCCGTGACATTGCCTTTCAGATGAAGTCGGCCAATGTTATCCCTGACAGCTACGTCACCTATGCGACGTATCACCTGAGGGGATCAGCTGCTCAATGGTGGGAAAACCACAAGGGTATGTTGCCTGCTGAAACAATAACCACTTGGCAGGAATTTCAGTCAGCTTTTCGTGCACGGTACGTTCCTCAAGGTCTGATGGACCAGAAGAAGCAGGAGTTCCGCAAACTCTCACAGGGCACAATGACTGTGGATGAATATCAGAAGAAATTTCTCGAACTATCCCGCTATGCTGAAGGTGACATCGACACTGACACTCGCAAGCAGGAGAAATTCCGTGAAGGACTACGTACTGATATAAAACTTGCACTTGTTGTCCATGATTTCACAGACTTTGCAACGCTTGTCAGCAAATCTTTCCAAGTTGAAACAGCTCTGACTGAATGCCAGGAGTCGCTCAAGCGCACTCGTGATGTTGGTTCGTCTTCGGGTCGACCTGTTCAGAAATGTCGAGTCTGGATCCCTCACAATGTTCATCATCGACCTGCTCCAACACCAAGGCCGTCATATGCTGCACCTCGTCTACCTTCACCACCAAAACAACTGAACATTGCAAGTGGACATCCCAATGTTGGTGTTTCTCCCCATAATGATGGTCTGTGCCACCAGTGTGGACAGCCAGGACACCGTACTATCAACTGCTATCAGAGTCAGCATCAACACGCATCACGTTCTTCTGCTGGTTGCAGGAAGAGCCGTCGAAAACATCCTGCTAGGAACGTTGAAACCAGACTACCTGCTAGTCAACTTGTTCATGTCAACCAAGTCAACATTGAAGAAGCTCGACAGGACCCCAAGATTGTGATGGGCACCCTTCTAGTGAATTCAATCCCAGCTTCAGTCCTCTTTGATTCTGGAGCATCGCACTCCTTCATGTCCGAAAGTTTTGCGCGAAGCCATGATATACCTTTCGAGGAGATGTCCACCCCATTAGTAATCCAATCACCTGGGGCTAATTGGCAAACTACCATGGTAAGCCACGGTAACCACATTGTGATCGGAGGATTGATGTTCCCCGTTTCACTCATTGCTCTCAAGACCTCCAACATAGACATTATTCTGGGTATGGACTGGTTGAAGCCTTATAAAGCTTTGATTGATTGTGCCACTGAATCGGTCCGGCTCACTCACCCTTCTGGCCAGAAAGTACAATACTCAGCTCGAATAGCTCAGGATGCTGAGAGCCAGATATATGTTCTAAATGCATTGAACGCTTCACCTCTTGAAGGCATCGAGAACGTTCCAGTCGTTCGTCATTTCCAAGATGTATTTCCAGAAGAACTTCCAGGAATACCCCCTGCTAGAGCTGTCGAGTTTGCCATCGACTTGAAACCTGGCACAAGTCCTATTGCGAAGCGCCTTATAAGATGCCTCCGCATCATCTTCTCGAGCTTAAGGAAGAAATCGACACGTCACTTAAGAAAGGTTTCATCTGTCCCAGTTCCTCTGCTTGGGGAGCACCTTCACTCTTCGTTAAGAAGAAGGATGGAACTAACCGATTGGTTCAGGATTATCAGCCCATTAACCAAGCCACAATCCAGAACAAATATCCGCTTCCTCGGATCAATGATTTGTATGATCAACTTGCCGGTTCCTCAGTATTCTCTATACTTGATTTGAGGTTGGGATATCATCAGATCCGTGTTCGTGAAGAGGATATTCCGAAGACTGCATTTGTTACTCGCTATGGCTCTTACGAGTACACTGTCATGTCATTTGGCCTAACAAATGCTCTAGCCACATTCTCCCGTCTGATGAATTACATCTTCATGGATTACCTCGACAAGTCCGTCGTGGTTTATCTAGATGATATTCTAGTCTATTCAAAGAATAAGGAAGAACATGCCGAACACCTCCGTCTTGTACTGGAAAGGCTCCGAGAACACCAGTTGTATGCCAAGTATTCCAAATGTGAATTCTAGCTTTCTGAAGTAACTTACCTTGGTCATGTGATTTCCAAGGATGGAATTGCTGTTAACCCAGAACGAGTTCAGGCTATTCTTGACTGGACTCCTCCGAAGAACATCAAGCAAGTGAGAAGTTTTCTCGGCCTTGCAAGCTATTGCCGTCGATTTGTCGAGAACTTTTCCAAGATTGCTAAGCCCCTGACTGATCTGCTTCACAACGGCGTTAAATTTGAATGGACAAAAAAATGTCAGGAAAGTTTCCAGACACTCAAATACAAGCTGACATCTGCCCCAGTACTATCTCCTCCAGATACCCGCAAAGACTTTGTGATTTATTGTGACGCATCCTGTGAAGGATTAGGCTGTGTCCTAATGCAAGAGCGTAAAGTGATTGCTTATGGCTCTCGTCAGTTGCGCCCACATGAAGAGAATTATCCGGTACATGATTTCGAACTAGCTGCTGTCATCTATGCACTACAGTTGTGGCGACATTACCTTCTTGGTAATCGTTGCGAGATATACACGGATCATAAAAGCCTGAAGTACTTGTTCACTCAACCATCTCTAAACCTCCGTCAGCAAAGATGGATGGAGGCCATTGCAAACTATGATTTGGGTATTTCCTATACCCCTAGCAAGGCTAACATGATGGCTGATGCCTTAAGCCGCAAGTCCTATTGCGACAACCTCATGGTTAGGCGAGCTCAACCTCGTCTTTATGAAGAATTGTGCAAGCTGAATCTGCGTATTGTTCCACAGGGCTCTTTAAATAACCTTGTGATACAACCAGATCTTGAGAAAGCTGTTAAGAATGCGCAAGCTAAGGATGCTGAAGTTGATCTCATGAAGAAAGACCTTCACCTTGTAAAGTATAGGGATTTCTCGCTGTCTGAAGATGGAACCTTGTATTTCAGGAACCGCATTGTGGTACCTCGCTTCGAACTCATGACTGACAAGGTCATGAAGGAGGCACATGATACCCCGCTGTCTATTCATCCGGGTAGCACCAAGATGTATCGTGATCTCCGTCAAAGGTACTGGTGGTCTAGAATGAAGCAAGACATTGCTCGTTATGTTGCTGAATGTGATGTGTGTCGTCGTGTTAAAGCAGAACATCAGAAGCCTGCTGGAATTCTGCAATCACTTCCTATTCCTCTATGGAAATGGGATAAGGTTCAGATGGATTTCGTTACAGGACTTCCCAGGTCACAGAAGGGTCATGATGCTATTCTTGTCGTCGTCAACCAACTTTCTAAAGTTGCACATTTTCTGCCCGTCAAGGAAACTATCACTGCTAGCCAGTTAGCAGAGTTGTATATCTCTAGAATTGTATCACTCCACGGTATTCCGAAGGAGATCAGTTCGGACCGTGGCGGTCTTTTCACCTCAAAGTTCTGTGAAAGTTTCCAAATAGCTATGGGAACTCATATTACCTGGAGTTCAGCTTATCACCCCCAATCCCAAGGCCAAGTCGAGCGAGTCAACCAAGTGCTTGAAGACATGCTTCGGACTTGTGTTATTTCTTTCGGCAAGAAGTGGGAAGAATCTCTTCCTTATGCGGAATTCTCATATAACAACAGCTATCAAGCCAGCTTGAAAATGGCTCCCTTTGAAGTTCTATATGGACGTAAGTGTCGAACCCCTCTGAATTGGTCAGAAACTGGGGAACGACCACTCGTGGGTCCGGATATTATTCAACACGCCGAAGAACAAGTCCGTATTGTCCGGGAAAATCTCAAGGCGGCTCAGGACCACCAGAAGAGCAACTATGATCGCAAACGACGGGGTTTGACTTATCAACCTGGTGATCAGGCTTATCTGCGAGTCACCCCGATGAAAGGCACTCACCGTTTTGGAATCAAGGGCAAGTTAGCTCCACGCTACATTGGTCCTTTCCGCATTGTTGCAAGACGTGGTCAAGTGGCGTATAAATTGGAATTGCCACCGCAATTCTCTCATATCCACGACGTCTTCCATGTGTCGCAACTTCGTAAATGCTTCAAGGAATCTCCGCACCGAGCAGTGGATCACGAGATGCTCGAATTGCATGATGATCTTTCATATAAGGAGCATTCGATCCGCATTCTCGATGAAGCTGAACGTTGGACCCGTCAGAAGGTTACCAAGTTCCTCAAGGTGCAGTTGTCAAATCATACTGAAGATGAAGCCACTTGGGAACGCGAGGATAATCTTCGTGCGGAATACCCCGAACTTTTCCCTTCTACCTCTTAATTCTCGGGACGAGAATTCTTGTTAGTGGAGGAGACTTGTAACACCCCATGTATTAAGCTACAGTGATCACCCTTTTGATTATGCCATGTCACCATGATCAACAGTGCTTAATCATCATTAGTATCATATATCTTTTCAAATTCAAATTCAAATGGAAATTCAAACTGAAAATGGAAAATAAAAGTTGTTCAAATCAGAATCTAAAATGTTCATTAAATGACAAATATTCCAGAGACCATTCTAAAATTGTAACCAATAATTAATAAATTAATTAGGTGGCTCTAACAATACCAAAATAGCAAGGATTAATAAATTTTATTTAACACAAAATTTGTGTGAACTCCATTTGTCTCCAAACCAATTTTTGGCAGTAGCATATAATGCATAACATTTAATGGTACAGATCTTCTAATTTGCTAAAGCCAATTGGTGGCCTAACTTTTTGCAAAACAGAAAATAAATAAAAGAAAAAGATAAAAAGAAAACAAAAGAAAAAATAAAAAGAACCCCCCCCCCAACTGGGCGTCAGCCCAGCAGGCCACCAGGCTAGCCCAGCTGCGCCTGCATAACCCCCTCCCCACCCCCGAAACCCTAACCCCCACCCGATCCCCTCTCACTCCCCCGCTCCCTCCCCGATCTGGATCGAGCGCTGCCGCCACGCCCCGCCGGCGTACACCATCGCTCGTCGCCGCCCGAGCCCCCCCCCCCAACGCCGGACATCGTCTGCCGCCCGACCCTGCGCTCGGACCCCCCCCCCCCTGCCGGACAGCCTTCCGCCGAACCGCTCTCCATCGAGCTCCTCCTCGCCGGCTCCACCAACCCTCGCCGCCCATCTTCCCTCCATCGCCGGTGAGGCCCGTGGCCTCCACTCCCCTCCTCTCTGCCCGTGGTCACCGCCAGCGCCTCGGCGCCCGCTTGCGTGCGCGCTCGCACCCCGCGTGGCCGCTGCTGCGCACCGTGCGCGCCTCCCCTGCACGCCCCTGCCCGCTAGCTTGCGCGGCCGGTCGTGCCTGTCGCCGCTCGCACCTCCTGCCGCTGATGTGCTGCTGCTCACCTGCGGCCACCCCACCGTGCCCGCCACCGCGCGCGCACGCCGCCCGCCTCGCACCCGCTCGTCCACCCGCGCCCCCCCGGCTCGTTCCCCCTCGCTTGCCGTGGCCTCACCACCCTCCGCCGGCGCAGCTCGTCGCGCCGCCCTGCTCCTGCCGTGGCCGTGGCCGCCGGCGCCGGGCCGCGCGCCCGCCACATGCGCTTGTTGCCGCAGTGCCCTCACGGGCGATGCCCGTAACCCGCGCCCCCCTGGGCCTATGACACGAGGGGCCCGCCCCCAAAATGAAATAAAAAAAATATTTATATATATAATAATAATAATTAAAATAATTAATTAATTAACCTAATTAACTCTGTTAGTTTAAAACTAATTAAGATTAATTAACCTAATTGGCTAATTAACTACTGTTAATTAATTAAGCAGTCGCTGACAGGTGGGACCCACTGGTCCTGTTGACCGCTGACGTCACTGTGATGTCATGCTGACGTCACAGTGACTGTTTCGGATAATGTCGGAATTAAATGATTAAATAAATTCCAGAAATTGCTAAAATCTTTAGAAAATCATATTAAATAATCCGTAACTCCGATGAAAATACTTTGTACATGAAAGTTGCTCAGAACGATGAGACGAATCCGAATGCGCGGTCCGTTCGTCCGTCACACATCTCTAGCTACCCGAACATGGAACCGTTCCTCTCCGGTCATCTGACTGACAAATGTCCGGAACCGGGAAAACATTCCCGGATGTTTTCCCTCTTCACCTATATCATGTAGCACCACGTCAGAACACCCCTAGCTCTGCGTAATGTCAAGTCATGCTCATGTTTGCTCTGTATTTATTGTTTCCTCCCCCTCTTCTCTCTCGTTAGACCCCGACGTAGTTCCCCGAGACCGACACAACTCAGGAGCCCAACGCCACCATTGACGACCTTGCCCTTGCCGCCGAGCAACCAGGCAAGCCCCCCCTCTTGAGCATACCGATATCGCCCATTCTAATTTCTCATGCTTGCATCAGAATTGCTGCTGCTAGTGCTTTACCTATTCTGATGCATAGCCTGTTTATTGTAACCTGCTGTTGATAATTACCTGCATATCCTAAACTGCTTAGTATAGGCTAGGTAGAGACCTATCAGTGACCCCACTTATCCCGATTGCCCCGCTGGATTATCCAAAGACCCGATCAACGGGATTGAAGACCAGGCCCCGGCACCGCACCTCACCCCCTTAGTTGTGACGATACTGCAGCGTTACCACCGAGTGCCGAGGGTGATACCTCGTGTAGCACTTCTGATGTTAACTCTGTAGAGTAGCTATTCGGTCATGGTCATCGAGGGTGATTCCTCCTTCGCCGCTTCCGATAACGACGCCGTCGTACAACACCTCAAGTGTGAACCCAGCGAGGGTGATTCCTCCGAGTTCACCTTGACGGATACATCGAGTGGGAATTCAACGAGGGTGATACCTCGGATTCCTCTGATGTTATGGACACACGGATACTTGGACTTTACACTGTTACTTGGATAGGCGGGTCGACCCTGAGGGGTACCCGCGTGCGCCTGAGAGGCGAGTGTTGTGAAGACGGGTGCCTGTATGGTGCCCGAGTGAAGAATACGAGGCGTGGCCGGGCATTCTTGGCCCTTGCCGCAAGTCCTTGAGACAGGGCGATGGGGTCACATCTTTCGTGAGTCTCTGCTCGTTACCGCAAGCCCAAGGTACTAACGGTTTGGATATTTGATCTGAGTGGGCCTCTGGCCCGATAGCACTAACCACCACGTGGGCATAGTATGGGCGTTCTGCATCATATGCATCAGCCGAAAGCTCAGACAGACATCCAGTTCAGCAGTGCGGCATGGAGTGATTGACGCCATTCACGACAGAGGTGGTGCTTGGATCTGAGCCATGTGCGCAACGACCCGGAGGGCGAGGGGCGATGGCCCAAGACCCCCTTGCGCTTAGGATGTAGACCGGCGGGGACCTCTCTGCTGAGCTCTAGGTAGGGCTGCAGTGTGTCATTTGGCCGAGGCCGGGCATGACCCGGAAAAGTGTGCCCGGCCAGAGTTAAGCGAGCGTGGTGGGTAAGTTGGTGCACCCCTGCAGGGAAGAAAACTTCTATCGATAGCCTGTCCTACGGTAACGGACACTCAAAGTTGTATCCTGATTGATACAATTTAGAAATGGATACTTGGATACTATGGCTCTGGGATTGCTTCTCGCAGGGAGTCGAGAAGGGATCTCA
The DNA here is from genome assembly GCA_011799875.1 of Thinopyrum elongatum. Classification (NCBI taxonomy): domain Eukaryota; kingdom Viridiplantae; phylum Streptophyta; class Magnoliopsida; order Poales; family Poaceae; genus Thinopyrum; species Thinopyrum elongatum. Next base: position 148,671,838 of record CM022298.1, read on the forward strand.
GGATGAGGTTGATGACTGTATGGCTCTGGGATTGCTTTCTCACAGGGAGTCGAGAAAGGATCTCTAGGTGAGGTTGAGACTTAATGATACTGCTACATTATATTGTACTGTCTACACTCTTCTAATGCTGCAAGACCACTAAAGATGCTAGTCTTCGATAGGACTAGGCCTTCTCTCTATTCTGGCATTTCTGCATATGTAGTGTAGATCCTTGCTTGCTGAGTACTCCTGAGTACTCACGGTTGCTTTGTTTTCCTTTTCTCCCCATATCAGTTTGACGTGACCAAGATGACGGAGCCCCTGAGACAGATGCCCCGTCGATCGACTACTACTACTACCCCGAGGATGGATGCTACTACGAGTTGACTGACGACCAGGAGTAGGATCGGAGGGTCCCAGGCAGGAGGACTGCACCTTTCAATCGTAGTGTTTTATTTTGCCCCGCCTTTCTAAAGGCCTTTCTGTTTCTCTTTTAATATCTGTACTCAGATATCTGATGCTTCCGCTGACGCTTGTACGCAAGCTTATGTATTCGAGCCCTCGAGGCCCCTGGCTTGTAATATAAAGCTTGTATGACTTTATTTATGTTTTTAGAGTTGTGTTGTGATATCTTCCCGTGAGTCCTTAGGCTTGATCTTGTGCATTTGCGTGTATGATTAGTGCACGATTGAGCTAGGGGCGTCACACGTATCAGCATCCCCAAGCTTAATTCCTGCTCGTCCTCGAGTAGGTAAATGATAAGAAGGATAATTTTTGATGTGGAATGCTACCTAGCATAATCTTGAAGATATGTCTAATCATGGCATGAATATTAAGACACGAGTGATTCAAAGCAATAGTCTATAATTTGACATAAAGACAGTAATACTCAGGCATCCCAACAAACAATCATGTCTTTCAAAATATCAATGCTAAAGAACGCTATCCCTACAAAATCATGTAGTCTTGTCATGCTCCAGCTTCTTAACACAAAGTATTTATCATGCACAACCCCGATGACAAGCCGAGCAATTGGTTCATACTTTTTAATGTGTTTCAGCTTTTTCAACCCCCACGCAATACATGAGCGCAAGCCATGGACATAGCACTATTGGTGGAATAGAGTATGATGATAGGGGTAAACATAGAGAAGACAAAAAAGTAAGAAAGTCTCACATCAGCGCGGCTAATCAACGGGCTATGGAGATGCCCATCAATTGATATCAATGCGAGGAGTAGGGATTGCCATGCAATGGATGCACTAAGAGCTATAAGTGTATGAAAGCTCAATTTGAAAACTAAGTGGGTGTGCATCCAACTTGCTTGCTCATGAAGACCTTGGGCATTTGAGGAAGCCCATCATCGGAATATACAAACCAAGTTCTATAATGAAAAACATAGGAGACTCTGTACATGAAAAACATGGTGCTACTTTGAAGCACAAGTATGGGGAAGAGCACATTGCACAAAGAGCGGAGAGCATAGAGCAGCACGGCAGCAATGACACGAGTAGTTTTTACCCAGGTCCGGGCCGCCACGAGCCGTAAAACCCTACTCCTGCTTTGGTGGATTGATGAGAGGACCGTGGTGGAGACGCAACGCTCTAGCCCGGCAAGGTCGCCTTGGGACAGGAGCAGCTGCGCGCGTATGAGGGTATAGGGGCCCTCCTTTTATAGGTCAAAGGGTTACCACAATGGCAAAACGGTCATTATCCAGTGATTATATAGCCACAGTGCTATCGTACATAACTCTGGCAGTTAGGACAAAGTGCATTAAATGCACCGCTTAATGTCACGTCGCAGATGCCGCCCGGGAAGCCTTACCGCGCCGTCTTGGTCATCTCGTGTCTGCCTGTGCGACACGCATCCGGACAGGTGTCACACAAGGGTAATCTTCTCTCCAAACAGCTGCCACGCGCTAAATGGCAGCCACTTAACCACCTGGGGGCTCAACACTGCACTGATAGATGACTTGCGTCATGGTGAGGTGAAGCGGTGGCGCTTTGGTGGGGTAGTCCGCCCTCGGCGTCCCCGGCAAGCCTGCCGGGGGAGTCTTGAGACTTGTCTTTGGGGTAACCTCGACCCCGCCAGGCGCGCCTCCCCGGCAAGGGAGGTTTTTCCTTAGTGGTATCTTGCTCATTTGGTTGGTCTTGGTCTTCTTGATCCGCCCTTTGATTTCTCAAAGGGCTACCTCTTCTGCTTGGCCTCGTCCTAGAGACTTGGCGCTGTCGTGGTGGAGGCCTGCCGTCCGTGCACAAGTCAGGGGAAACACACACCCCTGTTTGTGTACCCCGACAGAAGCCCCCGGGCCTGAGCCATACGTGTCGCCGGGCACATTGGGTTAGACTCCAAACAGTGCACGGACACGTGCCGAGGGAACGTTGCGCGTGCAGCGGTTCGTCATGATGACCAACTAACCAACATCCACTCCACGTAATTACCGCGGTTCGTGGGGTCGTGGGACTTATATGTAGGCTTGTCTTCATTTCTTCTCTTCGAGACCAGGTCCACGGCAAGAACCCTGTAGCTTAGTGAAGAGGAAAACAATGTTACATGTGCCCTGATCTACATGATCATGCTATGCTCATGTTATGCTTATGCATGCATGCAAGTTTTAGGGGCCCCCAGTGCTTCGTTCATTCATCTATTGCTCAGGGTCTACGCCTGGTTTTGTACAAAGGGTTACATACAACATCGGCAAGGCTTGTACAAAAGGGTGGCTGCCGGGCAGGGCCCTACAGCCGCACCTTACAGGTAGAACTTACGGAGATGCTCAATGTTCCATGAGTTTTGCAACTGAATGCCATCTCTGGTCTCCAGACGGACTGCGCCGGGTCTGGTGACTCGTAGTACCCGGTAAGGGCCTTCCCACTTCGGCGTCAACTTGTTTGCACCCTTGGCGGACTGAACACGCCTAAGGACAAGGTCGCCTTCCTCAAAGCTTCGGGCATGAACTCTACGACTGTGATAGCGATGCAGGGCTTGCTGGTAGCGTGCAGCACGCGTAGCAGCCCGGAGACGGTTCACCTCAAGTAGCATAGCATCATCATGCCGGTGTTGTTCTTGCGCTACTTCATCATAGGCAAGTAGTCGAGGTGATCCGTATATGAGTTCCGTGGGGATCATTGCTTCTGCCCCATAGACTAGGGAGAAGGGAGTCTGGCCGGTAGCTCGATTTGGTGTCGTACGAAGGGACCAAAGAACCACCGGCAGCTCGTCGATCCATCGCCTGCCACACTTCTGCAACCTATCAAATGTTCTTGTCTTGAGTCCTCGCAGCACTTCAGCATTCACCCTCTCAGCTTGTTCGTTGCTTCTAGGATGAGCAATAGAGGCAAATGAGACCTTGCTTTCGAGGTCATGAATGTATTGCATGAAGGCGCGGCTTGTGAGCTGGGTGGCATTGTCAGTGATGACTCTGGCGGGTACTCCGAAACGGCACACCAATCCTTTCAAGAACTTGATAGCTGACTGTGCGGTCACCTTTCTCACGGGCTCCACTTCCAGCCACTTTGTGAACTTGTCGATGGCGATGTACGAGAACTCAAAGCCCCTGGTAGCACGGGGGAAGGGGCCCAAGATGTCAAGCCCCAAGACCAAAAAGGGCCATGACAAAGGGATCGTCTGGAGAGCTTGAGCAGGTTGATGGATATTCTTGGAGTTGAACTGGCAGGCTTCACATCTAGTGATTAGCTCGATTGCATCTTGGAGGGCCGTGGGCCAGTAGAAACCTTGCCGGAAAGCCTTTCCGACCAGGGCCCTTGATCCAACATGGGAGCCGCACATGACTTTGTGTATCTCCGCCAACAGTTCCTTCCCTTCTTCCCGGCAAACGCACTTTAATTTCACACCGTTGGGCCTCCTTCTGTATAGTACATCATCGACAAATTGATACATACTGGCCCTCCGGGCTACTTTTTCAGCTTCTTCTTGCTCCTCAGAAGTTCTCCTGTTTGGAAGTAACGGACTATGTGTCGTGCCTAAGTTGGAGCCTGAGGCTCGACAACAAGGATCAGCGGCACCACCTCGTTCGTGGGAGCGCACGCTTCAACTGCAAGAATTGGAAGTTCGGCGGGTGGGTGCTGCTTGCCAAGCAAAGTGGAGTTGTTCCCGCCAACCTCTCTGCCTGGGGCTTTAGGAAGCCCTGCCGGGAGAGGCTTACCGGAGTCCAGTTTTCTCCTCTTTCTGGCCATTGTTGCCGGGGATACGGAGGGCTGAGTCAGGTGGAGAACAAAAGTCCCTGGTTCCACAAGAAGTTTTTGCGTAGCGCACTTTCACAGGTGATCAGCAATGCTGTTTTCCGCACGGGGTACGTGCTCTGTTTGCAATCCGTCAAAGCGCTCATCTAGCTTTCTCACTTCCTCCACGTATGCCTCCATCAACGGACTTTGATAATCCTTGTTTACTTGTCTCACTACAAGTTGTGAGTCTCCATGAATGATCAACTTCTTGATTCCCAGTTCTGTTGCGATCCTGAGCCCGGCAAGGAGTCCTTCATATTCTGCGGTGTTGTTGGTAGCCTTCTCCCGGGGGAAATGCATTAGAACCATGTACTTGAGGTGCTCCCCAGTGGGTGCGACGAGAAGCACGCCAGCTGTGACGCCTAGGCTTAATCGTGCACTAATCATACACGGAAATGCACATGATCAAGCCTAAGTACTCACTTGAAGATATCACAACACAACTCTAAAACATAAATAAAGTCATACAAGCTTTATATTACAAGCCAGGGGCCTCGAGGGCTCGAATACATAAGCTCGCATACAAGCGTCAGCGGAAGCATCAGATATCTGAGTACAGATACAAAAGATAAAACAGAAAGGCCTTAAGAAGGCGGGGCAAAACAAAACACTACGATCGAAAAGGCTCAGGCCTCCTGCCTGGGACCCTCCAAACCTACTCCTGGTCGTCAGCCAACTCATAGTAGTAGCCATCCTCGGGGTAGTAGTAGTGGTCGTCGATGGGGGCAGCCATCTCCTGGGCTCCATCATCTGGTCGCATCAAAAGGATATGGGAAAAAAGAGGAAGCAAGGCAACCGTGAGTACTCATCCGAAGTACTCAGCAAGCAAAGGATCTACACTACATATGCAACATTATCAAAGAAAGGTTGTATATGTCGACTGGGCTACAGAAATGCCAGAATAGAGAGAAGGCCTAGTCCTATCGAAGACTAGCATCTTCACCATCTTCAAGCATCTTCAGCGGTCTTGCAACATTAGAAGAGGGTAGATCAGCATGATGTAAAGTAGTAGTAGTGTAATCAACCTCGCCCAGAGATCCTTTCTTGACTCCCTGCGAGGAAGCAATCCCAGAGCCATAGTAGTAGTGTTATCAACCTCGCCCAGAGATCCTTTCTCGACTCCCTGCGAGAAAGCAATCCCAGAGCCCTAGTATCCAATTCTCATCATTAAGTTCTAGTTGTATCGATCGGGATACAACTCCGAGCGTCCTTTACCGAGGATCCGACTATGCATAGTTTAGTTCTTCCCTGCAGGGGTGCACCAACATACCCACCATGCTCGCTTCACTCTGGCCGGACACACTTTTCTGGGTCATGCCCGGCCTCGGCCAAACGACACACCGCAACCCTACCTAGAGCTCAGCAGAGAGGTCCCCGTCGGTCTACATCCTAACCACTCAGGGGTCTTGGGCCATCGCCCTGTGCGCTCCGGGTCATTGCATGCAGGGGGAAGCCAGGCACGAGGAGGGTGCCGGTCCGACCCAGCCGTGATGCTGAACTGGACGTCTGACAGAGCTTTCGGCTGATGCTACGATGCAGAGTGCCCATAACTTTTCCCGCGTGATGGTTAGTGCTATCGGGCCAGAGGCCCACTCAGATCATATATCCAAATCGCTAGTGTTTTGGTAGTGCAGTAAGGAGCAGAGACTCACGATCGATGTGACCCCGTCGCCCCATCTCGAGGACTTGCGGCAAGGGCTAAGAATGCCCGGCCATGCCTCGTAATTAACTCTCGGGTACTTTCCAGGTCAACCCGTCTCCACATCACTCGTAGGTACCCCTCAGGGTTGACCCGCCTTTCCAAGTAATAGTTGTAAAGTCCATGTATCAGTGTGTCCATAACATTAGGGAATCCGAGGTATCACCCTCGTTGGATTCCTACTCGATGTATCCGTCAAGGTGAACTTAGGAGGAATCACCCTCGAGGTTCACACTTGAGGTGTTGCACGACAGCGTCGTTATCAGGAGTGGTGAAGGAGGAATCACCCTCGATGACCATGACCGAGTAACTACTCCACAGAGTTAACATAGGAAGTGTTGACGAGGTATCACCCTCGGCACTCGATAGTAACGCTGCAGTGTCGTACAGATAAAGGGAATGTGATGTGCGGTGCTGGGGCCTTGTTTTCGAGTCTTCTGATAATCCAGCGGGGCAATCGGGACAAGTGGGGTCACTGGGGTCTCTAACCATCCTATTCTAAGCAGTTTAGGATAAGCAGGTAATCATCAAAAGCAGGTTACAAAAATCAGGCTATGCATCAGAATAGGTAAAACAGTAGCAGCAGCAATTCTAATGCAAGCATAAGAGAGAAGAGAATAGGCGATATAGGCATGTTCAAAAGGGGGGTGCTTGCTTGGTTGCTCGGCAGATGGAAAAGGAAACTCCGACGGTGAAGCAGTTGATCACCAGGGCATCATCAGCGGTCTCGGGGTCTACCGGGAAGAAAGGGGGAAAGAAACAATAAATAACAGAACAATCAAAGCATCACAAAACGTAACAGGGCAGATACGCGGTGCTAGGGGAGACCTAACGAAGGGCTACACGTTGCAGACGGAGCGGCAAAACATCCGGAGATATTTTACCAGCTCCGGGCAATTATCGGTCAGATGAACCAGAGGGGAAAGTTCCATGTTCATCATGCTAGAGGCATGTGACAGGTATGAGGATGGCATATTCAGATTCGTCTCGTCGTTCTGAGCAACTTTCATATATAAATTTTTTCGATCTGAGCTACGGTTTAATTTCTATGATTTTTCAAAGTTTTAGAAATTTTCTGGAATTATTGAAATTAACAGAAATGGAATTATGATGTCAGCAGAGTGCCAGCATGACATCAGCAGGTCAACAGACCTGCTGACTGGTCAAACTAACCAGTGGGTCCCACTTGTCATACACAGAGAGCTAACAACAGTTTATTTTTATCTAAACAGAGTTAGTTAAGGGTGTGGGCCCCGGGTGTCAGTGAATGTTGAGCTAATTAATCAATTTTAACCTAAACCGGAGTTAATTAGTGAGCGGGGCCCAACTGTTAGCGATAGTAACTAGCCCAATCAGCGTTGACTGCGGTCAACGAGTTAAAGGGGCCCACCTGCCAGTGTCATAGGGGCCCCCACATGTCAGGCCACGTCAGCGTCGCCGGCGTCGGCGCCGGAATCACGCCGGCGACCAAATCTGCGGCAGCGCGGCCTCGGACCTCATCGGAAAGCATGCTTCGGCCACCGTTTCGATAGGGACAAGGCGCATTCGAATGACAACAATGTTCTGCGTCGATCTACGGCATCCACGCGACCTAAAACGGCCGGAGAGAAATGCTATGACCTCGCCGGCGGCGAGGTGTTTCGGGTGAGTTCCGAATTGGTGCTACGGGGCACGAAAAAGGCACGCGTGAGTGTGCTTTGAGCTCGCGGGGAGGAGCTGAGCACATCGGAGTACTCAAACGGCAATGACGGTGACTAGGGTGACGGCTACGAGCGGCACGGCGGAGCAGCACTCGGGCGGCAATGGCGGCGGTGGCTACAGACGGCGTAGGGCAGCGCAGAGTGAGGGGAATGGAGGGAAGGCTCACCGAGTAGGCACATGAGGGCCCGGCGAACGCTTAGGAGCAACAGAGCAGTGACATTGGCCGGAGATGCGTCGGCGACTGAAAGTTGATGAAGAGCTCGCAGAGCTTGCGGCGATGGCTCCCGACGCCAACGGATGGGCGTCGTCAATGGTGAAGACCGCGGCGGTGCTCTACATCTTGTCAGCGGGGCTCGCGGTCATCGGGGTGCGTGGGATCAAAGGCGACGGTGATGGAGGACGGCGGCGAGCTTTCGAGCGCGAGAGGGAGAGGACGAGGAAGAGCGAGGAGAAGGGCGAATGTCTAGGGTTGAATCCACGGCATCATCAGCTTCGTTCTTATCCCCTCAGCTTTGCTGTAGCATCGCCGTGTCGAGCAACCAGCCGGCGAGGGCGCGTGCGGGCACGGGCGTGCTGACAGCGCGACAAAGACGATGATGGTGGCTTAGTGGGCTGGGCCGGCTATGGCCTGCAACAGGTAAGTGGCCTCTGGCCTTTTCTATTTTCTGTTTTCTTTTATTTATTAAAGAGAGTGAGAATAGAAGTACTTGGGCATCCATTCCGCTTAGGGAAAAATATCGGAAGTGTCTCTTAATTTCCCTGATGATTTTAGACACTACCACAAATATTATGGGGATCAGTGAAATTCATTTGTATTTTTCATAAATGAAATAGCATTTAAATATGCTGGAATTGCACTATTTAGGTTGCTACTGTTCATCCTTGCATAAGAGTGATGTTGTTTTCCTTAACAAATAAATGTTATGGAATATTTGCTAGAAGGTGAACATTTTTCCAGCAACTTTTGGGCAACTTTATTTTGCACTTGAATTTGAATTGTTTTTTAGAGAGAAATTTGAATGGAAATGTTTAAACATTATGATCAAGCATTGCAAGTGAAGATGACTTGGCATAATTAACAGATGATCACAGTGCTTATTACACAGGGGTGTTACAATTCTCCTCCTCTAAAAGAAATTCTCGTCCCGAGAATTCAGGAGGTAGAAGGAAAGAGGTCGGGGTATTCCGCCCGAAGATGATCCTCGCGTTCCCAAGTGGCTTCATCTTCTCTATGATTTGACCACTGCACTTTGAGGAACTTGGTTATCTTCTGACGGGTCTGACGTTTAGTTTCATCGAGAATGTGGATCCAATGCTCCTTATAAGAAAGATCATCTTGCAATTCGAGCATTTGGTGATCCACCGCTCGGTGCGGGGATTACTTGAAGCAACGACGAAGTTGCGACATGTGGAAGATGTCGTGGATATGAGAGAATTGCGGCAGCAACTTCAATTTGTATGCCACCTGACCACGTCTTGCAATAATGCGGAAGGGACCAATGTAGCGTGGAGCTAGCTTGCCCTTAATTCCGAAGCGGTGAGTGCCCTTCATAGGAGTGACACGAAGATAGGCTTGATCACCAGGTTGATAGGTCAAAACCCATCATTTGCGATCATAGTTGCTCTTCTGACGGTCCTGAGCCGCCTTGAGATTTTCTCGTACAATACAGACTTGTTCTTCTGCGTGTTGGATAATGTCTGGACCCATGAGCGGTCGTTCCCCAGTTTCTGACCAATTCAGAGGGGTTCGACACTTACGTCCATAAAGTAGTTCGAAGGGGGCCATTTTCAAGCTGGCTTGATAACTGTTGTTATATGAGAATTCCGCATAAGGAAGAGATTCTTCCCACTTCTTACCGAACGATATAACACAAGATCGAAGCATGTCTTCAAGCACTTGATTGACTCGCTCTACTTGGCCTTGGGATTGGGGGCGATAAGCTGAACTCCAGGTAATATGAGTTCCCATAGCTTCTTGGAAACTTTCCCAGAACTTAGAAGTGAAAAGGCTGCCACGGTCCGAACTGATCTCCTTCGGAATACCGTGGAGTGATACAATTATGGAGATATATAACTCTGCTAACTGACTAGCAGTGATAATTTATTTAACAGGCAGAAAGTGTGCAACTTTAGAAAGTTGGTCGACGACGACAAGAATGGCATCGTGACCCTTCTGTGACTTGGGAAGGCCAGTAATGAAATTCATTTGAACCTTATCCCATTTCCATAGAGGAATAGGAAGGGGTTGCAGAATTCCAGCAGGCTTATGATGTTTTGCTTTAATGTGACGACACACATCACATTCAGCAACATATCGAGCAATATCCTGCTTCATTCTAGACCACCAGTACCTTTCACGGAGGTCATGATACATCTTGGTGCTACCCGGATGTATAGACAGCGGGGTATCATGTGCCTCCTCCATGACCTTGTCAGTCATAAGCTCGAAGTGGGGTACGACAATGCGGTCTCTGAAGTACAAGGTTCCATCTTCAGATAGCGAGAAATCCCTGTACTTTTCAAGGTGAAGATTTTTCTTCATCAGATCAACTTCAGCATCTTTAGCTTGCGCACTCTTAACAGCCTTTTCAAGGTCTGGTTCAACAACCAAGGTTTTTAGGTATCCTTGAGGAACGATCTCAAGATTTAGCTTCCCAAGGTCTTCATACAGGAGTAGTTGCTGTAGCTGAACCTCAAGTTCACAGCAGTAGGAGTTATGGCTCAATGCATCAGCCATTACATTAGCCTTGCCAGGCGTATAAGAAATACCCAAATCATAGTCCGTAATGGTCTCCATCCATCTTTGCTGACGGAGGTTCAGAGATGGCTGAGTGAATAAGTACTTTAGGCTTTTATGGTCTGTGTAGATCTCGCAACGATTACCGAGGAGGTAATGTCGCCACAACTTCAATGCATAGATGACAGCAGCTAGTTCTAGATCATGTACCGGATAATTCTCTTCATGCGGACGCAATTGTCGAGAGCCATAAGCAATCACTTTACGCTCTTGCATTAGGACACTGCCTAATCCTTCACGGGATGCGTCGCAATAAATCACGAAGTCTTTGCGAGAATCTGGAGGAGCAAGTACTGAGGCAGATGTTAGCTTGTCTTTGAGTGTTTGAAAACTTTCCTGACATTTTTCTGTCCACTCAAACTTAACGCCCTTGTGAAGTAGATCAGTCAAAGGCTTAGCAATGTTTGAGAAATTCTTGACAAAGCGACGGCAATAGCTTGCAAGGCTGAGAAAACTTCTGACTTGCTTGACATTCTTCGGTGGAGTCCATTCAAGAATAGCCTGAACTCGTTCTGGGTTAACAGCAATGCCATCTTTGGAGATCACGTGGCCGAGATATGTCACTTCAGACAACCAGAATTCACACTTAGAATACTTGGCATACAGTTGATGTTCACGCAGCTTCTCCAGTACAAGCCGGAGATGTTCGGAATGTTCTTCTTCATTCTTCGAATATATGAGAATATCATCCAGATATACCACGACGAACTTGTCGAGGTAATCCATGAATATATAATTCATCAGGCGGGAGAACATAGCTGGAGCATTAGTCAGGCCAAAAGAATTGACAGTGTACTCATAAGAGCCATAACGGGCAACAAAGGCAGTCTTCGGAATATCCTCTTCGCGAACACGGATCTGATGATAACCCAACCTCAAGTCGATTTTAGAGAACACCGATGATCCAGCAAGTTGATCATACAGATCATTGATCCGAGGAAGTGGATATTTATTCTGAATGGTTGCCTGGTTGATAGGACGGTAATCTTGAACCAACCGATTTGTACCATCCTTCTTCTTGACAAAGAGGGAAGGTGCTCCCCAAGCAGAGGAACTTGGACGGATAAAGCCTTTGCGGAGTGATTTGTCGATTTCCTCCTTAAGCTCAAGAAGGTGGTGCGGAGGCATCTTATAAGGACACTTTGTAATAGGAGTTGTGCCTGGTTTCAAGTCGATGACAAACTCGACAGCTCTAACAGGGGGTATTCCTGGAAGTTCTTCTGGAAAGACATCTTGAAAATCACAAACAACTGGAACGTTCTCGATGCCTTCAAGAGGTGAAGCATTCAATGCATTCAGAGCATAAATCTGGCTCTCAGCGTTATGGACTATCTGGGCGGAGTAGTTTATTCTCTGACCGGAAGGGTGTGTGAGCTGGACCGACTTGGTGGCACAATTAATCATAGCATTATGGGCTTCCAGCCAATCCATAGCGAGAATAACATCTATGTTAGAAGGTCCGAGAGCAATGAGTGAAACAGGGAACATCAATCCTTCAATCTTGATCTGATTGTTGTGACTTATCATCTGAGTTTGCCACCTGGAACGGGGAGTGCTGATTTCTAAAGGAGTGGGTAATGAGCTCATAGCTAACCCATGCAATTGTGCAAATTGCTGGGACACAAAGGAATGTGATGCACCTGAATCAAAAAGAACAGAAGCTGCCACTGAATTAACTGGAAGGGTACCCATCACGATTTTAGGGGACTCTCGAGCTTCTTCCATTTCGACATGAGTGACCTGGCCACGACCCATAGTAAGCGACATGGCCTTATGATTTCTGGAATGATGGGTTCAATGGCCCTTCCTATGGCCAACAGTAGAATGAGATGCATTCTGCGGCTGATCCGAGCGATAGTTATTAGTATGGTGCCCTGGCTGTCCACACTTCCAGCATAAACCATCATTATGGGGAGGAGCCATAGTATTGAGCTGTCCACTTTGATTTCTGAGCTATCTAGGCGGCGCAGGCAGACGAGGTGCAACATAAGACAGTCTCGGTGCAGGGGCAGGTCGGTGATGTACATTGTGCGGAATCCACACTCGATGTTTCTGAACAGGCTGACCCGAGGATGAGCCAACATCACGAGTGCGCTTGAGCGACTCCTGGTGCTTAGTCAGAGCAGTATCAATTCAGAAAGTTTGGCTGACAAGCGTTGCGAAGTCTGTGCAATCATGGACAGCAAGTGCGAGCTTTATATCAGTACGTAGTCCTTCACGGAATTTCTCTTGCTTGCGTGTGTCAGTGCACACGTCATCTTCTGCATAGCGGGATAATTCAAGGAATTTCCTCTGATATTCATCCACAGTCATTTTGTCCTGTATGAGTTTGCGGAACTCCTGATTCTTCTGGTCCATCAGACCTTGAGGAATGTACCGTGCACGAAAAGCTGACTGAAATTCCTGCCAAGTGGTTACAGTTCCAGCAGGCAACATACCCTTGTGGCTTTCCCACCATTGAGCAGCTGGACCCTTCAAGTGAAATGTCGCAAAGGTGACGTATTTGTCAGGAGCAACATTAGCTGATTCCATCTCAAACAGGATGTCACGAAGCCAATCATTAGCATCCATAGGATTGGTGGAGTTGCGAAAAACAGACGGGTTGAGGCGCACAAATTCTTGTAGTGTTATTGGGGTAGGCTGTTGATGAGCATTCTGGTTTGGGAAATGATTCATTATCCCGGTCATAACCTGACGGTTCAGTTCAAACTGCTGCATCATTGTGGCAATATAAGGTGGAGGTGGAGGATCATCAGCCATCCTGCCAAATCAACAGGGGCAGTTTAGCAAGAAAAACTGCATGTGTAAGGAGTTATTCATGATGTAACACGGGAAATGAACAGGAAGGGCATTAGACATATGATGGTAGTCGTTAAAGACATACCAATCCATGCACAGAGTTAGATTCAAACGGATAGTACGAGATCGGGAACGCTCGCAGCTAGACAAACTAGGTGGCGCGCAGGCACGCGGTAAGTAAGTACACAACGAGACATAGCAAAGGCTATATCATGTCGGAGAAAACTGTTGGAGCGAGGAATCTGCAAGTGACAACACAGGGTGCCCTCCAAAAAAGGTTGCTGTAAGCAGAACCTGGCCCACAATCTTGAAGAAAGGGGGGCAATTTCAAAACTCCGGGTGGATGTGATCACGAGAACCTAATGTTGGAGTTAGTAAAATTTTAACCCGAAAGGAAGAGAGATCAGAGTCCCAGAGTAAGGAAGAGGAATAAATGATCCTAATACCACACATTCGGCGACGTGGGCCCGTAAGCCTCACAGCCATGTTAGTAAAACGGTTTTTCGGATACTAGACTCAACTTCAACCAAGGAATAGGAAGGAGGCGTCATACAGGCAGTCGGCTCTCATACCAACCTGTGACACCCCGGCTTAATCATGCACTAATCATACACGCAAATGCACATGATCAAGCCTAAGGACTCACTTGAAGATATCACAACACAACTCTAAAACATAAATAAAGTCATACAAGCTTTATATTACAAGCCAGGGGCCTCGAGGGCTCGAATACATAAGCTCACATACAAGCGTCAGCGGAAGCATCAGATATCTGAGTACAGATATAAAAGATAAAACAGAAAGGCCTTAAGAAGGCGGGGCAAAACAAAACACTACGATCGAAAAGGCACAGGCCTCCTGCCTGGGACCCTCCGAACCTACTCCTGGTCGTCAGCTAACTCGTAGTAGTAGCCATCCTCGGGGTAGTAGTAGTGGTCGTCGACGGGGGCAGCCGTCTCCTGGGCTCCATCATCTGGTCGCATCAAAAGGATATGGGAAAAAAGAGGAAGCAAAGCAACCGCGAGTACTCATCTGAAGTACTCAGCAAGCAAAGGATCTACACTACATATGCAACATTATCAAAGAAAGGCTGTATATGTGGACTGGGCTGCAGAAATGCCAGAATAGAGAGAAGGCCTAGTCCTATCGAAGACTAGCATCTTCAGCATCTTCAAGCATCTTCAGCGGTTTTGCAGCATTAGAAGAGGGTAGATCAGCAAGATGTAAAGTAGTAGTAGTGTAATCATCCTCGCCCAGAGATCCTTTCTCGACTCCCTGCGAGGAAGCAATCCCAGAGCCATAGTAGTAGTGTTATCAACTCGCCCAGAGATCCTTTCTCGACTCCCTGCGAGAAAGCAATCCCAGAGCCCAAGTATCCAATTCTCATCATTAAGTTCTAGTTGTATCGATCGAGATACAACTCCGAGCATCCGTTACCGAGGATCCGGCTATGCATAGTTTAGTTCTTCCCTGCAGGGGTGCACCAACTTACCCACCACGCTCGCTTAACTCTGACCGGACACACTTTTCTGGGTCATGCCCGGCCTCGGCCAAATGACACACCGCAACCCTACCTAGAGCTCAGCAGAGAGGTCCCCGTCGGTCTACATCCTAAGCACTCAGGGGTCTTGGGCCATCGCCCTGTGCACTCCGGGTCGTTGCGTGTAGGGGGGAGCCAGGCACCAGGAGGGCGCCGGTCCGACCCGGCCGCGATGCTGAACTGGATGTCTGACAGAGCTTTCGGCTGATGCTACGATGCAGAGTGCCCATAACTTTTCCCGCGTGATGGTTAGTGATATCGGGCCAGAGGCCCACTCAGATCATATATCCAAATCGCTAGTGTTTTGGTAGTGCGGTAACGAGCAGAGACTCACGATCGATGTGACCCCGTTGCCCCATCTCGAGGACTTGCGGCAAGGGCTAAGAATGCCCGGCCACGCCTCGTAATTAACTCTGGGGTACTTTCCAGGTCAACCCGTCTCCACATCACTCGCGGGTACTCCTCAGGGTCGACCTGCCTTTCCAAGTAACAGTTGTAAAGTCCAAGTATCCGTGTGTCCATAACATCAGGGAATCCGAGGTATCACCCTCGTTGGATTCCTACTCAATGTATCCGTCAAGGTGAACTTAGGAGGAATCACCCTCGAGGTTCACACTTGAGGTGTTGCACGGCAGCGTCGTTATCGGGAGTGGTGAAGGAGGAATCACCCTCGATGACCACGACCGAGTAACTACTCCACAGAGTTAACATCGAAAGTGCTGACGAGGTATCACCCTCGGCACTCGATAGTAACACTGCAGTGTCGTACAGATAAAGGGAATGTGATGTGCGGTGCTGGGGCCTAGTTGTCGAGTCTTCTGATAATCCAGCGGGGCAATCGGGACAAGTGGGGTCTCTAGGGTCTCTAACCATCCTATTCTAAGCAGTTTAGGATAAGCAGGTAATCATCAAAAGCAGGTTACAAAAATCAGGCTATGCATCAGAATAGGTAAAGCAGTAGCAGCAGCAATTCTAATGCAAGCACAAGAGAGAAGAGAATAGGCGATATAGGCATGTTCAAAAGGGGGGGTGCTTGCCTGGTTGCTCTGCAGATGGAAAAGGAATCTCCGACGGTGAAGCAGTCGATCACCAGGCATCGTCAGCGGTCTCGGGGTCTACCGGGAAGAAAGGGGGAAGAAACAATAAATAACAGAACAATCAAAGCATCACAAAACGTAACAAGGCAGATACACGGTGCTAGGGAGACCTGACGAAGGGCTACACGTTGTAGATGGAGCGGTAAAACATCTGGAGATATTTTACCAGCTCCGGGCAATTATCGGTCAGATGAACCGAAGGGGAATGTTCCATGTTCATCATGCTAGAGGCATGTGACAGGTATGAGGAGGGCATATTCGGCTTCATCTCATTGTTCTGAGCAACTTTCATATATAAAGTTTTTCGATCTGAGCTACGGTTTAATTTCTATGATTTTTCAAAGTTTTAGAATTTTTCTGGAATTATTTAAATTAACAAAAATGGAATTATGATGTCATCAGAGTGCCAGCATGACATCAGCAGGTCAACAGACCCGCTGACTGGTCAAACTGACCAGTGGGTCCCACTTGTCATACACAAAGAGCTAACAACAGGTTGTTTTTATCTAAACAGAGTTAGTTAGGGGTGTGGGCACCGGGTGTCAGTGACTGTTGAGCTAATTGATCAATTTTAACCTAAACCGGAGGTAATTAGTGAGCGGGGCCTGATTGTCAGCGACGTAACCAGCCCAGTCAGTGTTGACTGCGGTCAACGAGTCAAAGGGGCCCACCTGCCAGTGTCACAGGGCCCCCCACATGTCAGGCCACGTCAGCGTCACCGGCGTCGGCTCCATAATCACGCGACGACCAAATCTGCGGCGACGCAGCCTCGGACCTCGTCGGAGAACGCACTCCGGCCATCGTTTTGATCGGGACAAGGCGCATTCACATGACAACAACGTTCCGCGTCGATCTACGGTGTCCACGCGAGCAAAACGGTCGGAGAGAAATGCTATGACCTTGCCGACGGCGAGGTGTTTCTGGTGAGTTCCGAATCGGCGCTACGGGGCATGAAAAAGCCACGCGTGAGTGTGCTTTGAGCTCGCGGGGACGAGCTGAGCACGTCGGAGTACTCAAACGACCATGACGGTGACTAGGGCGACGGCTACGAGCGGCACGGTGGAGCAGCGCTCGGGCGGCAATGGCGGCGGTGGCTAGAGACGGCGTAGGGCAGCGCAGAGTGAGGGGAATGGAGGGAAGGCTCACCGAGTAGGCACACGAGGGCCCAACGAACGCTTAGGAGCAGCAGAGAAGTGACATTGGCCAGAGATGCGCCGGCGACCGAAAGTTGAAGAAGAGTTCGCGGCGATGGCTCCCGACGCCAACGGATGGGCGTGGTCGATGGAGAAGACCGCGGCGGTGCTCTACGTCATGTCAGCGGGGCTCGAGGTCGTCGGGGTGCACGGGATCGAAGGCGACGGTGATGGAGGACGGCGGCGAGCTTTCGGGCGCGAGAGGGAGAGGGTGAGGGAGAGCGAGAAGAAGGGCGAATGGCTAGGGTTCGATCCAATGTGTCGTCGGCTTCGTTCTTATCCTCTCATCTTTGCTGTAGCATCGCCGTGTCAAGGATCTAGCTGGCGAGTGCGCACGCGGGCGCGGGCGTGCCGACAGCACGACAAAGACGATGACGGTGGCTTAGTGGGCTGGGCCGGCTATGGCCTGCAACAGGTAAGTGGCCTCTGGCCTTTTCTATTTTTTGTTTTCTTTTATTTATTAAACAGAGTGAAAATAGAAGTACTTGGGCATCCATTCCACTTAGGGAAAAATATGGGAAGTGCTCTTAATTTCCCTGATGATTTTAGACACTACCACAAATATTGTGGGGACCAGTGAAATTCATTTGTATTTTTCATAAATGAAATAGCATTTAAATATGCTGGAATTACACTGTTTTGGTTGCTACTGTTCATCCTTGCGTAAGAGTGATGTTGTTTTCCTTAACAAATAAATGTTATGGAATATTTGCTAGAAGGTGAACATTTTTCCAGCAACTTTTGGGCAACTTTATTTTGCACATGAATTTGAATTGATTTTTAGAGTGAAATTTGAATGGAAATGTTTAAACATTATGATCAAACATTGCAAGTGAAGATGACTTGGCATAATTAACAGATGATCATAGTGCTTATTACACAGGGGTGTTACACCAGCTCCCGCACCTTGTAGGGAGAAGGCACCATCAAAGTACATGATCCAATCTTGGGGCGCTTCCCTGCCGGGAATAATTGTCTTCGGCGTCTCTTCATCTAGAGTTGGTGTCCATTCTGCAATAAACTCCGCCAATGCTCTGCTCAGAATACTTGATGTGCTCTCGAACTTCAAACCAAAGCTTGATAACTCCAAAGCCCACTCCACTATTCTGCCAGTGGCCTCAGGGTTCCTCAGTATGCGTTGGAAGGGGAAGCGGGTAACAACCGTGATTTCGTGGGCTTGGAAGTAGTGGAGCAGTTTCCTTGAGGCCATGATGAGGCCAAAGATCAACTTTTGCACGCCAGAGTACCTTGATCTAGCCCCCTGCAGTTGGGAACTGACAAAGTACACTGGCCGCTGCACCACCTTCTTCCTTGCCGCGATTCTGGTATTGTCCCCGCTGCCCTGCTCTTCTTTGTTCTGATTTGTTCCTGAACTTGCCGGGACGAGTTCACTTTTCTCTCCGGAGGGGATGGTTGCCGTAGCAGCTCCTCCATCTACTTCCCGTTGGGCCACCAGTGCTGCACTAACCACTTGATTGGTTGCCGCTAGGTATAGCAGCAACGACTCTTGTGGTTTAGGAGCGACTAGGGTGGGAACAGAGGAAAGGTAGGTCTTCAAATCTCGCAGCGTAGCGTCCACCTCTGGGGTCCACTCCACGGGCCCTGCCTTCTTCAAGATTTTGAAAAACGGCGAAGCGCGCTCGGCAGACTTGGAAATGAACCTGCTTAGTGCAGCAACACATCCAGCCAAACGCCTCACATCTTTAACTGTCTTGGGTGCTTGAATCTGCTCGATCGCCTTGATCTTGTCGGGGTTGGCCTCTATCCCCCGGTGGGACACAAAGAAGCCAAGTAGCTTGCCGGAAGGAACACCAAACACACACTTCTCCGGGTTCAGCTTCAAGTTGATCTTGCGAAGGTTCGCGAAGGACTCTTCCAGGTCCTGAATGAGGGTTGATTTGTGTTTGGTTTTGACCACTATGTCATCCATGTAAGCTTCAATATTCCTATGCAGCTGTGACTCAAAACCAATTTGCACTGCTCTTGCAAAAGTGGATCCGGCACTTTTTAACCCAAAGGGCATCCGTACAAAACAGTACGTGTCATATGGGGTTATGAACGCGGTCTTCTCTTCATCTTCCTTGGACATGAAAATCTGGTGGTACCCGGAGTAGGCATCCAAGAAGGAAAGTAGGTCGCATCTAGAGGTGGAATCCACAATTTGATCGATGCGCGGCAAGGGGAATGGGTCCTTTGGGCATGCCTTATTCAGATCTATGAAATCTATGCAAAGCCTCCACTTCCCATTCGCCTTGCGTACCACCACTGGATTCGCCAACCAAGTTGGATGCAATACCCCTCTGACCAAACCAGCAGCTTCGAGTTTCTTGATCTCTTCGGCAATAAACTGCTGCCGCTCCAAAGCTTTCTTTCGGACCTTCTGTTTGACGGGCCGGGCATGTGGGCAGACAACAAGGTGGTGCTTGATTACCTCCCTGGGAACACCGGGGATGTCAGATGGTTGCCAAGCAAACACATCGACATTCGCCCACAGGAAGGCAACGAGCGCGCTTTCCTATTTGTCGTCGAGGGTGGAGCTGATAGTAAATGTACCATCAGCGCCAACCAGCCCTGCCGGGACCTTCTTCATAGCGGGCGCATCAACCTTTGATCTCTTGCTATTGGAACTCTCCGGCAAGTCATCAACAGGCGCAGCGCACTCCGAAGAGGCGCGCTTCCCAGATTCTTTGCTGGCATCCTTGCTAGCTTTCTTCCCTTTCTTGCTTTCCTTGGCGAGAGCGGTAGCTTCCGCGGCCTCTGCAGTGACTGCTTCTCGGTACATCTTGTCCACGGATATAATTGTGTCCTTTTTGTCTGATGGAATGGAAATGGTGCCCATTGGCCATGGCATCTTCAGCGTGTTGTAGGCATAGTGGGATGCCTCCATGAATTTTGCTAGGGCTAGACGACCAAGGATTCCATTGTATGGCAGGGGAAGGTCAACCACATCAAACATGATCTTCTCAGTCCGGTAGTTCAACTCCCCCCCAAACGTTACCGGCAGTGTGATCTTCCCCTTAGGACGCCTTCCGCCGGGGTTGATCCCTTGGAAAGTACCAGTAACTTTGAGCTCTTCATCTGCTATCTGGAGCTTGCTGATGACCTTGGGAGAAATCAGATTCAACTCGGCCCCGCCGTCAACCAACATCTTTGTGACTTTGAGGTTGCAGATTGTTGGTGAAACCAACAATGGCAAACACCCTACCGCGGTGGTGCGGTCAGGGTGATCCTCTTCATCAAAGATGATGGACGTGCAGGACCACTTGAGTGGCTTCCGAGAATCTGCCGCTAGCTCCACGGCACTGACCTCACGCGCCCATTGTTTAAGCTGGCGGTGAGAGGAATGCAGGGATGCACCTCCGTCAATGCATAGGGCGTCAGTAGCGTTCTGGAACTCCTGCTCACTGGTTTCCTCTTCATCTCCTTCATCACTCTCATCATCGCATTCCTTCTTCTCACGGTCTCTGGCAGGTTTCCCTTGATACTGAGGGGCCTTGCCGGGGCGACCTCCTCTGACACCTCGGCCCTTCCCGCCAACACCATCTTGATCTCTCTCTTTGTCACGCTTCTCGTACTCAGCCTTCTACTTCTTGACGAGTTGCTCAACCTGATGACACTCTTGAAGATCGTGGCCTTTGGTCCGATGGATCTTGAAGTACGGTCCGTCAGCCTTCCCAGCCTTCTTGGCAGTCGCGGCTTCCTTGCAATCAGCGCACGCGGCAACTTCCTTGCCGGGAGCCTCGGTCTTGGCCTTCTTGCCGGTACTAGGAGTACTCGATCCTTCAACAGCTAGCACTGCCTTATCCCTGCGCTTCTTGTTGCGTTTCTTGTTCTTCTTCTTCTGATTGGTGGCGTCGTCGTTGTCCTCTGAGTCAACATCGATGCCATCTTCTTCACCGGGGAGATGCCTCCCCTCCTCTGTTCGGGAACATTTATCCACCAAAGTGTACAGCTCATTCACAGTCTTGGGCAACCGGACGTTCATCTTGGAACATATCCTGCGGTTGCGAACGTTGGACTGGAATGCAGCTATCACAGCTGTCGGGTGGATGTTCGGGATGTTCCTGTGCACCCGGCTGAACCTCCGCATGTATTTCCATATACTCTCTCCTTCCTTCTGTGGGAGGAGTTGCAAGTCACTGGGACGCCCTGGTTCTTGATGACCACCCGTGAAGGCGCCAACAAATTCATGGCACAGGTCGGCCTAGGACGAGATGGAGTTCTCCGGCAAGTGCATCAGCCATGACGTAACGTTTGGCTTGAGTGCCAAAGGGAAGTAGTTAGCGAATACCCTCTCATCTCTTCCTCCGATGGCTTGAACAGCAATGGTGTAGATGCTCAAGAACTCTGCCAGGTTCAATCTTCTATCGTACTTTTCTGGTATCTCTGGCTTGAACGTACGTGCAGATGGCCAACGGACTCGCTGCAGCTCACGAGTGAAGGCGGGGCACACAACCTCGAAAGGCAGGTATCCGTCTCCACCAGGCACGGGCTCGTTGATGTCTGGGCCATTGCACCTATCAGACTGGCGGTGGGTTTCGTGGCGTCATTCGATGGTGACGCGCGCGTCGTCCCTCCGCCTGTCTTCTAGGACTCGTCGCTGGTCTCGACGTGCCCGGGGATCAGACAAAGCCATCGATACGTCGTCGGGTTCTTGGCCGCGTGGCTCTGGCGGTGGCCCCTGTGCTGGCTGCCGCGGAGGGGATTGCACCGTGGGGGTGGCCCCTTCGGTACGGCCAGCGGCTCGGGATGTTGTCGCCGCCTGTGGAGGCCGTGGCGGGCCTCCCCATTGTGATCCTCCCATCTTAGTGAAACCAATCAAGCTCTGAATGGTGGCTCTCCAGTCATCTATCTGATCGGCCGCCGGCGGAAATCTCAACAGGAGTTGGCCCGCGCCATGGCTTCCGAAGCGGTGCTCGGTATAGATGACGACGCAGATCGTGACGTCGTCTGGCTTCTGACGGTGCCGGTAGTGACGGCGTCGTGCTCTTGTCGTCGTGAGTCGGTCGCCAGGGTGGCGTGGCGACAAGGTGGATGCACTTGGGGATTGGCGACCCCATTCGGTGCACCATTTCGGCTAGCTTGTCCTGGGGGTGCCGCGTGCCCTGTAGCCGCACCCGCAGCGGGGGTGGCTAGAAGGTTGCGGTTTACCCCAGAGCGAGCACTATCGCTGTGGCTGCGTTCCTCATTGGGGTAGAGAGGCGAAGATGGAATGATCTCTCCACCCGCATCCTGTGGAGCATGGCCGCTGGGATGCTGTTGACACTGTCCTTCTCCGGCGCCTCCCACTCTCGTTTCGGCCGCAGGGGCAATGGCGACGCCGCCGCCTGCGTCGGCCACGTCCCCCGCAGCGCCCACGTCCCCGTGCGCCTCCGTAGCCCCCACGGCATCAGTGGCGGCACGCGAAGGGCCTTCGAGGTGGACGGGTGAGCTGCAGCACCGGACGTTTTCTTGGGCGCCATGGATGATGAAGCCATTAATGAAGAAAACGATGATGAAGATGACGCGCTCCTTACACCCTCAGGTTCACGCAAGCGCTTCCCCCTACCTGGCACGCCAAAGATGTCGTGGGATAACATGGCCACCTATGGGGCCATCGGCAACTTGTGGTTCGGCAGGGGGAAGAGCACATTGCACAAAGAGCGAAGAGCATAGAGCAGCACGGCAGCGATGACATGAGCAGTTTTTACCCAGGTTCGGGCCGCCGCGAGGCGTAAAACCCTACTCCTGCTTTGGTGGATTGATGAGAGGAACGTGGTGGAGACACAGCGCTATAGCCCGGCAAGGTCGCCTTGGGACGGGAGCAGCTGCGCGCGTATGAGGGTACAGGGGTCTGAATCCATTCTAAGGTAGCCACGACCCTCCTTTTATAGGTCAAGGGGTTACCACAATGGCAAAACGGTCATTATCCAGTGATTAGATAGCCACAGTGCAATCATACCCAACTCTAGCAGTTAGGACAAAGTGCATTAAATGCACCGCTTAACGTCATGTCGCAGATGCGGCCCAGCAAGCCTTGCCGCGCCGTCTTGGTCATCTCATGTCTGCCTGTGCGACACGCGTCCGGACGGGTGTCACACAGCGGTAATCTTCTCTCCAAACAGCTGCCACGTGCTAAATGGCAGCCACTTAACCACCTGGGGGCTCGACACCGCACTGATACATGACTTGCGTCACGGTGAGGTGGAGCGGTGGTGCTTTGGCAGGGTAGTCCACCCTCCGCGTCCCCGGCAAGCCTACCGGGGGAGTCTTGAGACTTGTCTTTGGGGTAACCTCGACCCCGCCAGGCGTGCTTGCCCGGCAAGGGAGGTTTTTCCTTAGTGGTATCTTGCTCATTTGGTTGGTCTTGGTCTTCTTGATCCGCCCTTTGATTTCTCGAAGGGCTATCTCTTCTGCTTGGCCTCGTCCTGGAGACTTGGCGCTGTCATGGTGGAGGCCTGCCATCCGTGCACAAGTCAGGGGAAACACACACCCCTGTTTGTGTACCCCGACATAGCATAGCAAAGATATCAAAAAATGGACAAGCCATCAAAATATCGTGCTAGCTATCTTATGATCATGCAAAGCAATATGACAATGAATGCACAAGTCATGTATATGATGATGTTGGAAGTTGCATGGCAATATATCTCGGAATGGCTATGGAAATGCCATAATAGGTAGGTATGGTGGTTGTTTTAAGGAAGATATAATAAGGCTTATGTGTGATAGAGCGTATCATATCACGGGGTTTGGACGCACCGGCGAAGTTTTCACCACATCTCGAGGTGAGAAAGGGCAATGCACAGTACTGAAGAGGATGGCAAATTGCGGAAAGGTAAGAGTGTGTATAATCCATGGACTCACATTAGTCATAAGGAACTCACATACTTATTGCAAAAGTTTATTAGCCCTCGAAGCAAAGTACTACTATGCATGCCCCTAGGGGGATAGATTGGTAGGAAAAAGACCATCGCTCATCCCCGATTGCCACTCATAAGGAAGACAATCAATAATAAATCATGCTCCAACTTCATAGCATAACGAGAGACTATACGTGCATGCTTCGGGAATCACAAATCTTAACACCAATATTCTTACTAACCACAACCATTTACTAGTACCTCCCATATATTATCATCTCTATATCGCAAAACTATTGCAAGGAATCAAACATATCATATTCAGTGATCCACAAGTTTTATGTAGGATTTTATGACTAACCATGTGAATGACCAATTCCTGTTGACTCTCTAAATAGATATAAGTGAAGCATGAGAGTTTAATTCTTTCTACAAAAGACCATGCTCACGCTCTAATAAATATAAGTGAAGCAAAAGAGCATTCTACAAATAATGGTTTTCTATGTGAAGAGAAACAGGCAATCCAAACTTCAAATGATATAAGTGAAGCACATGAAGCATTCTATAAATCCATACTCAAAACATATAAGTGAAGTGCAATGAGCATTCTATAAATCAACCATGTACTATCTCATACCAGCATGGTGCATTATTAAAAGAAAAATAAAAAGGCACACGACGCTCCAAGATTTACACATATCACGTGAACAAAACGAAAACCGAAACATACCGACACTTGTTGAAGAAAGATAGGATGCCTTCCGGGGCATCCCCAAGCTTAGACGCTTGAGTCTCCTTGAATATTTACTTGGAGTTCCTTGGGCATCCCCAAGCTTGAACTCTTGCCTCTCCTCCTTCTCCTCATATCGAGACCTCCCCGATCTTTGAATACTTCATCCACACAAAACTTAATAGAAAACTCGTGAGATCCGTTAGTATAATAATGCAAATCACTACTTTAAGTACTGTTGTAAACCCATTCATTTTTTTTGCATTATCCCTACTGTATCCTGACTTCTCCATGGCTTATATCACCGATACAATCCATAGATCCATCAAAACAAGCAAAACAATGCATCAAAAACAGAATCTGTCAAAAACAAGACAGTATGTAGTAATCTGAACAATGACCATACTTTTGTAACTCAAAAAATTCTGAAAAATTAGGAAAAAATAAAAAAAATTCATAGCAGTACTTTGTAAAAAATTCAGAAACTTTTGATGTTCTAGTAAAAAATGTAAATTCACGCACTACAACTATAATTTCTGCTTTTGCACCGCACATACCAACAGGCAATCTAATCATCCTAAAGGCAAATCTTGGCATGTTATTTTTATAATACAATGGATTTGTACAAGGGGATAATTATTTTTGTTGAAATTTTTCTGTAATTCAAGATTTGCAAAGTTTCCATGGGCATGAACAAAGTTCAAGGAGTTCCCCCACTTCAACGATGCTCGTCTTTCTTACTTTCACTTTTCTTTTTGAAAAGTTTTAAGTTCCCCTCTATTTTTTGTGTTTTTAAATTTATAAAAGCACACAACAGAATAAAATAACTCTCTAAAACTTCCAGGTTGTCTCCCTAGCAGCACTTTGTTTAAAGCCATTAAGCTAGGCATAAAGTGCTCAAGTAATCGATCCACCCAGATCCCAAGGTATATCAAAGCCAATTTTAATTAGCAATGATTTATAATTTAGTAGTGAGCACAAAGCAACATATATTATGCAATGACGAAGTCTAACTCTCTTCCTATGCGTCGGCATGTCATAAAAGAACAATTCATGCACATCAAGTAAAGGCCAATACATAGCATAAGCAGTTTCTTGCAATTTTATCGTGTTGGAAACATAGAGAGGCAGAGATGTAGTTCCTCTCTCATAATAATTGCAAGTAGGAGAAGCAAGCACATGCATATTATATTCATCAAAATTATCATGTGCAATAGTAAAACTCAACCCATCAATATAATCCTTAATAAGAGCAAACTTCTTCGATATAGTGTAGTTTGGAGAATTCAAAAAGATAATAGGACTATCATGTGTGGGTGCAATGGCAACAATTTCATTCTTAACATAAGGAACTATAGCAAGTTCATATCCATAAGCATAATTCATATTGGCATCTTGGCCACAAGCATAGCAAGCATCAATTTCATCAAAAATGGATATTTCAAATGAATCAGCAGGATCATAGCAATTATCTTAACATTCATCCTTCGGTAAGCACGAAGGAAAATTAAACAATGTATGAGTTGAAGAGTTACTCTCATTAGAAGGTGGGCACGGGCAGCTAATCCACTCTTTCTCCTTTTGTTCTTAGCTCTCCTCATCAGCTTTTTCATCCAATGAGCTCACAGTTTCATCAATTTCTTCTTCCATAGATTCCTGCAAAATATTAGTCTCTTCTTGGGCAGCGGAGACTTCCTCAATAAATACATCAATATCGGAATTGTATTTATAATTCTCATAGCAATATTTAAGTATAGCAAATTTTCAGGTCTGTAAACAACATCATCAAAATCTTCATACTTTTCAAATAAAGATTCAATTTCATAAGCACCCTTAAAAGCAACAAATTCTTCTATTCGTTCCACATCATAGTAATCATATCTACCATTAGCATAAGAAGCCAAGGTTTCATTATCATTAAATTCACATGAAAAGGGAAGGTGTGGAGCCTTCATCCTAGAGCAACAAGTATAATCATATCTCGAGCATAGATTCCAAGCATACCATTGCAACATATCAATTTGATCCCATAAGAGTTTCCCTTTTTGCGTCAAGCAATAATCCCTAAAGTATTCACGTTGATCCAACGTGTCTCCCATTATCAAGTTGAATGGGGTTTACTCAGGATTATCAAAGTAGTGTTTAATATTTTTCACATAACGAGCATCGAGGGTTTTAGGAGGTTCCCTATATCCATGAGTAGCAAGTACAATTTTTTTTTTGGTATTTCATGTTCCATATCCATAACTAAAGATAGAGAACAACTTAGAACAGAAAATAAAATCTACTTAGTGATAAAGCAAACAAGCACACACGAGAATATTCACCCCACGCTATTGCTCCCCAGCAACAGCGCCAGAAAAAGGTCTTGATAACCCACAAGTATAGGGGATCGTTTGTAGCCTTTTCCATAAATAAGAGTGTCGAACCCAACGAGGAGCTAAAGGTAGAAAAAATATTCCCTCAAGTTCTATCGACCACCGATACAACTCTACGCACACTTTGACGTTTGCATTACCTAGAACAAGTATGGAACTATTTTGTAGGTATGATGCTAGAGCTACTTTGCAAGAATAAAACTATGAATAAATTGCAAGATAATAAATTTAGAAGCTTAGTAGAAAGGTTTTTGTCACACAAGAAAGTTATTTGTCCCTAGGTGATCGATAACTAAACCGGTAATCATTATTGCAATTTTATATGAGCGAGAGGCATGAGATAGCATACTTTCTGTACTTGGATCATATGCACTTATGATCTACCAAGCATCCGCAACTACCAAAGATCATTAAGGTAAAACCCAACCATAGCATTAAGTATCAAGTCCTCTTTATCCCATATGCAACAACCCCCTTACTCGGGCGTAAGCTTCTGTCACTCTAGCCACCCACCATAAGCGAATCATGAACGTATTGCAACACCCTACAGCGGGGATCCCTCATGTTTGCGTGACACGGAGGGCACCATAGGACAGCACCAAAATAAAATATACAACTCAAACCAATCATGATCATTAATCAACCCATAGGACAAAACAGATCTACTCAAACATCATAGGATAACCACATATCATTGGATAATAATATATAGTGTTGAGCACCATGTTTAAGTAGAGAATTGCAGTGGGAATAGATAGGTTACACCGCTGCATAGAGGAGGAGAAAGTTGGTGTTGACGGTAGCAAGACTGTTGGTGTAGATCACCGTCACGGTCCTTGCTCCGGCATCACTCCGACGCCATCGGGAGAGAGGGGGAGAGAGCCCCCCTCCTTCTTCTTCTTCCTTGACCTCCCCCTAGATGGGAGGAGGGTTTCCTCTCTGTTCCATGGCCTCCATGGCGGCGGAGGGGCGAGAGCCCCTCCGAGATTGGATCTATCTCTCTGTTCTCTTCTGTTTCGCGTTCCTGTTTTCTGGCCCTTCATCATTTCTTAAATTCCCGAAGATCCGTAACTCCGATCGGGCTGAAATTTTTACACGATTTTTTTCCATAAATTATATTTCTTGCGCCCGAAGAAGAGCTCCAACCGACTTACGGGGTGCCCACTAAGCACCACCATACGACGGGGGGGTGCTGGCGCGCCCTGGTGGTTAGTGTAGGCTGTGGGCCTCCATTTGTGTTGATTCCTCCTCCATAAATTCACATATATTCCAAAAAATTCTTCGTAAAGTTTTATCGCATTTGGACTTCGTTTGATATGGATATTCTGTGAAACAAAAAACATGCAACAAACAGGAACTGGCACTGGGCACTGGATCAATATGTTAGTCCCAAAAAATAATATAAAATGTTGCCAAAAGTATATAAAAGTTGTATAATATTGGCATGGAACAATAAAAAATTATAGATATGAAGGAGATGTATCATAGGTGCAGTAGGTTGAGGAGCAACTCTTTGTGTCTCCAGTCGAGGTGAAGATACCCCGAACAAACCCCCCAAAGGATTATTTTTCATAGTAACAAGTAACAGTAAATTTCAGCACGTTATATGAATTTTTTCTTACCGATTTCCACTTACCAAGAGAACTTCACTCCCCGACAACGGCGCAAGAAAAGAGTCTTGATGACCCACAAGTATAGGGGATCAATCGTAGTAATTTCGATAAGTAAGAGTGTCGAACCCAACGAGGAGTAGAAGGAAATGACAAGCGGTTTTCAGTAAGGTAATTTCTGCAAGCACTGAAATTGTCGATAGCAGGTAGTTTGATAGCAAGATAATTTGTAACAAGTGAAAAGTAGCAATAGTAACAATAGGTGCAGCTAGGTAGCCCAATCCTTTTTGTAGCAAAGGACAAACTAGAACAGTCTCTTATAATAAGCAAAGCGTTCTTGAGGGTACACGGGAATTTCATCTAATCACTTTCATCATGTTGGTTTGATTCGCGTTCGCTACTTTGATAATTTGATATGTGGGTGGACCGATGCTTGGGTGTTGTTCTTACTTGAACAAGCCTCCCACTTATGATTAACCCCTGTTGCAAGCATCCGCAACTACGAAAGAAGAATTAAGATAAAATCTAACCATAGCATTAAACATGTGGATCCAAATCAGCCCCTTACTGAATAGTGCATAGACTAGGGTTTAAGCTTCTGTCACTCTAGCAACCCATCATCTAATAACTACTCCACAATGTATCCCCTTAGGCCCAAATATGGTGAAGTGCCATGTAGTCGACGTTCACACAACACCACTAAGGGAATCACAACATACATACCATCAAAATATCGAACGAATATCAAATTCACATGATTACTTGCAACATGACTTCTCCCGTGTCCTCAAGAACAAGAGTAACTACTCACACAACATGTTCATGCTCAAGATCAGAGGAGTAATAAATATCATAATGGATCTGAACATATAATCTTCCACCAAATAAACCATATAGCATCAACTACGAGATGTAATCAACACTACTAGTCACCCACAGGTACCAATCTGAGGTTCCGGTACAAAGATTGAACACAAGAGATGAACTAGGGTTTTGAGATGAGATGGTGTTGTTGAAGATGTTGATGAAGATTGGTCCTCCCAAGGTGAGAGGGTTGTTGGTGATGACTATGGCTTCAATTTCCCCCTCCCGGAGGGAAGTATCCCCGATGGAATCACTCCGCCGGAGAGAAAAAGCGCTCCTGCCCAAGTTCCGCCTCGAGACGGCGGCGTTACGTCCCGAAAGTCCTGTCCTCATTTTTTCTAGGTCAAAAGACCTTATGTACGAGAAGATGGGCACCGGAGGTGGGCCAGGAAGCCCACTACCCACCAGGGCGCGCCTGGGGGGGGGGGGGGATGGGCGCGCCCTGGTGCCTAGTGGGCACCTGGGTCTCCTCCTCCAGTATTTCTTTTCTCCAGTATTTTTTATATATTTCAAAATAAATATCCGTAAAATTTCAGCTCATTTGGAGATGTGCAGAATAGGTATCTCTGACGTAGCTTTTTCAGGTCCAGAATTTCAGCTGCCGTTATTCTCCCTCTTTGTGTAAACCTTGCATATTATGAGAGAAAAGGCATTAGAATTACTCCACAAAGTGTTATATTGAATAGAAACACTATAAATAACAGTAGGAAAACATGATGCAAAATGGACGTATCAGGAAGCAGCGGTGTAGGGAGTTCCGGACAAGGATGTTGTGGACCTCGAGGAGGATATGTAGCCTCCGCTGCACTTGGTCGCCTCGAGCTCGTTCATCCAGTCGTCAATAATGAAGTCACCATCTGCCCTGCCCGCGACTGACATTGATCGAACGGCCGATTGGAGGATTCCAGACAGATTTACGTAACCACAGGGGACGGCCAACGAGGTGTGCGACTTGCCGCAACTCCAACGGGCACGGAGAAGCATGGGCAGCACCGACGTCCGGTCTACATAGGTCCTGTTCAACGGAATGTCCCAGCGGGAAGGGATAAAAATTTTGCTCCATTTTGTATGCCTTTGTTCATTATATTTGTTGTGCCCTTGGATACGATAGTCGCATATGCTATTATTTTTCTTTGTATTTGTTGCATTGTTGAATTGTGATGAATTCATGGTATATGATCCACGTGCATATATTGCATGGTTTTGAGGGTTTGAATTTAAGGAGTGTGGTTGCCCAGCAAGACTTATTCTTTCGACAAAGAGCGTTTTTATTGACACCTTATGTAGTTTCAAGGGGATATATAACACAATGAACACACACCTGGCCTCTGCATAACTATGATGCACACAATCAACACTAACACGCACACAAAGGATCACGCTGGCAAAAACAAAGTCATACAAGACCGAAGCTATGCCTAGGTGACAGGGAAAAATGACCATCAATACCAATCATTCCTCACAACACAAGGACTAGGAGAAAAGTTCTCCGAAAGTGATGCCTCCAGGGAGGAAACGACACGCAAGCACCTCCGTCACCGGATCCAACCATCAAATGTTAGATCATGGGTTTTCACCCTGAAGATTATGTCCGAGCAAACTCCAAGCAATGCCTTCAGCATGGTAACGACGCAAAAACACCGTCATTATCAGGTATGACCAACTAGGGTCAGACCTAGGGTATTCACCCCGGAGCTCAAAACCAAGGGTACTCGAAAAGCACCACAAATCGAATTCATCATGTGTTGCCGCCTCCACTTTCCGCCATCCCAACAGCGTCACACACGAGGTGAGGTCATTAACGAGCGAGAAAGGGCATCGGCATGATGCTCCGGCAACCTCGCCCGTCCTAGCAAGTGAATGCCAGTGGCAGGTCTGCAAACGACACCACCATGCCTTGTCTCTTGCCATGGCGTCCTCATCAACTACAGGACTAGTCATGGCATCCAGTTACCATGCGCATGTAAGATGCCGTCGATAACGAAGACACTTGTCGTTACATCCATACGCCGGCCATAAAGAGCAGCTAGTGTGAGGTGGCACCACACTGCAAGGTTGAGCACTTATGAGGGGCCGTCCGGCGTTATCCGGGGACGCGTCCCATAGATGTTAGGGGGGGGGGGGGGGGGGGGTGGGGGGGGGGGGGGCGGGGGGGGGGGGATTTACTAAATCCGGCTAGGGGGTGGGGGGGTGGTTGTTTTCTAAATCCGGCTATCGATGCTCTTACCCCCACCAACCAAGAAGACACGCACCAATCCTAACTCAAGGTCATCTCATCAAAACAACAAAATATCCCAACTCAAAGTGCCGTAACATATCGTGTTTCATCTTTTGACTTCGTTCAGAATTTGTGGAGAAAAATCAAAAGGCAAGATTAAAAGTCTTTATTCGCCTGATCAGATCAGGAATTAATAGTAAACGTTACGTCGATGCCCAGAACTCGGGACTGTGACGGAATTTTAACTGAACCAATAACAAACACAAAAGGAACATCCATAACGTAATCCAGCCGCGCGCCGTGCAGGTGGTCGGCCGCGTCGAGCCAATCAGCGGCCGCACCACACCCCGACGGACGGCGGCAAGCCGGCAACGGATGTTCAATTAGAATTCAAAATTTAATCAGAAGGACGGCAGCTGGACCCTGTCTTTGCAGTTGCCCTGCATCGGCAGCGGGCAGTCGATGAGGTTCTGACCGGCGCGGTCGATGCACTGGTACACCTGGTACAGCTGCGTCTCGCCGGCGACGCCCCGGTTGCACTCCAGGTTCGCCGTGAACCCGGTCCCCTCCTTGATGGCGTCCCTGATGCTGCTGAGGAAGTAGGTCTCACTGTCCGACGGCACGATCCCGGCGTCGGCGAGGATGCCGGTGAGGTTGTGGCGGGCCTTGAAGCCGAGCGCCGTCGCGAAGTAGCCGTGCTGGTCCAGGTTGGAGCAGGTGCCGTGCTTCTCCCACTCGTGGGTCCAGAACTCGATGCTCTTCCCGCCCTTGCACGCCAGCGTCGGCCAGTTGGCGTCCAGCTCCTTCACCAGGTCCTTGATCTCCCAGAGCTTGAGGCGCTCGCTGTTGCAGTTCTCCGGCCAGCACTTCTTCTTGCGCTTGGTCACCATCTCCAGGGCGCCGTCGAGCTCGCCGCGGATCTTGCACTTGGCGTAGTTGGGCCACAGCCCGTGGATGCCGAAGTCCGTCGCCGGCTTGCCGGTGTCCGGGAAGCAGCACCCCTTCTTCGTGTCACAGAAGGACCCGGGCCACTAGAAAGTACGTGCATCCAACAAACACGATGCCGATCGTTAGACTCATCGATTTTCTAGAAGGAATCAGCCAACCCTAAATTTGCAATCTGTACAAGAAACGATCTACATATTGGAAATAGATCATCGATTACTCACTTGCTGAACAAGGTAGAAGAAATCGAATTCCTCGGCGGAGGAGACGGCGACGAGAGAAAGCAGGAGCAGGGCGGAGAGGGCAACGAGCTTCATCTTCGCCTATTAACTTTGAGATGTGTAGCCGCAGCTATCGCGCAGCTACTTATAGCACGACGTAGTGTAACAACTTCATGCAACACGCGACAAGATTATCCAATCGTATATATGGTACTAATAATAAGATGAGATATTCGGACGGAATACGCATGGATCAGTTGGAATATGCCGTCGGTTGATCGGGCTCAGTTTCGAGGAAACAACGTGCAAGCAAGCAACATGGCGTAGGAGAGACAAGTGTAGATAGATTCCTGATCCTGATCCAATCGTTCAGATTAGGAGAAAAAAAAACACATCAGACTTCGTTTTCGGAGTAATCGTTGGAAATTTGTTATCATGGAAAATCATCAGAAATTTCATCATAGTGGTTGATGGGTCGCTTCCTTCCCCACGCAAGGCAGCTGGTGCAAGGAGTAGTGAATCTGAGCTAATAATTATGCTGCCGAATATGGTTTTTAGGTGCAACTGACATTATTAGATGGAAGAAAGAAATTATCATTGTGAGTCAGGAGGACGAGGGTTGAATGGAGAAGTGGGCACCTTTTTATGTTCTGTTTTTTCTAGTAATTTGTTTTAGTAGGTTGGAGAAGACCAATTATTGGCATGCACTTAGTTCCAACCAAGGACTTTTTTGAATGTTTAAGGTCAACAGCGCGTGCGGCAGGTGGGACAAGAGCTGGCCGGATCAACGGCAGCTTCTGAATTTCGATGCATAGCTGATGCCGCACTGAAAGTTACAGCAAGAGTAACATATCGGGGGGGTTGGAGAAGCATGGTTGGTCGCATTCTTACTTGCAATTTCTGGCAATTATTTGTAGATGTGGCTAGGAAGATTGGTATAAGGTGGGAACCAAAGGAGGTTACCATTGTGCCAATCGCATATGCCATTAAGCCTCCCTTCTTCTTCTTTTTTGAAAAGGAGGACATCCCCCGTCCTCTGCATCAGAAAGATGCATACGGCCATTTTATTAAAACGAAACAAAGTGACGCAAAGTCTGAAATCCAGTACAGCTCACATCAGGAGCAAGCCCTCCTGAAGTCACTATATTGCAAATCATGTATACTCTACTTAAGAGATGTTTCAACTCGGTCGCTCTGAACTTTCCAAACCATCTGGCTCGACAGCGGCGAGCTAACCGAGAAGGTAAGGCTGCGTTTGGCAGCAAGGTTTTTCAAAGTTTTCTAATAATGCTGCGGTTTCTAAAAAAACAATGGTTTTGAATACTTTGATGCGTTTGGCTTCAGGAAAAACTGAAGTTTTGTAAACCACAGGATCCGAGAAACCATGGTATTTTTGCTGTATCGGAAAAAGAGGTTCGAACCTCTTTTTTCTAAACCGAACAAAGCGCAATTGAGGTCGCCCTCTACGTCGAGATAATTATACCTCATGAGATCGCCTCCTACTTTTCCTCTGTCTGTCGTAAACCAATTCTATTATATCTCCTGCTTATTAGTCGATTCTGTTTGATCGCGTACGTATAGTCGGTCTCTTGGGTGCTTCTTCTTCCAGCCGGGAGTACAAACAGCGCACATACACGCACGTATAGAAATAATATGATGGCAACACTCCTAAGATTGTACTATTACTTTAATCTAGTTGATTAATGAACTTAAGTTGCCACGTGCTCTTGGTCAATCATGTACGTCCTGGTTAAATACTTGGTCAAAACTTTGGTAAAACAGCAGCAGCCAAACACATGTAAAACTGAGAAAAACATTAGTCTTAAGAAACTGCAGTATTCCTTGCCCATCCATCGGAATACTACGGTTTTCAATTACCACAGTTTTCTAAAAACTTTGCTGCCAAACTAGGCCTAAAGGAGCAACGCCGGGAATGGAAGACGGTGGTAGTGGTAGTCCAGCAAGAGTGATCTCATGGTGGATTCTCTTGGTGAGTGGTGTGGCGCAACCGCGGTAAGCGCTTGTAATCCTTATTTTCACTGAATAAACATCTCTATCTTAATATTTACAGATCAATCTGTATGTGGTGAGAATCCTCAAAAAGAGATCGCTGCAGGTTCTTGAAAAAAAAAACATACTTGGGATATCTTCGTTGAAAATGGTAAGTTGAACCATGTTAATAAATGCTTGTAACGAAATGGAAGCATCAAGTCAAGATGGCCGAGTTGGTCTAAGGCGCCAGTTTCAGGTACTGTCCGAAAGGGCGTGGGTTCAAATCCCACTCTTGACATTTTCAGTTTTTCTTTTCGTGAACCTTCTCTTCCGTTAAAATAATAATACCTCTCTTACACGATTCTTGTTTTCGTGAACTGCCATCGCTTCGTCCGCCAAGATTGCCTCGGAGGAGTTTCTTCTTGCTTGTTTTATGCGAGGGGTTCAGGGTGGCAACCGTTGCGCTCTTCAGGCAAGGCAAACAATTTCAACTCATTCAGCTCCCTTCTCCATGGCCGGAGAGTCCAGCCGGCCCTGAACTGTGTCCCGTCTACAGCATACTGAAGTACAAACGCGTCAATGAGCAATTCTCAGAGGCGAAGGAAATGCTGTAGTCTCGACATAACGTACGTTGTACAGCAACATCCATCTGTGGGCCTAACCGACCGCACGAGAAAATAGTCTGAACTCGCTGCAGAAAACCTTTCGATGCCTCGTCAGTGCAGTTTCAGACTTCCGGGTCAGAGCATCTGTGCGGTACCGTGAAGCCAACAAACTCCAGAAACAGCACGCACCAGAACCTGAGTTCCGGTTCAGAGCATCTGCGCACCGTGAAGTGAAGCCAACCATCTCAGAATATCCGACGCATCAAAAAGTAGCCTCATGCATAGGATCGAGGGATAAGGCTACTCTTCAGCGTGCAAGATCGATGGACAAATATCGTGCGTGACATGAGGTCCCAAAGAAAGGCCATGGCCTCCCGCCTCCCTATTCGTGCTTTTATCTTGGGAAGTTTGAGACGGGAGAAACGCAATTGTTTTTCAGCGACGTACTTATCGACCACATGGCACATCATGGCCGCAAGAGTGGTCTCATCCACTCATCCAGCTTGGTCGCGTACTTTTTTTTTGTGCTTTATTCAAACGAAGACATTTCTCGGGCAGTCAGCGAGAAGGCTGGTCATGAGAAAGCTTGGGGTTTCATCGAGTCAGCTTTCCGTTACATGCAGTGTGCAGGCACGCCTCGCACACAGATGAGCCGGAACATTAGCTGACCGATTTACATGTTGAATTACAAAAAGGGAAAAAACATGAGCTAGCTCTTCAATTTCAACTAAAATAGGAGCCACAACAGATCTCTGAGTTGTGGCGAGTATTCCAGAGGTTGACCATCTCCAGGCAGTCTACCTTCATTATCACATGCGTAAATCCTCTAAGATTTGCAAAAAGAACACCATCGCGTAGGTCGTGTACTTCCTTGATTAAAGAAGCTACAATGGAGCAGGAATACTTTGCTATGCCCCTTGCTCTTATGTTTCTTTACGTATGGAGTACCATTTTAACTGACTCTATCCCATCTATCACCAGAAAATACAACACCAGAATATTGTGAAGCTTTCATATTACCTTCATTTTCATTCTCCGCCCTTGTTTTAATTTTGAACTTCCTGCTGGGTTATAGTTAGGGATGAAAACGAAGCGGAAACGAACAAAACTAGGTGCTACCACATTTGTTTTCATATTTTTTACGAAAGCGAAAACGAATACAGAAACTCCAAAAATGAATACAAAAATAGGTTCTATCGGAATCAAAACATATAGCAAATATGGCGCGAACACGAAAACTGAAGCGGGTGTTGACTGAAACTTAAAAAAACCCTTGAACCATAGAGGAAAACACAAGCAAACCAACAGACTTAATCAATTGTTAACGTAACCACAAAATATTATGGTGGTTATTTTATAGGATATACATTTGTGCATAGTTTTTCAACTTTGGCAATACAAAACATATTTTCGGTAATCATAAGGACAAGCTCCCCATATAGTAAATCACCATAGTGTATTAGGTCACCATCTTACAAATACAACATACTAGATCATGGTGGCGCGCGTTGCCGCGCTCATCCATTTTGGCAATAGAATAGTAGGAAGATTTGCATAAATATATGTGCACCAAAGAGGAAGTTAAAATTGCATGAACTATCTATATATTAGTTAGCATACAAGTACACTTTAAATTGGCATGATGAAACCTATCAACAATTACTCTATATATTTCCTGTCAACAACTGACAGTTGTGATGAAACCTATCAACGATTACTCTATATTAAGTTATGACCAATGGAGTGACTACGGTGCAGGCATGGTCGAGTCTTGGTGATACAGTATCTTCTACGGACAAGCTGTATTATTTCATTAGAAATGACATATATTTATCAATTTGGACTTTTAACAATATTGTGTAGATATAACCATATAATGATCGATTAACATGATTCAACATTATTAAGTGGCAAATATCTTAGTTGAACATATTCTTTAAAAGAGATATATTTACATCAGGTGAAGACAGTTAATGCCTGTAATTAGTATATGGATTTGTCGGATGACATATACATAGAACATAAGTTCTCAAATAACAGGAGGTCTGGGTTTGAGGGCAGGAAAGGGATACCGGCGTAGTACTGAAGAGCCTCCGAATCTGAAGATGTATATGGAATAACAACAGCGTGAAATAGGATAACAGGCAAATAGGACACACAAAAATAAATCTCACAGTAGAAATGTTGTAATACTTGACAACAATCCATCATAATTTCATGTTTTGGAAGAGCTTGTTATCAAACAAAATAATACACATAAAGTGAAACTTCCCAAGCCAGAATCACCTCCGAAACTTGTCAAATTAGTTGTAAGATTAGAAAGGCTAAATTCTATAGCTGCCCTAAGAATCACCCCTTGATGAATCATCTGGCCCTAATTGCAGAAGTCATTGTTCCCAAAGTTAGATCCAAATGTTGCATCTAGGAATTATGTATCCATGGTCATGCCTGGTATCTTAGATGGAGTGAAAGGAGAATGATTGCTTCAAACTGCTGATGAAGGAACTCACAGCCATCTCTGATGACGTAGTAGGTGACTATAACTTGCAAGATCGGATCTAGAACATAGATATAATGGTGATAACATAAACGGTTCAGATCTGAAATCATGGCACCCGGGCCCAAAGTGACAAGCATTAAGCATGACAAAGTCATAGCAACATCAATCTCAGAGCATAATGGATACTAGGGATCAAGCCCTAACAAAACTAACTCGATAACATGATGAATCTCATCCAACTCCTCACCGACCAGCGAGCCTACGAAGGAATTACTCACTCCCAGTGGGGA
This sequence comes from Thinopyrum elongatum, assembly GCA_011799875.1. Classification (NCBI taxonomy): domain Eukaryota; kingdom Viridiplantae; phylum Streptophyta; class Magnoliopsida; order Poales; family Poaceae; genus Thinopyrum; species Thinopyrum elongatum. The sequence continues at coordinate 148,710,078 of CM022298.1, forward strand.
GCATCATGGAATTGGCGATGGAGAAGGGTTGGTCATGACGAAGATCGAAGATCCCCCTCTCCAGAGCCCCAAACGGACTCCAGATCTGGCCTCCCGATGAAGAACAGGAGGGGGCGGCGGCTCCGTCTCGTGAAACACGATAATTCTTTCTCTCTGATTTTTTTTCTCTGAAAATGTGATTTTATAGTATCAGGGTTGGAGTCTGCGGGGCCATCAGGTGGGGACAACCCACCTGGGTGCGCCTGGAGGGGCGGCGCCCTGGTGGGTTGTGCCCACCCAGGTGCCCCCTCCGGTGGTTCTTGGCTCCAAAAATTATCTTTATTTGTATAAAAATTCCTCGCAAAGTTTCGTTTCAATCCGAGAACTTTTATTTCTGCACAAAAAACAACACCATGGTAGTTCTGCTAAAAACAGCGTTAGTCCGGGTTAGTTTCATTTAAATCGTGCAAATTAGAGTCCAAAACAAGAGGAAAAGCGTTAGGAAAACCAGATACGACGAAGAGGTATCACTTAACAACTTGAAAATATAGCAATTATATTTGTTTCTCATATATTTAGTACAACCAAATTTGATTTATTTCTCACATGATATACAATAACAGAATGCACCCACAACAATTGAACATCGCATTGCAGAATTGAACCAAACAGTTAACTAAACACAACAACAAATGAACCAAACGTTAACTGAGGACCACATTGCACAATGTATAACATACTAGAAGATCAGACAGTTAACCAAACCAAGCATGCTTGACAACTTGAAAATATAGCAATTGTATTCATTTCTCATGTATTTTGTAAAAATAAATTCGATTTATTTCTCACATGGAAGACAATACAAAATTGCTGCCTGAAGAATTGAACATCACATTTGCAGAATTGAACCAAACAGTTAACTAAAGACGATAGCTAATTAACCAAACAGTTAATAAGTGAGCACCACATTGCACGACATATAGAACATATACACTAGAGCAACAGATTGCATGGTAAAATTAGATAGCACAATTCGCTAGAATTTGTTAAGGAAAGGCAGGAGCAGCACACGCAATGGGTAAATCGAGCATGCTTAACCGGCGTAGCTAGCAAATGGCAAGGTGCTCCTCCAAGATCTGGGGGTCGGCACGATTGGCAGCGCGACCTCATCCGCGCGTGCGGCCGCGATTTGCTTCTCCGCTACCAAATGCTCCTTGAGCTCCTGGCTATACTGCGTGCACCATGGCTTAGGGCGGAGCTTATTTGGTGGAGGGGTCAGTGATTTGGGTAGAAGGTGTCGCGTCGATGGTCAGGGCATGTTGGATGTGGAAGAAGGAGGAGGATGGGGGTCGGGTGTGGATTACCTGCCTGGATAGACGAGGCCGAGCAGCGTGAAGGAGGGTCGCCAGCGAGGAGGCGGCGCTGCAAGTAAGGAGTGAAGGTTTCAACTTGGAAAGGAAGATGGAAACAGGGGAAATATGGCTTTTGATAAGGGGGAGGGGGCGGGGAGGTAGATATTTCCACGGAAGGCGAAAATTTTGAATCTGTTCAGCGAAAAAACTGGTGCGCAAAGTGTCATCAGACACAGTCCCTTATTCAGCACTGTGTACGATATGTGAACATCACAAACGATTCATATAGCTTAACCCGTGTGTGATGAGTTTGAACGTGAAAAATTTTGGTTCGAATTTCCCTGTGGTTACAGTGGTCATCCACGTCATTGCATAATTTGGGTACACAAAGGAGACTACAGCACACCCACACTTCTTAATCGAGTAAGTTGAGCAATTAAACAGAGCTAGCTGACCTAAACATTACTCTAACAAATTAAAGTCCGGCACTCTTAATTAAACAAAACAAAGAGTACTACTACGGCTGGTGCTCGTCGATCTCCGCCGCCTCCTCCATGTCCAGCTCACGCTCGACGGTCTCCTGGGGAAGGGGCTCCATGACATCCATCGGACCATACTTGGCACGCATCTCGCCATCCGCGTCCGCCATCTCTTTGGAAAAGGCCGCAATGAGCTGGGCGTGGGTGGCCGCGATCTGGGCTTGGACGGGCTCCGTCGTGGCAAGGTATGCGGCGGAGGAACGGGCGGCTGCTCGAACGCTCTCGGCGATTGCCAACTCTTCGGCCGTGGGTTGCCGACCGTTGTCGGAGAAGCTTCATTTGATTTGTGCGGTGACCGCGATGAGCTGGGTGTGGGCGGCCTCGACATGGTCGTGGGCGGCCTCCATCAGGGCTAAGGCCGCCGCTGCGGAACGGACAGCTGCTGTGCCGCTCTCGCCAGTTGCTATCCCCGAGGCAGATGTTGCTGCCGCCACCTGAGAAGCAACAGCGGCCGTTTTGGCTGCCTTGGCCGCCCGGTCACAGATTGCGGCCGTGCTCTCGCCGGAGTGGGCCGCCGAAGTTGCCCTCACGACGCGGGTCCACGTCCCCATCTTTCACCGGCGACGATTGAATAGTGAAATGATATTTGGAGAGCGAGCTAATGTGCTTGACACGCCGGTTGTGGACTGTAGCCAACGCACCTTCTCACGTAAGCCATAGGCGTACTATACTCCGACGGTGCTCGAAGATATTTTGTATTGCATCTCACACGGTTAGTGATAATAAACTGTGTGCGATCTACTTGATTCTTCATCTTGATTTGAATTACATAATGGGGTCACAGCAGCAATGGAGGGTGTTTGAATTGCTAGAACTCTTATCTGCAGTGAACATGCAACTATATGTGTGTCATAAAAAAATTGGAATTATTCAGGGTTCGTTTGGACATTTTATATATTAAATTGGTTTTCTAGCCATTTCAGGTCCACAATTCAAAATTAAACTACATGCATATGCTCCGGTGCACCAACATGGGTTGTAAAATCATAAATGTGTCCATGGGTTTATGCTTATGTCCCATGCAAGAAATGGGGATAAATTTCAAACACCACGTCACTGTGGCTCTCCGGCAAACGTTGAGGAACTTGCTTTTGTAATTCTAGTAAATCTAAAACCCGTCTGAAATTCATGAACCTTGGCATGCTATCATGGAATGGCATCAACATGCTGGGGTAAAAAATATTGTCCCATTTGGGGAAGGTTATGGTATAAGCTTCTCACAAACCAGAGCTTCTCACAAGAAGCCTCATAGTTCCGTTAGGGAAACGTGTCACCTTTGTGGACAAAACGATATTCGTCGCCTCTTCTTGCTTTCAATTTTTTCTTGGTGTCAACATAGAATAACAGGAGTGTCGTGTTAAATTTTGGAATTTTTCGGGGATCGTTTGGACATTTTTATACGTTAACTGAGTTTTCTAGGCATTTATGTGCATAATTCAAAATTGAACTACATGCACATGCTCCAGTCCATAAAAACGGGTTGCAAAATCAAATGTGTGTCCTTAGTTGCATGCTTAGGTCACATGCAAGAAATGAGAATGAATGTCATACACCTTGACACTATCGCTCGGCCGCTAACATTGAGATACATGGTTTTAAAATTCTAGTAAATCGAAAACTCGTCTGAAATTCATGAAACTTGACATGATATCATGGAACGGCATCGACATGCCATGGTAAAAATATTGTCCCATTTGGAGCAGGTTTGGGTATAAGCTTCTCGCAAACCAGAGCTTCTCTCACAACAAGCCTGATGGTTTTGGTAGGGAACGTGCCACCTTGTGGGACGAAACGATATCTGTTGCCTCTTCTTACTTTCAAAATTTTTCTCGTGTCAACATAGAACAACAGGAGTGTTGTGTCAATTTTTGAGATTTTTCGGGGTTCGCTTGGACATTTTTATACATTAACTGAGTTTTCTATGCATTTATGTGCATAATTCAAATTTGAACTACATGCACATGCTCCAGTGCATATAAATGGGTTCAAAATTGAAATATGTGTCCTTGGTTGAATGCTTAAGTCCCATGCAAGAAATGAGAATGAATGTCAAACACCTTGCCACAGTCGCCCGGCCGCTAACATTGAGATACATGGTTTTTAAATTCTAGTAAATCAAAAACGCGTCTGAAATTTATGGAACTTGACATCCTAGCATGGAACGGCATCAACAAGCCGTGGTAAAAATATTGTCCCATTTGGGGCAGGTTGGGGTATAAGCTTCTCACAAACCAGAGCTTCTCACAACAAGCCTCATGGTTACGGTAGGGAACGTTTCACCTTTCTGGACGAAACGATATCCGTTGCCTCTTCTTGATTTCAATTTTTTTCTAGTGTCAACATAGAACAACATGAGTGTATTGTTAATTTTAGGAGTTTTTCGGGGTTCGTTTGGACATTTTTATACATTAAATGAGTTTTCTATGCATTTATGTGCATAATTCAAATTTGAACTACAGGCACATGCTCCAGTGCATCACTGGTACAGCGAGGTGCTATACAAACGGTTTTTAACACCTTTCCGCGACGGCATTTGGAACCGTCGCCAAGTGAGTGTGGGCGATAGGGGGGTCCTTCCCACACAACCCAGAAATCGTCGGGGATAGGCCCTCCTGGCACATAGGCTGGGGCAAAATGAGCTCGTGTGCGATCGGGCGAGGCATCGAAACCCAATTGTTTCCGTTCGTATGTACATCCCACATAGTCAGTCCCAAACAAACGTTTCCATTTGTTATGTACATTCCACACAGTCAATTCGAGAAATATGTTTCCGTTCTTATGTACATCCCACATAGTCAATCCAGGGAAAATGTTTATGTTCGTATGTACATCCCACACAGTCAATCCAGGGAAAACGTTTCCGTTCGTATGTACATCCCACATAGTTTTATGTATAGGCTCGTGTGTGATAGGTGTAACTATCACACACGCTCTGCCTTGGTTAACCGTTTGCTTTTATTCAACTACATCACACACGATTTGATGAAGAAAACTATGTGGCATTGGGCTATCCATCACAAGCGCTTTTACTGCTAGAACTGTTTGCAAAGTTCCATGACCCATTTAGCAGGTTTATTAGTTTACAATTAATAATTCCAGTATTAAGCAAACTCACATTTCATATCGAACAGCTGTTTGCCAATTTCATATCAGGCACATAAATATATTTTAACATCACAATACGATAGCTACATGAAAACAGCACAGTACAACATATAGCTAGTTCAGCTTCATAAGAACAATATTAGAACAATATATTCATTTCCCTAATCGAGATCATCCAGGCTCGTCTTATCCACCTCTGCTTTCAGTTCAGCAAGAACCTGTTTTGCACTGGCCAACTGGGAAAGTGCCTCCTCCTTCGCCAACACCATCTTAGCAAAGTCTGATTTAAAAAATCTGAGCTCATTCTCCACCTTCCTCTTTTTATCCCGCATCTTCAAATATTCTTCAGCGTTGACAACACTTTCTCTAAGCCTACCTCTGTTCTCTTCCTCATACATGCTCCAGAGCTTTGCTAGGTACATCTTCAAAGACTGTGGCCACTCTTGATCAACCCACTCCAAGTAAGAACACTTCAGTTCATCCTATATTATTTAAAACTAGATCACTAACAATTGTAGGGGAAATGGGTTTATAGCAACATAGAAAATCACCAATACTTATTTTGAAAAACTAAAAAAACAGGTTAATTATGACATATCTTCTCAAAAAGATCAATGTGCAAATGAATTAATTGCTACTGAGACAACAACCAAATTCTGAAACATCGGAAGCTATAATTAACTACAACAATGCTACAAGTTCATACTCATGTACTATAAATAACAAATTGAACATTTTATGAGGAAGATAAATATAACTGCATCAGTCTGTACCAAAAGTTTGACTGTCACCTGTCGTGACCATCATAAAGGTGTATGACCTTATAACTAGAGCATCTTGAGACTTGACTGACGATGGTTCCGTCAGGCTATCCTTTAACTGATTCCCATATGTGAGGGCATATGCTTCGAGAATACTGTTCAACATTCTGATTACTCATCATGTCGGTATATCCATGTGACTCATGAAACAATTATCATACCTTTATCCTCATCTCCTGACATGGTAACATCGTTTAAATGGCAGGTTCATAGCCTCTCAAGTTTTAACCATAGGGAAATGATCATCCGAACCCAGGTTCATAGGTACTTGTACAGAGCTCACTGTTGTCGTCGATCTTCATAGTCCTTTGTCACACTGAGGTGTATATCTGGCTTCCTTCACATATATATGAGAATCTGATTCCCGAGGCAGACTTGTGTTTTGACTGATTCTTGCTTCTGAACAAACTTTTGCGGATCTGATTCTTGGGATGCACTGCCATATGCTGCCAACTCACGGTGCAATATCTTGCATCAGTGTTGTACTGAGGAAGATTGGATAGCTTATGTTGGAAGTCATCGAGAATATCTTGCTGGGGAAGACTGAATAGCTTGTGCTCGAAGCTTTCATCAGGGCAGCTTGTTGAGGAAGACTGGGTACCGTACTTCAGAAGCTTCCCCCCTTAAAGACTTGCTGGGGAAGACTCGGTACCTTGTGCCGGAACTTTTTGCGGTGGCTTACTAAGGAAGACGGAGTATCTTACCCAGGAAGTCATCCACATATCGTGCTCGAGAAGATAGGGGAATCTTGCATGGTAAGCTTCTCGGGTAGCTTGCGAGGGAAAACTGAGTTGCTTACACCAGAAGCTTCTTACTGGGATATGTTGACTCAATGCCATATACATACCCTTTAATATTTCTGCTGCCGATTACTCATATTAAAAAGGTTGTTTCACTATCCTTCTTGCTGGGCATTCAATTCATAATACATTCTGGCTGGTTTCTAGTGTATGCATGGATCAAATCTTACTCATAGCAGAATCAACCTTGTATATGAACCATACCTTTGACTCGATATATACTGTTGGTCTTGCACACAATCTGTCTTTCGGTTGATTTCATCATTACTGATGTGAAAATTGCACAATGAGGTAGACGTGATGCTGATAATCTAGCCAGAATATCATTTGCATTCAGACCAAATATTCCCAATAAAATGCAGTCGACTGAGAATTCCATAATATTTAGCTGAGCTTCCAAATATTTGAACTCCTTTCTAATTCTTCGGGTCCGATGTCGGTTGATGAGCAACTTTAATAAGGGGAAAATAAGGCAACACCGAGGGCCCAAAGAAATAAGCAAAAAAATGAATGAAACAAAAGCACACGAGGCAAGCAAGATTATATGCACGCAATATCATATTCAAGCAACATCACATATTACTGCTACTCACAACAATAATATGCATGCATACTTAAGCACACAGATCTCGCGAAAACTCCAGTTCTACTATCTAATATGTTGTGGCGGTGTGCACGAAAGTGAATCCACGTGTGGAAGGAGTGGTGTAAACAAAGCTACACCAAGCGCTGGCTTAACACCGGTTGCATCCAGACGGACACGGAGGTGAGGACGGACTTGGTGATTATGTAGCGGAACACGAAGATTACGACCACATCATCATCAACTGGACGGACGAAAATCGTACACGTCCAAAGAATGGGTGACAGGGTAAGATAGCGGTGGAGAAGCAAGCTTGCTGGCATTGCCCTTTTCTAACAGCAGAGATTAGTAAGGGTTGCCAACACGGCGAGATGAATGGCACGATCCGGGATAGAAACATTCCTATCACCGAAACGATGGGGGTGGCTGACGAAAAAGATAAGGATGTGATACCGCAAATGGTGTCTAGAACACTTGGTACCTCGGCATCACTCTGCTGGGACAGAGATGACGCCAAACACCGAAGAGCAGGTATGCAAAACTGGAGGGGTGCAGGTAGTGGATCGAAACCACCTACACTCACAAGATTAACCGTTAGTGACAAGATAATAAGTCTATATGCATACTATGCAAGAAGAAAATGCAACAACCAAATGCAGCAGACTGACAAGACTCTATACTATAGTTTTCTAACGTTCACGTGGACTAGGGCATCCTACAGCCAGACCTGCTCTGATACCAAGCCTTGTGGCACCCCGGCTCAGAGAGACCGGAACGCCCCGTATTCCAGCCCAGAGATCGAGGTAAGTCTCTGGAATACGGCACTGCTTGGCATAGAACAAATCACCTCTTTATTACAATCGATAGGGGTACAAGGGAATTACATCGACACGACGACACTATGCCTGCCAGGGTTGCTCTATGCAAGCAGCAGAACAACTTCTAGCAGCGAAATAACTTCTAGCAGTGGAACAACAACGACGACGATGGACTCCACTCCGCAGGGACTCTGGCTGGAACGCTTATCCTAGCTCGCAAACTCAAGATCCTCGGCAAACAAGCAAGCAGACAAGACATGACCTGCAAACTGGCATGACACGCCAGGTCAGTACATTGAATGTACTTGCAAGCTCACAGCAACTAAAGCAATCAAGACAAACAACAGCATGGCATTTACAGGTTACTTAGCAATGTTGAACATGATACTATCAGAACACATGGCATGGACATGGTGAACAAAATAGCACTAGAACAATATCAGATGGGCATGGCATGAACATATGATGATACTAGCATGCAACATGTTAACAATATCATGCACCAACTTACTCTGCTCGGGGTTACCTCGTAATCACTTACCATCATGGTCATCACACGATCACCTCAGGATCAAATCAAGCTTGGTGTAAACAATACCGTAGTAATCATTACATGACCACAAGGAGCTTGATCCTTACCCTTGATTCTCGCATAACACCATAAACATCAACCATCTTTGGTATCCTCGATACCATTATGATACTCTCGCGATCCCATAAGGATCAACCACTTCTTTCCATCATCGAACCGGGTTGTTTATTAGTCAGGTTATTATTACTGTTGACCCATAGTGTGACCTACTACAAATTGGTCCCATATCCACGGGCGCGGCTATCGATAGATTTATACACACTCTGCAGAGGTTAGCACACTGTACCCACACCACGGAACCCAAGGCCTCATGCTCCCATTCGGGTGGACCAATGGTGTTCCAACAAAACCGAGCTATCGCATGACACTCTCCCGGCCACTCCGACAAACTCCCCTTTGGGCTAAGTCATGGGTGGCCCCAATGCCACTCTGGACATCCAACGGCCACCGTCGTGGCAAAACAAAAACGGTCCCAAACAGGGACATGTGCACATAACCAAACTCGGGCTCACAAGGCTTATGTCCGCCTACCTGGCCAAGGTAGCGCGCGCCCATAACCTTCCCTAGTTGGAGGCACCGGCGAGAGGCATGACAATAGACCGCATTAGGGCCTTCCCATAAAGGCAAATGTGGCTGCACTGGTCAGTTCGGTTTCGATGGCACTATGACTCAGCCAACAGATGTTCAAGTTCGATTAATATCCGGTTAAACTTGAATGCAACGAGCTGAGTCATGATGAAATAGCATGATGAACTGAACATGAACAACATGAACATGAATGGGAAAGCATAATCATGGATCATATCATCAACAACATGAAATCATTAACTCTACTGGATGCAAATAAGCATGGCATAGAGGTGAGCATGAACAACATCAGTATAACAGACGATCAACATGCAGGCATATCATCAACATTAGCATGAACTAACTGCAAGAATTAACCATGAGCATGATGCTACTAACAAGTACTCAATAACTAGCAAGATGCACAAGAACAGAGTATCAAAATAAGTACCGATTCATGAGCATATAAAGTGATCACAAGAATATTAGCATGCACACAATATTTAAATATTCAAGTTGAAAACCTTGGCTACTGCAAATCCATCATGCAAGTGGCTATCGTGGCTTGCCTGGGAAGGAAGAGGTCACTGGGAAGAAGTGCGGAAGGATCGCGGAAAGATACGTCGGAAACAGTTCTCTCCCGGAGGGGCTGATTAGGGGCACGGGCATAAAGGTCATTTTCAGAATGTTAAAACATAATGAAAGTGACACCATCAGAACGGGCTCGACGAGACGAATAAGTGGGCTTTGGAATCACCTCATTTGGAGTTGGGAGCAAAAAGATATGAGGAGTTTTCTGCCAGGGACCTATCTGCAAAGAAAATAATTACAGACTGGACCTAGACAGAAAAACAGAAAGCGCATCTGAAGGGAATACGTTTTCAGCGAATGGAAAGCATAGTCAGGCTGAGGCGTCTCCACTTACGCTGACTGGACCTCCCTCTGTCGCCTACAGGTGGGGTCGCGTGCAGGGTGGGGCCCGCTGGCCTGACCGTCTTCAACCTCCCGCTCGGGAGCGATCCTGGCCGAGGGCGAGGCCCGCCCCGACGGCGACACCCGGCGAGTCCAGCCACCGTAGGAGCCGTGAGACCTACCCGGACGCTCAGGAGGACAAGACGCACCCGTGGGTGGTGAGCTCTGCCGCCGAGGAGCTACGAAGCGGGCGCAGTCTTGCTCGTGGCGGAGGGGTGATTCGGTAACTGGAGAACTTGGCGCTATAGGCCACCGGAGAAAGAGGAATGAAGCTTGAGAGGCTCCGGGGTGGTAGTGGAGAGCTCTGGTGGTGGAGGAATGGAGCGAAGCGCTCGGGGTCGCCAGAATCGGAAGAAGCAGGGGCGGCGGCCGTGGCGACGGGGAGCGGCGAGGAGGAGCTCTCCGGCTCACTGGAGTAGATGGGGAAGGAGCTGGGAGTGAGGGGAGGCCAATGGCAAGGTCGAGAGGGCTCGGGGCTAAATAGGCAGGGCGACGTGGTGCCGAGCTGGCTGCTGCCGAGGACGCGTGGGCACGCGAGCTCGCTCGACGGTAGACGACGAAAGAGGGCAGAGGGCAGGTTCACGGGGCAGAGGAAGCCAAGGGGCACGGGAAGGAAGAGGTCAAGGCGGAAACATAGCCGAACATCCACTGTTTGCCCATGTGCGCATGGCGACGAGCGCCGACGAGGAAGCTGCCGAAGGGGGGAGGGGTCCAGGGTGAGGGCGGAGGCACGAGGAAGCTGTTGGACATTAAATGAGCTCGAGGGGCAAAGGGAGCGGATGAGAACAATGGCCGGAACGAGCCAGAGCTTGCTGTGTGCATGACGGAAGCGTGATCACCGCGTGCACACGACGATTGCTCATGCTCTAGGCTGTAAAACCTTGTCTGGGAGATGGACCCTTCTGCCCTTAGTGCAAATGAAGAAATAAATGAGCTTAGGGGCAAAGAAGAGATTAGCACTTGGCTCCAATGCAGATGAACAGCAAGCTGTTTGTGCTGTGGTGAGGAAGCTACAAGAGGGTATAGACTCGGGTCTTTGGCAAGGTGCGATCACTAACTAAGATGAGCATCTCTGCAAATTTGCAGCTCATTAGGATGAAGATAAGTGGCACTTGCTGTACAAACCACCATTCTGTACAGAAATGCAAACAATGAAGTGGCACTCACATATCAAGTTGGATTGAGCTAAATTTTAGAGGAGATGAGTTACTTGATGATATGAAGCAACTGTAAAAGTTTCATGCCATTTGCAAATACCAAAATGGTACTTGCTTCACAATGTAGCTATCTGGATAGGATTTAAGAAAAATAGCTGAGGAAAATTTGCTATATAAAATGAGCCAAAATTTTGTGGAGAGAGTTGATATAGATAGGATAATGTCTTGGTAAATTTTCAGATTAATTGAAGCAATATAAAATATAGTTGCTTCACAACCTGAAAATCTGACCAGAAACCAAGATTTGATGTTGAGCTCACATAGAGTGATGACATGAGCCCAAATCTTGAGGAGAGTGATGATTTGATCATATGAAGGACCTTGAAAATCTTCAACTCATTTGGATTATCCTAGCTAGTACTTCCTTCATAAAGACTTCCCTCAGACAGGAACTTTGGAAATTTGCTGAGGAAGGTTCACTAGGAAAATTCAGTTGAATTTTGGCATGGGGCAATGATATGGACAGGAAAAGGTGTCCAAAAAGTTTGGGGTCAATCAAGCAAAGATAAATGACACTTCCTTCTCAAAAAGCCACTTAGGGCAGAATGAGAAAAGGAATATTTGTGAATTATCTTTGATGATGCCAAGGAAGGGTTTTGACATATATGTGTATGACCCAAACAATTTATGAGAATTATTTGGGAATTTTGGGAGTGACAGAAATATAGGTTGTTTCACAACCTAGGGTTAAAAGGATTATTCCTTTAATAGAAAAAGGAATATTCCCAATAAAAAGAATATTGGGATTGGGCTAAGATGAAAATGACAAGGTCATGAGATGGTTTTGAGGATGACAAGCCACTTGGGAGCCTGAGAAGAGATGATCTTCCCAGGTTTCAGGACCACAGAGCCACAAAAAAGCAATTCAATTCAAAAATCCAAAGAAAAACAAAAGAAAAAGAAAGGGCCAAAATCCAGGGTGTCACAAACCTTCCCCCCTTAAAGAAATCTCATCCTCGAGATTTGGTTGCTCAGGGAACAAGTATGAATATTCTGACTTAAGGAAACCATTTCCAACTCAGGTATCCTTTTTCCTTTATATTATGTTCCCATGAAATTTCATCTGAGTGACTGTCTGACTCTAGGGTGGTTTGCTTCACTGTATCCATATGCTGACATGCCTTACCTCATATGTTACTTTGACTCCCATTTCTTTTATAGCTGCTGGCTTAACGGGGTGTGGTAGATTATCATGACTGCAATGTATACCCATCTCACAAGTCCGAGAGTTGTTTCTGATGGATGTGTAACACTGACCACATTCCATGGAATTGTGAACAACTTGCTTGGTGGACACCAAATATCTTACTCCTTGCATTGGGTTTCTCAAATAGCTGTATGTCCCTCCGGATTCGACACAATGTTGTGAATCATACTGTTCTCCTGACGGAATCTGGCTTCTTGCGGGGATTTTTGAATCACCTTGGCTAGCCCCACTGTCTTGAGCATCAGTCTGTACCAAAAGTTTGACTGTCACCTATCGTGACCATCATAAAGGTGTATGACCTTATAACTAGAGCATCATAAAGGTGTATGACCTTATATATCCACCATATTATGCTTGACACTAAAGAGTACATAGAGAGGAATAGGTATGAACACTATTGACTCTTGCATAAAAATAAATACATAAAAATAAAAGATAGGCCCTTCACAAAGGGAAGCAGAGGTTGGCATGCGCTTTTTATTTTTGACTGTCCAAATTCTTAATGTAAAGGAACCTCACTTTATATTGCCCCTTGTGATAGCAACCTTTAGTATGCAGTCTATCGCTTTTATTTCTTTACCATCACAAGATCGTACAAAGCTTACTTTCCCTTACAATAAAAGATCTTACATATTTATAAGCAATTTTTATTGCTTTTGCACCGATGACAACTTACTTGAGGGATCTTATTCAACCCCTAGGTAGATATAGTGGACTCTCATGACATGAAATTGGGTTTAGGGATTGGGATGCACAAGTAGTATCTCTACTTGGTGTAAATTTTTTACAAGCACCACATTTTAGAAAACCAATAACAATATAACTTCTATGTGAATGTAAACAACCATAACTCATTACGTTTTCTTCCTTGCCCAACGTCAACTAATTGATATAGAATATTTGATGGGGGCTCATAATCATAAAAGATGTCTAAGATAGTATATTTGTATGTGACACCTCTCTTCCTTCATTACTTTTTTCATGGATCGCACCAATGATCAATACTATGCTTGTCAACTGTAACACCCCGATAATAATGCTACAGTGATCACCTCCTAATGGTGACCATGTCATCGTGATTACCATGCAAATTGCCACTTTTCCAAAAATCAAAGTCAAATTCAAATTTAAATTGCAAGTGAAATTATTATTTTTTTTCTAACGGCAAAACAAAAATGTTTGTTGGGTTGCAAATATTCACTAAGGAATTATCATGTAGAAACCAACGTTATTTGACTCACAGATAAATTCCTAGGAAATTAATAAATGGTCCAGCAGCAATTATTTAGGCCTTTTTAAAATAAAAAATATCTATACATTTCTAAATGATGTAAAACCTTGTGTGTGGTCTCAAAATATTGTGCATGATTTATGTGCCAAGTTTCATATTTAGCAAAATTCATTTAGTGTACCAACTAAATTGAAAACAGTAGCAAAATTGTAAAATAGAAAATATAAAAGAAAAAGAACAAACCCGCACTGTGCACTTCGGTTCAAGTGGCACAGTGCGCGGCCTAGCCCACCTCCCGGTCATCCCTAACCTCGTGTTCACCGTGTTGCTGTGGAGCTCGCACGCGCGTTCACGCCTCGGATCTCCATGTGTTGTCCATCCACCGCCTCCTCACGCACATATAGGCTCCCCCGGGACCCCTGACAAAACCCTAACCCCACTTGCCCCTCTCCTCGCGCCTCTCCCTCTCGCCCGAGCTCGACCGTCGCGGCGCCATCATCGTCATCGCGGCCAAGGTCATTTCAGGGCCTCGCGAGAATGTCTAGAAGATGTTGCTGCTTTGTCTGCTTCGACCACGGACATGGGTTCGTCTGGAGATGCAACACACCGCCGGATCGGTCACCGTCTTCCCCATCGGCTGCCGCACCACCTCACCTCGATTCGTCGTCTCTAGAGCTTCCTGGCCTCACCGAGCTTGTCATCACCCCGTCGTGAGCTCTTTCAACCTTCCCATCTATTTCCTGAGATTGAAATCGAGCTCTAGCTAGCTCACCCGTAGCCTTGCTTTGTCGTTAGTCCCGCCGCATCTGCTCGTGCCCATGCGCGCCTGGGCTCCCCTGCAGACGCCTCGCCCCGTGCTTGCCTCGACGTGCCCCTACGCACGCCACCCGCGCCCTGCCACCTTCACCCCCGCGCGCCCGGATCCCGTGCCGCCCCCCCCCCCCCGCAGTCGCCCCTGACGCCCGTGGCCTCGCCTGCTACGGCTCGCGCGCGCCCAGAGCCATCCCTGCGGCCCCCAGCCGCCACCCGCACCCAGCCGCACGCGCCCCTGGCCCCATGCTCGCTCATTGCAGATGCCTCTGCCCCGCGCCCGCACGTGGCCTCGCTCGCCATTGCTGTCGTGCCTAGCCTCTTCCTTGCGCCCGCGCAGCTCGCTCACCGCCTGCGCCCTGGCCGTGCTCCGCCTCTGCCCCGAACCCGCTCGCCGCTGGCCGCCGCTCGCACGACCCCTGGCAGCCGGCACCCGCGCGCCTCGTCCCTCGCACGCCAGTGCTACTGACGTGGCGAGGCTTGGCCCCCTCAGGGTCACTGCCAAAGGGACCCACGGGCCCGGTTGACTGGTCAACTAACACAGTTGACCAGCTGACTAGGCAGTTGACCCAGGTCAATGGGGGCTCATTGGACAGCCTCTTGGTGCACATGTGTGTGCACTGCGCCGGGTGCACCTAGTAATTAATGTTTTTTATTCAAAATAAAATAAGTCAAGAAATTACAAATATTGTTTAAACTTCAAAAATTAATAGAAAATAAATCATAAGTCACATGAAAATAATTTATATATGAAAAATGATCAGAAAAATATGACGAATCCGAATATGCCATCCACATACCTATCACATGTCTCTAGCACTGCAAACATGGAACCTTCCCCTCCAGATTTTCGATAAATGCTTGGAGCTAGGAAAATATTCCCGGATATTTTCCCGCTCCACCTATAAAACTTAGCATTGTGTTAGATCACCCCCTAGCACAGCATATTGCCATGTCATGCATCGTGATGCATTTGATTGCTTTATATTTATTATTATTTTCCCTCTTCGTAACACCCCCAAGATCATGCTACAGTTACCTCACACAAATGGTGCCATGTCATCAAGTTTAACTAAGCCAATTTGCCACTTGTTAAAAATCAAAGCCAAATTCAAATTTAAAATAAAGTCAAATAAAATATTTCTTCAAATAGTAAAACAAAAATGTCCATAATATTGCAAATAATCACTGAGTAATTGTCATGGAGAAACCTAATTAAAACAAGGCCGAAACAGTAATTTAAAATGCTTTTTTAATTATGAAAAATTCAAGCTTTTTCAAATGTCTCCCAAACTTTTTGTGGCAGTGCCTCATATTGCAATGTAAATAATGTGCCAGGTTTCATATTTTACATAATGCTTTTACTATTAAAAATAAATAGAAAGCAGTAACTCTATTTAAAAAAATAACAGAAATGTAAAAAGGTAATACCTAGCTACTGTGCACTTTAGCCCAATGCTATAGTGCATAGCCCAGCCCACGTAGACGCTATCTTCAACCCCTCCTGTTCACTTGATTGAGGTGGATGCTGCGCCAGCGTCCATGGCACGGATGGCCATGCGTCGGCCATCCCGCGCCTCCCCATCATCTCCCCAGCGGATAAGAGCATTCCCGACCCCTACGAAACCCTAGCCCCCTACTCGCCCCTCTCCTCACTCCCTCGTCCCGATCTAGACGCGCTCAAGGGCTGCCGTCGCCGCACCACCGTGGTCGGAGTGGCCACCGGCCCTCACTTGCGCCACCGCCATGTCCATAACCTCCGTCGTGATCCACTCCGTTGATTGACTGCCCCAGATCGAAGCCGGGAGGCCGCCCCCACGTCGCCTGCTCCTTCCTTCCCTGCCATAGCCGCCGCGGCCTCATCGTCGATCTGCGTCGCCTTGTCAACCCCGGTGCCATACGAGCTCGCCATTGGCCCTCCCCCTGTGAGCCCCCTTCTTCGGATTCCCAGCCGCTTTCCCTCTTCCTCCTGTTGCCGTGGCCACCATGTGCCACCGCGCCGGGGGCCTTTGTGAGCCCGGGCTCACCGCGCCCCCATGCACGCCATGCTCTGCTGCCGTCGCAGCCGCCTACGGTCGCCGGCGCGCACGCCCCGCCTCCGCCCAGCCGCGCCCGCTGTCGCCCGTGCACATGCGCTCGCCCGCGGCCATGCTAGCCGAAGCTCTGGCCTCCGCTCCGCTTGCCCCTACTGTCGCCAAAAGGCACCTCCGGCCAAACCGCCAATGCCAGCCGACGCAGCCGAGTCCTAGCTACTCGTTGCTGTGCTCAGCGTGTCTCGCTGACGCCCATAACGAGCTCCCGCCTCATTTTCGGCGAAGCCCGAACCACGGCCGCCGCCGCGAGCTCTTATCCGGCGAGCACAAGGCATCCCAGCTACTGCCGCCTGCTGCACTGGATGTGCGCGAGCGCCCGCAAGACATAGCCACCCCCCGTGCTCCAAATGGTCTCCGATGGCCAAGTTCCGGCCACCTCTGCCGCATCCGGCCTTGCCACCAGCGTGCATGAGTGGCTTAAATCCTCGCCTGGGTCCATAACAAGTGGGCCCGGGTTATTAACTGTAATTAGGCGCTAGTTAATCTACTAACAGACACTAACATCGGCCCCACAACCTAAATAACGTTTCGGTTATTTAGGCCACTGACAAGTGGGACCCGCATTTAATTAGTTAATTAAACATGCTTTAAAGCTCTGTTATTACCCTTTGACACTAACATGTGGGCCCTGTTGACCCCTGTTGACTAGTCAAAACAGTCAACTTTGACTGCTCACTCAGCAGATGGCCCCACCAGTTAGCCTCTGCTGACTAGACTATTGACCCATTCAACAGGGCCCACTATCAGCCTCTGTGCTGCTCTGTTGTGCACACTTTGTGTCTACACGAAGCAATTTAATCTTTATTTTTGAATTTGAATTAATTCTAGAAAATGTATCATTCTTTGAAAATTCATATAAAATAATCTATAATTCAGATGAAAAAAATTTATAAATGAAAATTGCTCAGAAAAATATGATGAATCCGAATATGCCATCCACATACCTGACACGTGTCTCTAACACTGCAAACATGGAACCTTCCCCTCCGGATCGTCTGTCCGATAAATGCCTGGAGCCGGGAAAATATTTCCGGATATTTTCCCGCTCCACCTATAGCACTTAGCACTGCGTTAGGTCACCCCTAGCATAGCCTACAGTCATGTCATGCTTTCTATTGCATTTGTATTCTTGTTATTTATCATTACTTCCCCCTCCTTCTTCTCCATTAAACCCCGAGTCCGTTGTTGATCTGGTGATCGACTCCTTCACCGTCGAGGGTCTGAGTCTGTCTGCAGAGCTTTCAGGCAAGTAAACCCCCTTGATCATTCCGATATCGCCCATTTCCTTCTCTCTCTTACTTGCATTAGAATTTGCTACTCTTGTTAGATGATACATCTCTGTCGTATCTACTTTTCCAAACTCTTTTGCCCTTGTTTTGGACTCTAATTTGCATGATTTGAATGGAACTAACCCGGACTGACGTTGTTTTCAGCAGAATTGCCTTGGTGTTATTTTTGTGTAGAAATAAAAGTTCTCGGGATGACCTGAAACTTCACGGAGAATATTTTTGGAATAAATAAAAAATATTGGCGAAACAATCAACCAGAGGGGACCCACCAGCTGTCCACAAGGGTGGAGGGCGCCCCCCTAGGGCGCACCCCCCTGCCTTGTGGGTCCCCTGGACCTCCACCGACCTCAACTCCAACTCTATATATTCACTTTCGGGGAGAAAAAAATCAGAGAGAAGGATTCATCGCGTTTTACGAAACGGAACCGCCGCCACCTCCTGTTCTTCATTGGAAGGGCAGATCTGGAGTCCGTTCTGGGCTCCGGAGAGGGGATATCATCGCCATCATCATCACCAACCTTCCTTCGTCACCAATTTCATGATGCTCACCGCCGTGCATGAGTAATTCCATCGTAGGCTTGCTGGACGGTGATGGGTTGGATGAGATTTATCATGTAATCGAGTTAGTTTTGTTAGGGTTTGATCCCTAGTATCCACTATGTTCTAAGATTGATGTTGCTATGACTTTGCTATGCTTAATGCTTGTCACTAGGGCCCGAGTGACATGATTTCAGATCTGAACCTATTATGTTTTCATGAATATATATGTGTTCTTGATCCTATCTTGCAAGTTGTAGACACCTATTACGTGTTTTGATCCGCATAACCCATGGTGACAATAATTGGGATTCTTTCCGGTGATTACCGTAGTTTGAGGACTTCATGTATTCACTAAGTGCTAATGCTTTGGTCCGATTCTCTATTAAAAGGAGGCCTTAATATCCCTTAGTTTCCATTAGGACCCCGCTGCCACTGGAGGGTAGGACAAAAGATGTCATGCAAGTTCTTTTCCATAAGCACGTATGACTATATTCGGAATACATGCCTACATTATATTAATGAATGGGAGCTAGTTCTGTGTCACCCTAGTTTATAACTGTTGCATGATGGATGCCATCCGACATAATTATCCATCATTGATCCATTGCCTACGAGCTTTTCACATATTGATCTTTGCTACGTTACTTTGTCGTTGCCACTGTTACAATTGCTACAAAACTGCTACTGTTACTTTTGCCACCGTTACCGTTACTTCCATACTACTTTGCTACTAAGTACTTTGCTACAGATATTAAGTCTTTCAGGTGTGGTTGAATTGACAACTCAGCTGCTAATACTTGAGAATATTCTTTGGCTCCCCTTTTGTCGAATCAATAAATTGGGTTGAATACTCTACCCTCGAAAACTGTTACGATCCCCTATACTTGTGGGTTATCAAGTCCTTTTTCTGGCGCCATTGCCAGGGAGCATAGCTCTATTCTCTGAGTCACTTGGGATTTATATCTGTTGATCACTATGAGGAATTTGAAAGATACCAAAACCAAGATCTATCCCTCTACTACGTGGGGAGGTAAGGAACTGCCATCTATCTCTGCACTTGATTCACCTTCTGTTTTGAGTAAGCTTGCGACACCTACACCTGCTATTGATTCTGATATGTCGCATGTTATTGATGATGCTACTTCTACTATGAATGATGTTTATGATACTACTATTGTGCCACTGGGTGAATTACTTGATGAACATCTTGCTAGATTTAGAACTATTGATTATGCTGAAGATGATGATATTTCTGAAACTGATGAAATTATTGAAACTGAACACTTTGAAACACCTGATAAGACTAGCTCTCCTAGATATGAACTTCCTGTTGTGCCGGAGGATTATATTATGGATGAAGAAACTGCTAGAGACTTTTTTGCCTGCAATGATAGAGATGATCTTAAGAAATTGTTAGCTAAGCTAAAAGAAAAATCTTTGAATGCTAGAATGCAATATGACCCAAAGTTTGCAACTTCACCTATGGCTGAATCTGATCCTGAGTTAATTACTTTGGTTGAATCTGATCCTTTCCATGGTTATGAATCTGAAACTGTTGTGGCACATCTTACTAAGTTGAATGATATAGCCACCATATTTGCTCATGAGGAAAAAATTCGTTATTACTATATTCTTAAGTTGTTTCCTTTCTCATTAAAGGGTGATGCTAAGTTATGGTTTAATTCTCTTACTCCTGGTTGTGTGCGTAGTCCCCAGGATATGATTTACTACTTCTCTGAAAAATATTTCCCTGCTCATAAGAAACAAGCTGCCTTAAAGGAAATATTTAACTTTCTGCAAATTGAAGAAGAGAGTGTCCCACAAGCTTGGGGGAGGCTTATCCAATTACTTAATGCTTTGCCTGATCATCCTCTCAAGAAAAATGAAATACTTGATATCTTTTATAATGGACTAACCGATGCTTCTAGGGACCACCTAGATAGTTGTGCTGGTTGTGTTTTCAGGGAACGAACTGTTGAGTAAGCTGAATTGCTATTGAATAATATATTGAGTAATGATAATGATTGGACACTTCCTGAACCAACTCCTAAGCCAACTCCAAAGAAAAGAGGTATTCTATTCCTCAGTCCAGAAGATATGCAAGAGGCAAAGAAATCTATGAAAGAAAAAGGTATTAAAGTTGAAGATGTTAAGAATTTACCACCTATTGAAGAAATACATGGTCTTGATAACCCGACACAGGTAGTAGAGGTAAATTCTCTCTATAGATTTGATGAAGGTGATATCCCTTATAATAAGTCTGCTAGTCAATGCTTGGATGAGTTTGATAATTTTATTGTTAAACAAGAGAACTTCAATGCTTATGTTTGTAGACAATTGAAACATAATGCTTACATGCTTGACTGCTTGGGTGATTATATGAGTAGAACTGTTAGTGATCTAAAAATTATTAGTAAACATGCTTCCATGATTACGACTCAAGTAGAACAAGTACTTAAGGCACAGGATGATTTGCTTAATGAGTTGAATAGTAAGAACAATGATAATGATGTTAGGGTTATGACTAGAGGTGGTAAAATGACTCAGGAACCTTTGTATCCTGAGGGCCATCCTAAGAGAGTTGAGCAAGATTCTCAGAGAATTAATACTGATGCACCTAGTCCTAGTAATAAAAATAAAAATAAAACTAATAGGACTTTGCATGCTTCTAGTGAACCTGTTATAGATACACCTGAGAACCCAAATGATATTTCTGTTTATGATGCTGAGACACAATCTGGTGATGAACATGAACCTAGTGATAATGTTAATGATGATGTTCATGTCGATGCTCAACCTAGTAATGATAATGATGTGGAGATTGAACCTGCTGTTGATCTTGATAACCCACAATCTAAGAATAAACATTATGATAAGAGAGACTTTGTTGCTAGGAAGCACGGTAAAGAAAGAGAACCATGGGTTCAGAAACCCATGCCCTTTCCTCCTAAACCATCCAAGAAAAAGGATGATGAGGATTTTGAGTGCTTTGTTGAAATGCTTAGACCTGTCTTTTTCGTATGCGTTTGACTGATATTTTGAAAATGTCTCCTTATGTCAAGTATATGAAAGATATTGTTACAAATAAAAGAAAGATACCGGAAGCTGAAATTTCCACCATGCTTGCTAATTATACTTTTAAGGGTGGAATACCAAAGAAACTAGGAGATCCAAGAGTACCAACTATACCATGCTCCATTAAAAGAAACTATGTTAAAACTGCTTTATGTGATCTTGGAGCCGGTGTTAGTGTTAGGCCTTTCTCTTTATATCGTAGACTTGATTTGAATAAGTTGACACCTACTGAAATCTCTTTACAAATGGCCAATAAATCAACTGCTATACCCATCGATATTTGTGAGGATGTGCCTGTTGTGGTTGCAAACGTTACTATCTTAACGGACTTTGTTATTCTTGATATTCCCAAGGACGACAGTATGTCGATCATCCTTGGTAGACCCTTTTTGAATACTGCAGGGGCTGTTATTGATTGCAACAAAGGCAATGTTACTTTTCTTGTTAATGGTAATGAGCACACGGTGCACTTTCTGAAGAAACAACCTCAAGTTCATAGTATCAATTCTATTCAAAAAAAATTCAACTATTACTATTGGAGGTTTTGAATTCCCTCTTCCTACAGTCAAAAAGAAATATGACATTCTTATCATTGGGGACATGCATATCCCCGTTGAGGTAACCTAGTGTTATTTGAAAATTCTCCTGTTCCATCTTATTCGAAAGAGGTTTGTGAATAAGACTTGATCAACCTTGTTAATGGATTCCTTTTGATGAGCATGAGATGGATGAATTTAGAAATCACAACTTTCTGTACCCACTTTTTACTTTTTGTTATTTAGAATAAATAAAGAAAAAATAGTATTATCTGTGTGTTTTCTAAATTATTCGTGCAATAAAAAAATATCCCAAAAATAAAAGTTCTCCAAATACCCTGAAAATTAAGTATGATTTTATATATAATATTTTAGAATTTCTGGCACTTAGATTGCACCAGGGGGCTGCACCAGTGGGCCACAAGGGTGGAGGGTGCGCCCTACCCCCTGGGCGCGCCCCCCTGCCTTGTGGGTCCCATGTGAGTCCCCCTCACTTATTCCAGCACCCATTCACTTCGTCTTCCTCCAGAAAAATCATCCCGTTGCTCAAACCCGTGTTCTAGCTCATCTTGCTTCCATTTTTGTTCTCCTTGTGCAAAGCTCCATTTGCAAAATTGTTTTTGGGGATTGTTCTTCGAAAAAAAGAAACGATGAAGAGATGGTTGAGAGGCTCTTCGAGTCGGGGTTCTAAAGAAAACGAGTATGAGAGAGAGGTGGAGGCTACTTGCCTCCATGCTGCAGCCCTTCAGGCAGTAGCTGCTGCATCCCAGTACAACCCCGACTATAACTTTGGATATCCACCAGGCCAGCCGTGGCCATAGACCAACTTAGGCCAAAAGCCTAAGCTTGGGGGAGTACGTATTTCTCACCGACATTACATTCATGTTCACACACTCATTCCAGTTGTCGGTGTTCATACTTTTTCATTGTATTATCCATGTTAGTTTATTTCTTTTTCTCGTTTTCTTCTTGTGTGTTTGAAAAAACTTTGAGAAAATCAAAAAAAAATTAGTTGTAGTATTAAAAGAAAACCCAAAAATATTTCTCGTTCTTCTTTTGCTTGTTGGGAGCTTTCCCATGTAAATAGTTTCTCTCGTTCTTGTTTTACTTTCTTCAGAAAAACAAAAACTCCAAAAACATTTCAGTGTGTTTCTTTGAAATTCTTTTTTTCTTTCTTTGGGTCGAGAGGAGAAGACCACGATGAAAATGATGAGTGGCTCTCATATGCATTATTGTTGATCTAACAAGAGCCCATATTACATTGTCTTCTCCTTTGAATAAATGTTTGCAGATTCCAGCTTAGTCCAATGCACATGCACTATTATTATTATCCATACCGTTCGGTCGTGCAAGTGAAAGGCAATAATGACGATATATGATGAAATGATTGAGATGAGGAAAAGCTGGTATGAACTTGACCTATTTTGTTTTTGTAAATATGATTAGTTCATCATTCTTGATTCAGCTCATTATGAATGAAACATATTTGCAATGACAATTAGAGATTATAGTTACTCATGACATGCTTAATTAGCTAGGAGTTTATAATGGTTTACCTTGTGTGCCAACATGCTTTTAAAATGGTTGTGATGTAGTATGATAGGATGGTATCCTCCTTTGAATGATTCGAGTGGCTTGACTTGGCACATGTTCACGCATGTAGTTGAAACAAATCAACACCGCCTCCACGATATTTATGTTCATGGTGATTTATATCCTACTCATGCTTGCACTCAATGTTGGTTAATCTTACCACAAGTTTATGACTGTTGTCTCTCTCTAGTTGGTCGCTCCTCAATCTTTTGCTAGCCTTCAGTTGTACTAAGCAGGAATACTGCTTGTGCGTCCACTTCCATAAACCCAAAGTTGTTCCATAAGAGTCCACCATACCTACTTATATGTGGTATTTACCTGCCGTTCCAAGTAAATTTGCATGTGCCAAACTCTAAACCTTCAAATGATAATCTGTTTTGTATGCCCGAATGGCTCATATAGCGACTGGGGGCTTTCAGTATCTTCCATGCTAGGTGGGTTATTCTCACGATGAGTGTTGATTCACATATCATTCACGAGAAAGTGGCTGGTAATCGGGATGCCCAGTCCCATGCTCAAATCAAATCAAAATAATTTCAAACAAAACTCCCCCAGGACTGTTGTTTGTATGGACGGTACCCATTGTTTCGGACCAGCCGTGGAGTGTGCTTGTTGGTTGAGGGGGAGTAAAAACTTTACCATTCTATTTGGGAACCGCCTATAATGTATGTAGCATGGAAGATACCGAGATCTCTTGGTTGTTATGTTGACAATGAAAGCATACCGCTCAAAATTATATTCATCTATGTTTCAAAAAGCTTGAGCTCTGGCACCTCTGCAAATCCCTACTTCCCTCTATGAAGGGCCTAGCTATTTACTTTTATGCTGAGTCATCATCCTCTTATAAAAAGCACCAGTTAGAGAGCACCACTGTCATTTGTATGCGTTGTTATTAGTTGATATTGAGTATGACTGTGACTGGATCTCTTTTACCATGAATTACAATGTCTAGTCAGTTCTTGATCTTCAGGGGTGCTCTGCATTTATGTTTTGCGGTCTCACAAAGGGCTAGCGAGATACCATTTTGTTATATCATATCATGATTGTTTTGAAAAAGTGTTGTCATCCAAGATTTATTATTATTGCTCGCTAGTTGATTATGCCATGGATATGAGTAAATGTGAGACCTAAATGTTATTGTGATTATGGTTAGTTCATGATCTTTGCTGAAAACTTGAATGTTGGCTTTACATATTTGCAACAACAAGATCAAACAGAGTTTGTAAAAGTTTTTCTTTATCACTTTTAGTTTGTCAACTGAATTGCTTGAGGACAAGCAATGGGTTAAGCTTGGGGGAGTTGATAAGTCTTCGTCGTATCTACTTTTCCAAACTCTTTTGCCCTTGGTTTGGACTCTAATTTGCATGATTTGAATGGAACTAACCCGGACTGATGCTGTTTTCAGCAGAATTGCCTTGGTGTTATTTTTGTGCAGAAATAAAAGTTCTCGGAATGACCTGAAACTTCACGGAGAATATTTTTGGAATAAATAAAAAATATTGGCGAAAGAATCAACCAGATGGGACCCACCAGCTGTCTAGAAGGGTGGAGGGCGCGCCCCTTGCCTTGTGGTCCCCTGGACCTCCATCGACCTCAACTCCAACTCTATATATTCACTTTCGGGGAGAAAAAAATCAGAGAGAAGGATTTATCGCATTTTACGATATGGAGCCGCCGCCACCTCATGTTCTTCATTGGGAGGGCAGATCTGGAATCCGTTCTCGGCTCCAGAGAGGGGAAATCGTCGCCATCATCATCACCAACCTTCCTCCATCACCAATTTCATGATGCTCACCGCCGTGCATGAGTAATTCCATCGTAGGCTTGCTGGACGGTGATGGGTTTGATGTGATTTATCATGTAATCGAGTTAGTTTTGTTAGGGTTTGATCCCTAGTATCCACTATGTTCTAAGATTGATGTTGCTATGACTTTGCTATGCTTAATGCTTGTCACTAGGGCCCGAGTGCCATGATTTCAGATCTGAACCTATTATGTTTTCATGAATATATATGTGTTCTTGATCCTATCTTGCAAGTTGTAGACACCTATTACGTGTTTTGATCCGCATACCCCAAGGTGACAATAATTGGGATTCTTTCCGGTGATTACCGTAGTTTGAGGACTTCATGTATTCACTAAGTGCTAATGCTTTGGTCTGGTTCTCTATTAAAAGGAGGCCTTAATATCCCTTAGTTTCCATTAGGACCCCGCTGCCACGGGAGGGTAGGACAAAAGATGTCATGCAAGTTCTTTTCCATAAGCACGTATGACTATATTCGGAATACATGCCTACATTATATTGATGAATTGGAGCTAGTTCTGTGTCACCCTAGTTTATAACTGTTGCATGATGAATGCCATCCGACATAATTATCCATCATTGATCCATTGCCTATGAGCTTTTCACATATTGATCTTTGCTACGTTACTTTGCCGTTGCCACTGTTACAATTGCTACAAAACTGCTACTGTTACTTTTGCCACCGTTACCGTTACTTCCATATTACTTTGCTACTAAATACTTTGCTGCAGATATTAAGTCTTTCAGGTGTGGTTGAATTGACACCTCAGCTGCTAATACTTGAGAATATTCTTTGGCTCCCCTTGTGTCGAATCAATAAATTGGGTTGAATACTCTACCCTCGAAAACGGTTGCGATCCCCTATACTTGTGGGTTATCATTAGATAGCTCCTATTCTAATGCATAGCCTGCTTTTGTAAATTGTTATTGATATTTATCTGTTTATCCTATATGCTTAGTATAGGTTGATTAGTGATGCACCATTGACTCCTCATCTTGTCCTTGTTGCCCCCACTGTATTACCGGTGACTCGATCAATGTGATCGACGTCCAGAGCCCGACACATCACCTCACACGCCCTAGTTGTACGTCTTTGTAGAGCTACTATCTAGTGCCGAGGGTGATACCTTGTAACGCACTCCGGATGATAACTCTGTAGTGTAGCTAGTCGGTCATGGACTATCGAGGGTGGTTCCTCCTTCACCACTACCGATAACGACTCTGTCGTGCAACACCTCAAGTGTGAACTATCAAGGGAGGTTCCTCCAAGTTCACCTTGACGGTTACATCAAGTGGAATCCAAGGATGATTCCTCGGATTCCCCTTTGATGTTATGAACAGACAATTGCTTTGACATACCCCAGAACCATGTTATAGATGGGTCGGCCCCGAGGGATACCCGCGAGAAATGTGAAGTCAGGTTGACCGTGAGGGTACCCGCGAGAGTTACTGTTTCTATGGGACTTAAAGGACAGGTGGTACCACCCCTGTTGAGGTGGACCTAAGTTCCCGACACCCCCATGTGAGTCAGGTTGATCTGGAGGATACTCGCAAGATAATCACGCAACACGGCCGGGCATTCTTAGCCCTTGCCGTAAGTCCGTGAGATGGGGCGACAGGACCACAGATCGTGGATAACTGATCATCTCCGCGTGCTCCCAAGACACTAACGGTTTGGATATGTGATCCGAGTAGGCCTCTGGCCTTTTCGCACTGACCACCACGCGGGAATAAGTATGGGCACTCTGCATCGTACATTTCTTTCGAAAGCTCTCAGATGTCAGCGATGGAGCGGCACGCGCCCTGGTGGTCCGTGTAAGCACCTGCGTTGTATAAAGAGGTAGCTACGTCTGATCCTGGCCGTCATTGCAACATGCAGGAGTGCAAAGGGCGATGGACCCAAGACCCCTGCGCACTTAGGGTGTAGACCAGCATGCTGGCCTCTCTGTTGAGCCTAGGTAGGACTACGGTGTGTCAATCTG
Source organism: Thinopyrum elongatum (assembly GCA_011799875.1). Lineage (NCBI taxonomy): Eukaryota > Viridiplantae > Streptophyta > Magnoliopsida > Poales > Poaceae > Thinopyrum > Thinopyrum elongatum. The sequence goes on from CM022298.1 coordinate 148,737,582, forward strand.
CCGAGGCCGGGTATGATCTGATGGTGTGCCCGGTCGGAGTTAATCGAGCGTGTTGGGTAAGTTTGTGCACCCCTGCAGGGAAGTTAATATATTCGAATAGCCATGTCCACGGTAACGGATGCTCGGACTTGTATCCCGATCTATACAACTAGAACTGGATACTGGAGTTGATAAATGGATATGTTGGCTCCGCGATTACTTTCTCGCAGGGAGTCGAGGAAGGATCTCTAGGCATTACTACAATATACTTGTTACTTTATAATATGCTAATCTGCACTCTTCTAATGCTGCAAGATGCTTCAAGATGCTAGTCTTTGATAGGCTAGGCCTTCCCCCTATTCTGGCGTTTCTGCAGTTTAGTCCAAAGATATAGCCCCATTCCTTTCATACTGATGCATACTTAGTATAGATCTGATGTAAGTCTTGTGAGTACTTTGGATGAGTACTCACGGTTGCTTTGCTACCTCTTTTCCCCTATACCCGATTGTTGCGATCAGATGATGGAGTCCAGGAGCCAGCCGATCCCGCCGACGACTACTACTACCCCGACGGAGCCTACTACTACGTGGAGACCACTGACGACCAGGAGTAGTTAGGAGGCTCCCAGGCAGGAGGCCTTGCCTTTTCGATCCATGTTGATGTTTGTGCTAGCCTTCTTAAGGCGGACTTGTTTATCTTAAGTCTGTACTCAGATGTTGTTGCGTCCACTAACTTATGTATTTGAGCCTTCGTGGCCCTGGCTTGTAATATAAAGCTTTATGTTTGAATTTGTGTCTAGAGTTGTGTTGTGATATCTTCCCGTGAGTCTCTGATCTTGATCGTGCGGATTTGCGTGTATGATTAGTGCATGATTGAGTCGAGGGCGTCACACTCTTCTCTCCAGTAGACCCCGAGACCGACGCTGCTCCCGAGTTTGACTACACTCCTGACGTCCAACCACTTGCAGCAGAGCTTCCAAGCAAGCAAAAACCCCTTGATCATTCCAATACCGCCTATTCTTTCCCTCTACTGCTTGCATTAGAGTAGTGTTACTGATACTGCCTTACCGTTGATCATATACTGCTGCATAGCCTGTCCTTGCTACTACTGTTGATACTTTTACCTGTTATCCTATATGCTTAGTATAGGTATGCTAGTATTCCATTAGTGGACCTACATTCTTGTCAGTCTGCCATGCTATACTATCGGGCCGTGATCCCTTCAGGTGGTGATCACGGATATATAAACACTATTCTGATCACGGGATCAGAATAATATTCTGATAACTACCTAACCTGTCCCAGCGGTAGTAGTTGAACTTCCCCCAATGCTAGGTTGAACTTCCATGAACATTGTTCAAATGGGGCTTGCGATATACCGTTGGAAAGCTATGGAGACAAGTATCATGACCCAAGTTAAATTTTTGGCAAAATGTAAGCGGTTTAAGAGCAGTTTTGAAAACCGTTTTTTCTTCATACAAAAAATGTGAATCGTATTTTTTATCGCATTTCGAACCATTTATCGGAATAAGGCAAGTAATATGGCGTTGGAAAGCTGCTGCAAATGCGCTCCTTACATATGTAGAACATTTTCTCTAATTCCCTATGGTTAAAGAGTAATTTGGAAATTGTAGAATTTCGCAAATCGAACAGCCGAGTTCGTATTTTCGATGCCATTTCTAAACGGCTAGTCCAATTGAGGCAAATGATATGGCATTGGAAAGCTTATGAAAATGCGCTTCTTTTTCATGTACAAAGTTTTTTCTAATTTTGAACGGTTTAAGAGTAATTTAGAAAACGGTCCAAGTTCCACCGAGTTTGTATTTTCGAGTTAATTTTTTAACCATATGTCGGAATGCCGCAAATGATATGGCGTTGGAAAGTTTGAAGAAATGCGAAACTTCTTGGTATATAAATTTTTTTCCAATTACTTACAGTTTTAAGTCAATTTTGAAAATGGTTAAAAATGTTTTTTGGCTGTAATTTTTGCAAACTTTGTCGGAATGGGGCAAATAATATACCATTGGATAGCTATCAAAAATGCAAAAAAATTCCATATGTGAAGTTTTCTCTAATTCCCAGCCGTTTTCAAGTAATTTAGAAAATGGCGAGGTCAGGATTTCTGCCTTCATCGCCAATGGAAATGCACTGCGTGAAGTACTTGAACTTCTATGGCAGTTCTGTTTGAACTTCACTCTATTTTTGACGTGCTATTTTTTGCCCGTAACTCCCCAACCACTTACCGGAATTGAGCAAAAGATATACCGACGGAAATCTGTTGAAAACACGCAACTTTCCCGTGTTGATCATATTTTCATACTCGCGATGATTCAAATGAATTTTTTGAATACATAAAAACATGTTTTAATTGGTATACATGAAACTTTTAAATCGTACATCGGAATGTAGCACATAATATACCATTGGAAAGCTTATGAATAGGAGCAACTTTTTCATGTAGACAGGTGTTACAAATTCGTTGCCGTTTGAGAGCAGTTTTAAAAATGGCAAACACGATGTTGTTTTTGCCTCTTTTTTAACATGTAATTGAAGGTCGGAGTATCGTAATATAATTTTTGAACCGTGCAGGGTGGAGCACTTGAACTTCTTGCAACAAACCTTTTAGTCTTTTAGTTTTGTATTCTTTTATTCTCTTCTGAAACGCATACCGTGTAGTAATTGAACTGCTCGTTGTTTTCACCTTGAACTTCTTTCCCGTTTTTCTGTTCGTAATTCCCCACCTGTTCATCGGAGTTGCACAAATAATATACCTTTACAAACCTACTGAAAAGACATAACTTTTTCTAATACAGTTACGCTTTTGTTTCGAACAACATGCACCATTTTGTTTTAACTGTTTTTCAGAATAAGAATATTTATACACCTTGGAAAGTTATTGAATAGGAGAAACTTTTTAATGTAGATCATTTTTGTTTCAAATTTGTAATGGATTGAGAGATTTATTTTAATTCACAAAAACAACATTTTTTGTGTGTTTTTGCACATGTAAATACACGGTGAACCTCTCTCACAAGTATTTTTGAACTTCACCGGGCCAAGCACTTGAACTTCTCGCAACAAATTTTTTAGACTTTGCCTTTTTATTCTTTTTTTCTCATATGAAACACACCGCATGCAGTACGTGAACTTCCGGCTATTATCAATTTGAACTTCTCTCTGTTTCGCTTTAGTAACGTAAAAATCTGAGTTTTCTATACACATTAAACCGCTTTAACTATTTTATTCTCATCTAAAACGCATTCCGTGTAGTAGTTGAACTTCCCGTTGTTTTCATTTGAACTTCTGTCACGTAATTTGGTTCGTAATTTCTCACCCATTCATTGGAGTTACACAAATGATATACCTTTTTAGAAACCTGTTGAAAATATGCAAGTTTATCTAATACGGTTAAAATTTTGTTTTGAACAACACACACGGATTTTTTAACCATTTATTTTGAAACAGAGCATACGATATACCCTTGGAAAGTTGTTGAATAGGAGAAACTTTTTTCACATAGAGCATTCTATTTCAAATTTTAATGGATTAATAGAATTATTTTAAAACATAAAAAACAACATTTTTTGTGTGTGTTTTGAACATGTAAATACACGGCAAACCTCTCTCACAAGAATTTTTGAACTTTCTCCGGTCGAGGACTTGAACTTCTACCAACAAAAATTTTGGACTTTGCCTTTTTATTCATTTTTTCTCATATGAAACACACACCATGCAGTATGTGAACTTCTGGTTGTCATCACTTTTGAACTGCTCTCGGCTTTTTTTGCCCTAACTCCTAAAAACACCCATCAAAATTGAGCATGTAAATCCAAGGGTTTTATAATCTTGGAACTTCTCTGCTTTTTTAATTTGCAATTCTTAGTTTTATTCTTAGAAAATAAAAAAATGATTTTTATGTAAACACCATACAACTTTTTTTAAATTGAACTTCATACTTTAATTTTGCATAGAAACTGAAATTTTTGAGTTTTGTGTATACATCGAACTACTCTGTTTTTTAATTTGAAATTCTTGATTTTCTTTTTAAAATTGAATTGCTCCAAAAAAAAATTAAAATGCCAAAAACGACGCTACCCTTTAGCAACGAAAAAAATTGAATTTTTATAGACATCAAACCACTCTCTTTTTTCAATTTTTGAACCTCTTTGTGTATTTCTAGAAATGGGAAAATTTGTAGTTTTTTTAGTAAATATCCAACGTCTTCGTTATTTCAAACTGAACTTCTTGGTTTATTCGTTAGTAACGAGAAATATTTGAGTTTTTGTAAAAATATCAAACTGCTCCGTTTTTTGAAATCGAACTATTCTATTTTTTAAATTGAACTTCTTGGTTTTTTCAATTTGGTCTTCTTGGTGTTATTCATTTGTAACGGAAAAAATCCTATTTTTTGTAATAAACATCGAACCGCTCAATTTTAAATTCAATTTTGTAAAAAACATCATGCATAGTTGAATTGCAACTCAACTTTTTTATTTTTGCACTTTTGCATTTTTTTAAAGTAGTAGTTCATGGGTTTTATTTTATTTTGATAACTAGATCTTTTTAAATTTTTTTGCCTTTGCATTTAATATTTGAACTTCAGGTGTCCCATATTTTTGAACTTTAAACCATAGTTCTTTAAAATTTTAACTTCTTTTTTTCTACCAGGAAATGGTATTGTTGTTCTTAGAAGTCCAAGAATGCATCAATAGTTGAAGGCACATAACATCATACAACTTGTGTGCACCAAAAGAGAGACACATAATACTTACACAATGTCCATACAAATAACAGAGGAAGTTTTACAGTATTATTAAAAGAATTAGAACTTCTACAACACAAGACGCCATATTGTTTAGTAACATAAGAGATCATAAGATTCAGATAACAGAATGTGTCTCAGAAATTATCTAATAAATTTCCAAAGGAGATAAGAAATGAAAAACAGGGGGGAAACCCTTCCTGATTGTACTAAAAATAAATTTTCTGAACCTTAAATCCCGTTCACTCTAAACTTCACTAGCCTCAAAACCCGCTCTGTGATCCGCCGCTGCAATTTTGAACAAGCACAATGTGATGCACGTCAATCATCCAAGATGGCAGGAGGAAGCAGCGGGATGGAGGAAGGTCACCTGCAGCAGGAGGAGGGAGGGGCAGTGGTCGTCCCGCAGGTGGTGCTCGAAGCGGGGGGGGGGGGGGGCGTAAGTTGAACCGCCCGAGGTGGCGGCGAGTGCTGCGGCGGTTGGGCCCCACCGGGAGGAGGCTGTGTGATGGTTCCATTCGAAAGAAGGGGCGGGATTCCGTCCAAGCTCTGCCTGCCGGCGATAGCGCAGGGAATGTGGTGGCAGAATGTAGAGGGTGACGCACTGGGTGGGGCGGCGGGTAGGCGGGGGTTGGGAGGTGGAGGTCGTGGGGGCTGGTGGACCTCTGCTGGATCTCCGGCGGTGGCGGTTGTGGCGCTGAGCCGCGCGCGGCCAAGGCGGGAATGCGGCGGCAGGACCCCGGAGGCACGGCGGCGGGGTCTCTGGGGAGGGGGCACAGCGGCGGGGTTCTCCGGGAAGGCGCGCGGCGGCATGGGTATCCGAGGAGGGGGTCGGCGACAGGGGATTCAGGGGTGTGGGGCGGTCAAGATTGCGTTGGGGGCAGGGGGCGCCGGTTGTGTCGTGGGGTGGTGGGAGGTCGGGTGTTTTTCTTTCAGCCGGCTCGGGAGGATCCAATCGGGCCCTTATAAGGCCGATCGTGATGAGAATAAATATTCTGATCCCAGGATCAGAATAGTGTTGTCCTATAAATATATACACACATATACATATACATATATATATACATACATACTATAAATGATACATGTTATGTTTAAAGTTGGGTCGGCTTGTAGAGTACACGCGAGTGATTCATGGACTGGGGGCTGAAAGGACATTTTTCCCGATGGCCCCCTAAATGATTCTTTGGGGTAGAGCGACAGAGCAGGTTGAGACCACCTAGGAGAGAGGTGGGCCTGGTCCCTGGTCGGTGTCCGCGGTTACTTCAAAATAACATGCTTAACGAGATTGGGTATTTGATCTGAGCTGGCCGCTGGCGTTTTTGCACTAACCGCCACGCGGGATGAGTTATGGGCACTCGGTGTCGTACGATTTCTCCCGAAAGTTTTTCAGACATCGCAGATGAGCGGCACGCGTCTAGGTGGTCCACGTAAGCACCTGCTTTGTATAAAGAGGTCGCCAGGACTGGGCCCGACCGTCCATGCAACATGTAGGAATGCAAAGGGCGATGGGCCCAAGACCCCTGCACACTTAGGATGTAGACCGGCGTGCTAACCTCTTTGGAGAGCCATGTGATTAACACCCAAAGAGTTTACTAGAGTCAATAATCTAGTCCACATCGCCATGTGATTAACACCCATAGTTCACATCACCATGTGACCAACACTCAAAATTTTTACTAGAGTCAATAATCTAGTTCACATCGCCATGTGATTAACACCCACAGAGTACAAAGGTGTGATCATGTTTTGCTTGTGAGAGAAGTTTAGTCAATGGGTCTGCCAAATTCAGATCCGTATGAAGGAAATATGATCTAGAGGCAATAATAAAGTTGTTATTTTATATTTCCTTATTCATGATATAGGTTTATTTTTCAAGCTAGAATTGTATTGATCGGAAACTTAAATACATGTGTGAATACATAAACAAATACCATGTCCCTAGTAAGCCTCTACTAGACTAGCTTGTTCATCAAAGATGGTTAAGGTTTCCTAACCATAGACATGTGTTGTCATTTGATAACGGGATCACATCATTAGGAGAATGAGGTGATGGACAAGACCCATCCGTTAAGCTTAGCATAATGATCGTTCAGTTTTATTGCTATTGCTTTCTTCATGTCAAATACATATTCCTTCGACTATGAGATTATGGAACTCCCGGATACCGGAGGAATGCCTTGTGTGCTATCAAATGTCACAACGTAACTGGGTGATTATAAAGATGCTCTACAGGTATCTCCGAAGGTATTTGTTGAGTTTGCATAGATCGAGATTAGGATTTGTCACTCCCAGTATCGGAGAGGTATCTCTGGGCCCTCTCGGTAATACACATCATAAGCTTGCAAGCAAACAACTAAGGAGTTAGTCATGAGGTGATGTATTAAGGAACGAGTAAAGATACTTGTCGGTAATGAGATTGAACTAGGTATGAAGATACCGACGATCGAATCTTGGGCAAGTAACATACCGATGGACAAAGGAAATTACGTATGTTGTCATTACGATTCGACCGATAAAGATCTTCATAGAATATGTAGGAGCCAATATGGGCATCCAGGTTCTGCTATTGGTTATTGACCAGAGAGTTGTCTCGGTCATGTCTACATAGTTCTCAAACCCGTAGGGTCCGCACGCTTAACGTTCGATGTCGATTTGTATTATATGAGTTATGTGGTTTGGTGACCGAATGTTCTTCAGAGTCATGGATGTGATCATGTACATGACGAGGAGCTCCGGAATGGTCCGGAGGTAAAGATTGATATATAGGACGATGATATTTGGTCTCCGGAATAGTTTCGGAATGCACCGGAAAGTTATCGGAATACCGGAAGGGGTTCCGGAGGCACCGGGAGAGTATTGGGCCTTAGTGGGCCAAGTAGAGGGGAACACACCAGCCCACATAGGCTGGTGCGCCCCCCTTATGGCAGCCGCACCGTATTAGATGGAAGGGGGACGTGCCACCTCCTCCTACCATATCTCCGGAAGGGAGAAAGGAAGGAGTGGGGGCGCCTCCCCCCTTTCCTTCTCCCAAGTGCATTATATGGAAGGGGGGCGCACCACTAGGAAAACCCTAGGGTAGCCGCCGGCCCTATTGGGGTGCCCTAGGGGCTGCCTCCTCCCCTACTACACCTATATATATGTGGGGAGGGGTGCCACACAATACACAGCTTATTCCATGCCGTGTGTCGGCACCACTCCGCCTCTAGTTTACTCCTCTGCTCTAGATCATCACAGTGCTTAGGCGAAGCCCTGTGGGATTGCTTCACCACCACCGTCACCACGCCGTTATGCTGACGGAACTCATCTACTACCTCGCCCCGCTTGCTGGATCAAGATGGCGACGACGACACCGAGCTGAACGTGTGCAGAACGCGGAGGTGTCGTGCGTTCGGTACTTGATCGGGCGGATCGCAAAGGTGTACGACTACATCAACCGCGTTGAATAAATGCTTCCGCTTAAGGTCTACAAGGGTACGTAGACACACTCTCCCCCTCATTGCTATGCATCTCCATGGATAGATCATTGCGTGTGCGTAGATTTTTTTTTTGATTTTCCATGCATCGATTCCCAACAGTGGCATCAGAGCTAGGTCTATGCGTAGATGATATGCACGAGTAGAAGACAAAGAGTTATGGGCGGTTATAGTCATACTGCTTACCACAAATGTCTTATTTTGAATCGGCGGTATTGTGGGATGAAGCGGCCCGGACCAACCTTACATGTCCACGCACATGAGACCGGTTCCACCGACAGACATGCAACTAGTTTTGCATAAAGGTGGCTGACGGGTGTCTGTTTCTCCTACTTTGTTGAATCGAATTTGACTACGGCCGGTCCTTGAAGAAGGTTGAAACAGCAAACTTGATGAATCACCGTTGTGGTCTTTGCCATAGGTAAGAACGGTTCTTGCTAGAAGCCCGTAGCAGCCTCGTAAAACTTGCAACAATAAAAGTAGAGGACGTCTAACTTGTTTTTGCACGGCATGTTGTGATGTGATATGGTCAAGACATGATGTGATATACGTTATTGTATGAGATGATCATGTTTTGTAAGTTATCGGCAACCGGCAGAAGCCTTATGGCTGTCTCTTTATTGTATGAAATGCAAACGCCATGTAATTGCTTTACTTTATCACTATGCATTAGAGATAGTTGTAGAAGCAATAGTTGGAGAGACGACCACGACGCAACGATGGAGATCAAGGTGTCAAGCCGGTGACGATGGAGATCATGACGATGCTTTGGAGATGGAGATCAAAAGCACAAGATGATGATGGCCATATCATGTCACATATTTTGATTGCATGTGATGTTTATCTTTTATGCATCTTATTTTGCTTAGAACGGCGGTAGCATTATAAGATGATCCCTTCACTAAATTTCAAGGTATAAGTGTTCTCCCCGAGTATGCACCGTTGCGAAAGTTCGTCGTTTCGAGACACCACATGATGATCGGGTGTGATAGACTCTACGTTCACATACAACGGGAGTAAGACAGATTTACACATGCAGAATACTTGGGTTAAACTTGACGAGCCTAGCATGTACAGACATGGCCTCGGAACACTGGAGACCGAAAGGTCGAACATGAGTCATATAGTGGATATGATCAACATAGAGATGTTCACCATTGATGACTACCCCATCTCACGTGATGATCGGACATGGGTTAGTTGATATGGATCATGTATCACTTAGATAACTTGAGGGATGTTTATTTAAGTGGGAGTTCATTAGTAATTTGATTAATTGAACTTAATTTATCATGAACATAGTCCTGATAGTATTTGCAAATTTATGTTGTTAGCTCGCGATATATCTCCACTATTTTTGATATGTTCCTAGAGAAAAACTAAGTTGAAAGATGATAGTAGCAATGATGCGGACTGGGTCCGTGATCTGAGGATTATCCTCATTGCTGCACAGAAGAATTATGTCCTTGATGCACCGCTAGGTGACAGACCTATTGCAGGAGCAGATGCAGACGTTATGAACGTTTGACAAGCTCGATATGATGACTACTTGATAGTTTAGTGCGCCATGCTTTACGGCTTAGAACCGAGACTTCAAAAACGTTTTGAACGCCACGGAGCATATGAGATGTTCCAAGAGCTGAAATTGGTATTTCAGACTCATGCCCATGTCAAGAGGCATGAGACCTCTGGCAAGTACTTTGCCTACAAGATGGAGGAGAATAGCTCAGTCAGTGAGCATACGCTCAGAATGTCTGGGTACTACAATCGCTTGAATCAAGTGGGAGTTAATCTTCCAGATAAGATAGTGATTGACAAGAGTTCTCTAGTCACTATCACCAAGCTACTAGAACTTCGTGATGAACTATAATGTGCAAGGGATGACGAAAACAATTCCCAAGCTCTTCGCGATGCTAAAATCGACAAAGGTAGAAATCAAGAAAGAGCATCAAGTGTTGACGGTTAACAAAACCACTAGTTTCAAGAAAAAGGGCAAGGGACAGAAAGGGAACTTCAAGAAGAACAACAAACAAGTTGCTGCTCCCATGAAGAAGCCCAAAGCTCGACCCAAGCCTGAAACTGAGTGCTTCTACTGCAAAGGAAATGGTCACTGGAAGCGGAACTGCCCCAAATACTTGGCGGATAAGAAGGATGGCAAAGTGAACAAAGGTATATTTGATATACATGTTATTGATGTGTATTTTATTGGTGCTCATAGTAGCCCCTGGGTATTTGATACCGGTTCAGTTCTAAGATTAGTAACTCGAAACAGGAGTTGCAAATTGAATAGAGACTAGTTAATGGCGAGGTGACGATGTGTGTTGGAAGTGATTCCAAGGTTGATAAGATCACCATCGCATACTCCCTCTACCTTCAGGATCAATGTTGGACCTAAATAAATGTTATTTGGTGTTTGTATTGAGCATGAATATGATTGGATCATGTTTATTGCAATATGGTTATTCATTTAAGTCAGAGAATAATTGTTGTTCTGTTTACATGAATAAAACCTTCTATGGTCATACACCCAATGTAAATGGTTTATTGAATCTCAATCATAGTAATACACATATTCATAATATTGATGCCAAAAGATGCAAAGTTGATAATGATAGTGCAACATATTTGTGGCACTGCCGTTTAGGTCATATTGGTGTAAAACGCATGAAGAAACTCCATACAGATGGACTTTTGGAATCACTTGATTATGAATCACTTGATACTTGTGAACCATGCCTCATGGGCAAGATGACTAAAACTCCATTCTCCGGAACAATGGAGCGAGCCAATGACTTATTGGAAATAATACATACCGATGTATGCGGGTCCGATGAGTGCTGAGGCACGCGGCGGGTATCGTTATTTTCTCACCTTCACTGAAGATTTGAGTAGATATGGGTGTATCTACTTAATGAAACACAAGTCTGAAACATTTGAAAAGTTCAAAGAATTTCAGAGTGAAGTGGAGAATCATCGTAACAAGAAAATAAAGTTTCTACGATCTGATCACGGAGGCGAATATTTGAGTTACGAGTTTGGCCTTCATTTAAAACAATGTGGAATTGTTTCACAGCTCACGCCACTTGGAACACCACAGCGTAATGGTGTGTCCGAACGTCGTAACCGTACTTTATTAGATATGGTGTGATCTATGATGTCTCTTACCGATTTACCACTATCGTTTTGGGGTTATGCATTAGAGACATCTGCATTCACGTTAAATAGGGCACCATCTAAATCCGTTGAGACGACACTGTATGAACTTTGGTTTGGCAAGAAACCTAAGCTGTTGTTTCTTAAAATTTAGGGATGCGACGCTTATGTCAAAAGGCTTCAGCCTGATAAGCTCGAACCTAAATCGGAGAAGTGCGTCTTCATAGGATACCCTAAGGAAACAATTGGGTACACCTTCTACCACAGATCTGAAGGCAAAATCTTTGTTGCTAAGAATGGGTCCTTTCTAGAGAAGGAGTTTCTCTTGAAAGAAGTGAGTGGGAGGAAAGTAGAACTTGATGAGGTAATTGTACCTTCTCTCGAATTGGAGAGTAGCATATCACAGAAAAATAGTTCCTGTGATGCCTACACCAACCAGAGAGGACGCTAATGATGATGATCATGAAACTTCAGATCAAGTTACTACAGAACTTTGTAGGTCTACCAGAACAAGTTCCGCACCAGAGTGGTACGGTAATCCTGTCCTGGAAGTCATGTTATAAGACCATGGTGAACCTACGAACTATGAAGAAGCTATGATGAGCCCAGATTCCGACAGATGGCTTGAGGCCATGAAATCTGAGATAGGATCTATGTATGAGAACAAAGTGTGGACTTTTGTGGATTTGCCCGATGATCGGCAAGCCATAGAGAATAAATGGATCTTCAAGAAGAAGACTGACACTGATGGTAATGTTACTGTCTACAAAGCTCGATTTGTTGCGAAAGGTTTTCGACAAGTTCAAGGGGTTGACTACGATGAGACTTTCTCACCCGTAGCGATGCTTAAGTCTGTCTGAATCAAGTTAGCAATTGCTGCATTTTATGAAATCTGGCAAATGGACGTCAAAACTGCATTCCTTAATGGATTTCTTAAAGAAGAGTTGTATATGATGCAACCAGAAGGTTTTGTTGATCCTAAAGGTGCTGACAAAGTGTGCAAGCTCTAGCGATCCATCTATGGACTGATGCGAGCATCTCGGAGTTGGAATATATGCTTTGATGAGGTGATCAAAGCATTTGGTTTTATACAGACTTACGGTGAAGCCTGTATTTACAAGCAAGTGAGTGGGAGCTCTGTAGCATTTCTGATACTATATGTGGATGACATATTGTTGATTGGGAATGATATAGAATTTCTGGATAGCATAAAAGGATACTTGAATAAGAATTTTTCTGTAAAAGACCTCAGTGAAGCTACTTACATATTGGCATCAAGATCTATAGGGATAGATTGAGACGCTTAATAGGACTTTCACAAAGTACATACCTTGGCAAAATTTTGAAAAAGTTCAAAATAGATCAGTCAAAGAAAGGGTTCTTGCCTGTGTTGCAAGGTGTAAAGTTGAGTAAGACTCAAAGCACGACCACGGCAGAAGATAGAGAGAGAATGAAAGTCATTCCCTATGCCTCAGACATAGGTTCTATAAAGTATGTCATGTTGTGTACCAGACCTGTAGTGTGCCTTGCCATGAGTTTGGCAAGGGGTACAATGGTGATCCAGGAGTAGACCACTGGACAGCGGTCAAAATTATCCTTAGTTACATAAAAAGACTAAGGAAATTTTTCTCGGTTATGGAAGTGATAAAGAGTTCGTCGTAAGGGGTTACGTCGATGCAAGCTTTAACACCGATCCAGATGACTCTTAGTCTCAATCTGGATACGTATTGAAAGTGGGAGCAATTAGCTAGGGTAGCTCCATGCAGAGCATTGTAGACATAGAAATTTGCAAGATACATACGGATCTGAATGTGCCAGACCCGTTGACTAAACTTCTCTCACAAGCAAAACATGATCACACCTTAGTACTCTTTGGGTGTTAATCACATGCCGATGTGAACTAGATTATTGACTCTAGTAAACTCTTTGGGTGTTGGTCACATGGCGATGTGAACTATGGGTGTTAATCACATGGTGATGTGAACTAGATTATTGACTCTAGTGCAAGTGGGAGACTGAAGGAAATATGCCCAAGAGGCAATAATAAAGTTGTTATTTTATATTTCCTTATTCATGATAAAGGTTTATTATTCAAGCTAGAATTGTATTGATCGAAAACTTAAATACATGTGTGAATACATAAACAAATACCGTGTCCCTAGTAAGCCTCTACTAGACTAGCTCGTTCATCAAAGATGGTTAAGGTTTCCTAACCATAGACATGTGTTTTCATTTGATAACAGGATCACATCATTAGGAGAATGATGTGATGGACAAGACCCATCCGTTAAGCTTAGCATAATGATCGTTCAGTTTTATTGCTATTGCTTTCTTCATGTCAAATACATATTCCTTTGACTATGAGATTATGCAACTCCCGGATACCGGAGGAATGCCTTGTGTGCTACCAAATATCACAACGTAACTGGTTGATTATAAAGATGGTCTACAGGTATCTCTGAAGGTATTTGTTGAGTTGGCATAGATCGAGATTAGGATTTGTCACTCCGAGTATCGGAGAGGTATCTCTAGGCCCTCTCGGTAATACACATCATAAGCTTGCAAGCAAACGACTAGGGAGTTAGTCATGAGGTGATGTATTATGGAGCGAGTAAAGAGACTTGTCGGTAACGAGATTGAACTAGGTATGAAGATACCGATGATCGAATCTCGGGCAAGTAACATACCGATGGACAAAGGAAATTACGTATGTTGTCATTATGGTTCAACCGATAAAGATCTTGGTAGAATATGTAGGAGCCAATATGGGCATCGAGGTTCCTCTATTGGTTATTGACCGGAGAGTTGTCTCGGTCATGTCTACATAGTTCTCGAACCCGTAGAGTCCGCACGCTTAACGTTCGATGTCGATTTGGTATTATATGAGTTATGTGGTTTGGTGACCGAATGTTGTTCGGAGTCCCGGATGTGATCACGGACATGACGAGGAGCTCCGGAATGGTCTGAAGGTAAAGATTGATATATATGACAATGCTATTTGGTCTCCGGAATAGTTTCGGAATGCACCAAAAAGTTATCGGAATACTGGAAGGGGTTCCGGAGGCACCGGGAGAGTATTGGGCCTTAGTGGGCCAAGTAGAGGGGAACACACAAGCGCACATGGGCTGGTGTGCCCCCCTTATGGAAGCCGCACTCAATTAGATGGAAGGGGGAGGCGCCACCTCCTCCTACCATATCTCCGGAAGGGAGAAAGGAAGGAGTGGGGGCACCTCCCCCCTTTCCTTCTCCCAAGTGCATTATATGGAAGGGGGCGCACCAATAGAAAACCCTAGGGTGGCCGCCGGCCCTATTGGGGCGCCCTAGGGGCTGCCTCCTCACCTCCCACACCTATATATATATGTGGGGAGGGGTGCCACACAATACACAGCTTATTCCACGGCGTGTGTCGGCACCGCTCCGCCTCTAGTTTACTCCTCCGTTCTAGATCATCGCAGTGCTTAGGCGAAGCCCTGCGGGATTGCTTCACCACCACCGTCACCACGCCGTTATGCTGACGGAACTCATCTAATACCTCGCCCCGCTTGCTGGATCAAGATGGCGAGGACGACACCGAGCTGAACGTGTGCAGAACGCGGAGGTGTCGTGCGTTCGGTACTTGATCTGGCGTATCACAAAGGTGTACGACTACATCAACCGCGTTGAATAAACGCTTCCGCTTGCAGTCTACGAGGGTACGTAGACACACTCTCCCCCTCATTGCTATGCATCTCCATGGATAGATCATTGCGTGTGCGTAGAAATGTTTTTTGTTTTTCCATGCATCGATTCCCAACACCGTATGTATTTTGCAAATTTTTATGTCTACAATGCTCTGCATGGAGCTACTCTAGCTAATTGCTCCCACTTTCAATACATATCCAGATTGAGACTCAGAGTCATCTAGATCAGTGCTAAAGCTTGCATCGACGTAACCTTTTACGACGAACTCTTTATCACTTCCATAACCGAGAAATATTCCCTTAGTCCTCTTAGGTAACTAAGGATAATTTTGACCGCTGTTCAGTGATCTACTCTTGGATCACTATTGTACCCCCTTGCAAAACTCATGGCAAGGTACACAATAGGTCTGGTACACAACATGGCATATTTTATAGAACCTATGGCTGAGGCATAGGGAATGACTTGCATTCTCTCTCTATCTTCTGCCGTGGTCGGGTTTTGAGTCTTACTCAACTTCACACCTTGTAACACAGGCAAGAACCCTTTCTTTGACTGATCCATTTTGAACTTCTTCAAAATCTTGTCAAGATATGTGCTTTGTGAAAGTCTTATTAAGCGTCTTGATCTATCTCTATAGATCTTGATGCCCAATATATAAGCAGCTTCACCGAGGTCTTTCATTGAAAAAATCTTATTCAAGTATCCTTTTATGCTATCCAGAAATTCTATATCATTTCCAATCAATAATATGTCATCCACATATAATATCAGAAATGTTACAGAGCTCCCACTCACTTTATTGTAAATACAGGCTTCACCATAAGTCTGTATAAAACCATATGCTTTGATCACCTCATCAAAGCGTATATTCCAACTCCGAGATGCTTGCACCAGTCCATAGATGGATCGCTGGAGCTTGCATACTTTGTTAGCACCTTTAGGATCGGCAAAACCTTCTAGTTGTATCATATACAACTCTTCTTTAAGAAATCCATTCAGGAATACAGTTTTGACGTCCATTTGCCAGATTTCATAATCATAAAATGCGGCAATTGCTAACATGATTCGGACGGACTTAAGCATCGCTACGGGTGAGAAAGTCTCATCGTAGTCAACCCCTTGAACTTGTCGAAAACCTTTTGTGACAAGTCGAGCTTTGTAGATAGTGACATTACTATCAGCGTCAGTCTTCTTAGATCCATTTATTATCAATGGCTTGCCGATCATCGGGCAAGTCCACCAAAGTCTACACTTTTTCTCATACATGGATCCTATCTCAGATTTCATGGCCTCAAGCCATTTATCGGAATCTGGGCTCATCATAGCTTCTTCATAATTCGTAGGTTCGCCTTGGTCTAGTAACATGACTTCTAGAATAGGATTACCGTACCACTCTGGTGCGGATCGTGCTCTGGTTGACCTACGAGGTTCAGTAGTAACTTGATCTGAAGTTACATGATCAACATCATTTGCTTCTTCTCTAGTTGGTGTAAGCATCACAGGAACAGTTTTCTGTGATGTGCTACTCTCCAATTCGAGAGAAGGTACAATTACCTCATCAAGTTCTACTTTCCTCCCACTCACTTCTTTCGAGAGAAACTCCTTCTCTAGAAAGGATCCATTCTTAGCAACAAAGATCTTGCCTTCAGATCTGTGGTAGAAGGTGTACCCAATTGTTTCCTTAGGGTATCCTATGAAGACGCACTTCTCCGATTTGGGTTCGAGCTTATCAGGCTGAAGCCTTTTGACATAAGTGTCGCAACCCCAAACTTTAAAAAACAACAGCTTAGGTTTCTTACCAAACCACAGTTCATACAGTGTCATATCAACGGATTTAGAAGGTGCCCTATTTAAAGTGAATGCGGCTGTCTCTAATGCATAACCCCAAAATTATAGTGGTAAATCGGTAAGAGACATCATAGATCGTACTATATCTAATAAAGTATGGTTACCACGTTCGGACACACCATTACGCTGTGGTGTTCCAGGTGGCGTGAGTTGTGAAACAATTCCACATTGTTTTAAATGAAGGCCAAACTCATAACTCAAATATTCGCCTCCGCGATCAGATCATAGAAACTTTATTTTCTTGTTACGATGATTCTGCACTTCACTCTGAAATTCTTTGAACTTTTCAAATGTTTCAGACTTGTGTTTCATTAAGTAGATATACCCATACCTACTCAAATCATCTGTGAAGGTGAGAAAATAACGATACCCGCCGCGTGCTTCATGTGTCACCCCGGCTCAGAGAAGACCGGAATGCCCCGTATTCCAGCCCAGGGACAAGTCCTCTAGAATATGGCACTGTTGGCATAGAACAAATCAGCTCTTTATTACAATGGATATGGTTACAAAGGGTACAAATATTACATCGGCACAGCGACACTACGCCTGCCCGGGGTAGCTCTATGCTAACAGCGGAGTAACTCTCTCGGCAGCGGAACAACGACGGCGGTGATGGACTCCACTCCGCAGGGACTCTAGCTAGAACGCATATCCCAGGTCGCAAACTCGGGGTCCTCGACAAGCAAGCAATTAGGGCATGACCTGCAAACTGGCATGACACGCCAGGTGAGTACTTTGAATGTACTCGCAAGCTCACAACAAATATCAGCATTAAGGCAAGACAACATCATAGCAGTCAAAATTAACAAGCATGGTTATCTACCAAGATAACTACTGAAGTAAATGCAATAAGATAGAGCATATTTTATCCATACTCCGAATAATCTCAGGATCCAATCCGAATCTGTTCCAAATCCAATCCAAATCATGTAGTCATCCGATTACTCATCTCATAGCCATCCCATGGCTAACATATCATATTCCTGGTACCATCTGCACCACAATTCTGACAAACTTACTCTCTTCCGGATTGTCTCAAAACCCTTAGAATACTCACGATCCACCGAGTACTTCCGATCTTACGACGAGTTCTTCCATCATTATCCCTACTATGGTTAACCACCTAAAGAGGTCAGGATGGACTGTCCAATACCGTGGACACGGCTATTCGAATAGATTTTACACTCTGCAGAGGTTGCGCACTTTACCCACACCATGGAGCACCTGACCTCGTGATCCCATTCAGGTGGACCAGTGTTGCTCCAACGAAACCCGCCTGACCCGTGACTCTCCCATTGTACCATCGGCAATCATCCTCCCCCGGAGTCCTGCCCTGGGTGGCCCCTGTGTCACCGCGTGACACCTGCCACCGTCGTGGCTAACAAACTGTCCCAAACGGGGACCTGGTACCATATAAGTCAACTGGGCTCACAAGGTTATCGCCGCCTACCGGGCCAGGGTAGCGCGCCGCATAACCTTCCCTGTCGGGCGGTACCGGTGAAAGAGCACGTGATCAGACCAAGTCAAGGCCGTCCCATACCGGCAAATGCGGCTGCACGGATAAGTCCGGACAGGTGACTCTGGATCAACCATGAAGTATCTAATCTCCGAATAATCTCTGTCATGGCTGACACTCCGATATAGTAGTCTACGTCAAAATGATATCCAGCTAGAAACCCGGTAACCAGTATGCTTAAGCCACTTCTACTAACTCATCTCCACGAACTGCCGGATGAAATCCAGAATAATCATAGATGGTAATCTCATCATCATGGCATCAACGAGTGGGTAAACTACTAGTCACTACAATCCGGTACTCAACGTGGTAGTCACCTATCCAGGAAATTACTCAAGCATTGAATAATCCAATTCATTTCACAAATAACTCATACTTGTTGTTGAAGTAAATAGTTAAACTATGACATTGCAATGTGATTATGCAGATGAGAGCTGTGGCTTGCCTGGGGATGAAGGAACCATCGGGAAGAAGTGCGGAGAGTCCGCGGAAATGATTGCTGAAAACAGTTCTCTCTCGAAGGGGGCTGTTTATGGGCAAGGGCAAAATGGTCATTTTAACAGTGTCAAAACATTATGAAAATGATACCAACATGTCGGGCTCGAAGAGACGAAGAAGTGGGCTTTGGAATCACCTCGATCGGAGTTACGGGTAAAAAGTTGTGGCCGTTCGTTGTTTAGACAGAAAAACAAATAGAAAATGTGCTTTCTGCTGCTAACCGACGAATGTCCACTATATAGAGGTTTCGGCGCCGGCTGAGTTAAGAGAGAACGCGCATTTTCGGAAATACGCTTTCAACTGAGAAGATGTATTCTCTCGTGAAGAAGAAGTAGAATACGCTTTCAGTATTCGAAAACGTATTACCCAAAACCCGTCTCCACTTAAAACACGCGCGGGCTCGGGCCAAGTCAACTGCTGGAGACCGACAGGTGGGGCCGGGGACCCACTGGCTAGCTGGGACAGGGTCTTTGTCTCCTTCCTCGCGCTTGCCCGCGATGCAGAGGGAGAGGCGGAGCCCGGCGGCGACCGCCGGTGCTGCGTGCCATCTCTGGCGATGCTCCAGCCAGCGGTGGACTCGGGGTGGACCACCGCATCCCCTGGTGCAGGACACGGCCACCGGAGAGCGACGACCCGAGCGGGGCTTCGGCTGTGGCGGATGGCGGGCACGGGCAACTCCGGGCACGGCGTCGTAGCTCACCGGAGGAGGAAGGGACGGGCGGGGAAGCTCCAGGGGACTCGGGAGGACCTCTGGTGGTGGCAGAAAGTAGGGAGCAGGCTCGGCTTGCTCCAATTTGGCCGAGCCGAGGCGGCGGCCATGGTGGCAAAGGCGAGCGAGGAGGGCTCCCCGAGCTCCGTTGACTGGCCGGGGAGGCTTATAGGGGAGTGGTGAGGAGGAGGGTGAACTCGAACAAGCTCGGGAGAGGCTATATATAGCCGGACAGCGCGGTGGCCGAGCGCGGCCGTGGCGACGCATGCGCCGCACGCCGAAGCTTCGGGAACTCGCTGTGAAGAGGGGAGAGGCATCCAGAGAGGTCAAGGAGGAGCAGAGGAAGCTCGGGCGTGCTCGGGATGGTTCGGGAGCGATGCGGTCGACCGGACACAGTGGAGCAGACCACGGACGCGGTCGCCGTGCCGTGTCGGGCAAGAGATAGCAGGGGTAGAGGGATCCAGAGAGAGGGTGAGTCCAAGGGGAAGCTGCTGGACATGGTGTGGTGTCGTGTGCACGAGGAAACGGACGAGGCCGAGAGCCCCAATGCACAGAGCGCGAGTATTGGCATGCCAAATGCATGGTCACCGCGTGCACTGGCACATGCAGCGCACCCTGACCGGCCAAATCATGTCCAGTGGGTAGTCCCTCCAAGGTACAGTCTCAGGGAAGTGATGGATCGATGAGAGGAACTGTGGTTGGATGGTAGTGGTCAACTGAAGTTTGTTGTAGCAAACTTGGCCACACCTCTGTGATGAACAGAGAAGGGATAAGAGGCAAATAAGATGTCTGGGAGGTTTAGGGTAGGAAGGACTACAATCCTGTCAAGTTTGGAGAGAAATGGACCAAGATTTAATAGGGTTGCTTTGCAACTGACCAATCTGGTCCAGAAACTCAATCTTGAAGTGCCACTCACATGGAGTAACAACTTGGGCTGAAATTTGGTATAGCTTGGTGATTTGGTCATATGAAGATTCGATAAAATTTTCATACCATGTGGAGATGCCAAAATAGTACTTCCTTCACAGATATCCTCTCTGACTAGAATCTTAGAAAAATTCTAGGGAATTATTGGAAGATGGAATAAGCCCAAATTTTGTGGAGAGGTGTTATATTGGTAAGAGAATGCTCTGGTAAATTTTCAGCAATTATGGAGCAACATAAAATATAGTTGCTTCACAATGTGAAAATCTGACCAGAAACCAAGATTTGAGGCTGTGCTCACATAGATGATTGGATAGGGTTGAAACTTGGTGAAGAGTCATGATATGAGCATATGAAAATGCTTGAAAAATTCCAAATCATTTGAATACTCCTAGCTAGCACTTGCTTCACAAAGATTCCAGTTGACCAAAAACTTTGGAAATTAGCCAAGGGAGATGTATTATCCAAATGAAGTTGAATTTTGGCATGTGGCAATGATATGGATAGGAAAGAATGCCCAAAAAGTTTGAGATCAAGCAAGAAAATATAAATGGTACTTGCTTCACAAACTGCCAACTGGGGCAGAATCAGAAAAGGAATATTGGTGAAATATTTTTGAACATGGCAAGGAAGGGTTTTGACATATTTGTGGAAGATATGACCCAAACAATTTATGAGAATTATTTCGGAATCTTGGGAATGATGGAAATGTGGGTTGCTTCATAATTCAGGGCAAACAGGGTTATTCCTTTAATAGAAAAAGGAATTTTCCCAAGGAAAAGAATATTGGGGTTGGTCCAAGATGGAAATGACATGGTCTTCGGATGATTTTGAAGTTGGCAAGCCACTTGGGAAGAGGAATGAAGAGTGGTCCCTCCAGGTTGCAAGACTACTAAGCCACAGAAAAGCGAATCCGGACTAAAATCAAAAGAAAAAAGAAATGGGCAAAATCCAGGGTGTTAGAAACCTACCCCCCTTAAATAAATCTCGTCCTCGAGATTTGGTTTCTCAGGGATCAAACATGAATATTTCCACTTGAGGAAACCGTTTCCAACTCGGGTTTCCTTTTTACCTTTGTATAATGTTCCCTCTGAATTTTCATATTACTGACTGTCTTGCTTCGGGGTGGTTTGCTTCACTGAACCTTTTTCCTGGCAAATCTTACCTCATATGCTACTCTGACTCCAATCCTTTATGTGTGCTGACCTGTCTGGGGCAATAAATTACCCTGACCAAACTATGTGTCCTGCTCGTAAGTCCGAGAGTGGTTCCTCATGGACGTGTCGTGACGAGGTCCAACACAGACGACCATCCACTGAGTTGTGAACAGATTCTCACGAAATCTTTTACTCATTGCATTGGGTAACTTCAAATGGGTGTGTGTCCTCCAGGTTCAAAACAGTACTGTGAATCGTACCGTTCTCCTGGCGGAATCTGACTTCTCGCACGGATTGCTGGGTCATCTTGGGTATCTTCATTGTCTTGGGTATAAAGCTCCTACCAAATATTTGACTGTCACCTGTCGTGACCAGCATAAAAGTGTACGGTCTTATAACGGTATCTTTTGCAGACTTGACTGACGGTGGTTCTAACAGCAGAATCTTGTTCACGGCAGGTTAGTCTTTAACTGATTCCCATCTGTGAGGACACATGCTTCGAGACTATTGTTCATCCTTCTGATTACTCAGTCTATCGGTATCTCTATATGGATGGTAGGTCGTGTAATGCTTTAACATGGTTGCTGAATTTGAACTACTGAGTTAATCTTTCGGCTAACCTGACCAGCTTGGTTGCCCTCTTCTGACAATTTTGAGCATACCTGGTCGTCTGGGCGGGTTATCTCGATATGGGGTCCTTGCAAAAGGAATAGACCCCGTGGGTGTGTATCCATGGTGACTAGTACCGAGCCAGACTGTCTGGAGTATTTGTACCATTACCATTCCTGTATGGCCAATCTTGCCTTTTTTTCATTATAATTCTCTTTGCCTGGACCGTTTGCTGAAAGAACTTGGCCTTATGTGTTCTTGATTCTCCGTGTGACCATAGGTGTTGTCAGGTGCAATATTCCGGAAGGCATATTACTTTACAAGTTGTAGCTGTAGGGTAACGACCGTCTGAACCCTTGGATAAAACCGGCAAATAAACTAGTAGCCACCAGAACGGTCTTTACAACTCAGATCTGGGACATTACTGGAGTAACTCAACCCCGACTCAAGACGGCTGAAAAGCAGCTCAGAGCATGAGACGGTGTCGATAAGAAGAAAGTAGCAGTTCCCTAAGACGGCCAAAGAACAGCTCAGAGCATAGGGTCACTGCTACGGAGAGAAATTCAACAGCTGCCCGAGACGGCCAAAAAGCAGCTCAGAACACGGGCCAGTTGCTGACAAAAGAAATAAAAGTCGGCATCCACCCCGGACGGCCGAAAATAGCTCAGAACACAGGCGTGATGCCGTCACCAAAGAAAGACGGGCAAGGGTTCATCCGCATCCCAAACAGCTCACTATTATGCATACAGGGTATTCGGCTATCCTTCTTGCTGAACACTAAGTTCATAGCACATTCTGGCTTGCTTCCAAGACATAGCAGGGTTCAAATTGTACTCATAGCAGACTCAAACCTTGTATATATGAATCATACCTTTGGCATAGAATGCACTGTGGATCATGTACACAATTTGCCTTCTTGCTGATGCGATCATTACTGCTGTGAAAGTTGCACTGATGTATACTTGATGCTGATAACCAATCCGGTCAGGATATCATTTGTATTCAGGCCCGATATTCCCGGTATAACACAGTCTGCTGAAAACTTCATATTGCTGAGCTGAGCTTCCAAATGACTGTCTCTTCACTGACTCTTTGGGTTCAGGGTCGGTGAGCAACTTCCATAAGGGGAAAATAAAGTAACACCAAGGGCCCGAAAAAAAACAAAAGAAACGACTAAAACAAAAGCACACAAAGCAGCAAGATCACACACACAAGCAATATCACATTCTACAGCTATTCACAGCTATAATATGCATTCCTACTTAAGCACACAAATCTCGCAAGAACTCTGGTATTACGGTCTAACATGCTGTGGCGATGTGCACGAAAATGAATCAATGTGTGGAAGAAAATTGGTGTAAACAAGGCTACACCAAATACGAGCTTAACATCGGTTCCATCTAGACGGACACGGTGGCGAGGACGAACTTGGTGATCGGGGGTCGGAACACAGAAGTTACGACCACATCATCATCAAGCGTACGGAATAAAACCGTACACGTCCAAAGAATATGTGGCGGAATGAGATAGTGGTGGAGAGAAAGGCTTGCAGGCATTGCCCTTTTCTGATAACAAGGATCAGTAAGGGTTGTCGAAGCGGCTAGTGGAATGGCACGATCCGGGATAGAACTTGTCTATCACCGAGACGATAGGGGTAGCTGAAGAGAATATAAATTGGTGTGGTACCGGTGCATCAATCTTGCTAGTGATCGACACCACCAAGCACCTTGGCATCACTCCGCTGGGAGGAAGATGACACCACACCAAGGAACAAATATGCAAACTGGAGAGCGCAGGTAGGGAATCGAAACCGATGTCACCTACACTCACCAGATCCATCGTTAGTGATAAGATATCTTGTCTATATGCATGCTATGCACAAGCAAATGCAACAAACAAGTGCAGCAAACCAACTGGATCCTATACTACCGGTTACTAACGCTCGCGCCTAGACCACGCATCCTATAGCCAGACCTGCTCTGATACCAATGCCTGTGGCACCCCGGCTCAGAGAAAACCGGAACGCCCCGTATTCCAGCCAAGGGACAAGTGCTCTGGAATACGGCACTGTTGGCATAGAACAAATCAGCTCTTTATTACAATGTATATGGTTACAAAGGGTACAAAGATTACATCGGCACGGTGACACTAGGCCTGCCTAGGGTAGCTCTATGCTAACAGCGGAGTAACTCTCTCGGCAGCGGAACAGCGACGATGGTGATGGACTCCACTCCGCAGGGACTCTGGCTAGAACGCGTATCCTAGGTCGCAAACTCGGGATCCTCGACAACCAAGCAATCATGGCATGAACTGCAAACTGGCATGACACGCCAGGTGAGTACTTTGAATGTACTCGCAAGCTCACAACAAACATCAGCATTAAGGCAAGACAACATCATAGCAGTCAAAATTAACAAGCATGGTTATCTACCAAGATAACTACTGAAGTAAATGCAATAAGATAGAGCATATTTTATCCATACTCCGAATAATCTCAGGATCCAATCCGAATCTGTTCCAAATCCAATCCAAATCATGTAGTCATCCGATCACTCATCTCATAGCCATCCCATGGCTAACATATCATATTCCTGGTACCATCTGCACCACAATTCTGACAAACTTACTCTCTTCCGGGTTGTCTCACAACCCTCAGAATATTCACGATCCACCGAGTACTTCCGATATTACGACGAGTTCTTCCATCATTATCACTACTATGGTTGACCACCTAAAGAGGTCTGGACGGACTGTACAATACCGTGGACACGGCTATTCGAATAGATTTTACACTCAGTAGAGGTTGCGCACTTTACCCACACCATGGAGCACCTGACCTCGTGATCCCATTCGGGTGGACCAGCGTTGCTCCAACGAAACCCGCCTGACGCGTGACTCTCCCATCGTACCACCGGCAATCATCCTCCCCCGGAGTCCTGCCCTGGGTGGCCCCTGTGTCACCGCGTGATACCTGCCACCGTCGTGGCTAACAAACTATCCCAAACGGGGACCTGGTACCATATAACTCAACTGGGCTCACAAGGTTATCGCCGCCTACCGGGCCAGGGTAGCGCGCACGCATAACCTTCCCTGTCGGGTGGTACCGGTGAAAGAGCACGCGATCAGACCAAGTCAAGGCCGTCCCATACCGGCAAATGTGGCTACACGGATAAGTCCGAACAGGTGACTCTGAATCAACCATGAAGTATCTAATCTCCGAATAATCTCTGTCATGGCTAACACTCCGATATAGTAGTCTACCTCAAAACGATATCCGGCTAGAAACCCGGTAACCAGTATGCTTAAGCCACTGCTACTAACTCATCTCCACGAACTGCCGGATGAAATCCAGAATAATCATAGATGGTAATCTCATCATCATGGCATCAACGAGTGGGTAAACTACTAGTCACTACAATCCGGTACTCAATGTGGTAGTCACCTATCCAGGAAATTACTCAAGCATTGAATAATCCAATTCATTTCACAAATAACTCATACTTGTTGTTGAAGTAAATAGTTAAACTATGACATTGCAATGCGATTATGCAGATGAGAGTTGTGGCTTGCCTGGGGATGAAGGAACCATTGGGAAGAAGTGCGGAGAGTCCGCGGAAATGATTGCTGGAAACAGTTCTCTCTCGGAGGGGGCTGTTTACGGGCAAGGGCAAAATGGTCATTTTCACAGTGTCAAAACATTATGAAAATGATACCAACATGTAGGGTTCGAAGAGACGAAGAAGTGGGCTTTGGAATCACTTCGATCGGAGTTACGGGTAAAAATTTGTGGCCGTTCGTTGTTTAGACAGAAAAACAAATAGAAAATGTGCTTTCTGCTGCTAACCGACGAACGTCCACTATATAGAGGTTTCGGCGCCAGCTGAGTTAAGAGAGAACGCGCATTTTCGGAAATACGCTTTCCAACTGAGAAGACGTATTCTCTCGTGAAGAAGAAGTAGAATACGCTTTCAGTATTCGAAAACGTATTACCCAAAACTCGTCTCCACTTAAAACACGCACGGGCCCGGGCCAAGTCAACTGCTGGAGACCGACAGGTGGGGCCGAGGGCCCACTGGCTAGCTGGGACGGGGTCTTTGTCTCCTTCCTCGCGCTTGCCCGCGATGTAGAGGGAGAGGCGAAGCCCGGCGGCGACCGCCGGCGCTGCGGGCCGTCACTGGCGATGCTCCAGCTAGCGGTGGACTCGGGGTGGACCACCGCATCCCCTGGTGCAGGACACGGCCACCGGAGAGCGACGACCCGAGCGGGGCTTCGGCTGTGGCGGATGGCGGGTACGTGCAACTCCGGGCACGGCGCCGTAGCTCACCGGAGGAGGAAGGAACAGGCGGGGAAGCTCCAGGGCACTCGGGAGGACCTCTGGTGGTGGCAGAAAGGAGGGAGGAGGCTCGGCTTGCTCCAATTTGGCCGAGCCGAGGCGGCGGCCATGGCGGCAAAGGCGAGTGAGGAGGGCTCCCCGAGGTCCGTTGACTGGCCGGGGAGGCTTATAGGGGAGTGGTGAGGAGGAGGGTGAACTCGAACAAGCTCGGGGGAGGCTATTTATAGCCGGACGGCGCGAGTGGCCGAGCGCGGCCGTGGTGACGCGTGCGCCGCGCGCCGAAGCTTCGGGAACTCGCTGTGAATAGGGGAGAGGCGTCCAGAGAGGTCAAGGAGGAGCAGAGGAAGCTCGGGCGTGCTCGGGAAGGTTCGTGAGCGACGCGGTCGACCGGCCACAGTGGAGCAGACCACGGACGCGGTCGCCGTGCCGTGTCGGGCAAGAAATAGGAGGCGTAGAGGGATCCAGAGAGAGGGTGAGTCCAAGGGGAAGCTGCTGAACATGGTGTGGTGTCGTGGGCGCGAGGAAACGGACGAGGCCGAGGGCCCCAATGCACAGAGCGCGAGTATTGGCATGCCAAATGTGTGGTCACCGCGTGCACTGGCACATGCAGCGCACCCTGACCGGCCAAATCATGTCCAGTGGGTAGTCCCTCCAAGGTACAGTCTCAGGGAGGTGATGGATCGATGAGAGGAACTGTGGTTGGATGGTAGTGGTCAACTAAAGTTTGATGTAGCAAACTTGGCCACACCTCTATGATGAACAGATTAGGGATAAGAGGCAAATAAGATGTCTGGGAGGTTTAGGGTAGGAAGGACTACAATCCTGTCAAGTTTGGAGAGAAATGGACCAAGATTTAATAGGGTTGCTTTGCAACTGACCAATCTGGTCCAGAAACTCAATCTTGAAGTGCCACTCACATGGAGTAGCAACTTGGGCTAAAATTTGGTATAGCATGATGATTTGGTCATATGAATATTCTGTAAAATTTTCATACCATTTGGACATGCCAAAATAGTACTTCCTTCACAGATATCCTCTCTGACCAGAATCTTAGAAAAATTCTATGGAATTATTGGAAAGATTGAATGAGCCCAAATTTTGTGGAGAGGTGTTATATGGGTAGGAGAATGCTCTGGTAAATTTTCAGCAATTATGGAGCAACATAAAATATAGTTGCTTCACAATGTGAAAATCTGACCAGAAACCAAGATTTGAAGCTGTGCTCACATAGATGATTGGATAGGGTTGAAACTTGGTTAAGAGTCATGATTTGAGCATATGAAAATGCTTGCAAAATTTCAACTCATTTGGATACTCCTAGCTAGCACTTACTTCACAAAGATTCCAGTTGACCAGAAACTTTGGAAATTAGCCAAGGGAGATTTAATATCCAAATGAAGTTGAATTTTGGCATGTGGCAATTATATGGATAGGAAAGAATGCCAAAAAAGTTTGAGATCAAGTAAGAAAATATAAATGGTACTTGCTTCACAAACTGCCAGCTGGGGCAGAATCAGAAAAGGAATATTTGTGAAATATTTTTGAACATGGCAAGGAAGAGTTTTGACATATTTGTGGAAGATATGACCCAAACAATTTATGAGAATTATTTGGGAATCTTGGGAATGATGGAAATGTGGGTTGCTTCACAACTCAGGGCAAACAGGGTTATTCCTTTAATAGAAAAAGGAATTTTTCCAAGGAAAAGAATATTGAGGTTGGTCCAAGATGGAAATGACATGGTCTTGGGATGATTTTGAAGTTGTCAAGCCACTTGGGAAGAGGAATGAAGAGTGGTCCCTCCAGGTTGCAAGACTACTAAGCCATAGAAAAGCGAATCCGGACCAAAATCAAAAGAAAAAAGAAATGGGCAAAATCCAGGGTGTTACACTTCAACACTCATCAGACCACATACATCAGTATGTATTATTTCTAATAAGTCATTAGCTCGCTCCATTGTCCATCCGCATGGAGTTTCTTCATGCTGTTTACACCAATATGACCTAAACGACAGTGCCACAAGTATGTTGCACTATCATTATCAACTTTGCATCTTTTGGCATCATTATTATGATATGTGTATCACTACGATCGAGATTCAATAAACCATTCACATTGGGTGTATGACCATAGAAGGTTTTATTCATGTAAACAGAATAACAATTATTCTCTGACTTAAATGAATAACCGTATTGCAATAAACACGATCTAATCATGTTCCTGCTCAATGCAAACACCAAATAACATTTATTTAGGCTCAACACTAATCCTGAAGGTAGAGGGAGTGTGTGATGGTGATCGTATCAACCTTGGAATCACTTCCAACACACATCGTCACCTCGCCCTTAACTAGTCTCGGTTTATTCTGCAACTCCTGTTTCGAGTTACTAATCTTAGCAACTGAACCGGTATCAGATACCAAGGGGCTACTACGAACACTAGTAAGGTACACATCAATAACATGTATATCAAATATACCTTTGTTCACTTTGCCATCCTTCTTATCCGCCAAGTATTTCGGGCAGTTCCGCTTCCAGTGACCATTTCCTTTGCAATAGAAGCACTCAGTTTCAGGCTTGTGTTGAGCTCTGGGCTTCTTCATGGGAGCGGCAACTTGTTTGTTGTTCTTCTGACAAGTACTTTGTCAGAGGTCTCATACCTCTCGACACGGGCATGAGTCTGAAATACCAATTTCACCTCTTGGAATATCTCATATGCTCCGTGGCGTTCAAAACGTTTTTGAAGTCCCGGTTCTAAGCCGTAAAGCATGGCGCACTAAACTATTAAGTAGTCATCATATCGAGCTTGCCAAATGTTCATAACGTCTGCATCTGCTCCTGCAATAGGTCTGTCACCTAGCGGTGCATCAAGAACATAATTCTTCTGTGCAGCAATGAGGATAATCCTCAGATCACGGACCCAGTCCGCATCATTGCTACTATCATCTTTCAACTTAGTTTTCTCTAGGAACATATCAAAAAAATATAGGAGCTATATCACGAGCTATTGATCTACAACATAGATATGCAAAACTATCAAGACTAAGTTCATGATAAATTAAGTTCAATTAATCAAATTACTAATGAACTCCCACTTAAATAAACATCCCTCAAGTTATCTAAGTGATACATGATCCAAATCAACTAACCCATGTCCGATCATCACGTGAGATGGGGTAGTCATCAATGGTGAACATCTCTATGTTGATCATATCTACTATATGACTCATGTTCGACCTTTCGGTCTCCAGTGTTCCAAGACCATGTCTGTACATGCTAGGCTCGTCAAGTTTAACCCAAGTATTCTGCATGTGCAAAACTGTCTTACACCCATTGTATGTGAACGTAGAGTCTATCACACCCGATCATCACGTGGTGTCTCGAAACAATGAACTTTCGCAACGGTGCATACTCGGGGAGAACACTTATATCTTGAAATTTAGTGAAGGGATCATCTTATAATGGTACCGCCGTTCTAAGCAAAATAAGATGCATAAAAGATAAACATCACATGCAATCAAAATATGTGACATGATATGACCATCATCATCTCATGCTTTTGATCTCCATCTCCAAAGCATCGTCATGATCTCCATCGTCACCGGCTCGACACCTTGATCTCCATCATTGCGTCGTGGTCGTCTCGCCAACTATTGCTTCTACAACTATTGCTAACGCATAACGATAAAGTAAAGCAATTACATGGCGTTTGCATTTCATACAATAAAGAGACAACCATAAGGCTCCTGCCGGTTGCCGATAACTTACAAAACATGATCATCTCATACAATAACGTATATCACATCATGTCTTGTCCATATCACATCACAATATACCCTGCAAAAACAAGTTAGACATCCTCTACTTTGTTGTTGCAAGTTTTACATGGCTGCTACGGGTTTCTAGCAAGAACCATTCTTATCTATGGCAAAAACCACAACGGTGATTCATCAAGTTTGCTGTTTTAACCTTCTTCAAGGACCGGCTGAAGTCAAATTCGATTCAACTAAAGTAGGAGAAACAGACACCCGCCAGCCACCTTTATGCAAAACTACGTGCATGTCTGTCAGTGGAACCGGTCTCATGTACGTGGACATGTAAGGTTGGTCGGGGCCGCTTCATCACACAATACCGCCGAATCAAAATAAGACGTTGGTGGTAAGCAGTATGACTATCACCGCCCATAACTCTTTGTGTTCTACTCGTGCATATCATCTACGCATAGACCTGGCTCATGATGCCACTATTGGGAACATTGCATGAAAACAAAAAATTTCCTACGCCCACGCAAGATCTATCAAGGAGATGCATAGCAACGAGAAGGGAGAGTGTGTCTACGTACCCTCGTAGACTGTAAGAGGAAGCATTTCACAACGCGGTTGATGTAGTCGAACTTTCTTCGTGCTCCAACCGATTTAGTACCGAACACACGGCACCTCCGCGTTCTGCACACGTTCAGCTCGGTGACGTCCTCCGCCTTCTTGATCCAGTAAGATGGCAAGGTAGTGGATGAGTTCCGGCAGCACAATGGTGTGGTGACGGTGACGGTGATGGTGATCTCAGCAGGGTTTCGCCTAAGCACTACGAAAATATGACCGAGGGAGTAAACGGTGGACGAGGGCGCCGCACACGGCTAAGTCAATGTTGTGTCTTTGCTAGGCGCCCCCTCCCACATATATATAGGTGGGAGGGAGGGAGGAGCAGCCAAAGAAGGCGCCCAAGTTGGAGGAATCCTACTTGAAGTCTCTCGCAAGCCGCGCCCCGTGCCTTATATAGGTGCGGGGGAAAGGCAGGGAAGGGTGGCGCCCCCCCCCCCCCCTTCCTTTCTCCCATGAGAGGAAAAGGCAGGAGGGGCTAGCCCTCCCTCCTTTCCTTCCCTTAGGGACTGCTGTCCAAAGAAGGGGCGCACCAGGGGCTGGTCTGTCCCCCCCTTTGGCCCATTAGGCCCATACACTTACGGGGGGTGTCCGGAACCCCTTCCGGTGACCCGATGACTACCCGGTGCACTCCGAAACTCTTCCGGTGTCCGAATACCATCGTCCTATATATCAATAATTACCTCTCGACCATTTCGAGACTCCTCGTCATGTCCGTGATCTCATCCGGGACTCCGAATAACATTTGGTCACCAAATCATTTAACTCATATAGCATTATATCGTCAACGAACGTTAAGCGTGCGGACCCTACGGGTTCGAGAACTATGTATACATGACCGAGACACCTCTTCGGTCAATAACCAATAGCGGAACCTGGATGCCCATATTGGCTCCTACATATTCTACGAAGATCTTTATCGGTCGAACCGTTATGAAAACATACGTAATTCCCTTTGTCCATCGGTATGTTACTTGCCCGAGATTCGATCGTCGGTATCTTCATACCTAGTTCAATCTCGTTACCGGCAAGTCTCTTTACTCGTTCCGTAATACATCACCTCGTGACCAACTCCTTAGTCATTTGCTTGCAAGCTTATGATGTGTATTACCGAGAGGGCCCAGAGATACCTCTCCGATACTCGGAGTGACAAATCCTAATCTCGATCTATGTCAAATCAACAAACACCTTCGGAGATACCTGTAGAGCATCTTTATGATCACCCAGTTACGTTGTGACGTTTGATAGCACATAAGGTATTCCTTCGGTATCCGGGAGTTGCATAATCTCATAGTCGAAGGAATATGTATTTGACATGAAGAAAGCAATAACAATAAACTGAACGATCATTATGCTAAGCTAACGGATGGGTCTTGTCCATCACATCATTCATTCTTCTAATGATGTGATCCCGTTATCAAATGACAACACATGTCTATGGCTAGGAAACCTTAACCATCTTTGATCAACGAGCTAGTCTAGTAGAGGCTTACTAGGGACACGGTATTTGTTTATGTATTCACACATGTATTTAAGTTTCCGATTAATACAATTCTAGCATGAATAATAAACATTTATCATGAAATAAGGAAATATAAAATAATAATTTTATTATTGCCTCTAGGGCATATTTCCTTTACCGAGCTCATTTCCCGCTGGGGTTGAGATCTAATTTTGGACCTCTATTTTTTACAATGCGACCTGCAAATGAGTTTTGGAGGCCTCAATTTGCACGCCCCCACTGGAGTTGTTCCTAGATGATAATGGGCTTTCTTTTTAGCGCCCTGCCAATTCAGCCCCCTGTCCCGGCCCACGGTCGATTTGGTTACTCCTTCCCCTTGCCCTTCCCTCTCAAAGTCCTCGTCTCTGTTCGTGAGAACTGCGGGAGAAGATGGGGATGGAGGGTACGAGCCTGAACGCTGCTGCGATGGTGGATATGAGGAAGAAAGAATCCGGCGAGCCCGTAGTACGGAGGCAGCGCATGGCCCTGCCTAACAAACCAACGGGAGCAATTTCTTGAAAATAAATGAATATTGCATCCAGCAGGACATGCAATTCAAGTAGGTCCTATGATCTTGCTAATTGTTTACACCATTTTCGATCGAAGAACTGAAGAAGCTTTGGCCAGTGCAGGAAAGCAATCCGCTGAGTCGCTGACAATCACGCTGCGGACGGCACATGCAGCCAGATGTCCCCATCCCACGCTGCAAGCCCACGCCAGAATGCGCCGCCGTCCACCCACGCGCTAGCCGTCTTGCCGACTACTATCAGGTCAGCCAGCTCCCGACGCGCCGCCGCCTCGATGTCGGCGGCAGGCGCACCAGAGGAGCTTGGGCCGTGAGCGGCGCGCTCGGGGAGCCGGGCTAACGGATTGGCGAGCGGATCTAGTCGTAGCCTCGTGCGGAACGCATGGCGGCGGGGGGTCGCGGAGGTCGCCGGCGGCACGTGGATTCGTCGCTTGTCCGGCGCTTTTACAAAATGCCCCCCAATTCGGATCGCGACCAGTAATCGCGATCTAAAATAGGGGTCTTTTTGTAAAATTATAAATTTAGTAATTTCATAAAACCCCCTTATTTGGATCACGATTATTGATTGCGATCCAAAATAGAGGTCTTGTTGTAAAGCCCCCTATTCGGCCGGGTTTCCTTCTCCGTCGTAGTACGGAAGCATGAGATCTCTCCACTCCTCTGCTCTGCTCCGGCAGCAGAGCGCGGGCACGGCGGCGGTCTCTCCTCCCGTAACACCGCAGCCTACGCGGCCGTCGTCTCCGTTCATTGGGCCCCGTGCCACAACGCGCGACTGTTCTGGTACGGCGACGGTGGGTGCTAGTGCTAGCTCCGCCATGAGAGGTGAACTGCTCTGGTTGAGGATCCAGCCCCATTACAGAGCGGAGGGGGACGAAGTCAATCTCTGTTCCTCCTCTTCACTCGCAGGCAGATAACTGAATGCTGGCGGCTCTTTTTGCAGCTGCAGGAAAGATCACCGTGCGTCCGTGGATGGATCATTATTAATTCAGTTGCCAATGGTTGCAGGCATGCTACGCACAGACAAAAGTATGCTGAAGAATCGGCAAGAACTGGCAATCTGATTGTTTGATGTGTGTCACTCTGGAGTTAGCACTTCGAAGTGCATTCGAACAAATTCTGATTTTGGTAGAGATGGGTGGAGAGGTTCCCAGTATTCCTTCCTTTAAATAGGCTTCCTTTAAATAGGTGTTTGCAGAGTTGCAGTTTTAATTTCTTTCTTGACAACAATGGCCAGCCATTTGTCTGATCTTAAGCTTCAGGAGATACATTTGTTTGCTCTTTCAACTCTGAACACAACCAGTGTTGGGAGCCTGACTGGTTATTGTTCAATTCGCAAACCGTTTCTTGGACCTCGAGTTCATTTGTGGTTGGTTTTTTCTACGAATAAAGTCAATGCAGTGTATGTGTAGCTGAAGAGCTTATATTAGAGCTGGTTGATTATTATGCTATGTACGTACTGGCCAGTCATGCTGCAATGGAGGTTACAGTGCCGTTTAACTGACTTCTGGTGGACGACCCGAGGTGCAAATGTAATTTGTTGGTTGGATGGATCTCATGCCCCTGTGCAATGTTGACCTTATGCAGTTTCAGTGAAGCCATGACAGCACCAGTGCGATGAACCCACTGCCAGGCGCTGTGAGCAGCATGCTGAAAGTCAGGTGGTCAGCCTAAAAAAGGATGGCGCTCATATTTACCAGACGAAAACACGAGTCTCGACATTCTAGTGAACAACCACCAACTGTTGCTAGCCTAGAACCTGAAGATCACTGCTTCTATATTTAGAGGCTTCAACAACACCGTACCTAAGAAGGAAATTAATAGAGGGCGTACACTAAGTACTCTCTAAATCATTGGGCAATATAATCTGATTAATTTATGGCAAAATGATACAAGAGGAACTATTGCAGTTATTTAAGTGATCCATAAAGCTCGACGCATTCAGAAAAGAAGGCACTACTTGCATCACATTTCCCACGTCCTTATTGCAGCACAAAGTACGGCATTGCTTAGTGGCGAAATGCTAGTAGGCCAACAGTACCAAAGCACACGCAACTTTCACACCGAGACTAACACTAACTATAACTCATCAGGTATTCTAATTGAAAATCATGGAGCTGGCAACGCTTTGTCCGTCCCATACAGGAGGAGGAAAGCCAGCCCTAAAGAGTGGAGGGCTGTCAGCACCGTGTCCCCGGCTTATTGACCCCTTGATGCGGATTCGACGGTCGCGATCTGATCCCGATTCACCGAGATGCGCTGGCTGTTAGCAACCTCGAAGTGCATGTTTGCATGGTGGGATCAAAATAATCTTGATCGAGTTTGTGATGTCTTTGCTTAGTGTTATCTTTGTTGAGCCGCCATTTGGAGCTGGAGGTCACCATCCTATCTATATGTCTACATACATATATATTGAGCCTAGATGAAGCCCATGGAAGACACATAGTTATCCCGGGTTAATCCGGGCACTTTAATCATAAGCTTTCAGTAGTGATGGTGACATGTTGTTTGGAGGATATATTCACTACGATGTCTGTGTCTAATGAGATAATTCTTCGATCATCGGCACAATACCTGCTCTGCTTGAATTATCTCAGATGGAACGAGCCAATTGGCAGGTTATATAAGCATGGTGATGTATTAAGGGTATTCTCCTTGTTAGATTCTTCTTCTGGATACCTAGTAGCATAGAACAATAGGAGACAACTTTGTGAAGGAAAAAGGTGGCTGAGAACTCGAACATTCACCAATTGATGTATCGGAAGGTGCAATATTAATTGTGGGATCAAACAATGTGCGGAACCCCAATCTCAGGCCACTTGTGTGCACCGCGATCGGAACACGGATAGTTTTTTCACCATTTTTTTGGAGTATCAAATTCAATGAACGCCTTGAGGGAGTAGTGTTCAAGTCAAAGTAACCAAAAGAGAACACCTCAAAACCAACAAGAAGTAAGTATCGGGACGCTAAGGCTGGGTCGTCCAATGGCAGCTCATCTTTTCATACGGATTTGTGATCGAGATCTCAATGTGGCTGCACACACTCCGACCTGTATGGGCGCAAGAGCTCCCCTTTGAGTTCCTGTACGGACCAATGGATGTAAGGTAGAGGTACGTTTGCATCCCTTATGTACCCCGTAATCCTGTGGAAATTCTGAGTTCTTTACACTATCTCGAGTAAATGGCACTGGCGGTCATAGAACTTGCACTGCACGTACACTTAAGTCACGGTACTTGCAAATCGGAAAACCCATCATAGAACTTGCGTTGCGGGTGTAGATAGGTCACACAGGTCATCTGAACCGGCAACCTATTCACTTCAGCCCGTCGCTCCCGTGCCGCTCGGGGAGCGGCACCGCGGCGCCCCAACCCAGATCCCCTCGCCCCCACCTCTCCTCTCCTCCCCCGCCGTCGCCGGCGTGCGCCACCGGGCAAAGCCCGTGTGGTGCTGTCGGCGGCGGGACTGCTCTCATGCGACGGCGGTTTCTACGTCGCGGATCTGGAGGCGGGCGCGGCCAGGAGGGATCTGGCGTGGCGTGCGCCGGCGTGCTGGGCGTTGTCCTCTGCGCGGCGTGCGGCGTCCGCGCCGTCGGCTCCCCTCCGGCAGGCCTTGGCGAGGTGGCGGCCCCCTTTGTCGCCCGATCCGGCCAGTTCGGCCGGCTGACTCCGTGGGGCGGCTGCTCTGGCTCGGGACTCTGCTCCCCGATGCGGATGCGGTGCGGGGTGGTGCGCGCGTAGCAGATCTTCCTCATCTACCGATCTGGAGGGTTGTACCTCCCCTTTGGCACTCTCTTCCCTGTAGGTTCCGGTTGATGGCGGCTCGAGGTTGCCGGATCCGAAGCAGACAGAGGTTGGTGGTGTAGGATTGGGACCGGAGGAAACTTTGGTCGGTTGGCCCGGCAGTGGCGACGTCTCTCGGCGTCGTTTTCCTCCTTGGAGGCACAGTCGAGGTCCCTCCTATCCACACCCGATCCCCCTCCCGGACGGAAGTCCAAAATCCGTCTTGGATTGGGCGGCGGCGGCGCCATGCGCGTCTTACCCTCCATGGAGGCGCCGTCTTGGGAGGCTTGGGTTTGCGGGTAAGGGTTGCTATAGGCGGTGGGCTCCGGGTGACAAGGGCTTGAGCGATGACGGTGGGTGGAGGCTGGCAGGTGGAGCGGCGTGGTTTCTACCGCGTCATTGATGACTGATCTCGGCGGCATGGCGCAGCGGGGTCTCGGCGTCAGATGCGTGACGATGGACGCGCGCAGGGAGGTGGCGCTGTCTGGCGTCGTGGCGGCGTCGACAGCAGGCCTGGCAAGGTCGATGCGTCAGTACCTGCTCTGAAGATGGATCGGTGGAAGACGGCGGCGGCGGCCTGTCAGAGTGCGCCGGACCGGTGTGTGACCTAGTCCCGGTATGTGGCTGGGCTAGGGCATCCGGCTTTAGATGTTAGGCTTTGGATGCGATGTCTGTTTGGTATTAGGCTCGGACATTCGGCACCCCTTCATCAAGGGGATAGGAGTAGCGACATGTGTTGCTAAGATGGTGGCTTCAGGCTTACTGATGTATTACTTTGTAAGGTCTTTGTGAATAATTAATAAAATGGCTACATGCATCGCCCAGATGCAGAGGCCGGGGGTATATCCTCCTTTTCTAAAAAAAAAAGGTCATCTGAACCGGCCAGCTGCCTGGTTTTCTCCCTCTAGCGGTCAAGCGCAATAAATTTGTTCACGGCTTTATAAATATATGTGATTCGTGACTTTAAAAAAATGTTCGTGAACGATAAATTTGAAAACTATTTGTTCACGACTATAAAAAAATGTTCACGAACGATAAATTTGAAAAATATTTGTGATTCGCCAACATTTTATTAAAGTTGTGAACATTTAAAAAAAAATTGTGATTCACGAATTTAAAAAAATATTCGCGAACGATAAATTGAAATTTTTTTATTAAAAATATTTGGGATTCCTGACTTTAAAAAATGTTCACGAACGAAAAATTTGAAAATATATGCGAATGATAAATTCGAAAATGTTCGTGAGCGATTAATTTTAAAAATATTTGTGATTCGTGAACATTTTTTTAAAGTCGTGAACATTTAAAAAAAATATTTGTGAACATTTTTCTACAAAATAATATGGTCTTTTCTATAAAATAATCAACCCCAACCAACCTCACGTGCGCCGCGCGTAACCGCTCGAGGGAGAAAAAAGGGCAGCTGGCCGGTTCAGATGGCATGTGTGGCCTATCTGCACCCGCAACGCAAGTTCTATGACGGATTTTTTTCGAAAATGGGGCAGCTGGCCGGTTCAGATGGCATATGTGACCTATCTGCACCCGCAATGCAAGTTTTATGACGGATTTTTTCGGTTTGCAAGTACCGTGACTTAAGTGCATCCGCAGCGCAAGTTCTTGGACCGCCAGTATCATTTACTCCACTATCTCAGTATGAACTGGAGCAGGAGTTCCAAGATAACCAACATACTCTAATGATGATGGGATTAGAAGTTACTAATGCATATATATTAGTATATAGAAGAGGCACTTGTATTGCGAATACTTTAGCTTGCTCTATGAATTTACAGGATAATATATTCCAAGTTATTTATATACTTAGCCTGTATATAAAAACCAGTGCCACCACCAGCGATGCCAAGCAAGCTCTCACTTCTCCGAGCAACTGCAGGTGCAGGCAAAGAGAAGCTAGCATGGGCAACAGCCTGCGGTGTTGCCTGGCCTGCGTGCTCCCCTGCGGCTCCTTCGACGTGATCAGGATCGTCCACCTCAGCGGCCACATCGAGGAGTACACCCGCCCGGTCACCGCCGGCGAGGTCATCGCCGCGCACCCCAACCACGTGCTCAGCAGGCCGTGCTCCCAGGGGGGCGCGCGGCGGATCCTGATCGTCGCGCCGGACTCGGAGCTGAAGCGAGGGTGCTTCTATTTCCTGGTGCCGGCCTCGTCGGTGCCGGAGAAGAAGAGGAAGCCGCCGCAGGCGCAGCCGCTGCAGAAAAAGGCACGGCCGCAGAAGACCGCGCCAAGCGGCGCTGCTGCTGCTGCTGCTGATAAGGAGGTGAAGAAGGACAATGGCGACAGGTACCTGGCGGAGGTGATGTCGGAGGGCAAGGCCAGCCTGCAGCGCCGCCGGAGCGGCCGTTCCACGGTGTGGCGGCCGCACCTTCACAGCATCCTGGAAGAGGATGCGAATGACTCGAGACGTGAGATCCACATCTCTT
Organism: Thinopyrum elongatum; assembly: GCA_011799875.1. Lineage (NCBI taxonomy): Eukaryota > Viridiplantae > Streptophyta > Magnoliopsida > Poales > Poaceae > Thinopyrum > Thinopyrum elongatum. The sequence goes on from CM022298.1 coordinate 148,776,843, forward strand.
CACGCTTTCAGCTCACATAGCTGTTTCCTCCTCTCTTTCTCATGTAAATAGCCATGATGGTTGCGCAGTGTGCACCATGTACTTCTGATCCTTGAGTTTTAGATGAGAGGCAACCCCCACGTTTTTGCCTCTCTGATTTGCTCCTTCTGCTAGATTTTTCGCTCTCACAGCTCCCGTTTAAAGTTTTGAAGTTGGTGAGAGTTACCGAATAGGTTGTCAAGGAGATTCGCAAAAAAAAAAAAAAAAGGTTGTCAAGGAGAGGCAGGGATCAAGATTATTGGATACTCTTGATGTATGCTTAATTAAATGAGTTTGTGATTTGAACTTGAAAGGTCCAATACAAGATCCATGTTTTGCGTTTCTTCAATCATTTGTCCATTTACTGTATTTCATTGCATTAAGATTACCCGCCGGAGAACCGTCTGGTCAAGCTCTAGTTTTTTTTTTTTTTGCTATATTGTGCTAAAAGCCTAAAATTGGAGTTCTTTACTCACCAAAAATCCAACAGAAAAATTAGGTATGGGATATGGTTTGTTGCCAATGAGGCAGCTACGAAAGGTTTAGTCAGGTCTTGCACAAATTTTATGCAGGTCTCAGTTTCAGGGTTGTAGTTTAACGAATTTGTATAATGAATTGATGAATTTTTTCATATAAATCACTGATCTCGATCGTTGAAGTTTCTGAATTTCATGCAGATCGAGACAAGTTTTTGTTGATGGCTCAACTTGTTTTGAGAGTTTGATAGCAGTTTAAACTGCTTTAAAATAATTCAGAGGAAAGGAAGTTTCAAACCATAAGATGTTTCAGAAACAGTTTACTTAAGGAAAGGGCACTGGAAGACATTTGTAAATGTTAGAAAACGAGGGCAATTATTAGAAAATGATCGAGGAACGGACCAAACTCGTGTAGTAACTCAAAGGAAGCAGCCTGTTGTCCTGTTTCTACGGTCAGTTAATAACAGTGTTGTCAAGTACTGCTTCCTGATGAATGGAAGATTAAAAAAATGAACAGCTAACATCAGCCTGTAAAAATGATTCATTTGCTCATCGACAGTAATGACACTTACCAGCAAACTTTGCTTGGAAGTCACTCTACAACTACAAATGGATTGTTCTCCTCGTGGGACTACAAGAAAACAATCATTTAAACTACAAGAAATATCCAATCCACTGTTCTAACTCCAATTGGAGCACATATCAAAATCCTCCATCTATGATTGAAACCTACTATCTGTAAGTTACTCGCCAAAAAAAAGTTGACAGTTCAGATGTCTTCAGTTATGTACTAATCACCAGCTCACCACCATTGATGCACAAGCACGCCGCTGTCGCGGAGCGAATTGAACAGCTCCAGGCACTCGCCGTACGTGTTCCGGTACTTGGGTGACCACTCGCCGGGGCAGCACCTCTGCCACCGGTTGTAGTGGCACTCGAGGAACAGCTCGTCGACGAGGCAGATCGCCCCGGTGTCGAGCATCCTCGCGACGAGGTCGAACTCGGTGCCCTCCACGTCCATCTTCATCACCACGTAGTCCTGCTCCGACGCCGTCCGCTTCAGCCACTCGGCGAGGTCGAACGCCGGGATGTGCCGCACCTCGCCGGACGACACTCCCTCCATCGCGCCCACGCCGGGCCTGATGCGTCCCATGCCACGGCCGTTCGGCTTCCTGGCGCCGTCGGTGTCGCCCTTCTTGCTGCCGGGGCCGTCGTTGATCTCGAACGTGAGCGTCTCGTTCCTGACCCAAGCGGCGTAGGGGAGCAAAGGTGACGCCCATCCTCCTGGCGTAATCGGCGTGGAACGGGGCAAAGCAAATTTACGGGCGACCGCTAGGACTGTTCCTACCGGTCGATTCCGACAAAAATCAGATTAGGAAAGTTCCAGTGGGTACCCGTTGCTAACTTTCCTTTGTAGTTTATATTAACAAATAATTTGAGTAAATTTTCTTTTAAGTTTTCTGAATAAACTTTACAAAAAAATTCAGCACAAGTTCTTCGAAGAAGCACGATAGAAAAAGTTTTGCAAAACTAAAATTTCAAAAACGTTTAAGAAAAATTTTTTTCAAAAAATTGTACAGAAAAACCTTTGGAAAAGTTTATCAACAAGCAATTTCAGAAAAAAGTTTATGATAAGTTTTGGAACCCAACAGTTCGGAACAAAAAAAAAATTCCAGAAAGTTTTGAAAAAAATAATAAAAAACTTTAGAAAAAAAGCTCTAAAAAGTTTCTGAAAAAAATCATAAAAAACCTGTCCTCGTCGGCCGACGGGGAGGCCGCCGCCGCTCCAGCGCGCCGGGCTCGCCGGGGTGGCTGCCACACGCCGAGCTCGCCGGGGAGGTCGCCGCCGCTCCCGGTGCGGAGAACTTGCCGGGGAGGCCGCTACCGCTACCCGCACGGAGGGCTCGCCGGGGAAGGCCGCCGCTCCCTGGTGGAAGTCAACGAGCGGGATGATGGGTTGTTTCATTTCTCCAGGAAGGACACGAGGGGATAAGAACAGGCTGTGATGATCGTCGTGGGCCCACGCACATGGGAGACGCGTCTAGAGTGTGAGTGTTGGGAAATCGACCATGAAGAAGAAACTGACCGGTTGATCGGAAACTCAACATTGCGCGTGGAACGCAAGGTGGGAGGCAAGAATTTCTCGCAGCAAAAGGAATGAAAAATTTATTCATTGCTTTCACTAGAATTGGAGTTTGAAAATACATAGCTTTTATGTGAAGAAGCGGCGTAGATGCTCAATGTTCCAGGAGTTTGAAACGTCGCTTCCATCTTCTTTCATCAGCCGGTAGAAGCCCGGCCGAGTGACTTCCTTCACGATGAACGGCCCCTCCCATATAGCCGCCAGCTTGTGCATGTTCTTCGTGCTCTGGATGCGCCGGAGGATGAGTTTGCCCACTCAGAACCCTCTCGCCTGGATGTTTCTGTCGTGGTATCGCCTCAGCTTCTGCGCGTACCGTGCCGCCTGGATGCATGCTGCTTCTCTTCCTTCCTCAATGTTGTCGATGTCTTCAATGCACGCCCGTTCTGTAGCTTCTTCTTCGTATACTTCCACTCGAGGGGCGTTGAACATGAGATTGGTGGGCAGGACCGCCTCTGATCCGTAGACTAGGAAGAAAGGTGTATGTCCTGTAGCTCTGCTTGGCTGCGTACGCAGCCCCCAGATTACTACAGGCAGCTCCCGCAACCACTTGCTCGCGTACTTCTTTAACCGGTCGTGGATGCGGCGCTTGACTCCCTATAGGACTACATCGTTCGCCCGCTCAACTTGCCCGTTTGCCCTAGGATGGGCGATGGAGGCGCGACAAACTTTGATGTGCAGGTCGTTGCAGAATTCCTGGAATTCTCGGCCGGTGAAGTTTGACCCCAGATCGGTTATAATCCTGTTAGGGACTCCGGATCTGTTGGTTATCTCCCCTATGAACTCAGCAGCTTTGGCGGCCGTGAGCTTCTTTGTAGGCTTGACTTATATCCATTTGGTGAACTTGTCTATGGCGACCAGAATGTGGTCATATCCTCCGGATGCTTTTTTGAAAGGACCAATCATGTCGAGTCCCCAGCACGCGAAGGGCCATGACAGAGGTATAGTTTGGAGCTCCTGGGCTGGCGCGTGTATTTGCTTGGCGAAGGATTGACACCCCTCGCAGCGTCGTACCAGGTGCTCGGTGTGAGCGACTGTCATGGGCTAGTAGAAACCTGATCGGAATGCTTTTCCAACGATGGTCTTGGCTTCGGCGTGGTTCCCGCAGATGCTGGCGTGTATCTCGTGGAGCAGTTGTCTCCTTCCTTGTGGGGGATGCACTTTTGGAGGACCCTGGAGTGAGCGCTCCGTCCGTACAACTTTTCTCCGATGAGGACATAGTAGTTCTTGCTTAGCCGGGAAACTCTTTCGTGGAGCGCTCGCGTCTCGCGGTCCGGGTTTATCTCGGGCTGCGGGAGGACTCCATCCTTGATGTATGCCTTGATCTCGCTGACCCAGTCGGCCTTGGGTTCTAGCATGAGGACCTCTCCGAAACCGAGTGTTGGGCCCACTTTTCCCTCAGGGTTCTTGATCGAGGGCTTGATGAGGTCCTGGACGAAGACCCCCGGTGGAACCTCTGCTCTTGTGGAGCCCATCTTAGCGAGTTCGTCGACTGCTTTGTTGTTGTCACGGACGACATGATGGAACTCTAAGCCGCTGAACTTTCCTTCCAACTTGCGGATTTCCGCGCAGTAGGCATCCATTTTCTCGTTGGTTCTGGACCAGTCTTTGTTTACTTGATTGACGACGACCGCCAAGTCGCCCCGTACCACAAGGTGCTTGATGCCGAGTGATATGGCGATATGGAAGCTGTGTAAGGCTGCTTCGTACTTGGCGGCGTAGTTCGAGACATCGAACATAAGCTTAAAGAAGGGTAGCCCTCGTACGCCGAGTCGGGATATAAACCGATTGAGCACCGCCATGCATCCAGCGAGCTTCTGGACGTCTTTTTGGCTCTTGGGGGGCTTCATCCGGGTAATGGCGTTGACCTTTGCCGGATTGGCTTCAATGCCGTGATGGCTGACGATGAAGCTGAGTAGCTTTCTAGAGGGAACGCCAAAAATGCATTTTTCTGGGTTTAATTTCCAGCGAAAGCGTCTAAGGTTGTTGAATGTTTCTTCTAGGTCGCTAATTAAGGAATCTGGCTCTCTGGTCTGAACGACAATGTCGTCGACGTAAGTGTAAGTGCATCTAGTGCCCCTTAGTGATTTTGGTGTATTGAAGACTTATAGGTTAAGGGACTAATGTGTTTGTGAGTGTACACAGGTTCTATAAGTCTATGAGGAGTTTGATATTTATGAAGAAAGTCAACCCCTAAAAATGAATGTCTTCAGTTGAAGACTTTGGTTTTCTTGAAGACTTTGAAAATGAGGAAATTGGTGTGACCTTGAAGACTTGATATTGATGCGAGGATTATGAAGTGTGAAGACTTTTGTTTTCATAGTTTTGTTTTCCCTTTCTTGAGTCATAGGAAACACCGTACTGTTAAAGGGGGTCGAGGTAAAACTAAGGAAAAGTTTCCAAGTGATGCTCAACTCAAATCCTACAGCTACCAATCCTTTCGAGTGAAGCCATTGGAAATCTCATACAGTTCAGTAAAGTTCTTCAGTGACAGAGACGAAGTTCTTCTGTTCTCTGAGGAATTTGTTCTGACTGAGGAGTTAGGAATTCGCCAGTGCGGATTGCCTACAAGTGAGGAACATGATAGCCCTGAGGAATTTGAGAGCTCAAATTTCCGACCGTTGCTGTGCTATGCGCCAGCTGTCCAAAATATCCTACCCACCTAACGGTCATATCATTGAAGGGCATTTATGTCTTATCATGTCGGGCTGCTCCCTAGGCTATAAATAGCCGCCCCTACAACCACTAGCTGGTTGGCTGCTCCGAGAGAAACTGACACTTGTCATTTAGAGCATCCCATCCTCCGAGGACTTTGAGCGAAAATCATCAAGTGAGGAAAAACCCAAACCCAACACCTAAAACCCAAAGTGATTGAGCATCACTGAAGAAATTGTTCTTGTGTGGAACCGACACTTGTTACCTTTGAGGACTGTGCATCCTCCAGACGGTTAGGCGTCATGGTCTAGAGCATCCAAGAGGAATTGTGGATTGCCGAGTGACCAAGTCTGTGAAGGTTTGGAAGTCACCTGTGAAGACTTACCACGAGTGATTGGGCGAGGTCTGTGTGATCTTAGCTCAAGGAGAATACGGTGAGGACTATGTGTCCTCAGGTTTAAATACCTAGCCGCTCCAACCAGACGTACAACTGTCACAACAGTTGGAACGGGTCTACCAAATCACCGTCTTCACCAAGCTACTGGTTCTATTTCCTCAACCCTTTCATTTCCTTGCATACTTGCTGTGTACTTGATCGTTACTGTTTGAAGACTTTGACAGAAGACTTTCTCAATTTCCTCATTCCTATTTCTTCAGTCACTTTGTCTTCAGCCTGCTTTTCCTGTTTACACGCTACCTGAGCTATGTTTTGTTTCATTTCATCTTGATGACTATGCTACTGCTTTGTTATCCATGTACCTGTGTACTTATGCCGCGACTTGTAGTTTGTTGCTTAGGAAATTCCTCAAGTAGTATTTCCTCAGCGACGAATTCATAAAAATCACCTATTCACCCCCCCTCTAGTTGATATAACACACTTTCAATTGGTATCAGAGCAAGGTACTCCCTTGTTCTGTGTGATTTTGGTTTAACCACCTGGAGTTTTAGTTATGTCGACTGCAGGCATGATCAAGGTCTTGGCTGGGTGTCCTACCTTTGATGGGACGGACTACCCCTACTGGAAGAATAAGATGCGCATGCATCTTGAGGCAATTGACAACGATTTCTGGTACGTTGTGGAAAATGGCGTTCCCTCTGTCACTCCTTCCGTGAACGCTGCTGATGTGAAGAGATTCAAGCAACTCGACTCTCAAGCGAAGAATATCATATGTGGCTATCTAAGCAAAGGACAGTACGGCAGAATGAGTGCTTTGGAGTCTGCAAAGCTTACCTAGGACAGGCTGTCCAAGGTCAACGAAGGAATCTCAACTTAACGTGATTCTTGAGTTGACATTCTTCGCAATCTCTTCAACCGCTTCAAAAGACTCGACAATGAGAATGTCCAGCAAACCTTTGATCGCCTCACTGACATTTCAAATGAGCTTCAAGCACTGGGTGCCACTGACATCACCGACCATGAGGTGGTGAAGAAATTGCTAAGGTCCCTCGATTCTTCATTCGATACACTGGCACTGATGATTCAAGAACGTGGAGACTACAAGTCACTAGATCCTGCTGATATTCTTGAGAGGCTGAACACTCATGAATTCCAACAAGCTGAAAAGAGAGATCTCTACGGGCCAAGCTATGGAAGATCACGCGCACTGAAGGCCGAGGCAGTTTCCTCATATGAAGGAGAAGATTCTGATAGCAGCCTTGGTGACCCTGAAGAACTAAGCCAGGAGCTAGTAATGCTCGTGAAGAAATTTCAGAAGTTCTCAAGGCGTGGTCGCTTTGTAAAATCTTCAAAATGTGATGACACAAGATTAGATTCCTCATCCCGTGATTACAAGAAGAGGACTTGCCACAAATGCAAGAAACATGGTCACTACATAACTGATTGTCCTTAGTGGGCAAAGGAATCAAAGAAGAAGAAATACATGGATGATAGTTCAGATGACTCAAAGAAGAAGAAGAAATCTTCAAAGTCCTCATCATCAAAATCTTCAAAGTCTTCATCTCACAAGAAGAGCAGTTCCAAGAAGGCTCGGGCATTCATTGGCAAGGAAATGGACTCTGAAGCTGAATCTGAGGAACATGAGGAAGAGGAGGCATCTGAGGAGTCAGACTCTGGTGTGGCGAGCCTAGCCCTCGCTACTGCTTTCGTCAGCAAGTCCATCTTCAACACTGAGGAAAATGGCTTCCCCAACATTGCTGATGACGGCAATGATGACTATGCTCCCACCTATTGCTTCATGGCAAAAGGTGCCAAGGATGATTTACCCAAAGCTACTGAGTGGGTCCTCGACAGTGGATGTACTAATCACATGACCGATGACAAGAGCTTACTGATGAACACTCCTTTTTCTCCATCACATTTGAAGCATATCACCTACACAGACAAAGACAAAAGCAAGATATTGGGTCTAGGTATGGTTGCAATCTCAAAGGATCGACACATGGACAAAGTCATGCTTGTTGAGTCCCTCTGATTCAACCTCATGTCTGTCTCAATGCTTTGTGATCTTGATATGGTTGTTGTCTTTGGCAAATATCGCTGCTTAGTGCTCATGGAATCTGACAATTCCAAAGTCTTCGAAGGCTTTAGGAGAGGAGACTTGTATATTGTTGATTTCTCTGCAGGACCACAGCCTGCCACGTGTCTACTTGCAAAAGCTTCAGAAGGCTGGCTATGGCATCGACGTCTGGGTCATGCTGGCATGAGGAACTTACACACGCTCATGAAGAAAAAGCACATCATTGGCATTGAGGGTGTCAAATTCCTCAAAGATCATCTTTGTGGGGCTTGTGAGGCTGGAAAGATGACCAGAGCCAAGCACCCCTCGAAGACTATCATGACTACCTCTCGTCCTTTTGAATTGCTTCATATGGATCTCTTTGGCCCTACTCATTATGCCACACTAACAAATGCAGCATCTCTATATGGCTTTGTCATTGTTGATGATTATTCTCATTACACATGGGTGCATGTCATTACTTACAAAACTGAAGTGCAGGAAGTCTTCAGACGATTTTCCTCAAGGGCTTCGACAAATTTCTGTGTGAAGATCAAGCATATTCGGAGTGACAATGGGACCGAGTTCAAGAATACCGGTCTTGATGACTATCTTGATGAACTTGGTATTACTCATGAGTTATCTGCCCCATACACTCCTCAGCAGAATGGCGTTGTGGAGCGCAAGAACAGGACTCTTGTTGAGATGGCTCGCACCATGCTTGACGAATACAAGACACCTCGTCTCTTCTGGCCTGAGGCAATTGATACTGCATGCCACATTATCAACAGGGTATATCTTCACAAATTCTTCAAGAAGACCTCATATGAACTCCTCACTGACAAGAAACCCAATGTGAGTTATTTAAAAGTCTTCGGTGCAAAATGCTGGATTAGAGATCCTCATCACAATTCCAAATTTGCACCAAAAGCACATGAAGGTTTTATGCTTGGTTACGGAAAGGACTCGCACACCTACAGAGTCTTCAACACCTATCACCACAAGGTTGTAGAAACTGTAGATGTGCGGTTGGATGAAACTAATGGCTCACAAAGAGAGCACCTACCTCCTGTGCTAGATGAAATGTCTCCTGAGGAATCCATCAAGCTAAAGGCTACTGAGGATGTCATACCTACTGAAGAATCTGCTGAAGAAGTCATTCTAGATCGTGAAGAAAATCATGCTTGTGCATCTGAAGAAAATGGCTCTGAAGAAAATGCTGAGCCAAATCAAAGTCGTCAACCTGCTCATCCTCGCGTTGCAAATGAAGTATAGATTGAGAGAATCATCAATGACATCAACGCACCAGGTCCTCTCACTCGCTCAAAAGCTTCACATTTGTCTAACTTTTGTGGGAATTTTGCTTTCGTCTCTATCACAGAGCCCACCAAAGTAGATGAGGCATTTCTGGAGCCTGAATGGATTCAAGCGATGCAAGAGGAATTACATCAATTCGAGCTGAACAAGGTGTGGGAGCTTATCAAGCGACCAGACCCATGCAAGCACAATATCATTGGCACCAAATGGATCTACCGCAACAAACAAGATGAAAATGGCCTAGTGGTGAGGAACAAGGCTCGTCTTGTAGCTCAAGGCTACACACAGGTTGAAGGAATTGATTTCGATGAAACTTTTGCACCTGTTGCTAGACTTGAGGCTATTCGCATATTGCTTGCCTATGCTAACCATCATAATATCATCTTATATCAAATGGATGTGAAAAGTGCATTCCTCAATGGTAAGCTTGAGGAAGAAGTATATGTTGCTCAACCCCCAGGTTTTGAAGATCCTAAGCATCCTGATCAAGTCTTCAGACTCAATAAGTCCCTCTACGGCCTCAAGCAGGCCCCTCGAGCGTGGTATGATACTCTGAAGGAATTCCTCATGAAGAAAGGCTTCAAACCCGGTTCACTCGACCCAACTCTTTTCACCAAAACATATGATGATGAATTATTCATGTGCCAAATATATGTTGATAATATTATTTTTGGCTGTACTAACCAACGTTACAGTGACGAATTTGCTTATATGATGAGTGAGGAATATCAAATGTCCATGATGGGAGAATTGAAATTCTTCTTAGGTCTTCAAATTCGTCAACAACCCAATGGCATCTTCATTTCTCAAGAGAAATACCTCAAGGACGTTCTGAGGAAATTCGGTATGCAAGATTGCAAAGGCGTCAAAATCCCTATGCCCACAAATGGCCATCTATGCACTGATAAAAATGGTATAGACTTCGATCAAAAGGTATACCGCTCCATGATTGGCTCTTTACTGTATCTATGTGCATCTAGGCCAGATATTATGCTTAGTGTTTGCATGTGTGCCTGTTTTCAAGCTACACCGAAGGAACCACGCCATAAGGCTGTGAAACATATTCTTCGATATCTAGCTCACACTCCAACACTTGGATTATGGTATCCCAAGGGCTCGGCTTTTGATCTCATTGGATATTCTGACTCTGACTATGCTAGTGATCGTGTGGATCGCAAGTCAACATCAGGTACATGCCATTTCCTTGGACGATCTTTAGTATGTTGGTCCTCGAAGAAGCAGAACTGCGTATCACTCTCTACTGCTGAAGCTGAGTACATTGCTGCTGGTTCTTGCTGTGCTCAATTGCTGTGGATGAAGCAAATCCTCAAGGACTATGGCATCAATGTGAAGAATGTGCCACTCTACTGTGACAACGAGAGTGCCATCAAGATTGCTCATAACCTAGTTAAGTACTCAAAGACAAAGCACATCCAGATTCGTCATCATTTTCTTCGAGATCATGTGTTGAAGGGCGACATCTCTATTGATCACGTGAAGACTGAAGAACAGCTAGCGGATATCTTCACCAAGCCCTTGGATGAGAAGAGATTTAGCAAGTTGCGGTGTGAGCTAAATATCTTAGAATCTTCGAATGTTCTTTGAAAAGGACACACATCCTAACACTTATGCAAAATTGCTGACTTAGGTGTGCAACACACGAAGTAACATTTTTCTTCAATCAATAAAGACTAACCCTCTAAATGTGAAGAAATTAATGAAGAATTTGATTCTCAGAGCCCTACGACAATTGTATGTGGTGTCTGAAATCATCATCCTTATACGGTGGGTCACGCCACCACAAAAGTTGAAAATCTTCAAAATTGAGTTTTTCTTCATTTTGCAAATTCTTCAATTTTCAAATTCTTCAACTTTCAAATTCTTCAACTTGCAAGTCTTCAAAAAATTTCGACTGATGTTCTTCATTGACTATATATATATAATTGAGTTTTTCATGTCCTCAACAGCATTCACTTATTGCTAATTCTTCAAGTTGATTTTCTTCTAAGTGAATGTGATCGGACCTGTTTCCCCTCTATGCTAAACTCAACCCAGTCTGTTCACAAATTCTTCATGTGCGTTCTATTTGAAACCCGTTCAAAGTCTTCACTGTGTCCTTGACAGCTGAAGAATTTGCGAACGAAATGTTAAAATTTTCATATCTGAATTTTCGGCTTTTGCCGCTCAAACCGTTCCGCATCCCGCGATAGGATTAAACTACTCACCCATGACCTACCACGATCTCCATCTCTCTGTACTTGGGTGACACATGTCGTTAGAAGAGCAAGGGTCAGGGGCATGTTCGTCCAAAAATTTCGGACAGGCAGTTTTTCACCGTGGCTATAAATACCCCCTCCCTTCCTCTGTCTTCATTTACTCCGCTTGACCACCAACTCGCTCGAGCTCACTGACCTTGTGCCGCCGCTACTCTCCATCGTCACCGATGAGGAAGAGCTTCACTGCCTCGACCTCGTCGCCGTCGTACTCGCGCCGGCCGTGGAATTCTTCACTCCGCCGCCGCCGTAGCTGTCTCTCACCACCAAGTTAGGGCGTGGGAGATCTGAACGGACGAACTTCTCCACTTCCACTTCCAGTTCGTCGTGTTCTTCATCCAGGGTAATTAAAATCTGATTTTACTGCCCTACTTTGATTCTGATGATTTCACAAAATCTTCAAAAGGTGTTTATTCTTCAACTTCCCATTCCATAAACTCTCGAATGCTTCTGTATCTTGATTTGTTTCTCTAAGCTATGTTTTTCTTCAAGATTCGTCAATTGTGTGGATTTTCTAATCTATACAACTCTGGAACCTAAGTCAAGAATGCTTAGTGAAATTCCTCAAGACTCCCCTGGTCAAATTCTTCAAACTTGATTTCTTTTGAAAAATTTCTGAGAACGCATATGACCTCTCCAAATTCTTCGCACCTATACTCTGTTCACAGGTACAAAATGTCTGCTGCTGAGTCACTAGGTTCTCATCAACTTAACTCATTTGATGCGTTCCTCGAAGATAAGTTGCACACTTCCTCAGAAACATCAATTGTTCAAAATCCTCAAGTGAAGAAAATGGCTGATGGTAAAAGACCTCAGAAGGGAGGAAAGAGGCCTGAAACAAACACTGCTTTTGAGATCCCTGAAGACATATATGATGAATATTGCACTCCTGATGAAGCAACTCATGGCAAAGAGACCAAGACTCAGCGCAAAGTGCGCATACAGAGAATTGAGAGAAGATGGGCTAAGGAATGGAGGGAATATCGTTATGTTACTCCCAAGTACATGAAGAAATTCGCTGTTAACCCTCCATGTCCAAGACCTCCATTGGCTCTAGGCCAAGAAGCTAATCCCTCAAGTATCAGGCGCGGTGAGGAATTTCCCAGAGAATGGGCTAAGCGCCAAGCCAAATTGGCTAAAGTAGCAAAGGAAGCAGTGAAGAAATTCAATGAAGACTCTGCTGCTGCTGCTGCTGCTGAGGCCTCTGCTAGCAAGCCCAAGAAGGCTTTGTCGAAGAAATCTGCTGTGAAGCCGAGTTCCTCAACTGCTATGCCCTCATGGCCAATTGCAAAGCCCTCACTACCAATTCCTCAGGCAACCACATCAAGGGCAGCTCCAATTCCCTCAGCTGCCACAAAGTCTTCAACTTCAGCTGCGAAGTCCTCAGCACCTGTGCATCTTGCCACGTGCCAACGGACTACAGGAATCTCTATTGCCTCAGGAGCATCTGCAAGTTCCTCAGCTCCGCCATAGTCTTCAACTGGTCCAATCTTGCTAAAGAAAAAGGCCACTGCTGGACGAGGCCCAAGGCCAAGTCCTCACAAGAAGCATGTTGCCTTCCAAGTTCTGTCTGATGATGATGATGCTGATGATGAAGAACTTGCTGAGATCATTAAAGACAGGCAAGAAAAGGCCGCTAGAGCCAAAGTCAGGGTGAAAGTGGTAATCGAATCACTTTAGCTCCTAATGATAAGCAGCTTGGGGTTTTGCAAAGAATTTTCATAAACAAAACCTTGCTTAGCTTCCTCGTTTGATTCTCTCGGATCGCTCAATGTGTATTTCCTTACCAAGGCATATTATTGCCTTCCTTCATTCCTACTTCTAATAAAGGTTATATGTGCAGCTCAGGGTAGGATATGAAGGAAAAAAGCATACTTGCATCACATATATTGCAAAGTCAAAGACCGGATTCAAAGAGAAAATCAAGTCATACAATCAGATCAAGACGTGCACAAGTGTGGATATGGTGGATGGTGGATGAAATGTTGATGGAAACTCCTTTTGTATGATCTCCCTCCCTCTTATAATTCTTTTGAGAACATGGCTATCTTTTCTCTTCTCTCTCCCTTTTTTTTGAATGCTTGGACCACCATGAGTCCATACTTCTCTCTCTCTTTTTTCTTTCAATAGCCATGCCTCTTTTTGAAACATAAATTTGGAGAGGTAGAGAGAGACCAACACAAATAGTGGAGCATTTATTGTTATGGGATGAATGGTACAATTCTGACTTCCAGTGTAGAAGTATAGCAAGGGGTAAAAGGTGCACGTGAGTCTTGATCATGACAGCATGAAAAGAACTCTCATAAGGGTCACAACAATTTGACAATGCTCAATGCAAAACAAGCAGCATACAAGTATAGGGTTTTCAAAAACTTATCGTATGGCTTTGGTAGGACCTGACATATCAAAGAGGAGCCAAGCGAGGCGTTTTCAAATTTTCAAAAATAAATAACCCAAGAGCTTGATCATCAGAGCAAAGACCATGTCAACAAGCCATATCACAAACGTCAACTACTTAGATACACATGTTGTCCCTATGATATTTTTGTTCACAAACATCAAGATATATAACAAGGAATAACACACATGCAAGTCATCCTCAGGTAACATATAGCACAATTATGAGATCTTGAGTTTGATTTTTGAGATCAGAGATGAAAACCATCAAAATCCAAGAGGCATTAGAAAGTGAGATGTATGGATGCAAACCAGCGCTATGTGTGAAGATGAGTCTTGATAGGCTCTCCACAAGGTTGGCCGAGCCGTGAGGGTGATCGAACTTGTGTGGGGCCTTGTTCAAGCTCTCTTTATGTCAATGATTTTGTAGCACGGTATGCTCGTGGTGTGGGTGTATGTGCATCCTGTTCGCTCTGGAGAGCATGCGGCTCTCCCCCACACTGATTTGTACCTAGGTGCTCTTCAAGTAAAGGAAATGACTCACATGTGACTCAACCGGGTTACATGATCGGTGAGCCAAACTTTATTCAAATCAAAGAAAATGGATGGGCGTTTACAACACGATTGGAAATAAAAAATATTGGAAGGGAAATGAATGAAAAGGGAAAGAAATAAAGGGTCATTTGGAAATATGCCATTATAATTTTCACGGTTTGGAAATATGCCATCGCTGTGTCACTGACAGGTGGGTGCCACCACAGTCACTGACATGTGGGTCAGGATGGCATATCTCCAATTTAGCAAAATTATAATGGCATGGTTCAAATTTTCCCATAAATAAAAACCTAAACTAAACTAAACGCCCATGGAAAAGATAAAGTGGGGCACGCCCTCTACTCAGCATCAAAGAGGTGCTCGTGCCCCGTGGCCTTGAACAAACGCTGCAATCTCGCGTTCATGCCACAGAGGAACCTGCGGGAGCAGTTTCTAAGTTCTAGATACTCTGCCTTCTGCTCCGCCAAAGCTGCAACTAATCTCTCATTTTCCAAATAGAGATCAGCTAGTGTAGAAGCGAGCTTCGCTACTGAGGGAGTCTTCCCAGCCCCTCTCTTCTTCTTTTCTGGTAGGGAGCCGAGTATCTCCACGAGCTCCTTTTCCTAAGGTGGTGGGTACTGCTTGGGTATCCCGTAGCCTCTTGTCTGGGTCCTCACCCCAAACACACGAACGCAAGTCTGCGGCTGTGGGAACTCATCCTGCTCGTACTTCTGGTAGAATGCTTCGTCGTGTTTGCTATATACAGATCCGGCGTAGCGCTCTCTTGGCTTCAAGGGCGGACCAGGATAGTCATCGAACAGCAGCTTCTTACGGGATCTTGGAGTGTCCCCCTCGCATTCAGGAGACTTTCTTGGCGAATTACACCTGGGGGCAAAAGCTAGGGCCGAAAAGGGGCCTTCCTGGGTCGGCTGAACTGGGGGTTCGGCCGAACCCCCAATGGCTCCGCTCACACCCTTGCTTTTCCCCTCGGTATTCTTGCCAACAAGGAGCTCATCCTTCCCCGGTTGGGTCTTCTCGAGCACCATGTCTTCAATGGGAATGGTGTGGGAAGAGCTCTCTTCCTTGGGATCGTAAGGCAATTTCGACCAGTGGAGTTGAGTAAGGCTCTTGTCAGCCATGGTGGTGAGCTAGATGGGTTGGTGGAGATCTTGATCTGGTTTTGGTTTGGAGGATTGAATGGAAGTGGAGAAGGTGAGGAATTAGAATAGGGTTCCTCTCCTACGCCGCTCAAAACCAGTCGCGCATCAAGGGAAGGGTCACTGAACAAAAGAGGAGTGCGTGTGCGAAAATTGAGAGGTGTCGGCGGCTACCCTTGGTCGGCCGAACCCTTATGGGCCCCGCTGGGCCTACACTTTTTCTTGTGGGCTCGTGCATCGAAGGAGGAGGCAGGGAGAGATGGTCCACGAGAATTGTTAACAGGGACTAAGCTAAAACTAGCATAGAGATAGGGTCAACTCAGTTGACCGCTGCTCAGAAAAACCTTGGCTAAGCCGCCATATAAACTTTTAATAAGATCGCCACAGTGGACTACCTTGACAACGTACCTCAATCCATTGATGGGTATGATCGCCCTTCGATTGACGTCATGTGGTGTTCACCGTGTTGCCGTGGTGATGTTGTCCTCTCTATACACTTCCTGTCTTACTCTCCTTGGTCCATGTGACTTTCTTCTCATCCTGTATGGTTAGCAACCCGAGAATACCCGAGGGACAATTTCTCTAAGATTATGATCAATGAATGACAGCAGAAACAATATGGTCTTGGGTATCTCATATGTGATCTCTAGCTCAACCACTGTACGTCCTCCTTGATCGCCGTGGAATGTATCGATATAATCTCGGCTGCAAGGTTAGTGCACAAATACAAACACGATGTTAGGTTGATCTCTCCACCAATGGGTCCAACGGCTCATTGGGCCCTTGACTCACGCCCTGATCGGGGGCGTCCAGCCCAAGCAAGGCTGATGGGCCCCTGTCGCGCAGTGCTATAAAGAGGAGGTGGGGACCAGGGGCACTCTGCAAGAGGTTCGCCGCCACTGTTCTCCACTCCTAACCCTAGTCCGATCGAGAGGGAGGTGCTGAAGCGATGGGAAGCCCACCGACGCCACTACTCTCTGCCACCACCGGCACTGGAGTTCACCGATGTCGTCATCCATCACTATGGCCACTGCCTCGGGTTCATCCACCCAAGGAGAAGGTAAAGACCACCGTGAATCCTTAACCCTAACCGATCCAGAGGATTCAACAATGGTATCAGCCACGTTTGGGTTTAGGACCTTCGGTGCAAATCACAGAATTTTTTCCCCCTCCCCACAGAACCCTAACTAACATGGCAAAGAAAGAAGATCACCGGAGCAGGGCCTCAGGCCTCGCCGGCAAAGAGCGCCGCCGTCAGGCCGCGCCGTTCCTCTCGATTCGGACGCGCATCGGCAAGCCGAGGCGTTTGGAAGAAGAACCACCGGAGCTAGCACGACAGCTCGCCGGAAAAGAAAAGAAAAAAGACAAAAAAGGGGGAGGGGGTCAGCACCGCGGCCAAATCCCTCGACGGCGGCGCGCTCACCACTAGGGAGGACGCGCGACCGGCGAGGAGGATGGTCACGGCGCAAAGTGGCAGCAATCCTCTTCCTCCTTCTCTCGCAGAAAAGGAAAAGGGGGAGCCTCGCTGCGGCTCTCTGGTCTCTCTCTCTCTCGCGTGGAAAAGGAGGCAGGGGAGAAAGAAAGAAGGAGCTGGCGCGCGTGGCACGGTGGCAATCCGCCGCCGCCGGCCGGGGCGAAGCCCTTTTTCCTCCACTGTCGTCGCGAAGCAGAGGAGGAGCGGGCGCAGTTGCGTCCCTCTCTCTCTGCCACAGATGGAGAGAGGAAAGAAGAAAGGAAAAGAGGAGGAGGCGCGGCGCGGTGGCTTCGGCGCCGCCGCCGGCGGCAGGGCCGGGCGGCCGGGGCGCAGCCCTCGTTTCCTCCGGCGACAGGAGAAGAAGCGAGACAGGAGACAGATCGAAGAAAGCGGCTAGGGTTGTGCGTTCGGGGGATCCCTCCCGTTTTTGTTCAAGCGAGCAGTGCGGATAGCCGTCGGATCGAATCGGACGGCTCAGCGGCAAACCCTAGCGTGCTAGACCGGGCCTCTGGGCCGAAAGTATAGCGAGGCCGGCTCGCGCGCGCTGGGCTGCTAGCTCTGGCGGGCGCTGGGCCGGGCCGTTTTCGGGCAGGCGCGTCGCGCTGACTCACAGAGCGCGTGCGAGCAGGCCGCGGGCTAGCTGCAGTTCATTCAGTTTCTTGTTTATTTGTCCAGATTTTTGGGCGAATTTTCAAATAGTTTTTCTTTTCAAAATTTTTCCAACAAAAATTTTGTTTAGAAAATAGAAAAGTTTTCTGAAAATGAAAATAGAAAATTTTCAGAAAAAGAAATGTTCATGAATTTTATAAAGAAAATAATAAAGTTCATGAATTTTTATTTGGAAAAAGAAAAGTTTCTGTAAAGAGTTAAAAGTTCATGAATTTTTTATTCATATTTTCCGCTGCAAAAGTTTAAATTGTTGCTCCTTTAATTTAATTTGATTTGAATTAAATTAAAGGGAAAATTGATTACAGAAAAGCAAAGTCAAAAGAATGCTTCTGAAGGAGTATTAATGTAGAGTTTTGGCAATTTTGTCAAGGTTTTGATCTCTACTCAATTTTGAACCAACGGGATAAATTGTGTAGAGAGTAAATCAGTGTAAAGAAATGCTTAGAAATATGATTTCTTCTGAAAAGAAAGAAAAGTTTTCTGCTGCAAAGTAAAAGTTTCATCCGCTAATTAAACTGGAACCAACGGGAAAGTTTAATTAGAGGATTAGAAAGACATTTGTTTAAAGTTAATTACCGGTATTGTTATTTTCTGACCAACGTTGATGATAACAATATTATAATTCTATGAGTTTTATGTTCAAAGCTTAAATCTCTGATAAATTTTGTATCAAAGTGATCAATTTTCAGAGAACAGATAAAGATCAAGAAATGCTCTTGAACTAGAGAAATGTATATTTCTTGTTCCCGCAGCAATAAAGTTGATGATGATGATTATTTCTTAGCAAAGTTGTTTAATAGAAATACTATCATCACATTGTCAAAGAGCTATACGCATTATTTCCATTTCCGCCCAACGGTGATATGGAATTAATGTAGAAGGATGATGTTTTATTCTAATTCTGCCCAACGGTGATTTAGAATATAAAAGAAAATTTTAAAAGTTTAATTTGCATATTTTAACCAGATCAACATGGGGTTATTTTATGCTCATTATTGTTGATTATTGGCTAATTTTTCTCAGACTAAAAGTTTTCCATGCTTTCATTCGTGAAAGCGAATGGCTGGGTACTTGTGACCCGAAAGATGACCAAGAAAGGTCATAACGTGAGGGAGTATGTTCTCTCTAAAGAATGGTTTCAAAAGAAAAGAGATAGATCATTGAGTCTTGGTTGACGAATGTCTTTCATGTACTCTCTATGAAGAAGATTTTTCAGTCAACATGATTTGAGATAAAACAAGCAACATGCGTGTTTAATTTGACCAACGTCGGATCAAGCATGTGTTACAAAGAGCATTTGGATTTATTTCTGAATTTGATGATTGAATATGCAGTCAAAAGAGCCAATTCTGGCATTTATGTCCCTTACAGGGAATTACCCGCATAGCGGGAAAAGATGATTATGATAAAACCCGCATGGCGGGAAAAGTCTGGGAAAATACCTGCGTAACTGGGTAAAGTTGACATAGTATTATGTCAAAAATCCTGTATGGCAGGAGAAATTTTGGCAAAGGACTTATCCTGTATGACAGGAGAAAGATATGATGACTCATGTGCGTTTAATGTGTCCCACTCTGGGAGAAAAGTATGGAGTAGCTATTATGCTTTCCTAGTATCGACCGTACACCTTATGTGTAACGGTCATTAAGCACTCAATAAATCCAAAGAGAATAAAAGTTACAGACGAACCTAAAGATAAGATTGATATGCAAGTGTGACTTGCAAAAGTACTAATGATAAAGAACTTTGTTGATTTTCTGAAATGGAATGAGGAAAAAGTACTCCCATACCAGTTAACAGATAACTTCATTTCATATGAAGCAATCAGATAAATGAAGTAGATAATCGAAGTTTCCTCAATTCACAAGAGTTATGAATGGTTTTTCGAAATTGTGGCAGAAAAGTTCTTGCCACATTTCGAGGGGGAGAAAGAAATATGAGATAAATTAAGAATGATGAAACTCCCCTATACTTTAGATAATGTGATGCACATTATGCATCTAAAGTGATCCATTAATAAAGAATGTGATCGTCTGGGGGAGTACGACTGTCATAATAATACCCCTAAAGAATACTAAGACGGTACTTAAAGTGCCATAAAGAAGAAAGTTTTAACAGAATAAACCCAAATAATAAAGTTAAAGATACGCCATTTTTTAGTGAAGATGGAGTAATCTGGGGGAGCATGGTATGAAAATACCTAAGACTCGAATAGATTGTATCTGGGGGAGCATGTTGTATGACCTATACAACACCTGTTGTTAGCTCTATAAAGGAGGAATGAGTAAACATGGATCTTGTGATAAAGATCCCTGTAAAAACCTATTGCCTCTTGGAAATGAAAGACTATAGAATTAATTTACCTCTTGGGAATGACAAAGCAACAACAGCCCCATATGAAAGAAGTGCCAGTACCTAAGACACAGATGGTCTCAAGGAATGAATAAATTACAATAAGTGTTAGTGGCACATCATGACCGACATCATGATCTAAGTTACATCAGATGAAAGTAAAGAACACAAGGGATACTGCTTCAAGAAGTCTTTTATGGACTAGAGCAAGTCTCTAGACAGTGGCATTTAAAGTCAGAAGAATCAGATGTTATTTTGGGTTAAAGAAAATCAGAGGACAATTGTATTCATGCAAAGTTATAGAATGGGAAATTCATTTCCTAATCCTGTGCATGTGGATGACGTCCTACTTGCTAGTGGTCATGTCAATCTACTGCAGGAGGAGAAAAGAAGTTCTTGTTCTCAAAGTTAAAAAGAATGTTCTCGGTAGAGTGTCTCTCGTTATAATTATCGAGATTCACCAAGAAAAGAATAAAAGGGGGTATTAGGAATGTCGCATGGACATGCTAAGAAAGGTCTCTAAAGTATGCATGCGAGAAAACCTACGCCTGTTCTTATAGTCAAGGGTAATGTAACTGGAAACTATGGTGTTCCAAAAAGTTGATGAGAAAAGATTGAAAACGGATATGGTGCCATATGCTTTAGCTGTTGGAAGCTCAATATATTACCCTGACACAGTCCACGTATCCGGGTTGTTTTGGCAATGTCCAGTCCATATATAGATCACTGGAATGGAGTCAAAGATATCGGCCTCATGCTGAAAGAAATAAGTGCTCTCAAAAGATTGTGAGTACAAAGACAGGACTTGTGAAATGTATAGCGAAATCCACAATTGTCGCTAACTTTCACACTTGGAGTTTTGGTGTGGAAAAGCTCCAAAGAATGAAACAATAATCATCAATGTGATGCAAAAATATGTTATAGCTTGATATGAGGCTGAGGGACAGGCAAAATGGTTAAGGAGACCTGTACCCGGAGTTGATAATGGTTGACAACAGCGATAACCATTTTAAGTTTTTCGCTCCTATGACAACGAGTCAAGTGTTGATGCCAAACACACTGACACAGAGTTATGCGTTGTAAAGGAGAAAGTCCAGAATAATGTAGAAATGCTTGAAGCATAAAAGCAATAGACAAGCGTTTGCAGATCTACTTATTAAAGGCTTACCGCCCAGTGTGTTCGAAGAACACACAGTCGACATGGGTTTTATGGTATAGTCTAAGACTTCCGGACAATAAAAGGGCCCAAGGTTGAAGAATCTGTTTCAAAACAGAGGAGTGTGTTGTAGGTGTTGATTCTATTGGGAATGGACCGTGATGATGAGACATGCTCTACATGCAAATCTGTGATGGAACGATTACTTTGAAAAGAGTCATTTCAAAGTATAAACTTTGTACGGTCGAACGATTCTGAGCCTGGGTCTCAAGAGCGATGAGTTCATTCAACTCACCCTCTCCTTAGGTAGATGGCTTTGCACTTCATCAAAGACGAGAAAATGCACCGCAGTCTAACCTAAGCTTCCAATGGAAGTTCAATTGGTAAGATGGAAGAGCTTATCTTCCGTTGGGCATCAATCAAATCAAGGAATGAGATAGGAAACTAACTTCACTTGATTTGATCGGCATCGATCAATAATCGAGGTTAAGATAGCAAAAGTAATTCGCTCGATTTGATCGGAACGTGACCATGTTTCCTCGGCCAAAAGAATGGATCTTGTGTATTATAAAATGATGGCCAACGTCTGGGCTTAATCTTCGATGCGTAAACACCTTAGATAGAGCTTCGACATGGAAACATGATATGCCTATCGTACCTTCCTTAGGAAGTCATAGCTGAATCAAACAAACCCTTCTTGCCAGGAACGATCATTCTTTTCAACCACTCCTTCCTGAACCTCCCTCGAGACATAGTCCCGAGGAGAATTTTTAAGAAAATTTACGATAGGGGAACCTAGGGGTAGGAGTTGCACTAGGCACTCTTTCCCTTAGATTCCTACTGTTCAAGAATGGTATCTTCCGCCAGAGTTTGGAGATGAGCGATATGAAAGAGCGAACTCTAGTGATGACAGTCATAGGTGACTCAATGTTTTATCCTCCTAATGGGGCATCATCATACTGGAAGATCGAGGAACTGAAATCCCGGATGTCTCCTAAGATCTTCTTCCCACGAATCGGATCCAAAAGCATGAATGAGCCTTCGGAGATTGCATCAAGTTGCATGGCATGGTCCTTGCATAATCCTACATGGTCGGGTATGTGTAAGACTGGGTATGATTCCACCAAAGTGGCGAAACGATCCCATGCCTTTCCTAGTGATTCCTCCTTCCCTTGCTTGAAACTGAGGATCCTTACTCTTAACGAAACAATACGGTACAACGAGAAGAAACGAGAGCAGAAATCTGCCCGCAGTGTCTCTCACGTAGATTCATCTATTCCAAAGCAAAAATACCACCTTCTCGCTTTCCCAGAAAGTGATAGCGGGAAAAGTTTCCTCTTAAGAGCATCTTGTGTCAAACCGGTTTAACCCTAGCCAGAACATAAGTGCTCAAAGTCTCTCACATGGTAATAGGGGTTCTCATGATTTAACCCCGAGAAGGAATTCTCCTGAACTAGCTTCATGAGAATAGGGTGAATCGTATAGCCGGATGAAGAACTGGGTTTCGCTAAGGATGGCTATAAAGATTCACTCCAAGAGGGTGAAAGGTGTGTACGAGGATTACCTTCCGTGGATAGCGGGGGTAAAGGTAGCAACAAAGAAAAGATAAAAGATACGAGGATAGACGGGTTCGTAGATTCACAACAACCGTTCCTCGACAACGGCGCCAGAAATGCTTGTTGGTATTTCTTAATAACGTCACCACTAGTGGCGCGTCTAGCGTGAGTGAGGGAGTCCTGGATTAAGGGGTCCTCGGGTGGTTGGGCTATGTAACATGGGCCAGACTGATGGGCCGTGAAGATACAAGGCAGAAGACCTTTCCTCGTGTCCGGGTGGGACTCTCCTTTGCGTGGATGGCAAGTTTGGCGTCCAGATGTATATTTTCCTTCCTTTGTAAACCAACTCTATACAACCCTAGCCCCCTTCGGTGTCTATATAAACCGGAGGGTTTAGTCCGTAGAGGCTATCATAACTCCCATAGGCTAGACATCTAGGGTTTAGCCATCACGATCTCTAGGTAGATCAACTCTTGTAACCCCTATACTCATCAAATACAATCAAGCAGGACGTAGGGTTTTACCTCCATTAAGAGGGCCCAAACCTGGGTAAACATTGTGTTCCCTTGTGTCCCTTGTTACCTTCGATCCTCAGACGCACAGTTCGGGACCCCCTACCTGAGATCAGCCGGTTTTGACACCGACATTGGTGCTTTCATTGAGAGTTCCACTATGTCATCGGCAGAAGGATCGATGGCTCGTTTGATAATCAACAACGACGCTGTTTCCGAGGAGACCTTCCTCCCCGGCCAACTGTTTGTATTCGGCGGCTTTACTCTGCGCGCCAATTCAATTGGTCACCTTGAGCAGATTGACAGCTACGCCACTGGTCACCAGATCAGATTTGGGAGCCTGAATTACGTCGCTAATATCCGAGGAGACTTGATCTTCGAAGGATTCACGGCCTCGACCACTTTTCCTCATCTTCAAGAAGGCCACCCATCGGATCCGTCATCAGGAGCCACTCAAAGACCAACTACTACCCCCGCCCTGGCCATAGATCCAGGGCAGGCCACCTCATCCGAAGATGGGATCTTAAAACCCACCGGACCCTCTCCTCTCATGGAGCCCTTTGTCGAAGACCCAGAAGCAACTGTATGTTCGGCGAGCCTGGAATCAAGCAGGACCCTCCTTGTCATCGGAGAGCCGAACTCACCTCTGGAGGCCAACTCCGAACTCTCAAGGCCTGCGTCTGGTGAACACAACCTGGAAGAGTCTGCCATCCCCAGCTCCGCAGGTCCTCGGTTTCCCGTCCGGCCTTCCCTCTTAAGCGAAGCCCCGGACTTAATGCGATCTCTCGCCATCACGGAGGTATCACCTCCAAATTACGCACAGCCCGAACTAGGGGCTGAGTGCAAGGAATTTTACGTCCCACCCACCACCCACTTGATAGCCACTGTCTAGGACTTAACCGATATACTCGACTATGCCTCCAAAGACATCGACGGTATGGACGACGATGCCAGAGCCGAACCAGGCCAAAACTCGCCCATCACCGGACGTTGGACTGCCACTTCTACATACGATGTGTACATGGTGGATACACCCAAAGAGGACGATGATGGCAATCAAGATCCAATCGAGGACAAGCCCGTCGAGGTACCACCGAAGCGTCGACATCAGCGGCGCCGTTCACGATCACGGCGGGAAAAAGAAAGTAATACTGGCACCGGAGACATTGACACTCCAGAGAAGGCCGAAGACTCTGACAAACCCATTGAGCCTGCTGTAGAGCAGGATAATTGGGAAGAGGGACAAGTTAACCCCGACGAGCCAGTCAGGAATGAGGATCCGGAGGATAGTAACTATCTACCGTTCTCCGAGGAGGATGCCAGCCTCAGCAACGAAGACTTCATCGTGCCAGAGGAACCCCTCGAACAAGAGCGCTTTAAGCGACAGCTCATCGCAACTGCGAGGAGCCTAAAAAAGAAACAGCAACAGCTTCAAGCCGAACAGGATACGCTCAACGACAGATGGACCCAGGTCCTAGCTGCCGAGGAGTACGGCCTCGAACGCCCAACAAAGAGCTATCCGAAGCGTCGGCTACTGCCACAATTCGATGACGAGGCCCTATAGCCAATACCGTCAAGATATAATCATGCTGATGAACCAGACCGACCACCATGTGGACGGGACAAAGCGGCCACTCGTACCGAACAAGAGCCCGCGCCGCCTCACCGTCAAGGCAAAGAGGCAGCAGCTCAGGGCTGCACCTACGACTTATGTTAGGACCTGGACAATAGAGCCGGCAAGACCAGATCAATATACGGATCAAGGGAGCGTGCTCCGACGAGAAACGACGGCCTCCAAGCTGGGCGCGAGCAGCATAACCGAACTCGGGCCGAAAACCAAACACGGATGTCATCCGAACTCCGTCGTGACGTTGCCCGATACAGGGGCGCCGCACACCCCTTGTGCTTTACCGATGAGGTAATGCAGCACCAATTTCCAGAAGGGTTTAAACCCGTAAACATCGAATCATACGATGGAACGACAGATCCCGCGGTATGGATTGAGGATTTTCTTCTCCATATTCACATGGCCTGCGGCGACGACCTCCACGCCATCAAATACCTCCCCCTAAAACTGAAAGGACCAGCGCGGCACTGGTTAAACAGCCTACCAGAGAACTCTATTGGTAGCTGGGAAAACTTGGAGGATGCCTTTAGAGACAACTTCCATGGTACCTATGTCCGGCCTTCGGATGCCGATGACCTTAGTCATATAGTCCAGCAACCCGGTGAGTCAGCCCGCAAACTCTGGACTAGGTTCTTAATTAAAAAGAATCAAATCGTCGACTGTCCGGACGCCGAAGCCCTCGCGGCCTTTAAACATGGCGTCCACGATGAGTGGCTCGCCCGACACCTTGGTCAGGAAAAGCCGAAGTCTATGGCAGCTCTTACTGCACTCATGACCCGCTTCTGCGCGGGAGAGGATAGCTGGTTGGCTCATAGAAGCAATAGTACCAGCGACCCTGGCACCTCCGAAGTCAGGGACGGCAATGGCAGGCCACTACGCAACAGACACAAGTGTCGAAACAATAACGAAGAAACTGAAGACACAGCGGTTAACGCCGGATTCAGTGGCTCTAAATCCGGTCAGCGGAAGAAGCCATTCAAAGGAAATAAGGACGGTCCATCTAATTTGGACAAAATACTCGATCGGCCTTGCCAGATTCATGGCACCCCCGACAAGCCTGCCAACCACTCCAACAGAAATTGTTGGGTCTTCAAACAGGCTGGTAAGTTAAATACCGAACATAAGGGGAAAGGACCGCCAAGCGAGGACGATGATGAGCCCTGCCCACCGAACAAAGGGGGACAAAAGAAATTTCCCCCTGAGGTGAAAACAGTGAACATGATATATGTCACGCATATCCCCAAAAGGGAGCGCAAGCGCGCACTAAGGGACGTCTACGCTGTAGAACCTGTCGCCCCCAAATTCAACCCATGGTTGGCTTGTCCGATCACCTTCGATCGCAGGGACCACTCGACCAGTATCCGTCATGGAGGTTCGGAGGCCCTGGTCCTCGATCCAATCATGGACGGCTATCATCTGACTCAAGTCCTTATGGACGGCGGCGGCAGTCTAAACTTGATCTATCAAGACACTGTTCGCAAAATGGGTATTGACCCGTCAAGAATCAAGCCTAGTAACACCACCTTTAAAGGAGTGATACCCGGCGTCGAGGCCCACTGTACGGGCTCATTAACATTGGAAGTAGTCTTCGGTTCACCGGACAATTTCCGAAGCGAAGACTTGATCTTCGACATCATCCCCTTCCGTAGTGGTTATCACGCACTGCTCGGACATACTGCCTTCGCCCGCTTCAATGCAGTCCCGCATTATGCTTACTTAAAGCTCAAGATGCCTGGACCCCGCGGTGTTATAATAGTCAATGGAAACATGGAACGCTCCCTCCGTACCGAGGAGCACACCGCGGCCCTTGCAGCTGAGGTACAGAGCGGCCTTATCAAGCCGAACACTTCATCGGCCATCAAGCCTCCGGACACTATTAAACGAGTGCGGCCTACTCTGCAGAATGACAGCTCGGTCAATCCGGCGCCGGACTAGCAGTTTTGCCTCTGTCCACCACCCCATCTAATAGCGGCATATGTACCACGTGTGCATAACTACGCACTCAAAATACCTTGGGCGACGACGGAGGCACTCCGCGGATGAGGTCCATAAAAACGGCTCGACCTTATTCGGACCTTAATCTCCCTCTTCTTTTTTCTCTTTTCTCTCCTATTACATGTTCTTTAAAACCTAAAATCACTTTGCGGTGGCGCAGGGCCCTTTCCCAGGCCCCTGCTATATACACGATCGTCGATCCTTTCAAAGGATCCTCCACCAAGGCGAAAAGCGGCGCAGACGTGCTGCAGGATGTCCAAAGGATCTTCATGATACCTTTTCTTTTTTAGGACCTATATACAGCTTTCCCTTGTTCTCAAATTCTTGGCATGTAAAATAGCCCTGATGCTTATTGCATCATCTGTAAAAGTACGTTTTGACGTATCAATAAGACTATAATGGAAAACAGTTTTTACCAACCCTATTCGGTATTGGTTTATTTCATAATCTATATTCCCTCTTCATGTCAGATTGGTGTATACACTTCGGCATAGCTTAAAATGCCAGGGGCTCTATTCGGCCACCTATATTTTCAACAAAAAAAGAAGTCCGAACGCTTTTAGAGTGCACTTCGGCGTCCCGAACATTGCATTATATGCATCAGTTCCGAATCATGTCTTTGGTCAATAGTTGGGTTGCCCAGCTCCTGTGGTTACTACCTTATGTTCCGCTCGTTCGGCTAGGGTAGTAAAGGGAGAACTACTACGATTGTGTTTCTGGTTCGTCCGGTCAAACACCTCAGTAGAGAAAGCCGAAAATTGACTGTCATGGTGTGGCGAGAGCTGGTCAGCTATTCGGCGACTTGCTATAAATCTTTTGCGATTTTTTTCTGTATTATGCAAAGGACTGGCCTCTATCCGGTCATGTGCTTAAGGCATCCCAGTTCGGATAGCCGCATACGCACCAGGGGCTAGTACTTAGCCCCACCGTCAAACTCATATGGCTAAGTGAAAGTGATAAAGCCCCATAGTCCGATTGCCTAGTTCGCCTACGCAAACACCTCCTTCACGGACCAAGACGTTTGGTCAAGAGTGACCATGCGTTATTTCGAACACCCCCGTAGTATCTACGTGGGGGCTGAAGCCGACTACTGGCAAACTTTCAAGATAACAAAATACAGCCGCACAGGAGGCAAGCAATTCCAAATAAAGACATAAATATATTACAAAGCCTTGGTTTATAAAACAACGTCTGGGTAGCTCGGATACATTCACTCAAATATGATATCCTTTGAGCATTGGCCCTCTATTAATCGGGCACCCTCAAGGACATCTTCAAAATACCGCTCTGGCTTGCGGTGGTCCTTGCCTTCAGGTGGGCCCTCGACTGCCACGACGGCGGCCTTCATCTTTGCCCAGTGTATTTTGACACGGGCAAAGGCCATCCGCGCACCTTCTATGCACACCGAGCGCTTGACAGCTTCAATCCGGGGCAGCGCGTCGGCAAGTCACTGCACCAGGCCGAAGTAGCTGCTAGGAATGGGTTCGGTTGGCCACAGCCGGACTATGACGTCCTTCATGGCCAATCCGGACATCCTGTGCAGCTCTGCAAGTTGCATCATGTTGTTGTTCAACAACGCCGGACGCTTCGACGCCGCGAACTGTGACCAGAAGAGCTTCTCCGTCGTGTGCCCCTCCTGGGCCCGGAAGAACTGCGCGGCGTCGGCGGCACTCTTCGAAAGATCCGCAAATGCGTCTGGAGAACTCCACAGTTGAGTGAGTAAGGCATATCTTTGACCGCCAAATATAGTCTGCAAAAGAAAGGGCTTACCAGCCGCTATCTGTTCGGACTGCCGGATTTTCTCGTGAGCTGCCCGGGACTCGGTCCTCGCCTCCTTGGCCTCTTGGAGGGCCTTGGCGAGTTTGGCCGCCTGGGCCTTATTCTTCTCCTCCAAGGACTCGCACTGGCCGGCGGCATCCTTGAGCTCTTGCTCCACTTCGGTCACCCTCTCCTCGTACTGGTGGCGGGCGACCTGTTCGGACTTTAAATCTGCAGCCGCTTTGTCTGCGGCTGCTTTGCTCGCCTTCGCCTCCTCCTTGGCTTGGGCAAGTGTTCTCTTGAGGGTTTCGACCTCGGCCGCGCTGCCTGCAATCATACACATAGTAGCGCATGAGTCTAAACTCAGAATTTGCATATGAATTCAGGCATGTGCGAGATATTTCAAACATACCTTGCGCCTCATCGAACCGCTTGTTCATGCGGTCGATATCATCATCAGCCAGCTGCAGCCTCCGCTTAAGTTCGGAAACTTCAGCGGCCTGGGCGGTTACCGCCAACATGGAAGCCTGTCATACAATATAAAAGTACGTCACCTCTTCCGAATACTATATGATCCTCTGTCCGGTTTTTTCAAAACCGGACAGAGTCTCAAGGGCTACTATCTATGCACAAGTCTGTCCCGTTATAAAAAGCGTCTAGAGCATTATGTCGCATACCTCGAAGCCTGTTAACAGGCTGGTGAAGGCTTCGTTCAGCCCGCTCTTGGTGGACTGAATCTTCTCAACCACCACACCCATCAGGGTGCGGTGCTCCTCCATGATGGCAGCACTTCGTAGTGCTTCCACCAAGGTATTCGGTGCCTCCGGATTAGTGGAGGCCGCCGTCAGAGCTGATGCTCCCCCCTCCTTCGAAGGGGGCTGCTCGCCTAACTCCGGGGCCACATTGGTCCCCGGAATGATGTCCAGCTGGGGGCCAGATTGCTCAGGGCCTCCGCCGTCTGTCGCCATGAGGGTCGCCCCCTCCATGTCTTCGGCAGCTGAGGTATTGTCCCCGGGCGCCTTCTCGGCAGCCTCGCTTGCCCGTCCGTGGCCAGGAGAGGTCCTTTGGGACAACACCTCGGTGTCATCCATGGTGATCGGCGAAGGGGCCCGCGGTGGCATCTCGCTCTCTGCCATCTCGGGTGGCAGAGAACTCCCTTCAGACAGCGATGGTTGGGGGAGGTCGCGGGCTAGGCTGATACACACAAAATGACATGTTATATTACAACCATAACAGACCGAATATTTGCTGAGTATCCTTTTCGATACTTACGATTCGGCCAGGGGTTTTTGTTGGAAATATGCCCTCGAGGCAATAATAAAGTGGTTATTATTATATTTCCTTGTTCGTGATAATTGTCTATTGTTCATGCTATAATTGTGTTATCCAGAGATCGTAATACATGTGTGAATACATAGACCACAACATGCCCCTAGTGAGCCTCTAGTTGACTAGCTCGTTGATCAATAGATGGTTACGGTTTCCTGACCATGGACATTGGATGTCGTTGATAACGGGATCACATCATTAGGAGAATGATGTGATGGACAAGACCCAATTCTAAGTATAGCACAAGATCGTATAGTTCATTCGCTAGAGCTTTCTAATGTCAAGTATCATTTCCTTAGACCATGAGATTGTGCAACTCCCGGATACCGTAGGAATGCTTTGGGTGTATCAAACGTCACAACGTAACTGGGTGACCATAAAGGTACACTACAGGTATCTCCGAAAGTGTCTGTTGGGTTGGCACGAATCGAGACTGGGATTTGTCACTCCGTATGACGGAGAGGTATCTCTGGGCCCACTCGGTAATGCATCATCATAATGAGCTCAATGTGACTAAAGAGTTAGCCACGGGATCATGCGTTACGAAACGAGTAAAGAGACTTGCCGGTAATGAGATTGAACAAGGTATAGGGATATCGACGATCGAATCTCGGGCAAGTATCATACCGGTAGAGAAAGGGAATTGTGTACGGGATTGATTGAATCCCCGACATCGTGGTTCATCCGATGAGATCATCGTGGAACATGTGGGAGCCAACATGGGTATCCAGATCCCGCTGTTGGTTATTGGCCGGAGAGATGTCTCGGTCATGTCTGCATGGTTCCCGAACACATAGGGTCTACACACTTAAGGTTCGGTGACGCTAGAGTTGTTATCTGAAATAGTATGTGGTTACCGAATGTTGTTTGGAGTCCCGGATGAGATCCTGGACATCACGAGGAGTTCCGGAATGGTCCGGAGGTGAAGATTTATATATGGGAAGTCATCATACGGTCACCGGAAGTATTCGGGGGTTTGCCGGTATTGTACCGGGACCACCGAAGGGGTTCCGGGGGGTCCACCGGGAGGGTCCACCTGCCCCGGAGGGCCCTATGGGTTGTATGTGGAAGGGAACCAGCCCCTAAGTGGGCTGGGCGCCATCCCCCTTAGGGCCCATGCGCCTAGGGTTGGGGGGAAACCCTAAAGGGGGCGCCCCCTTGGCTTGGGGGGCAAGCCCCCTCCCCTTGGCCGCCCCCCCCCCCTCTAGATCTCATCTAGAGGGGACGGCCCCCTTCCCCCTTCGCCCTATAAATAGAGGGGAGGAGGGAGGGCAGCAGGACCTCATCCAAGGCGCAGCCCTCCCCCTCTCCAACACCCCCTCCTCCTCCGTTGAGCTTGGCGAAGCCCTGCCGGAGAACTGCAAGATCCACCACCACGCCGTCGTGCTCCTGGAGTTGTCTTCCCCAACCTCTCCCTCCTCCTTGCTGGATCAAGGCGTGGGAGACGTCACTGGGCTGCACGTGTGTTGAACGCGGAGGCGCCGTTGTTCGGCGCTTAGATCGGAATCGACCGCGATCTGAATCGCTGCGTGTACGACTCCTCCAACCGCGTTCTTGCAACGCTTCCGCGTCGCGATCTTCAAGGGTATGAAGATGCTCTCCCCTCTCTCTCGTTGCTAGTCTCTCCATAGATTGATCTTGGTGATGCGTAGAAATTTTTTAATTTCTACACCGATCCCCAACAGTGGCATCATGAGCTAGGTCTATGCGTAGTTTCTATGCACGAGTAGAACACAAGTTGTTGTGGGCGTCGATTTTGTCAATTTACTTGCCATTACTAGTCTTATCTTGATTCAGCGGCATCGTGGGATGAAGCGGCCCGGACCGACCTTAAACGTACGCTTACGTGAGACAGGTTCCACTGACTGACATGCACTAGTTGCATAAGGTGGCTAGCGGGTGTCTGTCTCTCCCACTTTAGTCGGATCGGATTCGATGAAAAGGGTCCTTATGAAGTGTAAATAGAAATTGGCATATCACGTTGTGGTTTTGGCGTAGGTAAGAAACGTTCTTGCTAGTAACCTATAGCAGCCACGTAAAAAAAAATTGCAACAACAATTAGAGGACGTCTAACTTGTTCTTGCAGCATATGCCGTGAGATGTGATATGGCCAAAAGGATGTGATGAATGATATATGTGATGTATGAGATTGATCATGTTCTTGTAATAGGAATCACGACTTGCATGTCGATGAGTATGACAACCGGCAGGAGCCATAGGTGTTGTCTTAATTTATTGTATGACCTGCGTGTCAATGAAAACGCCATGTAATTACTTTACTTTATTGCTAACCGTTAGCCATAGTAGTAGAAGTAATAGTTGGCAAGACAACTTCATGAAGACACGATGATGGAGATCATGATGATGGAGATCATGGTGTCATGCCGGTGACGATGATGATCATGGCGCTCCGAAGATGGAGATCAAAAGGAGCAAAATGATATTGGCCATATCATGTCACTATTTGATTGCATGTGATGTTTATCATTTCTTTTACATCTTATTTGCTTAGAACGACGGTAGCATAAATAAGATGATCCCTCGCTAAAATTTCAAGAAAGTGTTTCCCCTAACTGTGCACCGTTGCGAAGGTTCGTTGTTTCGAAGCACCACGTGATGATCGGGTGTGATAGATTCTAACATTCGAATACAACGGGTGTAAGCCAGATTTACACATGCAAAACACTTAGGTTGACTTGACGAGCCTAGCATGTACAGACATGGCCTCGGAACACGGAAGACCGAAAGGTCGAACATGAGTCGTATAGAAGATACGATCAACATAGAGATGTTCACCGTTAATGACTAGTCCGTCTCACGTGATGATCGGACACGGCCTAGTCGATTCGGATCATGTGTCACTTAGATGACTAGAGGGATGTCTATCTGAGTGGGAGTTCATTGAATAATTTGATTAGATGAACTTAATTATCATGAACTTAGTCTAAAATCTTTACAATATGTCTTGTAGATCAAATGGCCCACGCTAATGTTGCCCTCAACTTCAACGCGTTCCTAGAGAAAACCAAGCTGAAAGACGATGGTAGCAACTACACGGACTGGGCCCGTAACTTGAGGATCATCCTCATAGCTGCCAAGAAAGCATATGTCCTTGATGCACCGCTAGGTGACGCACCTATTTTAACAGCAACTCAAGACGTTATGAACGCCTGGCAGTCGTGTAGTGATGATTACTCCCTGGTTCAGTGCGGCATGCTTTACAGCTTAGAACCGGGGCTCCAAAAGTGTTTTGAGCAACACGGAGCATATGAGATGTTCCAAGAGCTGAAAATGGTTTTCCAAGCTCATGCCTGAGTCGAGAGATATGAAGTCTCCGACAAGTTCTACAGTTGTAAGATGGAGGAAAATAGTTCTGTCAGCGAGCACATACTCAAAATGTCTGGGTTGCACAACCGCTTGTCTCAGCTGGGAGTTAATCTCCCGGATGACGCGGTCGTTGACAGAATCCTTCAGTCGCTTCCACCTAGCTACAAGAGCTTTGTGATGAACTTCAATATGCAGGGGATGGAAAAAACCATTCCTGAGGTATATTCAATGCTGAAATCAGCGGAGGTGGAGATCAAAAAGGAACATCAAGTGTTGATGGTGAATAAAACCACTAAGTTCAAGAAAGGCAAGGGTAAAAAGAACTTCAAGAAGGACGGCAAGGGAGTTGCCGCGCCCGGTAAGCAAGCTGCCGAGAAGAAGCCAAAGAATGGACCCAAGCCTGAGACTGAATGCTTTTATTGCAAGGGAAACGGTCACTGGAAGCGGAACTGCCCCAAGTACTTAGCGGATAAGAAGGCCGGCAATACCAAAGGTATATGTGATATACATGTTATTGATGTGTACCTTACCAGCGCTCGTAGTAGCTCCTGGGTATTTGATACCGGTGCGGTTGCTCATATTTGTAACTCAAAAGAGGAGCTGCGGAATAAGCGGAGACTGGCGAAGGACGAGGTGACGATGCGTGTCGGGAATGGTTCCAAGGTCGATGTGATCGCCGTCGGCACGCTACCTCTACATCTGCCTACGGGATTAGTTTTGAACCTCAATAATTGTTATTTAGTGCCAGCTTTGAGCATGAACATTGTATCTGGATCTCGCTTAATGCAAGATGGCTACTCATTTAAATCTGAGAATAATGGTTGTTCTATTTATATGAGAGATATGTTTTATGGTCATGCCCCGCTGGTCAATGGTTTATTCTTATTGAATCTCGAACGTGATGTTACACATATTCATAGTGTGAATGCCAAAAGATGTAAGGTTGATAATGATAGTCCCACATACTTGTGGCACTGCCGCCTTGGTCACATTGGTGTCAAACGCATGAAGAAACTCCATGCAGATGGACTTTTGGAGTCTCTTGATTATGAATCATTTGACACGTGCGAACCAGGCCTCATGGGCAAAATGACCAAGACTCCGTTCTCCGAAACAATGGAGCGAGCAACCAACTTATTGGAAATCGTACATACTGATGTGTGCGGTCCAATGAGCATTGAGGCTCGCGGTGGTTATCGTTATGTTCTCACCCTCACTGATGACTTAAGTAGATATGGGTATGTCTACTTAATGAAACACAAGTCTGAGACCTTTGAAAAGTTCAAGGAATTTCAGAGTGAGGTTGAGAATCAACGTGACAAGAAAATAAAGTTCTTACGATCAGATCATGGAGGGGAATATTTGTGTCACGAATTTGGCACGCACTTAAGGAAATGTGGAATTGTTTCACAACTCACACCACCTGGAACACCTCAGCGTAATGGTGTGTCCGAATGTCGTAATCGCACTCTATTAGATATGGTGCGATCTATGATGTCTCTTACCGATCTACCGCTATCATTTTGGGGTTATGCTTTAGAGACTGCCGCATTCACTTTAAATAGGGCTCCGTCGAAATCCGTTGAGACGACACCGTATGAATTATGGTTTGGGAAGAAACCTAAGCTGTCGTTTCTGAAAGTTTGGGGATGCGATGCTTATGTCAAGAAACTTCAACCTGAAAAGCTCAAACCCAAATCGGAAAAATGCGTCCTCATAGGATACCCTAAGGAAACTATTTGGTATACCTTCTACCTCAAATCCGAAGGCAAGATCTTTGTTGCCAAGAATGGATCCTTTCTAGAGAAAGAGTTTCTCTCGAAAGAAATGAGTAGGAGGAAAGTGGAGCTTGATGAGATGACCCTTCTCGAACCGGAGAGTAGCGCAGCGCAGGAAAATGTTTCTGTGGTACCTGCACCGACTAGAGAGGAAGTTAATGGTGACGATCTTGATCAAGTTACCACTGAACTTCGTAGGTCCATAAGGACACGTTCCGCACCAGAGTGGTACGGCAACCCTGTCCTGGAAGTCATGTTGTTAGACAACGGTGAACCTTCGAACTATGAAGAAGCGATGGCGGGCCCGGATTCCAACAAATGGCTTGAAGCCATGAAATCCGAGATAGGATCCATGTATGAAAACGAAGTATGGACTTTGACAGACTTGCCCGATGATCGGCAAGCCATAGAGAACAAATGGATCTTTAAGAAGAAGACAGACGTGGATGGTAATGTGACCATCTATAAGGCTTGACTTGTCGCTAAGGGTTATCGACAAGTTCAAGGGGTTGACTACGATGAGACCTTCTCACCCGTAGCGAAGCTGAAGTCCGTCTGAATCATGTTAGCAATTGCCGCATTCTATGATTATGAGATATGGCAAATGGATGTCAAAACGGCATTCCTTAATGGTTTCCTTAAGGAAGAATTGTATATGATGCAGCCAGAAGGTTTTGTCGATCCTAATAATGCTGACAAGGTATGCAAGCTCCAGCGCTCAATCTATCGGCTGGTGCAAGCATCTCAGAGTTGGAACATTCGCTTTGATGAGATGATCAAAGCGTTTGGGTTTACACAGACTTATGGAGAAGCCTGTGTTTACAAGAAAGTGAGTGGGAGCTCTGTAGCATTTCTCATATTATATGTGGATGACATACTATTAATGGGAAATGATATAGAATTCTTGGAAAGCATAAAGGCCTACCTGAATAAGTGTTTTTCAATGAAGGACCTTGGAGAAGCTGCTTACATATTAGGCATCAAGATCTATAGAGATAGATCGAAACGCCTCATTGGTCTTTCGCAAAGCACATACCTTGACAAGATATTGAAGAAGTTCAATATGGATCAGTCCAAGAAGGGGTTCTTGCCTGTATTGCAAGGTGTGAGATTGAGCACAGCTCAATGCCCGACCTCGGCAGAAGATAGAGAAAAGATGAGTGTCATCCCCTATGCCTCAGCCATAGGGTCTATTATGTATGCCATGCTGTGTACCAGACCTGCTGTGAACCTCGCCGTAAGTTTGGTAGGGAGGTACCAAAGTAATCTCGGCTTGGAACACTGGACAGCGGTCAAGAACATCCTGAAGTACCTGAAAAGGACTAAGGATATGTTTCTCATTTATGGAGGTGACGAAGAGCTCGCCGTAAAGGGTTACATCGATGCTAGCTTCGACACAGATCTGGATGACTCCAAGTCACAAACCGGATACGTGTATATTTTGAATAGTGGGGCAGTCAGCTGGTGCAGTTGCAAGCAAAGCGTCGTGGCGGGATCTACATGTGAAGCGGAGTACATAGCAGCCTCGGAGGCAGCACAGGAAGCAGTCTGGATGAAGGAGTTCATCACCAACCTAGGAGTTATTCCCAATGCGTCGGGCCCAATGACTCTCTTCTGTGACAACACTGGAGCTATTGCCCTTGCCAAGGAGCCCAGGTTTCACAAGAAGACTAGGCATATCAAGCGTCGCTTCAACTACATTCGTGAACATGTTCAAGATGGAGACATAGATATTTGTAAAGTGCATACGGATCTGCATGTCGCAGATCCGTTGACTAAACCTCTTCCACGAGCAAAACATGATCAACACCAGAACACTATGGGTGTTCGATTCATCACAATGTAACTAGATTATTGACTCTAGTGCAAGTGGGAGACTGTTGGAAATATGCCCTAGAGGCAATAATAAAGTGGTTATTATTATATTTCCTTGTTCATGATAATTGTCTATTGTTCATGCTATAATTGTGTTATCCGGAGATCGTAATACATGTGTGAATACATAGACCACAACATGCCCCTAGTGAGCCTCTAGTTGACTAGCTCGTTGATCAATAGATGGTCACGGTTTCCTGACCATGGACATTGGATGTCGTTGATAACGGGATCACATCATTAGGAGAATGATGTGATGGACAAGACCCAATTCTAAGCATAGCACAAGATCGTATAGTTCGTTCGCTTGAGCTTTCTAATGTCAAGTATCATTTCCTTAGACCATGAGATTATGCAACTCCCGGATACCGTAGGAATGCTTTGGGTGTATCAAACGTCACAACGTAACTGGGTGACCATAAAGGTGCACTACAGGTATCTCCGAAAGTGTCTGTTGGGTTGGCACGAATCGAGACTGGGATTTGTCACTCCGTATAACGGAGAGGTATCTCTAGGCCCACTCGGTAATGCATCATCATAATGAGCTCAATGTGACTAAAGAGTTAGCCACGGGATCATGCGTTACGGAACGAGTAAAGAGACTTGCCGGTAACGAGATTGAACACGGTATAGGGATACCGACGATCGAATCTCGGGCAAGTATCATACCGGTAGACAAAGGGAATTATGTACGGGATTGATTGAATCCCCGACATCGTGGTTCATCTGATGAGATCATCGTGGAACATGTGGGAGCCAACATGGGTATCCAGATCCCGCTGTTGGTTATTGGCCGGAGAGATGTCTCGGTCATGTCTGCATGGTTCCCGAACCCGTAGGGTCTACACACTTAAGGTTCGGTGACGCTAGAGTTGTTATGGGAGATAGTATGTGGTTACCGAATGTTGTTCGGAGTCCCGGATGAGATCCCGGACGTCACGAGGAGTTCCGGAATGGTCCGGAGGTGAAGATTTATATATGGGAAGTCATCATACGGTCACCGGAAGTATTCGGGGGTTTGCCGGTATTGTACCGAGACCACCGAAGGGGTTCCGGGGGTCCACTGAGAGGGTCCACCTGCCCCGGAGGGCCCTATGGGCTGTATGTGGAAGGGAACCAGCCCCTAAGTGGGCTGGGCGCCATCCCCCTTAGGGCCCATGCGCCTAGGGTTGGGGGGAAACCCTAAAGGGGGCGCCCCCTTGGCTTGGGGGGCAAGCCCCCTCCCCTTGGCCGCCCCCCCCCCCCTCTAGATCTCATCTAGAGGGGTCGGCCCCCTTCCCCCTTCGCCCTATAAATAGAGGGGAGGAGGGAGGGCAGCAGGACGTCATCCAAGGCGCAGCCCTCCCCCTCTCCAACACCCCCTCCTCCTCCGTTGAGCTTGGCTAAGCCCTGCCGGAGAACTGCAAGCTCCACCACCACGCCGTCGTGCTGCTGGAGTTGTCTTCCCCAACCTCTCCCTCCTCCTTGCTGGATCAAGGCGCGGGAGACGTCACCGGGCTGCACGTGTGTTGAACGCGGAGGCGCCGTTGTTCGGCGCTTAGATCGGAATCGACCGCGATCTGAATCGACGCGTGTACGACTCCTCCAACCGCGTTCTTGCAACGCTTCCACATCGCGATCTTCAAGGGTATGAAGATGCTCTCCCCTCTCTCTCGTTGCTAGTATCTCCATAGATTGATCTTGGTGATGCGTAGAATTTTTTTAATTTCTACACCGATCCCCAACAGTTTTTCCCTGAGGCGCCTCTTGGGGGTGTGTTCGGCGTCTGTATCTGAATCGTCCGAGAGGGTTATCTTCTCCCTCTTGGACGCCCCCTCCTCCAGGTCTGCGGAGGCGGCCCTTTTCTTCTTTCCTCCCATTATGGGAGAACCACTTTCCGCCTCCTCCTCCTCTTCATCTTCATCCCACACGTGGAAGGAGTGGGCTTCGGTTTCTCCAGACACTGCATCCGAAGTACCTTTACGACGGAGGCCGCCTTTGGCCTCCTTGCCCTTCTTCTTGGTCTTCTTCTCCGGCGCCTGATACGGCGCCGGAACCAGCATCCTCGTCAGCAGAGGATTGGTTGGGTCTTCAGGTAGTGGAGCCGGACACTTGATCCGCTCTGCCTTCACTGTCCAGCCCGGAATGAAAGAATGAAAATCTCAGTATAAACTTTGATTTATTTACCGAAAATTGTGTTCGGAATTAAATACTTACCGGTGTGGCCGGATTCTTGATGTCAAGACCGATGTCTTCGGTCTTCTTCGGCCACATCTTCTCGGCCTTGAAGAGCAGCTTCCAGATCTCTTCGTGCGTTGTACCGAAGAAGCGCTGCAGGGTCCGAGGACCTTCCGGATTGAACTCCCACATATGGAGAGGCCGGAGTTGGCAAGGGAGGATCCGGCGGGAAAGCATCACCTGAATCACGTCAGTGAGACTAGTATTCTTGCTTATCATATTTTTGATGCGCTTCTGCAGCATCATCACTTCCGTGGTCGACCCCCAGTCCAGACCCTTGTTGGTCCACGACGCGAGCCGCATTGGGGGTCCAGATCTAAACTCAAGAGTGGCCGCCCACCTGGCACCGCGAGGTTCGGTGATATAGAACCACTCCTGCTGCCACACCTTGACGGTCTCCACGAAGGCCCCTTTAGGCCAGGTGGTGTTGGGGAGCTTGCTCACCATGGCGCCGCCGCACTCCGCATGTTGCCCGTCGACCACCTTCGGCTTCACATTGAAGACTTTTAGCCATAGGCCGAAGTGTGGGGGGATGCGGAGTAGTGCCTCGCACACGACGATAAATGCCGAGATGTGGAGGAAAGAATTTGGGGCTAGATCATGGAAATCTAGCCCGTAGTAGAACATGAGGCCGCGGACAAAGGGGTGGAGGGGAAACCCTAGTCTGCGGAGGAAATGGGGGATGAATACAACCCTTTCGCCGGGCTCCGGAGTGGGTGTGACTTGATCCTTGACAGGGAGCCTGTGCGCGATCTCCGCGGACAAATATCCCGCCCCCCGGAGCTCCTTGATGTCCTTCTCCGTGACGGAGGAGGCCTCCCACTTGCCCTTCGAGCCATATCCAGACATGACTGAAGAGGTTGGCGGCGGTGGGAAAGATTGAAGCTTGGGCGCTGGAGCTTGAGGATGGGAAAACGGAAGAAGGAAGAAGGGGTGGGGAGAAAAGATGGATCTTTATCCACTTATATAGGCAGCAAATATCAGGCGCCCCCCCCCCCTCAAGCCTTAAAACTCGCATGTTCCCAAGGGGTCATGCGAATAGCACGGTTGGATTACCCAAACCCGTATTTATGAGAATCCCGCAATAAGTGGGCACGATCACTGCTTTGACGAGACGTGTCGATAGAGGCCGTATCTTGAAATGCGAAGAGGGAGGCCAAAAAACGGTTCGGGATGATAAAGAGGCTAGATGAGACGTTTCACCGAGAAAGCTGTCAGTTGATAGACATTACTTTGACTAAGCATTTTACCTCCATGGTTGATGGTTGTGACATACATGCAGAGCCGGATATAGTTCTTTTATTCGGAAGATTGCTTTGAAGTATTCAGAGGAGGAACCCGCCTTGCAATGACAATCTACGTGTCGGATACATCGCCATTGAAGACTGGTTCAGGGGCTACTGAGGGAGTCCTGGATTAAGGGGTCCTCGGGTGGTCGGGCTATGTAACATGGGCCGGACTGATGGGCCATGAATATACAAGGCATAAGAACTTTCCTCGTGTCCGGGTGGGACTCTCCTTTGCGTGGATGGCAAGTTTGGCGTCCAGATATATATTTTCCTTCCTCTGTAAACCGACTCTGTACAACCCTAGCCCCCTCCGGTGTCTATATAAACCGGAGGGTTTAGTCCGTAGAGGCTATCGTAACTCCCATAGGCTAGACATCTAGGGTTTAGCCATCACGATCTCGAGGTAGATCAACTCTTGTAACCCCCATACTCATCAAATACAATCAAGTAGGACGTAGGGTTTTACCTCCATTAAGAGGGCCTGAACCTGGGTAAACATCCTGTTCCCTTGTGTCCATTGTTACCTTCGATACTCAGACACACAGTTCGGGACCCCCTACCCTAGATCAGCCGGTTTTGACACCGACAGTGAGCGTGTAAGAACACCCGGGTATACTGTCAATTACGAACGAGTCTACAAGCGCACGGATACACCGTTGTAGCACTTCTCCCACGGAGTATTCCTAAGGGTATCGAATCATAAGAACGGGAGTGCACATCTACGAGATGACTATCCAAGGACACCAAACCTCATCTAAAGCAGAGCGATAGCAAAGGAGCTTTCTATGTGTATCGATTCTAGAGATAGGATCAGCCACGAATAAGACACTCGCTTCGGGCACCGACTCACCCTGGCTATAACAGGCAACTCCGGCCTTTGGCTCTACAATGTATCCGAATGTGGAGGAGTACGAAGGGTCCAACGTCTGTCATCACCACGGCCTACCTCTAACTACCCATGGGATACAGGGCAAACGAAGGATAACCCGCAGTCTAGACATCACGTCTACACCACCGATTACTACTATAGCATGGCTGCGTCTGTCGACCCGTAACAACGCTACAGCACTCCGTACAAGTACGAAGCGACGAACCCGTGAGTACGGACTAGATCTCACTCATGAACGAATCACATAGGCGATAGAAAGAACGAGATGCCACCACATTCGTGTACTATAACTAGATCAAACTGGGCTAGTCACACAAACGTATACAAGAACTTATGAACCTACTCCGCAAGATCAAAGGGTTGTGTCACAAAGAACACAGGCCTCTAAATCAAGAACAGGGGAAGAACACAAGAACATATCACCTATATATGAATACCACTTTAGTCTAATTAGAATATGCATGAATACTCACTTTACTCTAAA
This sequence comes from Thinopyrum elongatum, assembly GCA_011799875.1. Taxonomy (NCBI): domain Eukaryota; kingdom Viridiplantae; phylum Streptophyta; class Magnoliopsida; order Poales; family Poaceae; genus Thinopyrum; species Thinopyrum elongatum. The sequence goes on from CM022298.1 coordinate 148,818,553, forward strand.
TGAAGAACGGTAGCATCCGTAGAGGTACAAGACCGGATGAACGATGAATGAATCACCGTCATCTAGCCTCCATCTCACTCCTTCACCCCTTCTCTACCTAGCACTATCCTAGGCTACATACTCCACACACACACTACCGATGGGGAGGTGAGGATTCACCTCCACCAAGAAAGAATGAGGGAGAGGAGACAACACAAAGGAGAGAAAGTGTTGGCTTGAGGTTTGTCTCCTTCTCTACCCCCTCCCATCATATTTATAGGTGAGAGAACACCATCTTCCGAGCGTCTTAGCACCCCACGCACCCTCTTACCGCCTCTTAGGACCAATGAGGAAGCAACACGTGGAGGGCGGAGATGAACCGACGCAAGGTCAGTTCGGCCGATCCTAGGGTTCGGTTGAACCCTGGTGGGCCCCCCTCACGATGTTCTTTCTCTGGTAGACTGATGTGTGGGCCCTTAGGACGGTTGCATGTGTGCCCGGTGAGTTGAGGTGGTTTGGACGGTTGGTGGGCCCTTCAATCCACGTGATGCACATGTGGCAGCGTGTGATTCGTCGGGATTGCTTCACTTGGATTGGTGATGTCATCGATCTGTGGGAATCCTATGTGGCAGCCTCTCATTGGCTGAGCCTAAAGTGCTTGGATCAATAAGGTGTGCTTTTCCTCACATTTCTTGTGCTAGATACCTGCATTCGAATAAACATCGCCACTTGTGGAATTCATTAGTTTAAGTGCCTATTCTAGTGTGCATGTGTATTTCTCATCGCTAAATGCAGGAATTGACGGCCTAAAATATGGTAGTTAACAGTCGTCAGCGCGACTAAGTCCATCCACGTCAGCGGCCGCGTGCGCCCGCTGGCATCTGCATGCCAGCGTGGAGGGACAGTCGCGCCACATTTTGACGCGACGAAAAGGGCTACTTCTTGAAATTTTGAGACATGCTATTATTAAAATATTAGTTTAAAAAGGATTAAAATAAAAAATATGTGTACATCGGACTGTCTTGTGCACACAGGTTGTCCTGTGTGCATTCTCTTTGTGTCTTCGCATATCTTTTGTTCGGCTTCCCTTCTATAATGTTTTGGGCTTCTTTAAGGTCTTCTTGTGTCTTGTGAATATCCAGGTGACCTTGTTTGATGCATTTAATCATCCATTGCACACCGGACAAATACACCGATTTATCCTCTGTGCACACAGGACAGCCTGTGATCGTCCCATGTGTCCTTCATTTCTTCGTGTGCCCTTATTCCGGCTTCACTTTTGTGACGTCTTGGGCTTGTTGAAGGTCTTCTAAAGCCATGTTCATGTCTTCATGACTTCATTTGAGGTGTTTGCTAACCAAAGTCCATCACCTTGCATCCATGCGACTAAAACCTTGTATACTAGCAAACGTCATTAGTTCATGGATTAGCGTTGACATACAATCACCAAAATAACTAATGGCCTATTACTAGGGTGCGATTATGCATCACCCGCGGCGACAAAAAATAATTTATCGCCGCGGGACACTGACGCGCGGGGAGCCAGAGGAGGAGCGGGGAGTCAGAGGAGGATTAGGATTGGGGTAGTTGCATACATGCAAAGGGTGACAAAACAGATGATGTCATCCACATGCAAAGTTATTCAGAATTTAAAAAGCTATAAATTTTAAACCGAGTATCAAAATTAAATTCCGATTGCACCATTGGATTTCTGACAATAAAAGCTTCACAACTAGATCCCACTTGACTATATTTTGACGAACTTTTTTGATTCATATTTTTTAATCAAAGTTGTATATTTTATGCGACATATAACTGTGGAACAAAAAATCACTGAAGGAGAACAAAATATTCACTGAGGTGGAAAAAATATCCACTAAGGTGGAACAAATATTCACTGAGCGGGAACAAATATTCACTAAAGGGGAATAAATATCCACTGGAGTGGAACAAATATTCACTGAGCGGAAACAAATATTCACTGAGCGGGAACAAATTTTCTCTGATGTCGAAAAAATATTCACATAGCGAGAACAAATAGTCACTAAGGTGTAACAAATATCCACTAAGGTGTAACAAATATCCACTAAGCGGAACAAATATTCATTGAGGTGGAACAAATATTCACTTAGCGGGAACAAATTTTCATTGATGTGGAACAAATAGTCACATAGCGAGAACAAATATTGATAGAGGGAACAAATATTCACTGAGGTGGAACAAATACACACTGAGATGGAACAAATGAAACACCAATGAACAATACGAAAAAATAAAAAACAAATAAAAAATAGAAAGAAAAAATAATAAAGAAAGAAAATAAAAAGAAAAAGAAACATAAAACACAAAAAGAAAGGAAAAATGAAAAGAAACTAATAAAGGAAGAAAAAGGAAGAAATGAAAAAGAAACAGAAAAACAGAAAAGAAAAGAAAAAGAAAAAAAAACCACGGAAGGAGGAGGAGGAGGCGCGGTGGGAAGGGGGAAGTGTGATGACAAGTTGCTATTTCTAGGTCCATTTTCCTTTGCACAACCAAATTATCAGGCAGGAAAAGAAAACGAATAGTACGTACGTGCAAAAAGAAATTCTAGTGGGCCGAGCTCAAGTCCGATCCTGATTCTGCTCCTCAAATAGACTAACCAACCCGCCGCGGCATCATATATCATCATATATGTATCGGAACTGCCTCTTCGAGTCTGCTCAGCTTCGTCGTCTTGGATTGATTTTCTGATCGCCGGCTCGCGGCGGCGACTTGTTAGTTGATGATTCGTCGATCGGCTCCCTCTCCGGCCGGCCAGCTCTTTATTTTATATAGAGAAAAGTGTGTTTTTGGTCCCTCAAGTTCTCAGAAAGTGTAGACTTGGTCCCTCAAGATTTTTTGGTCTACATTTGGTCCCTCAAGTTTCAAAGCAGGATAAGTTTGGTCCTAAACCAGATTTTGAGGGCGTTGACCGGGTCAAAACCGCCTGATGAACAGTAAATACGAATTTTTTTTCAAAAATATCTGAAATTTTTTGGGGTTCAATATGCTTACATGCACAAGGTGCGCCCAAATTTTCATGCTCTTTCGACACTCGAAGAGCTCGTGGCAAAAAAAAACAAAAATATCTGCCTGATGAATAGTAAATTCGAAAAAAATTCAAAACAAAACCAAAAAATTCAATATGCTTACATGCGGAAGGCGCGATCAAAATTTCGTAGTCTTTCGACACTCGAGGAGCTCGTGGCAAAAAAAACAAATTTTTGCTCATAAAAAAAGGCCAAAATTTGTTTTTTTGCCACGAGCTCCTCGAGGGTCGAAAGACCACGAAATTTTGGTTGCACCTTCCGCATGTAAGCATATTAGACCCAAAAAAATTTCAGCATTTTTTGGTTTTGTTTTGATTTTTTTTCGAATTACTATTCATCATGCAGATATTTTTGTTTTTTTTGCCACGAGCTCCTCGAGTGTCGAAAGAGCACAAAAATTTGGGCGCACCTTGCGCATGTAAGCATATTGAACCCCAAAAAATTTCAGATTTGTTTGAAGTTTTTTGAAAAAAAAAATTGCATTTACTGTTCATCGGGCGGTTTTGACCCGGTCAACGCCCTCAAAATCTGGTTTAGCACCAAATTTATCCGGTTTTGAAACTTGAGGGACCAAATGTAGACCAAAAAATCTTGAGGAACCAAGTCTAGACTTTCTGGGAACTTGAGGGACCAAAAACACACTTTTCTGTTTTATATATACAGATCTAGTAGATAGATCGAATAATAGTAAGATGGCTTCTTCATCATCAGGTACGGCGGCTGCTCGATCTCGTTCTGTTGTCGCGCTAATTTTAATACCATCATAAATCATTCGTCAGAATAGGATGGTTTAGTAATTTGCGTTTGTGTTAGTGGATTGCATTGCAGCTCGCGGCGGATCGGCGCCTGCGCAATAAGAAGGAACGACGACGACGGTCAGCCTTCCAGAGGTATGATCGATAAATCGCAGTTCAAAGGGTTGGATCGCATGCAAACTTGCAAATTATTATTCATCAGAATTACATTTATGTCTTGTTCTTACGTACGTACTATACATATATGCACGATATCCTTGGCCACATACACTCGCTAATGCCGATGCGAGATGCTGCTCAGGCTGCCTGCGTATACCATGCCTTTTTGCGTTTCTGGCGATCCTATGCCAGGCTCGACTTTGACATGTACACACTAGGATTACTGGATCTAGGACGCCGCCTGCCGTCATTTGGTCCCATTGACAAAGAATTACCAGTTATAGAGGATCAACTTAGGAGGGGCGTCATTGCAACATTCGACGAGTACTTCGAAAAGAATAGTCCTATCATAAAAGAATTCTCTGCCAGAGTTGATCACATCATGCATGACCACGTCGGAACAGGTGTTCAGACATTCAGGCTTGTACCTCCCCATGGCTTCTACATAACCCCTGCTGTTCTTGACCGCTGGTTCCAAGCTGTCATCGCACCGGGGATCAGTGAATTTGACCTGTACCTAGACATGGGCGATGAGGGGCTAGGTTACAACTTCTCGTGCTCCTTGTTATCTAGCAGGAACAGGGGATGCTCGACGATTACATCTTTCTCCATTGCTGGTTACAGTCTCCATTCCCTGGACAGGGTTGGCTGCTTGATAAGCTTGTGTAGAGTGCATCTGCACAGGATGCGTGTTACTGGAGAGGAACTTATCTGCTTCCTGTCTACTTCTCCTGGTTTGCAGGAGCTGCAACTTTCCTACTGCAATGACATGATTTGCTTGAAGATACCTCATTTCCTGTCGCGGCTCAAATTGCTGCAGGTACGCAACTGCAACAGTTTGCAAATGATTGGATGCGATGCTCCACAGCTCAAGAGCTTTGGATATGATGAGTTGCCCACAACGCAGATCTGCCTTGGAGATTCATCACCCTTAGTGAGGGAGATGAAAATGTCTGGTATGGATGATGAGCCTACAGGCATGCTCTGTTATGCCACCACTAAGCTTCCTTCAGTCGCGCCAAATATTAGCTCGCTTGTCCTATCATCATGCTTTGAGGTCAGTGCATGTTGGCTTCAGATTGTTACTGTACGCATGTTATGCGGTCATTTTTCACAGATATATCAGAATTATCTTTGTCCCACTCCCCACACGCACACACCATCCCACCAAAGACATTGACAGCTTTGGCTATCAACATTTTTTGCGAGCTAGGAAGAATCTAATCAACATTTTTTTACAGCTTCACAATATTATTGTAGTTTTAGTGGGCTTTATTACAAATATGTGAAATCAGCATGGCCTTTTTACCTGAGCATACGCATATAATAACCATATGCTAATAGTTGAGCATCTCTGTTGTTTCTTCAGATTGCAACTCCAATGAAAAAGCTTAACAAATTCCGCTGCCTCAAGTACTTGGAGATACAGCTTCATACGCCAAGACGTTGTCCAGACTTTGATTTTTATTCCCTGGTTTCTATTCTTAATGCTTGTCCTGTCCTGGCTACTTTCATCTTGTGTGTAAGTCAAATTTTCCCCATATGAAAGCCTAAATTCAAATATGAGCTTTTACTGTTGAATTATATTTCTATACGTACCTTTTGTCTGTATATGTAAGATCTTTTCCCATTTATTTAGTCAGCTGACTAATCAAAGACATGTACGTGATGCATATATTCATACATGCAGTTAGAGATGCGCGATGCTGATGATGCCATTCCGGGAGATCCTCATGGTGATTCCTCACAACGAAAAATGCATATGAGGGGACAGGGCCATCACAAGTTGAAGAATGTGCTAATGAGTGGGTTTCGTTCTGCAAAAGGTTTGGTTGCGCTAACAAGTCACATCCTTGAGACCGCAGCATCCTTAAAGCACCTGATACTGGACACTGCATATGGCTGCCATACGAGGGATTGCATTGGCATATGCTCGCCTTTAACGAGAAAGGCCCTCTTGGAAGCACGGAAAGCTGTAGATTTCATCAAGACATACATCGAGGGTAAAGTCCCCTCAAGTGTTACATTCAAGCTTATCGAGCCATGTGCCAAGTGTCATGCCGACGACGCATAACCTGCTTGTTAGACCTCCTCCAATAGTTGCATAAGAGCTAGTTCAAATAAATTTTTTATATTTTAATAGAAGAGAGAAAAGAACTATCTTTCGATTAAGAGATAGCCATATGCACACACACTTTAAGATTATATGAAGACGACGTGTGGGGTCATTCATATTATAAGATATGTGCCAAAAGATAGATCATTTAAAAAATCGGAATGACTAATTCACATCTAGATGTTTTTTAAGGATGTCATATCTAAGTTGTTCACTACATAATTAGGGGCTTCAAGATTTGTACAAAATGTTTTTTTGTCTCTAAGGCTCGTGTCGCGAGTGTCCTTTGGGGCTGTTTTTTTCGAACGTGCATCGAGTGTCCCTGGGCATGTGGGCATTTTTTTTCGTTATACGTGGTTTTTTTAGATGACGTTATGTGCTTGTTTTTTTTTTTTTGGAATCACGTTGTATGTGCTTGTGATCCGTTGTTTTTGTTTTTATTGTCTGCGCCAGGGCCTTTTTGTACGGGCATAATTGAAGGAGCTGGGCTGCGTTATTTTTTGTTTGCTTTTTTTCCTTTATCTGTTAAATTTATTTGTTTCCAATTCATGATTTTTTAAATTCTTTATTTTTTGGTGGTGGTAGTTACATGTCTATCATCAAATTCCCCGGACCCTTATTTAGTTGTGCGTTCAATATTAGCACGCAACTCATGCCTGATCTAGTTGCATGTCCACTTTCGACACGCAACTCGTGCTCGGCCCAGTATTTGTATATAGTTGTTTGTCCAACTCTAACACACAACTCGTTCAACCTAGGTGTATGTCCATCTTCGACATACGCACCCAACTGAATACACCTATTTAGTTGCATTCCAACACTGACACACAATTTGCTCAACCCAATTGCATGTCCAACCCCAACACACAACTCACGCCCGACCTAGTTGCGACACGCAATGCCCGAGGGTGTAGTTTTTCGTTTTTCTTCCCTTTCCATTTATTTGTTTCGAACCCATGAAGCTTTTCTAAATTCATGTGATTTTCTTATTTTTATGTTCTCCTTTCAGTTTTCTGTTTCCTGTCTTGTTTTTAATTTTTGATGTACTTTTTTTAACTTCATGATTTTTTTTCTACAACCAAACTGGGGACAATTTTTTTTGTACTGGTTGCAAGTCTTTGACGCGCAACTAGGGGGGTGTGTGTTTGTCGAGGGTCCCCAGTTGCATGCCGACCATCAACTCGCAACTAAGCGTGTGTGTGTGTTTGTCGAGGGTCCCCAGTTGCATGCCGACCATCGACTCGCAACTAAGGGTGTATGTGTTTGTCGAAGGTCCCCAGTAGCATGCCGACCAATGACTCGCAACTAGGGGTGTATGTGTTTGTCGAGGGTCCCCAGTTGCATGCCGACCATCGACTCGCAACTAGGGGGGCGGTGTTTGTCGAGGCCCCTAGTTGCATGCCGACCATCAACTCGCAACTAGGGGGGTGTGTGTGTTTGTCGAGGGTCCCCAGTTGCATGCCGACAATCGACTTGCAACTAGAGGTGTGTGTGTGTTTTGTCGTGGCCCCAGTTGCATGTCGACCATCGACTCACAACTAGGGTGTGTGTGTGTGTGTTTTGTCGAGGGTCCCTAGTTGAACCCGACCATCGACTCGCAACTAGGGATATGTGTGTGTTTGTCGAGGGTCCCAAGTTGCAACCCGACCATCGACTCGCAACCAGGTGTGTGTGTGTGTGTGCGTGTGTGTGTGTGTTTGTCGAGGGTCCCCAGTTGCATGCCGACCATCGACTCGCAACTAGGTGTGTGTGTGTGTGTGTGTGTGTGTGTGTGTGTTTGTCGAGGGTCCCTAGTTGCATGTCAACCATCGACTCGCAACTAGGGGGTGTGTGTGTTTGTCGAGGGTCCCCAGTTGCATGTCAACCATCGACTCGCAACTAGGGGTGTATGTGTGTGTTTGTCAAGAGTCCCCAGTTGCATGTCAACCATCGATTCGTAACTAGGGGAGTGTGTGTTTCTCGAGGGTCCCCAGTTCCAAGTTGAACACCGACTCGCAACTAGGGTGTGTGTGTGTTTTGGCGAGGCCCCCAGTTACAAGCCGACCATTGAATCGCAACTAGGGTGTGTGTGTGTGTTTGTTGAGGGTCCCCAGCTGCATGTCAACCATCAACTCGCAACTAGGGGAGTGTGTGTGTGTGTTTTGTCATGGCCCCCAGTTGCCACCTGACCATCGACTCGCAACTAGGGGTGTGTGTGTGTCTGTTGACGGTCCCTAGTTGCATGCCGACCATTGACTCGCAACTAGGGGGTTGTGTGTTTGTCGATGGTCCCTAGTTGCATGTCAACCATCGACTCGCAACTAGGGGTGTGTGTGTGTTTTGTCATGGCTCCCAATTGTAACCCGACCATCGACTCGCAACTAGGTGTGTGTGTGTGTGTGTGTGTGTGTGTGTGTGTGTGTGTGTGTGTTTATCGAGGGTCCCCAGTTGCATGCCGACCATCGACTCGCAACTAAGGGTGTGTGTGTGTTTGTCGAGGGTCCCCAGCTGCAAGCCGAACATCGACCTGCAACTAGTGGGGTGTGTGTGTCTTTTGTCGTGGCCACCAGTTGCAACCCAGCCATCGACTCGCAACTAGGGTGTGTGTGTGTGTAGGGTCCCCAGTTGCATGTCAACCATCGACTCGCAACTAGGGGTGTATGTGTGTGTTTGTCGAGAGTTCCCAGTTGCATCACAACCATCGACTCGCAACTAGGGGAGTGTGTGTTTGTCGAGGGTCTTCAGTTCCAAGCTGAACATCGACTCGCAACTAGGGGGTGTGTGTGTTTTGGTGAGGTCCCCAGTTGCAAGCCAACCATCGAATCGCAACTAGTGTGTGTGTGTGTGTGTGTGTGTGTTTGTCAAGGGTCCGCAGTTGCATGTCAACCATCAACTCGCAACTAGGGGAGTGTGTGTGTTTTGTCATGGCTGACCATTGACTCGCAACTAGGTGTGTGTGTGTGCGTGTGTGGAGAGTCCCTAGTTGCATGTCAACCATCGAATCGCAACTAGGGGGGTATATGTGTGTCAAGGGTCCCCAGTTGCATGCCGACCATCGACTCACAACTAAGGGTGTGTGTGTGTCTGCCGAGGGTCCCCAGTTGCATGTGTCCCATCGACTCGAAACTAGGGGTGTGTGTGTGTGTATTGTCATGGCCCCAGTTGCAACCCGACTGTCGACTCGCAACTAGGGATGTGTCTGTGTTTGTCGAGGGTCCCCAGTTGCAAGCCGAAACATTGACTCGCAACTTGGTTGTGTGTGTGTTTTGGCGAGGCCCCCAGTTGCAAGCCGACTATCGACTCGCAACTAGGGGTGTGTGTGTTTGTCGAGGGTCCCTAGTTGCATGTCAACCATCGACTCCCAACTAGGGGTGTGTGTCTGTTTTGTCGTGGCCACTAGTTTGCAACCCAAACATCGACTATCAACTGGAGGTGTGTGTGTTTCTCGACGGTCCCCAGTTGCATGCCGACCATCGACTCGCAACTAAGTGTGTGTGTGTGTGTGTGTGTGTTTTGTTGTGACCCCCAGCTGCAAACCGACCATCGACTCGCAACTAGGGGTGTTTGCGTGTTTGTCGATGGTGCCAGTTGCATGCCGACCATCAACTTGCAACTAAGGGTGTGTGTGTTTGTTGAGGGTCCCCAGCTGCATGCCGACCATCGACTCGCAACTAGGTGTGTGTGTGTGTTTGTCGAGGGTCCCCAGCTGCATGCCGACCATAGACTCACAACTAGGGGGGTGTGTGTTTGTCAAGGGTCCACAGTTGCATGCCGACCATTGACTCGCAACTAGGGGTGTGTGTGTGTTTGTCGAGGGTCCCAAGTTGCATCTCAACCATCGACTCGCAACTAGGTGTGCGTGCGTGTGTTCTGTCGTGGCCCCCAGTTGAAACCAGACCATCGACTCGCAACTAGGTGTGTGTGTGTGTTTGTCGTGGCCCCCAGCTGCATGCCGACCATCGACTCGCAACTAAGGGTGTATGTGTTTGTCGAATGTCCCCAGTAGCATGTCAACCATCGAATCGCAACTAGGGTGTATGTGTTTGTCGAGGGTCCCCAGTTGCATGTCAACCATCGAATCGCAACTAGGGGTGTGTGCGTGTTTGTCGAGGGTCCCCAGTTGCAAGCCGACCATCGACTCACAACTATGGGTGTGTGTGTGTGTTTGTCGAGGGTCCCCAGTTGCATGTCGACCATCGACTCACAACTAGGGGTGTGTGTGTGTGTTTTATCGTGGCCCCCAGGTGCAACCCGACCATCGACTCGCAACTAGGGGTGTGTGTGTGTTCGTCGAGGGTCCCCAGCTGCAAGCCGAACATCGACTCGCAACTAGGGTGTGTTGTTTTCTCGTGGCCCCCAGTTGCAACCCGACCATCGACTCGCAACTAGGGGTGTGTGTGTGTGCGTTTGTCGAGGGTCCCCAGTTGCATGCCGACGTCGAATCGAATAGGGGTGTGTTTGTGTGTGGTTTGTCGAGGGGTACAGTACAAGAGAGAAAATCGAATAGAAAATAGGGGGTGTTTGTTAGGTTTGTGTTGTTGTGCCGTATGCACTCTGACCATTCCGCACTGGCCAGTCCTGTGCTCGCCCACCACCGCACTCCACGTCCCCGACACCCCCCCTCGCCGGTGCGCCGATGCCACGACCCTGGGGGGATGTGACCCGAATCCCGACCGCGTGCACGCCATGCGCCGCCGCACGGTAGGGGCTACCGCGACCCTCGCCATAAGCAGGCCCCCGCGTATTCGTTCTGCCGGCCCGTGGCTTCTCCAGGCGCCTACCGCGGAGGCGGCGTACCGGCGGGGGTCCAGGCCCGGGGGGGGGTCACTTTCCCCCCTCCGCGCCTTTCAGCGGGGGCCCCGGGCCCCCCCACAGCTGGGTGTTACACCCCTCGCATCCCGTCAGTACCCGCGAAACCCCCTCCTCCCTTTCCCCTTCACTCGGTCATGACACGCCCCCGCCCCGGGGGCTCCCCCGCAGGGCTGCCTCCGGCGAGTGTTCCCCCGCCACCGCCAAACTCCCCCCGGCAGCCCCGGCCCTGGCCCTCCCCCCGCCGTCCCAGCCGACCGCCGGGCAGCCACACAATCGGAACGGTACGCGCGGGGGGCCGTCGGACATTAGCCATGTGCCCATCGCGCCTACCCGCCCGGCCCCGCCTGCCACTCCCCCGTGCGCCCGAGCCCCGCCAGGACGGGATCCTATATGGGAGCTCCTGCCCGGGGGCCTGGCGTGGTTATACAGCCGCCACGCAAGAGGCGTGGGGGCTCCAGCCCGTTTTATGGTGGGGCGCCGCCTTGACCGGGGTCGGGGGATTGGGGCCGGCCCGGGGTCTGTTACGTAAGGGGTTTGGTGGGGGGATTCCGGTGTGGGTTGGGGGTGGTGTTCTGCGGTTGTTGTGGGCTTTGCTGTTTGATTTTTCTTTTGTATTTTTGTGTTGTGTTGTTAGTGGTTGTGCTTTTTTGCTGTATTTTGTCGGGGCCCCCCGGTTTGACCTGACCATCGACTCGCAACTTGGGGTGTTCGTGTGTGTGTGTGTGTGCGTTTGTCAAGGTTCCCCAGTTGCATGCCGACCATCGACTCGCAACTAGGGGGGTGTGTGTGTTTGTCGAGGGTCTCCAGTTGCATGTCCACCATCGACTCGCAACTAGGTGTGTATGTGTGTGTGTGTGTGTTTGCCGAGGGTCCCCAGTTGCATGCCGACCTTCGACTCGCAACTAGGGGTGTGTGTGTGTTTCTCGAGGGTTCCCAGTTGCATGTCAACCATTGACTCGCAACTAGGGGTGTGTGTGTCACAGATGCGACCACCTTTTTTGTCGCAGATGCAAGTCTACCATCAACACGCATTTGGGGAGGAGGCCCCGACCACCTTTTACTACAGTTGCAACCCCACCCTCGATAGGCAACTTGGTATCGACCCCTTTTTTATCCCTGTTGCAACTCCTCCCTCTATATGCAGTTGGGGGTCCGATCCATTTTTGTTCCTGCTGCAAGTCAAGTTACTTGGGGGTCCGACCATTTTTTTCCTAGTTGCAAGTCAACTTGCAATTGGGCATGTCTTTGTTTATTTGGTCCCAGTTGCAAGTCCACCCTTGATGCGCAACTGGCCCCGACTCTTTTCTTTTTGTCAGTTGCAAATCCATTCTCGACATGCAACTCCATGCACGCAATGAGACTGCAATTAGGGGTGGGAGGAGGGTTGTCAGCCAGTTGTTGTCCGTATTTAAAAATCATGATCTTTTATAAAATCATTTTCATTTTTATGAAAAGTCTTAAAACATTTTCTTAAAATTGTGATGTTTTTTGAAAATCCCAATTTCTTTCAAATTCCTTCCTGTTTTGAATTTTTATAAATAATAATAAACTTTTTCTAAATTCTTGGATACTTTTTAATTTCATGAAAAAATTGTATTTGCAAACTTTTTGAATTCGTGAACAATTTTAAATTTTCTAATTCCTATCTAATTTGCAGACTATATAAAATTTGCTCTAATTAATCTGCATCATGTCATGTCATTCCTGATGTGATTTGTGTGAGGGACAATTTGTTTGTTCCATTGTTGTCATTCGTTGTTTCAATGGGAATCCATGTGCCAACTCAAAGTGAAGTGACACTGAAATCCAAGGATGAAAAGGGTAAAGAAAGAAAAAGCCAGCCAGTAGTTGTTCTTTTGTTTTTTCACACGAGCTCAACAGAGGAAAAGAACTGCACTGGCTGACTGGAGCACTAGCTAGCACATTAATAGCACTATTAAAGTCTGACGCTCTCGAGTCACTGTGCCAGGTCGCCTGCATGATCTAGCTTACTGGTTTTTGCCACGTGAATAATAAAGTGACTGAACAAACAAAAGTAGCTAGCTGTAAAAAAAATGCTACTAGCAAAGATCGTGCGTAGGTCCTGGAACAAGCAAAGTGATGCTGCTAGTACATGTGTGGCGGTGGCAGTGCGCGGGCATACACACCAGTCAAAAAAAGAAAAACAAACAAACAAACAAATAAATAAGCATGAGGAGATAGGCTTGTTTTAGGATGAGATGGTGTTGATGTCATAATTAGATGTGACATAGTTATGTCACATCTAGATATGTCCTAAATACACCCTTAAAGAATTGTGTTTTAGACTGTTTAGAGCTAGGTACTGGCACATACCATTGGAGGAGGCCTTAAAAACTTTTTTTATTGTAATACCTTAATTAAAAAGCATCAATGGCACCTCCTAGCCAGCTTTTTTACTTTCCTCTAATCCTCCCTATGTAAGTCGAGTTTAGTTTTAGTTTTGTTGTGCTAATAAATAAATAATAATATACGCATGTACAATTTTACACATAGCAATTACAATAAAAGGTACGGCAAGATGCTGCATGTAAGGTAATGTGGACAAATAACATTTTTATAAAGTCATTTCTCCTCGATATATCAAAAGGGTGTTTTGTCTAGTGGGCTTCCCCGATACAACCGGCCGGGGGGGGGGGGGGGAGGGGACATAAAACATGATACTTAGAATCCGAATGGGAAAAGTCTATCCTATAACCGTCAACTATTGATGTTGTTCGGATTTTAACCCTCATCACCAAAACTAGATATTGGAGGAATATAAAATTTATAGTGTCGCCCATCCATCAAGAAGTTAAACTATTTGAATATAAACTTTTTGGTCAGCCCTCAAGCTATCAAAACTTTGCGTTTCACTGGATTAGTATATTTTGAAATCAAGCCATCAGGCCCAATGCACTCTGCAGTTTTAATACAACAACTATATTTTTTTCAAGGGATTTTAATTTTCTTTGCTAATTTTGATGTAATTCAAATCAGAGTTACAAGTTTCGTAATTAGTAACACCATCAAATTTTTTTTGTGAATCACAAGGTATTGATGGCATCTACTGCACAATTTGCAGATTATCCATCACTACTGTGAGGTCTACATCTTGTCATTTTAACAAAATGACTACCTTCGAAGTGCTCTTCCAAATATTAATATTATATGTGACTACCTCAAGATATCATAAGGTAATACTGGCATCTACTGTAAATTTTTACAGACTATCCACTATTACTGCAAGGTCTACATCATGTCACTTTGACCGATGATTACCTTCAAAGTGATTTTCTTAAATATAGCATAACATAAGGTAATAGAGATATGAACATCTACTGACAAAAGTCAGACTATGTTTTCTATTACTGCGAGATCTACACCATATTGGTGATTATCTTCAAAGTGTTATCTTGTATAAATTGAGGTCTACACATATGGCTATGAGGCATCTGCCATACTAAAATTTGCTTCTCCGAAGTATTTATTGTTGTTGTTCACTAAAATATTTACTCTCATAGTAAATATTGTTCTTGCAAACTCGTTATATGCTGAAATGTTTTTTTTTGGGTGCTAATATAAACTATTCAAGCCTCATTTGCTTGAATATGTCATAGAAAACTACGCAAATATATTCCTATACCAGTGATTATCTTCTATTACATTGGTAAAATACATGGCAGTGGAGCCTATGTCACTATTTCTAATTATAGTGTCGCCCATCCATCAAGATGGTTCCCATAATTTATGGCAATGATTGAGTGTCTCATACATTTTTGTAAGGTCCACATCACATTGTGGTTATACTTTCATAGTGATTAACCAGTGTTAACCATACAAAGTCTGTATGTTTTGGCAGTGACTCTAAAGTCACACATTTCCTAAAGAATGAAGTCCAAAACATTAGCAACGATTTCATCACATGTGTTGTATTGAAGGTTTACGCCCCATGTTCACCAAGCATCACCTTGGCGGATTGTGCTTAACAAGATCATTTCATCCATATACATCTTGTACTCCAAGAAGGAAATAAAATAATCCATGAGCATTTCATGTAACACATGGCTGATATTTTCAAATGCACATTACATTAGGTGGGAGTATTTATTTTAAGATGATTCATGACATCAGTCATTGTACCCATCTATGGCATTGTGGCACTATAACTCCACCTTCGGAAAATGTGTCATGGCTATTCTCTTAATAGCTAAGTATGTTCATGCATTTTATATGTCACCAACTTCAGTTAGTTCTTAAACTAAGTACATAATGGATGAATATTTATTTACTTCGAATATTTTCCTTAAGAGACACATGCTGCCATAAGCACATCACTGATCACCCATTCGTTTTTCAAGACCTCAAGTCTATTGCATCTCACAATTCTGTCACTTAATCAACTTCAAGTTGAGATCTCATGATCAAATATTTTCATGTGCGGATCTAGTTGAAAAGCCCTTAAAGCACTTTACATCCTCTTAAGATGGTACTACCATTTTTATGATCAAGAAACATGGAATTTCTTAAAATCATCAGATTTAACCAATGGGTGCTATACCATTATTTGAAATTCTTGCTAGTACCGAGAATACTATGCAAGTTAGTGGTCACAAAATAGAACCATGAGGAATTCGAAGTAAAGTGGAGGCTAATAGACAACCAAAGACAGAATTATCTCTTAATAGGAATTGGTCATTTTCAAATGATCAAAAGACAACTCTCAAGTTTGTCAAATGTGTGGTTATATAAATATTGTACCTATGATTACCAAACCATGGTCAAACCACACCAATTTTTTTATTAAAAGGCCAATAAGTTCAATGGGATAAATTTAAAAATTTGCAAATAACAACCAAATTGTGGTAACAGATTGTTCTCAGAATCTTCATCAGAAGGAGGACCAAAATCTATTGCAGAAAATGGAGGATGAACTCATTTGCACTCAATAATATCGGAGACCTCAGGTAATCTCCTAATTATCCCAACATATTATTAGCCTATACTTGTACTACTACATGTAGTAAAATATCCAATATCATATCCCTTGGATACAATATTCGATAAATTTGAATGTATGTTCGAATTCATACTCAATATTGTTGCGTACACAATGATTTTCTAAGTATTAATAAATTAAATATTAGGCTTGATAGCCTTAGCCATCCTGGTTTGGGGATGATTAGAAAATTGTTGACAATTATGTTGGTCACAACTTAACAAGTTGCAAAATATTCCCCATATCATCAGATTATATGTGCACCACATGTGCCATAGGGGAATCTGTTTTAAGGAACTCTCACCTTAAAATTCTAAATGAGCACTTATTCTTCCTTGAACACATTCAAAAGATATATGTGGAATGTTGAACCATTATCTGGAGTAATTTAGATACTTCATGGTACTCATATACACATTCATAAAATGTTTTTAAGTGTGTCTCTTATCACACACAACTATGATCTTACCAAATAAATTGCTTAACTTATCAAAGTAGGAGCAAATTCTCCTGAACAAAGGATAAACCCATTCGAATGGACAATGTCGTTGAACTTATTTCACGAGAATTTTCTAATTACATTCAGTACCCTATGTACATACCCAGAATGGTTTAACTAAATTTCTTATCAAAGATAGTCAAATGAATTACATGACCACTTTTAAAGAATTGTAAATTTACCAGCCTCTTGCTGGACACATACGACCTTACACACCGTAAGTATGATCTAAATCATACCAACTGCATATCATACTACTTTCCCCTTGTAGTAACTACGTGGAAATCAACAAAGTATTTCCCATCTGCGATAATTCGGTTACATACCGATATCACCACTCCAGCATACATCAATGGGCACTCACAAAAAATTAGGGATCTATGTGAGGAATAACAATTTATTCGTCAATCAAAATTATTCATAGCCCGTATGCTGATTGCATCAGCAATAAGGATATTTTCCGGCATTAGGGGGAGATAAGTACCACAAAGAATGCCGAGAAATAAATTAGAAATGTTATTGGCATTCAATCCTTATGTCCACGTACTCAAAGAATCTAAACTAGAAGTTTAGAGAATCATATATTTGCAACACATTGCAAATCAGCCATATACATTTACTGATGACAAGGTGTCACAAATTCTATATTCCTGCAGTAAAGTGTCGGAAAGAGTGGAGGTGCCTGATAAACCACTCTTCTCACCAAATGAGAGCAAGAGGGGGAGAATTCTGACCACACGAGATATAACTTCTCATATGCTTCTGCAGAAATAGAGGAAATCAAATCCTCAACCGGTAAATGTAATTCAACATCAAGTTGAAAGATGCCTCACTGGATGCTCAACATTCAAAGCCCGGCATAAATGTGCACAAATGTTTTGGTGCCGGGAGATCGAAACACCTTGACTCCATTTGTTGTAGGAAATCACAAGGAGTTAAAAAGGAATAAATATATTATCCACAAACTTCAATGATTCCATCAGAATCATATAAACTAAAGACTACATTTGTCGACATATATTTCTTCTCAAATTGCTAAAACCTTTTGTGCCCCGAACCAAAATCCATGGTAGAGTGCCTCTTGCTCTACAAACAAGTAATGAAGAATAGCACTCGCTCTACAAACAAGTGGTATTTACCGCAGTAATACCTACTCATCATAAGTATCTTCCATATGGAATACTAAAAACTTCTCATTCATAGACAAAGTCAATGAGGTGGTGAGAAAGCGAGGCTAGTAGCAAAAGGGTCCACGCAGAGACCCGACATCGATTACGATGTAACATACCCTCTCAGTATGAGTGGAATTATGTTTTGATACTAAATATCATTGGCGATAAAAATAATAATATTATCCCTGCAGTTGATGGATGATGTGGCTACATACTCATATGAGTCACTCATTTCGGAAATCTATATTGAAGTCCCTGAAGGGCTTATACTTCTGAATCCAAAAGAAAATCACAACACGTTTTGTGTAAAACTTCATAAGTCACTCTATGACTTGAAATAGTCGGAAATCATATGGTACTACCGACTAAATGAGTTCCTTCTTCAAAAGGATTACTCAAAGAATGATGATTGCTTATGTGTTAATAAGGGAATCCCAAATTTGATTTCCTTATATCACTTAGTGTATATCCATGACTTCATCATCAATGTATATACAAGACCTAAACATAAACAAAATCATCTCAAGGCGGAAAATTTGGATTAAACCAAATTTAGCTTAAGTTTACAACTTGAGCATTCTCTCAAGAATACATATCAGTCTACATATATCCAAAACATATATGAGAAGTTCAATGTGGATATATCTCACCAACAAAACGTATATGGTCGATATGAGGAATATTAACTTATATCTCAAGTTCACAATAAATCTTGGACAATTCCATCAGGAAAATCAAGATTTGACCATGATATGATATATGATATTGGCTCTTTACTTGATCCCAACAATGTCATATCAATGACTGAATTAATGGAATAGCCTTCTTATGGAAGTCATCAAAATGGACTTTTACGGCTACTTCCACTTATCATTCTGACATAATTGTTTTATCTTAAAACATTGCAAAATATGCATGGCTCAATAGAATGATTAACCACACTCAAAATCATGTGGTTGAGATTCATCAGAATCACATAATTTGAATTATCAAGATTCTACCACTTGTGTTACTCAATACCTACAGGTTATATGAAGAGCAATATCATAAAGCACATTGCTCGAAAATCACTTATTCTCATGAATTATAGAAAGTGAGGAAATAATTTGCAAACAAATCCAACAGATTATTCACAATGTCATGATCATGTCAATGGAATTGATATGAGACATCCTCTAGATTTGCAAAGTTCAGGGGGAGTAATCTCTGAAATTATAACCTGTTAACAATCATCAAATTGCATATATTGTACTCTTTTTCCCTTAATGAGTTTTCCCTCATGGTTTCTCATAAAAGGTTTTTAATGAGACAATATTGATACAAGTGTTTATATATGTCACATCATTTTCTCCTTATATTTTTCCCATTGGGTTTTAAAGGAGTTTTCAATGGCATATCAGATCGCACTCTTTTCCTTATGAGTTTTCTCTCAAAGTTTCTCATAATGGTTTTTAATGAGGCAATATCTTTTTAAGATCATATGCAATACTTTCAAGTTTTCCCCATAGGGTTTTTTAAAGGAAAGTATACAATGCATATATATTGTTCTCTAAACTCACCAACAAGTTTTCTCCTTTTCAAAGGTTTTTCTCATATGAGTTATCAAGAGACAATAATCATTATATGTTGCATCATTTTCTCCTTATCATTTTTCCCACTGGGTTTAAAGGAGTTTTTAGCAACATATCTACATTATTCTCCTCATATTTTTCCCACAGGGTTTTTGGAGGAGACTTTAAAGATTATACAAGGATTTCTCAAGATGAAGATGATGAACATTCTCAAAGGCAAACACTTACAAGGAGGGTTCTTTATAAAGATGATGTATATTTACAAAGAGAAGCATTGATTAGGGGGAGTGTTAGGAATTAATTAATTAAGTTAATTAAATGTAAATCTATGCTATGTCGGTGGCCATGTTTTGACAACCGTCTTCTTTGTAACCGCCTTGTAATGAGGGTATAAATACCCCAATGATGACAATTCCATCATTTGCTCCTCTCTCTCCTCGTTTCTCTTCACAATCCTAACCCCTGTTCTGCTCCCATGGGGACGGTGGCCGGTGGACACGCCTGCTACGGCGACGGCGATGAGCCCTTCTTCTGGGCCGCCGCAGCCACATCTCCCGGTGGCTACTGCTCGTCTTGGGCCGTCGCATCTCCCGGCGTGAGCGGCTACTCAGGTGGAGGGCTCGGCCACCAACCTCCGGCGCGGGGGCGGGCGAGAGGGAAGGGAAGCCCACGGCGACGGCCTACGGCCGGTGAGAACGAGCTTGCTGCCACAAGAGCCAGCCGAATCTTGCCGCCGCAGCCGCCAGCGTCGGCAGCGAGGTCGGTGGTCGGAAACTCAAGCAAGGACGAAGCGCCCCGCACTGGCCTTCCGAGCGTTGCCGCCGAGACCCCTTGTGCGCCACAGCCGTAAGCCTCCCCACACGAGCGCCACCTCCCGTCCTCCCCAAGGGCGGCGCGCAGACGCGAAACTGGCTGGCGGGGCTGGCCGCTGCGCTGAATTGGTGTTCGCGCACCTCCCCGCGGACTTCCTCCCGGCGGTGCTCCTGCCAGTGCTCATTCAGCGTCTGGTCCTCGCCGCGGTCGCCATCCTGCATATCGCGAGCTCAACCTCGTGCGCGTCGACCTGTGGCCCGGGCAGACCGTCGTCGTCGTCGTCGGTGGCCGGGAACTCGAGCAGGGACGAGGCGCCCCGCGCCGGCCTTCCGAGCGCCGCCGCTGAGTTCCCCCGTGCGCCCCAGCCGCAAGCGCCGCGCGTCGCGCCGTCAGCCCCTTGCGTCCCTGCCGCGTGCGCCGCAGCCGCGAGCCTCCTCACGCCAGCCTTCCGAGTGACGCCGCCTAGTGCCTCCTCGCGCGTCGTGCCGTCACCCCCATGCGCCTCAGCCGCGAGCACCCCTCCCTGGCCCGGCCTGGCCGTCCCCATCGCCCGGATCGCTTCCGAAGGAAGAAGAAGCGACGTTTTGCAGTTTAACCCCCAGAATATCTATAATCACGAGATCCAGTCGAATCTGACGTGGATTGCCTCAACACCACAGCGGATGAGCTGATGTGGCACCACGTATGCGAAAACCACCTCAAAAATCACCGAGGGGTGTAAATCGGACGGTTTTGATAGATCATGGGTGCGGAATATCTGGTTTTGGAGACGAGGGTTAAAACTCAAACGACGTCGATAGTTGAGGGTTATAGAATAGACTTTTTCTAATCTGAAAAACCAGAGCCCGAGATCACGAAAAGATGAGCCTTTTTTGAGTTTTGGAAAAAGTCTATTCAACACCCCTCAACTATCGTCATCATCCAATTTTCATCCTCAAACCGAAAAAAATGGATGTTGAACACCCGCCAACTAACCCCTTGGTGGTTTGGACAGCGTTTTTAGGAGACATGGCGCCACGTCAGTACGTGACACTAGAGGGGGTAGACTGTACCACATTGATAGTTCGATCGGGTGATTGTATATTCCCTCTTTAAGATTTTTCTAAGAAAAAACAGAATGGCCATGGATGTTGCATGCAAGCCAGAGTTTAGCCCTCGCGCGCATATTAAAGCTCGTGTTCGAATGGGAAAGGGAGTTCCTCAGATTGAGGCCACCAAGTTTGAATCTTTCCACACGGCCCCAATGAAATGGAGAAATGTGCGTACACTAATCTCTATTTTTATAAAGGTTTTACCCTACTTTTATAGAAAGCGAATAGAGTTTTGATTACATACCAAAAGGCTTGCCGGTTACCAGCTACTCCCTCCGTCCCAATTTATTAGGCGTTTTAGCTTTTCTAGGTTCATATATATTACTATGCATCTAGACATAATATATATCTAGATGCATAGCAAAATGTATAAATCTAGAAAAGCCAAAAAGACTAATAATTTGGGACGGAGGGAGTAACTAGCAAGCATGAAAATATGGCCACGCAGGCTCCAGAACAGAGAAACAACTAGCACACAAAGAAGAAACTAGCTGAAAAGAAAAAAAAGATACAGCTCAGATAGAAGACTCTCCAGGCGGTCGTTCTTTCAGCTTCTCCATAAAGTCTTCAGTCCACCCCCGGGTTTGAGAAACGACCTACGCTAATCTCCCGCCACCACCATGCACGAGTCCACGACTAATATACTTGCACAATCTTTTTGTACGCCCGAACAAACTCTCGGGGAGGAGACCTTTTTTTTCGGCACACTTGTGCCTGCGTCGGGGCGCTGCACGGACGTGTCTCGGCATTTTCGTCCCCGACGGCGCCCGCGCACCATCGCCGTCGCCGCCAGGAAATCAAAATCATACGCGGCATTGGCATTGGCTTAGTGGGCTTGAATTCGATATGAGTCCATCCAAGCCCAAGACGAGAAAAGAAAGGCGGTGGGTCTAACGGGCTCACCCGATGAAATCAATTCGTCGCTGGCCCATCATTCGTTAGGAAACGGAAACCCCACCCACCCAAACCCCTCTCTAGCTCCCCTCCCCCATCCGCCGCCTCTCCACCTTGATCTCCTTCCTCCTCCTTCCCCGCCCCGCATTTCCCCATCCGCCGCCGCCGCCATGTTCGCCGAGACTTTGGCAGAGGTGGAGGAGATCATCCTCAACTGCGATCGTTCCGCCCCCCGCCGCGTGGTACGTTCCCCTGAGGAGGCTAGGGAGGTGGTAGCCGAGCTCGGCAACTATTCTTGTGTGGTGGTGGATGTGCCGAGCATCGATCGCCTGAACAACTCCGACTTGGTGCTTTCTCCGCTGCTCCGGATGGTGAAGGACCGCAACTGGTTTGTGGATTCCGCGTACCTGCTCGGCTACGCCGATTCATTGGCGGATTCTCTTGTGGACCTCAACGACAATGAAATCAGTTCCCTCCTCCACGTCTTCAACGATACCATCCTCTACTACCTAGATCTGGGGTGCGGGGAGGACGTGGGAGAGGTGGACCCCTACGCCGGTCCGCCGATGGAGGTCCTCTTCCCCCCTCTGCAAGTTTCTGAGCCGACTGCAGCGGCTGTGGCGTCGGCCCTCCTCGCCCTTCTGGATGGCATGGACGAGGACCTGGCCGAAGCGGCCAAGGCCAAGACCGCGCTTCTCCACGCTCTACATGGGTTGGGGGTGCACAAAAGCGGGCTGCAGATCTTCGCAAGACGCTGATTAGTGTGAGAAAGACCATGAACACCAAATGCTGCATCTCAGTCTACATCTCCAACAGCTTGGTGTGCAAAGACCTTGCGCTGTGCTACACCAAGCTCACTAGGGTAACCGGCATGCTCTCCTCCTCAGAGGTGGGCGCCGACGACACCCCCTTTGTTCTGCCATCGCTGGACACAGACGAGATCGCTGCGCGTGTGGCCTGCCTTCAGAGGCTTCAAGCAAGAACTCATCAGTTTGGACTGGCAATCAATCTCATACTCGATGCGCCTGTGTCTTTTGACAGCACCCGTAGTGAGCGCTTCAAGGCCGAGATGGTGAGATTTAACTATGGTGGCCTCGATCTGAGGAACTACTTCTCTGACGAGGAGGAGGATGACAATGACGATGATGACAATGACAATGATGATGAGGAGGAGGAGGGTGGCGCTGGTGACGATGATGATGAGGAAGACGTCGCTGGTGACGATGATGATGAGGAGGACGTCGTTGGTGACGATGATGATGAGGAGGAGGAGGAGGGAGGCGCTGGTGACGATGATGATGAGGATGAGGAGGACGTCGCTGGTGACGATGATGATGAGGAGGAGGGAGGCACTGGTGACGATGATGATGAGGATGAGGAGGACGTCACTGGTGACGATGATGATGATGAGGAGGGAGGCGCTGGTGACGATGATGATGACGAGGACGACAGCCCTGGTGATGATGAGGATGACAAGGATTTTTGCTGGGATACATATAAGGTCACAAACATATGTCATGTGTAGGTCTAACTTTCTATGGTCAGGATAGAAGACCAGATCAGTTGGTTTTGAATGAAGCATGTATGGTGAGGACGCCCGAGTTGTTCTGTTGCTTAGGTTTCTTTGATCTTTAGGTATATCTCAGCTGCATCTAGAGATGATTGAAACCGAAACTATGGATGTTAAGTTAATGACGCCCTTTCTGCTCATTGTCTCCTCATGTAAAGAAGTATGCTAGTTTTGTCCGATTCTCCTCCTGAGATTACTGCATGTGCATCATTTTGGTAACTGAATTGCCGCATCTGCCTGTTGCTTTTGTTTGCTGTGCTCTGACTATTTGAGATATTGATGTTCGTAGAGGTGTTATTTGCTATGTTTCTGATATTGAGTAAATTTGCAATGTGGAACTACAATGGCTCTTAGCAATTAGTCTGGTGTCTGAAGTCTGTTGGTCGTGCTGTATATCAGCAGCATCCCAAGTAGTTCTTGTCTGGGTGATTGTGAATGAATTAGTGGCAACTTAGAGCTTGTGCTGCATAATTGGTGATGATGATCTTATGGGATCATTGTGAAGAAAGAAGAGATAACCTAGAGCTTGGGCTTACTTTATCTCTTGTGTACTTTCTCTAGGAAGCTTTGTTTTTCAAAAATTGCAGCTTGGCCGTTGCCTTGTCTATGACTTGTAACAATGGGTAATCTTAGGAATATGTTTTTGATAAGTGTACTGAGTGACTCTCTAACAAGGAATGTGAAGATATTCTAAACTTTGTGCTAGTTCCATTCAACATGACGTTAGTGGTATTGAGGATTTTATTTAGGCACATATGATAAGTTCAGGATGTACCTTACACCTTACTGTAATTGACATGAACTGGTTGCTGATTTGAATTGATCTTTAGAATATTTTTTATGGAAGGTGTAAGAGCATATTTCTCCCTAAGTGGTTTTGGTGATTGATGACAATGCATTTGCGGACTAATCGTGTGCATTGAGCATTTCAGATATCTCATGTCTAGGCACAAGACGATTCGGTGCCCCTCGGAGCCTATCGAAGACGGCTGTTCTCTACGTTTCTTTTTGGTGGATTTGAGTCGTAGGAAAGCCGTACTATTAAGAGGGGGTCCGCTTCGGAAAGGTTAGGGTGGAATCAACACGTACACATCTGTTCCTTTGCACCACCTTTCCTTCGCTTCGATGGAGCACCGTCCATTTATCCTTGTCTCTGCGATATGAAGGCTGCCAAATGCTAAAGCCTCTGTGGCATGCGGTAGTATTGCTCAAGGGAGCAGTAGTACCGCAGGGGCGTGCAGTAGTACTGCTCAACAGAGCGGTAGTACCGTAAGTGTGTGTGGTAGTACCGCTCCTGGTGAGCGGTAGTACCGCTGCCTCCAGCCCTATAGCTGAAGCATGCGGAAGTAGGCGCGGATGTAATTTTTTACTTCCGCCCCTACGCGGTAGTACCACTCCTGGTGAGCGGTAGTACCGTGCCGGATTTTTGCACAGCTCCAACCCAGCGGAAGTAGCTACGGAAGCAATTTATTTCTTCTGTGCATTTCCAGCGCCAGTTGAGCCCTGCCCTATGGTAGTACCGTAGGGGCGCGCGGTAGTACCGCTCCGGCGGTTCTACCGCTCATTGCCCTGTGCAACAGGCCCTCACCTGGTCACTACCACGCTAGCGGTAGTACCGCACCGGGGAGCGGTAGTACCGCGGCTGTGTGCGGTAGTACCGCGCCCGCGGGCTGAGTGAGGGGATAACGGTTGGATCTTTTCACCCACTATATAAAGGGGGTCTTCTTCCCTAAGAAGACCACCTCTTCTCTCCCCAAGCTCCATTGTTGCTCAAACCTCCATTTTTGCCCGATCTCTCTACCTAGCCAATCAAACTTGTTGATTTCCTAGGGATTGGTTGAGAAGGCCCCGATCTACACTTCCACCAAGAGAAATTTGATTCCCCCCACTAATCCCTTGCGGATCTTGTTACTCTTGGGTGTTTGAGCACCCTAGACAGTTGAGGTCACATCGGAGCCATATTCCATTGTGGTGAAGCTTCGTGGTGTCATTGGGAGCCTCCAATTAAGTTGTGGAGATAGCCCCAACCTTGTTTGTAAAGGTTCGGTCGCCGCCTTCAAGGGCACCAATAGTGGAATCACGGCATCTCGCATTGTGTGAGGGCGTGAGGAGAATACGGTGGCCCTAGTGGCTTCTTGGGGAGCATTGTGCCTCCACACCGCTTCAACGGAGACGTACTTCCTCTCAAAGGGAAGGAACTTCGGTAACAGATCCTCGTCTCCACCGGCTCCACTTTTGGTTATCTCTTACCTTTACTTGTGCAAGCCTTTAGTGTGTTGTATTCCTTGCTTGCTTGTGTGCTTATTGTTGTTGCATCATATAGGTTGCTCACCTAGTTGCATATCTAGACAACCTATTTTGATGCTAAGTTTAATTTGGTCAAGAAAAGCTAAAAATTGTTAGTTGCCTATTCACCCCCCCTCTAGTCAACCATATCGATCCTTTCAATTGGTATCAGAGCCTCGTCTCTTTATTAAGGACTTTACCGTCCGAAGAGTATGGGTGACACCGTAGACAAGGGGGAGGAGCACCCCGGTGTGAGTCCGTCCTTGTCTACGGCCGATGGGGGATCCTCGGTCTCTCATGAGGAGTTAAATGCGTCTTTGGACACATTGAAGACCTCCATGACGACCGAGGTTAAAGGCATGTTTAAGGAGTATCTTGAAGGCCTTAAATTAACCACTGCACCGTTGGAAGTGGTTGATCCCACTTACAAGGTGGCGGATGCTAACTCCAAAAAGGGGGAAGCTAATAGTGATCAAGTTCCTTTGCCTAGTGGTAGAAGTGGGAGTGGCATCTTTGCCCATGTTGAACCACCTCTTACCTATGGAGGACCGGTTCCCTCCACGCATATGAATCATGTTGGTCCTCCTCCTAAGCTCGTGAAAAATGAGGATTTTGCCTCTTGGGTGTATCGCTTTAAACGACACTTAAATCATAGTTCTACTAATCTTTGGAGAATTATTGAGCAAGGTTTCTACCCACACGACCCAAGCAACTTCACTCCTAGAGAAGCCGCGGATCATCAATTCAACGAGTCCGCTCTCTTCATTCTCCAAGAAGCCATTCCTCCCGAAGACATTGTGCACCTCCGACCTTTCACCGTGGCCAAGGAAGCATGGGAGCATGTTGTTTCCTTGTACAAGGGAAGCGCAAGCATTCAACGCTCAAACTTTGAAGTGGTGCAAGATGAATCCGATGAGTTTGCCATGATTGAAGATGAAGAACCTCGAAAGCTTTACCGAAGATTAACCACTCTCGCGGTCTCACTCCGAGATCATGGGAGCAAGGATACAGACGACAATTGGATCAAGCGCAAGTTTCTCAAGGCCATGATGCCCTATCATAAGGCCATGTCCTCCGTCATCCGTCAAAGGCTGGACTTCCACGCCTTGTCCTCAAGTGAAGTGTTGGATGAGTTTGTTGCAATGAGGATCTTGGACAAGACCGCCGACAATGCGGTGTTGCGGTCTCAACGATCAAAGAAGCCCAACCTTGCTTTGAAGGCCAAGGCTAGTGTGGAAGAAGAGGATGAAGAGGAAGAAGTTGAGTGTTGCCCCGAAGACACCAAGTATGCCTATCATGAGCACATGGCTCTTGCTTAACGGCAATTTTGGGGAAAGAAGAACTCAAGGCCCAACTTCAACAAGAACAACTCAAGTGGCGCCAAGGGCAAGCAACATGTGAGGACATGCTATAATTGTGGCAATGTGAGTCACTTTGTTGTGGATTGCCCTTATGAGAAGAGGGAAGACAATGGTGGCAAGCTTATCCGAAAAGACAAGGCCAAGTCTTTCCCCAACAAGAACAACTTCTCCAAGAAGACTCCTCCCAAGGGTTGGTGGTACAAGAAGAGTACAATGAGGATGATAATGATGATGAAGATGGTGAGATGGTTGCCATGGCCTCTGTTGCCATTGCAACAACTCCACGGGTGTCCCTCTTCGATTCACCCAACAAGAACATCACCGCCAAGTGCCTCATGGCTAAAGCCACCGACAAGGTAACCCCCAACATCAAAACTACCATCACTACTAATCCTTCCTTGATGGATTGCATTGATGAAAATGAGGGGGCGAAGGAGGAGGAAAATGAATTTGAGTCCTTTATGAGTAAGCTCAAGGGTAAAACCAAGAAGCACTTCGTTGCTCTCTTGGAACAACTTGGTGAAGCCAATGACATGATCGAGGCTCATGAAGAAACCATCTCTAAGATGGAAGGGCATAGTCGTGACTATGCTGATGAGATATCGGATCTCTCTAATGCGCTTGAGGAAGAGCGTGGTCATCGTTTGGCTCTTGAGGAGTCACACAACAATGATCATGCTAAATTAGAGAAAGATCTTGATCATGCTCTTGTTGTCTCTCGTGTGCTCAATTCCGAGAAGGCCAAACTTGGGGTTGACCATGATAGACTCAAGGAGGAGTTTAATCTACTTGACAAGGCTCACAAGGCCTTGAAGAGTGCTCATGCTAGCCTCAAAGAGTCTCATGATCAACTCCAAGTGAAGCTAACCAAGGAGAAAGCCACATTTCCTCATATGGTTTTAATCGACAATGCAAATGCTACTAACCCGTGTTGTGAGCATGTGCATCTTGTGGAGGAGAATGCCAAGTTGAAGGAGCAACTTGAGAAAGGCCTTGTGTCTTGCATACAAGGTGAGAAGAACCTCAACGACCTTTTGAGCAATCAAAAGGAAGTTGTGGGCAAGGAGGGGATTGGGTTTGCACCCAAGTCCAAGAAGAAGAAGAAGAATGACAAGACCAAACAAACTCCTCCTCTCAAGCAAGCATTTGTGAAGGAGGGACAGGGTACTTATAAGGTGAAGAAGAACGATGCGAAGGGTGGTGATGTCAAGAAGGGCAATGCCACTCCTTCCAACAAAGCCGGCGACTTTAACCCTTCTTATGTGTTATGCCGTGCTAGTGATGGGCATGTTTATGCCAAATTTGTTGGTTCTTCTTATGAGTACATTGAATGGTCTATTTGGGTTCCTAAGACCCTTGTTGCTAACATCAAAGGACCCATTACAAGATGGGTACCTAAAACCAAGCATTGATCTGTTGTAGGTGTTTGCTTCCGATGGGGGTTCATGGTTGCTTGATAGTGGAGCCACAAATCATATGACCGGAAGCAAGGACTTGGTGGTGGGCGTGCATAAGGTTTCATCTATGCCCACCAATGTCAAATGGGGTGATGCCTCATCTTCTAAGGTATTGGCCCTCGGCAAGGTTGTCATTTCTCATGATCTCACAATCGAGAAAGTCATGCTTGTTGAGTCCCTTGCATACAACTTACTTTCCGTTCGTCAACTTGCACTCATGGGCTTTGCCACTTTCTTTGATATTGATACCGTGGCCCTCTTGTGGAGCAAGACTCTTAAAGTGGCCTTTGTTGGGCATTTCGAGAATGGTCTTTATGTGATTAACTTTTCGGAGCGACCCACTAAGACCGCGACATGCCTAATGGCTAAAGTTGACGTGGGATGGCTTTGGCATCGCCGTTTAGCCCACGTCAATATGAGATCTTTGCAAAATCTTCTCTAGGGGGACCATGTCCGTGGACTAACAAATGTTAGTTTTGCCAAAGATCGTGCTTGCAGTGCTTGTATCGAAGGAAAGCTACATGAGAAGGCTCACCCTCCCACGACTATCATCTACTCGACGAGGCCTTTGGAGCTCCTTCACATGGATCTCTTTGGGCCTCCATCCTTTGATAGTCTTTGGGGTAGAAAGTATTGCTTGGTGATTGTGGATGATTATTCAAGATACACTTGGGTATATTTCTTCAAGAGTAAGAGTGAGACCCAACAAACCGTCATCAACTTTGCAAAAGAAGCTCAACGTCAACACAATGCAAAGATTTTGATGATAAGAAGTGACAATGGCACCGAGTTCAAGAACTACACCTTGGATGAGTTTCTCAGTGATGAGGGGATTAAGCATCAATATTCCGCACCTTACACCCCTCAACAAAATTGTGTTGCGGAGTGGAAGAACCGGACATTGATGGACGCGGCAAGGACCATGATGGCGGAGTTCAAGTCTCCGTACAACTTTTGGGCCGAAGCCATCAACACCGCTTGTCATGCATCCAATCAGCTCTATCTCCGCAAAGGCTTGAACAAGACTCCATATGAGATACTTACCGGCAACAAGCCCAACCTCAAGTACTTCCGGGTGTTCGGTTGTAAGTGTTTCATTCTCAAGAAAGGTGTTCGTTTGTCTAAATTTGAGGCTAGAGCTCATGAGGGCATATTTGTTGGTTATGCTACAAACTCTCATGCTTACCGTGTCCTCAACAAGTCCACAGGACTCATTGAGGAGACGTGTAATGTGGAGTTTGATGAGAATAATGGCTCCCAAGTGGAGCAAAGTGGTACTTGTGATGTAGGTGATGAAATTCCTCCCCAAGCCATAAGAAGAATGGGTGTTGGCCATATCCTACCCATTGAGGAACCCCTTGTGGCCGAAGGAGAAGGACAATGTTCCACTCAAGTGGAACCATCACCAACCCCAAGACCCACACGCTTCCGAAGAACAAAGTGAAGGCCCTCAACCAAATGAACAAGATCAAGGGCAAGATCAACCTCAAGATGGTGGTGATCCACCAAGTGATGCCCAAGGTCAAGTTCTCGCCACCGAGCAAGTTCAATATCAAGAGCAAGCTCAAGATCAAGAGCAAGCTCAAGACGACGCTCATGATGATCAAGTTACAGCTCCTCAACTCTCTCTTGAGGAGCAATTGGAGCGTCGTGCCACCAAGATTGCGTCCAAAGTCACTACCAAAGATCATATCATGAAGAATGTGCTTGGAAGCTTAAGAAAGGGGGTAAGCACTCGTAGATAATTAGCAAACTATTGTGAACATCATGCGTTTGTCTCTTGTGTTGAACCCCAAAAGGTCTATGAGGCGCTCAAGGATCCGGATTGGCTTAATGCCATGCATGAAGAAATCAACAACTTCGAGCACAACAAGGTGTGGAGATTGGTGCCAAGGCCAAAGGAGAACCATAATGTTATTGGAACCAAATGGATATTCAAGAACAAGCAAGATGCTCACGGGATTATCATTCGCAACAAGGCTCGTTTGGTGGCACAAGGCTACTCCCAAGTCGAGGGTATCGACTACGGTGAAACCTTTGCTCCCGTTGCTCGCCTTGAATCTATTCGTTTGTTGATTGCTTATGCTTCTCATCATAACTTCAAGTTGCAACAAATGGATGTGAAGAGTGCTTTTCTTAATGGTCCTATTAATGAGTTGGTGTATGTCAAACAACCCTCGGGGTTTGAGGATCCCGATTTCCCCAATCATGTGTACCAACTCGATAAGGCGCTCTATGGCCTTAAACAAGCCCCACGTGCGTGGTATGAGCACCTTACCAAGTTGTTGCAAGATCGTGGGTTTGAAATTGGGAAAATCGACCCCACTCCTTTTACTAAGAAGGTCAAAGGGGAGTTGTTTGTATGACAACTATCTGTTGATGATATTATCTTTGGTTCTCCTAACAAAGATTTCAATGAGGAGTTTTGCCGCACTCATGACCTCGAAGTTCAAGATGTCCATGATGGGAGAGTTGAAATTCTTTCTCGGATTCGAAACCAAACAAAGAAGAGAAGGAACCTTCATCAACCAAGCCAAATACACTCAAGACATGCTCAAGAGATTGAAGCTAAGTGATGTCAAAACGGCTTCTACACCCATGCCTGTCAAATGCCAACTTGACATTGATCCCAATGGTAAAGCCGTGGATCAAAAGGTATATCATCCTATGATTGGCTCCTTGCTTTACCTTTGTGCATCTAGACCGGATATCATGTTGAGTGTGGGAATTTGTGCATGGTTTCAAGCCTCACCTAAGGAAAGCCACTATGTGGCGGTCAAGCGAATCTTTCGATATTTGGCTCATACCCCAAACTATGGCTTATGGTACCCTAGAGGAGCAAACTTCAATCTTGTGGGCTTTTCGGATTCGGATTGGGCGGGAGACAAAGTGGATAGGAAGTCAACTTCCGGAGGGTGCCAATTTCTTGGTTGCTCTTTGGTGAGTTGGTCTTCTAAGAAGCAAAGTTGTGTGTCTCTCTCCTCCACCGAAGACGAGTATGTGGCCACCGGTAGTTGTTGTGCTCAACTTCTATGGATGAGGCAAACTTTAAAGGATTACAGTGTCATTTGTGACAAAGTGCCTCTTTGGTGTGACAATGAAAGTGCCATCAAGATTTCTCTCAACCCGGTGCAACACTTCAAGATGAAGCATATTGAGATTCGGTATCACTTCATCCGGGATCACATTAGGCGAGGGGAGATTGAGCTTAACTATGTTAACACTCATGATAACCTTGCAGATATTTTCACGAAGCCTTTGGATGAAGCAAGATTTCGCGAGTTAAGGCATGAGCTAAATATCATCGATTTGAGCAATGTGGCTTGAACCTGTGCACGCCCCACCATACTCATCTTGTTGTCTTGTTTAGGTGTAGGCATGGACATAGGGGGAGTGTTGTTCTCTCAATGAACTCTCCCTCCACCCTTTATGCATAAATTGATCAACTCTTTCACATTCGCCATTGTTGATGGTACTAGTGCTTCAAAGACGAGTTTTGGTCATGGGCCCAAGGATAATTCTTCGCGGTGCCATACCAATTGACTCAAACATAGGTGGCTCCGGCCACCGCCCTCTCTTCATGAGAGGTTTTGGCTCGATGTTTGGTCCTCGTGTCTCGTTGCTTTCTTTTGGACCTTGTTCGTGGTTAAGTTGCTTCTCTTGTATTCTCTCTTGTGTGTCCGTTTGCTTGAAGTTTGTATTGCAAAGGCCTTTTGTGTTTCTTTTTGACGAAACATGCACTTTCTTGGGTTTGCGGTACTACCGTGGCAAGCCACGGTACTACCACTGGAAGTGGGTGGCTCCTGTGCTTGCACAGCAGCGACCACGGCACGGTACTACCGCTTCCATCGCTGCAGTAACTTTTTACTGCCGCTGGAAGAGCAGTACTACCGCCCAGTGTGCGGTACTACCGCACGGGTGGTACTACCGCGATGATCCGCGGTACTACCGCGCTGTCGAGACCGTGTGGGGGTTAAGCGCGGGCAGGGGGAGTTCCAACTCCCCCATACCCATTCATCTCTTCCCCTCACATCGTCTATCTCTCTCCTGCCCAAGAACGGCGCCGGAGGACCTCGCCGGATCTCTGTCTCTGGCCACTCTCCTCTCATTCCAACCGGTGGGACCGTTCCCCACCTAGCCCTCTTGCCATGGACCCCGGTATCTCCCCTAGACCTTCTCTCTTTGCCTCTTTTCTTTGCTTCTAGGTTTTGGGGGATGCATAAGTAGGGCTTGTGATTTTTTGCTAAATCTTTGCAAGAGGAGATTGTTGAAGAGTGCTAGTGCAGTAGATATGCTATTTGGTGTGATGCAACAACGTAGTTTTGATCAACGGTAGTACCAATTTAACTTTACGGATGTTCTCAGATTCATTCGTGCGAGATGCCGCCCCGTGCGGTACTACCACTCCGCCTGGAGCGGTACTACCGCCAAGCGCGCGGATGTCAAAAATTACTTCCGCTCCAAGCGCGGTACTACCGCACCGCGCGGTACTACCGTGGTCAAAGCGGAAGTAAAAATTTACTTCCGCGTCCTGCTACAGTACTGCCGTTGACTTAAAATTGCTTTGTTTTGTCACACCCAATCTCATTTCTATTTGTTTTGTTATGTTTTGGCCTTGGTCTTTGCAATAATCCTTCTCGTTCTTCTCGTGTGTTTGCATTGTGTGTCATAGGTGGTGGCTCCGGTTCCGGTGCTAGGCGCTCAAATCCCAGCCGTGATACGAGCTCAAAGCGCCTTCGCAACCAAGAAGCTCCTGAGGGGTCCAATGCCCCACAACGCAACGTCAAGACCACAGCCACCAAGATCAAGGAGCCAGTTGTCGGCTTGGATGAAATGCCTCAAGCAGAGTTTCTGATTCGAAGGAAGCTCAACCCCTACATCAAGCCTAGGGAACTCATCAGGGGCAATGACTTGTTTTGGACCAAGCAACAAAATCTCATCTTCCTAGATGTGATCAAGGCCAAGCAGAACATCTACGTACCCGTTCAGTGGATTGACATGGACCATCTGAGGAAGAACCAGGCATATTTTGGTGAGCCCCTGGATTTGGTGGAGCAGTTTGGTATTGAGGAGATCCTCACGTTCCACCTTGACTTTGACCCGGAGATTGTGGCTCAGTTTTTTGCTTCTGTCCACTTCCACACGGATGAGAAGCGGAGCATGACTTGGATGACAAATGGAAAGAGGATGACTGCTGAGTGGAAGGAATTCATGGATCTGTTGCACATTCGTGATGAGGAGCTAGATGTGCCCGTTGGTGTCCGCCCGCATGCCAACCCGGAGTCTGCTTCCAAGAACAAGCTTCAACCCTACCTTGTTGAGAAGACTTTACCCAATGGCAAGAAGTCTTATGTGCTGAACCCGTTTCTTGACATCATGCACCAGATCTTCCGCAACTCTCTTTTTCCTCGCATAGGCGACAAGGACAAGGTGCATTCCTATCTTGTGGACATGATGCTTATTTGTGAGGAAGCGCGTCTTCAACAACCTGGACCACTTGATGTCTCTCATATCATGTGGTGTGAGCTTTGGTTTGCTGTGTTCCATCGTAAGGTTCCCATCTATGGACCCTATTTGCACCTCTTGATTTCGAAGACTTGGGAGAAGCTCTTTCTGGGTGAAGAGTTGCATGCCCCAACTGGATTCGCCATGAGCCCATTAGGCTGCGCCAGAAGAACAAGTGGGCTAACACCACTACCCGGGCTGAGGCAGAGGCTGCTCGCATGGATGTTGATGAGGATGAGATTGAGGAGGAGGAGGCGGAGGACAGTTCTGAGGAGTATGCACCTCCCTCTACGGAGCCATCTTGGGCTTCGAAGCTCAAGGCCAAGGTGAAGACTCTGTTCTGCATGCAGGCCAAGGGGCAGTATCAGACTCATGTTGCTCAGAAGGAGAGTCGCCAACGCGACAAGCAGATCTTGAGGAAGCTTGGCGAGCACCTCTCGAGTGGGTCTGAGAAGAACATCACACCTGAGGCTGCTTGGATGAAGAAGAAGGGCTATCAGTGGGCTGAGTCAGATGGGGAGTCCGATGAGGAGTCCATTCCTACTACTTCAGAGGAGGAGGTTGATGGGTGATCACTTCAGTGGGAGCTACCACCTGTGTCTTAGGTGTCCTCTCTGCCTTTTTGGTGTCTCGATGCCAAAGGGGGAGAGAGTGTAGGATTTGCGAGTATTTGTCTTCTTGCTTTCGTTTCGTTGAACCTTCGTTGCTTTGGTTTGTGTTATTTGCGTGTGAGACCAGGAGACTTATTCTATCATATGGTATGAGACATATGCCTTCACTCCTTTTCTTTTCTTGTCAAGTATGTCTAGTAGCTTGTGAGTTTATTTTGTCCTGTGCCTTTATCCTCATTCTCACTTGCTATACCTTGCTTCCTTGCTTAGTGTCACTTATCTTGTTGCAAGGATTGCCTTGTCTATAAAATATAGGGGGAGTGTTGATCCTAGTGTGTGTGTTTTGCAGTCCAAAGCATATCTATACAATGCACGCATCTAGGGGGAGCCTGTCTATATTTTATAGATTTTGGGTTTGCTTATGCTCATTATATATCTCTATGTGCAAATCCCGTATTGTCATCAATCCACCAAAAAGGGGGAGATTGTAAGGGCATATTTCTCCCTAAGTGGTTTTGGTGATTGATGACAATGCATTTGCGGACTAATCGTGTGCATTGAGCATTTCAGATATCTCATGTCTAGGCACAAGACGATTCGGTGCCCCTCGGAGCCTATCGAAGACGGCTGTTCTCTACGTTTCTTTTCGGTGGATTTGAGTCGTAGGAAAGCCGTACTATTAAGAGGGGGTCCGCTTCGGAAAGGTTAGGGTGGAATCAACACGTACACATATGTTCCTTTGCACCACCTTTCCTTCGCTTCGATGGAGCATCGTCCTTTTATCCTTGTCCCTACGATATGAAGGCTGCCAAATGCTAAAGCCTCTATGGCGTGCAGTAGTACTGCTCAACAGAGCGGTAGTACCGCAGGTGTGTGCGGTAGTACCGCTCCTGGTGAGCGGTAGTACCGCTGCCTCCAGCATTGTAGCTGAAGCATGAGGAAGTAGGCGCGGATGTAATTTTTTACTTCCGCCCCTACACGGTAGTACCGCTCCTGGTGAGTGGTAGTACCATGCCGGATTTTTGCACAGCTCCAACCCAGCGGAAGTAGCTATGAAAGCAATTTATTTCTTCCATGCATTTCCAGTGCCAGTTGAGCCCTGCCCTACGGTAGTACCGTAGGGGCGCACGGTAGTACCGCTCCGGCGGTTCTACCGCTCGTTGCCCTGTGCAACAGGCCCTCACTTGGTCACTACCGCGCTAGCGGTAGTACCGCACCGGGGAGCAGTAGTACCGCGGCTGTGTGCAGTAGTACCGCGCTGCGCGGGCTGAGTGAGGGGATAACGGTTGGATCTTTTCCCCCACTATATAAAGGGGGTCTTCTTCCCTAAGAAGACCACCTCTTCTCTCCCCAAGCTCCATTGTTGCTCAAACATCCATTTTCGCCCGATCTCTCTACCTAGCCAATCAAACTTGTTGATTTCCAAGGGATTGGTTGAGAAGGCCCCGATCTGCACTTCCACCAAGAGAAATTTGATTCCCCCCACTAATCCCTTGTGGATCTTGTTACTCTTGGGTGTTTGAGCACCCTAGACGGTTGAGGTCACCTCGGAGCGATATTCCATTGTGGTGAAGCTTCGTGGTGTCGTTGGGAGCCTCCAATTAAGTTGTGGAGATAGCCCCAACCTTGTTTGTAAAGGTTCGGTCGCCGCCTTCTAGGGCACCAATAGTGGAATCACGACATCTCGCATTGTGTGAGGGCGTGAGGAGAATACGGTGGCCCTAGTGGCTTCTTGGGGAGCATTGTTCCTCCACACCGCTCCAACAGAGACGTACTTCCTCTCAAAGGGAAGGAAATTCGGTAACACATTCTCGTCTCCACCGGTTCCACTTTTGATTATCTCTTACCTTTACTTATGCAAGCCTTTAGTGTGTTGTATTCCTTGCTTGCTTGTGTGCTTATTGTTGTTGCATCATATAGGTTGCTCACCTAGTTGCACATCTAGACAAGCTATTTTGATGCTAAGTTTAATTTGGTCAAGAAAAGCTAAAAATTGTTAGTTGCCTATTCACCCCCCCTCTAGTCAACCATATCGATCCTTTCAGAAGGTTTAAGCATGTTTTTAAGGGTATGGGGCTATGAACCTCCTTTATGTACGGTCAAGTATTAACAGTGCTTCTTATGATAATAGTACTGAACTAGTTAATATTTGCATCATCAGATGGCTTCACTGTATTCAGAACAATGGTTATACTGTTTCTGGGACACCTAAGAATAGGTTTTGTAGCAGTGGATCTGAACCAAACACAAATGTGTTGTATAGTTGGTGTCTACCTCATTGTGGAAAGCCTTCTTCGGTACCAGTCTTTGAGAGAAAGAACTAATGAAGAATAAGGTTTAGCATATTGCTTCCTTATTGGATGTGTTACTTGTTCCATTTGGAAATATTAAGTAAAGTTTCAGTACTGAACTATTAATCCAGACCCTGGTGCCTAGTCTGTTGATGGTGTTGTATCTCTGCAAAGCCTCAAGTTATCAGTTGTTGTGTGGGGCATTTAAGAAGATGCCTGGTCAAGCTCTAGTTTTTTTTGTTTGCCATATTGGGCTAAAAGCCTAAAATTGGAATTCTTTACTCACCAAAAATCCAACAAAAATCAGGTATGAGATATGGTTTGTTGCCAATGAGGCAGCTACAAAAGTTTCAGTCAGGTCTTGCACAAATTCTATGCAGGTCTCAGTTTCAGAGTTGTAGTTTAACGAATTTGTATAATGAATTGATGAATTTTTTCATATAAATCAATTCTGAATTTCATGCAGAGATAAGTTTTTGTTGATGGTTCAACTTGTTTTGAGAGTTTGATAGCAATTTCAACTACTTTAAAATAATTCAGAGGAAAGTTAGGAAGTTTCAAACCATAAGATGTTTCAAAAATAGTTTACTTAAGGAAAAGGCACACTGGAAGACATTTGTAAATGTTAGGAAACAAGGGCAATTATTAGAAAATGATAAATTCGTGTAGTAAATCAAAAGAAGCAGCATGTTGCCCTGTTGCTACTGTCAGTTAAGAACAGTGTTGTCAAGTACTGCTTCCTGGTGAATGGAAGCTAAAAAAATGAACAGCTAACATCAGCCTGTAAAAATAATTCATTTGCTCATCAGGTTCTGCTACCACTCCGCCTAAGGCATGTTAGTGATAAGGTGTAGGCGCGCATCGTTATTTCAAACTGGTTTTCTTCGAGTTTTCTTCTTCTTTTTTCTTCTCCATTTTTTTCATTCTTTTTTTGCACTTTGTTTCTTTGTTTTTTTCATTTCTTTTTTTCTTTGTTTATTTTCTTTGTTCTTTTGGTTATTATTCTATATTTTTTGTTTTTGTTTTTGTTTTCACTCTACATTTTCGTAACAAGTGGTCAACATTTTTTGTATACACGTTCAACATGGTCTGAATGCTTATTCAACATTTACAAAAAAATTGTTCAACATTTTAATAGTTATTCAACATTTTTCAAATACTTGTTCAACACATTTAATACTTATTCAATATTTTTAAATACTTGTTCAACATTTTTCATATACTCATTTAACATTTTCTAATACCTATTCAACATTTTTTCAAATGTGTTTTGAAGAGTTTTTTTTAAATATACATACATATATATATATATATAAATATAAATATATATAATATTTGAAAGTATAAAGAAAAGTACAAAAAAAAGTAAAAAGTAACAACAGAAAACAGAAAGAAAAAAGAGTTGTGGCCCCCGCGGCTGGGCCGGCCCATCTGGGGCGCCCAGAAGCGAGTGCATCCCCTGGTGCTCGCTGAACGCGAGAAATAGGGGCGCCTGGAACGAGCGTTCGCTGGAGAGTTTTCTATTCAACGCTTCAGGCACCCTTATAGTGAAATCACTAGTTAAGGAGTACTCCTTGCAAAGATCACTCCCACCTTCTCAAGTTGCGACAAGTGGCGCGCTGCATGTGCGCCACTTGTCGCAACCTGGGAGTTTTCCCATTTTTCTAGATTTGTTTATTCAAAACGTTTTATCTCTTAAACCGTGCATCCCAATCTCGAACCGTTTTCACCGTTGGATTCCTCGCGTCGAGATCTTCAAAACTGGATCCCATGTTGATAGGTTTTGACGAACTTTTTTCACGAAAAAAACCGGACTAAAAAACCGAACCGGGAGCACGGGTTTTTTCCCTTTCCAAAAGAGGCACGCCCATGCCTCTCGCGGAAGCAAAACCGTGCATCTCGCGGAAGGAAAAAAAAAGAGAAAACGCATTTTTTTCGTTTTCGAGGAGGCATGGCCGTGCCTCTCGCGAAAGCAAAACCGTGCCTCTCGCGGAAGCAAAACCGTGCTTCTCGTGAAAAAAAACAGAAAACGCATTTTTTCCCGTTTCCGAGAGGATGGGCCGTGCCTCTCGTGAAAGCACAACCGTGCCTCTCACGGAAGTAAAACCGTGCCTCTCGCGGAAGGAAAAAAAACGTGTTTTTTTCGTTTCCGAAAGGCACGGCCGTGACTGTCACGAAAGCACAACCGTGCCTCTCTCGGAAGCAAAACCATGCCTCTCGCGGAAGAAAAACGAACAGAAAACACGTTTTTTTTCGTTTCCGAGAGGCACAACCGTGAATCTCGCGAAAGCAAAACCGTGCCTCTCGCGGAAGCAAAACCGTGACTCTCGCGAAAGGAAAAAAAAAAGAAAACGCGTTTTTTCGAGCAAAACTTTTTTTTCGAAATTTTTTTTTGGTCCAAAAGTTCAGGAAGACCGGTGGAAAACCGAAACATCGAATTTTTTTAAAAAACCGTTTAAAAAGTAGAAAATGCGTGCGAAAAAATAAAAAAAAATCCGGAGGGAGCGTCCAGAGTGCGACATGTGGCGGAGCGGCTGGGAGCGCGCCAAGTGGCGCTGATCGTTGCGAGGCTCTCGAAGGAGCGCTCGTTAACTAGTTGCTCTCCCCTTATAGGATATTTTACTAATGGGCGCCTGAAATGCACGCTCCCTCCTGCGAGCTGGGCGGGCCTCTCAATTTTTCTTTCGGCTTCCCGAAAAACAAAAACAATGCGAGTGTTTTAGTTGCACACTACGGTAACCACCAGGCCACCGCAACTAGAGGTGCCTATTTCTATCTTCATTACCTCATATCTTCTATTTCGTTTGCTGATTTTTTTTGTTTTTGTTTTTGTTTTCCTTGTTCTTTCGTTTTTCTTTTTACTTTTCCTGTTTCTTGTTTTCCTTTTTTCTGTTTTATTTTCCTGTTTTTTCGTGTTTCTTTTTCCTGTTTTCGTTTTTCTTTTTTCTGTTTTTCTTTTTTTGTTTTCTTTTTTCTTTTTCCTGTTTTTGTTTTTTTCCTGTTTTCTTTTTTCGATTTTATTTTCTCTTCTTCCTGGTTTGATGAACTTTTCTTTCAAAAAACAATCATAATTGATGAACTTTTTTAAATTCGATGATTTTTTTTCAAACCGGTGAACTTTTATTTCAATTCGTGAACCATTTTCAATATTGATTTAATTTTTTCAAATACGATGAATTTTTTTCCAATTTTTGAAGTTTTTTCAATATTGATGGACTTTTTTTAAAATTCGGATGAACCTTTTCCAAATTTGATGAAATTTTTCTCGAAATTGATGAACTGATTTTCCAAATTGATGAACTCTTTTCCCATATTTGTGAATTTGTTTTCAAAATTTATGAATTTTTTTTCACATTTGTGAACTTTTTCTCGAGATGATGAACTTTTTT
Source organism: Thinopyrum elongatum (assembly GCA_011799875.1). Taxonomy (NCBI): domain Eukaryota; kingdom Viridiplantae; phylum Streptophyta; class Magnoliopsida; order Poales; family Poaceae; genus Thinopyrum; species Thinopyrum elongatum. The sequence goes on from CM022298.1 coordinate 148,858,927, forward strand.
TTAAATTCAATGATTTTTTTTTAAATTCCACGAACTCTTTTGAATTTCTATGAACCTTTTTTTTTCAAATTTGTACCTATTTTCAGTAAAAAAAATAGAATTCTTTTTTAATTCATACTTTCTTTTTAAAATAGTTATACTGGATATATATATGATATATGTTAACTATAGAAAGTGTTAAATAGAGCTTTTTCCTTATTATTGTCAATGGAATGAGCTCTACCTGGTGTTTATGAGTGACTACTCTAGGTACCCGCGTTCGGAGTTCCACTCTTGGTATTCACGAATGGCTACAGGAATAAGCCTTTAATTTTTGTATCTCCTATGTTTGGGACGAAATTGTTAACGATGTTTCAATGGGCCACGACCTGCTGGTCGCGATTGGGGCCACTTTTTCAACGGCGCCTACAACGTCGAGTTCACCGAAATCACTAGTTGAGGAGCGCTCCCCGCAACGATTAGTCGGGGAGCGCTCCGCGCGCGACAAGTGTCACGCGCGGGGCGCTCCGCGCGCGACACTTGTCACGCTGACGGGCACTCCCGTGATTTCCGGTTTCCGGTTTTTCTTTCTGGTTTTTTCCTTTTTTCACTTTAGTCCTTGTACTTTTAGTGTTTTGTAATACACTTTTGATCTGTTTTGAGATCTGTTTCTCTCTGGTGTGGTCGAACCGTCGCCGCGGACTGTTATTTCGTTGCCGTCGTCGCCGCCCGTCGCGCCCGCCAGTCTTGTCGCGTGGTTACGGCGGCCCCCGTCGCGGTTATCGCCTGCTTACGGCGGTCCTTGTTTACCGTGGACGGCGCTTCCCCATTCGCACGATCGTCGTTTCCTAGCGGTTGCATTCGTGGGTTCCTTGTTTCCTTTTTGTTTCTCTTTTTGTTCCCATTATATTTCCGGGATATGGAGATTTATGGGGTAGTTAAGGGTGGGGGCTTCCAATACTATCAGATGTCAAGTTTCAACTCGGTTTGTGGAATTAGTTCTTGATAATCATTGTGTTCTTTGCAGGTATGGCTTGTCCTTTTTGCCATATGCCGGGTGGCCCGTGTTCGTCTGTTGATTCTTCTGCAGATTTGTTCACTGTGGTTCTGGATCGGCGTTGTTCGACTCGTGTTGTAAGAATAATATTTTATATTTGATCAATTTTTGGTACACATACTTATTTCTTTTGGTTCTGCTGTTGCTGTTTTGAATGGAAATTATTCTTGGTCTTGTTTTTTTGATTATGATCATTCGTTTTGCAGTATGTTCCATGCAGTGTTAGAGCTCATCTTGCTCGTTACATCGAGGAGTGTAAGGCTTTAGCCATAAGGAGGGGTGACAGACATACTGATCTTGCTCTTCACTCTAGTGAGGGTTATTTGTATGCTGTTCTGTTTAGTCATGGTCGGGGGAGGAGCAAATTCCATGGTCCTTTCTAGGAAGATTTGGTCATTGATTATGTTCTTCGTCATCGTGATAGAATGACCGTTAGGTTTGAACGCTATGGAACGTTGATTGGTGTTGACTTTTATCGGGGTGGAGATATATTGTCTCCTTTACCTTCTGTTGGTAAGGTTTATTTTTAAGGAAGTGTTTAACTTGTTTTATTTTACATGATTTTTCTGTTCCCTTGAACCTGTGTAATTATATTTTGTAGCTCTTGATGGTTTGAGTGACTCCGAGAAGGAACTTGTTGGGAGTTGTTATTACACCCGTGGTGTTTTCTCAATTATCAGCAGATGTATTTCATGACGTGTCAACTCTTTGATGACGAGTACATACCCTGTTGTCCTTTTGTTCATAGGATTAATTCCATGAATTTTAATGGTCATCATATGGTCAGATTTATTTTCCACTGTTTTTCTTTGTTTTTTTATTTATTTATTAGTATTTCTTCTATTTATAGTTTTTAATTTTTGTTCTATTTCTAATAGCTTGATGTTTTTGTCAGGTTATTCCTGGTATTGTTGTGAGGAGTTTGAAGGAGTTCGTGTGATTTTCTAGGACTGGAGTTTTAACTCTTGAAGTTACTTTGGAAACTCGTGATGATGATGATCTATATGTGAGCACTCCTTGCTCCTACTTCATTGGCTTGGGTAATAGAATGGTGTTCAAAGAGGAAGGGTTCAGTGATTTTCTCCAGGCATCTTCTATTGAAGTAAACAGCTTGGTGCTCATAACTTTCAAAGAGCGTGATGGGAGGCTTGTTGTTATCTTCAATCTTCTGCCGCAGTGATGTTAGTTATAGGCTTTGAACATAGTGGATTTTGTTTAAAAATCTATGCTACAGTGTAATGTTATTTAGATATATGAAACGATATGAACCTAACTGTTCATTGCTGTTCTTCGTTTGTAGAAGAGGCATGGCTGTGCATCTCTTTTTTTGATGTTTTTTGGACGGATGTTAGTAAATTGGAGGCATAGTTATACATAGATTAGAGGCACGTGTGTGCCTGTGTGCCTTTGTTTTTTCTATGTTTCCTCTGACATGGGTTGTAGAGACAGGAACGTCTGTGCAGAAGCAAAGAGGCACGGGCGATCACGCGTGAATAGCTTGTAGAGTCACGGTGCGTGTTACGCGAGGCACGGGTGTGTGGGCACCATAGTCACGTGAGTGAATCCTCTACAGGCAGGAGGCACAGGTATAGGTTGTTGCCATCCAGCAGCATACGGCTGTATTGAGAGGAACGTGTGTGGAGCACCAAAGTTGCATGGGCGATCATGCGTGCGGAGCACGTAGAGTCACTGTCGGTTTCATGTCAGGCACGTGGATTGAGTAAACGGAGGCACGGAAGTGAGGTCCGTACAGGTACAGAGGTGAAGTCACTACAGGCACGATTGTGTGGCTTCTGGAGGCACGGGTATCAACCTCTTGATGTACAGAAGGTGTGAAGTTCCTAGAGGCACGGGAGTTTGGTAGGAGAGGCATCTGTAACACCCTGGTTTTCGCTCCTATTTTTTTTTCCTTCGCGGGATTTGACTCCCGTCTTTTTTCTCGGTGTTATCGGATTTTCTTTAGCTCTTGGGTATATGAAGATGGTCATTTAGCTTTGCCTTCCGTATCCAACCCGAGATTCTCTCCAGTCCAACCTTGCCACCCAAGATATATTCTCAGGGTTTTGCCACCGAAACCCTACCTTCTGAGTTGCTGGAAGAGAAACCCTAATTTCTTCTGTTACAAAGGAACCCCAATTTCCATTGATCTGCTGACTCCCAAACTTTTCCCAGTGGTCACCATATCTTTGTAAACCCTGGATATGCAAAAATATTGCCAAGTCATTTGCAATATTTTTCATTTATAATTAATTCCTTTTTCTGCCAGTTAAAGGAATTAAATCCAGGAAAATATCTATCCATCTCCAAAGTTCATGAAAACTTGTGGAGATATTCTTTGTGATCATATTGAGCTCTCACAAAAATATTGGCCATAATTAAATAGGGGAAATTGCATTTTCCTATTTAAAGCCAATATTGCAGTTTGGGTAGTTTCTAAAGGAACTACCATTTTGGTAGCCAGGAAGAATCCCAAATAAATTGTGGAGCTTCTCCTATCCATATCTTCACCATTTCCATCAAAATCCATAGTTCCATAGTTCAAAGTTTGAGCACAGCATCCATTTGCAAATTCTGTCCAGATTTCCAATTTGCAAAGGAAGTGCTTGAACCCTTGATCTATTTGAGCTGAAATTTTGCATGGTGATTGAAATTGACAAATCACTCATGTAAACCAAAAATCAGCTCAATCCACCTAACCATTATTCCCCAACAATTTTCTCAAGTTTCTGTCCATTTGAAAGCTCTGTGAAGGAAGTACCACCTTGGTATATCCAAATGATCTGAAACTTTTCCAGTATCTTCATACTTCCAAATAATCACTCTCCACCAAAATTCAGCTCATTCCATCTAGCCATTTGATCCCAGCTTCAAAATCCATTTTGTGGACCAAAATTTGCATTACAAAGGAAGTATATGCAAAATAGGTCCAAATGACTTCAAATTACACCAGTACCTAGTCCTTCCTACCACATTTCATTGTGACAAGGATTCAGCTCCCCACTCTCATTAATTTATCCACAAGAGTCCACCCAAGGTGCTGTCCAGAAGTTGTTCTGGATCCGTCGACCTCTCCAGACCCCTCCTGGTCCATATAGTGATCTATCTTGCCTATTTGAGCAGTGATACACCTGTTGGACAAGGTGTGATGGCCAATCGGGCACCAGTGCGCGTTTTGGCATGGTGACCACGCTGCGGCCGCGCAAAAACGACGCTCTGCACTCGGCCTGCTCCGTGCGGTCACTTCAGGCCGGCCGTGGCTTGTCCTGGCGTGTCCAACGGCTCCGCGGCATCCACGTAGACGCTCTGGACCCTTCTACCTCTCCTCTTTCTTCCTCCCCACGCCGAGACGAGCTCCGCCACTGTTCTGCCCGTGACCACCGTCGTCGTCTTCCTCTGTCCTCTTCGTCTCTGAGCTCTCCCGAAGCTCCTACGAGCTCCTCCGCTCTTCCGGGCACCTTGCCGAATCGCTACCGTCCAGCCACGTCCTCCCCGAGCGCCAGGACGGCGATAAGCATGCCACGGCGACCATGCCTATCCACTTCCGCCGTCCGGCTATATATAGCCGAGGCCGAGCCTTCCCCGGCATCGCCGAGCCTCTCAATCTCCTCACCACCCTCCTAGAAGCCTCCCTGGCCCCTCACTACCTCGCCTGAGCTCCCCTAGCAACCATATTGCTGCCATGGCCGCCGCCTCCCCTCGGCTAGAATTCGAGTCTTCCGAGTTCTCCCTCGCCGCCCTACCACCTCAGGAGACCCCTGTCATCACCTCCTAGCTCTCCCAGCCACCCCTCTCCTCTTCCCGTGCGGTGCACCATGCTCGTCAGAGAGGCCCGACGCAGTCGTCCGCCGCAGCCAAGACCCTGCTGAACCGCGAGCTTCCCCGCGTGCGTGGAGCCTTCGGATGGATGCGCGGCGCCGCCCCGATCATTCCGGTGGCCGGGGCACCACGAGGGTTGGCCGGAGTCGCCGGCGCGAGGCCCGGCCAGGCTCTCTGTGTCCCTCCCCATCAGGAGGTTGAAGGCGACGAGGAGCGAGGGAGGGAGTCAACGTGGGGCCTGCGCGTAACTGATTCGGTGGCCGGGCCCAGTCAGTTAAGTGGAGGCAGCAGTGGGTGGGCCGGCCCAGCAACAGCATCCGCTGTGCGGCCCGGCTGGCGCTCGAACTCTCGCCGCTTTCGGCCCAAGCCGGCATAGCTGCACAGTAGCCTCTCTCCATTTCCACAGAAAAAATAGTCAGGGACCCAAATTAAATAGTTTATTTACAGAAAGGTCCTTCCATAGTCAACCCCTCATATCTTTTCCCCGTAACTCCGATCCAGGTGAATCCAACGCCCAAGTCTTCAGTTCGTCGAGCTCGTTCCGATGGTATCATTTTCATAATGTTTTCACACTGTGAAAATGACCATTTTGCCCTTGCCTCTAAACAGCCCCCTCCAGGAGAGAAACTTTTCCGGCGATCCTTTCCGCGGACTCTCCACACTTCTTCCCGGAGTATTCTTCGACCCCCAGGCAAGCCGACCATCTAATATATGCCCTAAAGCATTACTCTGTGTTATGCTTGCGTGTTAAATTAATGATCATGCCTGTGATAGAAATAATTAAACTTCTGCTAGGTTGCACTTACTGTTTATATTACTTGTCAATGCTCATTGTATTATCACACTAGTGACTCATATATGACAGTTGGGAGATAGGTTGTTATGTTTTCATCATGCATAGCTACTGCCATCTCCAGTTAGTGTGATAAACAACTATGCTTGCTAAGTACCTGCTAAAGCTAAACCTAGTCGGTTGATCCAGAGTCACCTGTCCGGACTTATCCGTGCAACCACATTTGCCGGTATGGGACGGCCTTGACTTGGTCTGATCGCGTGCTCTTTTATCGGTACCACCAACTAGGGAAGGTTATACGCGCGCGCTGCCCTGGCCCGGTAGGCGGCGATAACCTTGTGAGCCCAGTTGAGATATTTGCCGGCGTCCCTGTTTGGGACAGTTTAGTTGGCCACGACAGTGGCAGGTGTCACGAAGTGACACAGGTGCCACCCAGGACATGACCCTAGGAGGGTATGATTGTCGGTGGTACGGTGGAGGAGTCACGGGTTAGGAAGGTTTCTTTGGAGCAACACTGGTCCACCCGAATGGGATCACGAGGTCAGGTGCTCCATGGTGTGGGTAAAGTGCGCAACCTCTGTAGAGTGTAAAATCTATTCGAATAGCCACATCCACGGTATTGGACAGTCTGTCCAGACCTCACTAGGTGGTCAACTGTAACAATGATAATAATGATGGAAGAACTCGTCTTATGATCGAAAGTACTCAGCGACTCATGAGTATTTTGAGGGTTGTGGGACAACCCCTAAGAGAGTAAGTTTATCAGACTTACAGCGGAGATGCATAGACATCGGATGATGTCAGGGATATGATATGTTGGCCATGGAATGGCTATGAAATTGATGGTCGGATGACCGAAAGACTTGGATTGGATTTGGTTCAACATCGGATTGGATCATGAGAATGTTCGGAGTATGGATTATTTACTTGATATACTTTACTTTACCGTATCTTATTTTAGTAGTTATCCTGCTAGAGAAACCTGTTATGTCATGATCATTAATATTGCTAGATAGGTATGCCATGCCATGATAATCAATGTTGCTCTAATAACATATGCATGCTTGAATGCCATGGATTGCTTTGCTTGGTGTATATGTTAGTTTGGTTTGCTTGCGAGTACATTCAAAAGTACTCAGCGGCCTTCAATGTGGCCAGGTTCACATAAGGATCCGTCGACCGTCGACGAGGAGCCGGAGTGTTCGCGGGCTAGGAGAGTAACCCAGTCAGATCCCTGTGGATTGGAGCCGCACTAGGACCCTGCTACTTTAGATAGATCTTTTCCGCTGCCATCACCCTTGTAAAATATCATGTAAGACTTATATATCCATTAATTGAAATGCCTGTGTTCTTGATACTTGTTGTAAACGCGCATGCTAGAGTGATTTCCTGGGCTGGTATGCGTGGCGACCGTCTGGCTACAGTGGTAATCAGGCGGGGCGCCACAATGGATGGTATCAGAGCAGCCAAGCTGACTATAGGTTACCCTAGCCAGACTTCACTGTCTTGTGCTCAGTAGAAAGCCCAGATGGATTTCAGCCATCTTTACCAAGCTGGCACGGCTACTATTGATCATAAGGCAACCCCATAGGCTTTTGGCTCCATCAGAACCCAACTCTCGTGGCCTTTGCCTTCGGTGTGAAATGCTCGCACCCGACAATGACCCGTGAGCCCTAAACCCCTAGGTAAACTAGATCTCCCTACCCTGCTTGCTAGCCATGGCATTTCTCTTCTTAACTCTAGTTTCCTTTGGGAAACACCTATAAATTCCATATTTTCTATAACAACCCTAGGATCATTGACTAAGCCATTTTGGCTATGGTCGTGTGTCGAGTGTGATGTTCCCTAAGGAAGTAGCAGGAGCTTGGCACCAGTGCTACCAGGAGCATTGTGTGGTTTCGCTTATAAATACTTAGAGGTGCATCGAGTGCGCTATATTAGTTATACTAGTGGATCTTCGGCCACATGTGTAAGGTCCGCAAAATTTGAGATTTATTTGCTTTTTGGTTTTCGCGGTTCTTTGTTTCTTTTGTCGGTTTTGTTTCTTTGCTTCGACTGGATCCATCCACAAATGCTGCCAAGAAGACCAGCATACAACTGGGATAATACCCAATAATCTCAATTCAGCAAGAGTCAAGCCAAGCCAACTACCTGGTATTCAGAATAGCAACACTGGATCTGTCAAGGACGAAGGATGGGTCAGAAGCAGAATTTATGTGCAACAGACAAGGCCAGAATATACCCGAGAGAGTTTGCCTCAGAACGGATCATGCCTAAGGAGTAGTCAGATGAGTTACCAAGAATGAATATCAGCAAGGACAAATTATTCCATCCGCAACACAAGGTGTATTTCAGTCAGTGAGGTGAACTGGGTCTTTTCTTAGTGGACCCAAGAATCATTTATTACCCACCGAAGACATATTTCAAGAATGTGAATGTGCCAAGAGCAGCAACAAAACTCCGGTACGTTGGTAGAAATTTCAAAGCATAATTTGGAATTTACCGACGCATATACAATTTTCTGGGCACTGTGAACAAGGTTTGCAAGGAGTATGGATGCGTTCACGGTTGCCCAGAAGCAATGAGAACTTCACATGCTTGGAAGCTCAGCTGAACCGAATGGAATTATCCATCAACTGCTTATTATCAGTAACACTTGGTTGGAATACAAAGCGTATCCCGAATTAATTATCAACATGAGGCATGCATCAGTTCTGCAACCTTTACAGTAGCAAGGATCAGACCAGCAGAAGGACAAGCGATGTGCGTAACCAGCGGAATGTCTGCAGTCATGGTATGGCCTATACCAAGTTGGCTCCGCTATGGATAAAATTCTGGATATTTCGAAAGGAAGCCAGAATCGGCCATAGATCCGACTACATACACAGTGAAAGGCTTCTGGCATAAGAAACCCAACCTTTCATCACAAGCTACCAGACTGCCAATCTTCCTCGATACGCTACTTGGTGAGGAAAAATCTTCTGGGGTACGGCACTCTCATCTCCTACAGCGTGCTACCACGGAGAACTTCCAACATAAGACACTTGACCTTCCTTAGCAAGACACATGAGGGAAAACTTCTGAGGTACGACACCCAGCCTTCTGCAACACGCTACCCCGGCAGAAGCTTCAAGCATAAGGAGTTCAACCTTCTTCAACACACCATTGTGCCCACAACAAGCTTGTCAGAAGCACGAACTAGACTGGACCCACATCTGCCTCAGAACTCAATGGTTATGAAAGGATTTATTCTACACCTGCATATGTTGTGAGCATGCAGTCCAGTGGACCAGTTCATGCGAGCCACTCGTACACGGGAATGACTATGTTCAGAGAAACATTGGCCCCATAGTTCAAAAAAGAATATGAGCACAGTAATCCCTACGAGATATGCAAGAGCAAGTTGTGAGAACAAGCCCGACAAGCCGGAAAAACAATCAAAGAGCCGTGTTGGCAGGTCATGACAGGTCCCTAAGAAGGAACCCTCAAGAATAAAGAAGTTCCGGACAAACAACCTCCGCGACGGTTAACAGGATACAGCTTCACAGACAGAGTGGTATTACCAATCCTCGTCAGACTCTTGCATATACGGCCACAACAATGCAGCCAGCATGTCATACTCCTCATTAATATGGGCCATCAACCAAGATAAGAGGCTATACTCCGAAAGATACTGTAAGTGCATCTAGTGCCCCTTAGTGATTTTGGTGTATTGAAGACTTATAGGTTAAGAGACTAATGTGTTTATGAGTGTACACAGGTCTATAAGTCTATGAGGCATTTGTTATTTTCGAAGAAAGTCGACCCCTAAAAATGAATGTCTTCAGTTGAAGACTTTGGTTTTCTTGAAGACTTTGAAAGTGAGGAAATTGGTGTGACCTTGAAGACTTGATATTGATGCAAGGATTATGAAGCGTGAAGACTTTTGTTTTCATAGTTTTGTTTTTTTCCTTTCTTGAGTCATAGGAAACACCGTACTGTTAAAGGGGGTCGAGGTAAAACTAAGGAAAAGTTTCCAAGTGATGCTCATCTCAAATCCTACACCTACCCAATCCTTTCGATTGAAGCCATTGGAAATCTCATACAGTTCAGTCAAGTTCTTTAGTGACACAGACGAAGATCTTCTGTTCTCTGAGGAATTTGTTCTGACTGAGGAGTTAGGAATTCGCCAGTGCGGATTGCCTACAAGTGAGGAACATGATAGCCCTGAGGAATTTGAGAGCTCAAATTTCCGACCGTTGCTATACTATGCGCCAGCTGTTCAAAATATCCTATCCACCTAATGGTCATATCATTGAAGGGCATTTATGTCTTATCATGTCGGGCTGCTCCCCGGCTATAAATAGCCGCCCCCTACAACCACTAGCTGGTTGGCTGCTCCAAGAGAAACTGACACTTGTCATTTAGAGCATCCCATCCTCCGAGGACTTTGAGAGAAAATCATCAAGTGGGGAAAAACCCAAACCCAACACCTAAAACCCAAAGTGATTGAGCATCACTAAAGAGATTGTTCCTGTGTGGAACCGACGCTTGTTACCTTTGAGGACTGTGCATCCTCTAGACGGTTAGGCGTCATGGTCTAGAGCATCCAAGAGGAATTGTGGATCGCCGAGTGACCAAGTCTGTGAAGGTTTGGAAGTCACCTGTGAAGACTTACCACGAGTGATTGGGCGAGGTCTTTGTGATCTTAGCTCAATGAGAATACGGTGAGGACTGTGTGTCCGGGACTGTGTGTCCTCAGGTTTAAATACCTAGCTGCTCCAACCAGACATACAACTATCACAGCAGTTGGAACTGGTCTACCAAATCACTGTCTTCACCAAGCTACTAGTTCTATTTCCTCAACCCTTTCATTTCCTCGCATACTTGCTGTGTACTTGATCGTTACTGTTTGAAGACTTTGACTGAAGACTTTCTCAATTTCCTCATCCCTATTTCTTCAGTCACTTTGTCTTCAGCCTACTTATCCTGTTTACACGTTACCTGTGCTCTGTTTTGTTTCATTTCATCATGATGACTATGCTACTGCTATGTTATCCATGTACCTGAGTACTTATTCCGCTGCTTGTAGTTCGTTGCTTAGGAAATTCCTCAAGTAGTATTTCCTCAGCGACGAATTCATAAAAATCGCCTATTCACCCCCCCTCTAGTCGATATAACGCACTTTCAATTGGTATCAGAGCAAGGTACTCCCTTGTTCTGTGTGATTTTGGTTTAACCACCTGGAGTTTTAGTTATGTCGACTGCAGGCATGATCAAGGTCTCGGCTGGGTGTCCTACCTTTGATGGGACGGACTACCCCTACTGGAAGAATAAGATGCGCATGCATCTTGAGGCAATTGACAACGATCACTGGTACGTTGTGGAAAATGGCGTTCCCCCTGTCTCCTTCCGTGAATGCTGCTGATGTGAAGAGATTCAAGCAACTCGACTCTCAAGCAAAGAATATCATATGTGGCCATCTGAGCAAAGGATAGTATGGCAGAGTGAGTGCTTTGGAGACTACAAAGCTTATCTGGGACAGGCTGTCCAAGGTCAACGAAGGAATCTCAACTCAACGTGATTCTCGAGTTAACGTTCTTCGCAATCTCTTCAACCGCTTCAAAAGACTCGACAATGAGAATGTCCAGCAAACCTTTGATCGCCTCACTGACATTTCAAACAACTTCAAGCACTGGGTGCCACTGACATCACCGACCATGAGGTGGTGAAGAAATTGTTGAGGTCACTCGATTCCTCATTCGATACACTGGCACTGATGATTCAAGAACATGGAGACTACAAGTCACTAGATCCTGCTGATATCCTTGAGAGGCTGAACACTCATGAATTCCAACAACCTGAAAAGAGAGATCTCTACGGGCCAAGCTATGGAAGATCACGCGCACTGAAGGCCAAGGCAGTTTCCTCATCTGAAGGAGAAGATTCTGATAGCAGCCTTGGTGACCCTGAAGAACTAAGCCAGGAGCTAGCAATGCTCGTGAAGAAATTCCAGAAGTTCTCAAGGCGTGGTCGCTTTGTAAAATCTTCAAAAGGTGATGACACAAGATCTGATTCTTCATCCCGTGGTTACAAGAAGAGGACTTGCCACAAATGCAAGAAACCTGGTCACTACATAACTGATTGTCCTCAGTGGGCAAAGGAATCAAAGAAGAAGAAATACAAGGATGATAGTTCAGATGACTCTAAGAAGAAGAAGAAATCTTCAAAGTCATCATCATCAAAATCTTCAAAGTCTTCATCTCACAAGAATAGCAGTTACAAGAAGGCTCGGGCATTCATTGGCAAGGAAATGGACTATGAAGCTGAATCTGAGGAACATGAGGAAGAGGAGGCATCTGAGGAGTCAGACTCTGGTGTGGCGAGCCTAGCCCTCGCTACTGCTTACGTCAGCAAGTCCATCTTCAACACTGAGGAAAATGGCTTCCCCAACACTGCTGATGTCGGCAACGATGACTATGCTCCCACCTATTGCTTCATGGCAAAAGGTGCCAAGGTATTCAAATATCCCTCCTCTGAATCAAGTGAGGATGAATCTGATGATAACCTCAAACTCAGCTATTCCAAACTTGCTAATATTGCTATTAAACAGCAAAAGGGTTTGGAAAAGGTTCAAAATATGCTAGACAAAAGCGATGGCCTGTTAGGTGAGGAAATGGATCGAACTCAAACACTGACTGATAATCTTCAGCAACTACAGTCTAAGTTTGACAGCCTTCAAAGTCATCATGAAACTCTCTTAGCCGATCATGAGAAGCTTTCTTATGAATTTCTTCAAAGAAAGCAAGATCTTGAGAAGCTAAGGGTGAGTCATGAAGATCTTCAGAAGGAAAACGATTCATTACTTGCTCAACAGATCAGTTCCGCTCAGGAAGAATTTATTCCACCATGCTTGAAATGCATTGAACGTGAAACTGCTAATTCTTCACCGGAAAGTTCAAATGCTTCTATTGCTGCAAATTCTTCAACTATCTCTGTGGTCACAAATTCCTCATCTGAGGACACCACTAGTATCACTGACGAAAATGCAGGGTTGAAGGAATTGTATGTGACAGGCATGTACAAAAGCCTCAAAGGGCATCAGACTCTTTGTGATGTGCTCAAAAAGCAGATCTTGAACAGGAACCCTAGGAAAGAGGGTATTTCCTTTGAGAGGAAACTCAATGCTGATGGAACCTACTAGAAACCTGAGCAGTATCCCAAAACTTCATGGGTTGCTGCGAAGGGACCTCCCGTAGATCCATCCACTTTATCTGGCTTTACTTGTGAATCCTCATATTCATCTGATGAGTCATTTGACTCCAACTATAAACTGTTCAAAAATCAGAATGGTGATTATTTGCTAGATATGTTGGAACTAACTGCAGGAATGGTCCCCCTATGAAGAAAATCTGGGTTCCCAAAAGGTGCCTTGAAAGTCTTCAGGTGAATGTCCTCATGACACCACCAGTGAAGAATAGGAACCCCAGATCAAATTCTTCATATGGACCAAAGTCTTCATATGGATCCAAGTCCTCTTATGGATCAAATTCTTCACGTGGATCCAAGTCCTCATGTGATCATCATCATGCTAACGCTTCTGTTTCGCAGGGAAAATCTAAGAGTTCTGATTATGTGCATTATTCTTCAAATCATTATGTTCATAAGTCCTCGAAGAATTTCTCTGCTTACTCATATGCCTATACTAACCCCTCTCCTGTGAAACGAAGCGCTTTGGCTTCAATGCCACCTTTCTCTTATGGAGCTCGTAGAATGATGAACTCTTTCCCACCCCTCCAGATGTGGGTGGTGAAAAAAAAGAACTAACCTCTTATGCAGGATCAGGTCTCTAGACGAACTGAATGATCTGAAGAATTTTCTGCAGACCTAAAATGCTTGAAAGGACGCAAGCTAATCATGAAGAAATGATTCATTCATTTCTCACGTCCTCATACTGCTATATATACATATGTTGCATTAATTGATAAAATTCTGTCTGATGAATTTGATGTCATATTCTTCACTCTGAAGTATATGTGTTTGTAAGATGCACTAATTCATCCGCAGGATGATTTACCCAAAGCTACTGAGTGGGTCCTTGACAGTGGATGTACTAATCACATGACCGGTGACAAGAGCTTACTGATGAACACTCCTTTATCTCCATCACATTTGAAGCATATCACCTACGCTGACAAAGGCAAAAGCAAGGTATTGGGTCTAGGTAGGGTTGCAATCTCAAAGGATCGACACATGGACAAAGTCATGCGTGTCGAGTCCCTCAGATTCAACCTCATGTCTGTCTCAATGCTTTGTGATCTTGATATGGTTGTTGTCTTTGGCAAATATCGCTGCTTAGTGCTCATGGAATTTGACAATTCCAAAGTCTTCGAAGGCTTTAGGAGAGGAGACTTGTATATTGTTGATTTCTCTGCAGGAACACAGCTTGCCACTTGTCTACTTCCAAAAGCTTTAGAAGGCTGGCTATGGCATCGACGACTGGGTCATGCTGGCATGAGGAACTTACACATGCTCATGAAGAAAAAGCATGTCATTGGCATTGAGGGTGTCAAATTCCTCAAAGATCATCTTTGTGGGGCTTGTGAGGCTGGAAAGATGACCAGAGACAAGCACCCCTCGAAGATTATCATGACAACCTCTCGTCCCTTTGAATTGCTTCATATGGATCTCTTTGGCCCTACTCATTATGCCACACTAACAAATGCAGCATCTCTATATGGCTTTGTCATTGTTGATGATTATTCTCGTTACACATGGGTGCATGTCATTACTTACAAAACTGAAGTGCAGGAAGTCTTCAGACGATTTTCTTCTAGGGCTTCGACGAATTTCGGTGTGAAGATCAAGCATATACGCAGTGACAATGGGACCGAGTTCAAGAATACTGGTCTTGATGACTATCTTGATGAACTTGGTATTACTCATGAGTTATCTGCCCCATACACTCCTCAGCAGAATGGCGTTGTGGAGCGCAAGAACATGACTCTTGTTGAGATGGATCGCACTATGCTTGATGAATACAAGATACCTCGTCGCTTCTGGCCTGAGGCAATTGATACTGCATGCCACATCATCAACAGGTTATATCTTCACAAATTCTTTAAGAAGACTTAATATGAACTCCTCACTGACAAGAAACCCAATGTGAGTTATCTCAAAGTCTTCGGTGCTAAATGTTGGATTAGAGATCCCCATCACAATTCTAAATTTGCACCGAAAGCACATGAAGGTTTTATGCTTGGTTACGAAAAGGACTCGCACACCTACAGTGTCTTTAACACCTATCACAACAAGGTTGTTGAAACGGTAGATGTGCGGTTCAATGAAACTAATGGCTCGCAAAGAGAGCACCTACCTCCTGTGCTAGATGAAATGACTCCTGAGGAATCCATCAAGCTAAAGGCTACTGAGGATGTCATACCTACTGAAGAATCTGCTGAAGAAGTCATTCCAGATCATGAAGAAAATCATGCTGGTGCATCTGAAGAAAATGGCTCTGAAGAAAATGCTGAGCCAAATCAAAGTCGTCAACCTGCTCATCCTCGCGTTCCAAATGAAGTACAGATTGAGGGAATCATCAACGACATCAACGCACCAGGTCCTCTCACTTGCTCAAAAGCTTCACATTTGTCTAACTTTTGTGGGCATTTTGCTTTCGTCTCTATCACAGAGCCCACCAAAGTTGATGAGGCATTTCTGGAGCCTGAATGGATTCAAGTGATGCAGGAGGAATTACATCAATTTGAGCTGAACAATGTGTGGGAGCTTGTCAAGCGACCAGACCCACGCAAGCACAATATCATTGGCACCAAATGGATCTACCGCAACAAGCAAGATGAAAATGGCCTAGTGGTGAGGAACAAGGCACGTCTTGTAGCTCAAGGCTACACACAGGTTGAAGGAATTGATTTCGATGAAACTTTTGCACCTGTTGCTAGACTTGAGGCTATTCGCATATTGCTTGCTTATGCTAACCATCATAATATCATCTTATATCAAATGGATGTGAAAAGTGCATTCCTCAATGGTAAGCTTGAGGAAGAAGTATATGTTGCTCAACCCCTAGGATTTGAAGATCCTAAGCATCCTGATCAGGTCTACAGACTCAATAAGGCCCTCTATGGCCTCAAGCAGGCCCCTCGGGCGTGGTATGATACACTGAAGGAATTCCTCATGAAGAAAGGCTTCAAACCCAGTTCACTCGACCCAACTCTTTTCACCAAAACATATGATGATGAATTATTCGTGTGCCAAATATATGATGATGATATTATCTTTGGCTGTACTAACCAACATTACAGTGACGAATTTGCTTATATGATGAGTGAGGAATATCAAATGTCCATGATGGGAGAATTGAAATTCTTCTTAGGTCTTCAAATTCGTCAACAACGCAATGGCAACTTCATTTCTCAAGAGAAATACCTCAAGGATGTTCTGAGGAAATTCGGTATGCAAGATTGCAAAGGTGTCAAAATCCCTATGCCCACAAATGGCCATCTATGCACCGATGAAGATGGTATAGACTTCGATCAAAAGGTATGCCGCTCCATGATTGGCTCTTTATTGTACCTATGTGCATCTAGGCCAGATATTATGCTTAGTGTTTGCATGTGTGCCCGTTTTCAAGCTACACCGAAGGAATCACACCATAAGGCTATGAAACATATTCTTCGATATCTAGCTCACACTCCAACACTTGGATTATGGTATCCCAAGGGCTCGACTTTTGATCTCATTGGATATTCTGACTCTGACTATGCTGGTGATCGAGTGGCTCGCAACTCAACATCAGGCACATGCCATTTCCTCGGACGATCTTTAGTATGTTGGTCCTCGAAGAAGCAGAACTGTGTATCACTCTCTACTGCTAAAGCTGAGTATATTGCTGCTGGTTCTTGTTGTGCTCAATTGCTGTGGATGAAGCAAACCCTCAAGGACTACGGCATCAACATGAAGAATGTGCCGCTCTATTGCAACAATGAGAGTGCCATCAAGATTGCTCATAACCCAGTTCAGCACTCGAAGACAAAGCACATCCAGATTCGTCATCATTTTCTTCGAGATCATGTGTTGAAGGGCGACATCTCTATTGATCACGTGAAGACTGAAGAACAGCTAGCAGATATCTTCACCAAGCCCTTGGATGAGAAGAGATTTAGCAAGTTGCGGTGTGAGCTAAATATCTTAGAATCTTCGAATGTTCTTTGAAAGGACACACATCCTAACACTTATGCAAAATTGATGACTTAGATGTGCAACACACGAAGTAACGTTTTTCTTCAATCAATGAAGACTAACCCTCTAAGTGTGAAGAAATTAACGAAGAATTTGATTCTCAGAGCCCTACGACAATTGTACGCGGTGTCTGAAATCATCATTCTTATACGGTGGGTCACGTCACCAACAAAAGTTGAAAATCTTCAAAATTGAGTTTTTCTTCATTTTGCAAGTTCTTCAATTTTCAAATTCTTCAACTTGCAAAGTCTTCAAAATTTTCGACTGGTGTTCTTCATTGACTATATATATATAGTTGAGTTTTCATGTCCTCAACAACATTCACTTATTGCTAATTCTTCAAGTTGACTTTTCTTCTAAGTGAATGTGATCGGACCCGTTCCCCCTCTATGCTAAACTCAACCCAGTCTGTTCACAAATTCTTCATGTGCATTCTATTTGAAACATGATCAAAGTCTTCACTGTGTCCTTGACAGCTGAAGAATTTGCGAACGAAACTTTAAAATTTTCATATCTGAATTTTCGGCTTTTGCCGCTCAAACCGTTCCGCATCCCATGATAAGATTAATCTATTCACCCACGATCTCCACCTCTCTGTACGTGAGTGACACATGTCGCTAGGATGGCAAGGGTCAGGGGCATGTTCGTCCAGAAATTTCGGATGGACTGTTTTTCACCTCGGCTATAAATACCCCTCGCCCTCCTCAGACCTCATTTACTCCGCTCGAACGCACTCCCCTCGCTCGAGCTCTCTGACCTAGCGCCGCCGCTACTCTCCATCGTCGCCGGTGAGGAAGAGCTTCACTGCCTCGACCTCGTCGCCGTCGTACTCGTGCTGGGCGCGGAAATCTTCACTCCGCCTCCGCCGTAGCTGTCTCTCACCGCCAAGTTAGGGCATGGGAGATCTGAACGGACGAACTTCTCCACTTCCACTTCCAGTTCGTTGTGTTCTTCATCCAGGGTAATTAAAATCTGATTTTACTGCCCTACTTTGATTCTGATGATTTCACAAAATCTTCAAAAAGGTGTTTATTCTTCAACTTCCACATCCTTAAACACCAAGTTGCATCTGTTCTTGATTTTTTTCTCTAAGCTATGTTTTTCTTCAAGATTCCTCAATTGTGTGGATTTTAATCTATACAACTCTGGAACCTAAGTCAAGAATGCTTAGTGAAATTCCTCAAGACTCTCCTGGTCAAATTCCTCAAACTTGATTTCTTTTGAAAAATTTCTGAGAACGCATATGACCTCTTCAAATTCTTCGCACCTATACTCTGTTCACAGGTACAAAATGTCTGCTGCTGAACCACTAGGTTCTCATCAACTTAGCTCATTTGCAGCATTCCTCGAAGATAAATTGCACACTTCCTCAGAAACATCCATTGTTCAAAATCCTCAAGTGAAGAAAATGGCTGATGGGAAGAGACCTCAGAAGGGAGGAAAGAGGCCAGAAACTAATACAGCTTTTGAAATCCCTGAAGACATCTATGTTGAATATTGTACTCCTGATGAAGTAACTCATGGCAAGGAGAACGAAAATCAGCGCAAAGTGCGCATACAGAGGATTGAGAGGAGATGGGCAAGGGAATGGAGGGAATATCGCTATGTCACTCCTAAGTACATGAAGAAATTCTCCGTTAACCCTCCATGTCCAAGACCTCCATTGGCACCAGGCTAAGAAGCTGATCCCTCAAGCATCAAGCGCGGTGAGGAATTTCCCAGAGAATGGGCTAAGCGTCAAGCCAAATTGGCTAAATTGGCAAAAGAAGCAGTGAAGAAATTCAATGAAGATTCTGCTGCTGCTGCTGCTGAGGCCTCTGCCAGTAAGCCTAAAAAGGCCATGCCAAAGAAATCTGCTGTGAAGCCGAGTTCCTCAACAGCAATGCCCTCACGGCCAAGTTCCTCAAAGCCCTCTAAGCAAATTCCTCGGGCAACTTCTTCAAGGGCTGTGCTAATTCCCTCAGTTGCCACTAAATCCTCATTTGCTGTTGCCAAGTCCTCAACACGAGTGCATCTTGCCACGTGCCAACGGACTACATGAATCTCTATTGCCTCGGGAGCAACTGCAAGTTCCTCAGCTCTGCCACAGTCTTCAACTGGTCCAATCTTGCTGAAGAAAAAGGCCACTGCTGGACGAGGCCCAAGGCCAAGTCCTCACAAGAAGCAAGTTGCCTTCCAAGTTTCGTCTGATGACGATGATGCTGATGATGAAGAACTTGCTGAGATCATCAAAGATAGGCAAGAAAAGGCCGCTAGAGCCAAAGGCAGTGTTGTGCCACTCATGCTGGATCCTAAAAGGATCGTTGATTTCATCGATCTATAGCACAAGGATCCAAATACTCCTTTGCCTGAATTGAACCTCACTCTTGGCCAGTGCCACATGTTGACGGCCTTCATAGCCGAAGAAAAATGGAAATTTGAGAAGGCCATGCAAGTCAAGAAAGCTCAATACAAGAAGGAGCGCTTTCTGAAGAAGCATGTTGTGAATATGACTCCTGAAGAACTTGTGAATCTGCAAAAGGAGATCAAAGCTCTCAGCGATGAATTTGACGCATATCATGCAGATTGGCTTGGTGCATAAGTCAGATTTATTAGAATGGCCAAGGGGTTCAACCCAAATGTTGCAGCTCCATCGCAACAACAAATTCCTCAGGCTGACACATCTGCTCAGCCTACTGAAGAGAATGCTAGCACAGCTGATGAAAATCAATCTGTTAAAGAAACTGAAAGTTCCAGGGCCGCTGAAGAAATTCCAGCTCCTGAAGAAAATGCCAGGGCAACCTCCCATGTTGCGCCTGAAGAACAACTCAGGTCAGCTGAAGCAAATGAAGTTGCGCCTGAAGAATCTAAACACGCCAAGGTAACTGCATTAGTTGTGCCTGAAGAAACTACACCACTTTCATCTGCTCCTCCTGCAAAGTAATCATAGATGAAAGATATCCGCCTTCCTTCTGCATTAGAAGCGAAGAAGACCAAAGCTGCAGAAAAGGCAGCTGTGAAGAAAAGGAAAGCATCAGAAACTGCAGAGTCTTCAGCTCCCAAGAAAGTGAAGACTTTGACAAGCTCATACACCAACCCCATTGATGATGTTCCTATCTCAAGCATGCCATCAAAGGAAATTGTTCCCTTTGGTGAGGAATATGCCATTCCAGATGACAGTGATGAAGCGAATCCTTCTGCTGCTACTTCAGAGCAGTTGGATGAAGAAATTGAAGTGGATGATATCCCTTCAACCCCACTGGTATCATCGCCCGTGCCTCAGTTCACAGCTGAAGAGGCAGGCGTTGAAGAAATTGATGAAGCAGATGAGGATGTGGACATTGGGTCTACTACACCAGTTCTCAATGATGATTATTGGGAAAGACATCATCCAAATTCTCCATTGACCACTCCTCCGTAACAAATTCCTCAGTTCCCTGTGCAGACTGAAGAAATTCATACGGGCTCTGAAGGACATCAATCTTCACTTCATTCTATTCCAGAAGAAGTTCCAGCTACTAATGCTGAAGAACTGGAGACCAAGACTGCTGCTGATGAAATTGCTATGGAAATTCCTCAGTCTGTGGCTCCAGAGGTTGTGCGCCAAGAGGCTGTGAAGGCTTCAACTGTTAATCTTCAGCCCAAGCCACAAAATCCTCACACCAAGAAGCAGAAATTCAACGCTGATGATTTCTTTGCTGAGCATCATTTCTTCACGGATTACAATCCCTATGACTTTGCAAGACTGCGACGCAAGAGCTTCCGGACAGCAAGTCAAATGAACTATTACTCTACCCTTCTCTTTGGTAAGAACAAGGTATTTGACAATGAGCAAATTCCTCATGTGGAGATGGAGTCGCTTCCTTGCTTCCATCCAGTCCTCAGTGTTCTTCATGACACTGGGCTGCTTAACTTCTGCACTGACATCTGCAACTAGAACGAAGAACTCATTCTTCAATTCTACGCCACACTGCATATCACTGGAAATGTTGAATATGTGAATTCATGGGTGCTAGACTAGATGACCGAAAATACTCATTACAAAGCACCGGCCTCTGAATTGCTTCACGCCATTCCAGTTAGTCCTCCGATTGAAAGCGCAAGACTCATGTATGCTGAACCTGAACTCTCAAATCACTTAATGCAAGTGCTGATGAAGCCTTTGAAGGTTGGCCAAGCTCCAAGGACCACCTTCCTTGTGAAAGAATTGCTCTATGTACCAAGGACTGTGTATCGCATATTGACTAAAACCCTCAGTCCAATTAAGGGCCACAACTCTGATGAAGAGGTTGTTGGCATCATGAAGAATCTACTGTTCAACATGATACATGGCATTCCCATTAACTACCATGATTTCTTCATGAGGACTTTGGCCAATGCTGCTCTGTCACCTTTTGAGTTGAAGCCTTACGCTCCCTGGATCATGAAATTCATCAGATCAAGGTCTTCAATTCATTATCAGGCTGACTTTCAGAATCATCTCAGCTATTTGCCACCTATTGAAGTCCTCAAGCGGACTATTTCCTCAGCTGATGAGAAGGGCAAGGCCGCTGTTATTGATGAAGGCACTCGTCCATTGGATGGACAGTTTCGCAAAGCTGCATCCTATTCCACCAATGATGACTCCGCAACACAAGATTCTGCCACCAAAGCTTCCAAACAAAATCCTCAAGCCACAGCTCCACGAGTGATGACTGATCATGAACTTCTCCTCAGTCTTCATCAGAAAGTTGATCGAAATCACAAGTGGGTCAAGCGTTAGTTTGGTGCAATTCTTCAGAACATGACAGTCACTCAAAATACAGTGAAAAATAATCACTACTATATGCATGAAGTCTTTGATCGCACTTGGGCTATTCTGTCTAGTCTCTACAGTGCTGAAGATCTCAAGGAGATGGGATTTCAACAGGACTTTGACTGGTCTCAGCCACCGTCGAAGAAATTCAAGAAGGTTAAAGTTCCTCAGCTTGTTGCCAGTTCATATTCTTCATCGCGCGAGACAGACGAAGCTG
Organism: Thinopyrum elongatum; assembly: GCA_011799875.1. NCBI lineage: Eukaryota > Viridiplantae > Streptophyta > Magnoliopsida > Poales > Poaceae > Thinopyrum > Thinopyrum elongatum. The sequence continues at coordinate 148,880,801 of CM022298.1, forward strand.
AAGACTTGAACGACACTGCGGCAGGCCCTACCTCAACGGACGACCCCAACAACGCTGGCGCTCCTCCATCGACATCATGATGATATTCTTCAGGGGCGTTAGTCCTCATTTTTCGTCCCTTTTGGTCATTCGATGACAAAGGGGGAGAAATTTGAGTTAGTCTTCAAGCGGGTCTTCTATATGGGCTATTTTTCTGTTAAGTTGCAACTCTCGCTCTTCTGAAGTGTTTGTTGGTTGAGTTGTAATTTATGTCCTATGGTGGTCGAATACTTTTGAAATGCTTTCTGCATGCTTATTTCCTCAAGTACCTTAATGCACGCATGCTGAATTTCGTCAGACACCATATTTCATCATGCATTTCAAACTCTTCATATCATATGTCAAATGCGTGTATGAATTACAAGATATAGTGGGAGATCTCCATGATATTACTCTACAATGTGCATTTGCAATCCAAGGCAAATTCCTCAAATATGCACATCTTCAGGGGGAGTTCTTCTATATCTTGCAATCAAATTCCTCAATATCAGTATTTACACTTCATATGTTTTATCCCCGTTGAAAACTTAACCTATTTGTCATCAATCACCAAAAAGGGGGAGATTGTAAGTGCATCTAGTGCCCCTTAGTGATTTTGGTGTATTGAAGACTTATAGGTTAAGGGACTAATGTGTTTATGGGTGTACACAGGTCTATAAGTCTATGAGGAGTTTGTTATTTTTGAAGAAATTCGAACCCTAAAAATGAATGTCTTCAATTGAAGACTTTGGTTTTCTTGAAGACTTTGAAAGTGAGGAAATTGGTGTGACCTTGAAGACTTGATATTGATGCAAGGATTATGAAGCGTGAATACTTTTGTTTTCATAGTTTTGTTTTTTCCTTTCTTGAGTCATAGGAAACACCGTACTGTTAAAGGGGGTCGAGGTAAAACTAAGGAAAAGTTTCCAAGTGATGCTCATCTCAAATCCTACACCTACCCAATCCTTTCGAGTGAAGCCATTGGAAATCTCATACAGTTCAGTCAAGTTCTTCAGTGACAGAGACCAAGATCTTCTGTTCTCTGAGGAATTTGTTCTGACTGAGGAGTTAGGAATTCGCCAGTGCGGATTGCCTACAAGTGAGGAACATGATAGCCCTGAGGAATTTGAGAGCTCAAATTTCCGACCATTGTTGTGCTATGCGCCAGCTGTCCAAAATATCATTGAAGGGCATTTATGTTTTATCATGTCTGGCTGCTCCCCGGCTATAAATAGCCACCCCCTACAACCTCTAGCTGGTTGGTTGCTCCAAGAGAAACTGACACTTGTCATTTAGAGCATCCCATCCTCCGAGGACTTTGGGAGAAAATCATCAAGTGAGGAAAAACCCAAACCCAACACCTAAAACCCAAAGTGATTGAGCATCACTAAAGAGATTGTTCCTGTGTGGAACCGGCGCTTGTTACCCTTGAGGACTGTGCATCCTCCAGACGGTTAGGCGTCATGGTCTAGAGCATCCAAGAGGAATTGTGGATCGCCGAGTGACCAAGTCTGTGAAGGTTTGGAAGTCACTTGTGAAGACTTACCACGAGTGATTGGGCGAGGTCTATCTGATCTTAGCTCAAGGAGAATATGGTGAGGACTGTGTGTCCGGGACTGTGTGTCCTCAGGTTTAAATACCTAGCCGCTCCAACCAGACGTACAACTGTCACAGCAGTTGGAACTGGTCTACCAAATCACTATCTTCACCAAGCTACTGGTTCTATTTCCTCAACCCTTTCATTTCCTCGCATACTTGTTGTGTACTTGATCGTTACTATTTGAAGACTTTGACTGAAGACTTTCTCAATTTCCTCATCCCTATTTCTTCAGTCACTTTGTCTTCAGCCTGCTTATCCTGTTTACACGTTACCTGTGCTCTGTTTTGTTTCATTTCATCATGATGACTATGCTACTGCTATGTTATCCATGTACCTGAGTACTTATTCCGGTGCTTGTAGTTCGTTGCTTAGGAAATTCCTCAAGTAGTATTTCCTCTGTGACGAATTCATAAAAATTGCCTATTCACCCCCCCTCTAGTCGATATAACGCACTTTCAGATACACCAGATGATAGCGATACTATGTTTAGCTCAGTGGTCACAGCAAGGACTACATAAGCTATATATGACAGAATCCTCTCCACGAGCAACAAAGTTCGAAACAAGACATTCAGATAGAATAGCTTAAAATACGTAAGCACCAACAACTCATAGACATCATGACATCATAAGAGATTGCTGTCTATGATTAATTTGTGATCATGCCCGACACTTCAGTTGGGGATATAGCAGCAATAGCTCGATCATGTTGTTCCTTGAATTGTGGATCACCTAAGGACAAAGTCAGAGTGCCTAAGATAGAAGGAAACATCAGTACGGAACCCACAGCTAGACTTAGCATTCTGACACGGCAACAAGAAAGCCACTCCCACTCACTCGAGGCCATACGAGCACGTGAGCCTGGTACCAGGAAAGGATGTCTTGCCCGTAACAGTCAGGGTACGAAGCATTACAATGAAACCCGAAGCAGTTACTTCTAGGCCCTGGAAATCATGCTGTTTGTTGGTATTACCCGCTATCCCACCCAGCAACACCACTGCCGGGACAAAAGGTAGACCCGACAAGAAAGAGAAGGATTCAAGGAAGCTGTGTGCAAAGACAACACATGGTCCATCAGAAGAGGCAGTTAAAAGGTCAGTGAACCAACGAAGACAAGACCGCTGATGGATCGATGTCGCACACAGGTAAGTCCCCCTTCACCGGGAGGTAAGCCCGGAAATCTCGTGGACGAGATTTTCTTAAGGGGGGTAGGTTTGTAACACCCTGGTTTTCGCTCCTGTTTTTTTTCCTTCGCGGGATTTGACTCCCGTCTTTTTTCTCGGTGTTATCGGATTTTATTTAGCTCTTGGGTATATGAAGATGGCCATTTAGCTTTGCCTTCCATATCCAACCCGAGATTCTCTCTAGTCCAACCTTGCCACCCAAGATATATTCTCAAGGTTTTGCCACCGAAACCCTACCTCCCGAGTTGCCGGAAGAGAAACCCTAATTTCTTCCGTTACAAAGGAACCCCAATTTCCTTTGATCTGCTGACTCCCAAACTTTTCCCAGTGGTCACCATATCTTTGTAAACCCTGGATATGCAAAAATATTGCCAAGTCATTTGCAATATTTTTCATTTATAATTAATTCCTTTTTCTGCCAGTTAAAGGAATTAAATCCAGGAAAATATCTATCCATCTCCAAAGTTCATGAAAACTTGTGGAGATATTCTTTGTGATCATATTGAGCTCTCACAAAAATATTGGCCATAATTAAATAGGGGAAATTGCATTTTCCTATTTAAAGCCAATATTGCAGTTTGGGGCAGTTTCTAAAGGAACTACAATTTTGGTAGCCAGGAAGAATCCCAAATAAATTGTGGAGCTTCTCCTATCCATATCTTCACCATTTCCATCAAAATCCAGAGTTCCATAGTTCAAAGTTTGAGCACAGCATCCATTTGCAAATTATGTCCAGATTTCCAGTTTGCAAAGGAAGTGCATGAACCCTTGATCTATTTGTGCTGAAATTTTTCATGGTGATTAGAATTGACAAATCACTCATGTAAACCAAAAATCAGCTCAATCCACCTAACCATTATTCCCTAGCAATTTTCTCAAGTTTCTGTCCATTTGAAAGCTCTGTGAAGGAAGTACCACCTTGGTATATCCAAATGATCTGAAACTTTTCCAGTATCTTCATACTTCCAAATAATCACTCTCCACCAAAATTCAACTCATTCCATCAAGCCATTTGATCCTAGCTTCAAAATCCATTTTCTGGACCAAAATTTGCATCACAAAGGAAGTACATGCAAAATAGGTCCAAATGACTTCAAAATATACCAGTACCTAGTCCTTCCTACCACATTTCATTGTGACAAGGATTCAGCTCCCCACTCTCATTAATTTATCCACAAGAGTCCACCCAAGGTGCTGTCCAGAAGTTGTTCTGGATCCCCTCGACCTCTCCAGACCCCTCCTGGTCCATCTAGTGATCTATCTTGCCTATTTGAGCAGTGATACACCTGGTGGACAAGGTGTGATGGCCAGTCGGGCACCAGTGCGCATTTTGGCATTGTGACCATGCGGCGGCCACGCAAAAACGGCGCTCTGCACTCGGCCTGCTCCGTGCGGTCACTTCCGGCTGGCCGTTGCTTGTCCCGGCGTGTCCAACGGCTCCGCGGCATCCACGTAGATGCTCTGGACCCTTCTACCTCTCCTCTTTCTTCCTCCCCACACCATGACGAGCTCCGCCACTGTTCTGCCCGTGGCCACCATCGTCTTCTTCCTCTGTCCTCTTCCTCTCCGAGCTCTCTCGAAGCTCCTACGAGCTCCTCCGCTCTTCCGGGCGACTTGCCGACATCACTACCGTCCAGCCACGTCCTCCCCGAGCGCCAGAACGGCGATAAGCATGCCACGGCGGCCATGCTTATCCATTTCTGCCGTCCGGCTATATATAGCCGAGGCCGAGCCTTCCCCGGCATCCCCGAGCCTCTCAATCTCCTCACCACCCTCCTACAAGCCCCCCTGGCCCCTCACTACCTCGCCTGAGCTCCCCTAGCCACCATATCGCCGCCATGGCCGCCGCCTCCCCTCGGCTCGAATTCGAGTCTTCCGAGCTCTCCCTCGCCGCCCTACCACCTCAGGAGACCCCTCTCCTCTTCCCGTGCAGCGCACCGTGCTCGTCAGAGAGGGCCGACGCCATCGTCCGCCGCAACCAAGACCCTGCTGAACCCCGAGCTTCCCCGCGTGCGTGGAGCCTTTGAATGGATGCGCGGTGCCGCCCCGATCATTCCGGTGGCCGGGGCACCACGAGGGTTGGCCGAAGTCGCCGACGCGAGGCCCGGCCAGGCTCTCTCTGTCCCTCCCCGTCGGGAGGTTGAAGGCGACGAGGAGCGAGGGAGGGAGACAACGCGGGGCCCGCGCGTAAGTGACTCGGCGGCCGGGCCCAGTCAGTTAAGTGGAGGTAGCAGTGGGTGGGCCGGCCCAGCAACAGCATCCGCTGTGCGGCCCGGCTGGCGCTCGGACTCTCGCTGCTTTCGGCCCAAGCCGGCCCAGCTGCACAGTGGCCTCTCTCCATTTCCACAGAAAAAATAGTCAGGGACCCAAAGGTAAATAGTTTATTTATAGAAAGGTCCTTCCACAGTCAACCCCTCATATCTTTTCACCTGTAACTCCGATCCAGGTGAATCCAACGCCCACGTCTTCAGTTCGTCGAGCCCGTTCCGATGGTATCATTTTCATAATGTTTTCACACTGTGAAACTGACCATTTTGCCCTTGCCTCTAAACAGCCCCCTCCGGGAGAGAAACTTTTCCGGCGATCCTTTCCGCGGACTCTCCACACTTCTTCCCGGAGTATTCTTCGACCCCCAGGCAAGCCGACCATCTAATATATGCCCTAAAGCATTGCTCTGTGTTATTCTTGCGTGTTAAATTAATGATTATGCCTGTGATAGAAATAATTAAACTTCTGCTAGGTTGCACTTACTGTTTACATTACTTGTCAATGCTCATTGTATTATCACACTAGTAACTCATATATGACAGTTGGGAGATAGGTTGTTATGTTTTCATCATGCATAGCTACTGCCATCTCCAGTTAGTGTGATAAACAACTATGCTTGCTAAGTACCTGCTAAAGCTAAACCTAGTCGGTTGATCCAGAGTCACCTGTCCGGACTTATCCATGCAACCACATTTGCCGGCATGGGACGGCCTTGACTTGGTCTGATCGCGTGCTCTTTTATCGGTACCACCAACTAGGGAAGGTTATACGCGCGCGCTGCCCTGGCCTGGTAGGCGGCGATAACCTTGTGAGCCCAGTTGAGATATTTGCCGGCTTCCCCGTTTGGGACAGTTTAGTTGGCCACGACGGTGGCAGGTGTCACGAGGTGACACAGGGGCCACCCAGGACATGACCCTGGGAGGGTATGATTGTCGGTGGTACGGTGGAGGAGTCACGGGTTAGGCAGGTTTCGTTGGAGCAACACTGGTCTACCTGAATGGGATCACGAGGTCAGGTGCTCCATGGTGTGGGTAAAGTGCGCAATCTCTGCAGAGTGTAAAATCTATTCGAATAGCCGCATCCACGGTATTGGACAGTCTATCCAGACCTCACTAGGTGGTTTACCGTAACAATGATAATAATGATGGAAGAACTCGTCATATGATCGAAAGTACTCTGCGACTCATGAGTATTCCGAGGGTTGTGGGACAACCCGTAAGAGAGTAAGTTTATCAGACTTACAACGGACATGCATAGACATCGGATGATGTCAGGGATATGATATGTTGGCCATGGAGTGGCTATGAAAGTGATGGTCGGATGACCGAAAGACTTGGATTGGATTTGGTTCAACATCGGATTGGATCATGAGAATGTTCGGAGTATGGATTATTTACTTGATATACTTTACTTTACCGTATCTTATTTTAGTAGTTACCCTGCTAGATAAACCTGGTATGTCATGATCATTAATATTGCTAGATAGGTATGCCTTGCCATGATAATCAATGTTGCTCTAATAACATATGCATGCTTGAATGCCATGGATTGCTTTGCTTGGTGTATATGTTAGTTTGGTTTTCTTGCGAGTACATTCAAAAGTACTCAGCGGCCTTCAATGTGGCCAGGTTCACATAAGGATCCGTCGTCCGTCGACGAGGAGCCGGAGCGTTCGCGGGCTAGGAGAGTAACCCAGTCAGATCCCTATGGATTGGAGCCGCACTAGGACCCTGCTACTTTAGATAGATCTTTTCCGCTGCCATCACCCTTGTAAAAAATCATGTAAGCCTTATATATCCATTAATAGAAATGCCTGTGTTCTTGATACTTGTTGTAAATGTGCATGCCAGAGTGATTTCCTGGGCTGGTATGCGTGGCGACCGTCTGGCTACAGTGGTAATCAGGCGGGGCGCCACAGCATCGGTGTGAATACTTGGTTAGAGAGGCTCGGTTGTGGATGCACGGGTGTGAAGTCTCTAGGGTCATGGGTGTGTGGCACCACATGCATGGTTTCGAATAGATATTTAGAGAGCCACGGCTGTACATAGGTTAGTTGTACACAGCAGTTTAGTTTTGTGGCATCCTGCAGAACCTCGGCTGTACATAGGTCAATTGCACACATCAGTTTAGTTTTGTGGCATCCTGCAGAATGGGTGTATGGAGAGGAACCTGTGTGCAATAAGCAAGAATGTTCTGAATGGACAGAGCAGTGTTTGATGTGTAATGGTTGTTGTGTGATTTTTTTTTTCAATGTGGTTATACTAACAAAGTGCTTGTCCCTTGCGTCTATGTACCGAATGTTCTTCTGCAATATTTATGAATTGTTCACGCCAATGTTGAATAAGCATTTTACAGAAAGTTAACAACGATACAATCACATATTCTTGTAAATGCACGATGCATCTTATGCAGGGTAAGTATGAAAATTATAATACAATATCGTGTGATATATTTGTCCTTCTATATTCATGGATACAACATATGTTTGCTCAATACTAGGAGATAACTTACTAATTGCATTTAGACATGCAAAACATAGTATGCATTTGTACATGAGCACACCACTGTGTTCAAACGTAAAATAGTAATACACTACACACAGCATCTTTGAGCAACAACAATCATATTTACAACATAGGTTCATTCAATCTAAATTATCATAATACTAGTTACTACTAGTTTAATGTAGACATCCATTTTCTCGCAGTTTACCAACCACTGTTTCCCTTCTGGCGCTTCCAGCCGCTGGAAGATCCGTCGTCTTTGTTCTTACGTGGGCGGAGTCTTTCCTTCATTGGTTGTTGGTGGAGGTGATGTAGCCCGTGCTTGATGATTAGGATTCTACGGTACAACTCGTAGCTAACATACCCGTCTTTTGCTGCATACTTAAGGTGTAGCGGGGAAAGTGGCTTCCACTCCCAGAACTGGTGCTTCTCCTTTGGGAATGATTTCTTCATGTTCTTGTAGGAGGGGTCGATGATGGCCGCTGCAAGGTCACCCATGGAGTCCCTTTCTCCACCACCCTTGATACAGAATTGCCTCTGGACGTCGATGTGGTGCTCGTTTGCAATTTTAATCCATGCACGGGCAAGCATGGTCTTGTCGCCCTGGTGTCGACGCTAGCGAAAGTTACCGCTTTGCGTTGCAGGAAGTCAAGTAATGCCTGGGAGCGCTCGGACCTGCAGTAGTGGTATACAAGGACATGCTTGTGCATGGCAAGTTGGACGATGGCGATCCCTTGTCGTATGTAACTGCTCTTACGTGTGTACTCGAGGTCGAGGCTGACGAACTTGTTCTTCTCCTCGTTCAGCCATTCCTCGTACTTTTTGATGATTCGCTCCACGGTATATGGGTCATTGGTGTACACCACCTCCAGCATGGTTGTACCGTGGGTAGTGACGTGTTTGGTGAGTGTTGTTAGTTTCCCGTCGTCCATGGCTGCAGGTGTGTGGTGGTGAATTGTTGCGGCCGACGAGAAACGTCCGAGGAAGAAGATGCAAATGGACTCGGTAAAATGAAAGGGATCTTTACTTTGTCGTGCAAAAAAGGAAACCGTCAAAGAGCAGTTGGTAGTCATCTGGCGGTTCCAGGGGTAGATTTATGGAAACAGGCGTTTGTTGGATCATTTTTTTTAAGATTTTCACTTATCTTGTTCATTGAAATGTTTTTATTCGTCGCGTGCTGCCTGCGTGATCCATGTGTGCGTATTCCATCTTTGGCTGTGAAGGTAGTCATGTAACGGCAGAACACTTGGCAGAGTCATGGTCGTGCCTTTGTTGTCGAAACATTTTTTTTGGTTAACAACATTCCTTGGTCAATGAGGCACTGTTGTTATGTTATTCGGTGCACAACTATGTGTTTAGAAAAAGTTTGTGAAGTAAACATAGTTTGCACTTGAAAATGGAGTCATGTTTGGTGTTTAATTGAGATATGTTTCACTAGATGGTTTGAATAACTTTGATAACATGGCATTGCTATAGATTTTGATGTAAAAACTGATTCTTGATTTGTTTGATTTTTGACTCAAAGTTTAACAGAAAATATTTTGTTTTTTTGGAATTGTGAATATTTCAAAGGTTAACCAGCTACTTGAGTGTCCATAAGAACTACATTAGTTCCAAAGATCATTCCGACAGTTCAAACACCGAGTTGAGGGTCCATAAGAGCTACATAAGTTCCAAAAGATCATTGCGATAGTTCAAGCAACCACTTGGTCCATAATAGTTACATTACTACCATCCTAATAAGCAAACTTATAGTAAGCAGTGATTTGCTCCTGGGAGGCATCATCATGAAACGACCATTGAACATCCTAGGAGATGCACTGTTTCTTCCATTTTAAGTGCTGGTTCCAACGGAATCTACGGAATGCGCTGAATGATGATGGACACAGAACGATCGTGGCGCTCTTTGAAAGTGATCAGAACAACGTTCTTTTCCACAAAGGATGCAGCTGATATGAAGTCTCTGAAAGAAGACTTTTCAATTACCATCCTGCCATCTTTTTTGCAGATGTAGTACGACGAAGGAGTGATGACATGGGTAGGTTCATCAGGAGCTTCAAGGGTCACCCTGCCATTGGTTGGCATGTCCACCCATCTCTTCAGTGTTGAGACAACGCTCCTCGGTATTTTCTAGAAGAAAGCGAAATTAAAACCGTTGATTTGCCACTTGGACATTAAATAAAAGAATGGTTGAATACAGTGAGTGCGCAATCATTAAGAAATTCCATATTGAAACTAATATATTTCTTGGCATGTTCAGTTTTGTGAGTAAACAGATAAAACAATATATTAAGAGAGCAAAAAAAGTTTTTATGTTTTAGGATTAATAAATAGATTCTTTATAATATTACATATAAGCAAGATTATGTCAATATCGTTTATTTTACATAAGCAAAATATGTTTGGTATTTTAACAAGGACAGTTGTAACCAACCATGATGCAGTCTTTGGTGTTAGTGGGAGTCAACGCGTGGACAAATGGACGGCAATGGATGAAAGTATCTCGGAAAAGGCATTGTAGAAAGAATCGTGTCTGGTCGTAGGTAAGCTCAATATCCTTAGAGTAGACACAACACTGAACGTGGTCGAAATCGTCAGAAGAAAGATCGTCGAGAGCTAGAAAAAGAACAAGTATTCAAAGTTAGATATAGTTATATCCAACACGGGGTTAATATTATTCAGTATGATGCATGCATATAAAAATATAACGAAAGAAAATAAATTTGGTATATTAAATACCTACCAACGTGGGGTAATGGAAGCAGCCTTTTGTCATCCCGATATGTTTGTATTTCCAGATTGAGTCCCTCGTCTGGTAGTTCAAACTCTATGCGGTCTCCAGCACGTAGTTCATAATCATCCGCAAAGATGCACCACTCACCACCGCAGAACTTTGTGTAGTTCGCCCTACGCTTAAACAAAGCATTGTAAGACCTTCCTTCATGTGTAAGAAAGGCTAGCTCTACCTGCTCTTTACGCAATATTCTTGCTTCTTCCTTCCTCTCAACAATGTATTCAGCGAGAAAAGCTCTGACGTTACAAGGTACATACTGGAAAAAATAGTAAAAATAAGAACCTGTAATTATAAATTTGAACTCATGGATCATTAATGTTAAAAGTTTTCTTAGCTTTGCATTTGAATTTTTTATAACAATTAAAGATAACAACATAATGCTATGATAAATTAATGGATAAAGATTTTTGGCATAGGTTGACGAATTTTAATTAGAACTGAAGATGCACTATAATAATTAAGGCATAGGCAGGCAAACTAATGCAAAAGAAAACAGAGGACAGGTGCAAAGAAGTGACAGCAGGGGAACATAGCGTAGGTGAAAAGGTTTATGAGTAACAGTGATGATTTCTACTGTGTTGTGAGCGACTAATAGTTGTAATTCTACCAAACGACCATTGTTTAAGATAAAAAGATAACTATATGTTAGAAATGCTTACTAACCATGCGGCTCCAGCAGTTCTCATCAAGAATAACCTCAAACTGCTGGAGAGCTTTAGGGTGTGGTTCGCAAGGGCCGCCTGGTTGGCGGCAGGTAGGGCAAACCATACCTAAATAATTCAGAACAACTATGTTAAGAAAACAAGAGCATCATAACAATTTAAAACAAACTTCAACGTTAGCCATATTAAAAACATCGGTTCGAAGGTAGACAACAACTACAAATTTACCAGAAATCTTCTCATCTACTCCTTCCAGAAAAGCAGTATGACAGAGTTTAGATCACTTGTTGGGATTTGCAAATGCTTTTTATATTCCTTTAGAGAATGAAGTCGTTGTACCGGATCTAATACTTCAATAACTATCAAATGAAAAACCTAAACGTAAAACAATAATAATTTAAATATCATTTTCAAAACGTAAATACGGATCAGAGCATGCTTACGCATATGCTTTTTACCTGGGAAAGAAGAACAGCGGCTGTCGACGAACGGAGATTGGGGTAGGGGAAGCTTAGGGCAAGCACCCACGAGCAATCTACGAGAGAAGTACGGCTTAGAAATTAATCAAGAGACCCAATAAATACTCTATAATAACTTGTTTGAAATCAGATTGTGTGCGGCGAAGAAGCACAAACCCTAGAAGCAGACGATAGAGAAGGCAGATGGGTTGTGATGTGGCTCAGGGAGTCAGAGCTGATTGAAATATAAAGGAGACGCGAGAGAGCAATAGTAGTATTGAGTGCTTGTTTTATTTTTTATTCCGCGAAATGGAATGAATGCTGGTTGTAGATGGTGTGTGCATTTCGAGGTGTTATGGGGACACGAGACATTTGACTCGTCCAGCTGCCTCCCACTGGAGTTGTCCAGCTGTGCTGCCTCCCACTAGACTCTTCTACGTGCCTATTGTGCCTCACAGACCAATGTGAGGCACGGTTATACGAGCTGAAAAGCATACTCGTGCTTTTGTGATTTAATTGTTTTTAATCACATGTTTAATCAGATAGGGTTGGTGTGTCTTTACGAGAGGAACGGTAATGACGTTATTAGATGCATGGTCGTTGAAGCAGGAGAGGCATGATAGATACATCGGGGGAGGCAAATTCAGGAGAGGCATGATCGTTCCCAATGAGAGGCACTGTTGCACCTGAAGTGGAGTCACGGTTCGTGACTCTGCGTTTGCAAATGTTTTCAGCCACTTGTTGACCCAGAGAGCCACTGTTTTTCAAATGTTCGTTCGGTTCAGGTGGGAATCTGTATGATAGCTAGCCTGCGGTTATACGTATGTCAGAAGCATGGCCGTGCCTTTGTTTTGGCAATGTTTTTGGTGGTACGCGAAGACATAGAGATGCAGGTCCGTCGATATCACTGCGATTTCTCTTTAAAAAAGTGGAGGCACACGTGTGGCTTTGCTGCTAGCCGAACAGTGCTTCAATTTTGGTTCACTACCCGTGTAGTATAAGTATTCCAGAGATCTAGTTTGCACGATAGGGTCATCGTTTGCCTACTCGCATTCTTTTGTTGGTCAAAAGATGTGCTGGTGACCGATGGGATGGCTATTGGTTTGTTAGTATTCAATGTGCCAGATACCATGCTAGAGTTAATCTAGAGGCTCCTCGATTACCGTGTCGCAGCCGTGACTTTTTAAGTGCATGGTTCCACAAGCTGCATAAGCACAACCGTCTGTTCAAGGTTCCCGATGCTATTTAATGGGCGCATGGTAACTGAGTCGTCTCTCCCCAAGTTTAAATACTGGTCTATTCCGGGAGGTCACCGCGTCTTATTCTCGGCACAGAACTGCAGGAAGTTCCCATCATCCTCTCACCACGTACGAATGATGCCGATGAAGCACAGTCAAACTCCATTGTCACTCTCACCCTCGTTTCCATGGACGACTTCAGGAACACTACTGAGCATCTCTTTATAGATGCCAACGGTAACACCAAGCTCGAGGTGTGGTACACCAATGAGCCCTACAAGGTGGAGGAGACTCTTTCTCTTTATGAGGAATGGCTGCGTGAGGACAGGTACAAGTTTGTTGGTCTTGATCTGGAGTACACACGAGAGGATTATTTTGATCGAAGCAGAAAAGTCGCCGTCATGCAACTGGCGATGCGCAAGCATGTTCTTGTCTATCACTTGTGCAAGGCTAGGATGGAGTGCCCTGCTCTGAAGGATTTCCTTCAGAACAAAGGTATAACTTTCGCTAGTGTCAACGTCAGGAATGATAGAGATGTTCTCGCAAATAGTTTCCTCAAAATTCCAAGAGAGTATCACATCGACCTTCAAGAGGAGCTCATGAACAAAGGAGGCAATCTAAGGGACTCCATGGCAGATTTGGCAGAAGCCATCATAGACAAATCTTACTTGAGTATGAAGTCATCTTTTCCACGAGGTCAGCATGACTACTGGGAATGGAAGCCGCTTTCCCTTGACCACCTGAAATATGCGGCAATTGTAAGTGAAAATTTCGTTTTGTGGATTTTTTGTCTTTATATTTTTGTTTTATTGCAACAATAGTACTTTTTTTCCTTTACCTATATCTTCATTCTCATCTGCTTTTTGTTTTAGGATGGGTATGTCAGCTACGAGCTCTACCGCCGAGTTTTGTTGATGAACGACATGATGCATCCTCGTTGTCTTCCCGACCGCAGACACCGTGGATATTTGTGAGCAGAACTCCAACTGAGTAGAATGGACACCGTGGATGTTTGTGAGCAGAATGGACGCCTGTTTTGGTTTTATTTTCACAGTATCATGTTTGGCTTGTCTCATGTTACGGGAATATAATTTTTTATGTTTTTTTATGTTACAAGTTCATTGTTGACGTCTGCGCGAGTTCAGGTACATTTAGAGAATCCGTCGAAGTGGCGGACATGTATTGTTTGGGAGAAGCGCCCTTTGTGTTTGGCTTATATTCAGTGCCGTGCGTTTGTGTTTGTATTGTTGTCTTCTACACGTTCGCACAAGAGAGGCACGTCTGCTAACGTACGAGGCAACATTGTGCATGAAGGCAGACGTATGGATTTGGCATTTTAGTTTTGAATGTTTCCTTTTATTTGTTCATCCTGAGATGCATGGCGTTGGAATGCTAGAGGCATGTATCTTTGTGTACACGAAGCACGTCTGTGCGTCTGTGTTTTAGATGGTTCAGTTTCCTGTCTTTGTGTGCTTCGGGACCATGGTTCGAGAAGCCCGACATCCGTGCCCGTGGAGGCTTCACTTCCGTGGCTTCGCTGCCTCTATGGCCACGACTCTATGTGCCTGTGGTGTCACACGGCTGTTCCTCTTGAGACTTCGCAACCGTGCCTCTCCAACTGAGTATTCTCAGTGATGCCTCTGCCACCACTCTTTTGTGCATCCAGAGGGTTTGTACCCGTGCCTCGAGAATGCCAATTCCAAAGCCGTACCTGTGCGTCGAGAAGCCGCAATTCCGTGCATGTATAGGCTTCAGTTCCGTGCCTCCTCTGCCTGCATTCAAGTGTCTCAGGCGACACGTTGCCTGTGACTCTACGTGCCTGTGGTGCTAGACGCCCGTGCCTTAGTGGACACGCTGCCTGTGACTCGTCGTGCCTGTGGTGCTACACGCCCATGCCTCAGGAGACTATATAACTGTTGCTCTCTGACTTCTCCCGTGGCTTCACTACCTGCATCCATGTGTCTCACGTGAGACACGTCATGACTCTCTATGTGCCTGTGGTGTCACACGGTTGTGCCTCTAGAGACTTCTCAACCGTGCTTCTCCAACTGAGTAGTCTCACTGATACCACTGCCACCACACTTTTGTGCACCCAGAGGGTTTGTACCCGTGGCTCGAGAACATCAATTCCAAGGCCGTACCCGTGCCTCGCGAAGCCGGAACTTTGTGCCTGTAGAGGCTACAGTTCCGTGCCTTCGCTGCCTGCATTCACGTGTTTCCGGCGACACGCTGCCTGTGACTCTACGTGCCTGTGGTGATACCAAGCGAGGTCTCGAAAAGTCCTACGCCCGTGCCTGTGGAATCTACACGTCTGTGCGTCCCGTGCCTGCATCCATGTGCCTCACGTGAAACCCGCCTTGACTCTACGTGCCTGTGGTTACACACACGCGCGGCTCTTGAGACTTTACTTCCGTGCCCCTCTAATTCAGTAATCGGACCCATGCATCCACCACCACACTTTTGTGTATCTAGAAGGTTGATACACATGCCTCATGTCCCCACCTGTAGAGCCTTTATACATATACATATACATATACTGCGTGATACTCTCTTGGATCAGTACCTGTGGTGCCACGCGCTAGTGGCTCTAGAGACTTCACAACCGTGCCTCTCTATCTAGATATGCGGACGGATGCCTTTGCTACCACATTCTTGTGCATGCAGATGGTTAGTACCCGTGCCTCGAGAGGCTCCACGTGCGTGGCTGTAGAGGCCTCACTTCATGCCTCCGGTGCCTGCATTCACGTGCCTCTAGTGGCTTGAGTCCTGTATCTTCTTTTTAGCAGTGTCACTACACTAAAATTAAAAAAAATGGTAGCGTCCCACCGACTAACATAAGATGCTAGTGAACAAAAAAAAAACACAGCCAGGCAGCACGAATATTGGTGCTCAAAATGGATGGTCGAAGATTAGAGACGGTCGAAGTTTAGAGATGGTTGCTGCGTGCCTTATTATTCATCACGCCCGTGCTTCTGTGGTCTTAACTGACATGAAACAGTTGAAAAAACTGCCGTTGCTCTTATAGCTTTGATTGGATCATTTTTATTAGCTTACCGAGGGAGAGATGGTGTGAATCTAGCTAGGTGAGGCACGGATCAGTTTTGGCCTTCAGATCTAAGGTCTACGGTAGGCTCTTTGTTTGCCTCATTGGATTCTTCTGTCGGTGGTATTTGTTCAAAGGAGGAATTGATGACCGATGTAGCGACTGTTCGATGTGACTATTCAGTGTGTCAGTTACCGTAAAAAAGTTAGAGGCTCCTCGATTTCTCCATGGCATCAAATATTTTGCACAGCCGTGACTTTAGGAAGTGCATGGTTCCACGAGCTGCAGAAGCACAAGCGTCTATTCGCTGTTCCTAGTTCACACGTTAGTGCGCATGGTAACTGAACGTCCTTCGCCAAGGTTAAATACTGGTTGTGTTTTTGAGGTCACCACGTCGCATTGTAGCCACAGAACATCGGGCAGTTCCCACCGGCCTCACCACTTCCCAACCTTGTCGCAGAGTCTCAGGAATCTCCATTGGCACCTTGCTGCTCGCTGCCATGGACGACTTCTTGAACACTACCGAGTACCATCCGATAGTTGCCGATGGTAACACCAAGCTCGACCTGTGGTACATGAACGAGCCTTACAAGGTGGAGGAGACCATTGCCTTGTACGAGGACTGGTTGCGCGAGGAGAAGTATAAGTTTGTTGGTCTTGGCATGGAGTACACACGAGAGGATTGTTATGGGTGTAGAAAAGTCGCCGTCATGCAACTGGCTATGCGGAAACATGTTTTGGTCTATCACTTCTGCAAGGCTAGGACGGAGTGCCCTGCCCTGAAGGATTTCCTTGAGAATAGAGGTATAACTTTCTCTAGTGTGGACGTCAGGAATGTTAGAGATGCTCTTTTTCAAGATTTCATCAGAATTCCAGTAGAGTACCACATCGACATCCAAGAGAAGTTCATGATCAAGGGCAGCGAAGAAAGGGACTCCATGGAAGACTTAGCAGGAGCCATCATTGACGAATCTTACTCGAAGCTGGAGTCCTCTTTTCCAGAACTTCTGCGTCACTACTGGGATTGGAAGCCACTTACCTTTGATCACCTGAAATATGGAGCTATTGTAAGTGAAGATTTCATTTTCGTTAGTTTCTGCCTTTGTTGCAAGAACAGTATGTTTTTTTCTTTTTTGTAAATTTATGTTTTCATTTGCTTTTCCTGCAGGAAGGGTATGTGAGCTATGAGCTATACCGCCGGTTTGTGTCGATGAGGGACATCCTGCATCATCACTGTCTTCCTGATCTCAGATGGCGAGGACGTTTCTGAGCAGGACTCCAGGTGGAAGTGCTGCGAAGATAGATCGTCTGATGAATTGGTTAATTGCTAGTTATTGTATGGGGTAATATTACATCGACTGATGAATTATAAATGTAGTGGTTTTATTTCAACCGGATGGAGTTGACTAGTTTGGAAATTTAAGTTTATTTTCGTTCTATTATGTTTTTCTTGTTTGGATGCCTTCAAGAATATTTTCCTCTATGATTTGATGCTACGCGTTGGTTTAAGATGAGATGTATTAAGAGGATCACTCAGATGTGCACGTTCGTTAATCTAGACAGTGCACAGTCATTTGCTCAGGGAGGCATTGTCCTTGTTTTAGGGAAGGCACGCTCCGGTGTTATCAGTAGGCACGGTCGTGGGTTTGTGTTTCTATTTTTTAGCTGAGTCGTCTATATCAGTGCGGATAAGAAGTGCGTGTTTTCGTCTGTGGTTTAGATGGCTAGCTGCTTCAGTTCTTCTCTCAATATGGTCACACGGACAGGTAGGGGCGTTACTTTCACTTTGTGTTCGCACTGTGTTTGGCACGGTTGTTTTTATATCGAATATACGGTTGTGGTTGTGTGTTTGAAATGTTTTTACGCAGACCTTGAGTCTGTTTAAGATTCTTCAGATTTCCTCTCTGTGTTGTCTGTTTCAATATATGATGACTGTTTTAGGGACGTTATCCAGTGTGAGAGTTGCTGTGGGAGTATTATATTAGGGACGGTTGTGTTTCTATGTTCCAATTATTGTGTTGGTACTTTGATTGGGAAAGGCACGACCGTGAAGCTAGTGGAAGCACTGTCGTATGTTTGGCAGAGGTGTTGTCCTTCCTGTGGGTACTAAATTCGGAGAGGTACTGCGCTATGTTAGTATGAGTCACTGTCGTGGCTGTATGTTCTGTAATATTTCTAGTTAGTCTGCTAGCTGAGTCACGTCTGTCGAGTTAGTTGAAGCATGCCCTATGTTATGTTGAGTCAGAGTTCTGTCTGTCGTTCGCAAATGCTTTCTCTAACACGTTTGCTCGGAGAGACACGTCTACAATGTTATTCATGGCATGGTCGTGCCTTTTTTCGAAATGTTTGCTCTCACTGCTTCGCTCAGAGAGGCTCATCGGTGAAACTTGTCAGGTCACGGACCTTTTACAATTGAAGTCACGGTCGTTCCTCTGTTTTTTTATTTTTTTCAGTTTAGTCATCTATCTCAGAGGATGGATCTTCTTTCGTTACCTTGAGTCATGGTCGTGCTTCCCTGACGCGTTGGCTTGGAGAGGCACCGATGTTAAGCTATCGAGGGGACGGTCCTGTGTTAACTGGTGGCGCAGTCGTGTGTGTGTGTTGTTATTTTTTTAGCTTAGCTGTCTATGTCAGAGTGGCACGTTCTATGTGGATAAGAGGCACTGTCGTGCCTCTGTGACCCACATTATTGCAGGTGAGTCATTTACCACCTTCGTCAGATGCTTATGAACAGACAACGTTGTTCCTGTCTGTTCCAATTGTTTCTTTTATTATGTCTACTCGAAGTGAGTGGTGTTCTAGTGCAAGGAAGTGATGTCTTGAATATCATGTTTACAACTTCTTTTTGAAAAATATGATTTTTATTTATAATGTTTGCTATTCAGGATTTGAAGACTTGAACATTTGAACGCACAGCCGTGTTTAATGGGATCCATAACAGATATCTTGGACCTACATAAAAATAGCTGAAACACTGTTGTTGTGATGGCATGAGTCGAAATAGATGAAACAATGTTCGGATGGCTTGAGCTAAATTAAGGCACAGTTAAGTAGTAGTCATCTCCTTGCAACTCTTCTTCTTTCGCGCAGGATATTGTATTTCTCGAAGACGATGCTCAGTGCCTCAAATACAGGGCCTGTGTTGTAGTTGGATGTCATCATTTTGAAAGTTAGTTGTTCTCTCATCGGTTTCACATAGATCTGCAAACACATAACAGTACAAACTAATAAAATTTATTGTAAAACATAATGTACAGCTGGCTCGGATGAACGTATGTTGATGTCTTGTCAATGAGAGTGAACTTACAATATTGATAAAAAATGAATTATTACTGAAACTAATGAGCGGCATCAAATGCATGATGTAAATACCACTATCATCCCTGAAAATTGAGAGCATTATGTTATTAATTAGAAGGTGAACAGTAGATATGGGATATGTGCGGAACAAAAAAATGATGGTGAGGTAGAGCTACAGTTACAAGAAACTCACTCTCTGTCTGAGTTACATACACTCTGCACAGGTTTAACACGAAAGGAGGCTATGGTTTGTGGATGGGTGTTGTAAGCAGAATGGTAGGCTCTCTTGAAGTTTTTGATGACAATGTCTGAATGTTTTGTTATACCATCGCAATTGATATAAGGACACAGAATTTTGAAGCGACGCATTGTAAGATTCACGATGATGAGGTAGATAAAATGTGGTTTCTTTCTCACAGGTATTAAGATCTAAAACAATGAACAGGAAATAATATCAGTGTAACAACAAAAACTGGTAGAAATGAAGACGAACACTGGACAGATAGAGTGAGTAGGGTCAACTCACGATGTTACATTTGTTGGGCAGCCTGTACCCAACATTTTTTTCTACAATGTGTTCCTTCAGTAGTTCAGTGCTTGCTCCTAGAACTGTAAATTTTTCCTGCAGAAAATTGAAGCTGTGTCACTCAGCGTGGTAGTAGTAGTAAATGTGGTTTATTATTATTATTTTTGAGAAGCAAGAACTTACAGAAGCGTCCATGTACATTATATGCTTGTGCAAATTTGTTGGCGGTCCGTCAAACTGTTCTTTCATCAGCAACATTGAGTAAGCGTCGACCACGAATCTGTTGATATATCCGTAGATCTTCATTGACAAACCTAAAGTTCAATGATCGGCCCAATGTCGTTCGACGTAGAATATCCTCTTGCTGCCAAAAAAAGAATGCATTTTAAATCATATGATTTTCTTATATAGCATTGAGATTATGAGTATTCAATTACAGTAGTAGAAGAATCGAGCCGAATCACTTGAATATGATAGCTTCAGGAACAATCGTAACTTTACTGTAAGAGGAACAACCAACTTATTACCTACTATTTTCACCAATGCCTGGCGTATTGTCGACGATAGTTTCGTACACATCTCTCTCCTCGATTGTAGAATCTCTTATTTCCAAAAATTGACAGTGTTCACGATGGTCATTCGCTGGGTCAGTGAATCCAGTCTGTTCTAGCTGAGAATGATATTGATGAGGATGGAAGACTTGACCGCCGGAGTTCATTTGACCATTACTGAGTTGCAGATGGCGCTCATTATAATTGTTGTTTCTATGGACCATTGGTCCTTGTGCTTGTTGCTGCATGTGCAGTGCTGATGTACTGATAGTTGGATGACCGGTTGAGCTCGAAGGAATATCTGTTGCTAAATGGTGCAAAGGATGGCCGGAATACTGTATTCTGTTGAACTGTGGTTGTAAGGCACTGTAACTTTGCCCATGAGACTCGCCTCTGCGTGGTTGCTGATGGTTCTTGTTTTGAGGTTGGTGTTGTTGGCACCACGGACCGCTGTTATTCTGAACATCATTGTGTTGGGAGTAGTGGACATTAGAGACAGGGGTTTGTTGCTGGTATTGTTTGTGACTTTGGTTGTTCATTGCATAAGGTGAGTGCTGGCTGCTGTGTGAACCACTGTTATTGTGAGCACTAGGACATTGGTAGAAGTGGGTTTTGAAACTAGGAGCTGGTTGGTGGCTGTGTTGGGACAAAGAAGTTGCTAGCAAACTTTCGGACAAGACAGTTTGAGTTAAACCTGTAGAGTATGACGTATCAAAAGCCTGTGAGAGGTGAGTACCGCCTGACATTGAGCCTGTTCTGCTGGGCATAGGTGGCTCTGGACAGTAAGAAATGGAAGATCTCGCTGATGAGCTTGAATTCTTGGCCAAGTGTGAGAGAGTATCAGGTTGGCATTGTTGGGAGGGTACATGGTTAGCAAAGGGTTGCTTCTTCTTTTCTTCAATGACCCTGTCAAGTTGTTCATAGATAGATGGGTCAGACCTTATTTTATCATCATCAATGAATCCACAATCGAGGCATCTGCGATTGTCAGCATGTAGAGACTGATTGGTTGCAGTTTCTGTTGAATTATGTGGAGGCTCTAGTATCCTAACTCTTTTCTTAGGAGGTGCCGTACTCTCGTTTCCTGTATCTTCTGATTGCTGTAAGGACCTCTTGTGAGCTGCCGTTTGTGCTTCCGTTTTTGGCGGATGTGTGCTTGTGGTAACAGGGACGCAGTCTGTGGGATCAATATGTGGTTGCTTGGTACATTGTTCATGTTCTTCTGCAATGATATTGTCTTTCGCATCGATAGATGCGGCAGCAACGAATGGAGCATCACTAGTGGATGGAAGTGCTTTTCCCGTGTCCAGTATTGTGTCAGAAACGCTGCCATAATCACTAGGGACCTCTACTGTAGGAGCAAGGGAGGAACTAGCTCTAGAGCATTCAGTTTCAGCAATGTTCTTCTCATCTCTCAAAGTTGAAACAACATGGAGCTTAGCTTCTGGCAGCGAAGAAGAACATTTTTCAGTAACATTGTGTAACTTTTGTGCAGGTTGGGATACAGTGAGGCTCTTTTTGTTGGTTGAAAAGTTCTTGTGAGCGCTATCAGAATCACTGGACCATGCAGTAGTTGGTGACGTTTGCGCAATCAGATAAACAGGTGCTTCAAGTGTCTCGGTTGACATTGGACCGGTCAGTAATTGTTTGTCAACCACAGAGTGCGAGGTTGATGGTTCAGTTGCAGTAGGTTTTGCTGTTTTCTCCAGGAGCTTCTCCAGTGGGTTTGTCAGAGAATTGTGGTCTGTAGATCGTCCAGAATTGCGGGTTTCAGTCGGTACAGAAAACTCAGACGAATTTTCACCTGTTAGTATAATTACCCCGCTCTCCAACATCTCAGATGTTGGCACGAAGGGCTCATGAACCGGCAAGCAATTGCAGATGGTTATGCACTTCATCCAGATGAATCTTGGCTTGTTCATCAATGTCCTCTTTGTTGTAGTCGATCTCGTTCACCTCCAGCAGCAACTTAAACTGAGTAGATGACTTTAGGAGTGAAGATAGATAAATTTGGGACAGCTCCTTGTCGTACGGATTCTGTGAGTCTGGGTCAGGAATATCGCAGCAACCCTTTAAATTTTCCAGTGAGTATGAAGTGGCGTGAAGGACACTGGTCGAGCCACTGCTAGAAGAACTTTGACTGCTTGTTCTGTTAGAACTGGGAAGTGAAGAATATGTTGAAGGGAGCGATGAAAAAGTTTCTTTTTCATTTGAGTTGTCCTGTTGCAATTTACAATAAACGCCCCGGTCGCAGGTCTTGATTTCTTTTGCACTGAGATCCCTTCCAAGAGAGAGGACCTTCTCCAATTTCTCCTCGAGAACTGGTTGAAACAGGGAGAAAAGTTCTGTGTACATTTCATTAACAACTTTGCCAATTTTTTCCTTGGCCTAAAATTGAAAAAAAAACATTAGAAATTATTAATACCGAAGATGAAAAATAACTTCTGACCTACTGTACGTTTTTTCAAGAATTGTAGAAAAGGCATGTATAATGTGCACAGAAGCACACATGATGTGCTGCGGGAAGCATGGTTAACAAAGTCCATGAATCAGAGTCAACACATTCATTGAAGGAGCACAACAAACGTACTGGACGAAGCACACCCGATGTACTATATGAAGCATGGTTGACCTACCGCTACAGGGAAGCACTGCTATATTTAACACAAAAGCACAGCTAACGTACTATAGGAAGCACACCAAATACGCTGCAGCAAGCACATGTTACATTTTCCAGCAGTCACAAGAAACTAACTGGACGAAGACTCGTAACCTACTTTATGAAGTATGTCTAACCCGCCGCAGGGAAGCGGAGCTATAAGCATCATGGTAGCACACATTATCTAACACAGGGAGGACATGTATCTGTTTCGTAAAAACTTAGAGAACATCATTTCAAACTTAAATCAAGTGCACAAGCTGGAAATCACTTACGGAACAATTTTTTTCTTGAGGAACAAATTCTTCTATGTAGGCCTCTAGTCTGGGACTCATTTGAAAAAAACGGCCCCTGAAAGCCAGGCGGTGGTTGGAAAGGCGTGCGCCTAATATCTTTCAGCTGCCATGCGGAAGGAAAGAATGACAATCAAGTCAAATTAATATATGGCAGCTAAATCATTATGTTGAGTTGAAAACTTCACCAAAGGAAAATGATGAAAAGTTCACTCACCGTGTGTTTCCCAAAAATTCCGTCCTCTCTTGACAGGCTGTCTATGTTAGCATAATTCTTAATGGCCTCTGTATCCCATATAACAAGCCTTGCAGGAGTATCAGATTTCAGGTCCATAATCTTCATATCCAGGTAGTCAAAATACATTATCTGCCAGGGGGGAAGAGGTGAAAATGAATCATGTTCTTGTAGCTGCTTCTGGGTATAAAGAAATATACAAGTTAATGAACGAACCATTGGAATCAGGAGGCAGCCACACAGGGCGCCTGTGAATCCTTTGTCTTGAAGGTCTGGAGTGATGCCACCAATTTCTCTGTGACAGCATTGGACCAATCATACGATGATATGTTACTTGCTGGTCCTTCTAGAGCGGCTAAGTAGTCGGGGCTAACGCAATCATATGTCATTGGGCAAAGAAATACCGCTATCGCAAACATCACGAAAACCCGCTGAAACACTTCTCCTGTCAGCTCCGGGGTCATGAGATCAGTTAACTCTCTGATGTTTGGAGCGTGCCCAGCACACCGAGTCTCATACTTAACCTGACATCTGAAAGCTTCTGAGCATTTTCTAGGGATAATCTGCCCGCCCAGTGGAATTCCTAAGATCCGGTGCACGGTGTATGAGTTGATAAAGAATCTGTATCCACTAGGCAGTATGAAACACCTGGACGGGCAATCAAAATAGCGGACAAGCCAGCGAACGAAACACCTCGGAAGCTCGTGGCAGCACAGATCGAGAAGGTAGCCAAAACC
Source organism: Thinopyrum elongatum (assembly GCA_011799875.1). Classification (NCBI taxonomy): domain Eukaryota; kingdom Viridiplantae; phylum Streptophyta; class Magnoliopsida; order Poales; family Poaceae; genus Thinopyrum; species Thinopyrum elongatum. The sequence continues at coordinate 148,904,870 of CM022298.1, forward strand.
AATATCTCTGAGAAGCTGCTTTTGTGGTTCTGTTAGCTTCTCACAGACAGTAATGAATTTCTGCAAGCTCAGTTTTGTGCTGAACTCTTCTTCATATTTAGCCATTGTAACATCCCTGTGGACAAAGATAAGAAATGACCTTTAACAAATGTATTGTTGAACACATGCTTTTCTGGGATAAGCTTACATATAAATGTCGAGTCAGCAAAACAGACACAATATTTAAGCCGTGATTAAAAATGCAGCTAGAATGAGAGGCATTGATTTCCAAAGAAATTTCAACGACACACGCGAGATGTATGAAAAAAACACCTACTTCGAGGCAGCAAGCTGCTTCTTTTGCCTGTACTCCTCAACAAGCTTTTTGTGCGCTGCACGTTTTAACTCGATCCTTAGTCTCTCTATCTCTAGTTGGTCATGAACCATGAAATCTTGTGTCACAATCTCTGTGCCATCGATAGACTGAGACTGAGTGTCCGACAGCTGTGGGGTGGAGTCCATCTCATTGAACTCTACATAAGAGGTCATGAGACATCATCGTTACCAGGTCAGCTATGTAAGACAGTTGTTAGCAGACCGTGTGAGACCATCATCAACAGCTCGGTTAGCTAAGACGGATTCTAACTCTGAGTTAGTAACTGCTTTGCAAAAATGAATGTAAGTCCTTTGGATCCCTCCTATAAATTGCTGATCTATACAATCATTTGACCTGTGACCTCATGATCGGGATCAGCATAGTGAATTTTGACTGCAGTCTCATTGAGCTCTGCAACTAATTTAATCTGTGGTAACGAGAGTCCTTAAGTTTTTCATGGCTGGAGATATAACTCAACTTAGCAAAACCACGACGCAAACATGCAGCTGGCAGGATTAAAGTGAGGTCAGCTGAGTCCGAATTTTAAATCCATAACCCTTCTCCCGTTAACAAGGCGCAATAGTTTGAGCACGGACCAGCTGAAAAAAATTGGATCCGGAACGGATATTTAAATCGCACCCCACCTATCGTGTTGCACACATGCGATGTCTACCCAGTCCCGTGGAATTGCTAGCACTGGATTTTTTTTGTTCAAATGATGAATCAGTGGGATAATCATGGCGAGGAAGCAATGGATTACCTGAGCAGGAGATCCACGGCAAGTGAGATGAAGGAGACGAGCGAGGGCTGTGGAGGGATCAAGACGAGACTGTAGGTTTTCCTTTGGAGAGCTAGAATATCCTTCGCCTGTCGCCACCGACGCTAGATGGAGAGAGATCTGTAACTCATATGCGGACGACCCCACAAGTTAGTTAAATACTTAGAGGAACTATTTGAGAGCCCACATGCCAGTACGACGATCAAGTCCACCTACCACATCTTCTCACGCCAGATGGAGGTAGTCCTAGAACTCATATACGGCCGACCCCACAAGTTAGTGAGAGATTTGGAGGAAGTAGTAATTGAGAGCCCACTTGTCAGTTCGACGGTCAAGTGAAGTCGACCTACCACATCTCGTCACGCCGCAAAACTTACCCCTCCTATCAGGTGATTCTTTTCCTGCACGCAAAAAATCGAAGCAGGCTCTCTCTTTCTCTCTCTCTCTCTCTCTCTGTGTGTGTGTGTGTGTGTCTTCCAGATTCAAAGTTATCCAATGAGATCACTGACAAACTGCAGGGAAGCAGATCCCCCCACATATTCGAAAGGTGTGAGTTCCGAACAATCGGCGCATAAGATTCGGCAATCAAAGGTTAGTAAAAAAATTATCAACGCACCTTCGCGTGGCGATTCCTGATACACGAGATTCAATTTTTGCGATGCTGGTTTTGGGTCTATGCCGAAACCTCACTTCATTATATCTATGTTGTCGTGGTACATGCTGGATGGTTTTTCAGTTTCCGATTCCTTCTTTTACAGCAGTAGGTAGTATGGTTCTTAATTCAACATTGCGCTTCTGTTAAAAGATATTACGATGTTACTGCCTAAGTTGGTCCTCGGGAAGCTGCAGACAGAAATTCTATTCCCTAACTGTTATTGCTTAGAATCACTGTGACGGTGTTCATGAAATACCTGAGGTTGGAATGCATAGTACAAAACTGCTTGGTTCTACGTTGTTGATGAATTCGTTGTGGTCGGGATTCATAGAATAAAACTGTTTGGTTTTACACTGTAGCTCTGATTTGAGTTTGTTCTCTGTTTTGTGTACTCTCATCCTTGTAATATCAGCTTGTTCCTTTTGTTAGGATTCATGGTTATCTTTGTGTTAAGTGTTGCACAACCAAACTAGCATCAGGATCTCACTTTGATTGAGGTTGCAGTGTAATTAAAAATTAAAATATGTATATATATATATATATCTCAATTCTGTAGAACTAAAAATATATCTCTGTTGTGTGGTAAGTGTAAAAGGTTAGTAAGAATGATTGAGATCGACTTGGAAAAGGTAACAACACTGATGCTGCAGGTGTATAAGCTTTACTTTTATTACGTCTCTTTTTCCGGAAGATGTTCAGGATTGCGTCATCTGATCAGGACAATAGGGACGGTCGGTCTTTGAACGACATTGGCAAGGATTATGGGAGGAAGGTAATACTAAGGCAGTTGAACATTAGTGTTTGGGGTTATTTCGTATTTCATTTCTGCAACGTATGTTGTCAAAGTGCTACAACTGAACACCAAAGAGTAGATCAATAACAAAAAAAATGATTAATATCTCCTGGTTGAATGCTGTAATATATGTTTATCCTGCGCATCTACTCTGCAGTTGAGTCTCGAGAGGTGGAAGAAAAAGAAAGTACTACAAAGCGAGAAGAAGAGAAAGGATGCAGATGCCATCCAACAGGCACATGCCATGCGGGCTGGAATAATTGGAGTCAAGAGTGAGATACAAGTTCTTGGCAAATGTCCCAACTAGGAGCATGGTGTGCAACAGACACCTGCGAAGAGGAGCATTCTAAGCAGCAGAAACTCCACTAAGCAGACTATGCAGGTAACGATGAAAACTTCAAACCCTGGTTTTGAACATGCGTGGAAGTTTTATGTGTTAATTCTTCGTAATACTCGCACGTGCATCTAATTATTTTGTGGTTTCAAGACATAGATGTCTGCAAAGGCGCAGAGCAGGCATTGTGACGGCCCAACGTTTGAAGGCGGTCATAATGAAGAGGTACAGGGTAACAGAATTTGCATTGATGCAAGCAGAAGGATCATTGGCAAAAAAAGCATTGATGTTGAAGGATTGAGTACGGTTTGCACAAACAAGAAGAGCCCAACGACAAAATAAAACATAGGAGGAATAAACTTTACCGTACAGCAGCACCAGAAAGCAATACAGGTGATAGCAAATACGAACATGCAACAACATTTAAAGCAAATGTATTTTTTTGTGAGCAATTTTTTCTGTGTTTTCGCATGGTATATTTAAATTATAATATATTGCACCCGCAGGCATATGAGCAAGGAAGCAAGCATCACGGTAGTCCATGATTCACTGAAAACATAAGGCAAGGGCCTTTGAAAGGATCACCTATGGAGTTCAACATGAGGGGTCCTTCCAAAGGATCTCCGATGGCATTCAGAATCGTCAGCGAAATCACCAATGCACGGAGGATGTCGCCAAGATTTGCTAGACAAGAGAGGCATGGGAAAACAAAGGTGACGTCGGAACAATGCCTTTTCAATTCACCACACAAATAGTTTTTTCCAAGAACAGGGTAAAGTGCAAAACAGGAGCATGGCTGTCCGTCTGGTACGGCTGTATGTGCAGTTGTTCTCCTGTATAGGATGCTACCAGAAGCACTGTTGTGCCTCTCTGGTTGTATGGTGCAAACAGAAGCACAACTGTGCCTCTGGTCCAAATGTATGTGTAGCATGGTCACATCTATGCTGCTGGGTATAATTTGAACAGTGCCTCTGGTATACCACTTATACTTGGAGAACAGGCACTGGTCTGGTTTTGGTATACCAGATGAGCCTTGATGAATCATACAAACCTTTTGTTTAGAAATTAAAAAAAATGCATATGCTTCAACAGGCTCTGGACATCTAATTTTGTTTCGTGCCATCTGTTCAGGACTTGGCGGAGGGGATAACAGATGAGGCAAAGAAATATCTTAGTCCTCCATCCATCATGAAGGGAACACAACGTTCACAACAGCAAGTAGTATACAGCGGCAACACAGATTGCATGGTAGAAGCAGCACCGTCCCTTAGATGCACGAGTGCCGGAGAAACAAGGAGCAGCATTCCAGAAGGCGACAATTGTTGGGTGTTGGGTGTGACATATGCCAAGGGATGGCTTATCATGGAGGGAGCTAGTAGATCGTCGCCGGTGCCTGGAAGCGGGATGTGGCGTAGACGCGATCGCCGGCGCGCTTTACCCAGGTTCGGGGCTCTCCGGGGAGATAACACCCATAGCCCTGCTCTGCGGGGTCTCCGCATGATCACTAAGGCACTAGTGAGTACAATGGTGCTCCTCGAGTTGTATGCCAGAGGTAGAAGAAAGCAGGGCCGGCTCTCTCCTCCCTCTGAGTGAGTCTAGGTCTGACTAGTTTCTGAACCCCTTGCATGGGTGCCCCAGGGGGGCTTATGTAGGCCTACCCCCCCTAGGGGTACAAGGGTAATCTGGTCGGGCGTAGGGCCCGGCCTTCAGTGTCTCTGGCCGCCGGCTTCTCCGCCGGTTGCTGGGGCCCGCCGCCGGGTGGACCCCGCCGACTGGTCCGGTACGTGGCCGTGACGTTCGTGACGCAGGCTTGGTCAGGGGAGCGTGGCTATCATCCCATCCGCTGGCAGGAGATCATTGTAGCCACTCCGTGTCCCATCTGGTTAATGGCGTGCGGACCCCGAGGAAGGAGATGGCCGCTTGCTTGAGGCCGGCCTCCCTCAGGTCCGACTGGTCAGACTCCCGCTGTCCTCTGGGCTCTCACTGTCTGGTAGGGCCCGCCGCTTGCAGGCTGTACTAACAGGCCATCGTGGAAACAGGGTTCTGCCTGTCAGGGGTGATGTCAAGGGCGGAGTGGCAACAGTGCCGCACCGGGCGGAGATCTTCGCCCGTACGGAGCACGGTGGCCATGTCCTGCCCTGGATACAGGGGGATGGGCTTCACTGTAGCCTCACCCTGTCTCGTCTCTTTTAATGGACGCGCAAACTCTGAGGGCACCGTGGGCCAACCGCCAGGAGCCGGCCTCTCTGGAGGCCGCCTGGGAGGAGTCGGCCTGTCTTGATGCCGTCTTCTGGAGCTCGGCCGTCTTCGTGTAGCCGGCTGCTCGGGCCAGCCGGCCATCAGAAGGCGGCGCTTCATCTTGGACGTTCGTGGGCGTAGCCGGCCCAATGTCTTGAACTGCTCAGGGACTCGGGTTAGGCTACCCGTGGCCCATTACTCCGACAGTAGTCCCCGAAGCTGATGAGGCGTCGCGGCCGATTAGTCGAGAAGCCTCAGCAGTTTCCTTCTCAGAGTGCACTTCTTGAATCCGACCCCCAGCGCGCTGCCTTGTCGGGGGGTCGGACGCGCCTGGGCGGCTATGGGTGATGATTTCGAAACATCAGGGCGGGAACCAAGTGCCGTGCTTGCCAAGCCTCTAGGCCCGCCGCCCGCTGCAAGTACGCCACGTGGCGCTAGCGAGCTGGGCCTGCCTGCCAGCCCACACTCACGATGGGACGTGACAGCAGGGGCCCGCCACTACCGGCCGAGGCGAGCGGTTACGATTCCCGAGGGAGTTACAGCGTAGTAACTTTGCGAAATAAACGCGGGGTCATGGGGTTGCGGGCGTAGTTAATCCCATGACCCCACGCCACACACCCTCGGCTTCGTAGCCCGGGGGTTATAAGTAGGGGGAGGAGGGGGAGCGGCAGAGCACGCGCGCCCTTCTCCCCCATTTTCATCTTCTTCCTCCTCTGCTGCTGCCGCATCTCCACGCCCAGCCGAGCCGCCGCCGTAGCTCGTTGCCACGCTTTCTCCGTCAACCTCGCCTCCATGGCGCGCTCCGGTGCCTGGGATGGCTCCATCGTCCACGAAGATCACATCGAGTTCCTCCGCCAGACGCGGCGGCTGCCCAGCAAGGATTACGTGAAGGTCCGCCTCGCGCCGGGGCGGGAGATCTCGCCGGCGCCGGAGGAGGGCGAGCGGGTCGTCTTCCGCTCGCACTGCCTGCGCGGCCTCGGCCTGCCGGCGAGCGGCTTCTTCCGGGCCTTCCTCGAATTCTACGACCTCCAGCCGCACCACCTCACCCCGAACACGGTGGTGCTGTTGTCTGCCTTCGTCACTCTGTGCGAAGGTTTCCTCGGCGTGCTCCCCACCATCGAGCTCTGGGGGGAATTCTTCTACACCAAGCTCGGCACCGTCACCGCGGGCGTGCCGGCTCAATGCGGCGCCTTCATCGCGGTGCAGAGACCGGCAGTCGACAATCCATTTCCTGCCATCACGCTGATCCAGTCGGTGAAGATGTGGCAGCGGTCGTACTTCTACGTGAAGAGCGTTTTCACGGAGGGCGACTGGGTCAACCTGCCGGCTTACATAGCCGGCCAGCCGGCGAGGAGGCGGCCCACCTGGTGATATCGGGCCAGGACGCTGTCGCCCTCTAGAGCCGCCGCCATCGCGCCGCTCCGGGTGCTGACACAGTCGGAGGGCCTGACCGGGCCCGACTTGTTGGCCGCCTTTGTGGCACGGCGGGTGCTCCCGCTCCAGGGCCGCCCTCATATGATCTGTCAGATGAGTGGGCATCGGGATCCAAGCCAGCTGTGCACCAAGGAGATGCCTCACGCTGAGGTGGCTCATATGGTGAACTATCTTGCGAACTGCAAGCTCACGGAGGAGTGGGGGTTCGGCAAGGAGCCGTACTCACGCGCCGACCCCCCGCCTATGGTAAGTTTCCTCCCATTCTCTTTTTCCGTTGCCGAGTTCTGTTTGGCCGACTCGATCAATCGGCTTTTCGAACAGAGCCCCCTCCTCCAGCCGGCGGCCGGCACCGCGGGGCCGGAGCGTCGATTTCTCCCCGACCGGGCGGAGAGCGATGTGGACGACCCCGACTTGGGGGCGGCCGCCCTGGACGACGACGCCGTGGGAGGGGGCGGCGAGGCAGGCGGCTCGGGGCTCGGGGCCGGCCTCGAGGACTGGCCGAACGACGACGCGGAAGAGGTTGCTCCGCGCCGCCAGCCGGGGCCCGATCAGCAGGGCACGAGCTCGTCTGCCGCGCCGGTTGCCCGAGGCGGTGTGCAGAAGCGCCGGGCCGCGCCGTGCCAGTTCGGCAGCCGGCCGAAGAGGCCCAAGGGCTCGGCAGCGGTGACCAAGTGGGACGAGGCGGCCGCGAAGGCCATCCGCTTCCGCAAGGCGGTGAAGGAGCCACGGATGGTTTCTGCGTGAGTACCAACTTCCTCACATACTTTTCCCTTCCTTTATGCCAATATTCTTCTAATTTCTCTTTGTCTTGCGCAACGTAGATCTCCGCTTTCTCTCGAGCGGTCCGACGCCGCGTCCGTCATTGGGTCGGCGGAGACTTCCACCACCACCCGGCGAATCGATCCGGCCGCCGACCTCCGGGAGGCGCAGGATCGGAACGCGCGAGGAGTTGGAGGCCGCCCGCAGGGAGGAGGCAGGGGCGGACAAGGCGGAAGCCACCGCGTTGGAGAAGCCGGCGGAGGCTGAGGCTGCCGCCGCGGCAAAGGATCGGGCCGAAGAGGCCGCGCGCCGCCAGTCAGCGTTATTCGTCGTCCCCCTGAGCTCCGCGCCACCACCACCAAAGTACGTGGCGCCGACAGGGGATGCCGGCGATGAGCACCCGATCATGGAGAGGGAGGGCGGCGATGTCGTCATGCCGGACGTGGTCGTGCCTCCATCATCGTCGTCAGGGGGAGCGTGGGACACGCGGCTGGCTGACGCGCCAGCGCCGCCAACCGAAGGCGAGGTGGGGACAGGCCCGACTCCCGAGGTTCGCATACCAACGCGCCGCCGGCCTGCGAAGGCGGCCTCGGCACCACGCCCGCAGGAAGTCGGCACCGCGAGCTCTTCGATCCCGGACGCCGAGGCGACCAGCGCCGCGCCTACTGGTTGGGTGCGGGTAGGCGGGACGGGCCCTCTGAACCGGGCGATCCTGGACGTCCAGGCCAAGTTTCGAGTCGAGGCCGACGCTCTTAAGCATTGTAATAATGCGTTCTTGGAGTCGCGAGCGGCCGTCCGGGTATGCTTCTCGCTTCTCCATCTTTAACTTTTATACTTCTCTCGTGGGGGCGCGCCAGCACACCCACTGGGTGTAGTCCCCAAGTTTCGGGCCGGCTGCTGAGCAGGCGGCCCGGAACTTTAATTGGCAAGCTCCGAGTACTAACATCATCTGATGTCTTCATTGTAGGATTATCACAACCTCTGTGCGACCATCTTCAACTCCAACGTCCAGGAGTTAACTCAACGGACCACCGACCTGTCGGAAAGCCGGCGTAAGTCTTTGTTTTCTTTCTCTGCGGGGGCGCGCTGGCGCACCCGCGGGCTGTAGTCCCCGAGATTCGGGCTGACTATTGAGCAGTCGGGCCGGATCTCCCCGGCAACTGTACTTCTTTCCTGCTGACTGTCGGTATCTTTTTCTTTCTCCCTTCTTGCAGAGGCCAACGCCACCCTATAGTAGCAGCTGGGCGAAGCCAACACCGCGGTGCGTGTCAAGGAGGCGGATTGCAGCAAGCTGGCCGAAGAGCGTGACCGGCTGGTCACACAACTGGCAGAACAGGCGGAGCTTCTCAAGAAGAACCAGAGGGAGGCGGAGGACAGGGAGGCCGGTCTCCTTGCTGAGTTCGAGACCGAACGCTCCGCCTGGACTGATAAGGAGGTGATGCTGACTGCCGTTTTTGGCGAGATTGAAGACATGGTTGACGGTGAGCTTCCTTCTTTATTCTTTCTTCGAGCTGCCGGCTTCTGATCAGGCCGGCCTCTTGTTTCTAATTTTGGCTTTTTGCTTTTTTGCTTTCTGTTTGAGCAGACTTCTTCCCTGGTCACTCTGGTGCTGCCAATCAGGCCATCGAGGCCGATCGCGAAGGGCGGAAGGCGCGACGATCGCCGTTGACGCCCCCCGGACCCTTAGCGAATGGCTTCTCAGCATCCAGGCCCGTCTTCGGCCGGCTCATCGGATGCTGCGCCGTCTTCAGCGTGTCGGGGCCCAAGCGATTTCCGCCCTTTGGCCGGACATGCCGGCTCCGCGCACTCCCAGTCGGACTGCCGACTGGCTGGAGGTGGCGGCTGGCCGACTCGAAGCTTGGAAGGGTTCCTCAGCCCGAGCTGGCGCGCGCCGGGCCTTGGAATTCGTCAAGGCGTGGTCCCCTGGGCTAAATCTAGCCCAGTTGACCACGTTTCGGCAAGAGGCCCAAGAGGAGCTGGTGGCGGTGGAGCGCGATCTTGTCAGACGGGCAGCGGCGATCGCCGAGTACACCAACACCAGCATCTTTGTTTCCGAGCTGGCTGAGGACGGTGCCAAGGCGCCACCGGAGTGGTTTGGGCTGAACTCGGAGGACGATGAAGACTCGGCCGAGATGATCGACTCCAGCGATGAGGGGGAAGGCGAGGAGGACGGGGAGAGCGAAGAAGATATGCCGGAGGTCGGGGCGGACGACCAGTCTCCGCTTGATCGTGCCTCAAACAAAGAGCCACGCTCGAGTGCGCCGACTGCTGCTGGAGGCGACCAAGCGGAGACTGACCAGCCGTCCGCGCCACCAACCGGCACTACAGACTCCGCCAACCAGTCGGACCCCTCTGCTGCTCCCTAGGCCGCCGACTTGTCTTTTATTTTTCCTGTTTTATCAGTCTCGACAAACTTTGTTAAATTCGCACAATTCCACCGACGGGGTGTATTTCAAACTCTGTTGAACGCTGGCCAAGAGCCTATAGATATGTAGATGCTCTCCTACATAAGCTGCGCTCTCGCCGAGATCTGACTTTTCTTGCTTACTGCTCCTGGGCTTTTTTTCCTTTGCCGCCCTCCCTTGGCTGCTGTCTTTCCAGCCAAACAGCTGCTCTGCGGACTGCGGCTGGGTCAAGTACTTAGCCACTTTTGGGAGAGCAAGTACTTAGCCGACTAGAGCGTTAGTAAGATAAGTAGAAGCCGGCCGCCCGGCTGCTCCGCAGCCGGTCAATGAGGCGGAAGCCGGCCTGAACTATGTGCATGCTTTGGGTCCTTAGCCATTTTTCATGCGGACACCTTTTCTGCCTTTAACCCCTGCCCACCGGACAGTCGCTCTGCGAGCTGTGGTTTTGGCAGGAGAAAGTTGAGGTGCCAACGCACTACTTGTCCGGCTGCAGGAAGCGCCACATAGTACAAGGCGGCGAGCCCCCCGGGCCGACTGGTCGAACCCGGTGCTAGGCGAAATAAAGAAATGACACATTCATAGGTGTAATATTCATTATGCAGATAAAAGAGGGTAGTCCCCGAGTTCTTCTCGGGGGACCCGGAGTCTCCGTACTTAATACGAAAGGTAGCGTGGTACATACTGTATCGACTGTAAAATTTTCAAAGGAGGTTTGCATTCCATGGCCGCTCTGTCTCCTTGCCAGAGTCGTCTCTCTTGTGTGCTCTGGGCTTCTGAGCATCGATCAGGTAGTAGGAGTCGTTGCCCAAAACTTTGCTGATGATGAAGGGGCCTTCCCAAGGTGCCGAGAGCTTGTGCTGGCCGGCTGTTCGCTGGATCAGCCAGAGCACAAGGTCTCCCTCTTGGAAAGATCTTGGCTTGACCTTCCGATTGTAGTATCGGCGCAGACTCTGCTGGTAGATGGCGGACCGGCTGAGTGCCAACAGCCGGCCCTCTTCCAGCAGATCGACAACGTCTTCTCATGCTTCTTTTGCCTCCTCCTCAGTGTACATCGTGACTCGAGGGGAGTCGAATTCTATGTTCGTCGGGATGACGGCTTCGGCACCGTAGATGAGGAAGAAGGGCGTGAAGCCGGTTGACTTGTTTGGAGTTGTACGCAGGCTCCAGAGGACGGTCGACAGCTCATCGAGCCAACAGCTGGCTGATTGCTCCAGAGGCTCGACCAGCCGGGGCTTGATGCCGGACAAGATGAGGCTGTTTGCTCGCTCCACCTGGCCGTTTGACTGCGGATGGGCGACGGACGCTAAGTCCAGTCGGATGCCCTGCGTCGCGCAAAAGCGAGCCAAGGCACCCTTGGCGAAATTTGTGCCGTTGTCGGTGATGATGCTGTGTGGTATGCCATACCGGGTGGTGATATCTGCGATGAAAGTCACAGCGGTTGGACCATTGAACTTCTTGATTGGTTTGGCTTCTATCCACTTGGTGAACTTGTCCACGGCGACAAGTAGATGAGTCATGCCGCCGCGGGCTGTCTTGAATGGTCCGACCATGTCCAGCCCCCAGACGGCAAAGGGCCAGGTGATGGGGATGGTCTTGAGTGCCGAAGCCGGCAAATGTGGCTTGGAGCAGAACTTCTAGCACCCCTTACATTTCTAGACCAAGTCTTTGGCATCTTCTAGAGCAGTTGGCCAGAAAAAAACGTGGCGGAAAGCTTTGGCAACAAGTGATCTTGAAGCCGCGTGGTGACCACACTCGCCTTGGTGGATATCTTTGAGGATTGCTTGGCCTTTCTCCGGCTCCACGCAGCGCTGGTACACACCAGTGACACTACGCCTCACAAGTTCTTTGTTAACAACGGTGTATGCTGCTGCCCGACATTGCACTTGTCGGGCCGAGATTTCATCGGTCGGCAGCTCCTTGTTTACCAGAAAGTTGAGGATGGGCTGTGCCCATGATGGTGCTTCGACTTCATCCACCGTCATCACGGCCACTGATACTAGGGCGGTTGGGTTGGGAGGTGGAAGGGTGGAGCCAGCGGCGTCTTGCTGCGTTGTTGAAGTCCCCGGGCCGACTGCTGCATCCCTCGGGCCGGGTTGTGGAGTCCCCGGGCCGGGTGCGACTGCTGCGGTCCCCAGGTCGCTTGGTGAAGTCCCCGGGCCGACTGCTGCAGCCCCTGGGCCGGGTTGTGGAGTCCCCGGGCCGGGTGCGACTGCTGTAGTCCCCAGGTCGCTTGGTGAAGTCTCCGAGACGGCTGCTGCAGCCATCGGGCCGGGTTGTGGAGTCCCCGGGCCGGGTGCGACTGCTGCAGGGGTCCTCCAGTCGAATCCGTCTCCCTTGGGGGGAGTCGGCATGAATATGGAGTCTGATTCTAGTGACGGCTTGATAGACGGCTTGAGGAGGCGTTGTAGGGAGACGCCGGCTGGTATTGCTTACCGGGTGGAGCCGATCCGTGCCAAGGCATCGGCTTGCTCGTTGTCGTTTCTTGGCACATGGAGGAACTCGCACCCTTCAAAGTATCCACTGAGTTGCTGGGCGAGGAAGCGGTAGCTCGCCATGTTTGCATCCTTGGCGTCCCAGTCGCCTGACGACTGCTGGACCACCAAGTCGGAGTCACCGTAGCATAGGATCCGGCGAATGCCGAGTTCCTTGGCAAGCCGGAGCCCGTGTAAGAGTGCTTCGTAATCGGCCACGTTGTTGGAGGCGGCGAAGTGGATTTACAGCGTGTATCTGAGCTTGTCGCCTTTGGGAGAGGTGAGGATGATGCCGGCCCCTAGACCGGTGCGCATCTTCGAGCCATCGAAGTGCATTCGCCAATGGGTGGAGTCTGGAGCTGGCGGCAGGTACTGGGTCTCGGCCCAGTCGACGAGGAAGTCGGCCAGCGCCTGGGATTTGATGGAGGTGCGACGCTGGTAGAAGATGGTGTAGGGGGCCAGCTCGATGGCCCACTTGGCCACTCGGCCCGATGCATCTCTGCTGCCTATGATCTCCGCAAGCGGGGCGGTGCAAACAAACATGATTGGATGTTCTTGAAAGTATGGCTTCAGCTTCTTGGCGGCGAAATGCACGCCGTAGCACATCTTCTGATAGTGAGGGTAGTTCTGCTTGGAGGCGGACAATACTTCACTCAGGTAATACACCGGCCTCTGGACTGGCAATGCTTTGCCGTCTTCTTTGCGTTCCACAACTATGACTGTGCTAACCACCCGGCTGGTGGCGGCGATGTAGAGAAGCATTGGCTCTTTAGCGGTCGAAGCTGCCAGGACAGGCGGATTGGTCAACATCTTTTTGAGCTGGAGAAAAGCTTCGTCCGCCTTGTCATTCCACTCAAAAAAAGTGGTTTTCTTCATGAGTTGGTACAGGGGAAGAGCCTTCTCGCCCAACCGACTGATGAAACGGCTGATGGATGCCAAGCAGCCGGTGAATTTTTTCACATCCAGCAGTCGGGTGGGTGCCTCCATCTTCTCGATGGCTTTGATCTTCACAGGGTTGCACTTGATGCCACGCTCTGAGACCAGGAAGCCAAGAAGCTGGCCGGCTGGTACTCCAAAGACACATTTCTCCGGGTTGAGCTTGATTTGAAAACATCGCAAGTTTTCAAAGGTTTCCTTCAGGTCCTCTAGCAGGGTGCCACGCTTCTCTGTCTTCACCACCACATCGTCCACATAGACATGGGCGTTCTTGCCGAGTTGCTTCAGGAGACACTTCTGCATGCAACGCTGAAACGTGGCGCTGACATTTCTCAAGCCGAACGTCATAGTCAGGTAGCAGAAGGCTCCGAATGGTGTGATGAAGGCGGTCTTCAGCCTGTCGGCTGGGCTTAGTTTGATCTGGTGGTACCCTGAGTATGCATCCAAAAAACTCAACAGCTAGCATCCGGCTGTGGAGTCTATCACTTGGTTAATTCTTGGTAGAGCAAATGGATCTTTGGGGCAAGCTTTGTTGAGGCTGGTATAATCAATACACATGCACCACTTTTTATTCTTTTTCAGCACAAGGACGGGGTTGGATAACCATTCTGGGAAGAACACTTCCATAATGAAGCCTGCTGCTAGAAGCCGGGCTATTTCTTCTCCAATGACTCCTCTCTTTTCTTCTGACAGGCGGCGCAAGGGCTGACTGACTGGCTTGGCACCAGGTCGGACATGTAGCTTGTGCTCGGCGAAATCCGTCGGAACACCCGGCATGTCTTTAGGGGACCATGCAAAGATGTCCCGATTCTCACGGAGGAAATCAACGAGCTCGCTTTCCTATTTGCTGTCAAGGTTTGCACCAACGACAGCATACCTCTCCGGGTGCTCCGGGTCCAGGGGTATCTTCTTTGTTTCCTTGGCTGGCTTGAACGAGCCCTCAACTTCTGACTCCTTAGGTTGTGGCGACATTTCCAGCTGCTTGCCTGCCATTGCCACAACCCGGTCAAGGAGCCGCTTCTCGGCAGCAATCACAAGGGACTCGGCCAGCCGGCTGCTAGCAGTGGCACAGGCGACAGACTTCTGGTAGTTGCCAGCTATGGTGATAATGCCCTTGGTGCTCGACATCTTCATCTTGAGGTAGGTGTAGTGGGGGACCGCCATGAACTTGGCCAGGGCGGGCCGGCCAAGCAACGCGTGGTAGGGGCTTTCAAGATCAACCACCTCGAACCAGATTGGCTCTCGGCGGAAGTGATCCTTGTCCCCGAAAAGGACATCTATCTTGATCTTGCCGATCGGCGAGCAGGACAGGCCAGGCACAATGCCATGGAAGACAGTCCGGCTGGGCTGGAGCTGTTTCTCTTTGATGTCCAATTTCTCCATGGTGTCGCGGTAGAGGATGTTGATGCTGCTGCCGCCATCTATCAGAACTCGGGAGAAACGAGCAGCCTGCCTTTCCGTTGCGAAGGTGGCATCCAGCACCAGGGCATAAGAGCCCGGAGCGGGCATCACCTCCGGGTGGTCAGATCGGCTCCAACTGATCGGCCGCTCCGACCAGTGCATGAATTACGGGGCTTTAGAAGCGATAGCGTTCACTTCCCGGTGCTGCTGACGCTGGCTGCGCCTGTCGTCAGTCACGCTGGTGAAGACGACGTAAGCTCCGTGCTCTTTAGGGAACTCGTCTTGGATCGCTCCGACTGGCCGAACCGCCGGCTGCTGGGGAGGAGGAGGCGGCGGGCCGGCAGGCGGAGGAGGCAGGAGTCCGTCGCCCTTGGCGATCCTGGTGAGCCAGTGGCACTTCTGAGTGGCGTGGTTGGACGGCTTCGCGCCGCTGTGAAACTTGCAAGGTGCATCGAGTGTCTGCTCATATGAGAAGGCGGGCAACCAGTTGGGCTTGCCGCCCTTCTGGCGCTTGAGAGGAGGCTGCCCTTCCAGCTGCTGGTCTTCGCCTGTCGCCACCTGCCGGCTCGTAGAAGCCGGTTGTGGCGCCTTGCGCTTGTTGTCGTTTTGCTACTGCCGTCGACTGGCGTCACCAGCCGGGGCTCGAGGAGCTTGAGGAGCCACTTTGCCGGATGCATCAACTTGAATCTCCGCCTTCATTGAGGAGTCGGCCGTGGCGTACTTGTCCGCTATGATTAGCAACTCATCGAGGGTGGCCGGCTCATCGCAGAGGAGACGATGCTTGAGCAGGGTGCCCTCTCGACACCCGGCAGTGAAGTATTCGATGGGTTGCACCTCATGAACCCCCTCGCAGGAGTTGCGTAGCTCGGCCCACCGCGTCAAGTACTCACGGGTGGACTCGCTCGAGCCTTGGACGCACAGAGAGAGCTGGTGAGACTTGGGAGGCCGCTTGTAGGTGCTGGTGAAGTTGCGGATGAAAACTTCGGTGAAGTCCAGCCAGCTGTTGACGCTGTAGGGCTTGAGGCTATTTAGCCATGTCCGGGCCGTGCCCTGGAGCATGAGCGGAACATACTTCATGGCGGCACGCTTGTTGCCGTTCGCTATGCTGACGGCTGTGGAGTAGTCGACCAGCCAATCTTCCGGCTTCACAGAGCCGTTGTACTTGGGCATATCTCTTGGGAGAGTGAACCCTTTGGGGAAGGGCTCGTCACGGATGCAGGGGCCAAAGCAAGGCGGACCCAACGCGTCTTCTTCTTCTAGCACCAGGGACCGGTTGAGGCGGTCGATTCGGTGGCGGGCATCATTCTCCCCGACTCCTTCTCGGCGGCCAAGGCGGTCGCCGAGTGTCGGGTTGTCGATAGGCCGTAGGGAGGCGCACCTTTCCCTGCGCGGGTGAGGCGGACGACCATCCCGCCGTTCCACTGCTCGTGGGCGGCCGTCTTGGTCGCGCTCAATGGAGATGCGGGTGCGGCTGCGGCTAGCAGCCGGCTCTGGGTCGCTTTCGTCGCGGGCGCCGTTTATCGGCGTCCGGGAGGTCGTGCCGGGCTCTCGGCGAGGGGGAAGGTTCCCGGCCGGTAAGCCGGGTTCCATCATGCGGCGGCCAGCTTCTTGCTGCGCGATGGCCGCATCGATGAGCTGTTGGACGCGCTCCGTCATGCAGCGCCGCTCGTCGCCCTCTAGGTGGTCCAGCTCTTCTGCCGCCGCCTGGGCGGCACGCAGGTTCTCCATCGGCGTGGCGTAGACTGGGCCGTCGGCCCCCAACATGCTGGCGATGGCCGCACCACGCAGTCGGACCATGCCCGTGCGGCTGGGCTCGCCAGCAGCCGGCGTGCCACAGACGGCGCGGTCGACCTCACGGTGGTAAGCCTCGGTGAGGCGTCTCATGGCTACCAACTTGTTGGCGCTGTCGAGGAGTGCGACACGGCACGCTTCCAGCGTTTCGCCGTTCGCACCGGGTGCTACGGGCGCGGACACGTCCCGCATTGCCGCCTGCAGCGGGTCCTGGCCACTTTCGCCAGAGTGCTCGCCATGCCCGATGACAAGCACCTCCGTGACGGTGCCTCCGCCACCGTCCGCGCGAGGGAGCGGCTCGTCGTAGACCACCACGCTGGCGGGGAATGTGTCGAGCGACGCCGTGTCGGAATCGACAAGCATCGGGTCGGAGGAACCAACCGACTCCAAGTCCGCAGCAGGCTCGCTGCCGACGTGGAGCTGGTCGAGGAGGTCGACGAGGCGGCTCTCGGGGTCATCCATGCCTGCGTCAGATACGGGCTCGTCGGGAAGGTGGATCCCGCCAACAAGATCGGCGAGGCAACTTGCCGCGCAGACGACCTCCACATCGCGCAGCGCGTCGGCGCAGACACCGTCTGGCGTGCCGGGTTGGCTGCGCTCGCCGGGAAGGAACAAGGTTCCCGTCCAGAACAGATCTCCGGACGACGGTGCACCTAGCCCCACGGTGGGTGCCAAATGTCGGGTGTTGGGTGCGACATATGCCAAGGGATGGCTTATCATGGTGGGAGCTAGTAGAACGTCGCCGGTGCCTCGAAGCGGGATGTGGCGTAGACGCGATCGCCGGTGCGCTTTACCCAGGTTCGGGGCTCTCCGGGGAGATAACACCCCTAGTCCTGCTCTGCGGGGTCTCCGCATGATCACTAAGGCACTAGTGAGTACAATGGTGCTCCTCGAGCTGTATGCCAGAGGTAGAAGAAAGCAGGACCGGCTCTCTGCTCCCTCTGAGTGAGTCTAGGTCTAACTAGTTTCTGAACCCCTTGCATGGGTGCCCCGGGGGGGGCTTATGTAGGCCTACCCCCCCAGGGGTACAAGGGTAATCTGGTCAGGCGTAGGGCCCGGCCGTCAGTGTCTCTGGCCGCCGGCTTCTCCGCCGGTTGCTGGGGCCCGCCGCCGGGTGGACCCCGCCGACTGGTCCGGTACGTGGCCGTGACGTTGGTGACGCAGGCTTGGTCAGGGGAGCGTGGCTACCGTCCCATCCGCTGGCGGGAGATCACTGTAGCCACTCCGTGTCCCATCTGGGTAATGGCGTGCAGACCCCGAGGAAGGAGATGGCCACCTGCTTGAGGCCGGCCACCCTCAGGTCCGACTGGTCAGACTCCCACCGTCCTCTGGGCTCTCACTGTCTGGTAGGGCCCGCCGCCTGCAGGCTGTACTGATAGGCCATCGTTGAAACAGGGTTCTGCCTGTCAGGGGTGACGTCAAGGTCGGAGTGGCAACAATGCCGCGCCGGGCGGAGATCTCCGCCCGTACGGAGCACCGTGGCCATGTCCCGCCCTGGATACAGGGGGGATGGGCTTCACTGTAGCCTCACCCTGTCTCGTCTCTTTTAATGGAGGTGCAAACTCTGAGGGCGCCGTGGGCCAACCGCCAGGAGCCGGCCTCTCTGGAGGCCGCCTAGGAGGAGTCGGCCTGTCTTGATGCCGTCTTCTGGAGCTCGGCCGTCTTCGGGTAGCCGGCTGCTCGGGCCAGCCGGCCGTCAGAAGGCGGCGCTTCAACTTGGACGTTCGTGGGCGTAGCCGGCCCAATGTCTTGAACAACTCAGGGACTCGGGTTAGGCTACCCGTGGCCCATTACTCCGACAACAGTGGAGAAGCAGAATCATTTATGGATTTGACCGTGGCATGCAGAAACGACGCTCCTGCATGTGACAAACAACAAAGCAGCAGCAGCTCTGTGGTAAATGGACCTGTGGCTGGCGATGAAACTGATGTCGTCAGAAGTGAATGCGATCAGACGAACGAAGACACAGTTTTCGGCGTTCTGGGAATGGGGGTACCCAGACTTGCCTGCCTGCGGCCCACGGCGTGGCTCCATCGACGGCCTGGTACGGCCCAGCTTCAGTGACAACAACTCAAGACCCTCGCGAGGGGCCAAGCCTCGCGAGGCAGACGACACCAAGACCTCCACGAGGAGCAGCCTCCTCAGGCTGGCTCCCGAGGAGCGGAGATCTCTATGCAAGCCTCACCTCGTGAGGTCCGGATGACATGAGCCAAGATGACCAAGGCCCGGCAGGCGCCAGAGGGCGCAGTGTACCAGTTTCCTCTTTGGTGCTAAAGAGGCAAGCGCAGGCGCGGAGTCCCGAGGAATCAGCCAAAGGTTTCCATTCCCGTGCAACAAGACCAAGACCACCAGGACGGCAGGACGGAGGTCATCACCAAGCCCACCACGGCGTCACGACCAGAGGCTTTTGCAGGCGAAGACTACTTTTGTCAGGATAGCATGTACTAGTTGTCTCCCTTCGAATTTGGCCGCTGTGGGATCCCTTCCCGCCTTTCATTTGGGAAGAGGACCAAGGCCACTATAAATAGGACTTAGCCACCACCGTAGAGAGGGACAAGTTCAGAGAGGGACAAGTTGAGGACGGATCATTCAGATCACCCTCACTCCACCAGCTCACTCGAGCTCAAGAACACCTCTCCTCCTGAGGTTGTTCGCCACTGTACTAGTTCATCCTCAGCCCCTCGAGGCCAATCCACCACAAAGCAGGAGTAGGGTTTTACACCGCAAGGTGGCCCGAACCTGGGTAAACTGTTGTGTCTCTTTTCCTTACAGTTCGTCGAGCTAGGCTGTGAGATTAGCGAGTAGGCAGACTGGGGAGGACGAGTTCTTCGCACGCACCCCAGAGTTCAAACCGCTCAAGGGTTTGCGAAACCCGAAATCCGACAACGGTAGACAGCATCATCATGGCGCTGCCGATGATTGAAGAGAAAGAAATGGACGACATGTTCAAAGAAGGCATATTCCCAATGATTCAGGAGGTCACCGAAGTGCTCAAACCAGAGGGTGGTATGCCATTCAGATCATTGGATGAGGCCTTCTTTTTCTGTAGATAAGCGAGAAGGGTTGGCTTTGCGGTGAAGTGATCAACGAGCAGAAGATCGACATTTGATGGGGAGCTTGACAAGCAGGTGTTCCAGTGCACCAAGGAAGGGCAGAATAAAACAACTAAGAGACTTGTTAAGGAGAGAAGGAGCAACTGTTTGATCCAGACAGGCTGCCTAGTCCAAATAGCAGCGAAGAGGGATACAAATAGGAGGAAATGGTACCTGAAGAACGTACGCCTAGAGCACAACCACCAACTTCACCCATCTGAATGGATGCTGAAGTTCATGAGATGCTATAAGAAGATGACACCTCAGGAGAAATTATTTATACAAGTGCTGCAGAAGGCGAGGTTAGAGCCAAGGATGGTTATGTAGATTTTTACTGCGATGGGAAACCGAGGCGAGAAATTATGTTCGACATGATTGACATAAGCAACATTGCATGCCGGGACAGGGCTGGAGAGCGCAATACCGATATCAAGGACACCATGAAACTATTTGCCGATATGCAGAGGAAGAGGGCGGGATTCCACCATGTGGAAGAGACAGACGGCAACAATACAGTGTGGAGCCTGTTCTGGACAGACTCCTTGTGCAAGATGAATTATTATCTATATGGAGATTACGTGTCTTTTGACACGACATTCTCTACAAATATATATGGCTTGCCATTTGCACCAATTATAGGTGTCGACAACCATAGGTCGACCATCCTGTTCGGAGTAGGCCTTTTAAAGGATGAGAAAATAGGGTCATTCAAATGGCTCCTAAGCATGTTTGTCGAGGCAATGGGAGGAAAAGAGTTGAAATACATAATAACAGACCAGGACCAGGCGATGAAGACTGCAATAAAGGAAGCTCTTCCCAGAATGAGGCATAGGTTCTGCTGGTGGCATATTAGGAAGAACATGAAGGAAAATAACGCAACAGTGTTTGCGCAGCACCCAGGGATGTCTGATGATTTATTTCAAATCGTCAAAAACTCACTAGATCAAGACGAGTTTGAGCTTTCTTGGAAAGCAGCAATTTCTGCGCACAAGGCAGAAGGCAACAAACACCTGAACATGCTATGGGAATTCCGAAATTTCTGGGTGCCGGCCTACTTCAAGGACTGCTTCTATCCTTTCTCGTCAACAACCACACGCAGTGAGAGCACAAATTCGATGTGGAAGAATTATGTCAACCACAAGGACACTATAGCAAGGTTTGTTGGTGCGTATCACATGATTCAGCAAACTTGCCTTGCCACGCTTGACAAAAGACACCGAACAGTCGAGAAAAAGCCATCACGAGAGATGGGTTTTCCGATTGAAACAGAAGCAAGTGAAATATACACGAATGAAATTTTCAGGAAATTCCAGCTGGAGCTACGGAATCGGACGTACTACAAGTGCTCTGACTTGGCAAAGGGGAGGCAGTATTTTTTTAAAGGATTATTGAGCCTCGAACAAAAGTGTGGAAACCATATCCGGGCGAGGAATTTGACAGGTCTGAGTTCAGGGTAGATGTGGATGAGCAAAAGGAAATATACAGTTGCAGCTGCAAGAAAATGAGTAGGGATGGCATTGAGTGCTGCCATGTGCTTAAGGTGATGGACCAAATAGGCATGGTCGATCATCTTTCAAAATCCTTCATCATCCCCAGATGGACTAAGAATCTATCAGAGAGCTTGAAAGTCCTGTCTACAAGTCAAGATAATAGCATGACCGCACAAGACGATGAAACTATGAGATTCGGCCTCGCTTACGCTGAGTTGTCGGATATCTATTCACATGCTTGTAGAAAAGACAAAGCATACAGAGTGATGTGTCAGTGTACACAAGATATGAAAATAAAAGTCATGGCGGCACTTGCTGAGGAACCAGATACATGCATTCTTGCCGAAAGTCTCAAGAATCCTCCCATGAGTGGCTCAAAGGGGACGAAAAAAGGAGATCGAACCAAAGCTGGTTCTGAGAAGAAAGGAAAAAGCAACAAAGCCACATCCAAGTGCGGTCATTTTGGAGAAAAGGGTCACAGGAAAACAAACTGCCCAGGAAACCCAGAAGTCCAGGGGAGGATGAGGATTGAAGAGGAGAAGAGGAAATTGCAGCAGGAGAAGAGGGCAAGGTTAATGAAATGGCCGACAACACCGACAACACCATGGAGGACATCAAACTGCTCAGGAGAATGCACTCCAAGACCAGGAGGAAGACGGCAAACGCCAGCAACTCCAACCACCCCACTGACAACAACCAGCATTTACCAAAGTCTCGCATCTACGCCAGAATCCAACATCACACAAGCCAGGCACACAGAATGCGAGTGGGGAAGCCTGGGACAAGGCACGGAATCTGCGTAGTCCACTTCCAGAAAGGAAAGATCTGAATGGAAACTGTTTGGTACCAGAGAACAATACGAATAAAAAATTAAAAGGTAATAATGCAGCTTAACAGGACATAAGCAAAAACAGTGATGACCGCCATCTTTCTCATTGTTTTTTGGTTTTTATGTATATTAATTTTTCAGGTAAATAGGTTGAATAGCTACGCACAAGGGTGGAGAAGGAAGAATGGATTGCTAAAGATTCAAAAACAAGGCCGCATGTGGAGCGATGAAACATCAAGTGATCGGTGAGGAGGGTGGGCGGGTGTCGAATGTTTATTTTGTCGTGCTGTGGTTATAAGAACGGCTTGTAAGTTAATTTGCTGTAGTTATAGAAATAAAACAAATTCAAATAAGAACACATTTTGCTTCTTTATGTATTTTAACTCAGTGGAGAAAAATATCAGAGGCACGGGTTTCCTTATTATTTTCCGGAGCCATGGGTTTCTAAACGTGGATGTTGTAAGTATACAAGCATGCTTCTCTGCTGCGACACAGAGAGACAAAAATAACTGAAGGGTAGGCAGCCACGGCCATGGCACTGGTAAGTGTTCAACTGTGACTCTCACGGTTTCATGGTCATGCCCACCATCGTAACACGGAAACATTTTAAGCACATAATCTGGGTCGTGCTTCTGGGGGGCGCATAACCGTGGCTTTCTTGGTAACTGTGCCTCACCTGCTCTCACGCATGTTCTTCTATTATGAATGCATGTCTGTAAGTAATTGAAATATATAGCAGATAATCGTGCTTGCGATGCGTGTTCAACCATTCCTCATGTGCCTTCACGCCGTGCTTCTGTGATGCAAAGATTTCAAACACAACGGGTCACGGTTGTGTTTGTGTTTGTGTTTCACAAATGGATATAGTGCCTGGCAGTAGGTTCACGGTGTTTCCTATGAGAGAATCACGTCTTTACATGCTACTGAAGCACGTGGAATCACGGCCGTGCCTGTGTGGCAGGTAGAACAGTGCGTCTCGTATCTACAATGCCGAAGGCGTGACCGTGTGTGTGGTACGTGACAAACCGTGCCTCTGCCATCACTTCACGTCCTTGCTTTTGTCTGTGAGCATTTCAGCAGAATCATCTGGAAGGCAGAGGCACGGCCATGAATCTCCTTAACTTTGAAACGGTCTTTATAGTGACTTCATGGTTAACGTGCCCGTGGAAAATTTTGTAGCTCACAGAGGCAAGATGATTGTAGAACCGTGCTTCCAGCGATGAACAGATTCTTCTAATGAATGTGTGCGGTAAATAATTAAAACACGGAGGGGCACGCCCGTGCCTAGTCTGCGTGTACAACAGTGCATCTCGTACCATCAAAGCCGTGGCTCTATTTAATGTTTCAAGCAGCCATCTACCATTTACATGTTACGAGTAGTAATTAACCCGGACCCTCCCGTAAAAAAAAGAGGTAATTAATCTGGACACCTCCGCTCCCCATCGGTATTTAAGTCGTTTCATGGATTGACAGGCTGTAATCCATTTTTCCAGATCCACCTCACTGAGCACTGGCCGTGGCCGGCGCCACCCCAGCAATGGAGGTGGAGATGGAATGCGCTGCTCGTAGCACCAAGAAGTCGAGAGTGGCACCACCGGCGACGCCGCCTTCTGGTGGTGTGCTGGTCATCGGAGGGGATGGAAGCGGCGAGCGTGCTCCCTCTTGATCCGAGGAGGAAGAAGAGGGATCTCATCCGGACCGCATCAGCGATCTCCCGGACTCCGTCCTAGGTGAGATCATCTCTTGTCTGCCTATCAAGGAGGGCATCCGTACTTGAATCCTCGCTCGTCGGTGGCGTCCTTTATGGCGCACCGCTCCTCTGAATCTCGACTGCCGTGAGATCTCTGTCACTCGTCTTTTTAACGATGGAGAAACAGTTCATATCGAGACCATATCTAAGCTGTCCACCGTCACCGAGGAGCGCGTCCGCAAATGCTATTCTGGAAAGCGGCGCTCTCGAAATTCCATCGCTGATGTTGTCAGTCTTTCGGAATCCATTCTGTCCGGCCATGATGGCTCGGTTAGCCGCCTCTCTATCCCGGCGTGCTACCTATGGTGCAGACCGTCCACCGTTGATGCCTGGCTCCGATCCTCGAAGCTGAACAATATCCAGGTTCTTGAGTTCTACTACCTGTTCCCAAGATTCCTGACGCAAGAGGTCACACTACTGGATGTATGCACTTCATCTACGCCCTCAGCACCGGAGTCCATGTTTCGGTTTTCCTCCTCTGTCCACACCCTCGCCTTTGCTCTTTGCCAAATACCAGACAATTACGTAGGGACGCTTAAGCTACCACTGGTCAAAAGACTGTCGCTTGTGGAAGTTGATATATCAGACGTCTCACTGGAAAGCATAATCCACTCTAGTTGCCCTGCACTTGAGTCTCTGCTACTTGTTTGTAGTAGAGGAGGTCGTCGCATCACAATAAACTTGTCTAACCTTGTAAGCATTGGCATTTGTTGTGCACACGGCGAACTCATTATTGAGGATGTCCCTTTGCTTCAACGGTTGATCCACGATATTCAGGACTTCGAGGTAACTGCTGTGTCTGCACCTGAACCGGATCCATGTGGTCTCACGTGTCTTGCGGTATTGAGTTTTCACAATACTTCCAGTTTCATTTTGTTTGGGAGGAAACAAGTTTTATTTAATCCAACCTTTATTCTATTAGTTTTGTGATCCATCTTATGTTAATTTTCATGAAGGCTTTGGGGGCAGTCAGTTTAACAACAATGCGTCAATCTGTCAAGACCTTGCTTATCTACATGTATTATAAAGTGGACATCGTCGTTGAATTGTTGCAATTCTTTCCAAAACTGGAGAACTTGTTTGTCGAGGAGATGATCTTCAGAAATTTGCATACTGTAGTACTCCTTCCATTTCAAAATGCTTGTCTTAAATTTGACTGGAATGGATGCACCCGTATCTACACATGATTTATTGTTGGATACATCCATATCTAGATAAGTCTATGTCAAACTTCTTGTTACGGAGGTGGTAGAATTAATTGTTTCATTTGGTTTTTCGATGGTCTGTATCTCTTTTTATAGACGCTAAGTATTTTCAACCTTTCATGTATATTTTATGGACGGTTGATTTGTCGTGGTGAAAAAAACAAATGGCTTCTTAAGCACCGGCAGTTTCTCAAACATCACGACATTTGTCTGAAGACAGTATCGCTGGAAGATTATGTTCCCTCCCACAGTTACATTGAATTTGCGACGTTCTTTGTTCTGAGTTCAAAGGATCTGGAGACCATCAGCATTAAGTTTATCTCCCCTCCCATAGAGTTCACGGGAGTATTTTACGAAGAGCAACAAAGGGTTCTGAAGTGGCAAAAAAAGGCTTCTAAACGCGCTCGTCTTAGATTATCATCAAGTTGCAGCCACATGCGTGCGGATTTAAGAAACAGGAGTGTTGAATACCTGGATTTGACGGATCCATTCAGATGTGGATGCTGAAATCAGGTCTGGTGTTAGTTGTTTAGGTTTATGGAGTTATTTGTTGTTGCGATCTTTTGAGCTCGGGTTTTAAGTAAACTTTATCAGACAACCGTTGTAGTCTTTGCATCATGTGTAGGCTTGTTTGTTTTTGTGCTACGTGCAGCCATGAAGGAGCTGCCAACTGATAATAGATGCATGGCCGTCCGTACTCTTATCTACTGTTGTGTCAAATGTGGAGTTTTGCGGCTTTGCATATGCCGAAGGACTATAAAATGCTGTGGCACCAAGATAAAAAGACATAAAGTAGATTTATTTTTTCAATGGAGAGATGCACGATGTATGTGTAACCGTGCCTGTGTTGTATGTACGACAGTGCCTCTCGTATCTACCTGTCATGCACACAATGCATGCATAACCATGCCTGTGTTGCAGGTAGAGCAGTGCTTCTCGCATGTACCTGCCATACGCACAGAGGCAGCTACAGTTGAGCCCTTGCACTGTTTCTGCTCCTCAGTTAAGCTCTTGTGTTTTCCTCATACTGTGGTTATAAAAATGGCTTGTAAGTTAATTTGGTGCAGTTATAGAAAAAAAACAAATTTAAGCAGAACAGATTTTGCTTCTTTAGGTATTTTTATTACTCGGCAGAGAAAAAATTATAAGGGCGACAAGTTTGCTTGTAAATTTCTGCAGCCGTTGCTTTATGAAGGTGGATGTTGTAAGAATACAACCATGCCTCTCTGCTGCGACACTGGAGAGATGAAAAGAACTGAAAGCATAGACAGCCACCACCACGGTCAACCAAACGTGTTTCCCGGGGCCTTACGTAGTGCCTCTGGTGACCGCACAACCATGTTTCTACTCAACAGGCCACACCCAGATGCGTCTCGAGGATTCAAGCCATGACACTGCAGACTCACAACCATGCTTTCACCTTGTCGGGGCACCGTGATGTTCATTCTCTGCTTGAAAAATGTGCCTTCTATAGCCACCCGACTGTGCGCCTAACAAAGGAGCAATGCCAGCTGATAAAGTGCCTCTTGTACTACTAAAAGTGTGGCCCTCATTGCTTCACTTCCATGCATCTGACAGTGGCTCCTTGGTACAGAACTGTGGTTGTAGAGACTTCTTGCCCGTGCTTTTAAAAACAACATCTCTTGAATCAGCCATTCATTGCCTCACAAAGTAAACAGTGAGTGTTCACATCTGAACCCAATTCCGTTGTGTTTCTGCAGTAAACGCATGAACATGACTCTATGTAATACTAAACCGTGCCTCCATTGGCTTCCCGTCCGTGCCTCTCCGTCTGAACGAGTCGACGGAATCATTCGAAACACAAACACAAGCAAACATGACACTATATAATACCACACTATGCCTTTGTGGGTTCACACCCGTGCCTGTGACCCGAAACACTGAAACACAGAACACCAGGAACGTCCACGCCTTCATGAGTGCACAAGGCATGACTCTAGTTGGTACAGAACCGTGGCTGTAGAGACTTCATGCCCGTGCTTTCAAAAACAACGTCTCTTGAATCGGCCATTCCGCCCCTCACAAAGTAAACATTTAATGTTCACAAGATGTTACAAAAGTTTACACACAATGATATTACAAAAGAAAAAAAAAGAGAAACTTCAATCCACTGCGAACTAACATTGCCTCATTACAATGATACTGGAAACCAAAATACATTTGTTAACAAATTTACTGACAACGAAATTTCACAACACAAAATAAGAAACATCTAGTCCACTGCTTAATAGCTTCAGATACAATGATCAGGGTCGCTGCTATGTACCTAGTCCCCAGAGACTGCTTGTTCGTTTGCTGGGCACGCAGTCCCTCAGACTCCTTTTTTCATACCCTCTGATTGCTCCACCAGCTGGTCGCGCTCAACGATGAGCGTTGCCTTCTCATTCATAAGATCTGCGACGTAGGCTTTGCTCTCCTTATAGAGCTTCCTCCAGTGCTCGACAGCCCTCAACAGCCCAGCATTCGCAGTCGCCTCCAGTTCGTAATGCCTCTTCTAGGACTTGATGACATCAACCGCATCATTCTTCTTAATTAAGGCAATGGTGTTGTCGAGCATCTTATTCATCTGGTGAAAGACGGAGGTCTCAGGCTGATCACCTCTGAGATGAAACTGCCTGTGTGACTTAGTTCCTAGAGACTTCTCGTTGGGTTGCTAGGCACGCAGTTCCTCGATCTCCATTTTCAAACCCTCTAATTCATCCACCAGCCAGTTGCGCTCAATGAGGAGCTTCACCTTCTCATACCTAAGATTTGCGATGCTGGCTTTGCTCTCGTCGTACAGCTCCTTCCAACTGTAGAGGTTCTTCTCCAGCATCGCTATCTCACGATGGCTCTCCTCGCGGAACTCCCTGCAGCCCTCGACGACCCTCAATAGCTCATCATTCTCGGCCTTTTTGCGCTCGTACAGATTCTTCTAGTAGTTGATGACGTCCACCGAATTATCCTGCTTAACTAAGACCCAAACGTAGGTCTCAGACTGATCACGTCCGAGATGATTCTGCTTGTGCGAACCATCGCCTGGTCCTAAGAGTTCACCGTCGCCATGGGAGCTGTTAGATCTTCCTGACGACACCCCACTCACCGCTCCCTTCCTTTTTCTCGACTTTGAGTTGCTCCTTAACTATGCGGCAGGGGAGTTCTAAACGAGTTCGCGATGCAGCCTAACCCTAGCTCCAATTGACTGAAAATCAGTATCAGCAAGACACACCCTAATCAAATTAGGAGAAAGAAAAAAATGAATGAAGCAGAAGCAGAAGCAGAGTGAACTTACAGATGAGGAACCCTCGCTCGCCAGGATCTCCTCCCGCGACAGGACACTACGCTCCGGAGTAGTCTCCTTCAGCCCAGCCTTGGCGGAGAGGGTCAGAGGATAGAGAACAGCAAGAGGAATGGAAGGCCTTGCGGCGGACAAAGGGAGGAGTAGGATGTGTCTAGGGTTTCGAGACTCCGTCCGACTTAAATAGTCGGAGCTTCCCCTCGGGCGACGAGCCAGAGCGGCGTCACCGGAGGAGACGCCCGTCGGACCACTGGGTTTTCGGAGCAACGCCACATGGCGTTCACACCCAAATACGAGGAGACGCCTGTCGAACCGTTGGGTTTCCGCAATAAACGCACGAATGTGACTCTGTGTAAAGCATAACCATGCCTCTCCGGGCTTCACGGATGTGCCTGTCCTTGCGAACGGTTCAACGGAATTATTTGGAACATGAACACAAACTAACGTGACTCTACACAATACCACGCCCTGCCTTTTTGGGACTCACGACCGTGCGAAGAATATACCACACCAGCGTCTCTCGAATAGGCCATTCCGTGACCCACAGAGTAAATAGTGGGTGTTCACATCTGAACCCATTCTGCTGGGTTTCCGCAATTAAAGAACGAACGTGACTTTGTGTAAGACAAAACTATGCCTTTGTTGGCTTAACGACCGTGCCTCTCTGTCTGATCGAGTCGACGGAATCATTCGGAACATAAACACAGGCGAGCGTGACACTATATAATATCAAACCATGCCTTTGAGGGCTTTACGCCCGTGCCTGTAACCATTAACACTATAACACAGACAGCGACGAACCTCCATGCCTTTATCGAATAATATACGTAACATCAAGAAAGAAGCGTGACGCAACTCAGTACGCAACCGTGTCCGTAGAGAGTTCACGTCCGTGCTTTTAAAAACAAGGGAATAAGCTTTTAAAAATAGCATCTCGCGAATTGGCCATTTCGTGCCTCACAGAGTAAATAGTGAGTGTTCACATCTGAACCCATTCCGCTGGGTTACCCCAATTAAAGAACGAACGTGACTGTGCGTAAGACTAAGCTATGCCTCTGTGGGCTTAACGCTCGTGCCTCTTCGTCTGATCAAGTCGACGGAATCTTTCAGAACACAAACACAGGCGAGCATGACTCTATATAATACCGCACCATGACTTTGAGTGCACAGGTCATGACACTACTTGGTACAGAACCGTGGCTGTAGACACTTCACGGTTAACGTGCCCGTGGAAAATTTTGCAGCTCACAGAGGCAAAGATGATTGTAGAACCGTGCTTCCGGCGTCGAACAGATTCTTCTAATGAATGTGTGCGGTAAATAATTAAAACACGGAGGGGCACGCCCGTGCCTGGTCTGCGTGTGCAACAGTGCATCTCATACCATCAAAGTCGTGGCTCAATTTAATGTTTCAAGCAGCCATCTACCATTTACTTGTTACGAGTAGTAATTAACCCGGACCCTCCCGTAAAAAAAAGAGAGGTAATTAATCTGGACCCCTCCTCTCACCCTCGGTATTTAAGTCGTTTTGTGGATTGACAGGCTGTAATCCATTTTTCCAGATCCGCCTCACTGAGCAATGGTCGTGGGCGGCGCCACCCCAGCAATGGAGGTGGAGATGGAATGCGCTGCTCGTAGCACCAAGAGGGCGAGAGTGGCGCCACCGGAGACGCCGCCTTCTGGTGGTGTGCTGGTCGTCGGAGGGGAGGGAAGCGGCGAGCATGTGCTCCCTCGATCCAAGGAGGAAGAAGAGGAATCTCGTCCGGACCTCATCAATGACCTCCCGGACACCGTCCTCGGTGAGATCATCTCTTGTCTCCCCATCAAGGAGGGCATCCATACTCGAATCCTCGCATGTCGGTGGCGTCCTTTATGGCGCACTCCTCCTCTGAATCTCGAATGCCGTGAGATCTCTGTCGCTCGTCTTTTTAACGATGGAGAAACAGTTCATATCGAGACCATATCTAAGCTGCCCACCTTCACCGAGGAGCCCATCTGCAAATGCTATTCCGGAACTTGGCGCTCTCGAAATTCTGTCACTGAGGTTGTGAGTCTTCCGGAATCCATTCTGTCCGGCCATGAGGGCTCGGTTAGCCGCCTCTCTATCCCGGCGTGCTACCTATAGTGCAGACCCTCGACCATTGATGCCTAGCGCCAATCCTCAAAGCTCAACAATATCCAGGTTCTTGAGTTCTACTACCCGTTCCCAGGTTTCTTGACGCAAGAGGTCACGCTACTGGATGTATGCAATTCATCTACGCCCTCAGCACCGGAGTCCGTGTTTCGGTTTTCCTCCTCACTGCACACCCTCGCCTTTGCTCTTTGCCAAATACCAGATAATTACGTAGGGACACTTAAGCTACCACTGGTCAAAAGACTTTCGCTTGTGGAAGTTGATATATCAGACGTCTCACTGGAAAGCATAATCCACTCTAGTTGTCCTGCACTTGAGTCTCTGCTGCTTGTTTGCAGTAGAGGAGGTCGTCGCATCACAATAAACTCGTCTAACCTTGTAAGCATTGGCATTTGTTGTACACACGGCGAACTCATTATTGAGGATGCCCCTTTGCTTCAACGGTTGATCCACGATATTCAGGTCGACGACTCGATGATAACCGTTGTCTCGGCACCTAAACTGGAGACGCTGGGTGAATTCGTGTTCGTGTCTCCCTTCACATGTCTTGAGGTACTGACTTTCCATGATACTGGAACAGAGCTGCACTTGTTCCGATGTTTGTTCTATTAATTTGATGATCCATGTTCTTTGCTTCATGCAGGGTGAGGACTTGGAGGTAACTGGTGTCTCTGCACCTGAACTGGATAAATTCACAGATGCGTCTGGTGTCACATGCCTTGCGGTACTGAGTTTTCACAATCCTCTCAGCTGTATTTTTTTTTAGAGGAAACAAGTTTTATGTCATCCAACCTTTATTCTATTAATTTTATGCTTCATCTTCTGTTAATTTTCATGAAGTGTTTGGAGGCCGTTAGTCTAACAACAATGCGGCAATCTGTCAAGACCTTGCTTATCTACGTGGAATATAAAGTGGATTTCGTCGTTCGCTTGTTGCAAATTTTTCCAAAACTCGAGAACTTGTTTGTCGAGGTGATGGTCTTAAGAAATATGCATACTGTAGTACTCCTTCCATTTCAAAATGCTTGTCTTAAATTTGACTGGAATGGATGCACCCGTATCTACACATGATTTATTGTTCGATACATCCATATCTAGACAAGTCTAAGTCAAACTTGTTGTTACGGAGGTGGTAGAATTAATTGTTTCATTTAGTTTTTTGATGGTCTGTATCTGTTTTTATAGACGCTAAGTATTTTCAACCTTTCATGTATATTTTAGGGACAGTTGATTTGTCGTGGTGAAAAAAAACAAATGGCGTCTTAAGCACCGGCAATTTCTCAAACATCACGACATTTGTCTGAAGAGAGTAACGCTTGAAGACTATGTTTCCTCCCAGAGTTACATTTAATTTGCGACATTCTTTGTTTTGAGTGCAAAGGATCTGGAGACCATTAGCATTAAGTTTATCTCCCCTCCCGCAGAGTTCATGGGAGTACTTTACAAAGAGCAAGAAATTGTTCTGAAGTGGCACAAAAAGGCTTCTAAATGCGCTCGTCTTAAATTATCATCAAGTTGCAGCGGTGTTGGTCCGGATTTAAAAAAGTGGACTGTTGACTATTTGGATTTCACGGATCCATTCAGATGTGGATGCTGATATCAGGTGTGGGGTTAGTTGTTCAAGCTTGTGGAGTTATTTGTTGTTGTGATCTTTTGAGCTCTGGTTCTGTGTAAACATTATCAAACAACCATTGTACTGTTTGGACCATGCGTAGGCTTGTTTGTTTTTGTGCTGTTTGTAGCCATGAAGGAGCTCCCAAGCGCTAAAATGAATGTAGTTTTATCTCTTCTTGTGTTGATGCTACAACATGTCATAGTGAGCGAGTGACCTCTCCATTTTTGAGAACAGAGGCACGGTTATCCTTATTCTGATCTACTACTGTGTCAAATGTGAAGTTCTGTGCCTTTGTACAGTCATGGGAACTATAAAATGATGTGTGGCACCATGATAAAAAGACATAAAGTAGATTGTTTTTTGCAATAGAGGGAAGCATGATGTATGTATAACCGTGCCTTTGTTGCATGTACAACCATGCCTCTCGTATGTACCTGTCAAGCACACAATGCATGTATAACCGTGCCTGTGTTGGAGGTAGAGTAGTGCTTCTCCTCCTTATTTAACTTCTTGTATTTTTCTACAATGCCAAAGGCATTACCGTCTATCTGGTATGTGACAAACCGTGCCTCTGCCATCACTTCACGTCCTTGCTTTTGTCTGTGAGCGTTTCGGCAGAATCATCTACCTTTATGTCTTTTTATGTTTATGCTACTTTATGTCATAGTCCCCAGTCATGTGGAAATGCGCGAATAAACGTGTGCCTCTTTCTGTCTCTCGAATCGACCATTACGTGTCTCCACAGTAAACAGAAAGTGTTGACATCTGAACCCAATTCCGTTAGGTTTCCATAATAAACATACAAACATGACTCTGGTTAAGACCAAACCATGCCTCCGTGGGCTTCACGCCCTTGCCTCTCTTTGCTAACGAGTCAACGGAATCATTTGGAACACAAAGACACACGAATGTGACTCTACATAATACGACACAATGCCTTTGTGGGCTTCGCGGCCGTGCCGGTGACTCGAAACACTTTAACACAGAAAGCCACGACCATGCCTTCATGAGTACACAAGACATGACGCTACTTGGTACAGAACGGTGACTGTAGAGACTTCACGCCCGTGCTTTTAAAAACAGCATCTCTCGAATCTGCCACTCATTGCCTCATA
The DNA here is from genome assembly GCA_011799875.1 of Thinopyrum elongatum. NCBI lineage: Eukaryota > Viridiplantae > Streptophyta > Magnoliopsida > Poales > Poaceae > Thinopyrum > Thinopyrum elongatum. The sequence goes on from CM022298.1 coordinate 148,937,747, forward strand.
AAGTAAACAGTGAGTGTTCACATCAGAACCCAATTCTGTTCGATTTCCACAATAAACGCATGAACGTGACTCTGCCTAATACTAAAGTATGCCTCCATGGTCTTCTCGTCCGTGCCTCTCCGTCTGAACGAGTTGACGGAATCATTCGGAACACAAACACAAGCGAACATAACTATATAATACCATACGATGCCTTTGTGGATTTCACGCCCGTACCTGTGATCCTTAACACTGAAACACAGAAAGTCACGAACGTACATGGCCACAAGTCACGAATGTACATAACCGTGGCTGTAGAGACTTCACACCCATGCTTTTAAAAACCGCGCGACAGTAGTGACATCTGCAATTCTGTCCCTGCACTGTGTCTCCTCCTCATTTTTTTATATCTTCTCCTCCTCCTCAGTTAAGCTCTTGTGTTTTTTGGATGTGCGCAGTGAACACCTAACCTAACTCTCTATCTTGTGTTCGGTTTCCGCAATAAATGCATGAACGTGGCTCTGCCTAATACTAAAGTATGCCTCCATGGGCTGCTCGTCCGTGCCTCTCCATCTGAACGAGTTGACGGAATCATTCGGAACACAAACACAAGCGAACATGACTCTATATAATACCACACGATGCCTTTGTGGATTTCACGCCCGTGCCTGTGACCCATAACACTGAAACACAGAAAGTCACGAACGTACACGCCCACAAGTCACGAACGTACATAACCGTGGCTGTAGAGACTTCACGCCCGTGCTTTTAAAAACCACGCAATAGCAGTGACATCTGCAATTGTGTCCCTGCACTGTGTCTCCTCCTCATTTTTTTAGATCTTCTCCTCCTCCTTAGTTAAGCTCTTGTGTTTTTTGGATGTGCGCAGTGAAGAGCTAACCTAACTCTCTATCTGGATCCTCCGGACACAGCCTTTCCAGGAAGTGGAGAGAAACCTAGCAGTGGAGACGGATATCAAGTATGGTGTTTCTAGTACCAGGAGATCGAGGCTGCTGTGAATCATCAACGCCTTTGTCTGGGGTTGTGTGTTGTTGGTTGAAGCAGCGAGAATCGGCGAGGGTCCGCCCACTGGACCTGAATAAGACGAACAAGAATCTCGTCCTGGACCGCATCGGTGATCTCCTGGACGCTATCCTCAGCGGGATCACTCGGCGGAGAGTAAAAATGTTTTTGCTTACTGCACAGGGTATAAAATGTTGTTGCCGCGTGATAAAGGCAGACAAATTAGTTTGATTTTAGCACTTGCAATCTCCTTCATGGGTCCGCAGCCCAATAACAATGCTGTTGTCAAGTTTTGCAGATTGAGCAAAAGGTACGGGCATTGTTTCACCTTGCCTACGTAAAACCCAAACTGGAAATTGGCAGCAACATCCCACTCCAGCACTGTTTTCAGCACTTACAAGTGAATGGATCAGTTAAATCCAGGTGCTCAACGCGTGCGTGCCTTAGATCCAAGTGCTTGTGGTTGCAACTTGGCGACAACCTAAGGCAAGCATGTTTAGAAGCCTTTTTGTCCCACTGAAGCACCTCTTGTTGCTGTTTGTAAAATCGTTCCGTGAAGTATTCATGAAGAAGAAACTTAATCCTGATAGTCTCCAACTGTCTTGCGTTGAGTATAAAGAATGTCGCAAATTGAATGCTTTTCTCGCATTGTACATAGCCTTCCAGCGTCACTGACTTCAAACGGACATCGTGATGGTGCTCACGAGAACAGTCGTTCATAAGAATTTTTCATTAGAGACTCCTAAATAAAAATGAATATTTAAAATGCTTAAGGTCTATAAAGAGTTATTCTGTTGAGAGAGCAAGTGAAGGAAAAATTCTATAACCACCATTTTGATATAAGTTTTTTTAGTTTTGTGTAGGCACAGATGTGTCTAATACTGGTTCATGACTATATACATCTTTATCCATTACATACAAATGTAAGTGAGGCCTTTTTAGATGAACGGGGTACTACACCATGCATGGTATGTGTTTACAATGTGTGTGAGGACCATCACCTCGATATACAAGTTTTTCAAGCTTCGGAAGCAGTGCACCAAGGCAAAGACTGTGCTCAGATTATAATCCATGCTGATAAGCAACGTCTTGATAGAATGAACTATTGTGGATGTGCTGACTGTCAGCAAACACTTCATGTAGAATACAACATAATATTAGTAGAATAAAGGTTGGATTACATGGAACTTGTTTGTCCGAACGAATGCAGGTGAAAGTACCTGAATAAGTATTCGGTGATCTGCGATGCTGGATTCATCAAAAATATCTGATGATTTGCCCATGACCTCCAGTTTAGATGCAGAGGTGATGACTATACGCAAGTTCTTGCTATGATCATCACAAAGCAACCGTTGAAGTGAGGAGGCATCCTCTATAACAACTTTCCCATAGTAACCACAAATGCCAATGCTTATAAGGTTAGGTGAGTTTATTCTGATGCAATGGTTCTTGACTGTCCAAACAAGCAGCAGAGACTCAAGTGCAGGAGAACTAGAGAGGATGATGCTTTGTAATGAGACGTCTAATATATCAACATCCACAAGGGAGAGTCTCCTGAGCAGTGGTAGTTTAAGCGCCCGTACATAATTGTCTGGTAACTTGCAAAGAGCAAAGGCGACGGTTTAGAGAGAGGAGGAAATCTGAGGGTTGAATGCTGGTGGTGATGGCATAAGCGAAGGGCATGAGAATGGTATTATGTCATGTTGTCTCACAAATGGTGGGAACAGGTAGTAAAACTCAAGCACCTAGAGATTGTTCAATCTGGTGGATTCAAGCCAGGCGTCGACGGTTGAGGGTCTGCACTGGAGGTAGAACGTCGGTATGCAGAGGCGGTGAACTGCGCTCTCATTGCCGGAGAGGATGGCCTCTGGAAGGTACGAATCATCATACGAATCATTTTCACCGACATGTTCTCCTCTAAAAAAGTTCCAGTGTATGTCATGCGGATGAGTTCGAGTACGCGGTGATCAACTCGAAATCTACTTGATCTAGAGGGTTAAAAAGACGTGCGACAGGGATCTCACGACAGTCCAGATTCACAGGAGCGGTGTGCCATAGAGGGCGCCACCAACGTGCGAGGATTTGTGTGCAGATTCCCTCCTTAGTGGAGAGACGGGAGATGACCTCACCGAGTACGTCGTCCGGGAGGTCGCTGATGCGGTCCGGACCAAACTCCTCTTCCTGATCCTCGGAATCAGTGTGCGGCCCGCCGCCGCTTCCAGCCGCTACCGCCAAACCACCAGAGGAGGGCATCATCGGTGGCCCGAGCCTCGCCCTCTTGGTGCTCGGGGCACCGGAGTGGACCTCCATCTCCGTCTCCATTGCTAGGTTCGCGCCGCCTGCGAGCACTGCTATATGTGGCGTGGATCGGGAAAGACGGCTAGGTCTTCACTGCGCGCAGATCCAAGTGAGTTAAAGATAAGCGAGGAGGAGAGCAGACGCGAGTGGTCGTAAAGACGGTTAGGTTTTCTGTGCGTCCTGTAGATTTATTATGGTGCTGTTACTGGAAATTGAGACATGCTTGTCGTGGAAGCATCGTGCATGTGCTTTATCTAAAACCGTGCCCAGGCTAGCTTCAGAGCCCTGCCTCACAAAGTAAACATGTTCGCGGAAAAACATTTGGATCACAGAGGCAGGACCGTGTGTCTGGTTTGTTTATTCTCAATGGTACTGCTCACGGAGTGCTCGTGTCAGCGGAAAATTCTTGAATTCAGGGAGACACGATTCAAGCCGTAACTACTTGCAATACAGAGAAGGGCGATGTAAGCAGAGCCGTGCTCTTGCCTTTCTGATCGACTTGCATGCGTCCGATGCATGTAGGACAGTGCGTTCCATATCTAAAAGGCCGTGCTTTGTTTTCTTCTGCAACAGGGAAGAAAAAAGATAATTTATAGTTGTCGTCCAACTGCTCGCCGTCCCCTCCCCTCCCCTCCTCACACTTGGATCCACGCCTAGTGAAGACTTAACCGTCTGTCCAGATCCACACCGCATAGAGCGCTGCTCGTAGGCGGTGCGAACCCAGCAATGGAGATGGAGATCCGGCCAGGTGCCCCGAGCAAAAAGAAAGCGAGGCTCGCGCCACCGACGACGCCCTCCTCTGGGGGTATGGCGGTAGCGGCCGGAAGCGGCGCGGGTCCGCTCAATGGTTTGGAGAAGCACGAGGAGGAGTCTTGTCCAGACCGCATTAGCGACCTCCCAGACGGTGTGCTCGGTGAGATCATCTACCGTCTTTCCACTAAGGAGGGCATTCACACTTAAATCCTCGCACGTCGGTGGCATCCTTTATGGCGCACCGCTCCTCTGAATCTCGACTGCAGTGAGATCCCTGTCGCTCATCTTTTTAAGCCCCTAGAAACAGTTCATATCGACGTAGTCTCCATGCTCCCCAGCAAGGATGTCATTCGCATTAGATATTTTGGAACCCGGTGCAGTTTTCAACCTGACGTTGATGGTTTGAGCCTTCTGGAAGCCATGTTGTCCATCCATGAGGGCGCAGTTCATCACCTCTGCATTCTGGCATGCTACCTCCACTGTAGACCCTCTACAGTCGACGCCTGGCTTCGATCCCCTAGACTGAAGAATCTCTAGGTTCTCAAGTTCCATTACATGTTCCCACATTTCATTGGAAAAACCATCACACTACCACACAAAATCTCTTCGTCCGCGCCCTCACCACCGACTTCCACGCTGCTGTTTTCCTCCTCACTGCACACCGTCACATTTGCTCTTTGCCAAATACCTGATAAGTATGCACGATCATTTAAACTTCCACTGCTTAAGAGGCTTTCATTTTTGGAAGTTGATATATCAGACGTCTCACTTCAAAGCATAATCAACTATGGTTGCCCTGCCCTCGAGTGGCTCCTGCTTGTTTGCAATAACCTAGACCACTGCATCAGAATAAACTCAGCCAAAGTTGAAGTCATCTGTATCCTTTGTGAGAATGGTGAACTCGTTGTTGAGGATGCGCCCTCACTTAAACGGTTGATTCACGATATTCAGAGCCGGCACTTGCAGATAACTGTCTTCTCTGCACCTAAACTTGAGTGTCTGGGCAATTTTTACGAAGGATTTCCTTAATCCAAGATTGCTTTTGGCTCTACAGTTATCGAGGTACTCACTTTTTGCACTATACTCTTGAGTTGCATTCGTTCCAGTGCCCAAGTTTCATGTCATGCAACCTTTATCCAGCTAATTTTATGATATGTGCTTGATGTAGGCTTTGTCCGTAGTCAGCCTATCAATGGCGGTTCAATCTGTCAAGACCCTGCTTATCCACATGTCATTAAATCTGAACAAGGTTGTTGCCTTGACGCGATGCTTTCCTAGCCTAGAGAACCTGTTTATCGAGGTAATGATTTCCAGACACAATGAAAGTACATACCATGCATAGTGTACTATATTGGAAGCCCCTCTCTCCCCTTGTAGTCCTCGAGTATTCTCACTCTTCATGCATTTTCAGGGAGGAGTATGTCGCGAGGAAGCTGTAACAAATAAGTGGAGCCACAAGCACTGGGTGTTTCTCAAACAGCATGACATTCATCTGAAGACAGTAACGCTGGAAAAATATGTACACTGCAAGAAAAACATTGAATTTGCAACATTCTTTATTCTGAACGCAAAGGAGTTAGAGACCATGAGGCTTAAGTTTTGCTCCCCCCGAGATATCACTGAAGGATTTTACGAACATCAAGAAGAGGTGCTTCAATGGGGCAACAAGGCTTCTAGACGTGCTCGTCTTATATTGTCAGGGTATTGTAGGCCTATGAACTTGCATTTAAAAGTACACATCTAGACAAACCAGTGTCCAGTCATGGATTTGCCGGATCCATTGACCTGTGAATGCTGAAAACAATTATCCAGCTGACAGAGATAGGTGTTGTTGCGTGCTTTCCAGTTTGGATTTCTAGCTTGTACTTTATGCACCGTCTGTAAGCTTGTCAGAAACTTGTTTTTGTGCTCTTCAGCTGTGAAGCAACTCACAAGCTCAAAAATCTATCTAGTTTATTTCCTTTTCATGTAAACCTTTCCTAGAGACTCCAACCTTGCTGATATGATTGAGTGAGTGTGTGGCTATCTTTGTGAATCGAACGAGCGACTGAAAACATCTGGAACACACAGTCACGTGTGATGTGACGGTCGTGCCTCTCCAAATAACGTGTTAGCTGAAATATTTTACAATACAGAGGCGCTCATGCCTCTTGTACTTGTAAAAGTGTGTGTCGGCACTGCCTCTGTGTATGTCCGTGACTCTGTGGTGAACGTTTCGGTGGAAACATGTTGCACAGTCTAGAACAATGCATCCTGTAGAACCATGACAGTGCTCTTTCTGCAAATTGAGATGTGCTTGTCGTGGAACCACTGTGCTTGTGCTTTGTTTAAAAGCTTGCCGTCGCTAGCTTCGCAGCCATGCCTGTGCATGTACGTTGCTCACAAATTATTGTGCCCCTGCTTCGTGTACATCCGTGGCTCTGCTCACAAAGCAGAACTGTTTGCACTGCAGAGAAACATGGTGTATGTACAACCTGCTCTTGCTACTCCGATCGACGAGCGTGCCTGTGTTGCATGCAGGGCAGTGCTCCCCGTATCTAAAAGGCCGTGCCTTGTTTCCTTCCTCAACAGGAAAGAAATAATATCAATATTTTTTATTTTGCAGGGGAAATAATATCAATATTAATAATATAGTTGTTCTCCAACTGCTTCTTCGATCCCTCCACTCCTCTCCCCTTCCCTCTTGTCCCTAGTTACGCTTAGCCATCTTTCCAGATCCACGCCATATATAGTGGTGCTGGCAGGCGGCGCGAACCCAGGAATGGAGACGAAGATGGAGGTCCAATCCGGTGCACCATGTACCAAGAGGGCGAGGCTCGCGCCACTGGCGACGCCCTCCTCTGGTGGTTTGGCGGTAGCGGCTGGAAGCAGCGAGGGTGCGCACACTAATTCCGAGGATCAAGAAGAGGAGTTTGGTCCGGACCGCATCAGCGACCTCCCGGATGCCATCCTCGGTGAGATCATCTCCTGTCTCCCCACTAAGGAAGGCATCCGCACTCGAATCCTCGCACGTCGGTGGCGCCCTGTTTGGTGCACCGCTCCTTTGAATCTGGACTGTCGTGAGATCCCTGTCGCTCATCTCTTTAACGCCCTAGAAACAGTTCATACGATACATCGGAACTTGGCATCGTGGAAAAACAGTTCCTGATGATGGTTCGTGCCTTCCAGAGTCCATCCTCTCCGGCCATGAGGGCGTAGTTCACTGCCTTTGCATACCGGCGTGCTACATCCAGTGCAGACCCTCTACTATCCACGCCTGGCTTGATTCCTCCAGATTGAACAATCTCCAGGTGCTTGAGTTTTACTACCTATTTCCATGATTTGTGAAAGAAACTGTCAAACTACCACACACATGCTCTTCATCTACGCCCTCACTACCGAAGTCCATCTTTCGTTTTTCCTGTTCTCTGCACACTGTTAGCTTCATGTGTTGCCAGATACCAGACCATTATGTACGTTCGCTTGAACTACCACTGGTCAAGAGACTTTCGCTTGTTGAGGTTGATATATCAAACTTCTCGTTGGAAAGCATAATCAACTCTAGTTGCCCTGCACTCGAGTGCCTGCTGCTTGCTTGCAATACAGAAAGGCATTGCATCACAATAAACTCACCTAACCTTGTAAGCATCGGCATCCGTGGTGAGAAAGGAAACTTCATCATCGAGGATGCCCCCTCACTTCAACGGCTGATTCACCATATCCAGAGCAATAACATGGAGGTATTCCTCATCTCTGCACCTAAACTGGAGACATTGGGCAAATTCAGAATCTCGCTTGACTCCACAAGTCTTATGGTACTGACATTTCACAATACTTTCAGCTGCATTTGCTTGAGGAAAGTAGTTTCATGTCATCCAACCTTTGTTTTTTTAATTTTATGATTTATTTTCTATGCTCCGTGAAGGATTTGGCGACAGACAGCCTAACTACAATGCGGCAATCTGTCAAGACCTTGCTTTTGATCATGTCTTATAAAGTGGACCTGGTCGTTCAGTTGATTCAATGCCTTCCAAACCTGGAGAACTTGTTTGTTCAGGTGATGATTCTCACGCACAATGAAAAGCTCATACCATGCATAGTGCAGTACTCCAAAGTTTTTTTGTATTGTATATACATTCGTATCTAGGCAAATGTATGACAAAGTGTTTGGGACGGGGGTCATAGAATTTATCGTTCATTTTCTCCTTCTATGTACCTCAAGTATTTTTCAACCTTTATGCGTTTTCAGGGAGAATACGTTGTTGATGGTGCAAGAAATATTTGGCCTCGCAAGCACAAGGAGTTTGTCAAAGAACACAACATTCATTTGAAGACAGTAACGTTGGAAGATTATGAAAGAAGCGGGAAGAACATTGAATTTGTGAGGTTCTTTATTCTGAATGCAACGGAGCTAGAGACCATCAGGATTAAGTTTCGCTTTCCCTCAAACTTCACGCAAGAATTTTACGAACAACAACAGAAGTTGTTCCAGTGGGAGAATAATGCTTCCAAACGCGCCCACCTCAAACTATCAGCATGTTGCGATCATGCGTGCTTGGATTTGAAGCACAGGCGTGTTGAATACCCGGATTTGTCAGATCCATTCACTTGTGACTGCTGGAAACAGGGCTGGAGTTAGTTGTTCAAGCTAATACAGTTAGATGTCGTCGCACCATTCCGAGACTGGGTTCTGTGTAAACAGTTAGATGTTTTTGTGCTATGCAGCTTCGAGGCAGCTCATATGTACTAAAATCAATCAACCTAGTTTTATGTCATTTTGTCTTGTTGCTACAACATTTGTGTGCGGAAGTCCTCGAATGAATGTGTTGCTCCTTGTTAAGTGGAGCAGGGAGGAAAAACATTTGGAACATGCATCTAGTGCATGTAAACCAGTGCGTGCAGGGCCTTGCCTGTTCTGCAATGAACGTGCATCTAGTGCATGTAAACCAGTGCGCCTGTAGTGACCGGACGGTACTGCCTCCGTGCACACACACGCATGGCCGTGACCCTGCTTAATGTGAAACTGTGCTTCCAGTGAACTAACGATGTTGCCTGTCCCACTGAACGTGACCCGTGTGAAATTTTGGGACGCCGAGAGGCACGATGGATCTAGAAACATACGCGTTGTTGTAGATTGACGACCGTGCTCCTGTGCGAATTCCTACGTGCCTGACATGGAAATGCATGGCCGTGAAAGAGTTTATGTCTGACTACAAACATTCGAGTCACGGAGGCACAGGCGTGCGTGGGCCTCATGAGTAAGCGTGCCTCTATAGATTATAGATTCTATGTGTCTCAGTGGTAGTGCGGTGCTCCTAATTCGCATAGAACCGTGCCTGTTCTGCAAGTTTGACAACTCAGTGCCAAGTTAGCAGAGGCATGGTTCCCCATGTTTTGTGGAATGATCCGAGCTAAAAGATTGCTGGACGCGCCTCGCTAGCAGTGCGTGTCTTTGAAAATAAAATATTTTGGAGATCAATATTTCATGTGCGTAGACCATCACACGCCCTCTGAAAGATTGCAAAAAATAAGATAGATGCCTTTAACCAAATAAGCATGTCCAAGCATAGACTTATACTAGACGAGTATTCCTTGCAATGTTTTGAAAAGAATACAATTGTTAATGATCATTCTTCGAGGATTGCCTTGATCATCAGGAGGTCATCAGTGTTCGCAAACCCTTGCCCCAAAAGATCACAGATGACGCTTTGCATCTTCTTCCTATTCTCCTTAAGCATATGCAGCTTCTCCTTCAGAAAATCCCTGTCCAGCTTAATCTCACCCCTCTTGTCCTTAAGATTCTGAATGGCACTTGTGAGAGACTTCCGAATGCGCTTGACATCTTTATCAATGATACCCATCTGCTTCTTCTGCCTGTCAATCTTCGTGGTAGTTACATTAGTTCTTTCCACAGCTGCAACAAGATTCTCGAGCTTAAGGTTCACTTGTTCAACCTCCATTTTAAGCCTGCTTATCTCTTCATTCTTTGCTTGCCTATCAACATTGCTCTCATGCAACATCCCCCAGAGCTTGAGTAGGCACCTCTGCATAATGATAGGCCATGGGTGGTCAACCCATTCGACGACTCCACAGTTCACGCCTCTCTGCGAACAAAAAGGAACAAAATGAACAGAAACTATTAATATACTACTGCCCAAGCTCTGGGATATAATAAAGTTGACATATACTTGGTTTATAACCTCATTCAACTAACTATGTACTATGCTTGTGTAATGTGGCACGTCAATGGTTAGGTACCCACATCACTAATTATGTACTTCGCCCACCCTGTCCACGGAGTTATTTCATAATTGTACTTAGTTTCTTTTAAGCCAGCTTGAATTAATATGGAGCTACCTCTGCAGTCAACTTATTTAGAGAGTTTTTTTTTTCAAAGAATATACTGACCATTAAACAGAAGTCCCTTTGTAAACAAACATGAGAGTGTTTAGATCACTTCTTTTGTGTACAGTGATGTATAATAAGTAGTGATCTTTAACTTTTATGTAAACTAAAAGGACTACACAATGTTTCCTACAATCAACCGGAAAACACAAGAAGTAATCAGTCTTCTTTGGAGACTACATGTCCTATATCCAAACAGTTTGATTAAACAAGAAAGTAGCACGAATTTTTGAAAGTGACTAACTTTCACAGCACAGCCGTAGAACCTCCTTCCCGTGTCACTTCCTTCAAAGGCCAGACACCTGAGAGGCTTGGTATCGTGGAGAACGCAGTAGAGAGGACGGTCGAGCACTTTACCACAAAAATCATGGTCTTCGATGGTACCAGGGTTCTCCTACAAGAACACATGAATGTTTAGAGCTTAGATCTTTTGTTGGGAAAACAAACCCCAGTTCAACACTCCATATGTAGCAGGAAATCACCTACATAGAAATCAAAATACAGCTCAAGGAAGTTCAAGCCTTCCTTCCTCCTCTCTTCTCTGATCTTTGGTGTCGACATGGTACGGAGGATGTGAGCAGATGCGGTGCCGTAGGTGATACGTCTCCAACGTATCTATAATTTATGAAGTATTCATGCTGTTATATTATCATTCTTGGATGTTTTACAATCATTTTATAGCAACTTTATATCATTTTTTCGGGACTAACCTATTGACCCAATGCCCAGTGCCAGTTGCTGTTTTTGCTTGTTTTTTACATCACAGGAAATCGATATCAAATGGAGTCCACACAACGTGAAACTTTTTCTGGATTTTTTATGGACCAGAAGACATCCAATGGCCCAGAGTAGCACCTGGGGGGGGTGCCCCGACGGGGCACAACCCACCTGGGTGCGCCTGGGCCAGGCGCGCCCTGGTGGGTTGTGCCCACCTCGGTGGCCTCCCACACCCCCTCTTCGCCCTATAAATCATCAAATATTCCAAAAACCCTCGGGGGTAACCCAAGATCAGAAGTTCCGCCGCCGCAAGGCCTCTGTATCCACGAGATCCAATCTAGACCCCGTTCCGGCACCCTGCCAGAGGGGGAGATCATCCCGGCGGCCATCTTCATCATCCCGCCGGCCACCACGATGAGGAGGGAGTAGTCCACCCTCGGGGCTGAGGGTTCGTACCAGTAGCTATGTGTTTAATCTCTCTCTCTCTCGTGTTCTTGAGATGCACAATCTTGATGTATCGCGGGCTTTGTTAATATAGTCGGATCATATGGTGTTTTCCCCTCTCTATCTTGTTGTGATGAATTGAGTTTTCCCTTTGAGATTTCGTTTTATCGGATTGAATACTTTTATGGATTTGAGAGCACTTGATATATGTCTTGCATACGAATACCCGTGGTTACAATGGGGTATTATATTGATTCACTTGATATATGTTTTGGCACTCAACTCGAGGATTCCCGAGGTGACATTGGGGTAATCTATGCATAGGGGTTGATGCACGTTCTTGTCTTTGTTTCTCCGGTAGAAATCTTGGGGCACTCTTTGAGGTTCTTTGTGTTGGATTGAGCATTACGAATCTGAATTTGCTTTGGTGTTATTTTAGTATGAACTCTTGGATAGATCGATCGGAAAGAATAGCTTTGAGGTGGTTTCGTACCCTACAAACAATTTATTCTTATGTTCTCCGCTAGATAGGAACTTTGGAGTGATTCTTCATCGCACGTTGAGGGATGGTTATATGATCCAATTATATTAGCATTGTTGAGAGATTGCACTAGCGAAAGTACGGACCCTAGGCCTTGTTTTCAAGCATTGCAATACCGTTTGTGCTCACTTTTGTCACTTGCTACCTTGCTGTTTTATTTATTCATATTATAAAAATATATTTCTACCATCCATATTACACTTTTATCACCATCTCTTCGCCGAACTAGTTCACCTATACAATTTGCCATTGTATTGGGTGTGTTGGGGACACGAGAGATTTCTTGTATTTGGTTGCAGGGTTGTTTGAGAGAGACCATCTTCATCCTATGCCTCCCACGGATTGATAAACCTTAGGTCATCCAGTTGAGGGAAAATTGCTACTGTCCTACAAAACTCTGCGCTTGGAGGCCCAACACGAGTCTACAAGAATAAAGTTGCGTAGTAGACATCAAGCTCTTTTCTGGCGCCGTTGTCGGGGAGGTGAGTGCTTGAAGGTATATCTTTAGATCTTGCAATTGAATCTTTTAGTTTCTTGTTTTATCACTAGTTTGGTTTATAAAAAGAAAACTACATAAAAAATGGAATTGAGGTTGCATCATATTATTGATCATCTTTATAATACCTTTCTTGAAAACGATGGATCGGAAAATTATGCTCAATTGTTAGAAGAAGAAGTCAATAAAATGTTTGGCACAAAATATCTGAATGATGAGCATGATTGCAATGTTATTAGTATGAATTCCTTGAATATCCAAAATGCTAATGATTATTGCACTAGTCATGAGAAAAATGTCTCCTATAAGAATGTCAATTTTTGCGGAGTGAATTGGGAGTGCAATTGCACACCAAAAAGGGAAGATAGATTTTGTAAGAGGCATAAATATTTAGAAACGAAAAAATTGCAAGAGAGGCTAGATGATTGTGCTGAAAGATTTAAATTTTTTCGCCATCCTTGTGAACTTTGCAATGAACATGGTCATTTAAATCTCCAATGCAAATTCTTTCATGATCAAATCGTGTCCAAAAATTGTGATAACTTGATTACCCTTGAGCATCATAAAGAGCTTAATCTTCTTTTGGGGTATGAAGAAATGAAACGTATAACTAAGGGTATTCCAAAATTTAATCTCGAGAGATTTTTTGATTTTGATCTAGAGGAAATTTATATGTTTTGTGCGGTAAATTGCATTGAGAATCCTTATATTGCCAACTATCTAAAGACAAGAAAACAAATAGAATACGAAGAGAGTACTAATCAAAGGGAAACTATTTCCCAATACCCTCCTAGTGTTTATTATGATGAATCATGTAACGAGGAGGAGCTCCCTATTCAACCAATATCATCAATAAGAAGCTTGAAAAGATTTATTAAACCAACACATGATGTGGTGAAGAAGAAGAAAAGAAGAAAGAATAAAGGTAAAAAGGTATCTCTTCCAAACGATGTTGCCTCTATTATTGTTGTGCCTCATGAAAATGAATCAAAATTAATTATGGAAGATGATGCACTTGATGATGATTTTGTTATGCCTATTGCTTGTTGTGATGATTATGATTGGGAAGATCATGATACTTCTTATAATCTTGGAAATCTTTTTGGCACCAACTTGGGAAATTATGATGATAACAATTGTTATACCGTTGGTGCTATTCATACTATTAATGATGAGGGTGATTATGCTTATGATATGCCAAGCCACAAGCTTGGGGATGCTATGTTTGATGAGAATGAAATGTTTGAGAATTTATTTGCTGCAATTAATGTTTGTCCCAAGCTTGGGGATGCTATCCTTGATGAAGATGATCTTTTTAGTGCCCCTACTTTGAATGATCAAATTTGCTATGATGATTGCATGCCTCCTATCTATGATGAGAACAAAGTTGCCACTTATGATGATTATTGTGATGATACTTATGTTATAAAAAGTAGTGATGATTATATTTATAAAACTTGTCATAGTTATGATTACCCTTTTCCTGAACATTACTCTTTTAATGTGGGAACAATTTATAGCATTCGAGTTTCATATGATACTCCCACCATTGTGAATGAGGAGAAATTTTCTTATGTGGAGAGTAATAAAATTTCTATGCTTAGGGATCATGAAAATAATGTTTGATGTGATGGTTATATTTATGAATCTATTCATGATGCTACTGAAAATTATTATGAGAGAGGAACTTATGATTCATGATGCTCTTGTTATGTTTCAATCCTTATCTTTTATGCGAGCATCATTGAACTTATCATGCCTAGCTAAAAGGCATTAAAGAAAAGCGCTTGTTGGGAGACAACCCAACACTTTTACCTACTGTTTTTGTGTGTTCACATGATTATTCTACTGTAGTAATCATGTTTTATTGCTTTTGTTTCAATAAAGTGCCAAGTAGAGCCTTTGGGATAGTGTGGATGATAGTTGACTTGAATCTGTGCAAAAACAGAAACTTTTGGGCTCAGTCCAGGAATTTTGAAAATTCACTGGAACATGATTTTGATCTGAATTTTTTAAAGGTGATAGATATACAAATTCTTTACGTTTTCCTAATTTTTCAGAATTTTTTGAATACCAGAAGTATGGTTGGAGTACAGATTACTACAGACTATTCTGTTTTTGACAGATTCTGTTTTCCATGCATAGTTTGCTTGTTTTCTAGTTTCTATGGCTTATATTGCTCAATATAAATTGTGGAAATGATATGATACAGTAGGCATTGTGTGGAAACAATTATGAATCTTGTCTTTGACAGTACCAAAGTGAAATGGTTTCCTCTTTATCATATTAACCTATCTCACGAAGTTCCGTTAAGTTTTGTGTGATTGAAGTTTTCAAGTTTTGGGTGAGATGTCGATATGAGGAGAATAAGGAGTGACAAGACCCTAATCTTGGGGATTCCCGAGGCACCCCAAGTTAAATATCCAAGGAATATCCAAGCAACTAAGCTTGGGGATGCCCCGGAAGTCATCCCCTCTTTCGTCTTCAACATTATCGGTAACCTCACTTGGAGCTATATTTTCATTCATCACATGATATGAGTTTTTCTTGGAGAGTCATTTTATTTTATTAGGATTTGCTTTCTGTTAGTTATTTTCATCTTTTATTTCAATAAAAGTGGCAAGGATAGCCATCACCATGCTTATTTTGCAAGTCTATATGTTGCTGTTTCAAAACAGAAAGTTTGTTGCTGTTGCAAAAATTCCCGAGAAAAGTCAGAATGTGATAAAATGTTGAAACTTTTTGCACAATAAGATCTGTTAAATTTTCTACAGTGTGCTAAATTTTCAGAATTTTTTGAGTTTCATAAGTATTGATACTCTTGCATTCTTTACAGACTGTACTGTTTTGGCAGATTGCTGTTATGTTTGCATTGTTTGCATATGTTTGCTTGTTTAATGATTCTATTTGAGGATAGGTGTATTAAATATGCAGAGGAATTTAGTATTCAATGTTGAATAATAATTCTAGTGATTTGCTACAGTAGAGAATGATAAGGTTTTTGCATTGGTTTATACTAACTTATCTCACTAGTTCTCGTTGAGTTTTGTGTGGATGAAGTTTTTAAGATTTAGGGAAACCGTGATATAAAAGGAATTAAGGAGACACAAAAGCTCAAGCTTGGGGATGCCCAAGGCACCCCAAGATAATATTTCAAGAAGTCTCAAGCATCTAAGCTTGGGGATGCCCCGGTAGGCATCCCACCTTTCTTCTTGAACAATTATCGGTTAGTATCGGTTGAGCCTAAGTTTTTTGCTTCTTCACATGAGTTGTGCTATTCTTGGAATGTCATTTTATTTTGTTTTACTTGCTGTTTTAATAAATTACTTAGATCTGAAAGTTTTTAAATAAAATAGAGTTCTCAAATAGCTACCCATTTACTTAACTACTCGCTTGATCTTCACTTATATCTTTTTGGAGTAGCTTGTCATTTACTCTTGTGCTTCACTTATATCCTATGAATAAATTGTTGAATGAATTGAATATCATGAAGTTGAAATTATATGTTCATATCATGCCTAGTGGTAGCATCACATTGGGTTTAGAAAGTGAAATCTTTTGAGGCTTGACAATCACAATATTGGTCATACAAGCAATTCATGAATGATTAGTAGAAGGAAGAGAACTTTCACATGCAAATACACTATCTTGGAAATCTTTTGTGATTGTGAGCCCCCATCAAAATATTATATGCCAAAATTGTTGACGTTGGACAAGGAAGACAACGTAATGATTTATGTTTGTTCATATTCACATAGAAGTTATATTGTCATAGATCCTTCAACATGTGGTGCTTGCCCCCCATCTTTGCTAGCCAAAAATTCCGCACTAAGTAGAGATACTACTTGTGCATCCAAAAACCCTTAAACCCAAATCTTATTTTCAAGAGTCCACCATACCTACCTATGGATTGAGTAAGATCCTTCAAGTAAGTTGTCATCGGTGCAATAAGGCAATAAAAATTGCTTCTAAAAGTGTAAGATCATTTAGTGTAAGAGAAAATTGAGCGTTGTACGAACTTGTGATGGGAAAGAAATAAAAGCGACAGACTGCATAATAAAGGTTTCCATCATAAGGGGCAATATAACGTGACGTTCTTTTGCACTAAGGGGTTGAGCATACAAACAAATAAGCACATGGCAACCTCTGCTTCCCTCTACGAAGGGCCTATCTTTTACTTTTATGTATTTTCTTTTATGCAAGAGTCAAAGTTTTTCTCTCTATTCCTTTTTATCTTTCTCCTTTGGCAAGCATCATGTGGTGAGGAAAGATCTAGGCACATATGTCCAGTTGGATATGGGTGGCATGAGTTATTATTGTTGACATCACCCTTGAGGTGAATACGTTGGGAGGCGAAATTATAAGCCCCTATCTTTCTATGTGTCCGGTTGAAACGTTTTGCTCATGTGTATGCGGTGAGTGTTAGCAATCATAGAAGACTATATGATGGTTGAGTATGTGGAGCTCTTACTTAGACTCTGTTGAATAAGATGAATTGCAATTGCTTGGTGACTGAGAACATAGGTTGTTGAGTTTCAAGAGAATTCATTGTTTGAACCTTAACATGTGAATTGGTTACTACTTTAACATGAGAAGTTTTATAAGAAAGAATTGCTGTTATGATGCTAGGAAAAGTGATTGAAATTGTCATTGATCAAACTTGTGCACTTTGCTAGCATTCATACTTCATAAATTATTTCTTTTATCATTTACCTACTCGAGGACGAGTAGGAATTAAGCTTGGGGATGCTGATACGTCTCCAATGTATCTATAATTTATGAAGTATTCATGCTATTATATTATCATTCTTGGATGTTTTACAATCATTTTATAGCAACTTTATATCATTTTTTTTGGGACTAACCTATTGACCCAGTGCCCAGTGTCAGTTGCTGTTTTTGCTTGTTTTTTACATCGCAAGAAATTGATATCAAACGGAGTCCAAACACCGCGAAACTTTTTGTGGATTTTTGATGGACCAGAAGACATCCAATGGGCCAGAGCAGCACCTGGGGGGTGCCCCGAGGGGGGCACAAACCACCAGGGCGCGCCTGGTTGTGCCCACCTCGGTGGCCTCCCGCACCCCCTCTTCGCCCTATAAATCATCAAATATTCCAAAAACCCTTGGGGGTAACCCTAGATCAGAAGTTCCGCCGCCGCAAGGCCTCTGTATCCATGAGATCCAATCTAGACCCCGTTCCGGCACCCTGCCAGAGGGGGAGATCATCACCGGTGGCCATCTTCATCATCCCGGCGGCCACCGCGATGAGGAGGGAGTAGTCCACCCTCGGGGCTGAGGGTTCGTACCAGTAGCTATGTGTTTAATCTCTCTCTCTCTCTCTCTCTCTCTCTCTCTCGTGTTCTTATGATGCACAATCTTGATGTATCGCGGGCTTTGTTAATATAGTCGGATCATATGGTGTTTTCCCCTCTCTATCTTGTTGTGATGAATTGAGTTTTCCCTTTGAGATGTCGTTTTATCGGATTGAATACTTTTATGGATTTGAGAGCACTTGATATATGTCTTGCATACGAATACCCTTGGTGACAATGGGGTATTATATTGATTCACTTGATATATGTTTTGGCACTCAACTCGAGGATTCCCGAGGTGACATTGGGGTAATCTATGCATAGGGGTTGATGCACGTTCTTGTCTTTGTTTCTCCGGTAGAAATCTTGGGGCACTCTTTGAGGTTCTTTGTGTTGGATTGAGCATTACGAATCTGAATTTGCTTTGGTGTTATTTTAGTACGAACTCTTGGATAGATCGATCGGAAAGAATAGCTTTGAGGTGGTTTCGTACCCTACAAACAATTTATTCTTATGTTCTCCGCTAGATAGGAACTTTGGAGTGATTCTTGATCGCACGTTGAGGGATGGTTATATGATCCAATTATATTAGCATTGTTGAGAGATTGCACTAGCGAAAGTACGGACCCTAGGCCTTGTTTTCAAGCATTGCAATACCGTTTGTGCTCACTTTTGTCACTTGCTACCTTGCTATTTTTATTTATTCAGATTATAAAAATATATTTCTACCATCCATATTACACTTTTATCACCATCTCTTCGCCAAACTAGTGCACCTATACAATTTGCCATTGTATTGGGTGTGTTGGGGACACAAGCGATTTCTTGTATTTGGTTGCAGGGTTGTTTGAGAGAGACAATATTCATCCTACGCCTCCCACGGATTGATAAACCTTAGGTCATCCACTTGAGGGAAAATTGCTACTGTCCTACAAAACTCTACGCTTGGAGGCCCAACACGAGTCTACAAGAATTAAGTTGCGTAGTAGACATCAGTAGGTGGCGTTGAATTCATGAGGAAAGAGAGAGAGAGAAAGAGGGAGAGAGAGAGAGAGAGGGGAAGAGAGGTAGTGAGATAGCGAGAGGGGAAATGAATGCGAGGGACTTCGACATGGTCCGGGTCGACCAAAGATTCCACCTACTCGCCAGACCCACCACCCCCCCCCCTACCCCCCCTTTTTTTGCGCTGGGATGGCAAGGAGCCATTTACTTTTCCCAGTAGTTTTAGTTTTGGCGAGCGAGTACACAAAATTACTTCCCTCTCCATAATTACTCCATAAATACATCATTATGTGCGTCTCCTCTCCCGAGTCAGTTGCTCTTACACTCCCCCCTCTTGTCTGGTTCCTTCCGTCTTACTTGCTTCGTCTTCCTCACTCTATAGTCCACACAGATAAATCTACGGTTCGCCCACTTCCTCTGAAATACAGTAATTTTTTCCCCTCTGCTGATTACTTATGCGTTGCGCACTGTGTTTTGTTAGTTGGATTCTTTCTATATGTTACCCTTTTAATTTTAGTTTTTGTGATAAGATCTTACCCCTTTTAAGAGGTTCTATAGGGGAATAATCTTGGAGGACTACAATTGATTTTTTTCCAGCTAGTTCGCTGCAAGCTTGTAGATTTGAGGAGGTCTATGCGTGTTTTTTTATTTTTTACAGAGACACTGACATCAAGGGATATCACCAAATCAGCATTCGCTCCGCTCTATCTTACTCATTGAAACAAGCATGTATCAGTGATGTATAGTCCTTTAATTCTTTGTACCATCAGGGGAGTGTTGAAATAAATTTATCTATATAGTCAAATCTATATAGTCATTCTCATTGGATACCAGCATCTTTAATAATTAATGAACCCGAGTATTATATATTGTTACATCTTGCAGACAACCATGGCGTGTGGTGTTTGCAGGAACCTCAACTGTCCCGGTGTTGAATCTGATGTTGCCCAATCTTTCTTGATTGTGCCTTTGCCTCGTTGTTATATGTCGTGCCTGGTAAGTTTTACTACCAATCACATGGCCAGTAAAAAACATTCGTCACTGTCGTTGCTACAGTTACCTTTAATCCGCAGCCAGCAGCCACACATATTCCTTCGCAATGAAATATACTGCACATGCTTGTTTTTATTTTATAGGCCTTGATGTAATTAGAAGCTCAACTGTGTTGTATAGGTTTAATTAAATTTCATAGACGGTGCCTGTGCCTGTGCCTGAAAGCCAAGTAATATCAAGGAAAAAAACACTTTCATGCATTTTTCTGAAAATTAGTAAAACTTTTATATACTTTTGTTTTAATTTTACTTTTTTGCAGTATGTCCCATGCTACTACCGGAACCAGGTCCTTTCTTTAATCTCTTTATGGAAAGATCAAGATTTCGAGGATGGTTTTGAAGAAGAAGATTTTAACCTTGTGTTCAGCACTACTGAGGAATTGTCTTACAATATTAAGTTTACAGATGGCAAACACAGGTCTATGTTTCATGGACGTGGATGGGAAAAGTTGATACGTGACTAGGATTTGTTTTACGGTGATATTATTAAATTGGATCTGCAAGCAGAAGATTTCTTCTTTCACATTGATTTGATGTTGAGTGAATCTCGAGGAGGTCACAAAGCCTTTCCCAAACCTTCCGTTGGTATGTTCTGATCGCTTATCAATATTTGTTCTAGTTTAACATTTATCTATTATAATTTTACTGTGGCATGTCGTTGGCATTTATATGCTTAATCTCTGTGATATAATGTATTAAATCTTTCTTTGTGCTCACAATGTAGTTTAAAACTGTAATTTCCCTTTTAAAAACCATTATTCATTTATTTTAGTTTTAACTGCTCTATTCATTGCTTCGCACATAGTGGCTAATACATGGTTGTATTAGTTAGCTCTTGAAGGTCTCAGTTTATCACAAAGGAGCTACATAGACAAGACAGTCTACACCCGGGGCATAAAACTTTCCTATATCCACATGGCTTGCATGATTAAACTAGTCTTAAATGCTAAACACATCCCTGCCATTACCTTTGTGCACTGTCTATGTTTCACCAATGTTCACACAGACCGTTTAGTACATCATTGTTTCTTTCTCTAATCCACCGTCAACATGTCTGTCCTCCTAATTTAATGCCAGGATAATTTGTTCTTGTACAGAAAATCCCGGCTATTGTTACCAATGATCTTAGGATGAAGCTTGGATATCTGCCTCTCAAGGGCATCATCAGTCTTGTTCAAATTTTTAGCACCCTTGATTTGCTTGGCACCTACTGTATACACAAAGATGGAAGGATGGCGATCACCGGGTTTTCCGCTTTTGCAGATGCAGCCAAGCTGACAGTTGATTGGGTTGTACTCATCAGTATCCAGTGGCGCACTGTGTGTGGTAAGGACTTGCTCTCACTTGTGATCACCGGTCTTTACAAAAAAATGGCATGACACGAGACGTGTACGGCGATGGAGGGATGGCATTAGACCATATAAATTTTAACTACTAGTATCAAGTTAAGTATCGTATATGTGTTATTTCAAACTATGTGTGCAGTTGAAATCCTCACAGTACACTACTAATAGAACTTATCAGTTCAAATTCTCTTTCAAACTATGGTACTGAAAGCAGATGCAAAGCTAAATGTGGTTGTTGTTGCTGTTGTTGTTCTGGTTGTTGTTGTTGTTGTGGGTGAGTCTCTCGGTTCGAAATGTTTCCTTCGACATGTTTGCTCAGAGAGGCACTTGAATCTAGTGCAGGTCTGGTCCTATGTTACGAAGGCTCATGGTTATGTCTCTGTGTTTCGATTAACTTAGCTCACTCGTGCAGTAAGAAAGGCACGACCGTGAAGTTAGTGAAGGCACGGTCCTATAGTATAAGAGGAGACGGTCGTGCCTCTCAGTTGTCATTAGTTCAGTCGAGTTGTGTACTCAGATATGCATGACGGTCGAGCAAGTGGAGGCACGCTCCCATATTAAGAAGAAGACTTATGGTCGTGCGTCCCATGTTAAGAAGAAGAGTTGCGGTCGTGCTTTCATGTTCAGTATGTTTGTAGTGACGCGTTGCTCGGAGAGTGGAGGCATGGCCACCGTGTTATCATTGGTTCAGCTGACTCGTGTACTCGGGGAGGCACATCCGCAAGTCTAGTCTAGTCACTGTTCTCACAACGACATCAGTTAAAAAATAGGTTAAACCGTGTTTTTGCAACACCTCCGTCCTCCAAACCGTCTTTCCAGATCCACTGCACCCATCGCTACTAGATGGAGTCCGATGCTTCTAGTACCAAGAGGGCAAGGCTCGTCCCACCGACGATGCATTCCTCTCGGTGTTTGGCGGTACCAGCGGGAACCGGTGAGGGTCCGCCCACTGGATCTGAGGGGCACGAGAAAAAAACTCATCCGGACCGCATCAGTGATCTCCCAGACGTCATCGTAGGTGAGATCATCTCTCGTCTCCCCATCAAGGAGGGCATCCGTACTCGAATCCTCGCTCGTCAGTGGCGTCCTTTATGGCGCACCGCTCCTCTTAATCTCGACTGCCATGAGATCCCTGTCGCTCGTCTTTTTAAATCTCTAGAAACAGTTCATATCGAAAAAATCTCCATAGCGCCTCCCACCCGGGAGCTCGCCCGCGAAAGACATTTCGGAACTCGGTGCCATCGCAAATCTGGCACTGATGATATGACCCTTCCGAAAGCCATCCTCTCCGCCCATGGGGGCGCAGTTCACTGTCTCTGCATTCCGGCGTGCTACCTCCAGTCCAGACCTTGCGCCGTCGACGCCTGGCTGAAATCATCCAAACTGAATAATCTCCAGGTGCTCGAGTTCTATTACATGTTCCCAGATTTCGTGAGAGACAGTGTCATACGACCACTCACATGCCCTTCATCTGCGCCTTTTGCACCGGCGTCCTTCTCTCGGTTTGCATCCTCTCTACACAACGCCACCTTTGCTCTTTGCCAAATACCAGACAGTTACGTTCAGGCTCTTAAACTACCACTGCTCAAGAGACTTTCACTTGTGGACGTTGATATATCAGACGTCTCGCCTCAAAGCATCATCCACTCTAGTTGCCCCGCACTCCGGTGCCTTCTGCTTACTTGGAATATGGAAAGCCGTTGCATCAGAATTTACTCATGTAACCTTGTAAGCATTGGAATTCGCTGTGGACATGGCGAACTTGTTATAGAGGATGCCCCGTCACTTCAACGGTTGCTTAACGATATTCTGAGCAGCAACTTGCAGATAACTGTCATATCTGCACCTAAACTGGAGACCGTCGGCAAATTCCATGATTTTTTCTCTGAATCCAAGGTCACGCATAACCCTACAGTTATCCAGGTACTTACTTTTCAGCTGCATTTGTCCGAGTAAACAAGTTTCATGTAATACAACCTTTTATTCAATTTTAAAATTGTTGTGCGTGCACCATGCAGGGTTTGCCGATAGTCAGCCTATCAACAGTGCTTCAAACGGTCAAGAATTTGCTCATCAAGATGTGTTTTGAAGTGGACATGGTCGTTGCCTTGATGCAATGCTTTCGAAGCCTTGAGAACTTGTTTGTCGAGGTGATGATTCTCACACACATTGAAATCCCATAACATGCATACCGTACTACTTCTCTTGTCTGTCTTAAAAAGCTTGTCTTACATTTGTCTATAAATGGATACACCCATGGCTAGACATGTTTTAGTATTACATACACCCGTATTTACAAAAATCTAATAAATACTTTACCAGGACGGAGGTAATAGAATTAATCATTCATCTGCTCTTTCGACAGAATCTCTGTTACGAAGAAACAAATACGTGCCGTCGTAAGCACCGGGTGTTTCTCAAACAACATGACTTTCGTTTGAAGACAGTAACGCTGGATGACTATGAACCCTACTTGGTAAACATTGAATTTGTGAGATTCTTTGTTCTGAATGCAAGCAAGCTTGAGACCATGAGGCTTAACTATCGCTTCCACCAAGACTTCGCGGAAGAATTTTACGAAAAGCAACAAAAGGATCTTCTGTGGCACAAAAAGGCTTCTGAACATGCTCGCCTTATATTATCAGCAGCGTGCAAGCATCGGTTCTTTTATTTAAAACCCACGCGTGTTGAATACCTGGATTTGACGGACCCATTCAGCTGTGACTGCTGAAAACAGAGCTGGAGTAAGTTGTTCAAGCTTGCAGGGTTACATGTTGTTGTGCCCTTTTGAACGTGGGTTTTGTATGAACATGAACAAACAACCCTTGTACTTTTTTGCACCGTCTGTAAGCTTGCCATAACAATCCTTGGTTAGAAAGTCTTGTAACTGTGCTTGTCTTCTAACAGACGACACAAGCTATAAGCATTTTTAATATGGTACCATTTGATATGGCTTTATATTATGTTACCAGATTGGTTCTGTGATGTAGAGCAGTACGCAGCTGGACGGAAAAAAACATTGAAGCTGCAATAAATATAATTGCTGTTGGAACGAACAAGATGCTCAGAGTGTATTTACACGACCTGTAAGCCGGTGGATCTACTTCTTGTAAACTCGTGCTTCGTGCTACATGACGTACGTGCCTTCCACAGTGAATGTTTCAGCGGAAAGATTCTGATTATTTAGTCACGACCCTGACTCTTGTTAGTATAGGACCATGCTCCAGATAATGAACTCGTTAGTGGGAACCTTTTCAATACCGAAGCACGTCCATGCTTCGTCCGCCCGTAGAACCATGCCTCTCGTGACATGACGGTTGTTGTTACCGATGACCCCAGGCTGAAGCTTTGGTTATCTTCGTCTCAAGGTCAGACTTTGTCTAAAAACTTCACAATCGTGGTTTTCTAACTGAGTATCTAGAGGGTTGGTACACGTGCCTGTAGAGGCCTCACTTCGGTGCCTTATGTACCTGCATCCACGTACATGTGCCTCACGTGACCGCACCGTTACTCTAGAGGCTTCATAACCGTGGCCCTCTATCTCAGTACTCGGACCTCTTCTACCACACTTTTGTGCACCCAAAGAGGGTTGATGTTGAGCCAGGCCTGGAGAAACGCCACGCCCGTGCGTGTAGTGGCTTCACAACAGTGCCTCCGGTGCCTGCATCTACGTGCCTCACGTGACACGACCCGTGACTCTTACGTGCCCATGGAGCCAGACACCCGTGGGTCCAGAGACTTCACAACGGTACCTCTCCAATAGAGTATTCTCACCCATGCCTCTGCCACCACACTTTTGTGCATCCAGAGGGTTGATACTCGTGTCTCAAGAACCTCGACGTCCGTGCCTAAGAGGCTTCATTTTCGTTCCTCCGGTGTCTTAATCCATGTGCCTCACATGACACTTGCCATGACTCTTACGTGCCCGTGGTGCCACACCCTCGTGGTTCTAGAGAATCCACAACCGTGCCTCCCTAACTGAGTATTCGATCCATGCCTCTGCCACCATAATTTTGTGCATCCAGAGGGTTGATACTCGTACGTGCCTATAGAGGCTTCACTTCGGTGCCTCCAGAGCCTGCATCCTTGTGCCTCAGGTGACACGAGCCATGGCTTTTACGTTCCCGTGGAGACACACGCCCGTGGATCCAGAGACTTCACAACCGTGTCTTTCCACCTGAGTGTTCGCAGCCATGCCTCTGCCACCACACTTTTGTGCATCCAGAGAGTTGATACCTGTGTCTGTAGAGGCTTCAATTAGGGCCGTGCCTATAAAGGCTTCAATTAGGTGCCTCCGGCGCCTGCATGCACGTGCCTCACATGACACTTGCCGTGACTCTTTCGTGGTCGTGGCGCCACACCCCCGTGTCTCTACAGACTTCACAACCGTGCCTCCCTAACTGGGTATTCGGACCCATGCCTCTGCCACCAAACTATTGTGTATCCATACGGTTGATACCCGTGCCTCGAGAAGCCGCACGTCTGTCGAGGCCATGACTAGTCCACCATGTCTGTCGAAATCTTCTAGTTTAGGTACATATATATATATCAGGAAAAAGGGTGAATTGTGAAACCCTAACCCTCTTTCCAGATCCACCGCACAGAGAGCTGCAACGGAGGCGGCACGAGCTCGGCAATGGAGATGAAGAAGCGTGCCTCTAGCAACAAGAAGACGAGGTTCGCGGTTGTACACGTGCCCTCTAAGCTCGTTAAGAGGAGCGGCTATGGCCCGCCCATTGGATCCGAGAACAATGTTGAGTCTGGTCCAGACCGCATCAGCGATCTCCCGGACGCCATCCTTGGTGAGATCATCTCTCGTCTGCCCACAAAGGAGGGCATCCGCACACAAGTGCTCGCATCTCGGTGGCGCCACATATGGCGCACCGCACCTCTCGATCTCGACTTTCATGCGATCCCTGATACTCGTTCTACCAGCTCTCTGGAAAAAATCTGTTGCGAAATCATCTGCGTTCTCCCCAGCAAGCAAATCATCCAGAAAACATACGTCGGAACTCAATGCGACATCTTAGTTGCAACTGCCGCAGAGAATCTGTGGCTGATGACTTCAGTCTTCCTGTATCTATCCTCTCCGATCACGAGGGCCCGATTCGCCACCTCTGCATCCCGACAAGCTACCTCCAGTGCCAACCTTGTGCCGTCGATGAGTTGTTCCTGTCTCAGAACCTGGACAAACTCCAGGTTTTAGAGTTCTATCACATATTCTCAAATTTCTTCTACCCAGGGCCCAGGCAACCACGCAGATTCCCTTCATCTATGCCGTCGCCACCGGCATCCATCTCGAGATTTCACTCGTCTCTCCACACCGTCACCTTCGCCATGTGCAAACTCGAGGACAATCTAGTAGAAATGCTTCACCTCCCACTGCTCAGGAGACTTTCGCTGGTGGAGGTTTATATATCGGATGTCTCCTTGCAGAAGTTCATCCACTACAGTTGCCCTGCACTGCAGTGCCTGCTGCTTGTTTGCAACAAGAAATTCTGCTGTCTATGAATAAACTCAGCTAGGCTTGTAAGCATTGGCATTCGTTCTGACGGAGGAAAACTCATCATTGAGGATGCCCCTTCCCTCCGAAGACTGCTACAAGATTCTGTAGACGCACAACTACAAATAACAGTTGTGTCTACGCCTATATTGGACACCTCGGGAAAAATTTCTGATTTATCCAATGAAACAAATATCGTCATTGGGTCTACAGTTATTCAGGTACTGCCTCTACAAGTTACTTTGACCTGCGTTATTCAAAAGCACATAAGATTCACATCCACAAGCTAATAATATCATGTTCTATGCTCAGTGAAGGGTCTCTGCATAAGTAGCCTACCTGCGGTGCTGGATTCTGTCAAGACCTTGTTTATCTCACAGACATGCTTTAATCTGGATGAGGTTGTTGACTTGCTGCGATGCTTTTAATGCTTGCAGAACTTGTTTATTGAGGTGATGATTTCACACACGTTGAAAGCCCACACGCAATATACATAATATACTAGCACTAATTGCTCAGTTTGCTCTTCATGTGTGTTTAGGGAGGAGGATGGGATCAAAGAGGTATGACAAATGAATGGCGCCAAAAGCAGCGGGTGTTTCTCAAGAATCACGACATTTGTTTGAGGACATTAACGCTGGAAGACTATGAAGTCACAGATGAAAACACTGAATTTGTGGCATTCTTTATTCTCAATGCTAGGATGTTACTGACCATCAGGCTTAAGTTTGGCTTGCGCATAGATTTCACTTGTGAATTTTACAAACGGCAAGAAGAGGTACTGCAAATGGAGAAAAGGGCTTCTAATTGTGCTCAGCTTAAATTAACAACAACTTGCAAGCATATGCACATGGATTTAAAAAACGCAGGTGTTGAATATCTGGATTTGCCAGATCCATTCAACTGTGAATGCTGAAAACAGGTCTGGAGAAATGTACTTGCGATATTGAATGAGTGCATTGTGTAAATATGGTCAAACAATTCTCATTCGTCTTGCACCGTACTATCTGTAAGTTTTTTTTATTATTTTTAGGCAGTAAGCTCATATTTAAAAACAGGAATATGAATGTTTATGATATCAATTACGTGCTTTCTGTTTACAATATTGATCATATGTTTGTAGACCCAAAGCTAAAAGAAATCAGCTCACACATGCTAAAAAATCAAACTAGTTTCCTCTTGTTTATCTCATTTGCTTGGCATCAAATTCTGTCTTTTAAAAGCAACATGCGTCTACTGCAAACATGCATCTGCTGCAACCGTGCCTCTCTGAAGGACGTCCGTGCATCCCACAGGAAACGTGCATCAAGAGGTTGTGAAATCGTGCGTCTGTGTGAATGCGTCACTGAAAACATTTGGAATACACAGGTACTTCCGTGCCCCTTTTAATTGCAGAGACCGTGTCCCTCCGAGAGACCGTGTCAGAGAAAAACAATTCGGAAAACAGTAGCATGGTCGTGCGTCATTTACACGTACACCCGTGCCCCTGCTGCTTATAGACCGGGCCTCTCTCAGTGAACAAGCAACTGAAAATATTACGAAAACAGAGGCACTTCAGTGCATTTTCCCCTTAGAGAACCGTGCGCACCTTGGCTTCACTTCCCTGCCGCTCAGAGTGACCGTGTCATGGGAAAACAATTAGGAGAACACAAACAAGTTCGTGCGTCGTGCACATGTACAACCGTGCGCCAACTGCTTAAAGACCGCGCCTCTGTCAATGAACGCGTCACTGAGAACATTTCGAATACAAAGGCACTTCTGTGCGTCTTATTCTTATCCTTACAGAACCGTGCGTACCGTGGCTTCACGTCCCTGTCCCTCCGAGAGACCGTGTTAGGGGAAAATACTTCGGAAAACAAAAGCATGGTCGTGCGTCATGGACATGTACAACCGTCTCACGACTGCTTAAAGACCGCGCCTCTCCCAGTGAACGCGTCACTGAGAATATTTGGAATACAGAGGGAAAGCCATGCCTTATGTGCATGTAAATCCGTGCGTGTTGTGGCCGTCAGTCCGTGCCTCTATTCCCCTAATAAGCGACATCTAGGAAGAGCAGTGCACTAGTTGTGTCATTGTGCACCTTTCCTGGAACTGACATCGTTTTCTGCGAACCCGTACATCCCTCTACATCCCGAGCACAACGTGCATTCCTTGAAGAAAAGAAAAAGAAAAAAACTAATTATCTTTGCCGCTGTACAGTAGCCCCATGTCAGTGAGCAGGCGCGTATTATAACTGTTTGTTTTGTGCCAACCCAGATCCCTCCTCCCACTCACTCGTTGTAGAGTTCACCGTCTTTTCTCTCTCGATTCTCCATCTCGATCTAGGGTTAGTCCATTTTCTCTTCATTTCTATGTGAATTTTTCGCTATGATCCGTTTCCCTCTTTGTTGGTTTGTCTCTTCATGTTTGAAAGTGATACATTTACGCTGTTATGCTAAGAATTGCCTGGAAATTTGTTATAACTAAGCCAAATCCGCACAGTATGAGGCCGAACCTGTACACGACCCGTGCCTCTTAGGGGTGGTGTTGACTGGGAGTCGGCATTTGTGCTTGAGGACGCTACGAGCCGTAGAGACCTACGGCGTCCAAGTCCCAGGTGAGAAATGAACTTCGCCGAGGGAGGTTGGTAGTTTAAATTGAAGCCCGATAGGTCTTGCAAACAACGGTGGTAGCTGGAAGTCGAAGGGAGTGGGCAGATGTTGCATTGTATTGCTAACCGGCCACAGGGTGCTGGAGGTCGGTGTTTCGGGTGGTGTTGACTGGGAGTCGGCGTTTGTGCTTGAGGACGGCGTTTGGGGTCCTGTAGGCTGGGGGCAAGGTTAACGTTGCTGGATCACCCGTTTCAAATACCACCTAGCTACACATGCTCGGGTGGTTGGCGTCGGCGACGGTAGCGTAGGGTTGCAGATGACGTTGCTGGGTGCAATTCTGACGGATTTACATATAATTTTAATGTTAGAAACACTTTTTGAGCCGCCTGATGATAGACTATTGTTTCTGCTTTTTGCTTCTCTTGTCTTGAAATATACATTTGCTAAAGCTGCTTTTATAACCAAGCAGCAGAGATCCTTTCACTGAGTGACAGTGACATCCAAGATTGTGAACTGCTCCAAAAATAGTCAATACTGAATTGTTATGAATTAAGCAACCCTTTTTGGAAAATAAATACGGGTTTAATTAATTTCATATTTCCTCTGTTATTACTACCGTTGTAGAACTGTCAAGCTCTGCACATGTCTTTTTAGGAATTTGTATGTGAAGACTATTTATGAAAAGTCCCCCTTTAGCTGAATAGTTTTTCAAGATAATTTAATTTTCCTTGTGTTGAGAATTTCATATAAACGTTGTTTTGCAACGTATTCCAGGGGAAACCATGTGCTGTGATATATGTACCAACTTCGGCTACCCTGGATTGGAGTCAAGCGTTCTTCACAGTGCGATAATAGTGCCTCTTCCTTGATGGTACAAGACATGCCTAGTAAGGAGAAATGTTTCGCACCCCATGCCCATCAGTTACTACCAACTACTGTATCTTTCTGATGGCAGGAAATAAAAGTTTGTCCCATATTGTTGGAATGGAATGCCTACATTTAACGAGATGTTTTCAATTTTTGATATATCATGTTTTATCAAATGCTACCTGTTGAAAACAATAGGTAGAAATATGAAAACCGCTATCTGTCTTGATTATACATGTCGGTATTCAAGGATTCCTTCTTGCCGGTTTGAAGATTTTTTTTCTTTTTTTTGTGCAGTATGTGCCATGCTATTGCAGGCAGCAAGTCACTTCTTCAATCAATCAGTGGAAAGAGGAAGCATTTCAAGAAGAAGGAAAACAGAGGAATCTAGTATTGATCACCAATGAGGATCTGTCATATGAGATCTGCATCACCGATGAACCTAACCAGTCTAAAATTCATGGACCTGGCTGGGAAAAGTTAATTAGCGACTACGATCTTCGTTATCGAGATCTAATCATCATAAACCTGGATACTGGGAGTCTGTCCATTGAGATAGATCTGAGACTCAGTGATTCTCGAGGAGGTCACAGACCCCTTCCCAAACCATCACTAGATAAGTGCATCAACTTCCATCCTGCTTTATCAACTTTGTTTATGAGCGTACTTTGGTGCTCCTACCTCTGTCCATGAAATGTATGTCATATTTATAGTCATAGTTATTTTCAAAACATTTTTTGCAATTCTGTTGATTATCATCCCAACTTGATCACATGGATTGAATTTAACCATACCTTTTCAACTTTCAAAGCAAGTTCTTTCTTTAAACAAATTCGGTTGAAAATGAGTTATTTTTTTCCCTGTAGCTCTTGATTATCTAAATGATTCGGAGAAGGAGTACATTGGGAAAATAGTGTTTGGTCGAGGCATAAACCTCTCATATAGACAATTTGGACAGATGATATACTTTGTGTTTGAGGCCGACGAGTTCCCCACCATACCCTTTGTGCAGCGTCTAAATGTCACCAATGTCATAAATGGTCGTCTGGTTAGTCATTCAATATTTGTTTTGAGCCACTCCCATGTTTTTGTTTGCTATTTTTGATGTTTTATGTCCTTGTACATTGATTTTATCTAGTAATATCGGTACAATCTGTAGAGAATCTCGTCTGCTATTGTGAGACTTCTAAAGCTGAACCTTGGATATCTACCTCAAAACGGTGCAACCAGCCTAACAGAGGTGTATGATGCAATAGACATGAGCACGACGTACTCCATACAAACCGACGACAGAATGGAGGTGACCGGTTTTTCAGATTTTGCCCGGGAAGCTCAGCTAAGGGTTGGTTCAATTGTCCTCATCACCATTGAAAAGCGGCGGCCAACTCTGGGAAACATGAAGCTGTTGCGGCTGATAATCAACGACCTTTCCTGATAGAGCACTGCTGCTGGCTATAGTTCCTATATCACAGTTCATTAATGTATGTCTGGTTTTTGAACAGGCTGTACATCCCAGTTTTGTTATATAGTTATGTCATGGTATATAACTGAGCATATAATTATGTCCAAGAGGATGGTGGTGAAAATTCTCGATCAAAAAAGGTGATACACTTACGTGGGTTACTTTATTTATCTGTGATAATAATAAAAGGATTTGCTGACTAATAATGGAGAATGAATGGCTCTGGTGAAGTATATTTCTACATAGTTTAGTGATGTTCCTAGCTCCCCACATCAGTAGTATACATATTTTCACTATGGTGCTCCGCAGTATAGCGGGATGCCAAGTAGTTTGTTGCGATGAGCTCAAACATACCCCTCTGTCTACCGCACAGCAGTTCTCCTGTCCAATACAGGGTAGTGCCACCATCTCATAAAAAATCAGTGCCTTCCCCTATGGCTCTATTACCTTAAACATCCATGCCTTTACAAAGTGAATCTTAAAACAGACGTCCATGCCTCTACGAGTGAACAAGTCAGAGAAAATATTTCAAACACGGGGAGGCACGTCCAAGACTCATCTCAGTGAAAATATTTCGAACACAGATGCACGGACGTGGCTTCTTATGCTGCTAAAACGGCACCTTTCAAAGTGAAACACGTCACTTAAAACATTTGACAGAACACGGGCATGGATCCACGTCCGTGCCATCACATAGCTTCACGTTCGTGCCTCACGTAGCGTCGTACCTGTGCCTCTAGTTGCGCCTCTCGTTGTTTAAGTTCGTCTCGCACCTTCATGTCCGCGCCTCTCGTTGCTCGTTGAGACATTTATTTTGGGACGGGGTAGTACTAATTAAGAACAAAACACGATTGCTTGACATGGAACCGTAATTGTCTGCATTCAAACACTTCATAGTTCAACCGTTATAGGCATACAAAACATGGAAACCATACAAACCATGCAAAGCAAACATCTACGAAAAAAACTACACTACTCGCCGTCGTCGGAGATGTCCACTATCCACATTCTGAGATCGACGTCGTCGACCTCCGCCTCCTGCTCCGCATCCAGCTCGTCGAAGAGCGCATCGATCTTCGCGTGTTCTTCCCGGAGGAAGCGTCGGTTGGACTCCACGTACGCCTCATCTTGGATGGACTCAAGGATAGCGGTCTGCTCCGCCATCAAGGCCGCCTCACCGAGATAGAACTCCGCCTTGTCATCCTTGTCATCCTCGTCATCCCCCTCCTCGTCATCCTCGTCATCACCCTCCTCTTCCTCCTCCTCTTCCTCCACCACGTCTCCCCCCACTGGATCAACTCCCTGCATGAGCTCCGACGCGTCCCCCTCCCCTTCCTCCTCCTCCCCAATCTCCTCCGGCTCGGGCGAGTCCGGAGACAGGCCCGCTGCGACCCGAGCAGCGCGCCTCGAATGGATGTCCTCCTGCATCTGGAAGCGGCACTGGGGAGTAAGCATGGCGTAAGTAGTTTTCTTGTGCCGAACCATGGCGGGGGCGGTCACAAGCAAAAAGAGGAAGATGGATGATTTCCTAGGGTTGCCGGTGAAAAGAGGGAGAAGCAAGATGATGTCTAGTGGTGGTGGACGCCGCTCGACTTAAATAAATGGTCCTTGACCTCGGGCGAGGAGCCAGAACGGTGCACTTCGCCACCGGATGAGACGCCCGTCGGTCCTTTTGGCTTCCGCAGCGCCGGCACGAGGCCCTCACACGCCCACCGGAGGAGACGCCTCGTATACCCACTAACTCTATTAAATACCCCGACCTCTCCAGAGCGGCGTCACCGGAGGAGACGCCCGTCGGACCACTGGGTTACCGGAGCGACGCCACGTGGTGTTCACACCCGAATACGAGGAGACGCCCGTCGAACCATTGGGTTTCCGCAATAAACGCACGAATGTGACTCTGTGTAACGCATAACCATGCCTCTCCAGGCTTCACGGCTGTGCCTGTCCTTGCGAATGGTTCAATGGAATCATTTGGAACACGAAGACAAACTAACGTGACTCTACACAATACCACGCCGTGCCTTCCTGGGACTCATGACCGTGCGAAGAATATACCACACCAGCGTCTCTCGAATAGGCCATTCCGTGCCTCACAGAGTAAACAGTGGGTGTTCACATCTTAACCCATTCCACTGGGTTTCCGAAATTAAAGAACGAACATGACTGTGCCTCTGTTGGCTTAATGCCCGTGCCTCTCCGTCTGATCGAGTCGACGGAATCATTCGGAACACAAACACATGCGAGCGTGACTCTATATTATATAGCACCATGCCTTTTAGGGCTTGACGCCCATGCCTGTGACCCTTAACACTGAAACACAGACAGCCACGAACGTCCAGCCATCGTGAGTGCACAAGTTATGTCGCTACCGGATACAGAACCTTGGCTGTAGACACTTCACGCCAGTGCTTCTAAAAACAGTGTCTCTCGACCGTGCGAATAATATACGCGAGCGACGATCGTCCATGCCTTTATCGAACAATATATGCAACATCAAAAAAGAAGGTGACACAACTCAGTACAGAACCGTGGCTTTTAAAAACAAGGAACTTACGCTTTTAAACACCGCGTCTCTCGAATCGGCCATCCCGTGCCTCACAAAGTAAACAGTTAGTGTTAACATCTAAACCCATTCTGCTTTGTTTCCATAATAAAAGTACGAACGTGACTCTGCGTAAGACCAAACCATGCCCCCATGGGATTCATGTCCGTGCCTCTACTTCTGAATGAGTCAACGGAATCATTTCGAAGACAAATACAAGCGAACGTGACTCTATATAAAACCACACCATGACTTTGTGGGATTCAAGCCCGTGCCTGTGACCAGAAACACTACAACACAGAAAAGCCACGAATGTACATGCCTTCATGAGTACACAAGTCATTACCATACTTGGTTCAGAACCGTGGCTGTAGAGAGTTCACGTCCCGTGCTTTTAAAAACCGCATCTCTCGAACTGCCCTTACAGAGTAAATAGTTAGTATTAACAACTGAACCCATTCCGTTTTGTTTTCGCAATAAACGCACGAACGATATTACAAAATGAAAAACAAAAAAGAGAAGCTCCAATCCACTCCATACTAACAACGCCTAATTACAATGATACTGGAAACCAAAATACATTTTGTTAACAAAGTAACTGACAACAAAATTTCACAAGACAAGGTAAGACACTCCAGTCCAGAGTCCACTGCTTAACAACCCCAGATGCACACAACAGCCAGGGACGCTGTTGTATACTTAGTCCCCACTGACCTTCTTGCTGGTTTGCTGCCCGCGCAGTTCATCAATCTACTTCTTCATCGCCTCCACCATCTTCATATACTCGTCCTGTTGCTTCACAGCTACCACAGATTTCTCCAACAACCTGACATGCTCGTCAGGGAGATTATTCTTCAGACCCATAATTTCTACAATGTTGGCGTTCGCCTTCTGCAAATCTTCATTTCTTTCCTCGTAGAGCTTCTTCCACCCGTAGGTGGTCTGCAACAGCTGCTCGAACGTTTCAACCTTCGGTCTTGAAAGCAATGCATCGATATGATCTTGCAGGTTATGGAGATTAATTAGCAAGGAGCTCTCAGTTTTTTCGCCTCCAAGACGAGTTAGCTGGCTTGAGCCGTAGCCAGCCCGTAAGGCCTCCCCGTCGCAACGGGGCCCCTTAGCACTTGCCGTCGCCGCCCCGCTCACCATTCCCTTCTTCTTTCTCGAGCCACAACTGCTACACAATTCTATAGTAGGGGACTTCTATTGAAGACCGTGACGCAGCCTAACCCTAGCTCCAATTGACTGTAAATCAGTATCAACAAGACACACCCGCATCAAATTAGGAGGAAGCTCACCACAATAATTCATGTTTCAGAACTAAATCAAGTAGCCGAAAGAAAGAAAAAATGAACGAAGAAGAAACAGAGTGAACTTACAGACGAGGAACCCTCGGCAGCCAGGATCTCCTCCCGCGTCTGGACACGGCGCTCCGGAGTAGTCTCCTTCTACCCAGCCATGGCGGAGAGGGTCAGGATAGAGAACAGCAAGAGGAATGGATGGCCTGGCGGCGGACAAAGGGAGGAGGAGGTTGTGGCTAGGGTTTCTAGACTCCGTCCGGCTTAAATAGCTGGAGCTTTGCCTCGGGCGACGAGCCAGAGCGGCGTCACCAGAGGAGACGCCCGTCGGACCATTGGGTTTCCGGAGCAACGCCATGTGGCATTCAAATCTGAATACGACGAGACGCCCATCGAACCGTTGGGTTTCCGCAATAAACGCATGAATGTGACTCTGTGTAAGGCATAACCATGCCTCTTTGGGCTTCACGGCTGTGCCTGTCCTTGCGAACGGTTCAACGGAATCATTTTGAACACGAAGACAAACTAATGTGACTCTACACAATACCACGCCGTGCCTTCCTAGGACTCACGCCCGTGCAAAGAATATACCACAGCAGCATCTCTCGAACAGGCCATTCCGTGACTCACAGAGTAAACAGTGAGTGTTCACATGTGAACCCATTCCGCTGGGTTTTCGCAATTAAATAACGAACATGCCTATGCGTAAGACCAAACTATGCCTTTGTGGGCTGAACGCCCGTGCCTCTTCATCTGATCGAGTCGACGGAATCATTCGGAACAAAAACACAGGCGAGCGTGACTCTATATAATACCACACCGGAGGAGATGCCTCGTATTCTCACTAACTCTATTAAATACCTCGACCTCTCCAGAGCGGCGTCACTAGAGGAGACGCCCGTCGGACCACTGGGTTTCCGGAGTGACGCCACATGGTGTTCACACCCGAATACGAGGAGACGCCCGTCGAACCGTTGGGTTTCCGCAATAAACGCACGAATGTGACTCTGTATAACGCATAACCATGCCACTCCGGGCTTCATGGTTGTGCCTGTCCTTGCGAACGGTTCAACGGAATCATTTGGAACACGAAGACAAACTAACATGACTCTACACAATACCACCTCGTGCCTTCCTGGGACTCATGACCGTGCGAAGAATATACCACACCAGCGTCTCTCGAATAGGCCATTCCGTGGGTGTTCCCATTTGAACCCATTCCGCTGGGTTTCCGCAATTAAAGAACGAACATGACTGTGCCTCTGTGGGCTTAACGCCCGTGCCTCTCCGTCTGATCGAGTCGACAGAATCATTCGGAACACAGACACAGGCGAGCGTGACTCTATCTTATACCGCACCATGCCTTTGAGTGCACAGGTCATCACGCTACTTGGTACAGAACCGTGGCTGTAGACACTTCACGCCCGTGCTTCTAAAAAGAGCGTCTCTCGACCGTGCGAATAATATACGCAAGCGACGATCGTCCATGCCTTTATCGAACAATATACGTAACATCAAAAAAGAAGCGTGACGCAACTCAGTATAGAACCGTGGCTTTTAAAAACAAGGAACTTATGCTTTTAAACACCGCGTCTCTCGAATCGGCCATTCCGTGCCTCACAAAGTAAACAGTTAGTGTTAACAGCTAAACCCATTATGCTTTGTTTCCATAATAAACGTACGAACGTGACTCTGCGTAAGAGCAAACCATGCCCCCATGGGATCCACGTCCGTGCCTGTACTTCTGAACGAGTCAACGGAATCATTTCGAACACAAATACAAGCGAACGTGACTCTATATAAAACTACACCATGAATTTGTGGCATTCACGCCTGTGCATGTGATCCGAAACACTGCAACACAGAAAAGCCACGAACGTACACGCCTTCATGAGTACACAAGTCATTACGATACTTGGTTCAGAACCGTGGCTGTAGAGACTTCACGTCCCGTGCTTTTAAAAACCGCGTCTCTCGAACTGCCCTTACAGAGTAAACAGTTAGCATTAACATCTGAACCCATTCCGTTTTGTTTTCGCAATAAACACACGAACGAGACTCTGCTTAATGCCAAAAAATGCCTCTGTGGGCTTAACACTCGTGCCACTCCGTCTCATCGAGTCAACGGAATCATTCGGAACAGAAACACAGGCGAGTGTGACTCTATATAAAACCGCACCATGCCTTTTAGGGCTTCACGCCCGTGCGTTTAACCCTTAACACTGAAACACCGACAGCCACGAACGTCCACGCCATCGTGAGTGCACAAGCCATGACGCTACTTGGTACAGAACCGTGGCTGTAGAGACTTCACACCCGTGCTTTTAAAAACAGCGTTGCTTGAATCGGCCATTCTGTGCCTCACAAAGTAAACAGTTAATGTTCACATCTGAACCCATAAATATCCAGTGAACGTAACACAGCAAAACAAAACACATTTGTTAACAAAGTTACTGACAACAAAGTTACCCAAGACAAAATAAGAATCTTTTAGTACACTGCTTAATAGCTTCAGATACAACAATCAGGGTCGCTGTTGTCTACTTAGTCCGAAGAGACTTCCTTTTCGGTTGCTGGGCACGCAGCTTCTCAAAATCCTTTTTCATAACGTCCGATTCCTCCACCAGCCGATCGCACTCAACGAGGAGCTTCGCCTTGTGCAATGCTGGCATTGCTCTCATCGTACAACTTCGTCCAGTCCTCGACGGCCTTCAACAGGTGAGCTTTCGCAGCCTCGAGCATGCCTTTGTGGGTTTCACGGCCGTGTCTGTGGCCTGAAACACTGCAACACAGAAAGCCACGAAAGTACACGCCGTCATGAGTACACAAGTCATGACGCTACTTAGCACAGAACTGTGACTCTTTGTAATTCCACACCATGCCTTTGTGGGCTCCACGCCCGTGCCTGTGACCTGAAATATTGCAACACAGAGAGCCACGAACGTCCACGCGTTTATGAGTACAAGTCATGATGCTACTTAGTACAGAACCGTGGCTGTACGGACTTCATGTCCATGTTTTTCATAATCGTGTTTCTCGAATCGGCCATGCTTTCACCTTCATGTCGGGGCACCGTGACGTGCGTTCTTTTCTTGAAAAACGTGCCTTCTACATCCACGCGACTGTGCGCCTAACAAGGGAGGAACGCCAGCTTGTATTAAAACCGTGGCTCGTATGACTACACTTCCATGCGTCTTACAGTGGCTCCTCTCTCAGAGAAAACGTCTGTAAACACACCCACACACTAACGTGACTCCGTCTAATGGAAAAACATGCCTCAATAGGCTTGACGCCCGTGCCTATCCAACTAAATGAGTAAGCAGAGTCATTTGGACCACAAAATGGACCACAAAGACGCATGTGTCGCAAAACGTGCTCCCCGCGACCCTACGAAGTGCCTCTGGTGCAAGCACAACCGTGCTTCTACTACTAAAACGCGACATCCATGCTTTGAGCCTACTCATCTACATGTACCAACAAACGAAATAACATGACGACAATGCAACGCATAAATGCCTTACAAATTCATGGCAGTACAAAAGGCCACATGCGACAATGCAACGAAGAAACACGCAGAAGGGAAGATGATAAAAGAAGAAGGAAGACGCAGAAAAACGACACGCTCCAAGCTCTCTACCTACAGTCCAGCAACCTTCTTGATCGGCTGCTGGGCGCGGATATCCTCAATCTCCTTCTTCGTCGCCTCATGACCTTCCATGACAGCAGCAAAGGAATCCTCCACCAGGCTCTTGTACTTGACGAGGAGCTCCGCCTTCTCATCCATAAGCTCCCCCGCGACGCCCGACAGCTTCTCCACCAACGCACGGCTCTCCTCATACAGTTTCTTCCAGCGGGCGGCCTCCTGATCCTTCTGGTCGAGCTCGTTGACAACCTTCTCATTCTCACACACAGATCAAAATATGAGACCAGTGGACTTCTCCACCGAGACATTGCTCTGCCGCACCAACTTTTCCAATCGAGCGATGAACTCCTGCTGCTTAATTAGCTCATCGAGCACGTCGTCGCTGGCTAAGGAATTCGGTACTGCCATCTTGCCGAGATCATCTCCATGGTGAATGTGCTTGTGAGATGAGTCGCCTCCACGCGAGAGATCGTTCGACACCTGGGCAACGGGGCAGGATATCCCTGCCGCCGCTACAGCGTAGCGGCGGCACCTCTCTCTTCTTTCCGCGGCTTTGGTCCTCGCTGCCTGGTTACTTGAACACCCAGAACCCCTCTTACCGCCCATGGCGCAAGCATGGAGCTACCAGCAAGAAAGAGGTGCCTGTCTCTGGAGAATTGTGGACGTGGAGTGTTCCATGAGTAGGTACCTTTTATAACATATGCACACCGGTCAAACGGTCAAACGGAGTAACCGGCGCCTCGAATTCTCACAATCTCTCTTAAATACCTCGAACTCTGCACGCCTAGGAAACACCAGTACTCTCCTTTCGTCTCCCCGTGCATTTGTCCACACTACAACCACTCAACTTCTTCCTAGTGGTCCGTATATATTCCACAGAAGACATCTCAAACACAGTTAACTTACTGTGTACGTCCGTTTGTAGTCCATAGAAGTTACTGTCAAATTCCTACTATTTTCCGTTGTCCCATTTTTTGTTTTGAAATGATATTTATATCAAAATCTTACTAAATCCGCGAATTAACTTGCACGTGTCTCAAGGTGACTCCTTAGTGAAAACGTTTGTAACACACGCAGGCACGAACGTGACTCTGTCTAATACCAAACAATGCCTCCCCGGAAAGCACGACCGTGACTCTCCACAACAAAGGAACGTCTTGACAGGGAAAACATTTCATACAAAGAGTCAGGAGTGTGCCTATTGCATTAGTAACACAGTGCCAACTCGCCTTCACTTCCACGCATCTCACAGTGACTCGCCAGAGAAAATGTATGTAACACACGCAAGCACAAACATGACTCTGGCTAATAAGAAGACTTGCCTCCGCCGGATTCACGTCCATACCTCTCCAAGAGAACGAGTGAGCGGAATCATTTGGAAATACCAAAAGCATATCCCCATGGGAACGTGACTCTGTCTAATAGGTAAACATGCTTCCTTTGAGTGCATGTCCATGCCTCTCCAAATGAACTGGCGAGCGGAATCATTTGGAACACAAAGAACCATGAACGTGACTCTAAGTAATGCCAAACCATGCCCCTTTGGGTGTCACAACCACACCAAAATCAAAAAATGCTAGTGTCCCACCGACTGACAGTTAAGAAGGCAAGCAAAAAACAAGCTCATCAAAGCACACAGAAAGTTGCACCAATCTTGATGTCCAAACGAACGGTCGAAGATTTGAGACGGTTCGCCATTTCCATGGGAGGGTGAGCATTGGTGGCCTCACTTCCACTCGCCTCACCGTGAAACGTCAAAGAAAACGTTTGTAACATGCGTAGGCACGGACGTGATTCTGTTTAATAGGTAAATGTGCTTCATATGAGTTCATGTCGATGCCCCTCCAAATGAACTGGTGAGCGGAATCAATTGGAACACGAAGAAGCATGAACGTGACTCTGAGTAACGCCAAACCATGCCCCCGTGGGTGTCACCACACTAAAAAATCAAAAAATGCTAGCGTCCCACCGACCGGCAGTTGAGCAAGCAAGCAAAAAACAAGCCCACAGAAAGTTGCACCAATCTTAATGTCCAAACGTACGGTCGAAGATTCGAGACGGTTCGACCATTTCCCTCTCTCGCTCTACTACCTTCTTGCTTTTCCTTTCGCACCAAAAATCTCAAACACTTTGCCAGTTCCCCTCTCTTGAACACCCTCCTCTCTCCTTCTGCCCCCATTGTCCAATCCAGTAGACCAACCAAAAATCCAAATCGAGTTCGCCTCACCCACCAGCCGCCATCCACTTCGAGATACAGACAGTCGGTCGGTGCCCGCGACAACACCAAAAACCTCTCCCGGCGGCGGCGGCCACTAACGGCGAGGACCTGTGCTCTCAATACCGGCGGTGGAGATACCAACAGAGAGCAAGGACAAAAACCAGCCGATGGATGCGACGAATCCCTCACAAGCAATCGAAGGTAAACAAAAATATTAATCCATTACATTCCATTACCACAGGTCGATCGAAGCGATTTTCCCCCTTTTTCACGGACATGAACCCTAGCCGCCACACAAATCGTGTTTTCGAATAGTCTGTTTAAACTTGTCTAACAAAATTGAAATAGGGTAGACACGTGTGCAATAGAACGCTACCCCTACCCGCCACAGAAATTTGCTCGCAAGATGTTTGCTTAAAATGTACTGTACATGCCAGAACTATCTAGGACACCGTTGTAGATCCAAACCATGAGAGCATCCATACACATCTAACCTGGTACTTACACGAGATTCTATATATCCGTTGATTGTATCGGTTTCAAATTATGTGCCTCTCTCATATTAAAATCCGTGCTCCGAGAACAGGTCTAGCTGTGCTTATAGTGTGAAACAACCTGTGCCTCTCCGACAATGCCTTTTTTTTCCACGGGATGCATCTCCTCTTTTGCTGTGAAATTCAATTCTGCTTCTAGTGCTGCTAACACCTGGCCATTTTTATGCAGCAAGGACTGGTAACAAGGAAAACAGGATACCTGCGGAAGAGCCTGTTGTGCAGCAAGGTACTATAAAAGGCTCACACAATCTATATAATAAAAACTATATAGCAACAGTAGTAAGTTAACCACTTACGTCCACACAATCCTGGAAAATTACACTTCATTGAAATTTTTCGTACAATGTGTATTATTATTCATTCAAAAACATTTTATCTTATATTCTAAACCTTACAATTATTACTCCAATTTACAGAATATCATTTGTGGTGTATTTTGCCTATAAAAAAACACTTCTCCTCACTTCACTGAACTTCACAGCAGCCATACTGCTGACACCTGACCCTAATTTCTATCACTGATTGAGATACTCTGTTACTATCATCACTGAACTTCATATTTGTTCTCGTTGCTTCTTTCGTCTCTGCTACTGTTTTTGTTGCTATTGCTGACTATTCCGCCTGTTCTTCGTTGAGTGTTGGTTTTTGGGCATCTTCTTGTTCTTTCTTTTGGAGTTCATCGCCGATGTCCTCGTTTTTGTCTTGTAGCTTTTCAAACATGGAGGTGGCTAAGTGGGAGTGCATTTGAGGTCAAGAAATGAAAGGAAAGGGCTATCTTACCAGTTTATGTAGATTAAGTTTCAGATTCTTTATGTACAGTCATGCAAGACATAGTTTTAAAACTATATCCCATATTTTTCGATGATACTACATCCTCCTTTTCTTACATAATCATCGTGCAGGTCATGGAGGAGGAGATATTGAAACGATACTGTCTGAACTTAATATTGAATATCCAGAACCACAAGGCATCTCTCCTGACCCGTCAGAAAAAAGAACGAAGCAGAACATGGACAACGAAGCACCTGAGCAAGTGCCAGCACTAGATTTCAGCATGAAGGGCAGCAAAAAACAAGTAACTAGCAGCAGAAAAGAGAGGCAATCAGAAACCAAGACTGTTGTTCCTCCTAGCGCAAAAAGACAAAAGAGAAAGGACAAAACTCAACTCATCAACGATGGTACTACCTTGCAGCAGCAGCAGCCAAGTCCTCTAATGGTGCTCCCGCCAGCAGCTCCACACGTCAAGAATAAACTAAATAAAGGAAAGAAGAAAAACAAACAACAACGGGTGGAAGAAGACGAGGATGATGCCAGCAAAGAGCCAGAGTGTGATACTGCCGACGATGGCACAAAACATGATGATGATTTCATTCGTACAGAGGGCGATGATGTCGCAGAGGACAACAGTGGCGCCGCAGAGGACAGCAACGATGATGTAAAACACATTTTCTCTACAAATTTTTGCTGCCACTTTTCACCCATGAAAACCAAATGATCCTCTATAACAAAACCCTCTTTTTCTCAACAGCGAAAATCAAACCGGAAGCGCACAAAGAGGAGAAAGACAAGCGGAAAAGAATTGGCAGCACCAACGGATGATGAATAGGAGGCAACAACAAATGAGGACAAATGCAAAATCAAGGCAGGGGCAGGATTTGTTCAGGTCAATAAAGCATGGAATATGCTTCAACAACGTCACCAACAAGATGTTAGGACGGCCGGATTTGGAAGCATAGAGAAATGCCAAATAACGCGCTCCATCTGCAAACCGCTTGTAGCACACATCTATGACAACTTGGACACAGAAAGCATGACAATAATGTTCGGTGACGCTGGTGAAGAGAAGGAAATCAAGATAACAAAGGAAGGCATCCACAAGGTGTTTGGATACCCAAACGGCACGTAGAAGTTAGCACCAAGCCCAAGGATTTCCACCGATACAATGAGGGAACTGGTCTTAGAACTTGGCCTTGACAAAATAGATTTCAAACACGAAGATCTATTTAAAAAGCTAAGAGAATTGGTACTACTAGACGACCCAGTATCAAATAGCAAATCAGTTAAAATATTTTTCCTTATTTTTTTCCACAATGTTGTCTGTGGGACAACCGCCTCTATCTTCAGCAAACAAGCGATAATGGTCAAGGACATGAACTATGAACAAATGGCACAGATGGATTTCTGCAAGGTAATCATCGAAACGATTAAGGCAGGAGCCATGAAATGGCAGAAGCACAGGACGTTG
The DNA here is from genome assembly GCA_011799875.1 of Thinopyrum elongatum. NCBI lineage: Eukaryota > Viridiplantae > Streptophyta > Magnoliopsida > Poales > Poaceae > Thinopyrum > Thinopyrum elongatum. Next base: position 148,982,022 of record CM022298.1, read on the forward strand.
TCTCATGAAGAAAAGAACAAAAAGCACCTCAATGGTTTGGCACAGGGACCAGTAATCATGTACCTCGACTCCCTGCTGCTGCCAACCAACACCAAAGAAATGCGGAAGATTGCCAAGACAATGGACAAGACCTCATTACCGCGAGCAAACCATCTCAAAGAGAGTGAACTAGCGAAAATAGCTAGAGCAAGCATGAAAAGGGACGGAAAAGCACGACCGGATGACTATGAATTTGGCAAGATACAGGTATGACTCTATTGCATATAAATCCATACTTCCTTATAAAAAAGGTTTCCAATCTAACCAAGTCCATTCTACCGAAACAATGCAGACATGGAAAGGAACAGCGGACAGGATCTTCTATACTAGCATAGCATCACCTTCGTCTTCAATACAAATGATACCAGCACAACAACAGCAACACCAGCACACGACCAAACTGCTACCACCTCCACCCAAGTGCCAGCGCGAACCACGTGTCAGCACCAGTAGAAGCAGGGAACCCGACACAAGCACCAGCGCATGATCAGAAGAAAGATTCGAAATGATAAAGGAATTGTTGCAAAAAGTGCTCGATGAAGCAAAACAGTTACCCGGAGTAACCACCAGGGCTGAACACCAATGCACCGAACAAGAGGAGAGATTGGATCAAAAATATAAGAACTTAGTGGTGCAACAAACAATGTCCCTGATGGAATCTTTCGAACAACACAGAGAATTTCAAGACATGGTTTGCAGAAAGAACTTAACAGACAAGACGACGCCGCAGGTGCTAGATCGAGCAGACACAGGAGCCACAACTACAGTAGTCGATGGCAACCACACGAAAGAAGTCGTAGCCGCAGCAGAAGCAGGGGGAGGAGAAAAAGAAAGAAGGAAGAAGAAGACCAAGAAAACGAACACCAAGGGAAGAAAAGAATAACAAAATCAAGAACACAAACCTCGAGAATTAGCCGGAGGGAGACAAAAGAACAGAACAAGGTGCAAAACGAGCAGAGAAAGAAACGCGTATCAACCAACACAGCAAGTACCAAAGGACAGGCAAACCAAGGTAAAAAAGTAGCTGTAGAAGCAGAGCATCAACTAGAGAAACAGGTAAATGAGAACAAATAAATCATCCATCTGACTCAAAAACCATGCTTTCAAACTTGAACTTAAAAAATATGTCTTTCATACTGTCAGGGACACGGCAACAAAACGCCACCCCAGCATAAAGGCCAACAACAGCATGATGCCAAGAACACCGAGCAAGAGGATGCAAGTAATAAAACAAGCAACCCCACAACGGATAATGCTCCCTCAACAACGTCCACAAGAGCAGTACAAGAGGCGAACATGATTAGAACCAGCAAACACGTGAGTATAAAAAATCAGTCTCTTCTTTCTAACCAGTCTCTTCTTTCTAAACTAGATACGGTTTTGAGTTAACTGACAAATCTGCAACGAAATATACACTCAGCTGGACAAGCATCATATTGGCAGTCCCGCAAAGGAGGCACGGGCTGATCTACCATCGACCATTAACAGCACACAAGATAAACAAGAAGAAAAAAACAAAGGAGAGGTAAAACTTCCAAACCCACTTTGCCCAATACCGTTAACTCATATTGTTTCATCTATCAGGTATTACAAGCACAGCAAAAGCAAGAGGATGCTCATGCAAAACAGAAAGTTGATGGACAAGAGCTTTTCAGCGCCACAGCAATCCAGATGACCGATACAGGGGAGAAAGCCTCAGACATTCCAGTTGATGACACACCCAAGGCTGGTATACATAGCAAAGAAAAAGTGGACGCACACACGAATATCGTAACCACCGGCGCAAAGGTAAAATTCAACAAGAACCGTTTTTCCAAAATTTATAAGGAATGAACTACCCAGTACAACCTACCATAGTAATACAAGAATTACAAGGAATGAATCACGCTTTTCCTTTCATGAGACGCAGGAAACAAACGAGAACGCTCATGTCAAAGAACAGCAAGAAGTACAAACAGAGCAAGCCAAAAAACAAGGGAAAATTCTGATTCAAATAGTACCTAGTACCCCAACTAAAGAGCAGTCTTCAGCTGATAAACACAACCGAGAAGAGATCCCACCAGCATCAAAGACTGAAGAGGTGAAGTTACATGACCTGCTCCTACAACATCAAAAGAAAAAAGTTATGCATGCACAGATGAGGTCCCAACTTTATTTACATTTTTTTGATTGAACAGAAGAAAGAAAGAAATGAAGCAGAAGGTGTGTCTCATCAAGCGATAGAAAGTGCTGCTGCCGCTCGACAATGTCCAAAAACTTCAGAAGACAAAGAAGAAGTAACAGACATGGCACCGGAGACAATGAATGTAGGGGTCAAGCTACAAAACCTATTTCTATAGCATATAAAAAAATACATCCACAGATAGAAACGCAGACACGTTTTAATTACTTTTTGCGTTCCGACAGATGCAAGAAACAGACGAGAGCACCAACATTCAAGACCAACAAACACAACAAGATAAGGGAAAGGAACAAGCAAAAGATGTTCTTCCAACGACAGACAGCGTCACCGCTGTAGACCAAGCCAGAAAACCTTCACTGTCCGGACAAGAAATAACAGGGATGACAGCCGCGCAAAAGATCGAAAAGGTGGAGTGAGATAAGCTGCTTTTATGAAATTAGAAATTTGAGTGAACACAGACACAAATGCAATCTCATTTACTTACCTCTATGTTTCAACAGCCACAAGACAAAAATGACGACACCACCGATGAACAACACGACAAAGATCCAGAGGAAGTCCAAAAACCTCCACTCAGCGAAGGAAAGGTCGAACAGACAGAAGTGGCGGAAATGACTGAAAAGGTGAAGCTACAATAAAAAAGTTCAAGGACACACTAAACATCTGAGTATTTTTCTTAGGGAACAGACACTAAACTACAATGAAAATAACGAGCATATTTATTTATTTATTAACCACGCTTTTGCATGATAACGCAGAAACCTCAACAAGACACACACACGGACACAAGAAAAGAAGCAAAGGGTCATAGTGCATTGGAAAAGCATGGAGCAAATATTCCAGAGAGAGTCAGACAACATCAAGAAAAACGCCGCACCATCAAACAAGCAAGATTGTGCTTTAAAAGAGGTTGCCACCACAAACACGATAATAACCCAGGACGGCACTCAAACAGAACATGAACCGTTGATCATGGAACATCTGGCCACCGAGGAAGGCACAAAAGAGGAAGGGATCAAAGATAGTGATCACATGAGCAAAGCCATCGAACATCTGTACAACAATGTCATGACAGCTACAAAGGACAAAGGGTAAGTTCATGTTACCACCAAAGAATTATTTCTTCCAATTATTTCCCCCCTTAAACATTATATATATATATATATTGCAGAGACGAGATTTTGATAAAAACAGAGATATCACAACTAAAGGCCAGCCAAGTTGCATAAAGCTTCAAGATTGGAAATCCAGTGGGCAGCGAAACCATCCATCCCATGCTACTGATGTTGAAAAAGCAACTCAGGGGCACAAAGAGAAAGATTCTATCAATATACCACACCGTAAGTAAAGATCACGGAAAAAGCTCAAGTTTCAACAATGAATATCAGTCTATCGATCGATCAACCTTTGTGTACAACTGAATTTAGAAAATTCTTTTATGCACGTGTGACAAAACAAGCAGGAATCAATACACAGAGCCAATCAGGAAGATCCATTGGAGTTCAAAAATAAAGATGAGGCACACGTCAGATATAAAACAATGCCTAAAAGGCTTAAAAGATTCTTTGATGTGGAAGAAGGAGAACAACTGCAAGATTATGACATGGTAAGCACATCTCATGTTACAGATAAGAGATACAATCACGGTTGTACTATTGCCTTTTACGATCAACAAATCATTACTAAATCTAAGAGAGGATCCCAAAGTGATTTCCTTATTTATTTATTTTGCATTTTGCAGTTCTTTCTACCAGCTTGCATCGGCGGGCAAGCTGGTAGACGAAATAAAGACGAAAAAATCGGTCACTACTTCACTGTTACAATTAACATGAAAAAAGTGCGCTTTGAACTACTTGACTCTTCAGTAATTGAATATCCAGGCACAATGGATTACTTCAACACAGTAACAGGCAGAGTAAAGAAGATCTGGAAGCAAATAAGCACAAGGCTCCAACTGTCTCCAAGAAGTATTGACCATTTCAAAAAGGTCAAAATGCAGGTGCCACTTCAGGGAGCAACGTAATCACTACAAACCTTTCTCCTTTTCCTTACTCGATGTAACAATTATTAATACAATTCATAAAAACATAGGACGTTAGGACAACTTCATCTAAACTGTCCAAACATGTTTGGACAGCGACAATAACCAATCATCCTTCTACCTGCAGATTGGACTGTGCGTTCTATATGTTCATGAACGCGAAGCACTACACCGATGATGGAGAAACAGTGCTACTAACAGAAGAACAAGTCCCAGAGTTGAGGAAGAAAATTCTCTATCAAATAATCAGCCAATACAGGGACACGACCACACTGTCATTAATCAACTACACCAGAGGTTTCTCTTTCTAAAGATAACAAAGTAAAATTTTACTTATCTAATTTTCAGAGACATACCAATAGGGTTTTTATTTTTATTTTAACAGATATGCTGAACTGTGAGGTCGATATAGAAGACAGAGAAATGCAACGAATAGATTGTGACATACTAGAACAAGAGATTCCTCCAACTCCCGAGCACATTGGGACAAGCGCTCAAGAGTTAGAAGTTATTGAGATTAATGACGTAAGCAGCGATGAGGAGAAAGAAGATTATCATGTAAGCAGCGAGGATACTACCAAAGTGACTGAAGAAACACTCATAGAAGAACATGCCCAAACAGATGCTGATTTACAAAGGGAACAACATGCGGAACCAGACACTGATTTACAAAAGGAAGACGAACGGAAGGATCCACCGATAGAACCAGACAGACCACCCCTAGATAAAAAGACCGAAGACATAACAGGCTCTCCTTTAGAAGTGGACAATAGGGCAAAGAGCATACCAACTCGCCAACAACAGCTTATCAAACAGAACAAGAACCCTGTTGGCGAAGATCGCATAGCAGCGACATCACCTGAGGCGAAACATGCACAAGAAGAAAAGAAGCGGAAAGAGAAGGATCTAGAACAAAAGATACTTCAAAAGAGGAAACACGATGCTGCAGTCTCAGTAGAACAGAGCATCAAAACAACAACACACAAAAGGAAACACCAACATCTGAGCAGCTTAACGAGCAGGCACAGTTAGGTCACGCCAAGAAAGAGGCAAGGCATCTGGCAAGAGTGCAGACAAGTTCCTCAAAACCCTCAATGATTCAATCATCTGAGATCAGCTCAGCAAACATAATCTTAATTAAGAGGCCATTAAAGCGACGAAGAAAGGTATTTTGGGAAGTCGACATTGCCACACTTGTTCTAGGAGATTTCATTTACAAAGAAAAGGCCATGGAACTCTATAAATATCTGATGAGCCGACAAGGACAGAAAGATTGCGGAGAGTAAGTAGATTCTCCTTCTTCCATTGAAACAATTACCAGAGAGCTGCAGATGCTCTAAAATCCAACTAACCATTCACTCACCTAGTTCTAAACCCTCCTTGCTTGCAGAGAACGGATATATAAAAGCTCAAAGTGAGAAGATTGCATTACCGGAAAATCCCTGAAGGAACAGGCAGGAAAAGGAGAAACACAAATGGAGGGCTCCATGCTAAACGTGTTATTGGAGGAATGAACAGAACAAAAACAATTCAACCCAGACGATACAACTGTACTCCCTACAGATTTCGCAAATGTATGCATACCTCACCCACAAAAACACCACCGTCATTACTATGATACAATATTTAACTAAAACCACACACTCTCTTTCTTGCAGCTGGTGCTCGGTCTCAATTATAAAAAAGGAGAGCTATCAGAATTCAACAAGGACAAGGCACTAAAAGAATTTGAAGTCCTCGTGAGAGGTAAAAACATCCTACATAAGAAGATGGTAAGTTGAGAATTATTACTGAACACATGACTTATTCTCCTTAAGCTTCAACAATTAAATGAAATTTAATTTTTACATCAACGATGATCTTCTCTGAACGTAGCTCATGATACCTCATCACACAGATAGCCACTTCACGCTCTATGTCTTGAACAAGTACAGAGGCACCATCGACATTCTTGACTGACTGAACTACGTACACTATACCGATAGGTCTTGGAGTGAACACCATGTGCATCGAACAGAACTGGTACGTACTTTTGAACATTGTTTTATTCTTTTCCTCATGATAGTATGATATGCTTACTTTTCTCAATGCTGCACCCAAACAACAAAACCAAAATCTAATCACAGATGAGAAGGATGTGCATACTAATGAACAAGTATCACCAACTAAAAGACAACAATGAACCAAACTGGGGAAGGATAGCAGAAAGGCCTTACAGGATCTGCACACCAAAGCAAGAGGGAACACAATGCGGACAATTCACGGCCCAATTTGCAAAATACTGGAATGGGAATGAACTGGTCAAGAACAGAGAGGATTTTCATGTAAGTTAATAGTACATACACGTCGAATAACTTGATTTCTTTATTAGCGTAATTAGTTTATTTACAATCGTGAACAATGTAACTATAGACCATACATTTTGACATGCCTGCAGCCTACCAAGGTGGATGAGGAATGGAAACCAGAGTACGTATTCACACTCATATTCGGTAAAACCAACCAAATAAAGCAGCATCAACTTCCTGGAAAACTCAAAGATTTCAAACTAGAGACTATAAACCTTTTTTTGCCCATGAAAGGTAATATAACTAATTTCCTTTTTACTATCATTCAACATGACAAGAGCTTCAAATATTTCTTTTAGAAACAATAGCCATAAATTTTTATCTGTTTTGACAGAGCGAGTCACAAACAACAAGCATCAATCAGGGAGCAGCAATAAGTACCCGGCACATCGACATTCGTTTAAACAGGTTGATAAGGCGATCGAGCTCTACCAGATAGTCATGAGTGACACATGGCAGAACAAATTCAAAAGGTGACTTGGTTCCTTTTGCACCTGAAATTAGTTAAAGTTAGGCGGCAATTACACAAATAAGACAGGAAACTAAAAAGAACCTCAAATTCCTGTTTATGAGCTTGTTAGTTAATGACTTTCTCAACAAAAAATTCTTCTACTGTCCTGCCTGTAAGCAGAAAACAAGTATACTTGCAGCAACATTCAGAGAGCGACAACACATCTCTTACTGGATCAAACCTGAAGGAAGTATTTGGGCCTGCAAAGAAGAACAAACGTCAAGGTATGGAAAAGAAGGTGCTCGATGAGTTAGCAGGAATATGGGAAAGCACGCAAACTTCGCACGAAAGACATAGACTATTATTAGGCCCAAGCTTTGCAGAGGTAAATTTCAAAAAACCACAATGATCATCTAAACTCGTCTTTTTGCAACGACTGTTTAATCTCTTGGTACCGATCTGTTTTTTCTAACTCGTTTTCATCGTATTTATTTATTGCCTGTAGCACATACTGGGTTTAAAGGATACAACAAAATCTCTCCCGAAGTTCAGAGATAATTTCAAACAAGAGAAGGATAAGTTGGTTCCCTTGTTCCTTAGGCACTGTCAATCAAAGAAGCTCTCAACAGCAAAAAATGGTAATAGCGTTTTCCAATACAACAAAATAAAAATAAGCATTTCAAACAGAATACTTTATTCTAAACTCTCCTCTAACAATAGAACTTTTGTACCGCAGGTATTCATGCCACTCGAAAAGGAAGACCGGTACATACTATTTGTGCTTGACAGATATACAAGGAAACTTCAAATCATCGAACCTCAAGAAACCTCTCTTGAAGAATTAAAGAGGCAACAATACCTAAAAAATCTACGCGATCCAGGTGTGCATGATGACCAAGCAAGTAATGCAATTGCTAAGATGGAAAGCAACGAAGAGAGAAAAAAAATGGAGCATAAAAAATACCACAACCATAAAGACAAACTGGTAAGAATTGTAAATAACATCATCTTTCAGTTTTACAAATTGCACTACATGTCTCTCTAAAACAAAAACAAAATGCAATTCCCAGGTGCCCAGGTTTAGAGAAGTCTTCGAAGTATTACTCGATGAAAAATTCGAAGAGGAAAAGGGTAAATGGGACGTTCATTTTGTACAAGGTGTTCCAAAAGTAAACAAAGGTGAAACTCCGTTTGCTGTTCTAAGGTTCGCGTATCTCTTTGATGGCAACAACTTTGTCCAAGACATAGATAATTTCGACGTAAGTTTTCGGTGAAAACTCGCACTAAATCTACTAGATATCATACAACTGCATGAACTAATTCCGATGTGTTTTTTCTCATTCTTTTGCTGAACTTTTTATAGGATGACACGGAACAATGGAAAGCAGAAGAATTGTACGGGTTGTTACTTAGCGAACAGAATAAAATTAAACCCAGCGATATGGGTGATGAGATTAGAAAGATCTTCGACAACAGCGCAGTCTAAAAGTTGTTGATAAGCGAACAAGCCTAGCTCCATCGAAACCTCAGAAAACGGTTTAACCGCACCTCATACTGTGATAATGAAGCAACAAACTCTTTTTATTCATGTAGTTCCTTGTTGCTTCTCTAACCGAGTATTCGAACACAAGCCGGTGCCCCTAGACACTTCACAACTGTCCATCCAGAGGGTTGATAACCATGCCCCATGAAGCCCCAAGTCCCTCCCTAGACATGCGTGCCTCACGTCCACGCGTCGTGACTCTACATACTTCTCACGCGTGATCGCCCGTGACTTTGATGTTACACAGACATTCCCCCTCTGTGGAACCGTGTGCTGCCGAATGCCACCAACCTACAGCGTTGTGTGCATCTGGCCTGAGTACACGCGTGACTCTCTAAATGAGTATTCGAACCAATTCCTGTGGTGCCATACACCCGTGCCTTCAGAGACTTCACACCTGTGCATCCACAATGGTGCCTCCCTACCTTAGTATTCGCAAGCATGCCTCTCCTACCACACCACCATGCATCCAGAGGTTGAGACCGGTGCCTCGCGAAGCCCCATGCCCCTACCGTGACTCTTACGTGCCCGTGATGCCAGACACGCGTGACTCTATAGACTTCACAACCGTGACTCCCTAACTGCGTATTCGGAAGCATGCCTCTGGTACCACACTTTTGTGCATCCAGAGGGTTGATACCTGTTTGCCTCGAGAAACCCCACGTTCGTGCCTCTGGTGACTGCACTTCCGTGCCTTCCGTGCCTGCATCCACGTGCCTAACGTGTCACGCCCCGTGACTCTTACGTGGTCGTGGTACCACGCCCGTGTGGCTTCACAGACGTCACAACCGCGCATCTCTAACCGGGCATTCGGACACATGCCTCTGCCACCACACTCTTGTGCATCCACATGGTTGATACCCGTGCATCGAGAAGTCCCATGTCCGTGCTTGTGGTGCCTTCACTTCCGTGCCTTCTGTACCTGCATCCACGTGCCTCACATGACACTTGCCGTGACTCTTACATGCCCCATGGTGTCACACCCCCGTGGCTCTGGACACTTCAAAACCGTGCCCCTCTAACTGAGTATTCGGACCTCACCTCTCCTACTCGGTCCACGTGCCTCTGGATGCTTGTGGTGCCTTCACTTCTGTGCCTCTGGATGCTTGTGGTGCCTTCACTTCTGTAGAGGCTTCACTTCTGTGCCTCCGGCCCCTGTAGTAACACACGCCCGTGGCTCTAGAGACGTCAAACCTATGCCTCTCTAACTGCGTATTCCGACCCATGCCACTGCTGCCACACTTTTTGTGTATCCTCGAGAAGCCGCACGTCCGTGCCTGTAGAGGCTTCACTTCCGTGGCTCCAGTGCATGCATCCACAACTGTGCCTCCCTAACTCAGTATCCGCAAGCATGCCTCTGCTACCACACCACAGTGCATCCACAGGGTTGAGACCGGTGCCTTTCGAACCCCACACTCTTGTGACGAGAAACCCCACGACCGTGCCTGTGGTGGCTTCACTTCAGTGCCTTCCACGCCTGCATCCACATGCCTGACGTGTCACGCACCATCACTCTTACGTGGTCGCCGTACCACGCCCGCGTGGCTCCAGAGACGTCACAACCGTGCCTCTCTAACCGAGCATTCGGACACATGCCTCTGCCACCACACTCTTGTACACCCACAGGGTTGATACCCGTACCTTGAGAAGCCCCATGACTCTGCATGTAGAGGCTTCAGTCTCGTGCCTCTGCAGCAACATGATAGTGGCTCTATGAATTTCACAACCGTGCCTCTCTAATTGATGGTCTCTAAATGTACTTAGTGTTTTTGGAGTACTGGATCTGTTATCCTTAGCCCGTCAGTGCTTAAGAAAATGCGAAATGATGCTTCTTAGGATTTTTTGTCGTAGTGCTTATTAATTTTTCGGCCCGATAGAAACTGATTTTATTTAGTATTGAATGTTTCGATCGGCTGGAACTTACTGCATTTAGTGTGATGGCACCTTTTTGGTTGTCATTATTTTTCACTGTACTTCTGGGACTTTTTTTGTGGTAGTACTTGTGGGCACAACTAAACTATACTTAGCGTCCAAGACTGCTTTGTATTTTGTTGTTCTTAGAGTGAAGACCAACATAACTACTTCAAAATGACATGATTGCTGAATTAACATAATACAAAGCAAGCTAAATAACTTGTTCAATCACATAAACAAACTACGAACTTGACATAACCAAACTTGTTTAACCTGATACACATGACATTAGAAACTGGTTCGTTCTAACAGAAGTAAACTAGGAACTTGAAACAATAGAAAGGACAAGCACAAACACAAGCAACTCCAAGGCCAGATTTTTAAGTTTTCGTCATCACTAGTAGCCGTAGTAGGGATCGCCATAATTCTTCTCTGCCTCTTTTGCACTCTCCAGACCTTCTCTGATGTTGTCAATTTTCTTCCACAACTCGTAGGTGGCGTACGCATCTATCGCTGCATACTCGATGAGGTAATTTGGCAGTGGGCTGATCCCCCATAGTTTATGGTCTTCATCCCTGTCAATCTTTTTCTTCATCTTGTTGTAGAATGGGTGGATCACGCTGCCTGCAACATCAGCCAAAGAGTGGAACCTCTTTCTTTCATTGAACGGAACTCTCCACTTGCGCTGGATGTCGATGTACTTGTCGGGGTTGATCTCCAAACCAGATTTCTGCAGCTTCTGTTTGTCACCTTCAATACTGAAGCCGGCAAAGGTGTACAACTTGCCCTCCTTCAGGAACGGGCGCAGGCTCTTGGGCCTGCAAGGGGGATGACAGATTGAAGGTGAATCCATCAACTACTATACAAAGTTCAGAAATTAAATTCAAGCACAACATGTTATTTTTCTTTTGGTATTTACACTTGAGTCAATGATCTATCTGCTTCTTAGCTACTTTACTACATCAATTCAAGAAACTGTACTATTGCATTAAGAACAGAAACTACACTAGAACATCAAGTTCAGAAAATAATCTCGTACATCAAATTCATAAATTAATCTAGTGCATCAAATTCATAAACTAATCTGGTGCGTCAGGTTCAAAATCTATTCTACTGCATCTACTTCAGAAACTTCACTAGTACATCAAGTTCATAAACCAATTTAATCAAATTTCATGGTGCATCACTAATTAAATAGATGCATGAAGAGGTTGAATTTCTAGGATGGTTCACCATTTTGTTGCCACGGTGATGTGGTATACCAGGCAGAGTTTCCCCACGCATAACTGCAGAACTGCTGCCCTCTGCGGAGGTTCGTCTTCCCTGGTATACTCCACATCAACGCCGATGTATTGAGGGTACAAGCCGCCGACCCTCTTCCCGATCCTGGTGATCATCTTGTCGGCTTCGTCTGGATTCCTGGTGCATACGACATCCGGCTTCTCCTTGCCGTGGATGTCAACCTCCTTGAGGTACCTAGTGTAGTCGACCTTCTGACCGGGTGAAAGGACCACGATGTCGCCTAGAGGGGGGGTGAATAGGCGTTTTAAAATCTTTTACGGATTTGGCTATATCCTAATGCGGAAATAAACTAAGCGGATACTTTTCAATCACAAATCCTAAATATAATAGGCTCACTAAGTGCACCAACAACTTAGGATAAACAAGATGAGAACAACAAGGATATGAGTAAGCACAAGTAAGTCACACAAACTTACTCAATGTATATCACGAGATATGGAAATGAATAATACAAACAACCACAAGTATGCAATACAAGCTTACACAAATTGTATCACAATATATGGAATTGAATGATACAAGCAAACTCAAGTAAGCACTACAAGCTTACACAAGTTATGTCACAAGATATGGAAATGAATGTTACAAGCTAGCAATTCACACTAAGCATAGGATATATCAATAGTAGCAAGTATGAACTGCGGACTATAAAGTGTGGGCCTAAATAATCTCTATGATATGGTAACCAACACAATGTAACGAGGACAGCAATATATATAGTGAATGTAAGGTCAAGTGACCAAAGTAAACCACAAGTAGTGGCTAGGGTTAGAAATAACCGAAGACACAGAGACAAGGATGTATCCCGATGTTCACTTCCTTGGAGGGAAGCTAGTCACCGTTAGAGAGGTGGATGTTACCACAAAGGCACACCAACGCCACGAAGGCTCACCCTATTCTCCCTTTGAGACAACACCACGAAGGCGTTTCTTAACCACTAGTGGTAGACCTTGAGGCGGCCTCCAAACCTTCACAAACCTTTCGGGGGGAAAATCACAAGTTGATTCCTCACCGGAGCACTCCTACCGCCTAGGAGTCTCCAACCTCCAGGAGTAACAAGATCAAGGGGGAAATGCTCAAGACTTGCTCAAATCACGAATTCCTTTGGTCAAGAGAGGGAGAGGGAGTGGATCTATCTTTTGATTGGAACAACTCTCAAGAACTCTCACAAATGCTTCCGGGATCTAGGATTTGGTGTGGAAGAGTGAGAGGGAGCCACTTAGGGTTCTTGGGATATTTGGAATGGAGTGGTCAACCCTCTACCGGGTTGGTAGAGGGGTATATATAGCAAGCCAAGAAATCTAGCCATTTTAGTGTAAGTGGCTGAGACAGGCCGGACATCCGGGCAAGGGTCGGACATCCGGCGGCTGAAGAAAAACCACACAAAGTACACAGGCGTAGTAGAAAAACAGGGGGCCCGGCTGTCCGAGGAAGGCCCGGACATCCGGCCAACTTTCAGGCCCCGGACATCTGGCCAAGGGCCGGACATCCGGCGGACATAACCAGCAAATCAACACAGTTTCTGGACATCTACGGCCGGATATCCAGGGCGACTCGGCAGCCCGGACATCCGGCCAAGTCCCGGATGTCCGGCTAATAGAAAAACAGCAGGAACCCCAAAACTGAAACATGCATAACTTTCACATCCGGACTCCGATTTTGATGATCTTGGGCTCGTTTTGAAGCTATGGAAAAAGCCCAGGTCCTCACATAGAGAACCACCCAAGATCAACTAAAATGGAGGATGCAAATTATCCAAAGGTTTTATCATGTATTTGGGAACCTATTTGGCTTTGGATTTTCTTTGGTAGATGTATAGGCATTTTGTATTTGTATTGGATAGGAGTGAAATATGCCTATGTTGGAATATGATGTGAGGAAGTAGAAATAGAAGATGTTGACTTGAGCAAATCTATCACTAACCCCTTTGATCCCCTCTTAATAGTGCGGGATCCCTATAACTGAAGAATCATAAAAGAGCTACACTACATAGCTATCGAGAATCCATACTTGAGTGTATACGTTTCTTTGGTGGTCATCACTCAACAACACTAACGCCAAAGGAACTAATACCTTTGGCTCGAGCCTTTCACTTGAGCTTGATGTTGATGTTTCTTCTTGGATCAAGTTGAAGGCAAGACATTGGTGAAGTCTTCAAGTAGCTCCCCCATACACAATGTGGGAAGCTTTGCTTTGTATTCATCTTCAATTGTCCATCATGTGACCATCCACAAGCTTCAAGCATGTAATCCTTCGGGATGGTTATCTTGAACTTGCCCTTGTCAGCCATGATCATGAACACTTGATGTCATCCTCTCATGGACACTTGGAATCTTTCTCTCGATGCGAGCCCATGAGAATAACCTAACCCTCATAAACATAAACAAGACATAGTATGGGTTAGTACACAAAGTGCATTTGACACTTTCTTACCATACCACAAGATCATGTGTGGTACATTATTTGCACTTGTGTGTTGACCATTTGGACTTCAATCTTCGAGCTTCATCTTGGTCAACCGATACCTCTACTCCATGTTTAATCTTGACGTCTTGAAGGACATATTGAATTCTTCACTATGCTTCATTTCTTCAAGACATGATTACCAATATCTCAATTATCATATGACCATATAGAGTTTATCCATGAATACCATATTGGTCATCATTTGTTCTTCCTCATGCTCCATCACAATCTCTTGAGAGGCACAACGAATTTTTCACATGAATTACTTGCTTCAAGACATAATCATCGATGACTCAACATATGAGCTCATCATGATCCTATCTTCAAGCCATATGTAAAATTCTTCTCTTTAATCATTCTCTCGAGATCATGATCCATTATGGCTCAAACCATATCTCTAAGCATGTAATCCTTCAGATACTCCAATGAACTCCATTTTGATCATCTCGATGTAATTGTTGCTTCAAAGGAGTTGTCTTCCAATATTCTTCAATCATTTTCTAATGGGACTAACCTTCAAATGTATATCTCAATGTAAACATTAGTCCATAAGGATTGTCATTTAATTACCAAAACCACACATGGGGACTACATGTACTTTCAATCTCCCCCATTTTGGTAATTGATGACAATCTCAAGAAGAGGGTTTGTATAATGAATTTTAAACAAGCATGCAATTTATCCGATGATAAATTGTATACTTGGGATGGTTGTACTAGCATCAAGACACTACGCAAGCATTTGATGTAGAGCAAACTCCCCCAAAATATATGCATGTGTGAATGAACTTTGAATGTCATTGCATATGTTGGTTGACATAAACTAGGAGAGTTTTCTCTATATACGATACTCATCCATGCAACAAGAATATATAACAAGGGTAGATATGCATGAGTGACAATAAGCACTTCAAAAATACTTATCTTGAACCCTCTAAACTTCTCCCCCATTGGCAACAAATGCCAAAATGGACGAAAAAATCTAGAAGACCAATATAGTATGAGTTCCTCCTTAATGTGTGCATATCACAAAAATGTGAGTGAAATCAAATGCACATAGTTAATGAGGAAAAATTTGAGGAGCTCAAACCATATTTAGGATCTAGAGAATGCAACAAGATACTATGATATGAAAATAAGATTAGACATGGGAGGAAAACATTCAAAAGATCCAAATAACATATTTTGGACAAGATAGAATAGGAATATCCAATGTGATCATCATGTCAAGTATGAAACCAAAATTTGTCCAAAACACATGAGTGCGCAAGGATATATGCAATGCATACAAGCACTCACTTTCAATCTCTTACAGAAACCAGCAAAGAGTCAAAAAGAACCAAACCAAGTGGCCGGCAAGGAATAAATGATACCGCAGAAGGATATGAACTTTCTTGTGTATAAAAGGTTCTAAGTGGCCAATAGTCAGCATGATATGCATCCACAAAGAAACTCGCATACACAAGATTGTTGCAATAGATAAGAACATGATATCCACAAGCGAATTAATTATTATACAACTGTGATCCTAGCACAAGAGCAAGGCACATGGCACAAAGCACATGGCACAAATTGATCTCATTTGCATATCACAAAGTGAAGCAAGCAATCAAAAGATCCGACAAGTTAAAAGGATAAAAGAATATTATGATTTGGGTAAAGGAGTATTCTAAAGGAAAATAGAGAAGCTCCCCATGATTTGTGCACTATTTAGAATTTTTGTATTTGGATGCAAGTGCACAAAATAGGATCATCACTCCCCCAAAATCGATAGGAACAAAAAACAATTGCAAGCAAGCATAGATAAGAAAAGAAGCCTAGCATTTACAACAAACATATGGTTGAGCAACATGTAGATGAGGCAACCTAAGAATAGCCACAACCAAAATGATGTGTGTGAGACACGTCAAAGCGATTGACAAGAATAATATGAGGATGAGAATCAAGCATCAACATAGTCTTGAGTAACTGAGATACAAGGTGCAAGACATGTCCTTCCCACACACATGAAGTAAATGGGTTCACAAGCTCACTAATAGCCAATTAAAAATCAAAGCTTGTGACAACCCATGGTGAAGATAAGAAATAATAGGCTTGTCAAGACAAAGACAAGGACAACAATCTTCACCAAACATGAGTGCACTAAAATGCAAAAAGGTAAGACACGCACTCATACAACAAATGCTTCCACGCCACCAAAGATACAAAACAAGAATGAGACGGTGGACACGAAATAATAGGGATATCAACTAGAGATGTAACTTCTCTCACGTGTATAAGATTCTAGATAGATGACAATCATGATGATATATATCCACAAAGAAGGATGTACACATGAAATAGTTACAAAAGGAAAGAATAAGATATCCAAACGGGAGTCATAAAATATACCAATGAGATCTTTGCTTGAAAGCATAGCACATGGCTTAATATAATCTCATTGTATATTAATGAACTCCAATCACACAACCATCAAAGACATCACAACTAGCAACAAGAGATCATTGTTGGGATGCTTTGAGAAAGGAAACAAGTATCACAAGAACGAGTCAAGAAATTCATGCCATGATGCAACCTACACAAGGTTGACTCCATTTCTATATATATGCATGAAGTAAATACTTGTTACCGAGATAGCATTGGAATGAAGTCAAAGACCAATAACACATCCAAGCTTGGCTCCTAGTTTCTCATGGTGGTACCACCTTCTTCATGAATAAGCCAAGCACCCAATGCTTGTCAAATGTACCTAAAATAATTTAAGTACAATATGGTCCCCAAACTTATTGGGTCCGAAGTAGTTAGCATAACTACAAAACATAGGGTAAAACCACTTAAATATGTGCATATCGATATGAATTTGAATTTCATGCACATCTTAGCTATTAAGAATTTGATGGATTTACCATATATATATTGGATCAAATAAAGCAAACAAGGAATGCGAATTTACACATAGTAAATATGCATGCACAAGCCTACCAACATCCAGGGAGATACAAATTGGACAAATGAACACATAACCGTTAATACTTCTAATAACATCACTAGTCATCCATGTTGTCCAAAATGAATCAAAGTGACAAATCAACATATGATAGCACACAAAGTTCAACATATGAATCACGGAAAACCAATGAGCATATAAGATATGCATTGCACACATACTCATGGGAACATCTCACTCAAGTAGATATAGGACACTATAAACAATGAGATAACAAACTACCATAACTCCAAACAAACCAATAAGATGAACTCGAACAAAATGGTGTTTTGAGTTATCATTCGGTGTAGAAACCAAATAAGTACATGATCATCTATACTAACACAAGCATAACATGAGAGTTTAGAAATAAACACAATGCTTGGATAGCATATTATTAACATTCCAATTAGATAGATCATCATGCAAAGCAACAATTGGAATGGCTTTAATCAAATGATTTTCCAAATACGATTTTCAAGATAACCATGGGCAAAACCGCACAAGAATGCCATATATAAACACGGCATTGCATGCCACATAGATATAAGACAATCTCAAATATAAATGCTAAGTAGCATTCCTCAGTTGTTCACATTTACAAGGATTGTGATATGCACAAAGCACATCGCTCCCTCATAATGTGATTATTCATATATTATCAACAAGAGGCAAGTGAAATCCAACCAAAGATAATTAATGAATGAGAATTTGAATTTCAAATGAGCTTAACATACCACATGGTAACTAGATAATATTGTACTAACAATACTAGGTGGTATCCCACATATATACACATTTAAGGTTTGTGATATGCATAAACCTAACACTCCCCCATAATGTGATGATACATTAATATCTCACAAGAGCCAAATAAGATTCAACTAATGAAGCAATAAAGGCTCGGAACCACACACACAAATATATGAAGTGCATTGCGATGTACACATGCTAGATAACTCAAATCAAGCATAATAGGAGGCACAACATATACAAGCACATGCTAGGTACAAAACCTAAACATGAGAGGGACTAGTAACTTTCAATGTAGACAATATAAATACAAGTTACCGCCACGAGGAGCATTCGAATGGCAAATATGATGATAATCCACTTGACTTGGCTTGAACCATAATACATGGTGAAAATCATTTTTCTACATGAACTAGCTAAGTCTCCAATGTCCTCCACACACATATTGATCAAGTTTGAGCTTGATGTTCCCCAACCAAGTTGGGTCCTAAGAAGTTAGTCACAATAGGTTTGGCAACCCAAATGGTCTTATCAACTTTCAAACCACTTTGGGCACCAACAAACTTGGCAAACAAATTGCCAACATTATCCTTTCTAAGTGAATAATGATCATTGACAATTGGAGGCTTAGAGACATTACCGTTGGGACATGATGAAGATATGTGTCCCTTCTCACGGCAAATATAGCAACATGTGCTCCGCTTTCTCTTCTTCTTTACCTTCTCAACTTAGAGAACATTATCATGGTTAGCCATGGGAAGAGGCCTTTCATTATCTTGAGATTGAACTTGAGGCCACTTCCCTTGATGCTTCACACTTGAAGCCTTCTTCTTCAATGGACAAGATCTCACATGGTCTCCAACATTCTTGCACTTGAAGCAAATAATGTTGGCCGAATTCTTGACTTGATCTTGTCCCTTTTTATTGTTCTTGGACTTCTTCTTGTTGGAGATGAAATCAAGTCCTATTTTGTCTTGAGGGTCCTTTTGCACACTCAAGATATTATCACAATATTTTTCCAAGTCTTTCTTCAAACTAGTGACTTGGGCCTTGATCTATTTATTTTCCTCTACAAGGATAGTATTAACAAAAGAACTAGAGGAAGTAGAAACTTCATTGTTAGAGCAACAAGGCATGGTAAGAATTCATCACAAGATGTACCAATATCATGTAGAGAGGAATTGCAAGGACTAGCACATGGCAATAAGGCATTTCGAGTAGAAGATGTGATAATATCCACATGAGACTCACATGATTTTACCTTGGTGACCATAGCCTCATGAGCTAACTTTAACCCATCATGAGAGATTAAAAGATCCTCATGAGTGCCTGAGAGCTTTTTATGACTTTCTTCCAATTTCCCATAATTGCTAGTTAGCAAATCAAGTTGAGTCCTCAGCTCAACAATTTCTTTTTATATCGATGCTTCACACAAGATAGAGTTAGTAGCACAAGCATCATTATCAATATGAGAGGAGCATGTAGAAGCTAGAGACTCCGCATGAGTAGCTTGAATTTCCTCATGAGACTTAGAGAGTTTGGTGAGCTCTCCTTTGACCTTCTTGTAGTCAAGGTCAAGGTGCTCAAAATCCTCTTTAAGTTTACAATGAGTAACTTCAATATCTTCTTTTAAAGACCTCAAGTCACTAAGACATTGATGAGCCATAGCAAGTTCATGTTCAAGTTGTTCACTTTTTGCTTGATCATAAAGAAATAAGTCATTACATTTTTTAAAGCAAGCAAGAACATCTTGGAACCTTTTATAAGTGTTATTTTTAGCTCTGCGAAGAGTTTTCCCAATCTCATAGAGATTTTGAGTCAAGACTTCATCATCTTCCTCATTACAACTATCATCATTATCACTAAGAGAAGATGATACCTCGTCATTACCTCTTGCCATGAGGCACATGTGAACAAAGGGGGTTGATGATGATTCTTTTGGAGAAGAGGGTTCTTCATCAACCAAGCGTGCCTCATTTTTCTTGATTTCCTCTACATGGTTAGTTTCACAAAGAGAACTAGAGGGAATCACGGCATTTTGAATATGGCAACACAAACGACCAAGCATATCATCACAAGAATTTATGAGTGCATCATTAGATGATATGCATGGACTCTCTACACAAGAATGTACGACGTTTTCGGTGTTAGATATGCTCGTGTCCATAGAAGATGCATCACTAGTATCAACATAAGCAAGATCATAAATGGTGAGCTTAATACCATCATCACGAGATATTTCTTCACTCACCATGTCATTACCTTGTGGTATGCCACATGTTGGTGAAGCGAAAGATGTTGAGGTATGCAAGTAATCGGTGGTGGAAGCAATAGAGAGCTCTTCATGATTTAAAAATGTGGAGAACTCCTCCATTAACTCCCCGAAAAGAATATTGTCTTCATCAAGATTGGACCCACCATATATATCTTCAATTTTGGTCCAAGCCTCATGAGCCAACGAACAAGACGAGATTGACTTGAACACCTCGAAGGTTATAGCTTGGTGAATGACACTTAAAGCTTCACTATCAAGATGCATATCATCAAGTGATGGAGATTGTCCATCCTTTAGATTTGAATTCCATACAACCACAATCCGCAAAGCATTTGGACCCATGGACCGAAAGTGACAAAGCATGCGTAATCTCCACATAATGTAATTTGTGACATTAAAACAAAATGTGTCATCGTGCACTAGTTCACTAGTCGACATCATTACTCTCTAGGCGGTTAAGCCTAATAAAGAGAGACCTAGCTCTGATACCAATTGAAAGGACCACGATGTTACAAGCTAGCAATTCACACTAAGCATAGGATATGTCAATAGTAGCAAGTATGAACTACAGACTATAAAGTGTTGGCCTAAATAATCTCTATGATATGGTAACCAACACAATATAACGAGGACATCAATATATATAGTGAATGTAAGGTCAAGTGACCAAAGTAAACCACAAGTAGTGGCTAGGGTTAGAAATAACCGAAGACACGGAGACAAGGATGTATCCCGATGTTCACTTCCTTGGAGGGAAGCTAGTCACCGTTAGAGAGGTGGATGTTACCACAAAGGCACACCAACGCCACGAAGGCTCACCCTATTCTCCCTTTGAGACCACACCACGAAGGCATTTCTCAACCACTAGTGGTAGACCTTGAGGCGGCCTCCAAACCTTCACAAACTTTCCGGGGGACAAATCAAAAGTTGATTTCTCACCGGAGCACTCCTACCTCCTAGGAGTCTCCAACCTCCAAGAGTAACAAGATCAAGGGGGAAATGCTCAAGACTTGCTCAAATCACGAATTCCTTAGGTCAAGAGAGGGAGAGGGAGTGGATCTATCTTTTGATTGGAACAACTCTCAAGAACTCTCACAAATACTTCCAAGATCTAGGATTTGGTGTGAAAGAGTGAGAGGGAGCCACTTAGGGTTCTTGGGATATTTGAAATGGAGTGGTCAACCCTCTACCGGATTGGTAGAGGGGTATATATAGCAAGCCAAGAAATCTAGCCGTTTTAGTGTAAGTGGCTGAGACGGGCTGGACATCCAGGCAAGGGCCGGACATCCGGCGGCTGAAGAAAAACCACACAAAGTACACAGGCGTAGTAGAAAAACAGGGGGCCCGGATGTCCGGGGAAGGCCTAGACATCCGGCCAACTTTCAGGCCCCGGACATCTGGCCAATGGCCGGACATCCGGCGGACATAACCAGCAAATCAACACAGTTTCTGGACATCTACGGCCGGATATCCGGGGCGACCCGGCAGCCCGGACATCCGGCCAAGTCCCAGATGTCCGGCCAATAGAAAAACAGCAGGAACCCCAAAACTGAAACATGCATAACTTTCACATCCGGACTCCGATTTTGATGATCTTGGGCTCGTTTTGAAGCTATGGAAAAAGCCCAGGTCCTCACATAGAGAACCACCCAAGATCAACGAAAATGGAGGATGCAAATTATCCAAAGGTTTTATCATGTATTTGGGAACCTATTTGGCTTTGGATTTTCTTTGGTAGATGTATAGGCATTTTGTATTTGTATTGGATAGGAGTGAAATATGCCTATGTTGGAATATGATGTGAGGAAGTAGAAATAGAAGATGTTGACTTGAGCAAATCTATCACTAACACCTTTGATCCCCTCTTAATAGTGCGGGATCCCTATAACTCAAGAATCATAAAATATCTACACTACATAGCTATCGAGAATCCATACTTGAGTGTATATGTTTCTTTGGTGGTCATCACTCCACAACACTAACGCCAAAGGAACTAATACCTTTGACTCGAGCCTTTCACTTGAGCTTGATGTTGATGTTTCTTCTTGGATCAAGTTGAAGGCAAGACATTGGTGAAGTCTTCAAGTAGCTCCCCCATACACAATGTGGGAAGCTTTGCTTTGTATTCATCTTCACTTGTCCATCATGTGATCATCCACAAGCTTCAAGCATGTAATCCTTCGGGATGGTTATCTTGAACTTGCCCTTGTCAGCCATGATCATGAACACTTGATGTCATCCTCTCATGGACACTTGGAATCTTTCTCTCGATGCGAGCCCATGAGAATAACCTAACCCTCATAAACATAAACAAGACATAGTATGGGTTAGTACACAAAGTCCAATTGACACTTTCTTACCCTACCACAAGATCAGGTGTGGTACATTATTTGCACTTGTGTGTTGACCATTTGGACTTCAATCTTCGAGCTTCATCTTGGTCAACCGATACCTCTACTCCATGTTTAATCTTGACGTCTTGAAGGACATATTGAATTCTTCACTATGCTTCATTTCTTCAAGACATGATTACCAATATCTCAAATAACATATGACCATATAGAGTTTATCCATGAATACCATATTGGTCATCATTTGTTCTTCTTCATGCTCCATCACAATCTCTTGAGAGGCACAACGAATTTTTCACATGAATTACTTGCTTCAAGACATAATCATTGATGACTCAACATATGAGCTCATCATGATCCTATCTTCAAGCCATATGTAAAATTCTTCTCTTTAATCATTCTCTCGAGATCATGATCCATTATGGCTCAAACCATATCTCTAAGCATGTAATCCTTCAGATACTCCAATGAACTCCATTTTGATCATCTCGATGTAATTGTTGCTTCAAAGGAGTTGTCTTCCAATATTATTCAATCATTTTCTAATGGGACTAACCTTCAAATGTATATCTCAATGTAAACATTAGTCCATAAGGATTGTCATTTAATTACCAAAACCACACATGGGGACTACATGTACTTTCACCGGGGACCTGAACATCGTCGACCTCGGTGGTCTTGTCGGACGTCTCACCACGGGGACGCTTGGCAGATGGTTCCTCCGCCATTACCCTCCTCCAGAGATGGCAGGCTTGAGATAGAGATTGTGGGGAGTTGCTAGTTGAGATGGAGCGGCAATGGTGTTTTCGGAATTGAGCGGCAATGGAAGTGGACTTGCCTTTTTGTGGCATGGTTTGGGTCGTGGAGGAGGCGGTTGGACGCGGCCTCGTCGTGGTACTGGGAGTGGTAGACATGCGCTCGCCGTTGCAGTGCGTCGGGGCAACCGCCGAGTGGCAGTGCTCGCGGTTGCCGGGAAAAAGCAACCGTCAAAGCGTCCGTTTAAGCACGTACAAACGTTTTTGCATACGTCGTTTTAGTACCTACTGCACTGGCCCGCGTAGATAGTGTGCACTGCGTTGGCTACTATGTTGAACTACATGCACCTTTCCTGACGCACGCCACTGCTACCACACTTTTGTGTATCCAGAGGGTTGATAGTAGCAGTGCCTCGAGAAGCCCACCTCCATTCTTATAGAGGCTTCACTTCCATGCCTCACATGCGTCCACCCACGTGCTTTCATGTGACATGGACCGTGCCTCTACGTGCTTGTGGTGTCACACCCCCGTGGCTCTGGACACTTCACAACCATGCCTCTCTAACTGAGTATTTCCACGCATGCCACTGCTACGACACTCTTGTGTATCCAGAGAGTTGATAGTAGCAGTGCCCCAACCCCACGTCCGTGCTTATAGAGGATTCACTTCCGTGCCTCATGTGCATGCATTCACGTGCCTCACGTGACAAACGCTACGTGCTTGTGTTGCCACACGACCGTGACTCCACATACTTCACAACGGTGCCTCTCTAACTGGGTATTCGGACGCATGCCATAGCTACCGCACTTTTGTACTTCCAGAGGGTTGATAACCATGCCTCTGCCCCACGTCCCTGCATGTACGGGCATCACTCCCGTGCCTCTGCCCCACGTCCCTTTGCGCACAGGCTTCAATGCAGTGCCTCTTGTGCGTACACAGCCGTGCCTTAAACAATGGCTATTTAAATGTCTATTCGAACACATGCCTGTGGTACCGCACAACCAATGTTGTAGAGACTTCACACATGTGGACCCACAACCGATCCTCTCTAACTAGGTATTCGCACCCATGCCTCTACTACCACACTTTCGGACACATGACTCTTATGTTCCCGTGGTGACACACGCCCGTAACTCTAAAGACTTCACAACCGTGCCTCTCTAAGTGAGTCTTCGGATGCATGCCTCTGCCACCACACACTTGTGCATCCACAGGGTTGATACCAGTGCCTCGAGAATCGCAACATCCGTGCCTGTAGAGACTAGACTTCCGTGCCTCGGCCGCATGCATCCACGTGCCTCACACGTCTGTTAAGATGTTGTAGCGAACAAAAAAAAACCACAGCCAAGCGGCACGAATCTTGATGCTCAAGCGGACCGTCGAAGATTACAAATGGTTCCACCATTTCCATCTCTCCCACCTCCACTACTCTCTTGCTTCCTCTCTCCCACAGTAAGTCTCGAAACATTCCGCACTCACACACGGTCTCCTCCTCCATTCTGCACACAAGCCCAAGTTCGAAGTAAAGTTCGCCTCACCGCACAACCGCCACCGCGCATCGCCAACCGCCCTCCACTTCAAGATACAGACCGTCAAATGGTGCCCCCAACAACACAAAGTCCCCACCCGGCGGCGATGAAGCGAGGACTTCAACACCGGCGGCGGAGATCACAACAAAAAAAGAGGAACGACAGAATAGACCAATGGAGGCGAGAAGCCGAACACAAGCAATCGAAGGTAAATATCAATCTATCCCATTGCATTCCTCGAGGTAGATCGTAGTGATTTCTCCATTTCCATGGACAGCAACCCTAGCCACCGCAACAGCCGAGTTTTCCACTAGCCAAAATCAATTTGTCTAACAAATTGAACTAGCGTACACACGAGATTTAATATAAATGCTACTGCTCCCCGCTACGGAATTTTTGCCACTCGATATGTGCTTAAACGTACTATACCTGCCATATCACTAACTAGAATACCTCAATAGATTCAAACACTGCGAGCATCCTGAGAGCTCAAACTTGGTAATTACACCAGATTTTCTCTGATTGTAACTATTTTCAAATTAAGTGCCTCATGTCCGTCACTGCAGTGGCTTTACTTCCGTGCCTCACTACCTGCATCCACCTGCCTCACGTGTGTAACACCCCCAGGGGTTAACTACAGTGACCACATGCTAATCATGCCTTGTCATCATGATCATCCTAAACAAAGTGCATTTAGGTAATAATCCAACTCATATTCAAATTTAAAATACAAGTCAAATTAATATTCCGTCAAACTCCAGAACTAAAATGTTCATAATATTGCAAATAATACAGAGGCAATTATAAAATTATAATCAACATTTGTGGAGTTAGTTAAATAACTCAAACAGCAAGAAACAGCAATAAAGCAGCCACTTTTAATCCCTTTTCTTTTAATACAAAATTCAAATGAAGTGATTTTGCCTCCAAACTTTTTGTGGCAGTACTGTATATTGGAGAGTATTTGAATTAACCAATGGCCTATTTTATAAAAGTCAAATACTTGCTAAAGAAAATACAAAACAGAATGGAATTAAAAGAAACAGAAAATAAAAAGGAAAATAGAAAAATGCTACTGTGCACTCCAGCCCAGTAGAGCCACAGTGCGGCCCGACCCATCATCCCCGGCCTTTCTCCCACCTCTCGCCACTGCTCCTCCCCGCGCTGCTGTCGACCGCGCACGCCGCGTCCCGGCCTCCCCCTTCTCCTTGCTCGACAGCTCGCCCTCGCGCCGCCCGCGGTGGATAAGGGCAAGCCCTGGCGCCCCCCTGGCCTCTCCCTGCCTCGTCCCCTCTCTCTGCCCGAGCACGCCCATGGCTGCGCCACGCCATTGACGCGGCCCCTGGCCACCTACCGCCGTCCCGTGCTGCCCGACGGCCTCCTCGCCCTCGTCCTCATCAAGTTGACCATCGCCATCGATCGGAGCTGCCTCAAACGCCGTCCCCACACCGTCTCCCCCTCCGCCGGATCCGACTCGGCCACCGTTCGTCTCCGCCGTCACCGGACCTCCCTGAGCCCGCTGCCTCCACGACCGGCTCCCTGTAAGCACCCGGTCCTCGCTGACCTCCTCTCTCTCCTCCTTCCTCCCCGTAGTGTCGTCCCCGTCGAGGCCCGAACGGCGCCACCGCCTGCCATCGCCACAGCGGCCATCTCCGGCCGCCCCAGCCGCTCCTGCCGCTACCATTGGACGCAGCTCGTCGACCTCGTTCGTATGGACCCAGCCGCGCCTCAAACCGCGCACTGTGGACGAATTCCGCGTGACGCCGCCGTGTTCTGCGGCCACCGGCGGCTAAACGCCGGCGCGCCGCCGCCACATGGACCTGCCAGTGGGCCCCATGCGATTAGCCAGTAGATTAGCCACTAATCCACCTCTAACGCTCACTAACATGCGGGCATCTACTGTAGCTATTTAATTAGTCTAACTAACACTGTTAAATTAACAGACCCACTGACAGACCGGGCCCACAGCCTAATTAAGATTAATTGAATAAAATAAACCACTATTAGTCTAATAAGAGACTGACCACTGGGTCCCAATGGACCCAGTTGACCAGTCAACTAGCTGACTGGGCAATGCCCAGTCTATGACATGTGGGACCCCCCTGGGCCCCTTTGACCAGTCAACGGTCTCAGTTGACTGCTGACTGTGCAGTCAACTGGGACCCACCTGTCGGCCTGACCAGCACATTGCTGGGTACACTCTGTGTACCCGTAGCAATTTATCTATTTTAAATTCGAATTTGAATAGTTAAATAAATTCAGAAAATCAATTAAACTTTAGAAAATCATATCTTTTAATCCGTAACTCCGATGAAAATAAATTATATATGAAAAATGATCGGAAAAATCCCACGAATCCGAATACGCTACCCACATACCTGTTATATGCCTATAACTATCTGAACATGCAACTTTTTGCCTGTTTTAGATAAATGAATAGTGTATGACTCTAATAAAATAAATCCAAACAAATTCCTAAAATAACTAAATGACTTAGACATGTCTTCAGGCAACCCTGCACTGCACGTTAGCATAGCCTGCTTCGTGTTGCTTATGTTTGCTCTATATTTATACTGTTTCCTCCCCCTCTTCTCTCTCGGTAGCCCCCGACACCGACGTCGTCCCCGAGGCCGACGCAGCTCCGGAGCCCGAAGACACCATTGATGACCTTGCCCTTGCCGCCGAGCAACCAGGCAAGCCCCCCCCTTGAGCATACCGATATCGCCCATTCTATTTCTCATACTTGCATTAGAACTGTTGCTGCTGCTGCTTTACCTATTCTGATGCATAGCCTGTTTATTGTAACCTGCTGTTGATAATTACCTGCATATCCTAAACTGCTTAGTATAGGCTGGGTAGAGACCTATCAGTGACCCCACTAGTCCCGACCGCCCCGCTGGATTATCCGAAGACCCGATCAACGGGATTGAAGACCAGGCCCGAACACCGCAACTACCCCCCCCCCCTAGTTGTAACGACACTGCAGCGTTAGTATCGAGTGCCGAGGGTGAAACATCTTGTAGCACTTCTGATGTTAACTCTGTAGAGTAGCTATTCGGTCATGGTCATCGAGGGTGATTCCTCCTTCACCGCTTCCGATAACGACGCCGTCGTACAACACCTCAAGTGTGAACCCAGTGAGGCTGATTCCTTCGAGTTCACCTTGACGGATACATCGAGTAGGAATCCGACGAGGGTGATACCTCGGATTCCCCTGATGTTATGGACACACGGATACTTGGACTTTACACTGTTACTTGGATAGGCGGGTCGACCCTGAGGGGTACCGCGTGCGCCTGAGAGGCGAGTGTTGTGAAGACGGGTGCCTGTGTGGTGCCCGAGTGAGAATATGAGGCGTGGCCGGGCATTCTTGGCCCTTGCCGCAAGTCCTCGAGACGGGGCGACGGGGTCACATCTTTCGTGAGTCTTTGCTTGTTACCGCAAGCCCAAGGTACTAACGGTTTGGATATTTGATCTGAGTGGGCCTCTGGCCCGATAGCACTAACCCCGATGTGGGCATAGTATGGGCGTTCTGTATCGTATGCATCAGGAGAAAGCTCTGACAGACGTCCAGTTCAGCAGTGCTGCATGGAGTGATTGGCGCCATTCACGACAGAGGTGGTGCTTGGATCTGAGCCATGTGCGCAACGACCCAGAGGGCGAGGGGAGATGGCCCAAGACCCCCTTGCGCTTAGGATGTAGACCGGCGGGGACCTCTCTGCTGAGCTCTACGTAGGGCTGCGGTGTGTCGTTTGGCCGAGGCCGGGCATGACCCGGAAAAGTGTGTCCGGCCGAAGTTAAGCGAGCGTGGTGGGTAAGTTGGTGCACCCCTGCAGGGAAGAAAACTTCTATCGATAGCCTGTCCTACGGTAACGGACACTCGGAGTTGTATCCTGATTGATACAATTTAGAACTGGATACTTTGATACTATGGCTCTGGGATTGCTTCTCGCAGGGAGTCGAGAAGGGATCTCCGGACGAGGTTGATGATTGTATGGCTCTGGGATTGCTTTCTCGCAGGGCGTTGAGAAAGGATCTCTGGGTGGGGTTGAGACTTAATGATACTGTTACATTATATTGTACTGTCTGCACTCCTCTAATGCTGCAAGACCTCTGAAGATGCTAGTCTTCGATAGGACTAGGCCTCCTCTCTATTCTGGCATTTCTGCAGCCCAGTCCACATATACAGCCTATCTTTGAAAATGTTGCATATGTAGTGTAGATCCTTGCTTGCTGAGTACTTCTGAGTACTCATGGTTGCTTTGTTTTCCTTTTCTCCCCATATCAGTTTGTCGTGACCAGAGGACGGAGCCCCCTGAGACAGATGCCCCGTCGATCGACTACTACTACTACCCAGAGGATGGATACTACTACGAGTTGACTGACGACCAGGAGTAGGATCGGAGGGTCCCAAGCAGGAGGCATGCGCCTTTCGATCGTAGTGTTTTATTTTGCCCCGCCTTTCTAAAGGCCTTTCTGTTTCTCTTTTAATATTTGTACTCATATATATGTTGCTTCCGCTGACGCTTGTACGCAAGCTTATGTATTCGAGCCCTCGAGGCCCCTGGCTTGTAATATAAAGCTTGTATGACTTTATTTATGTTTTAGAGTTGTGTTGTGATATCTTCCCGTGAGTCCTTAGGCTTGATCATGTGCATTTGCGTGTATGATTAGTGCATGATTGAGCTGGGGGCGTCACAAGTTGGTATCAGAGCCGACTGCTTGTAGGAATCCCCCTTTCCAACTCCTTGGCCGAAGTTGAGTCTAGTAACCGAAAATTGTTTTACTAACTTGGCTGTGTGGCTTACGGGCCCACGTCGCCAATTGGGTGGTATTAGGATCTTTTACTCCTCGACCTATACTCTGGGACTCTGATCTCTCATCTATTCGGGTTAAAATTTTACTAACTCCAACATTAGGTTCTCGTGATCACATCCACCCGGTGTTCTGAAAATTTCCCCCCTTCCTTCAAGATTGCGGGCCAGGTTCTGCTTGCAGGATCCTCTTATTGAGGGCACCCTGTTTTGTCACCTGCAGATTCCTCGCTCCAATAGTTTTCTCCGACGTTGATGTAGCCTTTGCTATGTCTCGTTGTGTACTTCCATATCGCGTGCCTGCGCGCCGCCTAGTTGTCTAGCCTTCCCCTTTCAACTGTCGTAATGCCGGATACTAACCGAGGCTATGTGTGGCTTTGAATGTCTGGTGCGAATATGATGAAGTATCTATTGCACTTCCTTCTGTTGTGCGTGTTACTTCATGAATCATTCCATACACATGCAGTTTTTCTTGCTAAACTGCCCCTGTTGATTTGGCAGGATGGCTGACAATCCTCCACCTCCACCCTATATTGCCGCAATGATGCAGCAGTTTGAACTCAACCGTCAGCAGTTTGAGCTTAACTGTCAGGTTATGACCGGGATATTGGCTCAGTTCCCAAACCAGAATGCTCATCAACAGCCTACTCCAATAACTCTGCCAGAATTCATGCGCCTCAATCCGTCCACTTTTCATAGCTCGACTGATCCAATGGATGCTGATGATTAGCTCCGTGACATTGCCTTCTAGATGAAGTCGGCCAATGTTATCCCTGACAGTTACGTCACCTATGCGACGTATCACCTGAGGGGATCAGCTGCTCAATGGTGGGAAAGCCACAAGGATATGTTGCCTGCTGAAACAGTAACCACTTGGCAGGAATTTCAGTCAGCTCTTCATGCACGGTATATTCCTCAAGGTCTGATGGATCAGAAGAAGCAGGAGTTCCACAAACTCTCTCAGGGTAAAATGACTATGGATGAATATCAGAGGAAATTCCTTGAATTGTCCCGCTATGCTGAAAATGACATCTGCACTGATGCACGCAAGCAAGAGAAATTCCGTGAAGGACTGCTTACTGATATAAACCTCGCACTGGTAGTCCATGATTGCACAGACTTCGCAACGCTTGTCAGCAAATCTTTCCAAGTTGAAACAGCTCTGACTAAATGCCAGGAGTTGCTCAAGTGTACTCGAGATGTCGGCTCGTCTTCCGTCGACCTGCTCAGAAATGTCGAGTCTGGATCCCACACAATATTCATCATCGACCTGCTCCAACACCAAGGCCGTCATATGCTGCACCTCGTCTGCCTCCACCACCAAGGCAACTGAACATTTCAAGTGGACAGCCCAATGTTGGTGTTTCTCCCCATAATGATGGTCTGTGCCACCAGTGTGGACAGCCAGGGCACCGTACTATCAACTGCCGTCAGAGTCAGCCTCAACACGCATCACATCCTTCTGCTGCTTGCAGGAAGAGCCGTCGAAAACATCCAGCTAGGAACGTTGAAACCAGACTACCTGCTAGTCAACTTGTTCATGTCAACCAAGTCAACATCGAAGAAGCTCGACAGGACCCCAAAATTGTGATGGGCACCCTTCTAGTGAATTCAATCCCAGCTTCAGTCCTCTTTGATTCTGGCGCATCGCACTCCTTCATGTCCGAAAGTTTTGCGTGAAGCCATGATATACCTTTCGAGGAGATGTCCACCCCATTAGTAATCCAGTCACCTGGGGCTAATTGGCAAACTACCATGGTAAGCCACGGTAACCACATTGTGATCGGAGGATTGATGTTCCCCATTTCACTCATTGCTCTCAAGACCTCCAACATAGACATTATTCTGGGTATGGACTGGTTGAAGCCTTATAAAGCTTTGATTGACTGTGCCAATGAATCAGTCCGGCTCACTCACCCTTCTGGCCAGAAAGTACAATACTCAGCTCGAATAACTCAGGATGCTGAGTGTCGGAGTAATGGGCCACGGGTAACCTAACCTGGGTCCCTGAGCATTTCAAGACATTGGGCCGGCTGCGCCCCTCAAGCATCAAGGATGAAGCGCCGCCTTCTGGTGGCCGGCTGGCTCATGAGGCCGGATGCCAGAGGACGGCCAAGCACCGGAAGACGGCCCCAAGACGGGCCGACTCCTAGCAGGCGGCCTCCAGAGAGGCCGGCTCCTGGAACAGGCGGCCCACGACGCCCTCAAAGTCTACGCCCCCATTAAGAAGACAAGACAGGATGTGGCTACAGTATAGCCCATTCCCCCATATCCAGGGCACGGCGCGGCCACAGTGCTCCGTACAGGCAGAGCTCTCCTCACGACGTGGCACTGTGGCCACCCCACCCTTGACGTCATTCCTATCAGGCGAAGCCCTGTTCCCACGACGGCATGTCGGTACGGCCTGCAGGCGGTAGGCCCTACCAGGCAGCGAGAGACTGGAGGGCGGCAGAGCCTGACCAGTCGGACCGGTGGGAGGCCAGCCTCTAGCAAGCGGCCCCTCCTCCCTCGAAGTCTGCACGCCATTAAACCAGAAAAGACACGGCATGGCTACAGTGATCTCCCACACGACGGCGGGACTGTAGCCACGCCCCCCCTGAACAAGCGCGCGTCATCTGCATTATGGCTACAGCAACGAGCAGCTGATGAGACCCGCAAGTGGCGGGAGCGGCCTGTCGACTCCGAGCCAGAGCAGT
This sequence comes from Thinopyrum elongatum, assembly GCA_011799875.1. Taxonomy (NCBI): domain Eukaryota; kingdom Viridiplantae; phylum Streptophyta; class Magnoliopsida; order Poales; family Poaceae; genus Thinopyrum; species Thinopyrum elongatum. The sequence continues at coordinate 149,014,467 of CM022298.1, forward strand.
CGGCAGGGCCCACCAGGCGGCGGGCCCCAGCAGCTGACAAAGAAGCCGGCGGCCAGGGACACTGACCGCCGGACCCTACACCTGGCCAAATGACTATTGTACCCCTGGGGGGTAGGCCTATATAAACCCCCCAGGGCACCCATGCAAAGGGTTCGGACCTGTGAAGCCTAGACTCATTCAGAGTGAGGAGAGAGTCGGCCCTGCTCTCTTCTACCTCTGGCATACAGCTCAAGGAGCACCTTGTACTCACTAGTGCCTTAGTGATCATGCGGAGACCCCGCAAAGCAGGACTAGGGGTGTTATCTCCTAGGATAGCCCCGAACCTGGGTAAAGTACGCCGGTGTTCGTGTCTACGCCTCATCCCGCTTCCAGGCACCGGCGACGTTCTACTAGCTCCCACCATGATAAGCCATCCTTTGGCGTATGTCGCATCCAACCCCCGACATTTGGCGCCCACCGTGGGGCTAGGTGCACCACCGTCCGAAGACCTGTTCTAGACGGGAACCTTGTTCCTTCCTGGCGAGCGCAGCCAGCCCAGCACGCCAGACGGCGCCTGCGCCGACGCGCTGCGCGGCGTGGAGGTCGTCTGAGCGGCAAGTTGCCTCGCCGATCTTGTTGGCGAGATTCGCCTTCCCGACAAGCCCGTATCTGATGCGGGCACAGATGACCCCGAGAGCCGCCTCGTCGGCCTCCTCGACCAGCTCCACGTCGGCAGCGAGCCTGCTGCAGACTTGGAGTCGGTTGGCCCCACCGACCCGATGCTTGTCGATTCCGACACGGCGTCGCTCGACACATTCCCCACCAGTGTGGTGGTCTACGACGAACCGCTCCCTCGCGCGAACAGTGGCGGAGGCACCGTCACGGAGGTGCTTGTCATCGAGCATGGCGAGCACTCTGGCGGAGGTGGCCAGGATCCGCTGCAGGCGGCAATGCGGGACCTGTCCGCGCCCATAGCACCCGGTGCGGACGGTGAAACGCTGGAAGCATGCCGTGTCGCGCTTCTCGACAGCGCCAACAAGTTGTCGGCCATGAGACGCCTCACCGAGGCTTACCATCGCGAGATCGACCGCGCCATCTGTGGCACGCCGGCTGCTGGCGAGCCCAGCCGTGCGGGCACGGTCCGACAGCGTGGCGCAGCCATCGCCAGCATGTTGGGGGCCGACCGCCCAGTCTACGCCACGCCGATGGAGAACCTGCACGCCGCCCAGGCGGCGGCAGAAGAACTGGACCGCCTGGAGGGCGACGAGCGTTGCTGCATGACGGAGCGCGTCCAACAGCTCATCGACGCGGCCACCGCGCAGCAGGAAGACGGCCGCCGCACGATGGAACCCGGCTTACAGGCCGGGAACCTTCCCCCTGGCCGAGAGCACGGCGCGACCTCCCGGACGCCAACAGACGGCGCCCGCAACGGGAGAGGCCCAGAGCCGGCTGCAAGCCGCAGCCGCACACGCATCTCCATCGAGCACGACCAAAACGGCTGCCCACGAGCAGTGGAACGGCGGGACGGTCGTCCGCCTCCCCCGCGCCGGGAGAGACGTGTTTCCCTGCCGCCTGTTGACCACCCGACACTCGGCGACCGCCTTGGCCGCCGAGAAGGAGTCGGGGAGAACAATGCCCGCCACCGGATCGACCGCCTCAACCGGTCCCTGGCGCTAGAAGAAGAAGACGCATTGGGTCCGCCTTGCTTTGGCCCCCGCATCCGTGACGAGCCCTTCCCCAAAGGGTTCACCCTCCCAAGAGAAACGCCCAAGTACACCGGCTCCGTGAAGCCGGAAGACTGGCTGGTCGACTACTCCACGGCCGTCAGCATTGCAAACGGCAACAAGCGCGTTGCCGTGAAGAATGTTCCGCTCATGCTCCAAGGCACTGCCCGGACATGGCTGAATAGCCTGAAGCCCCGCAGCATCAACAGTTGGGTTGATTTCACCGAGGCCTTCAACCGCAACTTCACCAGCACGTACAAGCGGCCACCCAAGCCTCGCCAGCTCTCCTTGTGCGTCCAAGGCCCCGACGAGTCAACTCGCGACTACCTCACGCGCTGGGCCGAGCTGCGCAACTCCTGCGAAGGCGTGCACGAGGTGCAGGCCATTGAGTATTTCACAGCCGGGTGCAGAGAAGGCACTCTGCTCAAGCACAGACTCCTCTGCGACGAGTCGGCCACCCTCGACGAGTTGCTGATCATAGCGGACAAGTACGCCACGGCCGACTCTTCCATGAAGGTGGAGATTCAAGTTGATGCATCCGGCAAAGTAGCTCCTCAAGCTCCTCGGGCCCCGGCTGATGACGCCAGTCGGCGGCAGCAGCAAAACGACAACAAGCGCAAGGCGCCACAACCAGCTTCTACAAGACGGCAGGTGGCGACAGTTGAAGACCAGCAGCCGGAAGGACAGCCTCCTCCCAAGCGTCAGAAGGGCGGCAAACCCAACTGGTTGCCCGCTTTCTCATACGAGCAGACTCTCGATGCACCCTGCAAGTTTCACAGCGGCGCGAAGCCGTCCAACCACGCCACTCGGAAGTGCCACTAGCTTACCAGGATCGCCAAGGGCGACGGACTCCTGCCTCCTCCACCTGCTGGCCCGCCGCCTCCGCCGCCCCAGCAGCCGGCGGTTCGGCCAGTCGGAGCGATCCAAGACAAGTTCCCTGAAGAGCACGGAGCTTACATCATCTTCACGAGCGTGACTGATGACAGGCGCAGCCAGCATCAACAGCGCCAGGAAGTGAACGTTGTCGCTTCTAAAGCTCCGGAATTCATGCACTGGTTGGAGAGGCCGATCAGTTCGAGCCAATCTGACCACCCGGAGGTGATGCCTGCTCCGGGTTCTTATGCCCTGGTGCTGGATGCCACCTTCGCTACGGAGAGGCGGGCTGCTCATTTCTCCCGAGTTCTGATAGATGGCGGCAGCAGCATCAACATCCTCTACCGTGACACCATGGAGAAGTTGGACATCAAAGAGAAACAGCTCCAGCCCAGCCGGACTGTCTTCCATGGCATTGTGCCTGGCCTGTCCTGCTCGCCGATCGGCAAGATCAAGATAGATGTCCTTTTCGGAGAGAAGGATCACTTCCGTCGAGAGCCAATCTGGTTCGAGGTGGTCGATCTTGAAAGCCCCTACCATGCGTTGCTTGGCCCGCCCGCCCTGGCCAAGTTCATGGCGGTCCCCCACTACGCCTATCTCAAGATGAAGATGCCAAGCACCAAGGGCATCATCACCGTGGCTGGTGACTACCAGAAGTCTGTCGCCTGTGCCGCTGCCAGCAGTCGGCTGGCCGAGTCCCTCATGATTGCTGCCGAGAGGAGGCTCCTTGACCGGGTTGTGGCAATGGCAGGCAAGCAGCCGGAAATGTCGCCAGAACCTAAGGAGCCAGAAGCTGAGGGCTCGTTCAAGCCGGCGAAAGAAACAAAGAAGATACCCCTGGACCCGGCGCACTCGGAGAGGTACGCTGTCATTGGTGCAAACCTTGACAGCAAATAGGAAAGCGAGCTCGCCGATTTCCTCCGTGAGAATCGGGACATCTTTGCATGGTCTCCTAAAGACATGCCGGGTGTTCCGACGGATTTCGCCGAGCACAAGTTACATGTCCGACCTGGTGTCAAGCCAGTCAGGCAGCCCTTGCGCCGCCTGTCGGAAGAAAAGAGAAGGGTCATTGGAGAAGAAATAGCCCGGCTTCTAGCAGCGGGCTTCATTATGGAAGTATTCTTCCTAGAGTGGTTAGCCAACCCAGTCCTTGTGCTGAAAAAGAATAAGAAGTGGCACATGTGTATTGATTATACCAGCCTCAACAAAGCTTGCCCCAAACATCCATTTGCTTTGCCAAGAATTGACCAAGTGATAGACTCCACAGCCGGATGCGAGCTGTTGAGTTTTTTGGATGCATACTCAGGGTACCACCAGATCAAACTGGACCCAGCCGACAGGCTGAAGACCGCCTTCATCACACCATTCGGAGCCTTTTGCTACCTGACCATGACATTCGGCTTGAGGAATGCCGGCGCCATGTTTCAGCGTTGCATGCAGAAGTGTCTCCTCAAGCAACTTGGCAAGAACGCCCATGTCTATGTGGACGATATCGTGGTGAAGACGGAGAAGCATGGCACCCTGCTAGAGGACCTTAAGGAAACCTTTGAAAACTTGCGTCGTTTTCAAATCAAGCTGAACCCGGAGAAATGTGTCTTTGGAGTACCAGCCGGCCAGCTTCTTGGTTTCCTGGTCTCAGAGCGTGGCATAGAGTGCAATCCTGTGAAGATCAAGGCCATCGAAAGGATGGAGGTGCCCACCCGACTGCTGGATGTGCAAAAATTCACCGGCTGCTTGGCATCCATCAGCCGTTTCATCAGTCGGCTGGGCGAGAAGGCTCTTCCTCTGTACCAGCTGATGAAGAAAACCACTTTTTTCGAGTGGAATGACAAGGCGGATGAAGCTTTTCTCCTGCTCAAAAAGGTGTTGACCACTCCGCCTGTCCTAGCGGCTCCGACTGCTAAGGAGCCGATGCTTCTCTACATCGCCGCCACCAGCCGGGTGGTCAGCACAGTCATAGTTGTGGAACGCAAAGAAGACGGCAAGGCACAGCCGGTCCAGAGACCGGTGTACTACTTGAGCGAGGTGTTGTCAGCCTCCAAGCAGAACTACCCCCACTATCAAAAGTTGTGTTATGGCGTGCATTTCACCGCCAAGAAGCTGAAGCCATACTTCCAAGAGCATCCAATCACGGTTGTTTGCACCGCCCCGCTTGCGGAGATCATAGGCAGCAGAGATGCATCGGGCCAAGTGGCCAAATGGGCCATCGAGCTGGCCCCCTACACCATCTTCTACCAACCTCGCACCGCCATCAAATCCCAGGCGCTGGCCGACTTCCTCGTCGACTGGGCCGAGACCCAGTACCTGCCGCCAGCTCCAGACTCCACTCATTGGCGGATGCACTTCGATGGCTCGAAGATGCGCACCGGTCTGGGAGCCGGCATCGTCCTCACCTCTCCCAAAGGCGACAAGCTCAGATACGCGCTGCAAATCCACTTTGCCGCCTCCAACAACATGGCCGAGTACGAACCACTCTTACACGGGCTCCGGCTTGCCAAGGAACTCGGCATTCGCCAGATCCTGTGCTACGGTGACTCCGACTTAGTGGTCCAGCAGTCGTCAGGCGACTGGGACGCCAAGGATGCAAACATGGCAAGCTAACGCTTCCTCGCCCAGCAACTCAGTGGATACTTTGAAGGGTGCGAGTTCCTCCATGTGCCGAGAAATGACAATGAGCAAGCCGATGCCTTGGCACGGATCGGCTCCACCAGGCAAGCAGTACCAGCCGGCGTCGCCCTGCAATGCCTCCTCAAGCCGTCTATCAGGCCATCACCAGAATCAGACTCCATCTTCGTGCCGACTCCCCCCGAGGCAGCCATCTTGGGGACTTCACCAAGCGGCCTGGGGGCTGCAGCAGTCGCACCCGGCCCGGAGACTCCACAACCCGGCCCGGGGGCTGCAGCAGCCGTCTCGGGGACTTCACCAAGCGGCCCGGGGACTGCAGCAGTCGCACCCGGCCCGGGGACTCCACAACCCGGCCCGGGGGCCGCAGCAGTCGGCCCGAGGACTTCAACAACACAGCAAGACGCCGGTGGCTCCACCCCGCCGCCTCCCCTCCCAACCGCCCTCGTGCAAATAGCAGTTCTGGCAGTCGAAGAAATAGCAGCACCTTCATGGGCACAGCCCGTCCTCAACTTTCTGGTGAACAAGGAGCTGCCGACTGATGAAATCTCGGCCCGACAACTGCATCATCGGGCAGGAGCAGACACCATTGTTAACAGAGAACTTGTGAGGCGTAGTGTCACTGGCGTGTACCAGCGCTGCGTGGAGCCAGAGAAAGGCCAAGCAATCCTCAAAGATATCCACCAAGGCGAGTGTGGTCACCACGCGGCTTCAAGATCACTTGTTGCCAAAGCTTTCCGCCATGGTTTCTTCTGGCCAACTGCTCTAGAAAACGCCAAAGATTTGGTCCAGAAATGTAAGGGGTGTCAGAAGTTTCGCTCCAAGCCACATTCGCCGGCTTCCGCACTCAAGACCATCCCCATTGCCTGGCCCTTTGCCGTCTGGGGGCTGGACATGGTGGGACCATTCAAGACAGCGCGCGGCGGCATGACTCATCTACTTGTCGCCGTGGATAAGTTCACCAAGTGGATAGAGGCCAAACTAATCAAGAAGTTGAATGGTCCGACCGCTATGACTTTCATCGCAGACATCACCACCCGGTATGGCATACCACACAGCATCATCACCGACAATGGCACAAACTTCGCCAAGGGCGCCATGGCAAGTTTTTGCGCGACGCAGGGCATCCGACTGGACTTAGCGTCCGTTGCCCATCCGCAGTCAAACGGCCAGGTGGAGCGAGCAAACGGCCTCATTTTGTCCGGCATCAAGCCCCGACTGATCGAGCCTCTGGAGCGTTCGGCCGGCTATTGGCTTGATGAGCTGCCGGCCGTCCTCTGGAGCCTGCATATAACTCCAAACAAGTCAACCGGCTTCATGCCCTTCTTCCTCGTCTACGGTGCTGAAGCCGTCATCCCGACGGACATAGAATTTGACTCCCCTCGAGTCACCATGTACACTGAGGAGGAGGCAAAAGAAGCACGAGAAGACGGCGTCGATCTGCTGGAAGAGGGCCGGCTGTTGGCACTCAGCCGGTCTGCCATCTACCAGCAGAGTCTACGCCGATACTACAATCGGAAGGTCAAGCCAAGATCTTTCCAAGAAGGAGACCTTGTGCTCCGGCTGATCCAGCGAACAGCCGGCCAGCACAAGCTCTCGGCACCTTGGGAAGGCCCCTTCATCATCAGCAAAGTTTTGGGCAACTTGGGAAGCCCAGAGCACGCAAGAGAGACGACTCCGGCAAGGAGACAGAGCGGCCGTGGAACGCAAACCTCCTTCAAAGATTTTACAGTTGATGCAGTATGTATCACGCTACCCTTTGTATTAAGTATGAAGACTCCGGGTTCCCTGAGAAGAACTCGGGGGCTACCCTCTTTTATCTGCGTAATGAGTATTACGCCTATAAATGTGTCATTTCATTTTTCCGCCTGGCATCGGGTTTGACCAGTCGGCTCGGGGGCTCGCCGCCTTGTACTATGTGGTGCTTCCTGCAGCCGGACAAGTAATGCGTTGGCGCCTCAACTTTCTCCTGCCAAAGCCACAGTTCGCAGAGCGACTGTCCGGTGGGCAGGGGTTAAAGGCAGAAAAGGTGTCCGCATGAAAAATGGCTAAGGACCCAAAGCATGTACATAGTTCAGGCCGGCTTTCGCCTCGTTCACCGGTTGCAGAGCAGCCGTGCGGCCGGCTTCTACTTATCTTACTAACGCTCTAGTCGGCTAAGTACTTGCTCTCCCGAAAGTAGCTAAGTACTTGACCCAGCTGCAGTCCGCAGAGCGGCTGTTTGGCTGGCAAGACAGCAGCCAAGGGAGGGCGGCAAAGGAAAAAAGCCAAGGAGCAGAAAGCAAGGAAAGTCAGAGCTCGGCAAGAGCGCATCTTATGTAGAAGAATATCTGCATGTCAATTGGCCCTTGGCCAGCATTCAACAGAGTTTGAAATACACCCCGTGGGTGGAATTGTGCGAATTTAACAAAGTTTGTCGAGACTGATAAAACAGGAAAAATAAAAGACAAGTCGGCGGCCTAGGGAGCAGCAGAGGGGTCCGACTGGTTGGCGGAGTCGGTAGTGCCGATTGGTGGAGCGGACGGCTGGTCAGTCTCCGCTTGGTCGCCTCCAGCAGCAGTCGGCGCACTCGAGCGCGGCTCGTTGTTTGAGGCACGATCAAGCGGAGACTGGTCGTCCGCCCCGACCTCCGGCATATCTTCTTCGCTCTCCCCATCCTCCTCGCCTTCCCCCTCGTCACTGGAGTCGATCATCTCGGCCGAGTCTTCGTCGTCCTCCGGGTTCAGCCCGAACCACTCCGGCGGCACCTCGGCACCGTCCTCAGCCAGCTCGGGAACAAAGATGTTGGTGTTGGTGTACTCGGCGATCGCCGCTGCCCGTCTGACAAGATCGCGCTCCACCGCCACCAGCTCCTCTTGGGCCTCCTGCCAAAACATGGTCAACTGGGCTAGACTTAGCCCAGGGTACCACGCCTTGACGAATTCCAAGGCCCGGCGCACGCCAGCCTGGGCTGAGGAACCCTTCCAAGCCTCAAGTCGGCCGGCCGCCATCTCCAGCCAGTCGGCAGTCCGACTGGGAGTGCGCAGAGCCGACATGTCCGGCAAAGGGCGGAGACCGCTTGGGCCTTGACACGCTGAAGACGGCGCAGCATCTGATGAGCCGGCCGAAGGCGGGCCTGGATGCTGAGGAGCTGTTCGCTAAGAGTCCGGGGGGCGTTGGCAGCGATCTGCACGCCTTCCGCTCTCCGTTCTCTACGATAAGCCTCAATAGCCTGGTTGGCGGCGTCAGAGTGGCCAGGAAAGAAGTCTGCTCAGGAAGAAAGCAAAGAAATCAGAAGTCAGAAGCTAGACGCCGGCTCGATCGGCAACCGGCAGCTCAAAGAAAGAAAAAGAAGAAAGCTTACCATCAACTATGTCTTCAATCCTGCCAAAGCCGGATTTCAGCAGCGCCTCCCTGTCAGCCCAGGCGGAGCGTTCGGTCTCGAACTCGGCAAGGAGACTGGACTCTTTTACCTCCGCCTCCTTCTGGGCCTTCTAGAGAAGCTCCGCCTGCTCCGTCAGTTGCTTGGCTAGTCAGTCACGCTCTTGGGCCAGCTCGTTGCACTCTGCCTCCTTGGCGCGCAACGCGGTGTTGGCCTCACCCAGCTGCTGCTGCAAAGTAGCGTTGGCCTCTGCAAGAGCAGAGGAAGGAAAAAATATCAACCATCAACAAAAAATAGGTACGGCTGCCAAGGAGATCCGGCCTGACTGCTCAGCAGTCGGCCCAAATCTCGGGGGCTACAGCCCGCGGGTGCGCTGGCGCGCCCCCGCAGAGAAAGAAAACAAAGACTTACTCCGGCTTTCCGACAAGTCGGCGGTCCACCGCTCCAGCTCTTGGACGTTGGAGTTGAAGGTGATCGCGCGAAGGTTATGATAGTCCTATAATGAAGATAGCAGATAAAGTTAGCACTCGGAGCTTGCCAATTAAAGTTCCGAGCCGCCTGCTCAGCAGCCGGCCTGAAACTTGGGGGCTACACCCAGTGGGTGCGCTGGCGCGCCCTCACAGAGAGAATACAAGAATCAAAGACGAAGAAATAAAGGACGTACCCGAATGGCCACTCGCGAATCCAAGAACGCACTGTTGCACTGCCGAAGAGCGGTGGCCTCAGCTCGGAGTTTGGCCTGGACGTCTAGGATCGCCTGGTTTAAGGCGCCGGTCCTGCCTCCACGCACCCACTCGGCAGGCGCGGGGCTGGTGGCTTCGGCGTCTGGGACGGACGAGCTCGCAGCGCCGGCTTCTAGCGGTCGCGGCACCGAAGCCGCCTTCGCGCCTCGGCGGCGCGATGGTGTGCGGGCCTCAGGAATTGGGCCCGACACTACCTCGTTTCCGGCTGGCGGCACCGGCGGGGCAGCCGGCTGTTTGTCCCGCGCTCCTCCAGACGGCGGCGACGGAGGCACGACTACCTCCGGCATGACAACATCGCCGCCTTCTCCCCCCATGACCGCCTGTTCGACGCCGGCTCCCCCAGTCGGCGCCGTAAACTCTGGTGGTGGCGGCGCGAAGCTCAAGGGAGTGACGAGTAGCGGCGCCTGACAGCGCGCGGCTCCTTCACCCAGCCTCTTCTCCGCGGCATCAGCTTCAGCCTCCGCCAGCCTCTTCAACGCGGCGGCTTCCGCCCTGTCCGCCTCCGCCTTCTCCATGCGGGCGGCTTCCTGCTCCTCGCGCGCCTCCCGCGTGTTTTGTTCCCGCGCCTCCCGGAGGTCGGCTGCTGGGTCGATTCGCCGGGTGGTGGTAGAGGTCTCCACCGACCCGATGATGGAGGCGGCGGCCGACTTCTCGAGGGAGAGCGGAGCCCTAAGTCAAGGAAAATAAAGCAAAGAAGCTCAGATGGAACCAACAAGAAAAGAAAGCACAAGGAAAAGACACTTACGCCGACACCATAGGAGGCACCTTCGGAAGCTTCTGGAACTTGGTCACCTTTGCGGCGGCCTCCTTCCGCCTAGTCGCCGCGGCTGGGTTCTTGGCCTTCTTTGGCACGCTACCGAACAAGACGGCGCCTTGTTTGCGCTTGCGCGTACCGCCTCGAGCAGCCGGCCCGGCAGAAGGGCCCATGTCTGCCCTGTCAGCGCCTCGCGCATGGCGCGGCTCGTCCTCCTAGTCATCATCATCGGGCCAAGTCTCAAGGCCGCCTCCTTCTTCGGAGCCGCCTACTACGTCGCCGCCGCCCGCGGCGTCGTCTTCAAGGGCGGCCGCCCCCAAGTCAGGGTCGTCCACGTTGCTCACTTCCCGGTCTGGCTGATAGCCTTCACCCGGCCCCACCACGGCGGCCGCAGTCGGAGCAGGCGGCGGGTCCGCGCGGGAGTATGGCCACCTGCCGAACCGCCAGGACCCTTCCGACAGCTTGAGGTCGGAGATCTCGTTCACCATACGGGCAACTTCGGCAGCCGGCATGTCCCTCGTGCACATCCGGCTTGGGTTGCGGTGCCCGCTCATCCGACAGATCAGATGAGGCCGGCCTTGGAGCGGGAGAATCCGGCGCTCGACGAAGGCGACCAGCAGGTCGGACGCCTTGAGGCCTTCTACGCCCGTCAGCACTCGGAGCCGGTTGATGGCGGCGGTGGCATTGGCCGACAAGCGTCTCGGCTTGTAGCCCCAGTTGGCCCAAGGCTCGGCCGGAGGGCCGGCTTCATACGGCGGCAAGTTGATGAAGTCGATTGCCGGGTCGATGTTCTCCACGTAAAAATATGATTTCTGACACAGTTTGACCGACTGCGATAGCTTGATGGCGGGGAAGGCATTCTCCCTCAACGGACGGCGCACCGCGACGAAGGCACCGCACTGGGCCGCCTTCTCCCTGGCGGAGGTGCCCAGTTTGGTGTAGAAGAATGCTCCCCACAACTCGATGGTGGGGAGGATGCCAAGATAGCCCTCGCACAACGTGACGAAGGCGGACAGCAGCGTCATGGTGTTGGGCGTCAGATGATGCGGCTGAAGATGGTAGAAGTCGAGGAAGGAACGGAGGAATCCACTCGCCGGCAGGCCGAAGCCGCAGAGGAAGTGCGAGCGGAACATGACCCGCTTGCCTCCTTGCGGCACCGGCGAAATCTCCCTCTCTGGCGGCACGCGCACCTTGACGAAGCCCACGCCGGGCAGCCGCCGTGTGGCACGAAGGAAGGCAAGGTGGTCCTCGAGCACGACCGAGCCATCCTAGTCCCCTCCCTTCTCGCGCGCCATGGGGACCGAGCTAGACGGAGAAATGGCGCTGCGGCGGAGGTGAGGGCCACGGCGGAGCAAGAGGCTTGGGGCGAAGGGGACCGACGGCGGCAAGCTGCGGCGGCGCCTCGGCGGAGCGCGGAGGTGCGGCGGCAGCAAGGAAAAGAGAAGGACGAAAATGGCGAAGGGAGAGGTGGGCGCGAGGGCTCCGCCGCTCCCCCTCCTCCCCCTACTTATAGCCCCTAGGCTATGAAGCCGAGGGGGTGGGGCATGGGATCGTGGGATTAACTGCACCCACGACCCCACGGCCCCGCGGTTACCGCGCGGGTTACTGCGCGCAGTGACCCCGCACGGAATCGCGACCGTCTACCTCGGCCGCAGCGGATCCGCCCGCGCGCCGAGGTCCAGTAGTGGTGGGCCTGACCTGCTGCCACGTCCCATCACACGCGTGGCTAGCGGGCTGGCCCGGCTAGCTGGCGCCGCGTGGCGTGCTTGCTGCGGGCGGCGCGCCTAGAGGCTCGACCGGCCCGCCACCTGGTTCCCGCCTCAGCGTTTCGAAGTTATCAGACGAGGCCGCCTGGTCGCGACCAACTCCCATCAGGCGGCACACTAGGAGGCGGACGAAGCATTCAGCAAGAGCATTCGGAGAAGGAAGCTGCTGAGACCTCTTGACTTATCGGCCACGACGCCTCACCAGCTTCACGGACTACTGTCGGAGTAATGGGCCACGGGTAGACTAACCCGGGTCCCTGAACATTTCAAGACATTGGGCCAGCTGCGCCCCTCAAGCATCAAGGAAGAAGCGCCGCCTTCTGGTGGCCGACTGGCTCATGAGGCCAGATGCCAGAGGATGGCCAAGCACCGGAAGACGGCCCCAAGACGGGCCGACTCCTAGCAGGCGGCCTCCAGAGAGGCCGGCTCCTGGAACAAGCGGCCCACGACGCCCTCAAAGTCTACGCCCCCATTAAGAAGACAAGACAGGATGTGGCTACAGTATAGCCCATTCCCCCATATCCAGGGCACGGCGCGGCCACAGTGCTCCGTACAGGCAGAGATCTCCTCACGACATGGCACTGTGGCCACCCCACCCTTGACGTCATTCCTATCAGGCGAAGCCCTGTTCCCACGATGGCATGTCGGTACGGCCTACAGGCGGCAGGCCCTACCAGGCAGCGAGAGACTGGAGGGCGGCAGAGCCTGACCAGTCGGACCGGTGGGAGGCCGGCCTCTAGCAAGCGGCCCCTCCTCCCTCGAAGTCAGCACGCCATTAAACCAGAAAAGACACGGCGTGGCTACAGTGATCTCCCACCCGATGGCGGGACTGTAGCCACGCCCCCCCTGACCAAGCGCGCGTCATCTGCATTACGGCTATAGCAACGAGCAGCTGATGAGACCCGCAAGTGGCGGGAGCGGCCTGTCGACTCCGAGCCAAACAAGTCGGTGGGGCCCACCAGGCGGCGGGCCCCAGCAGCTGACAGAGAAGCCGGCGGCCAGGGACGCTGACCGCCGGACCCTACACCCGGCCAAATGACTATTGTACCCCTGGGGGTAGGCCTATATAAACCCCCCAGGGCACCCATGCAAAGGGTTCGGACCTGTGAAGCCTAGACTCTTTCAGAGTGAGGAGAGAGTCGGCCCTGCTCTCTTCTACCTCTGGCATACAGCTCAAGCAGCACCTTGTACTCACTAGTGCCTTAGTGATCATGCGGAGACCCCGCAGAGCAGGACTAGGGGTGTTATCTCCTAGGAGAGCCCCGAACCTGGGTAAAGTACACCGGCGTTCGTGTCTATGCCTCATCCCGCTTCCAGGCACCGGCGACGTTCTACTAGCTCCCACCATGATAAGCTATCCTTTGGCGTATGTTGCATCCAACCTCCGACACTGAGACTCAAATATATGTTCTGAATGCATTGAACGCTTCACCTCTTGAAGGCATCGAGAATGTTCCAGTTGTTCGTGAATTTCAAGATGTCTTTCCAGAAGAACTTCCAGGAATACCCCCTGCTAGAGCTGTCGAATTTGTCATCGACCTGAAGCCAGGCACAACTCCTATTGCGAAGCGTCCTTATAAGATGCCTCCGCACCACCTTCTTGAACTTAAGGAAGAAATCAACACGTCACTTAAGAAAGGTTTCATCCGCCCCAGTTCCTCTGCTTGGGGAGCACCTTCACTCTTCGTTAAGAAGAAGGATGGAACTAACCGATTGGTTCAGGATTATCGGCCCATTAACCAAGCTACAATCCAGAATAAATATCCGCTTCCCCGGATCAATGATTTGTATGATCAACTTGCCGGTTCCTCAGTATTCTCTAAGCTTGATTTGAGATTGGGATACCATCAGATCCGTGTTCGCGAAGAGGATATTCCCAAGACAGCATTCGTTACCCGCTATGGTTCTTATGAGTACACTGTCATGTCATTTGGCTTAACAAATGCTCCAGCCACATTCTCCCGTCTGGTGAATTACATCTTCATGGATTACCTCGACAAGTTCGTCGTGGTTTATCTAGATGATATTCTGGTATATTCGAAGAATAAGGAAGAACATGCCGAACACCTCCGTCTTGTACTAGAAAGGCTCCGAGAACACCAGTTGTATGCCAAATACTCCAAATGTGAATTCTGGCTTTTTGAAGTAACGTATCTTGGCCATGTGATTTCCAAGGATGGAATTGTTGTTAACCTAGAACGAGTTCAGGCTATTCTTGACTGGACTCCTCCGAAGAACGTCAAGCAAGTGAGAAGTTTTCTCGGCCTTGCAAGCTATTGCCGTCGGTTTGTTGAGAATTTTTCTAAGATTGCTAAGCCCCTGACTGATCTGCTTCACAAGGGCGTTAAATTCGAATGGACAAAAAAATGTCAGGAAAGCTTTCAAACACTCAAAGACAAGCTGACATCTGCCCCAGTACTTGCTCCTAAAGATTCTCGCAAAGACTTTGTGATTTATTGTGATGCATCCCGTGAAGGATTAGGCTGTGTCCTAATGCAAGAGCGTAAGGTGATTGCTTACGGCTCTCGTCAGTTGCGCCCACATGAAGAAAATTATCCGGTACATGATCTAGAACTAGCTGCTGTCATCTATGCACTGCAGTTGTGGCGACATTACCTCCTCGGTAATCATTGTGAGATATACACGGATCATAAAAGTCTGAAGTACTTGTTTACTCAACCATCTCTAAACCTCCGTCAGCAAAGATGGATGGAGCCCATTGCGGACTATGATTTGGGTATATCCTATACCCCTGGCAAGGCTAACGTGATGGCTGATGCCTTAAGCCGCAAGTCCTATTGCGACAACCTCATGGTAAGGCGAGCTCAACCTCGTCTTTATGAAGAATTGTGCAAGCTGAATCTGCGTATTGTTCCACAGGGCTCTTTAAATAACCTTGTGATACAACCAGATCTTGAGAAAGCTGTTAAGAATGCGCAAGCTAAAGATGGTGAAATTGATCTGATGAAGAAAGACCTTCACCTTGTAAAGTACAGGGATTTCTCGCTGTCTGAAGATGGAACCTTGTATTTCAGAAACCGCATTATCGTACCTCGCTTCGAACTTATGACTGACAAGGTCATGAAGGAGGCACATGATACCCCGTTGTCTATTCATCCGGGTAGCACCAAGATGTATCGTGATCTCCGTCAAAGGTACTGGTGGTCTAAAATGAAGCAGGATATTACTCGATATGTTGCTGAATGTGATGTGTGTCGTCGCGTTAAAGCAAAACATCAGAAGCCGGCTGGAATTCTGCAACCACTTCCTATTCCTCTATGGAAATGGGATAAGGTTCAGATGGATTTCGTTACAGGACTTCCGAGGTCACAGAAGGGTCACGATGCTATTCTTGTCGTCGTCGATCAACTTTCTAAAGTTGCACACTTTCTGCCCGTCAAGGAAACTATCACTGCTAGCCAGTTAGCAGAGTTGTATATCTCCAGAATTGTATCACTCCACGGTATTCCGAAGGATATCAGTTCGGACCGTGGCGGCCTTTTCACATCCAAATTCTGGGAAAGTTTCCAAACAGCTATGGGAACTCATATTACCTGGAGTTCCGCTTATCACCCCCAATCCCAAGGCCAAGTCGAGCGAGTCAATCAAGTGCTTGAAGACATGCTTCGGGCTTGTGTTATTTATTTTGGCAAGAAGTGGGAAGAATCTCTTCCATATGCCGAGTTCTCCTATAACAACAACTATCAAGCCAGCTTGAAAATGGCTCCCTTTGAAGTACTATATGGACGTAAGTGTCGAACCCCTCTGAATTGGTCAGAAACTGGGGAACGACCGCTCGTGGGTCCTGATATTATCCAACACGCCGAAGAACAAGTCCGTATTGTTCGAGAAAATCTCAAGGCGGCTCAGGACTGCCAGAAGAGCAACTATGATCGCAAACGATGGGGTTTGACTTATCAACCTGGTGATCAAGCTTATCTACGTGTCACCCCTATGAAGGGCACTCACCGTTTTGGAATCAAGGGCAAGTTAGCTCCACGCTACATTGGTCCTTTCTGCATTGTTGCAAGACGTGGTCAGGTGGCGTATAAATTTGAGTTGCCGCCGCAATTCTCTCATATCCACGACGTATTCCATGTGTCGCAACTTCGTAAATGCTTCAAGGAATATCCGCACCGAGTTGTGGATCACGAGATGCTCGAATTGCAAGATGATCTTTCTTATAAGGAGCATCCGATCCGCATTCTTGATGAAGCTGAACGTCGGACCCGTAAGAAGGTTACCAAGTTCCTCAAGGTGCAGTGGTCAAATCATACTGAAGATGAAGCCACTTGGGAATGCGAGGATAATCTTCGTGCGGAATACCCCGAATTTTTTCCTTCTACCTCTTAATTCTCGGGACGAGAATTCTTATTAGTGGAGGAGATTTGTAACACCCCCAGGGGTTAACTATAGTGACCACATGCTAATCATGCCTTGTCATCATGATCATCCTAAACAAATTGCATTTAGGTAATAATCCAACTCATATTCAAATTTAAAATACAAGTCAAATTAATATTCCTTCAAACTCCAGAACTAAAATGTTCATAATATTGCAAATAATACAGAGGCAATTATAAAATTATAATCAACATTTGTGGAGTTAGTTAAATAACTCAAACAGCAAGAAACAGCAATAAAGCAGCCACTTTTAATCCCTTTTCTTTTAATACAAAATTCAAATGAAGTGATTTTGCCTCCAAACTTTTTGTGGCAGTACTGTATATTGGAGAGTATTTGAATTGACCGATGGCCTATTTTATAAAAGTCAAATACTTGCTAAAGGAAATACAAAACAGAATGGAATTAAAAGAAACAGAAAATAAAAAGGAAACTAGAAAAATGCTACTGTGCACTCCAGCCCAGTAGAGCCACAGTGCGGCCCGACCCATCAACCCCGGCCTTTCTCCGCCCTCTCGCCACTGCTCCTCCCCGCGCTGCTGTCGATCGCGCGCGCGCCACGTCCCGGCCTCCCCCTTCTCCTTGCTCGACAGCTCGCCCTCGCGCCACCCGCGGTGGATAAGGGCAAGCCCTGGCGCCCCCCTGGCCTCTCCCTCGCCACTCTCTCCCTTTCCCTGCCTCGTCCCCTCTCTCTGCCCGAGCACGCCCATGGCTGCGCCACGCCATTGACGCGGCCCCTGGCCACCTACCGCCATCCCGTGCTGCCCGACGGCCTCCTCGCCCTCGTCCTCATCAAGCTGACCATCGCCATCGACCGGAGCTGCCTCAAACGCCGTCCCCGCACCATTGTGACGCCCCCGGCCTAATCGTGCACTAATCATACACGCAAATGCACACGATCAAGCCTAAGGACTCACGGGAAGATATCACAACACAACTCTAAAACATAAATAAAGTCATACAAGCTTTATATTACAAGCCAGGGGCCTCGAGGGCTCGAATACATAAACTTGCGTACAAGCGTCAGCGGAAGCATCAGATATCTGAGTACAGATATAAAAGAAAGCACAGAAAGGCCTTTAGAAAGGCGGGGCAAAATAAAACACTACGATCGAAAGGCGCAGGCCTCCTGCCTGGGACCCTCCGATCCTACTCCTGGTCGTCAGCCAACTCGTAGTAGTATCCATCCTCTGGGTAGTAGTAGTAGTCGATCGACGGGGCATCTGTCTCAGGGGGCTCCGTTCTCTGGTCGCGACAAACTGATAAGGGGAGAAAAGGAAAACAAAGCAACCGTGAGTACTTAGAAGTACTCAGCAAGCAAGGATCTACACTACATATGCAACATTTTCAAAGGGAGGCTGTATATGTGGACTGGGCTGCAGAAATGCCAGAATAGAGAGAAGGCCTAGTCCTATCGAAGACTAGCATCTTCAACGGTCTTGCATCTGTAGAAGAGAGTAGAACAGTACAATATAATGTAGCAGTATCATTAAGTCTCATCCTCACCCAGAGATCCTTTCTCGACTCCCTGCGAGAAAGCAATCCCAGAGCCATACAGTCATCAACCTCGTCCTGAGATCCCTTCTCGACTCCCTGCGAGAAGCAATCCCAGAGCCATATATACAGGTCTCATCACAGGTATCCAGTTCTAAATTGTATCAATCAGGATACAACTCCGAGTGTCCTTTACCGTAGGACCGGCTATCGATAGAAATGTTCTTCCCTGCAGGGGTGCACCAACTTACCCAACACGCTCGATTAACTCCGGCCGGACAAACTTTCCTGGGTTATGCCCGGCCTCGGCCAAACGATAAACCGCAGCCCCTACCTAAAGCTCAGCAGAGAGGTCCCCGCCGGTCTACATCCTAAGCACTCAGGGGTCTTGGGCCATCGCCCTGTGCACTCCGGGTCATTGTGTGCAGGGTGGATACCAGAACCGCCTCGAAGGGTCGGTACGATCCGACCGTGCCACAATGCTGAACTGGATGTCTGACAGAACTGTCGGCTGATGCTACGATGCAGAACGCCCATACTATGCCCACGTGATGGTTAGTGCTATCAGACCAGAGGCCTGCTCGGATCAAATATCCAAATCGTTAATGGACTAGGGCTTGCGGTAACGAGCAGAGACTCACGAAAGATGTGACCCCGTCGCCCCGTCTCGAGGACTTGCTGCAAGGGTTAAGAATGCCCGGCCGCACCTCGTATTCACCACTCGGGCACCACACTGGCACCCGTCTTCACAACACTCGCCTCTCAGGCGCACGCGGGTACCCCTTAGGGTCGACCCGCCTATCCAAGTAACAGTGTAAAGTCCAGTATCCGTGTGTCCATAACATCAGGGGAATCTGAGGTATCACCCTCGTTGGATTCCTACTTGATGTGTCTGTCAAGGTGAACTCGGAGGAATCACCCTCGCTGGGTTCACACTTGAGGTGTTGTACGACAGCGTCGTTACCGGAAGTGGTGAAGGAGGAATCACCCTCGATGGCCACGACCGAATAGCTACTCTACAGAGTTAATATCAGAAGTGCTACAAGAGGTTTCACCCTCGGCACTCGATAGTAACGCTGCAGTGTCGTTACAACTAAAGGGGTTATGTGCGGTGTCGGGGCCTGGTCTTCAATCCCGTTGATCGGGTCTTCTGACGATCCAGCGCGGCAGTCGGGATAAGTGGGGTCACTGATAGGTCTCTACCCAGCCTATACTAAGCAGTTTAGGATATGCAGGTAATTATCAACAGCAGGTTACAATAAACAGGCTATGCATCAGAATAGGTAAAGCAGCAGCAGCAGCAATTCTAAGCTGCGTCGGCCTCGGGGACGACGTCGGTGTCGGGGGGCTACCGAGAGAGAAGAGGGGGAGGAAACAGTATAAATACTCAGCGAACAAGTGCAGCACAAAGCATAACATGGCAATACGCGGTGACGGAGGTGATCTAGCGCAGTGCCGGGTGATACTGGCGAAGGTGGGATTCATCCGGGAATGTTGTCCCGTCTCCGGACATTTGTCAGACAGATGACCGGAGAGGAACGGTTGCATGTTCGGATAGTTAGGGACATGTGACGGACGAACGGACCGCCTATTCGAATTCGTCTCGTCGTTCTGAGCAATTTTCATGTACAAAGTTTTTCGATCGGAGTTACGGATTAAAAGATATGATTTTCTAAAGTTTTTATTAATTTCTAGAATTTATTTAATTATTTAAATTCGAATTATCCAAAACAGTGCAGAGTGACATCATCGTGACGTAATGCTGACATCAGCAGTCAACGGTCGGCTGACCAGGGTCAAACCTGACCACTGGGGCCCACATGTCAGCCTCTGATTAGTCTAAACATAGTTTAATTTTTAACTAATCAACTAATTAGGCTACTGGGCCCACATGTCAGTGACTGATTAGTGTTTAAACTAATTAATTAGCTAATTAACAGATTTATTTATTTTTAAAATTGATTTAAGCGAGCGGGACCCACACGTCAGTGGGCCACTGTGCCCAGTCAACAGCGCTGACCAGTCAACTGGCCCCGCGGGCCCCAGTGTCAGCCACACAGGGGCGGGGCCCACAGCGCCACGTCGGCGACGGCCGGCGACTCACCGGAATCACGCCGGCGAGCGTGTTCGCGGCGGAGCAGCGTCGGGATGGGTTCGGGATTCACCCACAGGGGGTCTAAGAGGCTGGGGTTGGGCGCGTTCGACGCAGCTTGACGTCGCGCGTCGAATGGTGGCGGAGCTAGGGGCTGTGGTGACCGGAGTTGAGTGCCGCGAGCTCGCCGGCGGCGAGGTGATTTGGGCGTGCGACGGAATCGGGGCTACGGTGGGGTAAATGAGCAGCGCAAAGTGGCTACGGCGTCTACGCGACGCGGTGAGTGCGGTGGTGGCACGCACGGGGCCCTATGGTCGCCGAGGCCACGCCGGCGACGAGGCCAGGCGGCGGCGCGTTCGGGCACGAGGGGAACGGCGCGTACGATGCAGAGGAGAGCCCATGGAGAGGGGAAGAAGGACGGGGGGTTCACGTAGGGCATGTAGGTGTGCGTAAGCGAGCTCGTGGAGGGCTTTCCGGAGCGAATCGACGACGGCGTGTGGCGGCGATCTGAGGAGGAAGGAGGGCTCGAGGAGGCGCTGCGGTGGCTCCGCGCTCCCTCCAGTCGAGGCCGAGGCGTAGTCGAGGCCGGGGAGGACGGTGGACAGCACGGCGGGGCGAACGGGGCACGGGGTCTGCGTGTTTTATGGCGGCGGAGCCATGGCCGTGTTCTGCCGTGGTGGGGAGACGAGGGAGAGAGGGAGAGAATGGCGAAGGGGGAACCAGGGGGTCAGCGGGGGTGCACTTAACCTCCCCGGCGAGGCGAGGCCGCTGTTGACCGCACGGAGAGGGGCCAGGGGGGCCGGGCACGCGCGCGCTAGCTGCTCTACAGCGTGCCTACGGCGTCAGGGGGTAGGGGAAGGGGGGGCTAGTTGGGCTGGGCCGCCACTGTGCACTTGCGGTCCGGCACAGTGGGTTTCTTTTCCTTTTTTTTTCCTTTTTTATTTCTTTTCTTTTCTATTCTGTTAATTGTTTAGGCCCCAAATTATTTTTGTAAAAAGGGAGACCTAGTCCACAAATACTAGTGCTTTATTCCCTAACACCTAAAATTAGTTTGGGCAAAACATCATTTCATATTTGTTTTAAATAAATTAAAAGGTTACTAAATGTTATTTTCAGCCACTGTTTTAAGTTGTTTGAGTCACTTATCCAATTTTAATAATGTTGTTTACAATTTTAACATAGCCTCTGATTTATTTGCTATTTAATGAACAATTTAGTTTTTTATGTTGGACAACTTTTATTTTCCACTTTCATTTAAATTTGGATTTTGAGTTAGGAGTTGAAATGCATTATAATGCTAATGATGGTCATGCACTGTTAAACATGATGACATGGCATAATCAAAAGGGTGATTACTGTAGTTAACCACTGGGGGTGTTACAAATCTCCTCTACTAACAAGAATTCTCGTCCCGAGAATTAAGAGGTAGAAGGAAAAAGTTCGGGGTATTCCGCACGAAGATTATCCTCGCGTTCCCAAGTGGCTTCATCTTCTGTATGATTTGACCACTGCACTTTGAGGAACTTGGTAACCTTCTGACGGGTTCGACGTTCAGCTTCATCGAGAATGCGGATCGGATGCTCCTTATAAGAAATATCATCATGCAATTCAAGCATTTCATGATCCACTGCTCGGTGCGGAGATTCCTTGAAGCATTGACAAAGTTGCGACACATGGAAGACGTCGTGGATATGGGAGAATTGCGGTGGCAACTCCAATTTATATGCCACCTGACCACGTCTAGCAATAATGCGGAAAGGACCAATGTAGCGTGGAGCTAGCTTGCCCTTGATTCCAAAACGGTGAGTGCCCTTCATAGGAGTGACACGAAGATAAGCTTGATCACCAGGTTGATAAGTCAAACCCCATCGTTTGCGATCATAGTTACTCTTCTAGCGGTCCTGAGCCGCCTTGAGATTTTCTCGGACAATACGAACTTGTTCTTCGGCGTGTTGAATAATATCCGGACCCACGAGCGGTCGTTCCCCAGTTTCTGACCAATTCAAAGGGGTTCGACACTTACGTCCATATAGAACTTCAAAGGAAGCCATTTTCAAACTGGCTTGATAGCTGTTGTTATAAGAGAACTCGGCATAAGGAAGAGATTCTTCCCACTTCTTACCGAACATTATAACACAAGCCCGAAGCATGTCTTCAAGCACTTGATTAACTCGTTCAACTTGGCCTTGGGATTGAGGGTGATAAGCTGAACTCCAGGTAATATGAGTTCCCATAGATCTTTGGAAACTTTCCCAGAATTTGGAAGTGAAAAGAGCGCCACGGTCCGAACTAATCTCCTTCGGAATACCGTGGAGTGATACAATTCTGGAGATATACAACTCTGCTAACTGACTAGTAGTGATAGTTTCTTTGACAGGCAGAAAGTGTGCAACTTTAGAAAGTTGATCGACGACGACAAGAATAGCATCGTGACCCTTCTGTGACCTGGGAAGTCCTGTAACGAAATCCATCTGAACCTTATCCCATTTCCATAGAGGAATAGGAAGTGGTTGCAGAATTCCAGCTGGTTTCTGATGTTCTGCTTTAACGCGACGACACACATCACATTCAGCAACATAACGAGCAATGTCCTGCTTCATTTTAGACCACCAGTACCTTTGAAGGAGATCACGATACATCTTGGTGCTGCCCGGATGAATAGACAGCGAGGTATCATGTGCCTCCTTCATGACTTTGTCAGTCATGAGTTTGAAGCGAGGTACGACAATGCGGTTTCTGAAATACAAGGTTCCATCTTCAGACAGCGAGAAATCCCTGTACTTTACAAGGTGAAGGTCTTTCTTCATGAGATCAATTTCAGCATCTTTAGCTTGCGCATTCTTAACAGCTTTCTCAAGATCTGGTTGTATCACAAGGTTATTCAGAGAGCCCTGTGGAACAATACGTAGATTCAGCTTGCACAGTTCTTCAAAAAGACGAGGTTGAGCTCGCCTAACCATGAGGTTGTCGCAATAGGACTTGCGGCTTAAGGCATCAGCCATCACGTTGGCCTTACCAGGGGTATAGGAAATACCCAAATCATAGTCCGCAATGGCCTCCATCCATCTTTGCTGATGGAGGTTTAGAGATGGCTGAGTGAACAAGTACTTCAGACTTTTATGATCCGTGTAGATCTTGCAACGATTACCGAGAAGGTAATGTCGCCACAACTGCAATGCATAGATCACAGCAGCTAGTTCTAGATCATGTACCGGATAATTTTCTTCATGTGGGCGCAACTGACGAGAGCCATAAGCAATCACTTTACGCTCTTGCATTAGGACACAGCATAATCCTTCACGGGATGCGTCACAATAGATCACAAAGTCTTTGCGGGTATCTGGAGGAGATAGTACTGGGGCATATGTCAGCTTGTCTTTGAGTGTTTGAAAACTTTCCTGACATTTTTTTGTCCATTCAAACTTAACGCCCTTGTGAAGCAGATCAGTCAAAGGCTTAGCAATCTTAGAAAAGTTCTCGACAAATCGACGGCAATAGCTTGCAAGGCCGAGAAAACTTCTCACTTGCTTGACGTTCTTCGGAGGAGTCCAGTCCAGAATAGCCTGAACTCGTTCTGGGTTAACGGCAATTCTTGGGCAGGTAGTCAAAGAGATTGACGATGATAAGACAGATCAGCGAGGGGCAAGGTTGGCATTGCCGTTCATGAATTCAATTAACATCTCGGAAGAACTCAAAATGTTGACGCTGAACACGACACATTTTTCCGGGAGATTCCAAAAGTGTCAAATGACAGTGTAAGAAGCGTAAGATACTTGTAAAGGAAAGGTTAAACAAACCAATGGAAAGGAAAATGATGATTATCAGACTAATCGTTCCAAGGAAAGGATCAGTTGCGAATATCCAGCTCTCCGGGAGAATGAGATTATGAGATCCTAATGTTGGAGTTAGTAAAATTTTAACCCGAGTAGAAGAGAGGTCAGAGTCCCAAAGTATAGAGGAGGAATAAAAGATACTAATACCACCCAATTGGCGACGTGGGACCGTAAGCCACACAGCCAAGTTAGTAAAACAGTTTTCGATTACTAGACTCAACTTCGGCCAAACAGTTGGAAAGGGGGACTCCTAGAGGCAGTCGGCTCTGATACCAACTTGTGACGCCCCCGGCCCGGCCGTGCACTAATCATATACGCAAATGCACACGATCAAGCCTAAGGACTCACGGGAAGATATCACAACACAACTCTAAAACATAAATAAAGTCATACAAGCTTTATATTACAAGCCAGGGGCCTCGAGGGCTCGAATACATAAACTTGCGTACAAGCGTCAGCGGAAGCATCAGATATCTGAGTACAGATATAAAAGAAAGCACAGAAAGGCCTTTAGAAAGGCGGGGCAAAATAAAACACTACGATCGAAAGGCGCAGGCCTCCTGCTTGGGACCCTCCGATCCTACTCCTGGTCGTCAGCCAACTCGTAGTAGTATCCATCCTCTGGGTAGTAGTAGTAGTCGATCGACGGGGCATCTGTCTCAGGGGGCTCCGTCCTCTGGTCGCGACAAACTGATAAGGGGAGAAAAGGAAAACAAAGCAACCGTGAGTACTCAGAAGTACTCAGCAAGCAAGGATCTACACTACATATGCAACATTTTCAAAGGGAGGCTGTATATGTGGACTGGGCTGTAGAAATGCCAGAATAGAGAGAAGGCCTAGTCCTATCGAAGACTAGCATCTTCAACGGTCTTGCAGCAGTAGAAGAGAGTAGAACAGTACAATATAATGTAGCAGTATCATTAAGTCTCATCCTCACCCAGAGATCCTTTCTCGACTCCCTGCGAGAAAGCAATCCCAGAGCCATACAGTCATCAACCTCATCCTGAGATCCCTTCTCGACTCCCTGCGAGAAGCAATCCCAGAGCCATATATACAGGTCTCATCACAGGTATCTAGTTCTAAATTGTATCAATCAGGATACAACTCCGAGTGTCCTTTACCGTAGGACTGGCTATCGATAGAAATGTTCTTCCCTGCAGGGGTGCACCAACTTACCCAACACGCTCGATTAACTCCGGCCGGACACACTTTCCTGGGTCATGCCCGGCCTCGGCCAAACGATACACCGCAGCCCCTACCTAAAGCTCAGCAGAGAGGTCCCCGCCGGTCTACATCCTAAGCACTCAGGGGTCTTGGGCCATCGCCCTGTGCACTCCAGGTCGTTGTGTGCAGGGTGGATACCAGCACCGCCTCGGAGGGTCGGTACGATCCGACCGTGCCACAATGCTGAACTGGATGTGTGACAGAACTGTCGGCTGATGCTACGATGCAGAACGCCCATACTATGCCCACGTGATGGTTAGTGCTATCAGACCAGAGGCCTGCTCGGATCAAATATCCAGATCGTTAATGGACTAGGGCTTGCGGTAACGAGCAGAGACTCACGAAAGATGTGACCCCGTCGCCCCGTCTCGAGGACTTGCTGCAAGGGTTAAGAATGCCCGGCCGCGCCTCGTATTCACCACTCGGGCACCACACTGGCACCCGTCTTCACAACACTCGCCTCTCAGGCGCACGCGGGTACCCCTCAGGGTCGACCCGCCTATCCAAGTAACAGTGTAAAGTCTAGTATCCGTGTGTCCATAACATCAGGGGAATCCGAGGTATCACCCTCGTTGGATTCCTACTCGATGTGTCTGTCAAGGTGAACTCGGAGGAATCACCCTCGCTGGGTTCACACTTGAGGTGTTGTACGACAGCGTCGTTACCGGAAGTGGTGAAGGAGGAATCACCCTCGATGGCCACGACCGAATAGCTACTCTACAGAGTTAACATCAGAAGTGCTACAAGAGGTTTCACCCTCGGCACTCGATAGTAACGCTGCAGTGTCGTTACAACTAAAGGGGGTGATGTGCGGTGTCGGGGCCTGGTCTTCAATCCCGTTGATCGGGTCTTCTGACGATCCAGCGCGGCAGTCGGGATAAGTGGGGTCACTGATAGGTCTCTACCCAGCCTATACTAAGCAGTTTCGGATATGCAGGTAATTATCAACAGCAGGTTACAATAAACAGGCTATGCATCAGAATAGGTAAAGCAGCAGCAGCAGCAATTCTAATGCAAGCATGAGAAATAGAATGGGCGATATCGGGATGATCAAAGGGGGGGGGCTTGCCTGGTTGCTTGGCGGCAAGGGCAAGGTCGTCAATGGTGTCTTCGGGCTCCGGAGCTGTGTCGGCCTCGGGGACGACGTCGGTGTCGGGGGGCTACCGAGAGACAAGAGGGGGAGGAAACAGTATAAATACTCAGCGAACAAGTGCAGCACAAAGCAAAACATGGCAATACGCGGTGACGGAGGTGATCTAGCGCAGTGCCGGGTGATACTGGCGAAGGTGGGATTCATCCGGGAATGTTTTCCCGTCTCCGGACATTTGTCAGACAGATGACCGGAGAGGAACGGTTGCATGTTCGGATAGTTAGGGACATGTGACGGACGAACGGACCGCATATTCTAATTCGTCTCGTCGTTCTGAGCAATTTTCATGTACAAAGTTTTTCGATCGGAGTTACGGATTAAAAGATATGATTTTCTAAAGTTTTTATTAATTTTTGGAATTTATTTAATTATTTAAATTCGAATTATCCAAAACAGTGCAGAGTGACGTCATCGTGACGTAATGCTGACGTCAGCAGTCAACGGTCGGCTGACCAGGGTCAAACCTGACCAGTGGGGCCCACATGTCAGCCTCTGATTAGTCTAAACGGAGTTTAATTTTTAACTAATCAACTAATTAGGCTACTGGGCCCACATGTCAGTGACTGATTAGTGTTTAAACTAATTAACAGATTTATTTATTTTTAAAATTGATTTAAGCGAGCGGGACCCACACGTCAGTGGGCCACTGTGCCCAGTCAGCAGCGCTGACCAGTCAACTGGCCCCGCGGGGCCCAGCATCAGCCACACAGGGGCGGGGCCCATGGCGCCACGTCGGCGACGGCCGGCAACTCGACGGAATCACGCCGGCGAGCGTGTTCGCGGCGGAGCAGCGTCGGGATGGGTTCGGGATTCACCCACAGGGGGTCTAAGAGGCTGGGGTTGGGCGCGTTCGACGCGGCGCGACGTCGCGCGTCGAATGGTGGCGGAGCTAGGGGCTGTGGTGACCGGAGTTGAGTGCCACGAGCTCGCCGGCGGCAAGGTGATTCGGGCGTGCGACGGAATCGGGGCTACGGTGGGGTAAATGAGCAGCGCAAAGTGGCTACGGCGTCTACGCGACGCGGTGAGTGCGGTGGTGGCACGCACGGGGCCCTATGGTCGCCGAGGCCACGCCGGCGACGAGGCCAGGTGGCGGCGCGTTCGGGCACGAGGGGAACGGCGCGTACGGTGCAGAGGAGAGCGCATGGAGAGGGGAAGAAGGACGGGGTGCTCACGTAGGGCCTGTAGGTGTGCGTAAGCGAGCTCGGGGAGGGCTTTCCGGAGCGAATCGACGACGGCGTGCGGCGGTGATCCGAGGAGGAAGGAGGGCTCGAGGAGGCGCTGCGGTGGCTTCGCGCTCCCTCCAGTCGAGGCCGAGGCGTAGTCGAGGCTGGGGAGGACGATGGACAGCACGGCGGGGCGAACGGGGCATGGGGTCTGCGTGTTTTATGGCGGCGGAGCCATGGCTGCGTTCTGCCGCGGTGGGGAGACGAGGGAGAGAGGGAGAGAATGGCGAAGGGGGAACCAGGGGGTCAGCGGGGGTGCACTTAACCTCCCCGGCGAGGCGAGGCCGCTGTCGACCGCACGGAGAGGGGCCAGGGGGGCCGGGCGCGTGCGCGCGCTAGCTGCTCGACAGCGCGCCTGCGACGTCAGGGGGTAGGGGAAGGGGGGGCTAGTTGGGCTGGGCCGCCACTGTGCACTTGCGGTCCGGCACAGTGGGTTTCTTTTCCTTTTTTTTCCTTTTTTGTTTCTTTTCTTTTCTATTATGTTAATTGTTTAGGCCCCAAATTATTTTTGTAAAAAGGGAGATCTAGTCCACAAATACCAGTGCTTTATTCCCTAACACCTAAAATTAGTTTGGGCAAAACATCATTTCATATTTGTTTTAAATAAATTAAAAGGTTACTAAATGTTATTTTCAGCCACTGTTTTAAGTTGTTTGAGTCACTTATCCAATTTTAATAATGTTGTTTACAATTTTAACATAGCCTCTGATTTATTTGCTATTTAATGAACAATTTAGTTTTTTATGTTGGACAACTTTTATTTTTCACTTTCATTTAAATTTGGATTTTGAGTTAGGAGTTGAAATGCATTATAATGCCAATGATGGTCATGCACTGTTAAACATGATGACATGGCATAATCAAAAGGGTGATTACTGTAGTTAACCACTGGGGGTGTTACAACCGTCTCCCCCTACGCCGGATCCGACTCGGCCACCGTTCGTCTCCGCCGTCATCGGACCTCCCCGAGCCCGCTGCCTCCACTACCGGCTCCCTGTGAGCACCCGGTCCTCGCTAACCTCCTCTCTCTCCTCCTTCCTCCCCGTAGCATCGTCCCCGTTGAGGCCTAAACGGCGCCACCGCCTGCCGTCGCCGCAGCGGCCATCTCCGGCCGCCCTAGCCGCTCCTGCCACTACCATCGGACGCAGCTCGTCGAGCTCATTTGTATGGACCCAGCCGCGCCTCAAACCGCGCACTATGAACGAATTCCGCGCGACGCCGTCCTGTTCTGTGGCCACCGGTGGCTAAACGCCGGCGCGCCGCCGCCACGTGGACCTGCCAGTGGGCCCCATGCGATTAGCCAGTAGATTAGCCACTAATCCACCTCTAACGCTCACTGACATGCGGGCCATCTACTGTAGCTATTTAATTAGTCTAACTAACACTGTTAAATTAACACACCCACTGACAGACCGGGCCCACAGCCTAATTAAGATTAATTGAATAAAATAAACCACTATTAGTCTAATAAGAGACTGACCACTGGGTCCCAATGGACCTAGTTGACCAGTCAACTAGCTGACTGGGCAATGCCCAGTCTATGACATGTGGGACCCCCCTGGGCCCCTTTGACCAGTCAACGGTCTCAATTGACTGCTGACTGTGCAGTCAACTGGGACCCACCTGTCGGCCTGACCAGCACATTGCTGGGTACACTCTGTGTACCCATAGCAATTTATCTATTTTAAATTCGAATTTGAATAGTTAAATAAATTCAGAAAATCAATTAAACTTTAGAAAATCATATCTTTTAATCCGTAACTCCGATGAAAATAAATTATATATGAAAAATGATCAGAAAAATCCCACGAATCCGAATACCCTACCCACATACCTGTTAGATGCCTCTAACTATCTAAACATGCAACTTTTTGCTTGTTTTAGATAAATGAATAGTGTATGACTCTAATAAAATAAATCCAAACAAATTCCTAAAATAACTAAATGACTTAGACATGTCTTCAGGCAACCATGCACTGCACGTTAGCATAGCCTGCTCCGTGTTGCTTATGTTTGCTCTATATTTATACTATTTCCTCCCCCTCTTCTCTCTCGGTAGCCCCCGACACCGACGTCGTCCCCGAGGCCGACGCAGCTCCGGAGCCCGAAGACACCATTGACGACCTTGCCCTAGCCGCCGAGCCACCAGGCAAGCCCCCCCCCCCCCCCTTGAGCATACCGATATCGCACATTCTATTTCTCATGCTTGCATTAGAACTGCTGCTGCTGCTGCTTTACCTATTCTAATGCATAGCCTGTTTATTGTAACCTGCTGTTGATAATTACCTGCGTATCCTAAACTGCTTAGTATAGGCTGGGTAGAGACCTATCAGTGACCCCACTAGTCCCGACCGCCCCGCTGGATTATCCGAAGACCCGATCAACGGGATTGAAGACCAGGCCCCGACACCGCACATCACCCCCCCCCCCTTAGTTGTAACGACACTGCAGCGTTACTATCGAGTGCCGAGGGTGAAACCTCTTGTAGCACTTCTGATGTTAACTCTGTAGAGTAGCTATTCGGTCGTGGTCATCGAGGGTGATTCGTCCTTCACCGCTTCCGATAACGACGCCGTCGTACAACACCTCAAGTGTGAACCCAATGAGGGTGATTCCTCCGAGTTCACCTTGACGGATACATCGAGTAGGAATCCGACGAGGGTGATACCTCGGATTCCCTTGATGTTATGGACACACGGATACTTGGACTTTACACTGTTACTTGGATAGGCGGGTCGACCCTGAGGGGTACCCGCGTGCGCCTGAGAGGCGAGTGTTGTGAAGACGGGTGCCTGTGTGGTGCCCGAGTGAGAATACGAGGCGTGGCCGGGCATTCTTGGCCCTTGCCGCAAGTCCTCGAGACAGGGCGACGGGGTCACATCTTTCATGAGTCTCTGCTCGTTACCGCAAGCCCAAGGTACTAACGGTTTGGATATTTGACCTGAGTGGGCCTCTGGCCCGATAGCACTAACCACCACGTGGGCATAGTATGGGCGTTCTGCATCGTATGCATCAGCCGAAAGCTCTGACAGACGTCCATTTCAGCAGTGCGGCATGGAGTGATTGGCACCATTCACGACAGAGGTGGTGCTTGGATCTGAGCCATGTGCGCAACGACCCGAAGGGCGAGGGGCGATGGCCCAAGACCCCCTTGCGCTTAGGATGTAGACCGGCGGGGACCTCTCTGCTGAGCTCTAGGTAGGGCTGCGGTGTGTCGTTTGGCCGAGGCCGGGCATGACCCGGAAAAGTGTGTCCGGCCGAAGTTAAGCGAGCATGGTGGGTAAGTTGGTGCACCCCTGAAGGGAAGAAAACTTCTATCGATAGCCTGTCCTACGGTAACGGACACTCAGAGTTGTATCCTGATTGATACAATTTAGAACTGGATACTTGGATACTATGGCTCTTGGATTGCTTCTCGCAGGGAGTCGAGAAGGGATCTCCGGACGAGGTTGATGATTGTATGGCTCTGGGATTGCTTTCTCGCAGGGCGTCGAGAAAGGATCTCTGGGTGAGGTTGAGACTTAATGATACTGTTACATTATATTGTACTGTCTACACTCTTCTAATGTTGCAAGACCTCTGAAGATGCTAGTCTTCGATAGGACTAGGCCTCCTCTCTATTCTGGCATTTCTGCAGCCCAGTCCACATATACAGCCTATCTTTGAAAATGTTGCATATGTAGTGTAGATCCTTGCTTGCTGAGTACTTCTGAGTACTCACGGTTGCTTTGTTTTCCTTTTCTCCCCATATCAGTTTGTCGTGACCAGAGGACGGAGCCCCCTGAGACAGATGCCCCGTCAATCAACTACTACTACTACCCAGAGGATGGATACTACTACGAGTTGACTGACGACCAGGAGTAGGATCGGAGGATCCCAGGCAGGAGGCCTACGCCTTTCAATCGTAGTGTTTTATTTTGCCCCACCTTTCTAAAGGCCTTTCTGTTTCTCTTTTAATATCTGTACTCAGATATCTGATGCTTCCGCTGACGCTTGTACGCAAGCTTATCTATTCGAGCCCTTGAGGCCCCTGGCTTGTAATATAAAGCTTGTATGACTTTATTTATGTTTTAGAGTTGTGTTGTGATATCTTCCCGTGAGTCCTTAGGCTTGATCGTGTGCATTTGCGTGTATGATTAGTGCACGATTGAGCTGGGGGTGTCACAACGTGACACACGCCGTGACTCTTACGTGCCCGTAGTGCCACACCAATGTGACTTCACAACAGTGGTTCTCTAACCGAGTATTCGGACCCATGACTCTGCCACCACACTTTTGTGACTTCCGTGCCTGCACCCACGTGCCTAACGTGACAGGCGCCGTGACTCTTACGTGGTCCTGCTACCACGCTCGCGTGGCTCCTGAGACTTCACAACCGTGCCTCTGTAACCGAGCATTTTGACACATGCCTCTGCCACCACGTTCTTGTGCATCCACAGGGTGGATACCCGTGCCTCAAGAAGTCGAAAGTCCGTGCCTGTGTTGCCTTCAATGTCGTGCCTCCCGTGCCTACATCCACGTGCTTCACGTGACACAC
Source organism: Thinopyrum elongatum (assembly GCA_011799875.1). Taxonomy (NCBI): domain Eukaryota; kingdom Viridiplantae; phylum Streptophyta; class Magnoliopsida; order Poales; family Poaceae; genus Thinopyrum; species Thinopyrum elongatum. Next base: position 149,046,246 of record CM022298.1, read on the forward strand.
GCCGTGACTCTTACGTGCCCGTAGTGCCACACCAACGTGACTTCACAACAGTGGTTCTCTAACCGAGTATTCGGACCCATGACTCTGCCACCACATTTTTGTGCATCCAGAGGGTCCACGTACGTGCCTGTGGTGGCTGCACTTTTGTGCCTTCCGTGCCTGCACCCACGTGTCTAACGTGACAGGTGCCGTGAATCTTACGTGGTCCCGCTGCCACGCCCGCGTGGCTCCTGAGACTTCACAACCATGCCTCTGTAACTGAGCATTCTGACACATACCTCTGCCACCACACTCTTGTGCATCCACAGCGTGGATACCCGTGCCTCGAGAAGCCGCAAGTCCGTGCCTGTGTTGCCTTGAATGTCGTGCCTCCCGTGCCTACATCCACGTGCCTCACGTGACACTTTTCGTGACTCTTACATGCCCCATAGTGCCACACCCACGTGACTTCACAACCGTGGTTCTCTAACGGAGTATTCGGACCAATGCCTCTGCCACCACATTTTTGTGCATCCAGAGGGTCCACACCCGTGACTCGAGAAACCCCACATACGTACCTGTGGTGACTTCACTTTTGTGCCTTCCGTGCCTACACCCACGTGCCTAACGTGACAGGCGTCGTTACTCTTACGTGGTCCCACTGCCACGACCGCGTGGCTCCTAAGACTTCACAACCGTGCCTCTGTAACCGAGCATTCTGACACATGCCTCTGCCACCACACTCTTGTGCATCCACAGGGTTGATACCCGTGCCTCAAGAAGCCGCAAGTCCGTGCCTGTGTTGCCTTCAATGCCGTGCCTACATCCACGTGCCTCACGTGACACTTGTTGTGACTCCTAAATGCCCCGTGGTGCCAAACCTCCATGGCTTTACAGACTTCACAACCGTGCCTCTCTAACTGAGTGTTACAAGCTTCACTTCCGTGCCTCCTGTGCCTGCATCCACGTGCCTGTAGAACCTGCACTTCCATGCCTTGTGTGCTTGCATCCACATGCCTGTAGAGAGGCTTCACATCCGCACTACCAATCTCACCACTAAAAAAAATGCTAGCAAACAAAAAAAACCCAGCCAAGCAGAACAAATCTTGATGCTCAAACGGATGGTTGAAGATTAGAGACGGTTCGATGGTTTCCATCTCTCCCTCCCTCTTCTACTCTCTTGCTTCCCCTCTCGCACAGTAAATCTCGAAACCTTCGTCACTCCCGCACGGTCTCCTCCTTCTTTCTGCACACAAACACAAATTCGAAATCGAGTTCGCATCACCGGACAACCGCCACCGCGTTCGCCAACCGCCCTCCACTTCGACATACAGACCGTCAAATGCTGCCCGCGACAACACCAAGAACCCCGCCGGCTACGGCGACTGACGGCGAGGACTTCAACACCGGCGGCGGAAATCGCAACAAAAAAAGAGCAACGACACAATAAGCCGATGGAAGCTAGGAACACCACAAAAGTAATTGAAGGTAATTATCATTCTATCCCATTCCATTCCACCGGGTAGATCGTAGTGATTTTTCCACTTCTAGGGACAGCAACCCTAGCCACCGCTACCAAGGAGTTTTCCAATACACTAAATCAATTTGTCTAACAAATTGAACTAGCGTACATATGAGATTTAATAGAAATGCTACTGCTCTCCGCCCTGGAATTTTCGCCAGACAATATGTGCTTAAAGGTACTATACCTGCCACATCACTAACTAGAATACCTCAATAGATCCAAACCCCGCAAGCATCCTGAGAGGCCAAACCTGATAATCACACGAGATTTTCTACATCCCTTGTCCCTTGACTGTAACTATTTTTCAAATTAAGTGCCTCTGGTGTGAAAAACCGTGAACAAAGAATAGGTGTACCTGTGCTTCTAGGGTGAAACAACCTATGCCTCTCTATCCATACAAAAAAAATTCACACAACGCATTTTTTTCTGTGACACTCAACTCTGCTTCTAACACATGGCCATTTTTTATGCAGCAATGAGAAAGCATCACGAAGAACCTAACACCCAGCAAGGTACTGACGAAGACCCTGAGGAAGAGCATGCAATCCAGCAAGCTCCTGTCAAAGGTTTGAGCAAAGTGTCCATTGTCGATCTACCAAAAACTATATAGAGACATTAATAACTTAACTGCTCTCCTTGACAACAATAACTTAACTATTCTACAAATAAATCTACCTGCCCCTTTATATATATATATATATATATATATATATATATATATCTTTATAGAAAACATTAAAAATGTTCACACACTATCTTATTTTAATTCAAAAACAGTTTATCTTACCCGGTAAATCTTCGACTCTGCTTAATGATATTCCTCCCATTATGAAATATCACCTGGAGTGTGCATTTTTGTCTCAGAAAATGCTTCACCCTAACTTCACTTCCTCAGCTGCACTTATAACCATAATTCATATTTTCTATCCCCTGATTAGCTCAATCGGTAACAGTATTAATAACCTTTTTTAACCAAGAAAAAGAAACTAAAAAGCCCCTTTGGGAGTTTCACATTCCTTATGCATAATCATGGAAGATATATATTTTAAATCTGTATCAATTTTTTTCAGACAAAACTATATCCTTTTTTGTTACCTGGTCATTATGCAGGACACGAAGACGGTGATATTGAAATCGCAGAAACACACAGCATCTCTCCTCATTCATCAGAAAAGGGCACACAACAAAACATCAAGAACAAAGAACCTGCGGCAGAAATGGTAACTTACACGAGGCTCAATAGTAGTAAACATCTAGCAACAAGCAAAAAAAAGAGAAAATCAGATACCAGCACTGTTTTTACTCCTCGAGCAAAAAGGCAAAAGCAAAAGGACAATACTGAAAACATTGTCGACACTAATATCTTGCAGCATCATCCAATACCTCTAATGGTACTCCCGCCAACAGCACCAACAGCCACAAAGAAACAAGGTGAAAGCAAGAAGAAAAACAAACGACAAAGGGTAGAAGAAGAACAAGATGATGCCAACAGCAAAGATTCAGATACCGATGATGCCGACGATGACAGACAACATGATGCAGATTTCATTTCTACAGACGGCGATGATGCCGAAGAGCACGACAGTGACGTAGAAGAGGATGACAATGTAAAAACACAATTATGTAATAATTTTGAATACCACTATTCAGCACTCAAAATCGAACGTTCCTTTCTAACAAAACCCTTTTTTTCTGAAACAGCCCAAATCAAGCCAGAAGGACGTGAAGAGGAGAAAGACAAGCGGAAAAGAATTGGCAGCACCAATAGTTGACGAACACGAGGAACCAACAAACGAAGACAAATGCCTAATCAAGGCAGGGGCAGCATTCCCTCATGTCAAGAAAGCATGGAAATTAATTAAAGAATGTCACAGGCAAGATGTTAGGAGGGCAGGATTTGGCAGCATAGAGAACTGCCAAATAACGGGCTCCATCTGCAGACCGCTTGCAGCACACATGTACGACAATATGGACATAGAAAGCATGACAATAACCTTCGGTGATGCTACCGAAGACAAAAAAAATCAAGATTACAAAGGAAGCTATCCACAAGGTCTTTGGATACCCAAACGGCACGAAAAAGTTAGCACCAAGGCCACGGACTTGCCAAACTTCAATGAAAGAACTGATGTCAGACCTTGGCTTAAAACGTCCAGATTTCAAGCCAAAAGAACTGTTCAAGAAGCTACAAAAATTGGTGGAACTAGATGACGAAGAATCAAACATCAAACCAGTTAAAATATTTTTCCTTATTTTTTTCCACAACATTGTCTCGGGACAAGCGCCGCTATCTTCAGCCAACAAGCGATAATGGTCAAGGACATGAAGTATGAAGAAATGGCACAGATGGATTTCTGCGAGGTAATCGTCGAAAGAATTAAGGCAGGAGCCATGAAATGGCAGGAGCACAGGACATTGGATCAAGAAAAAAAGAACAAAAAGCACATCAATGGTTTGGCACAGGGACCAGTAATCATGTACCTCGACTCCCTGCTGCGGCCAACCGACACCAAAGAAATGCGGAAGATTGCCAAGACAATGGACAAGACCTCATTACCACGAGCAAACCATCTCAAAGAGAGTGACCTAGCGAAAAGAGCTAGAGCAGACATGAAAAGGGACGGAAAAGCACGACCGGATGACTATGAATTTGGCAAGATACAGGTATAAATCTGTTGTACATAAATCAGTCTTTTCTTTTAAAAATAGTTTCATTCTAATCAACTCCATTCTACCGAAACAATGCAGACATGGAAAGGAACAGCATAGAGGATCTTCTATACCAGCACAGCATCACCTTCGTCTTCAATTCAACAGATACCGGCACAACATCGTAAACAACAGCAACACAAGCACACGACCAAACTGCTACCACCTCCACCCAAGCGCCAGCGCGAACCACGTGTCGGCACCAGTGGAAGCAGGGAACCCGACACAAGCACCAGCACGGGATCAGAAGACAGATTCGAAAGGATAAAGGAATTGCTGGAAAAAGTGCTCGACGAAGCAAAACAGTTACCCGGAGTAACCACCAGGGCTGAACACCAATGCAGCAAACAAGAGGAGAGACTAGATTAAAAATCCAAGAACTCAGTGGTACAACAAACAATGTCCCTGATCGAAGCTGTCGAACAACATAGAGAATTTCAGAACATCATTTGCAGAAAGAACTTAACAGAAGAGGCGACCCTGCAGATGCTAGAGCAAGCAGATGCAGCAGCCACAAGTACACTAGTCGATGGCAACCGCACGAAAGAAGTCGTAGCCAGAACAGAACCAAGAGAAAGGAGAAAAAGAAAGAAGGAAGAAGAAGACGAAGAGAGGAAGAGAAGAACAAAATCAAGGGACATGGGAATAGACAAGAAAAAGATAAAGCGGCAGAAACAGGTAAATAATAGTAATGCATGATGCCATCTGCCCCTAAAGCAAAGCCCTGTTTTCATACCTGAACTGAAAAGAACTGTCTGGAAAAGCATTACGGAGAAGCGAAACTACAAGCCAACAGTGAACCAAACTGGACGAGGATAGCAGAAACACCTAACAGAGTTTGCGTGCCAAAACAGCAGGGTACCCAATGCGGACACTTCATGGTTCAATTTGCAAAATACTGGAATGGCATTGATCTCACAAAAGATGATGAGGATTTCCATGTAAGTGAATAGTATGAGAGCAACAATTTTATTTTAGAAGCAGCACTCCTTGAATACTTCAATTATTTCATCAAAGAAAAATAAAAGAATATCCGATGACCTTCATGCAGGATAGCAAGGTAGATGCCGAGTGGAAACCAGAGTTTCTTTTTACAGCCATATTTGGTGAAACAAACCAAGTGCGAGCAACTACCTGAAAGAATCAAAGAATTCAAACCAGAAACTTCAAAGTTCTTTTCCACCAGCAAAGGTAAGAAAATTATTTCTGGTTATCTTTTTTTGTAATGTCTTTAGTATCACGAGAGCTTACATATTACATATCTGCTTCCGCTGACAGAAACAGATGCAACAAAAAGGAAAAAAGGACGAAGCACCAATCTATACCCAAAACATTCACATTGCTTCCAACACACAAAGGAGGCGTCCGACCTCTTCCAAATAGTCATGAGCGACAGCTGGTAGGAGAAATTCAAAAAGTGAGTTGTTTTCTATTGCACCTCAAAATAGTTGGACCGAGGCCAAAAATAATATAAAAATCTGTTTCTCACTGACTCTCACCTCCAAAATTATTTTATTTTCCTGTCGCAGCAAAACTGTATTTAAGCGCATTCGTAGAGAGAGAGTGAAAGCACGCAACTTGCTGGAGCCCAACTGAAGGCAGTATTTGGTCCAAGACCAGCACAGATGAACATACCACATCATATAGAAAAGAGAGTGCACGATGACATAGCAGAAATCTGGGAAAGCAGACAAGATTCAAAAGAGAGTGACAGAGTAATATTAGGCCCAAACTTTGCAGAGGTAAATTTTTAAAAAGCATAAACTTGTCTATATTGCAACGCCTGCCCTTTATTATTGTTACACAGCTGTTTTTTCTGACAGTTTTTTATCGTAATTATTGTTTGCAGCGTATACTGCATTTAAAGAATCACAAAACTACTACTGGAAAATTTAAAACTGAATTGCAAAAAACAAAGAATCAGCTGGTTCCCATGTATCTCAAAGAACATCAACAGAAAAAGATCTCAACAGCAAACATGGTAACATCCCTTTACTCCACAACAAAATCAAAAATATGCGTTCTATCATATCAGTTTATATTAAACTAAGCAACAAATATTTTGTACGCAGATATTCATTCCACTCGAGAAGGATCACCGCTACGTACTATATATGCTGGACAAATATAAAAACAAAGTTCACATTATTGATCCTCGAGAAGCAACTCCAGAGGAATTTGAGAAAGAAAAGGTAGACATAGATCATTTGGATCCATTTGAAGCAGATCAAATTCTTAAGGAAAAAGAAGAGGCTGAAGACGAAAGAAAAATACAGTTTTCAGAAATACCATGTTCATAAGTCGGCAATCGTAAGCATTTGTAAATAACAATTTTTTCAGTTTTACAAGTTGCAATATTAAAACAATTACAAAATGCAATTCCCAGGTACCTAGGATTAAAGAAGTCTTCAACGCCATTCTAGGACAAATAATGAATCCCAAGAATACAAGATGGCAGTTTCATACCGTGCAAGATGTTCCAGTGGTAGAAAAGGGTGAATCACCATTTGTTGTTTTAAAGCTTGCATTCCTCTACAATGGTGAAAAGTTCATCGAAGACCTAGATGATTTGACAGTAAGTTTTCAATGAAAATCTTCTGGACACAATACATAGAAAATATTGGAATATATATTTTTTTTACTTATATACAACTTTTATGCACCAACTCTAAGAATATGCTTCTCTTCTCGGAAAAATTTCACAGGATGAAGTCGAAGACTGGAGGGCAGAGGCAATGTACATTCTTTTACTTAGCGAGATGAATGAAGTCAAAGCTAATGAAATGGGTGACGAGATTAGCAAGATCTTCAGCAAGAATGAAGACTAAGATTTTTTATTTAGCCAGCGAGGCTAATTCCATCAAAACGTGACAAAACAGTTTAAAAATGACTCATATTTATATGTAATCTAGTTATAAATTGCGTGTTCATGTTGAAAAGAGAACATCATCAGAGAGTGCCACTACACTATAAACAACAGTGGCTTTTTTTAACTGTATGACAGCAGTGACTCCCAAAACGAACTCCTACCCATGACTCTGGAGACCACCCGCCCTTGCCTCCGGAGGCAACATGGCCCCGTGCCTCCAGAGGCTACATGACCATGCCCCCGGACAATCCACACATGTGCATGCACGCACATGCCTCGAGTGCCTCAACCGTGGCTAGCTGCTCCCTACACGTGACTAGACATGCTTCACACCCGTGCCTCCGCATGCGACAAGGCTCCGTGCCTCCGAAGAATACACACATGTGCATGCACGCACATACCTCTAGTGCCTCAACTGTGGCTAGCTACTACGCGCACGTGACTGGAGATGCTTCAAACCCCTGCCTCCGGAGGCGACATGCCAATGCCTCCGGAGGATCCACACATGTGCATGCACGCACATACCTCTAATGCCTCAACCATGGCTAGCTGCTACGCACACGTGACTGCACATGCTTCAAACCCGTGTCTTTCCAGGCGAAGGAGCTTGGCTTTTGCACGACCTGTATAAAAAATTTCTCCTGAGCTGTGAACTTCTTATAGAATATCATGAACTTCTTATAGAACCAACACGCTGCACGACCAAAACACTTCGACCTATGCCCCCCTTCAAGATGTTTATGAAAATTAAACGAGCCGAAGGCGAGCAGGACGTTCCCCGCGCCGGAGGCGCCGTGTGACACCACGACGGACAACGCGCCGCACGAACCAACACGCTGCACGACCAACACACACTTCGACCTATGCCCCCCTTCAAGATGTTTATGAAAATTAAACGAACCGAAGGCGAGCAAGACGTTCCCCGCGCCGGAGGCGCCGTGTGACACCACGACGGACAACGCGCCGTACGAACCAACACGCTGCACGACCAACACACACTTTGGCCTATGCCCCCCTTCAAGATGTTTATGAAAATTAAACGAGCCGAAGGCGAGCAGGACGTTCCCCGCGCCGGAGGCGCCGTGTGACACCACGACGGACAACGCGCCGCACGAACCAACACGCTGCACGACCAACACACACTTCGACCTATGCCCCCCCCCCCCCCTTCAAGATGTTTATGAAAATTAAACGAGCCGAAGGCGAGCAGGACGTTCCCCGCGCCGGAGGCGCCGTGTGACACCACAACGGACAACGCGCTGCATGAACCAACACGTTGCACGACCAACACACACTTCGACCTATGCCCCCCCCTTCAAGATGTTTATGAAAATTAAACGAGCCGAAGGCGAGCAGGACGTTCCCTGCGCCGGAGGCGCTGTGCTCTAATTTAGTAGAGTTATACAAACCATGCGTCTGCTAGTATACACCTGTGCCTATAGAGAATTGACACATTGGCATTGACAGGATTGAGCGCTACCTCTGCACTCTTCACGACCGTGCGTCAACCCATGCCTTTTGCTTCGTGTGTATGAAAAAGTTGTTGTTTTTTCCTTACTTGAAAGGTCACATTTGATAGTTTTGGTAGCCCCCGCCTGTAACTACCCCATAAATCTCCATTTCCCAAAAATATAATGGGAACAAAAAGGGAAACAGGGAACCAACGTGGTTGTCCGTTATTTTCTTTCTGTTATCGCGCGGAAAGGGAAAAACAGAAAATTCAATAGTTGGAGGGTTAAACTGCAAAACGCTCGAAACCACAAACCGGAAAGGGAAAACCGGGAACCAACCGTGCCGGCTGGTTTTCCCTCGCGGGAGCCCTCCGCGCGCGGCACTTGTCGCCCACGCAGCGTTCCCGAACCGCTCGTTCCGAGCGCTCCGAAGGAGCGCTCGTTAACTAGTTGCTCTCCGAGTTCGTTGGTGCCTCCTACCTTGGGAAGTGGGAACGGCAACCAGTTATTACGGTCCAAGAATATTAATTTTGAATTATGCTTACTTGCACATAACGGACTATAAGAATGCAATTCATTACTATAAATTATTATGTTTAGTATCCATAAGCTTACAATTGGCGTCTGTGGTGTAGATGAAGTTCTTGATGTCGGGTAGACCGATCAGTGACACCCATGGCCTCAAACGTCCAGGCTGTCTTGCGCCTCTCATATCCTGCGCAAATGTAGGGCGGATATAGGATGCCCGGACGCGTCCGTCACGTCATTCCAGCCCACCATCGACCCCACACCGTCCCCATAAAAACCCCGATACGCCCCCTCTTAGAACCCTAGCTCTCACTCCACTATCCTCTCTCGCTCCGTCCCCTCCTCTCCCTCTTCAATTTCGACCGAATTCGGCGAGATGTCGACCTCCGGCAGCCACTCCGGCACCGACCTTGACATCGAGGAGAAGCTGGCCCTCCGCGTTGCGCTGGAGCGGTCCAAGGTGGACACGGGGGGCAGCTCCGGATCTGCACCGTCGCCGCTCCCGCGCCAGGGCAGCGCGGACGCCGGAGCTGGCCCCTCCTGGCCCACGCGCAGTTTCGCGAGGGCTACACAGTCCGCTCCGCCCCCTCCCCCCGTCCCCTTCGCCCGCTGCCAGCCGGCTGCTGCTCCCGCGTGGGCAGCGGTGGGTGCTAGTGCCCGCTCTTCCCGCCCGCCGAAATTGGTGGCGCGCGCCGCCCGCCGCGAGAGGCAGCGAGCAAGGGAGAGGGATGAAGCGAAGCAAGCCGCGAGCCGCCGCCGCGGGTTGCCGGCGGAGCTTGACAAGGACGAGTAAGGTGCTCCGGCTTGCCATTGAGCAGTCGGAGCGTGAGACGTCGGAGGCAGCGACGGAGGCGGCTCAGGTGCCAATCTCAAGCGGCAGCAGGACATGGCCGTCGGATGATGAAGGGGCGCATCGTCCTCTCCGACGACGACGGCGATGACCACAGCTCCACCTCCGACGACTCCGATGATCCACCACCTGCCGCCGACGCTTATAGCTACGCCGTTGACCGAAAGGGCAAAGGCCCGGCGAGGAAGCGGTGAATCTCCGCCGTCTTCGTCGTTAATTTTCAGTTATTTATGTCTCTAGTTAGAACCTGTCCGTTGTATGGGATTATGTAAACTTTGAGTAGCTTTTGGAGATCCGTCTGTGATCTTTTGGTGATCGGAATGTGCATATCTACGTCAGTTTCATAGTCCTGCGATGATCTACGTAATTTATGTTCACGTTGCATACGTAGTATGAATATAGGGTATCGGATATGAGGAGTGCGGATGTGAAGGACACAAACTGAGGAGTGCCTCTCAATGCCCACGGACGCGCCCGGGCGTGTCCGCGGGTGTTTGAGGGGCTGAATTTGATGAACCCGGCTGTAGATGCTCTAAGCGTGAACAAAATAGCATAGCTGATCAGTTGGCGTTGTATGGTTGAACTGAGCATACCACTGTGGTACAGCTGCAAGTAGGACCGGCATGTATTGAGGAGCTTTTGCTTCATGATTGTAACCCTATTACCATGGAATAAATTTCTTTCACCCCGCAAGAAAAAACTGGATATAGCTCTTTGTAGGCTGCAGGAAGCATGGTATTGGTAGTTGTAGTGCTCTCGAGCAGACAATCAGGAAAGACGTGTAACTGATCCGTGTGTTGGGACAACTTTCGATTCAATAGCTAAAGCTCACGATTGCTAAAACTTATTTTCATGAGGAATTTGTTTTAGGATCAGATTCAGTCGCAGCTCAAAAGTTGGTGATAAAAGCAAGACAATGCAAGAGTTTTTTTTTAAGTACCACATGTCCATTCATTGCATAGAGCAAACATAGCACATACATGCGACACACAACAGAAGGACCCAGAAACACAGGTGTCCTCGGAACTTTGTACAATGGACCTTCCATAAAACAACAACACAAAAAAGTCCTTGGAGGCCCTTGTACACACCATCTACCACACTCGTCACCGACCACCGTCGAAACATCGCCGGAGATAGGGAAGACGAGCAGCACCATAGCTGAAATAGCGTTGTGAACCGATTGAACGGCCCGTCGCAGGGCGACGAGGCTGAAACTTTGTGGCTTGTCGGCCGGGGAACAACCCCGTGCTCAGCGGCTATCTTTTTTCTTCAATTTGTGGTTAGCATGTAGGTGTCCCTTACGCAACACTTGGTACTCTGTACATGTCCATTTGTCGGGGAAACCAGAAAATAAGATCAGCCGCTCAACAAGGACAGATTGCAAAGGTCTTATCCGGATGCTCTGAACTGACAACAATGGATGGTATATATCTGTGAACATCGAAAGAATTGGTCCGTGCATCACAGTATCAAGGATGATCTAAATTTCAAGCACAGTATCAAGGATAGTGAATCTGGAAGGTTTTGACTCCGCCAAAATGTAAAATCTTTGGCTGTCTAGTCCTTTTTTAAGGAGGTTGTTTGGCTTCACGGAGAATTGGCCTTCTTCTTTTGGCACCATATAAAATGCGGGTTGTGATAACAGACTCATGTCATCGAAAATGGCAAATATTTTGTGCCAGTTGTTTTCTAAAAAGCTGTCAAATGGTTCGTACTATCTCTCTATCCATCGACACCGATCGGCGTCAGAGTTCAAGACGGCTCAATTTTCCTGCCACTGTCCACTTGTCCGCGCCGAGGGAACTGGCAATGAAAGATCAGAGTGACTGAGGTCGATGAAGATATCGGTATGACACAGAGTCATACAAGATCGTCGCTTTCACAATAATTGGGCCTGCTTTCTTAATTGATCCAGCAAAAGTAGTGCCCACTGCTGAACATGCTAATTCAGGCCTCTCTTCACCTCCGGTTTTCGCTGCGGCCAACTTAATTTTTTGTTGTTTCATGGTGGTAGGAATCTGTAAACTCAAAAATCCGTTGGTGCTCCCGGGAACGCGCGCTTCTGCACATGAAAAATATATTTTAAAGTGTGAAAAATTCCAAACAAAAATTTGGCGCATACATCTCGGCATTATATGTTTGCATGTCAAGTTTTAGAGAAAATCGACATTTTTTGTGTCTTGTGTAAAAAAGACAAAAGGATGTCTTGTGAAAAGCATTTTTAACACCGAATTTTGTCTTTTTCACACGCGACATATAAGTTGTCGGTTTTTTGCGAAACGACTTTGTGAGCATGTACAATATCGAGATGTACGCGCCAAGTTTTATTTGAAACTTTTTAACATTTCAAAATATGTTTAAAACACAATTTAAAAACAAGGAGCGCACGCTCCCATGTGCCAAAACGCCACTCTCTCTGTAAACCCTTCTATAGCCGTGTCTCCTAACAAAATAGACATAATCAGCAGTGTATACAGAAACGGACTGCACACAATAATTGCAGTATTTCCGAAGAAAAAAGAAAAGTATAATCAGCTGTGACCTTTGAAGATGGGGAATTGTATGATCTTGTAGATGAGTTGAATCGAAATGTTCTTAGTTACTAGCGTCGACATGACACCCTGACGGAACCTGAACCTGAAGCTCAAGTAGACCAGCCAGCTGCGCTTGCTTAAATAGTCAGACTTGGTGTGAACCAAGTGGTGTTTGACAACTGGTGTGCTACTGCTGCTGCTGATAATCAGTTCCGTCGTAGCAATGAAAGCAAATTAATTTCTGAAGAATTGCGCGCTAGCTTGATGGATCAGTAGCAGAGTAGTAGCAATGCTTGACCGAATTCATTACTACTTGACCAGTTCGTTAGCAAGTTCATTCTTGGAGCCGTGTCAAGTTGCTAACCCAGTAAGTAAAGCACATGTCAATCTGTCACTAGCTGTGCCTACATTTCTGAGAGTAATTTCAGACCTGCATGATAGCTCGGGTATGTGAAACAGAAGAAAGGTAGATTGGATCGGCACAACACACGGTGGCCTTGGGATGTTTATATATAGGTGCAGCTAGGGCACAGATTACATAAGTTGTTACAGGAGATAAGGACAAATAATAACAGCCTCCTAGATCACAACAATATACAGTTTAACATCCCCTCTCAATCTGAACTTCCCTCGCGAAGATTCAGATTGTATCTATTTGAGACAAATGGCGCCTCAGCTAGCGGTTTGGTGAATATGTCAGCAACTTGTTCTTTGGAAGAGATGAACCGAACATCCAATGCCTTGGCTGCAACTCTCTCTCAAACAAAGTGGAAATCCACTTCTATATGCTTGGTCCTGGCATGAAACACTGGGTTTGCAGACAGATAAGTAGCACCCAGATTGTCACACCATAAAATGGGAGGTCGTGACATAAAGACCCCAAGTTCTCCAAGGACTGACTGTATCCAAATTATCTCAGCCGTACCATTGGCAATGGCTTTATATTCAGACTCCGTGCTTGACCGAGAGACAGTGGCCTGTTTTCTTGAGCTCCAAGAAACGAGATTAGGACCAAGGAAAACAGCGAACCCTCCTGTAGACCTACGATCATCACTGCACCCGGCCCAGCCTGCATCGGAGAAACAACTCAACAACATTGAGGGTGACTTCCTGATGGATAGACTCATACCACGAGTATACTTCAAGTACCGCAAGATCCTTTTGGCTGCCGAGAAGTGTGCAGTTGTTGGGGCATGAAGAAACTGACAAACACGATTCACAGCAAAAGAAATATCTGGTCTGGTCAATGTCAGGTACTGGAGTGCTCCAACCAAACTGCGATATTTGGTAATGTCATCCTGAGAGAGTGGTGCCCCGCTATCCTTACTGATTTTCTCACTCGAGGACATGGGAGTAGTGGAAACCTTACAACTTTCCATGTTAGCACGGTGAAGAATGTCGCCAATGTACTTCTGTTGAGAGAGCACAATCCCCCTTGGTGACGACTTCACCTCAACCCCAAGAAAAAAATGCAAGGGGCCAAGATCCTTGAGAGCAAACGTGGCATGAAGATCAGCAAGTAACTTGGTGGTTGCGGTAGGCGAGGAGCTGGCTACAATGATGTCATCCACATAGACAAGCATGAACATGGTGACATTGTCATGGTGAAAAACAAACAAGGACGTGTCTGCCTTGGACGCCAAGAAACCAAGTTGGAGGAGCCGAGAGCTTAACCTGGAGTACCAGGCTCGAGGGGCCTGTTTAAGTCCATAGATAGCTTTCCTCAGCTTACACAGATATTGTGGAGCAGAAGGATCCACAAAGACAGGAGGTTGTCGCATGTACACCTCTTCCTGAAGAACCCCATGGAGAAAGGCATTCTGAACATCCAACTATCGCAGACACCAGCCTCGAGAAACAGCAATGGAAAGAACCAGTCGAACAGTAACAGGTTTGACAACTGGACTGAACGTGTCATCAAAGTCGAGACTATACTGTTGCTTGAACCCTTTCGCGACAAGATGAGCCTTGTGACGATCAATAGAGCCATCAGCCTTGTGCTTGACTTTGAAAACCCATTTGTAGTCGATCACATTTGCATGAGGTGGTGGTGGAACCAAGGTCCAGGTGTCATTGTGACGGAGTGCATCAAGCTCGAACTGCATAGCCGCACGCCAAGCAGGAGATGCCATGGCCTCACGATGATCAGTGGGTTCCCTGGAGACCAAAAATGCACGCCGAGACGGATCGTAGTTGATTGTACCATCCGTACGGTGCGTGACCTTGCGAGTATGATCGCGTGTACGTGTCACCATGGCATGGGCAGGTGGTGCAGTAGATCCAGGCACAGAGGATCCAGGGACACATGCAGGGGAGGCAGCGAGCGGATCAGCCTGGGATCCCGTAGCGCCTGCAGGCCCAGCTGACGGATCCAGCCGCGATCCCGAGGAGGAGCCAGGCGACACAGGCGAGCCCGCCGCAGAGGGAGGCCGGCCCACCGGCTGATGAGGGGGCACGTGGACTGCGGCCTGTGGCGGCTCAGGGGCTGAAGCGACCGGGCCAGAGGCGGGCCCCGCCACTGAGGGGGACGGGGCGGGCGTCAGTAGTGGAGAGGCGATCGGACCATCCGAGACCGCCACGTGGGCCAACGGGCGGAGCGACGCCCCGTGATCGCCTGGCGCAGGGGATCCTGCGTCGCTGTCGTCGGTTGTCGCGTGATCCGAGGCCGGATCCGCTCCGGATCCCGTGCCAGGATCCTCCTGGGATCCAGGAACTGGTGCACCTGGGATCTTCTGCGCCGAAGGGGGTCCTGCATCCAGATTAGTAGACAAAGCAGAGGTTCCATAATTCATGTGGTCATGCGGAAATAATAAGATGGTACGTTCTGCAACTCGAGGTGGTATGGGAGAGACGGAAGGGCTGGCAAACGGAAAAAAATTCTCATCGAACGTGACATCGCGAGAGATGTAAACACGGGCTGTGGGCAAATGAAGGCATTTATACCCTTTGTGACGAATGCTATACCCAACGAACACACATTGTTGAGATCAAAAAGCAAGTTTGTGCGTGTTGTAGGGCCGCAAGTTGTGCCAACAGGCACAACCAAACGTACGAAGTAAGTATAGTCTGGTTTGGTGTTAAACAATTTTTCCATAGGACTAAAGTTGCCAATGACACGACTAGGAAGTCGATTAATAAGATAGCATGACGAAAGATAGGCCTCATCCCAAAACCGTAGAGGCATAGATGCATGTGATAATAGAGACAACCCCATGTCAACAATATGACGGTGCTTCCTTTCAGCCGAACCATTTTGCTGATGTGTGTGTGGGCAGGATACGTGGTGCATAATGCCAAGTTGACGAAAAAACGTGTTCCTAAGCTTTTCGTACTCCCCACCCCAATCAGATTGAACACATAGAATCTTACGGGAGAGGAGGCGTTCAACATGAGCGAGGAAGTCACGAAAAACATCAAACACATCACATTTTCTCTTGAGAAGATAAATCCACACAAACTTACTATAATCATCAATGAAAGAGACATAGTACTGGAACCCGCCAGATGATGTTTTGGCGGGCCCCCACACATCCGAAAAAACATGTTCTAAAGGAAAGGAAGAAACACTCGAGGATCTAGGGAAGGGTAGCTGGTGTGCTTTGCCTTGTTGACATGCATTACACACATGGGTTATAGACCGACTACAAGAAGCTAATTTATTTGATGATAAAACGTGTTGAACAACTTGAGTGGACGGGTGGCCAAGTCTTGCATGCCAATCTTCAGCTGATAACCTAACCGAAGACAGAGCACGATAAGGTGATGGCCGAATGGGATAGAGCCCATTTTCACATCTGCCTTGAAGTAGAACCCTCTTGGTGATCAAATCCTTCATAAGAAAGTGAGTAGGGTAATACTTTAGATAAGCACGATTATAAATGGCAAGACGATTGACAGAAAGAAGGTTCTTGTCGGCATTAGGGACGTGCAAGATATTACGAATTTTGAGATTTGTAGAAGGAGTAGGAAGAATTGCATGACCACGATGAGCTATGTGCAAACCTGAACCGTCGGCTGTGTGGATGCGATCCCTCCCTGGGTACTTCTCCCGGACCGTGAGGCGATCCAGATCACCGGTAATGTGATCAGTGGCCCCGGTGTCGGTGAACCAGGTGGGATCACCTAGGATGGACGGAGGAGAGGCAGCAGCGAGACCCGCCATCTTGAACTGTTGAGGCTGGAAGGCATGATTGTAGCGCTGGCCACACTCCCAGGCGTAATGCCCAGGGCCTCGGCAGAGCTGACACTGAACGCGGTTGTCACCGCGGTCGCCATAGTCATCGCGATCACCACCGCGGTTGCCACCAAAGTCGCCTTGCTGGCACGCGCCGCCACCGCCGCGATTCCCGCGATCACCACCGCGGGAGTTGTTGTTGTAGCCGCCGCGATCACCGGAGTTGCCGTGACCCTTGCCGCGGTAGTTGCCCTTGCCCCGGTTGGTGTTGTTGTTGTTGCCGTTCGTGTCCCGGACGACGTAGTTGACGGAGGAGCCACCGGGCTGAAGATGAAGACGAGCGGCATTGTACTCGTGTCGGCGTTTAAATGAAGGAAATATGCCCTAGAGGCAATAATAAATTTGTTATTTATATTTCCTTATATCATGATAAATGTTTATTATTCATGCTAGAATTGTATTAATCGGAAACTTGATACATGTGTGAATACATAGACAAAACAAAGTGTCCCTAGTATCCCTCTACTTGACTAGCTCGTTAATCAAAGATGGTTAAGTTTCCTGACCATAGACATGTGTTGTCATTTGATGAACGGGATCAAATCATTAGAAGAATGATGTGATGGACAAGACCCATCCGTTAGCTTAGCATAATGATCGTTAAGTTTTATTGCTATTGTTTCTTCATGACTTATACATATTCCTCTGACTATGAGATTATGCAACTCCCGAATACCGTAGGAACACCTTGTGTGCTATCAAACGTCACAACGTAACTGGGTGATTATAAAGATGCTCTACAGGTGTCTCCGAAAGTGTTTGTTGGGTTGGCATAGATTGAGATTAGGATTTGTCACTCCGTGTATCGGAGAGGTATCTCTGGGCCCTCTCGGTAATGCACATCACTATAAGCCTTGCAAGCAATGTGACTAATGAGTTAGTTACGGGATGATGCATTACGGAACGAGTAAAGAGACTTGCCGGTAACGAGATTGAACTAGGTATAATGATACCGACGATCGAATCTCGGGCAAGTAACATACCGATGACAAAGGAAATAACGTATGTTGTCATTACGGTTTGACCGATAAAGATCTTCGTAGAATATGTAGGAACCAATATGAGCATCCAGGTTCCGCTATTGGTTATTGATCGGAGATGTGTCTCGGTCATGTCTACATAGTTCTCGAACCCGTAGGGTCCGCACGCTTAACGTTCGATGACGATTTGTATTATGAGTTATGTGTTTTGGTGACCGAAGATTGTTCGGAGTCCCGGATGAGATCATAGACATGACGAGGAGTCTCGAAATGGTTAAGAGGTAAAGATTGATATATTGGAAGGTAATATTCGGACACCGGAAGGGTTTCGGAGTGTATCGGGTACATACCGGAGTACCGGAGGGGTTACCGGAACCCCCCGGTGGAAGATATGCGCCATATGGGCCATAGGAGGGAGGCTAACCAGCCCACAAGGGGCTGGTGCGCCCCCCCACAAGGGAGGAGGCCGAATTGGACTAGGGAAGGGGGTGCTGCCCCCCTTTCCTTCTCCCTCTCCCTCTCCTTCCCTCTTTCCACCTCCGGAGAAAGGAAAAGTGGGGGGGGGCGAATCCTACTAGGAGTGGAGTCCTAGTAGGACTCCCCTCCATGGCGCGCCCCCCTTGGTGGCCGGCCTCCTCCTCCCCTCCTTTATATACGGGGGCAGGGGGGCACCCTAGAACACATCAGATATTCTCTTAGCCGTGTGCGGTGCCCCCCTCCACAGTTTACTCCTCCGGTCATATTGTTGTAGTGCTTAGGCGAAGCCCTGCGCGGATCACATCACCATCACCGTCACCACGCCGTCGTGCTGACGAAACTCTCCCTCGACACTTTGCTGGATCAAGAGTTCGAGGGATGTCATCGAGCTGAACGTGTGCTGAACTCGGAGGTGCCGTACGTTCGGTGCTTGATCGGTTGGATCTCGAAGACGTTCGACTACATCAACCGCGTTAAGCTAACACTTCCGCTTTCGGTCTACAAGGGTACGTGGACACACTCTCCCCCTCTCATTGCTATGCATCTCCTAGATAGATCTTGCGTGAGCGTAGGAAATTTTTTGAAATTGCAAGCTACGTTCCCCAACAGTGGCATCCGAGCCAGGTCTATGCGTAGATGATATGCACGAGTAGAACACAAAGAGTTGTGGGCTATAATAGTCATACTTCTTACCACCAACGTCTTACTTTGATTCGGCGGTATTGTTGGATGAAGCGGCCCGGACCGACATTACATGACCGCGTTCATGAGACTGGTTCTACCGACGTGCTTTGCACACAGGTGGCTGGCGGGTGTCTGTTTCTCCAACTTTAGTTGAATCGAGTTTGACTACGGCCGGTCCTTGTTGAAGGTTAAAACAGCACACTTGACGAAAAATCGTTGTGGTTTTGATGCGTAGGTAAGAACGGTTCTTGCTAGAAGCCCGTAGCAGCCACGTAAAACTTGCAACAACAAAGTAGAGGACGTCTAACTTGTTTTTGCAGGGCATGTTGTGATGTGATATGGTCAAGACATGATGTGATATACGTTATTGTATGAGATGATCATGTTTTGTAAAAGTTATCGGCAACTAGCAGGAGCCTTATGGTTGTCGCTTTATTGTATGAAATGCAATCGCCATGTAATTTCTTTACTTTATCACTATGCGGTAGCGATAGTCGTAGAAGCAATAGTTGGCGAGACGACAACGACGCTACGATGGAGATCAAGGTGTCAAGCCGGTGACGATGGAGATCATGACGGTGCTTTGGAGATGGAGATCAAAGGCACAAGATGATGCTGGCCATATCATGTCACATATTTTGATTGCATGTGATGTTTATCTTTTATGCATCTTATTTTGATTGCATGTGTTCTCCCTGAGTATACACCATTGCTACAGTTCGTCGTGCCGAGACACCACGTGATGATCGGGTGTGATAAGCTCTACGTTCACATACAACGGGTGCAAGCCAGTTTTGCACGTGCAGAATACCCGGGTTAAACTTGACGAGCCTAGCATATGCATATATGGCCTCGGAACACTGAGACCGAAAGGTCGAATGTGAATCATATAGTAGATATGATCAACATAGAGATGTTCACCATTGAAAACTACTCCATCTCACGTGATGATCGGACATGGTTTAGTTGATATGGATCACGTGGTCATTTAGATGACTAGAGGGATGTCTATCTAAGTGGGAGTTCTTAAGTAATATGATTAATTGAACTTTAATTTATCATGAACTTAGTACCTGATAGTTTTTGCATATCTATGTTGTTGTAGATCAATGGCCCGATCTACCGTTCCCTTGAATTTTAATGCGTTCCTAGAGAAAGCTAAGTTGAAAGATGATGGTAGCAACTACACGGACTGGGTCCGTAACTTGAGGATTATCCTCATTGCTGCACAGAAGAATTATGTCCTTGATGCACCGCTAGGTGAAAGGCCCACTGCAGGAGCAGATGCTGATGTTATGAACGTCTGGCAAGCTCGATCTGATGACTACTCGATAGTTCAGTGTGCCATGCTTTACGGCTTAGAATCGGGACTTCAAAGACGTTTTGAACGTCATGGAGCATATGAGATGTTCCAAGAGTTGAAGTTAATATTTCAAGCAAATGCCCGAGTTGAGAGATATGAAGTCTCCAACAAGTTCTATAGCTGCAAGATGGAGGAGAATAGTTCTGTCAGTGAACATATACTCAGAATGTCTGGGTACCATAACCACTTGACTCAGCTGGGAGTTAATCTTCCTGATGATAGTCTCATTGACAGAGTTCTTCAATCACTGCCACCAAGCTATAAAGGCTTCGTGATGAACTATAATATGCAAGGGATGGAAAAGACAATTCCCGAGCTCTTCGCGATGCTAAAGGCTGCGGAGGTAGAAATCAAGAAGGAGTATCAAGTGTTGATGGTTAACAAGACCACTAGTTTCAAGAAAAAGGGCAAAGGGAAGAAGGGGAACTTCAAGAAGAATAGCCAGCAAGTTGCTACTCCCGGGAAGAAGCCCAAGTCTGGACCTAAGCCTGAAACTGAGTGCTTCTACTGCAAAGGGACTGGTCACTAGAAGCGGAACTGCCCCAAGTATTTGGCGGATAAGAAGGATGACAAAGTGAAAGGTATATTTGATATACATGTTATTGATGTGTACCTTACTAATGCTCATAGTAGCGCCTGGGTATTTGATACTGGTTCTGTTGCTCATATTTGCAACTCGAAACAGGGGCTACGGATTAAACGAAGATTGGCTAAGGACGAGGTGACGATGCGCATGGGAAATGGTTCCAAAGTCGATGTGATCGCCGTTGGCACGCTACCTCTACATCTACCTTCGGGATTAGTTTTAGACCTGAATAATTGTTATTTGGTGCCAGCGTTGAGCATGAACATTATATCTGGATCTTGTTTGATGCGAGACGGTTATTCATTTAAATCAGAGAATAATGGTTGATCTATTTGTATGAGTAATATCTTTTATGGTCATGCACCCTTGCGGAGTGGTCTATTTTTGTTGAATCTCGATTGTAGTGATACACATATTCATAATATTGAAGCCAAAAGATGCAAAGTTAATAATGATAGTGCAACTTATTTGTGGCACTACCGTTTAGGTCATATTGGTGTAAAGCGCATGAAGAAACTCCATGCCGATGGGCTTTTGGAATCACTTGATTATGAATCATTTGATACTTGCGAACCATGCCTCATGGGCAAGATGACTAAAACTCCGTTCTCCGGAACAATGGAGCGAGCCAATGACTTATTGGAAATAATACATACCGATGTATTCAGTCCGATGAGTGTTGAGGCTCGCGGCGGGTATCGTTATTTTCTGACCTTCACAGATGATTTGAGCAGATATGGGTATATCTACTTAATGAAACATAAGTCTGAAACATTTGAAAAGTTCAAAGAATTTCAGAGTGAAGTGGAAAATTATCGTAACAAGAAAATAAAGTTTCTACGATCTGATCGCGGAGGCGAATATTTGAGTTATGAGTTCGGTCTTCATTTAAAACAATGTGGAATAGTTTCACAACTCACGCCACCTGGAACACCACAGCGTAATGGTGTGTCCGAACGTCGTAACCGTACTTTATTAGATATGGTGCGATCTATGATGTCTCTTACCGATTTACCACTATCGTTTTGGGGTTATGCATTAGAGACAGCTGCTTTCACGTTAAATAGGGCACCATCTAAATCCGTTGAGACGACACCATATGAACAGTGGTTTGGCAAGAAACCTAAGCTGTCGTTTCTTAAAGTTTGGGGTTGCGATGCTTATGTGAAAAAGCTTCAGCCTGATAAGCTCGAACCCAAATCGGAGAAGTGCGTCTTCATAGGATACCCAAAAGAAACTGTTGGGTACACCTTCTATCACAGATCCGAAGGCAAGATCTTTGTTGCTAAGAATGGATCCTTTCTAGAGAAGGAGTTTCTCTTGAAAGAAGTGAGTGGGAGGAAAGTAGGACTTGATGAGGTACTTGTACCTTCTCTCGAATTGGAGAATAACTCATCACAGAAAACAGTTCCCGTGATGCCTACACCAATTAGTGAGGAAGCTAATGATGACGATCATGAAACTTCAGATCAAGTTACTACCGAACCTCGTAGGTCAACCAGAGTACGTTCCGCACCAGAGTGGTACGGTAATCCTGTTCTAGAAGTCATGTTACTAGACCATGACGAACCTGCGAACTATGAGGAAGCGATGATGAGCCCAGATTCCGCGAAATGGCTTGAGGCCATGAAATCTGAGATGGGATCCATGTATGAGAACAAAGTGTGGACTTTGGTTGACTTGCCCGATGATCGGCAAGCCATAGAGAATAAATGGATTTTTAAGAAGAAGACTGATGCTGATGGTAATGTTACTGTCTACAAAGCTAGACTTGTTGCAAAAGGTTTTCGATAAGTTCAAGGAGTTGACTACGATGAGACCTTCTCACCCGTAGCGATGATTAAGTCTGTCCGAATCATGTTAGCAATTGCCGCATTTTATGATTAGGAAATATGGAAAATGGACGTCAAATTGCATTCCTTAATGGATTTCTTAAAGAAGAGTTGTATATGATGCAACCAGAAGGTTTTGTGGATCCTAAAGATGCTAACAAAGTGTGCAAGCTCCAGCGATCCATTTATGGACTGGTGCAAGCCTCTCGGAGTTGGAATATACGCTTTGATAGTGTGATCAAAGCATATGGTTTTATACAGACTTTTGGAGAAGCCTGTATTTACAAGAAAGTGAGTGGGAGCTCTGTAGCATTTCTAATATTATATGTGGATGACATATTGTTGATTGGAAATGATATAGAATTTCTGGATAGCATAAAAGGATACTTGAATAAGAATTTTTCAATGAAAGACCTCGGTGAAGCTGCTTATATATTGGGCATCAAGATCTATAGGGATAGATCGAGACGCTTAATAGGACTTTCACAAAGCACATACCTTGATAAAGTTTTGAAGAAGTTCAAAATGGATCAGTCAAAGAAAGGGTTCTTGCCTGTGTTGCAAGGTGTGAAGTTGAGTAAGACTCAATGCCCGACCACTGCAGAAGATAGAGAGAAAATGAAAGTCATTCCCTATGCCTCAGCCATAGGTTCTATCATTTTATGCTATGCTGTGTACCAGACCTGATGTGTGCCTTGCTATAAGTTTAGCAGGGAGGTACCAAAGTAATCCAGGAGTGGATCACTGGACAGCGGTCAAGAACAGCCTGAAATACCTGAAAAGGACTAAGGATATGTTTCTCGTTTATGGAGGTGACAAAGAGCTTGTCGTAAATGGTTACATCGATGCAAGCTTTGACACTGATCTGGATGACTCTAAGTCACAAACCGGATACGTATTTATATTGAATGGTGGAGCTGTCAGTTGGTGCAGTTCCAAGCAAAGCGTCGTGGCGGGATCTACGTGTGAAACGGAGTACATTGCTGCTTCGGAAGCGGCAAATGAAGGAGTTCATATCCGATCTCGGTGTAATACCTAGTGCATCGGGTCCAATGAAAGTCTTTTGTGACAATACTGGAGCAATTGCCTTAACGAAGGAATCCAGATTTCACAAGAGAACCAAACACATCAAGAGACGCTTCAACTCCATCCGCGATCAAGTCAAGGAGGGAGACATAGAGATTTGCAAAATACATACGGATCTGAATGTTGCAGACCCGTTGACTAAGCCTCTTCCATGAGCAAAACATGATCAGCACCAAGACTCCATGGGTGTTAGAATCATTACAATGTAATCAAGATTATTGACTCTAGTGCAAATGGGAGACTGAAGGAAATATCCCCTAGAGGCAATAATAAAGTTGTTATTTATATTTCCTTATATCATGATAAATGTTTATTATTCATGCTAGAATTGTATTAACCGGAAACTTGATACATGTGTGAATACATAGACAAAACAAAGTGTCCCTAGTATGCCTCTACTTGACTAGCTCGTTAATCAAAGATGGTTAAGTTTCCTGACCATAGACATGTGTTGTCATTTGATGAACGGGATCACATCATTAGGAGAATGATGTGATGGACAAGACCCATCCGTTAGCTTAGCATAATGATCGTCAAGTTTTATTGCTATTGCTTTCTTCATGACTTATACATATTCCTCTGACTATGAGATTATGCAACTCCCAAATACTGGAGGAACACCTTGTGTGCTATCAAACGTCACAACATAACTGGGTGATTATAAAGATGCTCTACAGGTGTCTCCGAAAGTGTTTGTTGGGTTGGCATAGATTGAGATTAGGATTTGTCACTCCGTGTATCGGAGAGGTATCTCTGGGCCCTCTCGGTAATGCACATCACTATAAGCCTTGCAAGCAATGTGACTAATGAGTTAGTTACGGGATGATGCATTACGGAACGAGTAAAGAGACTTGTCGATAACGAGATTGAACTCGGTATAATGATACCGACGATCGAATCTCGGGCAAGTAACATACCGATGACAAAGGGAATAACGTATGTTGTCATTACGGTTTGACCGATAAAGATCTTCGTAGAATATGTAGGAACCAATATGAGCATCCAGGTTCCGCTGTTGGTTATTGATCGGAGATGTGTCTCGGTCATGTCTACATAGTTCTTGAACCCGTAGGGTCCGCACGCTTAACGTTCGATGACGATTTGTATTATGAGTTATGTGTTTTGGTGACCGAAGATTGTTCGGAGTCCCGGATGAGATAATAGACATGACGAGGAGTCTCGAAATGGTCGATAGGTAAAGATCGATATATTGGAAGGTAGTATTCGGACACCGGAAGGGTTCCGGAGTGTATCGGGTACATACCGGAGTACCGGAGGGGTTACCGGAACCCCCCGGTGGAAGATATGGCCATATGGGCCATAGGAGGGAGGCTAACCAGCCCACAAGGGGCTGGTGCGCCCCCCACAAGGGAGGAGGCCAAATTGGACTAGGGAAGGGGTGGCGCCCCCCTTTCCTTCTCCCTCTCCCTCTCCTTCCCTCTTTCCACCTCCGGAGAAAGGAAAAGTGGGGGTGGGGGCAAATCCTACTAGTAGTGGAGTCCTAGTAGGACTCCCCCCATGGCGCGCCCCCCTTGGTGGCCGGCCTCCTCCTCCCCTCCTTTATATACGGGGGCAGGGGGCACCCTAGAACACATCAGATATTCTCTTAGCTGTGTGCGGTGCCTCCCTCCACAGTTTACTCCTTCGGTCATATTGTCGTAGTGCTTAGGCGAAGCCCTGCGCGGATCACATCACCATCACCGTCACCACGCCGTCGTGCTGACGAAACTCTCCCTCGACACTTTGCTGGATCAAGAGTTCGAGGGACGTCATCGAGCTGAACGTGTGCTGAACTCGGAGGTGTCGTACGTTCGGTGCTTGATCGGTTGGATCGCGAAGACATTCGACTACATCAACCGCGTTAAGCTAACGCTTCCGCTTTCGGTCTACGACGGTACGTGGACACACTCTCCCCCTTTCGTTGCGATGCATCTCCTAGATAGATCTTGCGTGAGCGTAGGAAATTTTTTGAAATTGCATGCTACGTTCCCCAACATCAAAGGCGATGGCATGGGAGTAAAACTCCCCAAGAGACATGCCGTCAAGACGGGTTGTAGCAGCAGTGATGAGCGGCTCGTAGTCGCTGTCGAGGCCGGTGATGACGGCGGTGATGATGTCCTCATCACGCATGGCGCGGCCGACGGCAGCAAGCTGATCGGCGTTGGCGCGGATCTTGGCGAAGTAGTCCGCCATGGAGAGATTTCCCTTCCGGAAGACCGCCATGTCCAGTTTGATCTGGACGATACTAGCGCGGCAGTGGATGTTATACATCTCCTCGACATGCGCCCAGATGGCGCGAGAAGTTTCAAACCGATGCACCTGCTGCAGGACTTCATCGGAGAGAGAGGCAAGGAGATAGCTGAGGACGATCTGGTCCTGGTGGTACCAGTTGGTATACTCCGGATTGGGAGCGTGCACCCCCTTTTCATCAGGGTCCAGGAGCTTTGCAGGGGCTGGGAGGGTGCCGTCAACGTAGCCCGTAGCTCCGGCGATGCGCAAGGGAGGAAGAACCTGAGCCCTCCATAGAAGGAAGTTGGAAGTGGTGAGTTTTGCGGTGATGAGAGTAGCGGAGGGAGGAGGGATGACAGAGGCCGGCGGCCCGTTGAAGGCGGCGGGCAGGGAAAGGGTGGTTAGGGCAGCGGAGGAGGAAGCAGAAGCGGTAGGGGAACCCATCGTGCGATTACGCGTGATGGCCTGATACCATGTGAAACAGAAGAAAGGTAGATTGGATCGGCACAACACACGATGGCCTTGGGATGTTTATATATAGGTGCAGCTAGGGCACAGATTACATAAGTTGTTACAGGAGATAAGGACAAATAATAACAGCCTCCTAGATCACAACAATATACAGTTTAACAGGGTATAGTTTTATTTCCTATGAGGAGTTGCCTTCTTCTAGCCCTATCCAGCAGAAAAACTTCTAGAATTGCCCTACGCTAATTAAAACTATCACTCATGGTGTTTAAGGAGATACTACTACACAAATTGAAGTACACCGTTCATAAATGGAGCTTGACATTTGAACGCCTCATAAATACTCCCTCCGTAAACTAATACTAAAGTAGTAATCTAAACGTTTTTATATTAGTTTACAGAGGGAGTAATAACTAAGACAAGTGCTTCAACCAGACTATGTCAGTACTACCTACCTAATGAGTCATATGTACTAGTACTCCGGGAGAATATCTAGTGCTACGGGAGCACCCACGTGACCTCGGCCGTCGATCTGAGATCGAATGGACAACATCACGTGATGTGGACCAAAGTGTCATTTCAGAAATGTTTGGAGGTTTTCCGCAAAACATTCATACAGGATTTGTCTTTTTTGTTTCTCAATGTGTATTTTGAATTTTGATTTGAAACTTTTAGGGATTGTACATTCATGTGATGCTAACATCCACAATTTTTTTCGGAAGTTTTTGAACATCTCAATGTGCATTTTCAAAATTGGAAGCACCTAATGTGAGGTGCTCCCATAGCACCAGATATTCACCACACTAGTAAGTATGTAGGAGTACTTCATGTACAAAGACAAGAGAGATCATCATGAGTAAGGAGCTGTTCTGCAATCCACCGGCTCCTTGAAATTTAAGAATCTGCGGTGTACATGTTCGCTCGCTCCGCAGTTTTTACTGGAACTCACGTACCTTATTTCGACCGGAACAGCCTACAGGGTATCGGACTGGATCCACTGCACGGGGTGTGTCTTGGCCGTCTTCTATCTATCTAGAAGAAAACATATGTAGGAGTAGATGTCAAATCTTAGCCGTCGAGTTGCTAGCGCATACGAACGGACGAGATAAATTGCGGGCCTAGACGATGAACGCGCGCTCTGACTTGTTTGGACAGATATATCATGTCCCAGTTAATCTGGTCAAATGCAGCTAAACCAAAATAGTACTACTAGGTCTTTGAACTAATCACTCACCACTAACTGCCGCTGTACTACTAATTAACTTGGAGGAGACCTGTGTGAGCCTGTGAAGTCGAAACCTGTACCCATCAGCTCGACGACTTGAGCTAAATTCCCCGACGTTGATGTGCAATCTAGCTGCCGATCGAGTCATTATTAATTAGGGTAGCCGCTTCATTAGTCAAACCTAATGCTGCTTCGTCCATGGCTTCCTGAAAGACGCATGCCACACTGGAGGTCAGATCAACATTGACACGAGTCAGCAGACATACTAGCAAGTAAATGTCGACGATTATCTTGGCCGTGTGAAACCTAGGTAGCAGACCTGTCTCCCACCTGGTTTCCGGTCTAGTTACTTAATTTCTCGTTTATGGATGTGCCGTGCAAAACTGTGGGTTCTGCAAGGGTTCTACCCTTCTACGGGCAAGGCAGTAATGCATGATTTTTCTAAAATTGTGGGTTCATGATGGAGTAAAAGCAAAGCATGCTTTACATTCATAACCATGACTGAGTACTCTTCGTGACTCTTCTCCAATCTGCTTTAAACGGTGTTTAGGGGTGCATATGCAGGAGCTAGTACAGAATTACAGTGGCATTTAGCTTTTCCAGGAGCTAAGGTGATCCATTCGCACGAACCATGACCTCTCATACAGTGCAGAGAGGCCCGTCAGTACCGTGCAGAGTACGAAGGTACGTCCGAGCTGGAAAAGCGAGTGCTGCTTGCCTGGTGTCTTCGCCTTCGTGCTCTCATGGTCATGGTCATGGATCCAGGCAGCACCAAGAACAACACGCGCTCTGACCAAGTCTTGATACCTTGAACAATACCGGGACTAAAGGTCCTTACGAACCGGGACTAAAGCCCGATTCTCCACTATTGTTAGGATCGAAAGGCAGGTCGCCGGCCGTCGTCCTGACAGCATTCTTCCACCGACATTTGAACATGCCACTAGGCTGGCCAGTGCTTAATGAGCAGGAGCTTGTCAGCACTTAAGGGTCACTACTGTTAATACCGTACGATCGGCCTAACTAACCAGTAAAGGCTATCCACGTAACAGAGCCATCGACCACACACTAAAAACACGTTCGATCTGTCCAACACTCGCTTGGAAAAACTCGAACCACTCTGGTGAAGCTGTGGCGTGTAGAAGGTTGTAGCACTTGGGTGATTGGATCCAAAGAGTTACTGTGTGGTGTTGAAAGATCGTGCAGGACTGCATATACATTGTACACGCGGGCACAAGCTGCAAGCATCGGTAATTTGCTATGCAGGAGCAGGAGTAGCAAGCACGTGCGATCGGTGGATAATCTTGTAAAACATGGCCGTGTCCACGGCTGGTTTCGCGGAATGCGCAGCCGTATACTCTTTCCTTCAGCAACCGGCCGGCCGGCCGGGTTTAATCGTCAGGCATGGACATGGAACCGTAGGAGGCGTGTAGGGCCAGGCCGCATCAATTCTCCGGATGGGGACGGGACTGGAGATCATCGGAGCACATGCTTGTACGCATATCTTGGTTTGACCCAGTCCTATGAGCAGAGCTGTTGCTCGTACTTCCACGTTCATGCCGATATGGTGGCACTGTCGTGTGTGCTACGAGTCGCATTCAGAGTCTTCAGACGACATGGAGGCTCTAGTGGCCTACGGGTGGTGACCTACGACCATGAGCAGCAGGAGCAGTACTGCGGCAGATCTAGTGGCCTTGCGCGGCCAGCTCTCTCCTCTTTTTTCTTTGAGGTAATAGCACCAGGAGTCCTACAACTTGTCCTGGATGTGATGCTCTAGTCCTGGAACTTGCAAAAGGTGATTATTTCTGTTAAGATTAATTGTAATTAAGAGGGAAAATCTTCCCTTGCCCAACCGTCGTTGCGGTTCCCCCGCAACAGACGCCTCACTTCGATCTCCTGGAATCGACGTCCCCTTGAAGAGTTGTCGTGTCCCTTCGGATCATATAAGAGGGCACAAGTAACCGTCGACAATGACAGTGATCTCATTTTCAATCTCAAACACGTTATCAGCCCGTAGAACTCTACCAAAGAGCGAAGAACAGAGAAGAGGAAGAGATCGAGACTTGCCGGTGAGATGTCCGGCCTCGTTTCCTTCTTTCTCCGCCTGATTCGCGAGGATGGCCGTCGCTACCGTCGTCGCTACCATGGTGTTGGTGGACTCCGGCGCTTCTGCCGCAGGATGCAGGCCGTCCGTCGCTTCGGCCGTTGCGCCACTGGACATGGTGGTCACCGCGCCACTGGACGTGGCGCCCGTGGTGGTCACCGTGCCGCTGGACGCAGCCACGGCGTCACCGGACGCGCCGCTCCTGGTGCTCCCCACGCCCACGGACACGGCCTCGGCGCTGCTGCACGCGCGCCGTTCGTGAACAGGGGGCCTGAACCATGGCTCGTGGCCAGCCCGAGTGCCCCCATGCTGCATGGGGCCGCTATCGCGCCCCCGGGTCTCTGCCTCCACCCCCTCCTCCAGTGGTCGAGTGGCTCGCACCGTCGACGCCGACGCCCGCCGCCGAGGCCGCCGGGCCGCTCGGCTACGTCCCTGTGCCGATGCTATTGGAAATATGCCCTAGAGGCAATAATAAAATAGTTATTATCATATTTCCTTGTTCAGGATAAAGGTTTATTATTCATGCTAGAATTGTATTGATCGTAAACTTAAA
The DNA here is from genome assembly GCA_011799875.1 of Thinopyrum elongatum. Taxonomy (NCBI): domain Eukaryota; kingdom Viridiplantae; phylum Streptophyta; class Magnoliopsida; order Poales; family Poaceae; genus Thinopyrum; species Thinopyrum elongatum. Next base: position 149,076,512 of record CM022298.1, read on the forward strand.
TACATGTGTGCATACATAAGCAAATACTAAGTCCCTAGTAAGCCTCTACTAGACTAGCTCGTTGATCAAAAGATGGTTAAAATTTCCTGACCATAGACATGAGTTGTCATTTGATAACGGGATCACATCATTAGGAGAATGATGTGATGGACAAGACCCATCCGTTAGCTTAGCATATGATCGTTCAATTTATTGCTGCTCTTTCTTAATGTCAAATACATATTCCTTCGACCATGAGATCATGCAACTCCAGGATACCGGAGGAATACCTTGTGTGCTATCAAACGTCACTTCGTAACTGGGTGATCATAAAGGTGCTCTACAGGTATGTCTGAAGGTGTCTGTTGAGTTGGCGTGAATCGAGATTGAGATTTGTCACTTCGTATGACGGAGAGGTATCTCTGGGCCCTCTCGGTAATACAGCATCACAAGAAGCTTGCAAGCAAAGTGACTAAGGAGTTAGTTACAAGATGATGTATTGCGGAACGAGTAAAGAGACTTGCCGGTAACGAGATTGAACTAGGTATGGAGATACCGACGATCGAATCTCGGGCAAGTAACATACCGACGGACAAAGGGAACTACGTATGTTGTCATAAAGGTTCGACCGATAAAGATCTTAATAGAATATGTAGGAACCAATATGGGCATCCAGGTCCCGCTATTGGTTATTAACCGGAGAAGTTTTCGTCTCGGTCATGTCTACATCATTCTCGAACCCGTAGGGTCCGCACGCTTAACGTTCGTTGACGATATAATACTATATGAGTTATGTATGTTGGTGACCGAATGTTGTTCGGAGTCCCGGATGTGATCACGGACATGACGAGGAGCTCCGGAATGGTCTGGAGGTAAAGATTGATATATAGGATGATGGTATTTGGTCTCCGGAAGAGTTTTGGAATGCACCGGATATTTATCAGATCACCGGAAGGGGTTCCGGAAGGCCACGGGAGCTTATTGGGCCAAACGGGCCAACGAGGGAGAGCACACCAGCCCACATGGGGCTGGCGCGCCCCCACCTCATGGTCGTCGGCCCTTCGGAAGGAAAGGGGGGCGCCTAAGGCAGGGCAGCCGCCGGTCCCCCTCCTACCTTCTTCTCCCCCCTCCCTCAGGAAGGAAGGGGGGCGCTTAGGCAGGCGCCCGGGGCGGCCGCCGGCCCCCTTGGGGCGCGCCCTAGGGCAGCCCCTCCTCCCCCTCCACCTATATATATGTGAGGAGGGGAGGGGGCAACACACACCACTAATCCCCAAAGCCGTGTGCGGCGCCCCCTCTCCCTCTAGTTCCTCCTCCGTCTAAATCCGTTGTGCTTGGCGAAGCCCTGTGGAATAGTTTCACCACCACCATCACCACGCCGTCGTGCTGCCGAAACTCATCTACTACTTCGCCTCTCTTGCTCGATCGAGAAGGCAAGGACGTCATTGAGATGAACGTGTGCTGAACGTGGAGGTGCCGTACGTTCGGTGCTTGATCGGGACGGATCATGAAGGTGTATGACTACATCAACCGCGTTGATAAAGGCTTCCGCTTAGAGATCTACAAGGGTACGTAGATGCTCTTCCCCTCTCATAGCTATGCATCTCCATGCATAGATCTTGCGTGTGCGTAGAATTTTTTTTGTTTTCCATGCAACGTTCCTCAACAGTGGTATCAGAGTCAGGTTTATGCGTAGATGATATGCACGAGTAGAACACAAAGGAGTTGTGGGCGGTGATGTTCATATTGCTTCCCACTAATGTCTTATTTTGATTCGGCGGCATTGTGGAATGAAGCGGCTCGGACCAACCTTACATGTCCATGTACATGAGACCGGTTTCACCGACTAACATGCAACTTGTTTTGCATAAAGGTGGCTGGCGGATGTCTGTTTCTCCCACTTTAGTTGAATCTGATTTGACTACGGCGGTCCTTGCAGAAGGTCAAATAGTAACTTGATAATCACCGTTGTGGTTTTGCGTAGGTAGGAATGGTTCTTGCTAGTTGCCTGTAGCAGCCATGTAAAACTTGCAACAACAAAGTAGAGGACGTCTAGCTTGTTTTTACAGGGCATGTTGTGATGTGATATGGTCAAGATGTGATATGATATATGTTGATGTATGAGATTATCATGTTTTGTAATAAGTTCACGACTTGCATGTCGATGAGTACGAGAACAAGCAGGAGCCTTAGGGTTGTCTTTAATTATTGTATGACCTGCATGTCAATCACTTAAGCGCCATCTAATTGCTTTACTTTATCGCTATGCGTTAGCAATAGTTGTAGAAGCAATAGTTGGCCTGACGACCCCGACGCGATGATGGAGCGCACAGGTGACGATGGAGATCATGTCGTTGCTTTATAGATGGAGATCAAAAGCATGAGACGATGATGGCCATATCATGTACATATTTTGATTGCATGTGATGTTTATCCTTTATGCATCTTATTTTGCTTAGAATGACGGTAGCATTATAAGATGATCTCTTCACTTAATTTCAAGATAAAAGTGTTCTCCCCGAGTATGCACCATTGCTAAAGTTCATCGTTTCGAAGCACCTCGTGATGATCGGGTGTGATAGATTCTACGTTCACATACAACGGGTGTAAGCCAGTTTTGCACATGCAGAATACTTAGGTTAAACTTGACGAGCCTAGCATGTACAGACATGGTCTCGAAACACTGGAGACCGAAAGGTCGAACGTGAGTCGTATAGTAGATATGATCAACATGGAGATGTTCAGCATTGAAGACTACCCCATCTCACGTGATGATCGGACATGGGTTAGTTGATTTGGATCATGTATCACTTAAACAACTTGAGGGATGTTGATTTAAGTGGGAGTTCATTAGTAATTTGATTAATTGAACTAAAAAATTTATCATGAACTTAGTCCTAATAGTTTTAGCAAATCTATGTTGTAGATCAATGGCCCGTGCTACCGTTCCCTTGAATTTTAATGCGTTCCTAGAGAAAGCTAAGTTGAAAGATGCTCGTAGCAACTACACGGACTGGGTCCGTAACTTGAGGATTATCCTCATTGCTGCACAGAAAAATTATGTCCTTGATGCACCGCTGGGTGACAGACCTGCTGCAGGAGTTGAAGCAGATGTTATGAATGTCTGGCAGGCTCGATCTGATGACTACTCAATAGTTCAGTGTGCCATGCTGCGTTTTGAACGCCACGGAGCATATGAGATGTTCCAAGAGCTGAAATTGATATTTCAAGCTAATGCCCGAGTTGAGAGATATGAAGTCTCCAACAAATTCTTCAACTGTAAGATGGAGGAGAACAGTTCTGTCAATGAACACATACTCAAAATGTCTGGGTACCACAACCACTTGACTCAGCTGGGGATTGATCTTCCAGTTGAGAGTATTATTGGCAGAGTTCTTCAGTCACTGCCACCAAGCTACAAAGGCTTCGTGATGAACTATAATATGCCAGGGATGACAAAAACGATTCTCGAGCTCTTCGCGATGCTGAAATCGGCGGAGGTGGAAATCAAGAAAGAGCATCAAATGTTGATAGTTAACAAGACCACCAGTTTCAAGAAAAAGGGCAAGGGAAAGAAAGGGAACTTCAAGAAGAATGGCAAGCAAGTTGCCGCTCCCGTGAAGAAGCCCAAAGCTGGACCCAAGCCTGAAACTGAGTGCTTCTACTACAAAAGAAATGGTCATTGGAAGCGGAACTGCCCCAAATACTTGGCAGATAAGAAGGATGGCAAAGTGAACAAAGGTATATTTGATATACATGTTATTGATGTGTTCCTTACTAATTCTCGTAGTAGCGCCTGGGTATTTGATACTGGTCCGGTTGCTCATATTTGTAACTCGAGACAGGAGCTGCGGAATAAACGAAGATTTGCTAAGGACGAGGTGACGATGCGCGTCGGGAATGGTTCCAAGGTTGATGTGATCGCCGTCAGCACGCTACCTCTACATCTACCTTCGGGATTAGTTTTAGACCTCAATAATTGTTATTTGGTGCCAGCGTTGAGCATGAACATTATATCTGGATCTTGTTTAATGCGAGACGGTTATTCATTTAAGTCAGAGAATAATGGTTTTATCTATTTATATGAGTAACATCTTCTATGGTCATGCACCTTTAGTGAATGGTCTATTTTTTTTGAATCTCGATCGTAGTGATACACATATTCATAATATTGATGCCAAAAGATGCAAAGTTGATAATGATAGTGCAACATACTTGTGGCACTGCCATTTAGGTCATATTGGTGTAAAGCGCATGAAGAAACTCCATGCGGATGGACTTTTGGAATCACTTGATTATGAATCATTTGATACTTGCGAACCATGCCTCATGGGTAAGATGACTAAAACTCCGTTCTCCGGAACAATGGAGCTAGCTAATGACTTATTGGAAATAATACATACTGATGTATACGGTCCGATGAGTGTTGAAGCACGCGGCGGGTATCGTTATTTTCTAACCTTCACAGATGATTTGAGTAGGTATGGGTAGATCTACTTAATGAAACACAAGTCTGAAACATTTGAAAAGTTCAAAGAATTTCAGAGTGAAGTAGAGAATCATTGTAACAAGAAAATAAAGTTTCTACGATCTGATCGTGGAGGTGAATATTTGAGTTACGAGTTTGGCCTTCATTTAAAACAATGTGGAATTGTTTCACAACTCACGCCACCTAGAACACCACAACGTAATGGTGTGTCCGAACGTCGTAATCGTACTTTATTAGATATGGTGCGTTCTATGATGTCTCTTACCGATTTGCCGCTATCGTTTTGGGGTTATGCATTAGAGACAGCCGAATTCATGTTAAATAGGGCACCGTCTAAATCCGTTGAGACGACACCGTATGAACTATGGTTTGGCAAGAAACCTAAGCTGTCATTTCTTAAAGTTTGGGGATGCGACGCCTATGTCAAAAGGCTTCAGCCTGATAAGCTCGAACCCAAAATGGAGAAGTGCGTCTTCATAGGATACCCTAAAGAAACTGTTGAGTATAACTTCTACCAAAGATCCGAAGGCAAAATATTTGTTGCTAAAAATGGGTCATTTCTAGATAAGGAGTTTCTCTCAAAAGAAGTGAGTGGGAGGAAAGTAGAACTTGATGAGGTAGTTGTACCTTCTCTCGAATTGTAAAGTAGCACATCAGAGAAAAGCGTTCCCGTGATGCCTACACCAACTAGAGAAGAAGCTAATGATAATTGAAAGGATCGATATGGTTGACTAGAGGGGGGGTGAATAGGCAACTAACAATCTTTAGCTTTTCTTGACCAAATTAAACTTAGCATCAAAATAGGTTGTCTAGATGTGCAACTAGGTGAGCAACCTATATGATGCAACAACAATAAGCACACAAGCAAGCAAGGAATACAACACACTAAAGGCTTGCACAAGTAAAGGTAAGAGATAACCAAAAGTGGAGCCGGTGGAGACGAGGATGTGTTACTGAAGTTCCTTCCCTTTGAGAGGAAGTACGTCTCCGTTGGAGCGGTGTGGAGGCACAATGCTCCCCAAGAAGCCACTAGGGCCACCGTATTCTCCTCATGCCCTCACACAATGCGAGATGCCGTGATTCCACTATTGGTGCCCTTGAAGGCGGCGACCAAACCTTTACAAACAAGGTTGGGGCTATCTCCACAACATAATTGGAGGCTCCCAACGACACCACGAAGCTTCACCACAATGGAATATGGCTCCGAGGTGACCTCAACCGTCTAGGGTGCTCAAACACCCAAGAGTAACAAGATCCTCAAGGGATTAGTGGGGGGAATCAAATTTCTCTTGGTGGAAGTGTAGATCGGGGCCTTCTCAACCAATCCCTAGGAAATCAACAAGTTTGATTGGCTAGGTAGAGAGATCGGGCGAAAATGGAGGTTTGAGCAACAATGGAGCTTGGGGAGAGAAGAGGTGGTCTTCTTGGGGAAGAAGAACCCCTTTATATAGTGGGGGAAAAGATCCAACCGTTATCCCCTCACTCAGCCCGCGCGGCGCGATACTACCGCACACAGCCGCGGTACTACCGCAAGGGGTTGCGGTACTACCGCTCCCCGGTGCGGTACTACCGCTAGCGCGGTAGTGACCAGGTGAGGACCTGTTGCACAGGCCAACGAGCGGTAGAACCGCCGAAGCGGTACTACCGCGCGCCCCTACGGTACTACCATAGGGCAGGGCTCAACTGGCGCTGGAAATGCACGGAAGAAATAAATTGCTTTCGTAGCTACTTCCGCTGAGGTTGGAGCTGTGCAAAAATCTGGCACGATACTACCGCTCACCAGGAGCGGTACTACCGCGTAGGGGCGGAAGTAAAAAATTACATCCGCGCCTACTTCCGCATGCTTCAGCTACAGGGCTGGATGCAGCGGTACTACCGCTCACCAGGAGCGGTACTACCGCACACACCTGCGGTACTACCGCTCTGTTGAGCAGTACTACCGCACGCCCCTGCAGTACTACTGCTCCCTTGAGCATTACTACCGCACGCCACAGAGGCTTTTGCATTTGACAACCTTCATATCGCAGAGACAAGGATAAACGGACGGTGCTCCATCGAAGCGAAGGAAAGGTGGTGCAAAGGAACAGATGTGTACGTCTTGATTCCACCCTAACCTTTCCGAAGCGGACCCCCTCTTAATGGTATGGCTTTCCTATGACTCAAATCCACCGAAAAGAAACGTAGAGAACAGCCATCTTCGATACGCTCCGAGGGGCACCGAATCGTCTTGTGCCTAGACATGAGATATCTGAAATGCTCAATGCACACGATTAGTCTGCAAATGCATTGTCATCAATCACCAAAACCACTTAGGGAGAAATATGCCCTTACAATCTCCCCCTTTTTGGTGGATTGATGACAATACAGGATTTGCACATAGAGATATATAATGAGCATAAGCAAACCCAAAATCTATAAAATATAGACAGGCTCCCCCTAGATGTGTGCATTGTATAGATATGCTTTGGACTGCAAAACACACACACTAGGATCAACACTCCCCCTATATTTTATAGACAAGGCAATCCTTGCAACAAGATAAGTGACACTAAGCAAGGAAGCACGGTATAGCAAGTGAGCATGAAGATAAAGGAACAGGACAAAATAAACTCACAAGCTACTAGACATACTTGACAAGAAAAGAATAAGAGTGAAGGCATATGTCTCACACCATATGATAGAATAAGTCTCCTGGTCTCACACGCAAATAACACAAACCAAAGCAACGAAGGTTCAACGAAACGAAAGCAAGAAGACAAATACTCGCAAATCCTACACTCTCTCCCACTTTGGCATCGAGACACCAAAAAGGCAGAGAGGACACCTAAGACACAGGTGGTAGCTCCCATTGAAGTGATCACCCATCAACCTCCTCCTCTGAAGCAGCAGGAATGGACTCCTCATCTGACTCAGCCCACTGATAGCCCTTCTTCTTCATCCAAGTAGCCTCAGGTGTGATGTTCTTCTTAGACCCACTCGAGAAGTGCTCGCCAAGCTTCCTCAAGATCCGCTTGTCGTGCTGGTGACTCTCCTTCTGAGGAACGTGAGTCTGATACTGCCCCTTGGCCTGCATGCAGAACAGAGTCTTCACCTTGGCCTTGAGCTTCGAAGCCCAAGATGGCTCAGTAGAGGGAGGTGCATACTCCTCAGAACTGTCCTCCGCCTCCTCCTCCTCAATCTCATCCTCATCAAAATCCATGTGAGCAGCCTCTGCCTCAGCCCGGGTAGTGGTGTTAGCCCACTTGTTCTTCTGGCGCAGCCTAATGGGCTCATGGCGAATCTAGTTGGGAGCATGAAACTCTTCACCTGGAAAGAGCTTCTCCCAAGTCATCAAAATCAAGAGGTGCAAATAGGGTCCATAGATGGGAACCTTACGATGGAACACAGCAAACCGAAGCTCACACCACATGATATGAGAGAATCAAGTGGTCCAGGTTGTTGAAGACGCGCTTCCTCACAAAAAAGCATCATGTCCACAAGATAGGAATGCACCTTGTCCTTGTCGCCTATGCGAGGAAAAAGAGAGTTGCGGAAGATCCGGTGCATGATGTCAAGAAACGGGTTCAGCACATAAGACTTCTTACCATTGGGTAAAGTCTTCTCAACAAGGTAGGGTTGAAGCTTGTTCTTGGAAGCAGACTCCGGTTTGGCATGCGGGCGGACACCAACGGGCACATCTAGCCCCTCATCACGAACGTGCAACAGATCCATGAACTCCTTCCACTCAGCAGTCATCCTCTTTCCATTTGTCATCCAAGTCATGCTCCGCTTCTCATCCGTGTGGAAGTGGACAGAAGCAAAAAACTGAGCCACAATCTCCGGGTCAAAGTCAAGGTGGAACGTGAGGATCTCCTCAATACCAAACTGCTCCACCAAATCCAGGGGCTCACCAAAATATGCCTGGTTCTTCCTCAGATGGTCCATGTCAATCCACTGAACGGGTACGTAGATGTTCTGCTTGGCCTTGATCACATCTAGGAAGATGAGATTTTGTTGCTTGGTCCAAAACAAGTCATTGCCCCTGATGAGTTCCCTAGGCTTGATGTAGGGGTTGAGCTTCCTTCGAATTAGAAACTCTGCTTGAGGCATTTCATCCAAGCCGACAACTGGCTCCTTGATCTTGGTGGCTGTGGTCTTGACATTGCGTTGTGGGGCATTGGACCCCTCAGGAGCTTCTTGGTTGCGAAGGCGCTTTGAGCTTGTATCACGGCTGGGATTCGAGCGCCTAGCACCGGAACCGGAGCCACCACCTATGACACACAACGCAAACACACGAGAAGAACGAGAAGGATTATTGCAAAGACCAAGGCCAAAACATAACGAAACAAATAGAAATGAGATTGGGTGTGACAAAACAAAGCAATTTTAAGTCAACGGTAGTACTGTAACAGGACGCGGAAGTAAATTTTTACTTCCGCTCTGACCGCTGTAGTACCGCGCGGCGCGGTAGTACCACGCTTAGAGCGGAAGTAATTTTTTACATCCGCGTGCCGGGCGGTAGTACCGCTCCAGGCGGAGCGGTAGTACTGCACGGGCCGGATCTCGCATGAACAGATCTGAGAACATCCGTAAAGTTAAATCGGTACTACCGTTGATCAAAACTACGTTGTTGCATCACACCAAATAGCATATCTACTGCACTAGCACTCTCCAACAATCTCCTCTTGCAAAGATTTAGCCAGAAATCACAAGCCCTACTTATGCATCCCCCAAAACCTAGAAGCAAAGAAAAGAGGCAAAGAGAGAAGGTCTAGGGGAGATATCGGGGTCCATGGCAAGAGGGCGAGGTGGGGAACGATCCCACCGGTTGGAATGAGAGGAGAGTGGCTGGAGACGGAGATCCGGCGAGGTCCTCCAGCGCCGTTCTTGGGCAAGAGAGAGAGAGAGACGATGTGAGGGGAAGAGATGAATGGGTATGGGGGAGTTGGAACTCCCCCTACCCGCGCTTAACCCCCACACTGGGCGGTAGTACTGCTCTTCCAGCGGCAGTAAAAAATTACTGCCGCGATGGAAGCGGTAGTACCGTGTCATGGTCGCTGCTGTGCAAGCACAGGAGCCACGCACCTCCAGCGGTAGTACCGTGGCTTGCCACGGTAGTACCGCAAACCCAAGAAATTGCAAGTTTCGTCAAAAAGAAACACAAAAGGCCTTTGCAATACAAACTTCAAGCAAACGGACACACAAGAGAGAACACAAGAGAAGCAACTTAACCACAAACAAGGTCCAAAAGAAAGCAACGAGACACGAGGACCAAACATCGAACCAAAACCTCTCATGAAGAGAGGGCGGTGGCCGGAGCCACCTATGTTTGAGTCAATTGGTATGGCACCACGAAGAATTATCCTTGGGCCCATGACCAAAACTCGTCTTTGAAGCACAAGTACCATCAACAATGGCTAATGTGAAAGAGTTGATCAATTTATGCATAAAGGGGGGAGGGAGAGTTCATTGAGAGAACAACACTCCCCCTATGTCCATGCCTACACCTAAACAAGACAACAAGATGAGTATGGTGGGGTGTGCACAGGTTCAAGCCACATTGCTCAAATCGATGATATTTAGCTCATGCCTTAACTTGCGAAATCTTGCTTCATCCAAAGGCTTCGTGAAAATATCTGCAAGGTTATCATGAGTGTTGACATAGTTAAGCTCAATCTCCCCTCACCTAATGTGATCCCGGATGAAGTGATACCGAATCTCAATATGCTTCGTCTTGAAGTGTTGCACCGGGTTGAGACAAATCTTGATGGCACTTTCATTGTCACACCAAAGAGGCACTTTGTCACAAATGACACCGTAATCCTTTAAAGTTTGCCTCATCCATAGAAGTTGAGCACAACAACTACTGGCGGCCACATACTCGGCTTCGGTGGAGGAGAGAGACACACAACTTTGCTTCTTAGAAGACCAACTCACCAAAGAGCAACCAAGAAATTGGCACCCTCCGGAAGTTGACTTCCTATCCACTTTGTCTCCCGCCCAATCTGAATCTGAAAAGCCCACAAGATTGAAGTTTGCTCCTCTAGGGTACCATAAGCCAAAGTTTGGGGTATGAGCCAAATATCGAAAGATTCGCTTGACCGCCACATAGTGGCTTTCCTTAGGTGAGGCTTGAAACCATGCACAAATTCCCACACTCAACATGATATCCGGTCTAGATGCACAAAGGTAAAGCAAGGAGCCAATCATAGAACGATACACCGTTTGATCCACGGCTTTACCATTGGGATCAATGTCAAGTTGGCATTTGACAGGCATGGGTGTAGAAGCTGGCTTGACATCACTTAGCTTGAATCTCTTGAGCATGTCTTGAGTGTATTTGGCTTGGTTGATGAAGGTTCCTTCTCTTCTTTGTTTGATTTCGAACCCGAGAAAGAACTTCAAATCTCCCATCATGGACATCTTGAACTTCGAGGTCATGAGTGCGGCAAACTCCTCATTGAAAGCTTTGTTAGGAGAACCAAAGATAATATCATCAACATATAGTTGGCATACAAACAACTCCCCTTTGGCCTTCTTAGTAAAAAGAGTGGGGTCGATTTTCCCAATTTCAAACACACGATCTTGCAACAACTCGGTAAGGTGCTCATACCACGCACGTGGGGCTTGTTTAAGGCCATAGAGCGCCTTATCGAGTTGGTACACATGATTGGGGAACTCGGGATCCTCAAACCCCGGGGGTTGTTTGACATACACCAACTCATTAATAGGACCATTAAGAAAAGCACTCTTCACATCCATTTGTTGCAACTTGAAGTTATGATGAGAAGCATAAGCAATCAACAAACGAATAGATTCAAGGCAAGCAACGGGAGCAAAGGTTTCACCGTAGTCAATACCCTCGAATTGGGAGTAGCCTTGTGCCACCAAACGAGCCTTGTTGCGAATGATAATCCCGTGAGCATCTTGCTTGTTCTTGAATATCCATTTGGTTCCAATAACATTATGGTTCTCCTTTGGCCTTGGCACCAATCTCCACACCTTGTTGTGCTCGAAGTTGTTGAGTTCTTCATGCATGGCAATAAGCCAATCCGGATCCTTGAGCGCCTCATAGACCTTTTGGGGTTCAACACAAGAGACAAACGCATGATGTTCACAATAGTTTGCTAATTGTCTACGAGTGCTTACCCCCTTTCTTAAGCTTCCAAGCACATTCTTCATGAGATGATCTTTGGTAGTGAGTTTGGACGCAATCTTGGTGGCACGACGCTTCAATTGCTCCTCAAGAGAGAGTTGAGGAGCTGTAACTTGATCATCATGAGCGTCGTCTTGAGCTTGCTCTTGATATTGAGCTTGCTCTTGATCTTGAACTTTCTCGGTGGCGAGAACTTGACCTTGGGCATCACTTGGTGGATCACCACCATCTTGATGTTGATCTTGCCCTTGATCTTGTTCATTTGGTTGAGGGCCTTCACTTTGTTCTTCGGAAGCGTGTGGGTCTTGGGTTGGTGATGGTTCCACTTGAGTGGAACATTGTCCTTCTCCTTCGGCCACAAGGGGTTCCTCAATGGGTAGGATATGGCCAACACCCGTGGGTCTTGAGTTGAGCACACAAGAGACAACAAGAGCATGATCAAGATCTTTCTTTAATTTAGCATGATCATCGTTGTGTGACTCCTCAAGAGCCAAACGATGACCACGCTCTTCCTCAAGCGCATTAGAGAGATCCGATATCTCATCGGCATAGTCATGACTATGCCCTTCCATCTTAGAGATGGTTTCTTCGTGAGCCTCGATCATGTCATTGGCCTCACCAAGTTGTTCCAAGAGAGCAACGAAGTGCTTCTTGGTTTTACCCTTGAGCTTACTCATAAAGGACTCAAATTCATTTTCCTCCTCCTTCGCCCCCTCATTTTCATCAATGCAATCCGTCAAGGAAGGATTAGTAGTGATGGTAGTTTTGATGTTGGGGGTTACCTTGTTGGTGGCTTTAGCCATGAGGCACTTGGCGGTGATGTTCTCGTTGGGTGAATCGAAGAGGGACACCCGTGGAGTTGTTGCAATGGCAACGGAGGCCATGGCAACAGTCTCACCATCTTCATCATCATCATCCTCCTCATTGTACTCTTCTTGTTCCACCAACCCCTTGGGAGGAGTCTTCTTGGAGAAGTTGTTCTTGTTGGGGAAAGACTTGGCCTTGTCTTTTCGGATAAGCTTGCCACCATTGTCTTCCCTCTTCTCGTAAGGGCAATCCACAACAAAGTGACTCACATTGCCACAATTATAGCATGTCCTCACACGTTGCTTGCCCTTGGCGCCACTTGAGTTGTTCTTGTTGAAGTTGGGCCTTGAGTTCTTCTTGCCCCAAAATTGACGTGAAGCAAGAGCCATGTGCTCATGATAGGCATACTTGGTGTCTTCGGGGCAACACTCCTCTTCTTCCTCTTCATCCTCTTCTTCCGCACTAGCCTTGGCCTTCAAAGCAAGGTTGGGCTTCTTTGATCGTTGAGACCGCAACACCGCATTGTCGGCGGTCTTGTCCAAGATCCTAATTGCAACAAACTCATCCAACACTTCACTTGAGGACAAGGCGTGGAAGTCCGGCCTTTGACGGATGACGGAGGACATGGCCTTATGGTAGGGCATCATGGCCTTGAGAAACTTGCGCTTGATCCAATTGTCGTCCGTATCCTTGCTCCCATGATCTCGGAGTGAGACCGCGAGAGTGGTTAATCTTCGGTAAAGCTCTCGAGGTTCTTCATCTTCAATCATGGCAAACTCATCGGATTCATCTTGCACCACTTCAAAGTTTGAGCGTTGAATGCTTGCGCTTCCCTTGTACAAGGAAACAACATGCTCCCATGCTTCCTTGGCCATGGTGAAAGGTCGGAGGTGCGCAATGTCTTCGGGAGGAATGGCTTCTTGGAGAATAAAGAGAGCGGACTCGTTGAATTAATGATCCGCGGCTTCTCTAGGAGTGAAGTTGCTTGGGTCGTGCGGGTAGAAACCTTGCTCAATAATTCTCCAAAGATTAGTAGAACTATAATTTAAGTGACGTTTAAAGTGATACACCCAAGAGGAAAAATCCTCATTTTTCACGAGCTTAGGAGGAGGACCAACATGATTCATATGCGTGGAGGGAACCGGTCCTCCATAGGTAAGAGGTGGTTCAACATGGGCAAAGATGCCACTCCCACTTCTACCACTAGGCAAAGGAACTTGATCACTATTAGCTTCCCCCTTTTTGGAGTTAGCATCCGCCACCTTGTCAGTGGGATCAACCACTTCCAACGGTGCGGTGGTTAATTTAAGGCCTTCAAGATACTCCTTAAACATGCCTTTAACCTCGGTTATCATGGAGGTCTTCAATGTGTCCAAAGCCGCATTGAACTCCTCACGAGAGACCGAGGATCCCCCATCGGCCGTAGACAAGTACGGACTCACACCGGGGTGCTCCTCCCCCTTGTCTACGGTGTCACCCATACTCTTCGGACGGTAAAGTCCTTAATAAAGAGACGAGGCTCTGATACCAATTGAAAGGATCGATATGGTTGACTAGAGGGGGGTGAACAGCCAACTAACAATCTTTAGCTTTTATTGACCAAATTAAACTTAGCATCAAAATAGGTTGTCTAGATGTGCAACTAGGTGAGCAACCTATATGATGCAACAACAATAAGCACACAAGCAAGCAAGGAATACAACACACTTAAGGCTTGCACAAGTAAAGGTAAGAGATAACCAAAAGTGGAGCCGGTGGAGACGAGGATGTGTTACCGAAGTTCCTTCCCTTTGAGAGGAAGTATGTCTCCGTTGGAGCGGTGTGGAGGCACAATGCTCCCCAAGAAGCCACTAGGGCCACCGTATTCTCCTCACGCCCTCACACGATGCGAGATGCCGTGATTCCACTATTGGTGCCCTTGAAGGCGGCGACCGAACCTTTACAAACAAGGTTGGGGCTATCTCCACAACTTAATTGGAGGCTCCCAACGACACCACGAAGCTTCACCACAATGGAATATGGCTCCGAGGTGACCTCAACCGTCTAGGGTGCTCAAAAACCCAAGAGTAACAAGATCCGCAAGGGATTAGTGGGGGGAATCAAATTTCTCTTGGTGGAAGTGTAGATCGGGGCCTTCTCAACCAATCCCTAGGAAATCAACAAGTTTGATTGGCTAGGTAGAGAGATCGGGCGAAAATGGAGGTTTGAGCAACAATGGAGCTTGGGGAGGGAAGAGGTGGTCTTCTTGGGGAAGAAGACCCCCTTTATATAGTGGGGGAAAAGATCCAACCATTATCCCCTCACTCAGCCCGCGCGGCGCGATACTACCGCACACAGCCGCGGTACTACCGCAAGGGGTTGCGGTACTACCGCTAGCGCGGTAGTGACCAGGTGAGGACCTGTTGCATAGGGCAACGAGCGGTACTACCGCGCGCCCCTACGGTACTACCGTAGGGCAGGGCTCAACTGGCGCTGGAAATGCACGGAAGAAATAAATTGCTTCTGTAGATACTTCCGCTGAGGTTGGAGCTGTGCAAAAATCTGGCACGGTACTACTGCTCACCAGGAGCGGTACTACCGCGTAGGGGCGGAAGTAAAAAATTACATCCGCGCCTACTTCCGCATGCTTCAGCTACAGGGCTGGAGGCAGCAGTACTACCGCTCACCAGGAGTGGTACTACCGCACACACCTGCGGTACTACCGCTCTGTTCAGTAGTACTACCGCACGCCCCTGCGGTACTACTGCTCCCTTGAGCAGTACTACCGCATGCCACAAAGGCTTTAGCATTTGGCAGCCTTCATATCGCAAAGACAAGGATAAACGGACGGTGCTCCATCGAAGCGAAGGAAAGGTGGTGCAAAGGAACAGATGTGTATGTGTTGATTCCACCCTAACCTTTCCGAAGCGGACCCCCTCTTAATAGTATGGCTTTCCTATGACTCAAATCCACCGAAAAGAAACATAGAGAACAACCGTCTTCGATAGGCTCTGAGGGGCACCGAATCGTCTTGTGCCTAGACATGAGATATCTGAAATGCTCAATGCACACGATTAGTCCGCAAATGCATTGTCATCAATCACCAAAACCACTTAGGGAGAAATATGCCCTTACAATAATGATCATGAAACTTCAGATCAAGTTATTAGTGAACCTCGTAGGTCGACCAGAACACGTACCGCACCAGAGTGGTACGGTAATCCTGTCCTGGAAGTCATGTTATTAGACAACGGAGAACCTATAAACTATGAAGAAGCTATGATGAGGCCAGATTCCGATAAATGGCTTGAGGCCATGAAATCTGAGATAGGATCCATGTATAAGAACAAAGTGTGGACTTTGGTGGATTTGCCCGATGATCGGCAAGCCATTGAGAATAAATGGATCTTCAAGAGGAAGACGGACGTTGATGGTAATATCACTGTCTACAAAGCTCGACTTGTCGCAAAAGGTTTTCGACAAGTTCAAGGAGTTGACTACGATGAGACTTTCTCACCTGTAGCGATGCTTAAGTCTATTAGAATCATGTTAGCAATTGCCGCATTTTTATGATTATGAAATCTGGCAAATGGACGTCAAAACTGCATTCTTTAACGGGTTTCTTAAAGAAGAGTTGTATATGATGCAACCAGAAGGTTTTGTCGATCCTAAAGGAGCTAAGAAGGTGTGCAAACTCCAGCGATCCATCTATGGACTGGTGCAAGCATCTCGGAGTTGGAATATATGCTTTGATGAGGTGATCAAAGCATATGGTTTTATACAGACTTACGGTGAAGCATGTATTTACAAGAAAGTGAGTGGGAGTTCTGTAGCATTTCTAATATTATATCTGGATGATATATTGCTGATTGGAAATGATATAGAATTTCTGGATAGCATAAAAGGATATTTGAATAAGAATTTTTCAATGAAAGACCTCGGTGAAGCTGCTTATATATTGGGCATCAAGATCTATAGGGATAGATCGAGACGCTTAATAGGACTTTCACAAAGCACATATCTTGACAAAGTTTTGAAAAAGTTCAAAATGGACCAATCAAAGAAAGGGTTCTTGCCTATGTTGCAAGGTGTGAAATTGAGTCAGACTCAAAGTCCGACCACGGTAGAAGATAGAGAGAAGATGAAAGTCATTCTCTATGCCTCAGCCATAGGTTCTATTATGTATGCCATGCTGTGTACCAGACTTGATGTGTGCCTTGACATAAGTTTGGCGGGGAGGTACCAAAGTAATCCAGGAGTGGATCCCTGGACAGAGGTCAAGAATATCCTGAAGTACCTGAAAAGGATATGTTTCTCATTTATAGAGGTGACGAAGAGCTCATCGTAAAGGGTTACGTCGATGCTAGCTTCGACACAGATCCAGATGACTCTAAGTCACAAACCGGATACGTATTTATATTGAATGGTGGAGCTGTCAGTTGGTGCAGTTCCAAGCAGAGCGTCATGGCGGGATCTACATGTGAAGCAGAGTACATAGTTGCTTCAAAAGCAGCGCATGAAGGAGTCTGGATGAAGGAGTTCATATCCGATCTGGGTGTAATACCTAGTGCATCGGGTCCAATGACAATCTTTTGTGACATCACTGGAGTAATTGCCTTAGCCAAGGAGTCCAGGTTTCACAAGAGAACCAAACACATCAAGCGACGCTTCAACTCCATTCGTGAAAAGGTCAAGGATTGAGACATAGAAATTTGTAAAGTACATACGGATCTGAATGTGGCAGACCCGTTAACTAAACCTCTTCCACGGGCAAAACATGATCAACACCAAGACTCCATGGGTGTTAGATTCATTACTATGTAATCTAGATTATTGACTCTAGTGCAAGTGGGAGACTGTTGGAAATATGCCCTAGAGGCAATAATAAATTGGTTATTATCATACTTCCTTGTTCATGATAAAGGTTTATTATTTATGCTAGAATTTTATTGATCGAAAACTTAAGTACATGTGTGAATACATAAGCAAATACCAAGTCCCTAGTAAGCCTCTACTAGACTAGCTCGTTGATCAAAAGATGGTTAAGGTTTCCTGACCATAGACATGAGTTGTCATTTGATAACGGGATTACATCATTAGGAGAATGATGTGATGGACAAGACCCATCCGTTAGCTTAGCATATGATCATTCAGTTTATTGCTACTCTTTCTTAATGTCAAATAAATATTCCTTCGACCATGAGATCATGCAACTCCTGGATACCGGAGGAATACCTTGTGTGCTATCAAACGTCACTTCATAACTGGGTGATCATAAAGGTGCTCTACAGGTATCTCCGAAGGTGTATGTTGAGTTGGCGAGAATCGAGATTGGGATTTGTCACTCCGTATGACGGAGAGGTATCTCTGGGCCCTCTCGGTAATACAGCATCACAAGAAGCTTGCAAACAAAGTGACTAAAGAGTTAGTTACAAGATGATGTATTGCGGAACGAGTAAAGAGACTTGCCGGTAACGAGATTGAACTGGGTATGGAGATACCGACGATCGAATCTCGGACAAGTAACATACCGACGGACAAAGGGAACTACGTATGTTGTCATAAAGGTTCTACTGATAAAGAGCTTCGTAGAATATGTAGGAACCAATATGGGCATCCAGGTCCCGCTATTGGTTATTGACCGGAGAAGCGTCTCGGTGATGTCTACATCATTCTTGAACCCGTAGGGTCCGCACGCCCGTCGCCTCGCCCCACCTGTCCCCGCCGGTCTCCGTCTTGACTACCGCCGCCAAGACGATTCTGGATCCACGCCAATCCATCTCCGTCGGCACATCCTACCGCAGGTCCCCGCATGCACTTTCTACCACAGGTGCCACACGGATGCTAGCTCTAGGATGGTTGGTAGTGACGACGGGTGATTCAGATGGGTGTGGTCGCTTGCGACGATATCCTGTGTTGAGCGGCAGCCAGACACGGGCGTCCATCGAGACATCGACGTGGTAGACGAAGGCACTATATTGGGGCGCCACCGCTGCCGGTGCACAACATGATGGGACCTTGCCTGCAGCCGGTTGCTTTTGTTTCCAGGGTGAGAATCCATATCAATTTTGCCTCTCCCTCTCCTTCTCTACTAATTGTGGTTTGAAGATTTGGGGATCCTCTCATAACGTTCTTCAGTTCTAGCGGTATAATATTTTGACTGGGGTAGTTCCACAGTGCACAACCACCTTCTAAACGAAAGACAACCTCTTTGTTTTTATTTTGACGACCAGTTGACTTGCTAACCATTCTTTTCTTTAGAGATCGTTACTATCATGTATTTCCAAACATGTATTACCAAGTACTCAGGACCTGATTAAGTCCTTCCCTTTTCCCCCACCGGATCTGATTATTTTTAGGCTATTTTACAAAGTGGATATGTTGACCTCCTTTATGATGAAGGCATCGTTCTGAGGAGATCAACGTTTGTTTCTCAAGCTCTGATTTAGTTGAGATGTTTAAAAAATAGTGGTCACTTGCAAGTAAATTTGATGATGACGTGATATATGTCTATGAATTTCCGTTTTTTCTTTGTGTTCAGGTATCTATACTAAAGATTACAGTACAACACTTCCATTTATATTGTACCTGTGTGATTCATCAGCTGGTTACTATTTTGCAGATTTCCTTTTACCCTTTGGCTTATAGTAATTACTGAGTAGTATAGTCTCTTAAGGCCTAGGATGGATGTTAAAAAGTTGCATAGGATATGGGAGCAAAAGGTTCAGTGAAAGCTCTTAAAGCCTGGGGTGGAAGTATTGTTTGTAGGCTTGTAGTGCATGTTCTGCTGTACGAGCTAGAACTTCCTTTGTTTTTGTGGAAGTATGAGCCTGCCATTATCTGTTGACTAAAGGGCCTAACTAGCGCTTTGGTCTTTCATACAGTTTTTGCCAACTGCCATCATTTGTAGTAATCTGTTTAAGTTGCCCAGATGGATCTATTATGGTTCAAGCTGTGCAAGTGGATCTAATCAAGGCAACTTATTGATCGTCTTCCATTTCAACTCCAAGGCAAGTGGATTTGCAATTTAGAATTTACTTATTGTGACGAACTGATGACAAACGACATGATGTAACCTAGAGATATATCTATTATTGTCGTCTTCACCCAGTTCATGTTTTGGTGCCTTGAAAAAAATCATCTTAATCAACTCTTGTTCTTAAAACACCAGTAGTCTTTGAACTTGGAGAATAAGATAATATGAGAGAATGTTTCTGATGAACAAATTTGTGCAGGTTGAGCCGGTGTTCAGAAAAAGCTATATGGGAAAACCAGCACCAGGCCTGCAAGTAGGGAATGATGGACTCTGAATATCCATATTCTTAGATCTCGGTGTGCTACTAGGTTGTATAGTAAAGGACAGAGCTCTTCCACCTCCTATCCCGGTAATTCGATTCATAGCTTAGGCACTTACAACAAGGCCGTTACCACAAGAAGTGGCACCATCCTTTAATTTGTTGCAGTTCTCCCTCTGAAATCCTTTCTTGTACGCCAAAGTTTTTCTAGCTTTTTAATAGAGATTTTGCACATCAATGATACATTTTGGTTTCGTTTGCTCGTTTGCTTCCCCTTCATCAACCTATCGACCCGTCCTCGCTAGAGATGGAAACAAACCAGACGTCAGGCACAAGATGTGGAAAAGAATCGTCCGTTATCATCGAGATATTTGGTTGCCAAACCAAAATTCATAATTCCCTCAAATATCTCCATCATATGGAGATAATTGCCCCTGATTGAATACTAGAATCCCTCAAATATCTTCGTCATACGGAGATTGTTATTTAAGTACCTTTTGTTAGAGGGTTGGTCATTCATCGACACCCCTGGCTCACGTGCTCGCCATCAAGCACACATGACAGATCGCTGGGAGATAGTCAAGCAAGTCGGTCACGGTCTATTGTCACCTCGAGGTCACATGAGTTCACCACCATAAAAATCACAGGTTCAACTTTCGCTGCATATCCAAATATGTTACTACCCCGTTCTACAAATTTTATTAGGATGATGTAATTACGCTATTGGGGGGTGGTGAAACAACAAAAGCATGAAACAAACATAGGAAACTATATATTCTCTTAGCTACAACCTAGAACAGAGTGTACTTGTCCAAAAATTATAAATCATCAAAATTGTAAAGCACAAACTCCAGGTATATGTATGAATATAAAAATATCCAGCCAAGTTTAAGATGAGAGCCCAAACGTAATGAACCAAAGCATATACCCTAGCCTCCCAAAAATAAAGAGCTTCAACAAACTCACATAGCTATCTTATTGATTCATCATACCATAGAACCTTATGCATGGATTTTTCCTCAAGAAAACAACTTCACTAGACAGAATAGCTTCACTACATTTGTATTGTCATTAAATAGATGAGCTAAGCCATAAATTCTCTGCAAATAAACTAAAGCCTAACCGAAATATGAAGGCAATGGATTAATTTTTACCTAAAAGGGGGTGAATCTAACAACCATGGTGATCAGTGCTCTAGGAGAGCCCGGGTAGTCTTGCTCCTTTTAAGTGTAATGCTCCTTAGAACAAGGAAATATGTGAGTGAACATCAATAGAGGCAACAAACAGGGACGCCTCAAACTATCATTTTTATACATGCGGAATTTGAAATGCATTATAATGAATTATATTTATACTCCCTCCATTCGGAAATACTTGTCACAGAAATAGATATAAATGGATGCATTTAAAACTAAAATAAGTCTAGATACATCCATTCCTTCGACAAGTATGCCCGGACGAAGGAAGTATATGCAACACTCAACAAATATATGCATGGCCCGTGGCAACGCACGGGCATTCTACTAATTTGCCATTGGATTCGACTAGATATCGACAGACCTCGCTGTCGTCTGGTAGGTAATCCCGACGATCTCGCTCCCACGGATCCCGCCGAGGACCGTCCTCTATCCATACTATGTCGCTTCTCGCTTCTGGTTTGACCGAAGGTGACAAAAGATTGTCGAGGCGGCCGGTATCGATTCCGAGGGCGACGAGCCCCTCTTCCGCCGAAAGGGCGTAGACCTTCCCTTGAAATAGAGCAATGTCCACCGTGGAGTGGTCATGCTGCATCACGAGCCATGAGTTAATCTCGCCGGCGGGCCGGCGGGTAGAAACAATAACTTTGCCAATGTAGAGCTGCACGGCGACGACGAGGTTTTGATCCTGAGATGATGGGTCGTGCGCCGTGGTCATCGCCACCTTATGGATCCTGTCTCGGTGATTGTTGACGTGGTAAGCCTGCAGGAGAGCAGCTAGCTCGGGGAGAGGAACCATGGCGCTGGAGAAGGCGTCCATGAGAGAGTACCGCCCGTCGTCATGCACGAGCAGGAACATGTTCTCCCCGGCGCTATAGCAGCAGGCGCCGGCAGGAAGGCGCACGCGGTGCTCCGTGTTATTGGCGACGTCCAAGAGGGTGCCGTCGCCAAAGGCGAGCCAGGGAAGCTGCGGCGGTGGGGCCGGTAGGGTAGCGGCGCTGGAGCGCCACGAGCGGCAAGCGGCACGGAGACGGACGCGGTCGGCGAGGGACGGGAGACGGTGGAATACGATGCCCAGGAGATCCGGCGGCAGATCCGGCCATGATTTACGCTGAGATTTCCAGGCCGCCATCGCCGTGACTATTGACCGTGTCGCTGGGTCGGGTCGATGAGGTTTTGCGGCTCGGGCCGCGTGGGTCGCTTTCTTCTGATTTTTTTTTACGCACGGGCGCGTCCGAGTACGGCTCGTGCGGTCGTGCCATGTCTTTTTTTTTGCGATGTGGTCGTGCCATGTCATGCTTCCAAAACTTTAGTTTTTTCGAAATGGAGGCATTTTTTTGGGAAAAATGTTCTTACAAACTTGGCATTTTTTTATTTAAATGAATGACCATGGCAACCGGAAACAATCTTAGGTTGGATGGTTAGGATAACAGTGGTATCCTCAGTCCACCAGGGTGCAAGTTCTGGTACTCACATTTTTCTGTATTTATTTCAGTATTTTCGGCGATGCGTGTTTAGTGAGAGGAGACATGATATGCCGGCTCAATCTCAGTGTACACGTATATATGAGCAGTTGCGTCTGTATTGTGTTCAAAGAAAAAAAGAATGACCATGGCAAGTTTATTTTATGGACCATGACAACTTCTAAGATTTCTTTTATGTTTGTACACATGGCACTAATTTTCGAAAATAGTTCCTCATGGCAAATTATAAATAATTGTTCCCATGGCAATTTTTGTGGGAATGTTTTTGAAATATCACCATGGAAAATTGTAGATAATTTTTTGCCAACATTGATGATTACAAAATTTACCCTTGTGGTAAGTTAAACTTTCTCCAACAAGCCACATGATCATTTACAATTTTTTCAACAATTTGCCATGTTGGCAATTTTTTGAGAACTTTTTATAGAGTTTTTTGTTTTTGTTTTTTGGGGGATAGCAATTATTCAGAGTAAAATCATGGCAACTTCTTTATGTGTCTGAATCCTTGATCTAGTGATAATTCAAACGAGTTGCTGTTTTTTAAGATAACAAAATTTTGGATTTTTTTGCAAAATGGTGATCAGGCTAGGAGGCGTACTAAATGGGCTGCCTGGGCCTAGTTCGCCCTGTGGTGGTTCTAAAAAACAGCGAACGAAACCGTTCACTCGATCGAACCCCACGGGAACGATTGTTCGTGTTTTCAAAAAAAAAAAGGGAACGATTGTTCGCTGGTGCCTCCTCCCCTGGGGAACGTCAGCCAGTTATTGCGTTGTTTTGGGGTCAGATTTGTGGTATTATGTAGGTGTACCTTATGCAACACTTGGTACTCTGGACATGTCCATTTGCAGGGGAAACCAGAAAATATGATTGGCAGCTCAACGAGGACAGATTGCAAAGGTCTTATCAGGATGCTCTGAACTGACAACGATGGATGGTATATCTGTGAACATAGGAAGAATTGGTCCGTGTATTCATTACTCACGAGCAGAAGAGGATGGGTTCTATGAAAAAGGATGATCCAAATTTTCACACAGCACCAAGGTTGATAGTGAATCATGCACACTTTGGGGAAATCATAACATTTGATACCACATACTGAACCAACTTATTTGCCATGCATTTTGGGTTATTTCTGGGAGTGAACAACCACTTTCAGTCAATAATTCCTTGACTTCCAGTTCAGAGCATATGCGTGCCGTGAAGCCAGCAGTCTCCTAATACCTGACGCATCAAAAAGCATCCTCATGCAGATCAACCGGGACTGCACGATAAGATTACTTGCAAATATTTCACACCGGATGGCACACACTCATCTCTTCGGCTTACGCTCACGTCCTGACAGACACAATGCAGCACAATCTGAAAGGAGTAGTAAAAATCTTTGTCCGTCTAGTCCTTTTTTAAGGGGGGTGTCTGGCTACACGAAGAATTGGTTTCTTCTTTTTGCACCATAATGCGGATTATGGTAGTAACATGCAACAGACTCCTGTCATGCATGTAATGAAAATGGCAAATATTTTGTCCCAGATTTTTTCTAAAAAACTTGTCAAATGGTTCACATCTCTGTATCCATCTACACCGATGATCCGCGTGAGAGTTCAAGATGGCTCAGTTTTCCTGCCACTGTCCACTTGTCCGCGCCGAGGGAACTGGCAATGAAAGATCAGAGTGACTGGGGTCGATGAAGATATCGGTACGACACAGACATATAAGATCGTCACTCTCACAATAATTGGGCCTGCTTTCTTGATTGATCCAGCAAAAGTAGTGCCCACTGCTGAACCCATCGTCCTGCTAATTCAGGCTGTCGCCACATTCTCTTCAGCTCCAGTCTTCGCTTAGGCCATCTTAAATTTTTGTTGTTCCATGGTAGTAGGAATCTGTAAACTCCTATATAGCCGTGTTTCCTAACAAAATACACATAATTAGCAGTGTATACTGGAACGGATTGCACTACAATAATTGCTGCAGAGCTCTTGCAGTATTTCCGAAGAAAAAAGAAAAGAATAACCAGCTGTGACCTTTGAAGATTGGAAATAGTATGATCTTGTAGATGAGTTGAATCGAAATGTTCTTAGTTACTAGCGTCGACATGACACCCCGACGGAACCTGAACCTGAAGCTCAAATAGTCAGACTTGGTGTGAACCAAGTGGTGTTTGACAACTGGTGTGCTACTGCTGCTGCTGATAGTCAGTTCTGTCGTCGTAGCAATGAAAGCAAATTAATTTCTGAAGAATTGCGCGCTTGCTTGATGGATCAGTAGCAGAGTAGTACTAGCAATGCTTGACCGAATTCATTACTACTTGACCAGTTCGTTAGCAAGTCCATTCTTGGAGCCGTGTCAACTTGCTAGCCCAGTTAAGCACATGTCAATCTGTCACTGGTTGTTCCTACATTCCCGAGACTATTTTCAGACCTACTACATGATAGCTCGAGTATTGTTTTATTTCCTATGAGGAGTGCTCGAGTTGCCTTCTTCTGGCCTGCCCCGCAGGAAAACTTCTAGAATCGACCCACCATCGTTAAAATGTCACTCATAAGGAGAGACTACAAATTGAAGTACATTATTCATAAATGAAGCTTGACATTTGAACGCCTCATAAGTCATAACCAAGACAAGTGCTTCAACCACAGTACTACTAAGGAGTACTACCTACCTCATGAGTCATGATACTCCAACTAGAGTATGTAGGAGTACTTCACGTAGGAAGGCTAGCAGAGATCATCATGAGTAAATGTACTCTGCTAAAGATTTTATAAAAAAATTAATTAATCAGCTTGATATATGGAATCTTTTTGTTCCACATAATATCCTTTTTTTCTTTTCTTTTGCGGGGAATATCCAGGGTTCGTTTCAATCGTGCAGATGGGAGCATCAGCCAGCAAGTTGATCAAACCAAAAGAGAAATAGACAGTCAGTGACATTTCACATGACCTGACTGGATAACTGATCTTTCGTATGTGGGTTCTGTCTAGTCGGTTGGGCCTGAAATGTCGCCAGCCCATAACTCGCTGAATTGAATAGGCTTGTCGGGAGTATACATTCTCATCTTGACCTCTTCTCTGCTTACCAAGTGCTGAATATTTCGGCTCAAAAAAAGTGCTGACTATTTTGGCGCCTCCTGTGGGTTCAGGTGCACTGTTCGTTCCTATGTATTGAGTCCTCCTACAGTGTAGTGTGTGAGACCCAGAAGGCCAGAACGAAATATAAATCATTGTAAATGTCAAAGAACGAAATATAATCTGAACACCTCACATGGTTTCTAGCGTTCACACATTTCCGGGATATTGTTTTTTGGGTGTCTGGTAGTAGTTGATGCGGTCCATTTCATGTGATATTTCTGCATAATCCAAGTGGAATTCATGTGCTGTGAACCAAGCAGATACGTCACTATACGTTTTCGTACCGACTACTATATGGTGTGATTTCGTTTGACGTGTCGCGGCCACGGCATTGCCACGCTATACTCCAGGCGCCGCATTCAGGTTGTGCCAGCACGCACGGCACGACACGTCTGGACAGTAGCAACGAGAGAGATACGTACGGACGTTTACGTAAAAAAAAGATACGTACGGACGTTTTCGCTGTGGACACGGGAGACGCCGTCTAGAATCGTCGATGAAACCCTAATCCTAACACACTTTAAGTGTTCCATTTATCATTGTTGCGGCCATACTCCATTGGGATGGGCCTGAAACAGTAACTATTTATGTGGACACATGAGAAGATGCCATCGGCGAGACGGCGAGCCAACTCGATGAGGCGCCACCATGAGAGACATGGACACATGCATGGACACGCACACGGCCGTCGAACAGGTGAGCCCGAGCGCGACGTGCCTCGGACGGGTGCAGCGCACGCGTCGACCGGCCGTGCGCGCGCCCATGCACAGTCCTCGCCCGGAGACGCGCCGCCGGTTCGACCGACGAGCGATCAGCTTGGCCAGAAAGACCCGCCTCTCCAAACTACACATGCACGCACTGCTTGCTCGTCGGGGCATGGAGTCCATGCCATGGACGGAGTCACGGATGGGTGTGGCGCGAGAGTCGCCGGCTGATGCAGTGCTTTAGCCAGCGCTAGCAGCCAGGCCCAGGCGCCGTGAGCCCATGACGGACGTCGTCCTTTGTGTCCTCGAAGACGGACGCATGCATGTACGCCATCGCGTTGATTATGTGCACAGGGCCGCCGTATAGCGACCCGACGACAGGGCCGGCGCATAGTGTGATTCATTCACTGCACGCGTCATGCATGGACTCCATCTTCTTCATGGCTCCGGCCATCTTGGTGTGGTGTTCATGTTTGTTATGGGCCATTGTTGTCTCCATCCTCCTTCAGTTGGATCACTCACGTACGAGTGCGACCGACCACGACTGCCTTTATTTCCACCGGAACAGCTGGCCTACAGGGGACATGACTCCGTCCACTGCACCGGGTGTGTCTTCTTCCTTGGCTGTCTTCTATCCAGAAGAAGACATATATAGACGTCAAATCTTAGCCGTCGAGTTGGTAGCGCGTGCGAACGGACGAGATCGATCAACTGCGCGCGAGGGCGCGGCGTGTATGCGTATGAAACCTAGGTAGCAGACCTGTCCCCCACCTGGTTTCCGGTCTAGTTACTTAATTTCTCGTTTCAGTTATGGATGTGCCGTGCAAAACTGTGGGTTCTGCAAGGGTTCTACCCTTCTACGGGCAAGGCAGTAATGCATGATTTTTCTAAAATTGTGGGTTCATGATCGAGTAAAACAAAGCATGCTTTACATTCATATTCATGACTGAGTACTCTTCGTGATTCTTCTCCAATTTGCTTTAAACGGTGCTTAGGGGTGCATGGAGGAGCTAGTACAGAATTACAATGGCATCTAGCTTTTCCAGGAGCTAAGAGAACCTACAGCTGGACTTGGCAAAATCTGGACCCGCAAACCCCCGCAGACGCATCTAGGCGAGTTCGTGGACAGTGGCCTGTCACACCTCAAATAATCCATTCCACATCCGCGTACCACATATCCGGCCCCCTTTATCCATATTACGCATGCGAAGTGATAACCTACTCTACGTGATCAAACAACAGACAAAGAAATCAACATCAAACGGAAAACGAAATGCACATAAAACCCACTACATCATCCAAAAGATCACCAAAGTTCATCGCCGGACAAGTTCTTAAGTCTTAACTCAAAAACCTAAAAACGATAATATAAACGGAGGAGGAGCGGGATCACCACTTCCTCGCCGGGACTTTGCCCTTCCGGTCGCCGGCACAGCTGTAGGCGTCCGCAACTGGTGGTGGATCTTGGTCATCGTCATAGGAGGTGGAGCTGTGGTCGTCATCGTCGTCGGACAAGGAGTCGAAGAGGACAATGAGCCCCTTCATCAGTGGTCCTGCTGCCGCTTCCGCTTTGCCCCCTGAGCCGCCTCCGCCACCTCGCGCTCCGACTGCTCAAGGCAAGCCGGAGCGCCGTCGTCAGCGATCGGCCGTAGACCCAAGCGAGGAGCCGCTCATCCTCGTCGGGCTCCGCCGGCAACCCACGACGGCGTCACATGGATTGCTCCGCCATGTCCCTCTCCCTTGCCCGCTACGTCTCGCGGCGGGCGGCGCGCGCCTACGATTCCGACGTGCGCGTGCGGAGCTGGTGGAACGGGCACTAGCACCCACCGCTGCACGCGCGGAGCAGCGGGCCGGCGGGGAAGGGGACGGCGCTGATGCGGAGCGGACTGCGCAGCCCTCGCTGAGCTACGCGCGGTCCGGGAGGGGTAAGCTCCGGCGTCTGCGCTGCGCCGACGTGGGAGCGGGGATGGTGTAGATTCGGAGCTGCCCCCAGTGTCCACCTTCGACCGCTCCAACGCAATGCAGAGGTCCGGCTCCTCCTCGATGAAGTCGGAGCTCGAGTGGCTGCCGGAGGTCAACATGTCGCCGGATTCGATCGGAATCGGAGAGGGCAGAGGAGGGGATGGCGCGCGAGAAAATAGTGGATCGGAGTGAGCTAGGATTCGAAGCGGGGACATATTGGGGATTTTTTGCGGGGATGGCGTGGGGTCGATGATGGACCGGGGTGGCATGACGGATGCACCCATGGCATCCTGTATCCATCATACATTTTGGCTGCATATACGCGGCGTCGGACAATCCAGACGTTTGAGGTCGGTTTAAGACATCTAGGATGGGTTTTTGTTTTAACCAGTCAGCAACCGATCCAACGTTTGAGGCTGTTTGGTTTGTGACTAACTTTGCCAAAGGTTGCCACACCTAAGGTTAGGCAAATTTGATCAACTTAGGTGAGTGTTTGTTAGGCAAATTTGATCAACTTAGGTGAGTGTTTGGTTCAAACCACACTTTAGGCAAGCCATACTAGGGCCCCACATGACATATACCCAAAAAATGTGGCAAGATTTCCTTAGGTTTGCCAACTTGTAACTCTCATTTTGATGAATTAACCTTAGGCAAACTTTACAAAAATATGTGGCAAAGTGTGGCAATGCAAACCTAGAACCAA
The DNA here is from genome assembly GCA_011799875.1 of Thinopyrum elongatum. Lineage (NCBI taxonomy): Eukaryota > Viridiplantae > Streptophyta > Magnoliopsida > Poales > Poaceae > Thinopyrum > Thinopyrum elongatum. Next base: position 149,105,367 of record CM022298.1, read on the forward strand.
ACAGCCACGAAGTGATCCATTCATACAAACGCTGGCCGCTGGTACAGTGCAGAGAGGGTTGGTTACTTGGCCCGTCAGTACGGTGCAGAGTACGAAGGTACGTCCGAGCTGGAAAAGCGAGTGCTGCTTGCCTGGTGTCTTCGCCTTCGTGCTCTCATGGATCCTAGCAGCACCAGTAACAACACGCGCTCTGACCAAGTCTTGATACCTTCGGATGAAAATGCAGGTCGTCGTCTTGACAGACAGCATCCGTTCACCGACATTTGAACGTGACACTGGGCTGGCCAATGCTTAATTTTGAGCAGGAGCCTGTCAGCACTTAAGGGTCACCACTGTTAATACCGTACGATCGGCCTAACTAAACAAGTAAATGCTGAATATTAGTTCGGCTGTAGGCCCATTTAATAATATCAGAAAATCCCTAAGAGCCAATGTTGTCAAGGGAGTGGTGCGAAGTTTAGTCCCACATGACCACGCCTCGTCACGATGCGCACGTGCGAGCCGCGGGTTGCAGGAATGAGCCGAGCCGATGCAATGTTTTGCCGATCAAAATTGGAGAGTCCATTACAGACACAAAATGAATATGAGACGTCATATTCATTGCGGAAATGGAAACGTCCATAATAAACGTGTTTTTATGGAGATGAAACGTCTGCCATTAAACGTGTTTTTATGAAGATGAAACGTCTGCCATTAAACGTGTTTATTGCTGGACCGTTCTCCTACCCGACTGGTTATATATATATATGAGGCATCGCAGCCCAGCCAAATAGAACACTTCACACCTCCACTGCTCCTCGGTCGTTCCTTTCACTGTTGCTGCCTTCGGTGATCCCATCCCGTCTACCGCGTACACGGCTGACGGGAGAGCAGGCCTCCGAAACCCCGCTTCTCCAGATCCTGTACGGGAGAGAGGCGATTAGGTTTTTGGGGAGCGTCTCCTACGCGACTGCTCGCTTCTTTCGACTACTTCCTCTACGTCGATTACTTCCGCGTCACCTTCGTCTTCACCATGAGCACTGACGCCAATCGCGTGGCTGCCGAGAAGGCTGTTGCTGACAAGACGATCACCGACGAGGCCAACGCCTCCGCTGCTGCTACGGCCGACTGGCCTACTGGAGGGTATGACACATTTACCCCACTCCTGTTTATTTTCATGTGTGCAGTACTAGTGGTTTGCGTAGATATTTCTACTATCTGCCTAGTACGTGCGTACATCATCAAAATTCAGTATGTCATTAGCACTGCCTATGTCATGTTCATGATTTATTATTGGATTAAATTAATCGAACAATTGCTTAATTTCTCAACAATCCAAAAACCTAATTTGTGTAGGCAATTTTCGATCCATGGTTTTGCTGCTGCACAGAAACCAGCCCCATTTACGGGGACGTACTTTAAGCGTTGGCAGACCAAAACCGTCTTATGGCTCACGGCGATGAACGTGTTCTGGGTCGCCGGTGTTACTCCCACGGGAACGATCGCTCCTGAACAGGAGAAGGCGTTCAGGGAGGCCACCGTCGTCTTTGTTGGATGTGTTCTGAGCGTGATCGGAGATAAGCTGGTTGATGCATACTTACATATGCGGGTTGCCAAGGACTTGTGAGAGGTGCTCGAATCTAAATTCGGCGCAACGGATGCTGGGAGCGATATGTATATTATGGAGCAGTTCCACGATTACAAAATGGTCGAAAACCGTTCTGTATTGGAACAGGCTCATGAGATACAGTGCATCGCTAAGGAGCTTGAGCTTCTCAAGTGTGTGCTGCCGGGCAAATTTGTCGCGGGTTGCATTATCGCTAAGTTACCCAATTCCTGGAGAAACTTTGCCACTACTCTAAAACATCAGAGGCGTGAATTCTCAGTTGAGGATTTCATTGGCCATCTGAGTGTCGAGCAGAATTCGAGGGCAAAGGACTCGCATGGAAAAGGGACTGAAGGGACCTCTGTCGCCAATGTGGTGCAGAAGAACTTCAACCCCCACAAGCCCAAGGGGAAGAATGGTGTCCAACAGAATACCGAGTTTAAGAAGAAGGGTAAGAAGACCTTCAAGAAAGATAAGAAGAAGGGTGGCTGTTTTACTTGTGGTTCAGATGAACATTGGGCTGCCAAGTGCCCAAACAAGTTCAAGAAGCCAGGACAGGACTCCAAGACTGTCAACATGATTGTGAGCAACAATGAGAGTGGCCCATCTGGGTACGGTAATTTGTTTACTGTATTTTCAGTTTATCAGTCTACCGATTGGTGGATTGACACAGGTGCAAATATTCATGTGTGTGCTGACATTTCATTGTTTTCTTCTTATCAGGCCACAGGGAACGGGTCCGTACTGATGGGGAACGGCGCGAGTGCTTCTGTTCATGGTGTTGGCACGGTCGATCTGAAGTTTACTTCGGGAAGGATCGTGCAACTGAAGAACGTGCAGCATGTCCCCGCCATCAAGAAGAATCTCGTTAGTGATTCCCTTCTATGTAGAGAAGGGTTTAAGTTGGTATTCGAGTCTAATAAAGTAGTTGTTACGAAATATGGACTGTTTGTTGGAAAAGGTTATGAATGCAGAGGTCTATTCCGTTTTTCCCTCGCTGATTTTTGTAATAAAGTCGTGAACAATATTCATTCGAGTATTAATGAAACAGAAGTTTGGCATTCACGTCTTTGTCACATTGGTTTTGGTAGTATGACGCGGTTAGCAAAATCAAATTTAATCCCGAGTTTCACTTTAGCCAAAGGTTCTAAGTGCCATTCGTGTGTGCAATCTAAGCAACCTCGCAAGCCTCACAAGGCAGCAGAGGAGAGACACTTGGTGCCACTGGAACTCATACATTCTGATCTTTGTGAGATGAATGATGTGTTGACTAAAGGTGGAAAGAAATACTTCATGAAATTGATAGATGATTCCAGTAGATATTGCTATGTGTATCTATTAAATACTAAAGATGAGGCTCTACACTACTTTAAAATCTATAAGGCAGAAGTTGAGAATCAACTTGAAAAGAATAATTAAACGAGTCCGGTCAGATCATGGTGGAGAGTACTTCTCAAAAGAGTTTGATGCCTTTTGTGCGGAACACGGTATTATTCACGAGAGGACGCCTCCCTACTCACCCCAGTCAAACGGGGTTGCCGAGCGAAAAAACCGTACTCTAACTGATTTGGTTAACGCCATATTAGATACGTCAGGTTTATCCAAGGCATGGTGGGGGGAGGCTATAATGACATCATGTCATGTTCTGAATAAAGTTCCGACAAAGGATAACGAGATCACTCCTTATGAGAAGTGGACAAAGAGACGGACAACACTCTCGTACTTACGTACTTGGGGCTGCTTGGCGAAAGTCAATGTGCCGATCCCCAAAAAGCGTAAGCTTGGGCCAAAGACTGTGGACTGTGTTAATTTGAGCTACGCTATGAATAGCGTTGGCTATAGATTTCTAGTAGTGAAATCTGAGGTACCTGACATGAAGGTCGGTACAATTATGGAGTCTAAGGATGCTACATTCTTTGAGGATATTTTTCCCATAAGAGATATGCAAAGCACTTCTAGACATAAATCTGAGGAAACTCCTGAGCCTGCCATTCCAATGGAATATTATGAACATACACATGATGAAAATCATGAGGAGGATAATGAGGAAACCCTTGGTAGGGGCAAGAGACAAAGGACTGTAAAGACCTTAGGTGATGATTTCCTCATATACCTCGTGGAAGATAATCCCACTTCTATTTCAGAAGCGTATGCCTCTCCAGAAGCTGACTACTGGAAGGATGCGGTCCGTAGCGAGATGGATTCCATCATGGCTAACGGGACTTGGGAGATTACTGAACGTCCTTATGGTTGCAAACCATTGGGATGTAAGTGGGTGTTCAAGAAGAAGCTTAGGCCCGACGGTACGATTGAAAAGTACAAGGCTAGGCTTGCGGCCAAGGGCTATGCCCAGAAAGAAGAAGAAGATTTCTTCGACACTTATTCACTTGTGGCTAGACTGACCACCATTCGAGTATTACTCTCGTTGGCGGCCTCGCATGGTCTTCTCATCCATCAGATGGATGTTAAGACGGCTTTCCTGAACGGAGAGCTAAAGGAGGAAATCTACATGCAACAGCCTGATGGCTTTGTGATAGATGGTCAGGAAGGAAAGGTGTGCAGGTTGGTGAAATCTTTTATATGGCCTGAGACAAGCGCCTAAGCAATGGCATGACAAGTTTAATGAAATGTTGACATCTGTTGGCTTTGTTGTTAATGAGGCCGACAAATGTGTATACTATCGCTATGGTGGGGGCGAAGGAGTTATACTGTGCTTGTATGTTGATGACATACTGATATTTGGAACTAGCCTCAAGTTGATTGAGGAGGTTAAGTCCTTCTTATCTCAGAACATTGAGATGAAGGACCTTGGAGTGGTTGATGTTATCTTGAACATCAAGCTATTGAGAGATGATGAGGGTGGGATTACACTTCTGCAATCCCATTTTGTTGAGAAGGTGTTGAGTCGCTTTGGATATTCGGACTGCAAACCATCTCAAACACCATATGATCTAGTGTGCTGATTCGAAAGTCTAAAGGCACAGCTATAGATCAATTGAGATACTCTCAGATTGTTGGTTCACTCATGTATCTAGCGAGCGCAACGAGGCCTGACATCGCATTTGCTGTTAGCAAACTGAGCCGGTTTGTTTCCAAACCGGGTTATGTACATTGGCATGCTTTAGAAAGAGTTATGCGCTATTTGAAAGGTACTATGAACTATGGACTTCACTATACCGGATACCCGTCGGTACTTGAAGGGTATAGTGATGCGAATTGGATCTCTGATGCTGATGAGATGAAGGCCACGACAGGGTATATGTTTACTCTTGGAGGTGGTGCTGTTTCCTGGAAGTCTTGCAAGCAAACGATTTTAACGAGATCGACAATGGAAGCAGAATTAACAACATTAGACACATCGAGTGGCGAAGCAGAATGGCTTCGAGATCTTTTGATGGACTTGCCAGTGGTTGAGAAGCCGGTTCCGGCCATCCTTATGAACTGTGACAATCAAACAGTTATTGTCAAGGTGAAGAGTTCAAAGGACAACATGAAGTCCAACAAACACATAAGAATGAGACTAAAAGCTGTCAGAAAATTAAGAAACTCTGGAGTGATAGCGTTGGATTATATCCAAACGGCTAAGAATCTGGCAGATCCCTTTATTAAAGGGCTATCACGTGTCGTGATAGATAATGCATCGAGGGAGATGGGTATGAGACCCACATGAGTTGTCATGGTGGTAACCCAACCTATGCGATCGGAGATCCCGTGAAGTAGGACCTAGGAAAACAAGCCAGTGGTGAACTGAGAAGAGTAACTATACTGACCCACTCCGTTGGAGATGCAATACTCTCGATACTGTATGGTAGGATGACTACTGTCTTAATGTGTTCCAAAGCCTATGTAAGCGAGATGCTATCCTACAGAGCAATCTTTGGAGGAACACACCTATGTGAGCCCGACTGCTGGTCACAGTCTATGAGATTGGGATGATCTCTAGTAAGCACATGAATAGACCAGGAGTGTGACTTATACGCTCCACCCGAGGGGTCAGCCTTCGGCAGCATAGTACTAGTAAGACATGTGGTGAAGCTTCTTTACGCCAAACTGACAATTCAAGGCTTAGTCCATTGTTTAGTTGTGAAGGAGTATAGCTATTTGTTCTAGGTGGATGTTCAACCTTAACGGGTCTCCACTGAAAATACTGGTATATCAAAACAGAGTTTGGAACAGAGGACAACACCATGGGCCTTCGGGATCTGGTGGGGGATTGCTGAATATTAGTTGGGCTATAGGCCCATTTAATAATATCAGAAAATCCCTAAGGACCCATGCTGTCAAGGGAGTGGTGGGAAGTTTAGTCCCACATGACCACGCCTCGTCACGACGCGCGCGCGCCGCGGGTTGCAGGAATGAGCCGAGCCGATGCAATGTTTTGCCGGTCAAAATTGAAGAGTCCATTACAGACACAAAATGAATACGAGACGTCATATTCATTGCGGAAATGGAAACGTCCATAATAAACGTGTTTTTATGGAGATGAAACGTCTGCCATTAAACGTGTTTTTATGGAGATGAAACGTCTGTCATTAAACGTGTTTATTGCTGGACCTTTCTCCTACCCGACTGGTTATATATATATGAGGCATCGCAGCCCAGCCAAATAGAACACTTCACACCTCCACTGCTCCTCGGTCGTTCCTTTCACTGCTGCTGCCTTCGGTGATCCCATCCCGTCTACCGCGTACACGGCTGACGGGAGAGCAGGCCTCCGAAACCCCGCTTCTCCAGATCCTGTACGGGAGAGAGGCGATTAGGTTTTTGGGGAGCGTCTCCTACGCGATTGCTCGCTTCTTTCGACTACTTCCTCTACGTCGACTACTTCCGCGTCACCTTCGTCTTCACCATGAGCACTGACGCCAATCGCGTGGCTGCCGAGAAGGCTGCTGCTGACAAGACGATCGCCGACGAGGCCAACGCCTCCGCTGCTGCTACGGCCGACTGGCCTAATGGAGGGTATGACACATTTATCCCACTTCTGTTTATTTTCATGTGTGCAGTACTAGTGGTTTGCGTAGATATTTCTACTATCTACCTAGTACGTGCGTACATCATCAAAATTCAGTATGTCATTAGCACTGCCTATGTCATGTTCATGATTTATTATTGGATTAAATTAATCGAACAATTGCTTAATTTCTCAACAGTAAAGGCTATCCACGTAACAGAACGATCGACCACACACTATAAGCACGTTCGATCTGTCCGAATGGAATCACTCTGATGAAGCTGTGGCGTGTAGAAGGTTGTAGCACTTGGGTGACTGGATCCAAACAGTTACAGTGTGGTGCAGAGATCGTGCAGGGTTCAATCGGTGGATAATCTTCTAAAACATGGCCGTGTCTGCCGCTGCCGCTGGTTTCGCGGAATGCGCAGCCGTATACTCTTTCGTCGGGCATGGCCATGGTACCATGCCAGGCGTCTAGGGCCGGGCCAGGCCGCGTCAATTCTCCGGATGGGGACGGGACGGGACGGGACTGGAGATCATCAGAGCACATGCGTGTACGCATATCTCGGTTTGACCTGGTCTAGCTAGCAGAGCTATAGCTCGTACTTCCACGTTCACGCTGATATGGCACTGACTTGTGTGCTACGGGTAGCAGCATTCAGACGACATGGTGGAGGCCTACGGGTAGTGGACCTACGACCGTGAGCAGCTGCCGTACGGCGGCAGATCTAGTGGCCTTGCTCGCTCCTCTTTTTTCTCTGTACCATGTGATACGAGTAAATAGCCGTGAGAAAAAACTTGCGACGCCGAACCTGCAACACTACAGGATTCCAAATGTAGCATTTCAGGAAAAGATATTCCAATGTATTTAGAGCATCTACAACCAATACCTAATCCGAGCCCTATACGGCCGCGGTAGAGATAGACAGATATATGTCGACAGCTGGGGAAGCCGTAGGCATAAAAGGCCATCGGCCTATTGCCGGCTGTGCCGACGGCAGCCATAGGCATAGAATGACCGTCGGCATATCTTTGTCTATGCCGACAGCGGTCGTCGGTATAGATAGGCCGTCGGTACATATGTGGGCCCGCCGATCCGGCTCAGGCGGCAGGCTGACACCGTCAAATCTATGCCGACGGCCCTAACGGCGCCCGTCGACATCGATATTATATGTTCTCTTTTTCCGGAGGAGCCATGTGGCAGTACGATGTCGGCGGCCATGCCGTAGGCATATATATCATCTTTTTTATGTTCTATTTTAATTTGTTTAAAGTTAAAATTTGATTAATTTGGATCTGACTTATCTATACTTATACGTAAACAAATTATATATCGAATTGGGGTAGAATTTTCCATAGATTATGAGTATCCAGTATGTTTTTGTTTTTCAGTATATTAGAAATGTGACCTCTTGTACTTTTGCATATAAGTACTTATACTTTGTTAAAATCACAACTAATTGATACTTGCATTGATTTTGACAAATTTTATATGGTTTTTATCAGAATCTTGAAATGATTCTGTTGCTATACTATGTTTCAAATTTGAATAAACTAAAATCACGTTTGTCGACGGCCTTAGGGGGGTAGCTACGCCACCAGAGCATCGCACCGAGCCCTCACACATGCCTTAAGGTGTGGTGGCATGTCTAAAGAGGCAACACGCGGCTCTGGGGTGTGGCCCCACTCAGGGACGGCGATGACACCGTAGTAACGTTCTGCGGTTAATTATGATGCATCATGAATATTATTGAACACTTAGAGCGAGATAAAATCATGAATTTTTTACACGACGCGTGCACATGTGATATAGTATGTGTGGTAATTTTTTTTATAGTTTTTGGTGATACAGAAGTATCTGAACACTTCCCTCTATGCGGATTGTTCTTCCCGTGTCTATGAGTGTGGTCGGCGGCCTTCGGGGCTAGCAATGCCACCAGATCATTGCGCGGGGCCCTCTTACATGTCTGAAAGTGTGGTGGCGGGTGCAAACACCCAACATGCGGCTCCAGAGTGTGATCCCCTTCACGGACGGCGGCGCCGCCGTCACTTCTGGGGGGCGAAACGGCCACGTCAGGTCGCCATGGTGGGGATCTTGTGGTGGGTAGGGCCCATACCTTGTTCTGAAGTGTTCCCATGGGCTGACCTATCACAACCAGGTGGAGAAGCCCATCGGTCAAAGCCCGTCCGGTGAAAGTCAAAGGGGTAGATGCCCGGTGTTGGGTAACGTTGCATGAAAAACAAAAAAATTCTACGCACACGCAAGATCTATCCATGGAGATGCATAGCTACGAGAGGGGGAGAGCATCTACATACCCTTGTAGATCGCTAAGCGGAAACATTTATCACGCGGTTGATGTAGTTATACTCTTCGCACTCCGATCACGATCCAACCGATCTAGTGCCCAACGGACGACACCTCCGAGTTTAGCACACGTGCGGCTCGATGACGTCTCCTCCTTCTTGATCCAGCAAGCGGGAGAGGAGAAGTAGATGGGATCACAACCAACACGACGGCGTGGTGGTGGAGCACCGACAGCGCTTCGCTAAGCGTCGCCGGGACGAGGCGGTGGAACTATGGAGTAACGGGAAAGAGAGGGGCGCGAAGGGCTTGGTGTGTCCTCTTGGGGTGCCCCCTCCCCTCTATATATAGGTGGAGGGGCGTGGTAAACAGCCCCTCCAAGCCCTAGGGCGCAGCTAAGGGGGAGAGGACTTGGACTCCAAGTCCAATCCTATTCCTACTAGGACTCCTTCCTTTTTTGCCTTCCCTAGCCACATGGGCTTTTGAGAACTTGGTGCGCCTAGCCCAATAAGGCCAGGGCACCTCCCCGCAGCCCATGCTAGACCTTGGGTCACGGTGGACCCACTAGCGGGACCTGTATGCCCATATTGATTCCTACATATTCCACGAAGATCTTTTGTCGGTTGAACCTTTATGACAACATATGTAATTCTCTTTGTCTGTCGGTATGTTACTTGCCCGAGATTCGATTTTCGGTATCTCTATACCTAGTTCAATCTTGTTATCGGCAAGTCTCTTTAGTCGTTCCGTAATACATCATCTTGCAACTAGCTGCTTAGTCACTTTGCTTGCAAGCTTCTTGTGATGTGTATTACCGAGAGGGCCCAGAGATACCTCTCCGAGACACGAAGTGACAAATCCCAATCTCGATTCACGCCAACTCAACAGACACCTTCGGAGATACCTGTAGAGCATCTTTATGATCACCCAGTTACGTTGTGACGTTTGATAGCACACAAGGTATTCCTCCGATATCCGGGAGTTGCATGATCTCATGGTCGAAGGAACATGTATTTGACATTAAGAAAGCAGTAGCAATAAACTGAACGATCATATGCTAAGCTAACGGATGGGTCTTGTCCATCACATCATTCTCCTAATGATGTGATCCCGTTATCAAATGACAACTCATGTCTATGGTTAGGAAACCTTAACCATCTTTGATCAACGAGCTAGTCTAGTAGAGGCTCACTAGGGACACAATATTTGTTTATGTATCCACACATATATTTAAGTTTCCGGTCAATACAATTCTAGCAAGAATAATAAACACTTATCATGATTAAGGAAATATAATAATAACCATTTTATTATTGCCTCTAGGGCATATTTCCATCAGTCTCCCACTTGCACTAGAGTCAGTAATCTAGTTCACATCGTCATGTGATTAACACCCATAGTTCACATCGCCATGTGACTAACACCCAAAGAGTTTACTAGAGTCAATAATCTAGTTCACATCGCCATGTGATTAACACCCAAATATTTTACTAGAGTGTGATCATGTTTTGCGTGTGAGAGAGCTTTTAGTCAACAGGTCTGCAACATTCAGATATGTGTGTACTTTGCAAATGTCTATGTCTACAATGCTCTGCATAGAGCTACTCTAGCTAACTGTTCCCACGTTCAATACATATCCAGATTGAGACTCAGAGTCATCTGGATCGGTGTTAAAGCTTGCATCAACGTAACCCTTTACGATGAACCCTTTATCACCTCCATAACCGGGAAACATTTCCTTAGTCCTCTTTAGGCACCTAAGGATAATTTTGACCGCTGTCCAGTGATCCACTCCTGGATCACTATTGTACCCCTTGCCAAACTCATGGCAAGGCACACAACTGGTCTGGTATACAGCATGGCATACTTTATAGAACATATGGCTGAGGCATAGGGAATGACTTTCATTCTCTCTCTATCTTCTGTCGTGGTCGGGCTTTGAGTCTTACACAACTTCACACCTTGCAACATAGGCAAGAACCCTTTATTTGGCTGATCCATTTTGAACTTCTTCAAAACTTTTGCCAAGGTATGTGCTTTGTGAAAGTCCTATTAAGCGTCTCGATCTATCCCTATAGATCTTGATGCCCAATATGTAAGTAGGTTCACCGAGGTTTTTCATTGAAAAATTCTTATTCAAGTATCCTTTTATGCTATCCAAAAATTCTATATCATTTCCAATCAACAATATGTCATTCACATATAATATCAGAAATGCTACAGAGCTCCCACTCACTTTCTTGTAAATACAGGCTTCACCGTAAGTCTGTATAAAACCATATGCTTTGATCACCTCATCAAAGCGTATATTCCAACTCCGAGATGCTTGCATCAGTCCATAGATGGATCGTTGGAGCTTGCACACTTTGTTAGCACCTTTAGGATCGACAAAACCTTCTGGTTGCATCATATACAACTCTTCTTTAAGAAATCCATTTTGACGTCCATTTGCCAGATTTCATAAAGTGCGGCAATTGCCAACATGATTCGGACAGACTTAAGCATTGCTACGGGTGAGAAAGTCTCATCGTAGTCAACCCTTTGTCGAAAACCTTTCGCGACAAGTCGAGCTTTGTAGACAGTGATATTACCATCAGCGTCCATCCTCCTCTTGAAGATCCATTTATTTTCAATGGCTTGCCGATCATCGGGCAAGTCCACCAAAGTACACACTTTGTTCTCATACATGGATCCTATCTCAGATTTCATGGCCTCAAGCCATTTGTCGGAATCTGGGCTCATCATAGCTTCTTCATAGTTCGTAGGTTCGCCGTTGTCTAACAACATAACTTCCATGACAGGATTACCACTCTCGTGCGGAACGTGTTCTGGTTGACCTACGAAGTTCAGTAGTAACTTGATCTGAAGTTTCATGATCATCATCATTAGCTTCCTCTCTAGTTGGTGTACGCATCACGGAAACATTTTTCCCTGGTGAGCTACTTTCCAATTCGAGAGAAGGTACAACTACCTCATCAAGTTCTACTTTCCTCCCACTCACTTCTTTCGAGAGAAACTCCTTCTCTAGAAAGGACCCATTCTTGGCAACAAAGATCTTGTCTTCAGATCTGTGGTAGAAGGTGTACCCAATAGTTTCCTTAGTGTATCCTATGAAGACGCACTTCTCCGATTTGGGTTCGAGCTTATCAGGCTGAAGCCTTTTGACATAAGCGTCACATCCCCAAACTTTAAGAAACGACAGCTTTAGGTTTCTTGCCAAACCATAGTTCATACGGTGTCGTCTCAATGAATTTAGACGGTGCCCTATTTAACGTGAATGCGGCTGTCTCTAATGCATAACCCCAAAATGATAAAGGCAAATCGGTAAGAGACATCATAGAATGCACCATATCTAATAAAGTACGGTTATGACGTTCGGACACACCATTACGCTGTGGTGTTCCAGGTGGCGTGAGTTGTGAAACAATTTCACATTGTTTTAAATGAAGGCCAAACTCGTAACTCAAATATTCACCTCTACGATCAGATCGTAGAAACTTTATTTTCTTGTTACGATGATTCTCTACTTCACTCTGAAATTCTTTGAACTTTTCAAATGTTTCAGATTTGTGTTTCATTAAGTAGATATACCCATATCTACTCAAATCATCTGTAAAGGTTAGAAAATAACGATACCCGCCGCGTGCCTCAAAAATCATATTAGCTCGCTCCATTGTTCCGGAGAACGGAGTTTTAGTCATCTTGCCCATGAGGCATGGTTTGCAAGTATCAAATGATTCATAATCAAGTGATTCCAAAAGTCCATCCGCATGGAGTTTCTTTATGCGCTTTACACCAATATGACCTAAATGGCAGTGCCACAAGTATGTCGCACTATCATTATCAACTTTGCATCTTTTTGCATCAATATTATGAATATATGTATCACTACGATCGAGATTCAATAAACCATTCACATTGGGTGTATGATCATAGAAGGTTTTATTCATGTAAACAGAACAACAATTATTCTTTGACTTAAATGAATAACTGTATTGCAATAAACATGATCTAATCTTGTTCATTCTCAACGCAAACACCAAATAACATTTATCTAGGCTCAACACTAATCCCGAAGGTAGAGGGAGTGTGCGATGGTGATCATATCAATCTTGGAAACACTTCCAACACACATCGTCACCTCGCCCTTAACTAGTCCGTGTTTATTCTGCAACTCCTGTTTCGAGTTACTAATCTTAGCAATTGAACCGGTATCAAATACCAAGGGGCTACTATGAGCACCAGTAAGGTACACATCAATAACATGTATATCAAATATACCTTTGTTTACTTTGCCATCCTTCTTATCCGCCAAGTATTTGGGGTAGTTCCGCTTCCAGTGACCATTTCCCTTGCAGTAGAAGCACCCAGTTTCAGGATTGGGTCTTGCTTTGGGCTTCTTCACGGGGGCGGCAACTTGCTTGCCATTCTTCTTGAAGTTCCCTTTCTTTCCCTTGCCCTTTTTCTTGAAACTAGTGGTCTTGTTAACCATCAACACTTGATGCTCCTTCTTGATTTCTACCTCCGCTGATATCAGCATCGCGAAGAGCTCGGGAATCGTTTTTGTCATCCCTAGCATATTATAGTTCATCACGAAGCTCTAGTAGCTTGGTGATAGTGACAGGAGAATTCTGTCAATCACTATCTTATCTGGAAGATTAACTCCCACTTGATTCAAACGATTGTAGTACCCAGACATTCTGAGCACATGCTCACTGGCTGAGCTATTCCCCTCCATCTTGTAGGCAAAGTACTTGTCAGAGGTCTCATACCTCTCAACACGGGCATGAGCATGAAATACCAATTTCAGCTCTTGGAACATCTCATATGTTCCATGGCGTTCAAAACGTCTTTGGAGCCCCGATTCTAAGCCGTAAAGCATGGCGTACTAAACTATCAAGTAGTCATCAGATCGAGCTTTGCCAAACGTTCATAATGTCTGCATCAGCTCCTGCAACAGGTCTATCACCTAGCGGTGCATCAAGGACATAATTCTTCTGTGCAGCAATGAGGATAATCCTCAGATCACGGACCCAGTCCGCATTATTGCTACCATCAACTTTCAACTTAGTTTTCTCTAGGAACGTATCAAAAAAGGGGAAGCTACATATCATGAGCTATTGAACTACAACATAATTTGCAAAGACATTTTGACTATGTTCATGATAAATCTTAGTTCAATTAATCAAATTACTAATGAACTCCCACTTAAATCAACATCCCTCAAGTTGTCTAAGTGATACATGATCCAAATCAACTAACCCATGTCCGATCATCACGTGAGATGGGGTAGTCATCAATGGTGAACATCTTCATGTTGATCATTTCTACTATATGACTCATGTTCAACCTTTCGGTCTCCAGTGTTCCGAGACCATGTCTGTACATGCTAGGTTCATCAAGTTTAACCCAAGTATTCCGCGTGTGTAAATCTGGCTTACACCCATTGTATGTGAACATAGAGTCTATCACACCCGATCATCACGAGGTGCTTCCAAACGACGAACTTTAGCAATGGTGCATACTCGGGGAGAACACTTTTATCTTGAAATTTAGTGAAGGGATCATCTTATAATGCTACCGTCGTTCTAAGAAAAATAAGATGCATAAAGGATAAACATCACATGCAATCAAAATATGTGACATGATATGGCCATCATCATCTTGTGCTTTTGATCTCCATCTTCAAAGCATCGTCATGATCTCCATCGTCACCGGCTCGACACCTTGATCTCCATCGTTGCGTCGGGGTCATCTCACCAACTATTGCTTCTACAACTATTGCTAACGCATAGCGATAAAGTAAAGCTATTACATGGCGCTTGCATTTCATACAATAATTAAGAGACAACCCTAAGGCTCCTGCCGGTTGTCGATATTACAAAACATGATCATCTCATACAACAACGTATATCACATCACGTCTTGACCATATCACATCACAACATACCCTGCAAAAACAAGTTAGATGCCCTCTACTTTGTTGTTGCAAGTTTTACGTGGCTGCTATGGGCAACTAGCAAGAACCGTTCTTACCTAGACAAAATCACAACGGTGATTGTCAAGTTTGTTGTTTTAACCTTCTTCAAGGACCGGCCGTAGTCAAATTCGATTCAACTAAAGTAGGAGAAATAGACACCCGCCAGCAACCTTTATGCAAAACAAGTTGCATGTCAGTCGGTGGAACCGGTCTCATGTACGTGGACATGTAAGGTTGGTCCGGGCCGCTTCATCCCACAATGCCGCCGAATCAAAATAAGACATTGGTGGTAAGCAGTATGACCATTACCGCCCACAACTCCTTTGTGTTCTACTCGTGCATATCATCTACGCATAGATCTGGCTCTGATACCACTGTTGGGTAACGTTGGATGGAAAACAAAAAAAATTCTACGCACACGCAAGATCTATCCATGGAGATGCATAGCTATGAGAGGGGGAGAGCATCTACATACCCTTGTAGATCACTCAGTGGAAACGTTTATCACGCGGTTGATGTAGTCATACTCTTCGCGATCCGATCACGATCCAACCAATCTAGTGCCCAACGGACGACACCTCCGAGTTTAGCACACGTGTGGCTCGATAACGTCTCCTCCTCCTTCATCCAGCAAGCGGGAGAGGAGAAGTAGATGGTATCACAACCAACACGACGGCGTGGTGGAGCACCGACAGCGCTTTATTAAGCGTCGTCAGGACGAGGCGGTGGAACTACGGAGTAACGGGAGAGAGAGGGGCGCCAAGGGCTTGGTGTGTCCTCTTGGGGCGCCCCTCCCCTCTATATAGAGGTGGAGGGGCATGGTAAACAGCCCCTTCAAGCCCTAGGGTGCAGCTAAGGGGGAGATGACTTGGACTCCAAGTCCAATCCTATTCCTACTAGGACTCCTTCCTTTTTTGCCTTCCCTAGCCACATGGGCTTTTGAGGACTTGGTGCGCCTAGCCCAATAAGGCCAGGGCACCTCCCCGCAGCCTATGCTAGACCTTGGGTCATGGTGGACCCACTTGTGGACTTCTGGACCCCTTCGGAATCCTCTGGAACCTTCTGGAAGCTTCCCGGTACAATACCAAAAAAACTGCACCTTTTTCCGGAACCCAAAATATGACTTCCCATATATAAATCTTTACCTCTCGACCATTCGGAGACTCCTCGTGACATCCAGGATCTCATCCGGGACTCCGAACAACATTTGGTTACCACTCATCAAATATCCCAATACTACTCTAGCATCAACGAACGTTAAGCGTGCGACCCTGCGGGTTCGGGAATTGTGTAGTCATGACCGAGACACCTCTTGGGTCAATAACCAATAGTGGGACCTAGATGCCCATATTGATTCCTACATATTCCATGAAGATCTTTTATCGATTGAACCTTTATGACAACATATGTAATTCCCTTTGTCTGTCGGTATGTTACTTGCCCGAGATTCGATCGTCGGTTTCTCTATACCTAGTTCAATCTCATTATCGGCAAGTCTCTTTACTCGTTCCGTAATACATCATCTTGCAACTAACTCCTTAGTCACTTTGCTTGCAAGCTTCTTGTGATGTGTATTACCGAGAGGGCCTAGAGATACCTCTCCGAGACACGGAGTGACAAATCCCAATCTCGATTCACACCAACTCAACAGACACCTTCGGAGATACCTGTAGAGCATCTTTATGATCACCCAATTACGTTGTGACGTTTGATAGCACACAAGGTATTCCTTCGGTATCCGGGAGTTGCATGATCTCATGGTCGAAGGAACATGTATTTGACATTAAGAATGTAGTAGCAATAAACTGAACGATCATATGCTAAGCTAACAGATGGGTCTTGTCCATCACATCATTCTCCTAATGATGTGATCCTGTTATCAAATGACAACTCATGTCTATGGTTAGGAAACCTTAACCATCTTTGATAAACGAGCTAGTCTAGTAGAGGCTCACTAGGGACACGGTATTTGTTTATGTATCCACACATGTATTTAAGTTTCTGGTCTATACAATTCTAGCATGAATAATAAACCTTTATCATGATTAAGGAACTATAATAATAACTATTTTATTATTGCCTCTAGAGCATATTTCCATCACCCGGGTCATCGGGGCGAGGGTTAGGCCGGCCGGCGGCCTTAAGGGGGGGGGGGGCGTAGCTACACCACCAGAGCATCGCACCTGGTCCTCACACATGTTTGAAAGTGTGGTGACGGGTACAAACACCCGGCATGCGGCTCCGCAGTGTGACCCCCTTCACGGATGGTGCTGCCGTGTTGTCACTTTGGAGGGGGGAAACTACCGCGTCCGGTCACTACAGAGGGGATCTTGTGGTGGGTAGGGCCTTCGAGGGGTAGCGATGCATGTTAAATATAAGTGAATGTCGGGAGATGTTCTTTTAAAAATGAAGGTGTATGCTAATTAAGAAAAGGAAATTGTAAAAAAAAATGGAAAATATATATGCTGATGGCCAGGCCGTCGGTATATGTTGACACGTGGCATCTTCTGCGGTATGCCGACGGCAAAGTCCCCCTTATCCACTCGTGGTGCCCTCCTTACCACTCATTCCCCTCTCCCAATCCCAATTTCTCGCCCGACCCCGACCCGCGCCTCCTCCACCCTCTTGATCTGGCACCGGGTCGCGTCGCCGCCGCCACCATCTCCGGTACCTCGTCATGCTGCCGCTGCCACCACCCTCTCCGCCACCTCATCACGGCGCCGCCGTCGCCACCCTCTATGGCACATCGATGCACCGCCTCCACTTTCGGGGTTACGATCCTGACAATGAGTACTAGGGGTACGAATAAGGGGCAGAACCTAGCTACAGCGCCGGTGTAACACTCGGTGTTTAACGAGTTCAGGCCCCTCTCGATGGAGGTAAAAGCCCTACGTCTTGTGCCCTGAGGCTTGATTTGATTTGATGGGTATGGTTACAAAGATTGCCCGTGCCTGGCTATGGAGAGGGGTGCAGCTTATATAGAGTGCGCTGCAGCCCCATGTCTCCCACGCCGCCGAGGCAATTAATGGCACTGAATAGGTCAGATACTAGTGTAATGAGACTATACTACATCAGTTACAGGTAACGGTAGCAATGACTCTATTTAGTGGGTGACTTAGGATTCCTCGACCGTTGCAGCTCCCACAACGCCCTCCTGTAGCTCTGCATCCGATTGGTGGTACATCAGCCGAGTGATGTGTTGTCGTCCGAGTGCCGCGAGCCGTCCGAGTGAACGTCCTGATGTAAGTATCCGAACATTGGTATGATCCTGGGACCTACCTATGTTGGTGATCGGCCCCATGTGGGCCACAAATGATGGGTCCTTGGCCCTACCTGTAATAGGTGACCGCATCATTAGCCCCCGAATCGGTTGAGATTTCGTAGGACAGACAAACCGATCCTTCGGTTGAGTCCGAGTGCTGCGGGGGCACTCGGAATATGTTTCTGAATCGTGGCTTGTTGTTCCTTGGACGAAAACACAATGGATTCTGGACCATAGGTTTACCCAGATGACCGGGTGTTGTTGATCGTCGGGAAAAACCCGGTAGCATTCGTTTTGTCTCTCGGAGGAGGTAGACTAGAGGCCCGGGTGGGGGCATGCCATTATAACTCGAGTGGCGACTCCGGCGCGTGGTCTGACTCTTTGGAGAGATGCCACTCCTTATCCCAGGGGAATGCCAGCGTGGGCCTTCTACGAGTCCAGGTTTACGAGTCATGCGCCTTGGAGCCCACTGAGAGGGCCAAGCGAACCCGCGGAGGGATGTCAAGCTCGTCACGTAACGATCCTGAAGAAGACTTCAGTCGGGTGTTTAGCGTGGCCGAGTGCACGGGTCCCCGTGGAGGGTGGTCAGTCGGGCTGACATACGTCCTTTAGGAAAGGGATCGCGAGTAATCAATTGGATTGATTCGTCCCGGAAATCTCGGGATTTGAATTTGTGCATTCGCGCGTGGAAGCGGTAGTGTCGTGCGCTAGTCGGGAAAGTGGGGGGGGGGGCGTGGCTCCTCGATTTTCACGCATTATATCTTCCATGTGCCACGCTTGCTCTATGCGTAGCCCTGTCGCGCGGGCTATCGATCCAGAGATCTGCGGCGGGAGATCCGGCTGAAGATTCGCCTAGCGATATAAAGATTTGGATACAGAGGTAGGAGCCTCAGATCCGCTTTGTCTGGCCCCGCTTCCCCCGCGTCTCCTCTCCACTTGAGCACGCGATGATGGCAAGGGATTCCACGACCAAGGCTGAAAAGACAAAGAAGGCGGGGAAGGCTACTTCCTCCGGCTCTGGTGAGGCGGCCGGCGGCGCGGCAGGGGACTGGATCCAGTTGCGCATTACGGCTCGGCGGTTGGTGGAGCTCGCAGAAGAGGGGTTGATCCCGCATGACGGGTGGCGTCGCCCGGGTGCGGGGGAGGCCGAGTCGGCGCCTCAGGAGGATGAGCGCGTCCTGCTCGTCACCCATGTCGAGCGGGGCTTCTCAATGCCTCCCCACCCTTTTTTTCGAGCGTTCCTCGACTACTTCGGCACGCAACTCCACCATCTTCCCCCCAACACCGTCATTTATCTTTCGGCCTTCATCTCTCTCTGTGAAAACTTCTTGGGTTGCCATCCTCACTGGGGCCTCTTCAAATACATCTTCACCTGTCGGTCGATAACCGTCAAGGACCCATCGGCTGGTGAGAAGACCAATGTCACCCAGCTATGCGGGGGCCTGGGCATCCAGGTTCGTGGGGGGAGGTACTTCCCAAAGATGAGCTTCCCCGACTCTGTCAAGGGGTGGCAAGGAACCTGGTTCTACTGCATGGATGTACCCAGCACCAACAACCAGTCGGGCCTTCCGTCGTACTCGTCCGAGAGAGTAAGAGCCCCTGCGTCCCTTTCCGTGGCGAAGGAGGAGAAGGCGGGTGTTGATATCTTGTCCAGTGCGTTGATCGGAGTTGTAAATGCTGGAGTGAACGGCATGGATTTGCTGGAGACTTTCTTCACTCGGCGCATCCAGCCGCTGCAAGCCAGGGCTCACCCCATGTGGCTATACAGGGGGCCGAGTGACCCCACCCGGGTGCACCCTAAGGAGCTCACCGAGAAGGAGGTGGGGGCCAAGATCAAGGCCATCACCTGTGCTCGGGACAACCCGCGTGGGGCTCGGTTGGTGCCAGCCTTCCACAAGGACTTGCCGCCCATTGAGGTAATCGTTTGCTGCTCAGTCGGCTTGATCACCTGTTGCCTCTTGTGTAGCTGATCCTTGTGATGTTATGTGTTTGTCTTTCAGGACTTTCAAAACTTGATTTCTAGGATCCCGATGGTGGACCGGTCACCCGAAGACGTGACGAGTGACACCGAGCAGCAGTACTCAGAGGGATCCGAAGACGACGAGAGCGATGATGATGAGGAGAGCAATGAGGAGGAAAGCTCTGAGGAGGGGGAGGAGGTGGAGTCCTCTCCGTCTTATGAGGCTCCCAAGGAACCTCGCTCCAAGGCACCGCATGATCCAAAGGGCAAGGCGGGTGGGGTTCAGCAGCCGACTGCCTCTGGTCGGATGACTCAAAGCTCAAAGCGTGCTCGTGCTGAGGCTAGGAGCTCAGCAGAGAAGCAGCCCAAGCTGCCCAAGCAGATCTCCTCCAAGCCCCGAAAGGTCGCAGTGCCTCGGATCAAGGTGGCAGTGCCTGTGGCCTCGACGTGAGTGCTCTAGCCAATCCCTTGTTTGTTTTGGCGTGGACTCGGTTTCTGACCGATTGCTGTTTGACTTCCGCAGCAATGACACCTCGACGACTTTGGCTGACCCACATGCTCGCAAGTCGGGTCCGAGTGATGCTGATGCGGCGGATGCCGCCACTTCCAAAGGTCTGTCGCGCCGACTGATTCAGACGGTTAGGTCTTCTTTCGATGGAACATCAATGATTTCTTTGGCCCGTATATTCGTGCAACTCCACCCGAGATCATCCAGCTAGACGACGACGAGAGGACCAACCCGCCCAATCCAGATGCCATTAGGGAGGGAGCGCCGAGTGTCGACGCGCCCATGCCGGACGTCTCCCCTCGCCGAGTGACCCACGTTTCTCTGGCGAAGGCCGCCGCAAGGACTATGAGGCGAGTCCTCTGGCTTAGGATGGCCCGGCGCCTTTGACCGCGGTGGTTCCGCTCGCAGGGCCTACCCAGGCTCCACTGAGTGGGTCGGTGGTGGTTCCGTCCCTGAGGCCCGCGTCTACGTCTCCATCGGCCCCAGCTACCTCCTCCCCCCTATACCATGTCCCTGAAGATCAGGTGGGGGCGAGCAAGGAGGCACTGATCCAGGTGGGGTTGATATGCGGCTGGCTGAAGGAGGCTTACGACGCCAGCGCGGCATTGCAGACCAACGTCCGAGTAAGTACCATTGTGAGTAAGATTTCCAGTCGTTATGTTTCTCCTTTCTCTTGGTAGGAATTTTTTAGTGGGTTTGCGCTAGGCACACCCACTGGGTGTTCATGATCCAGTGGGGGCACGCTGAGTGCACCCACTGAGTGTAGTCCCCGAGGCCCCTGCCGACTGGAACCAGTCGGCAGGGGTCTTCGAACTATTTGTGAGTGTTTTTTGTTGTATTCACTTGGAGTCTAGCCAGGGCGTATCCGAGTGGCCACGATCCAGTGGGGGCACGCTGAGTACACCCACTGGGTGTAGTCCCTGAGGCTACCATTGACTGGATTTGTCAGTGGTAGTCTTAGAACTTGTGGTCGTTTCGCCCTGAGGCTGTTTGTCCTTTTTTTAAGCTCATCGACGAGTCACTTTCTAGTGGGGGCACGCTGAGTGCACCCACTGGGTGTAGTCCCCGAGACTGCTATTGATTGCGAGCAATCGGTGGCGGTCTTTAGAACTATCGCTAGGCTTTCAGGACGCTCGGCAACACCCGTGCGGTGGCGAGATAATAGGTAGGATCTTCTTCGTTGCCGACTCGGAGGTCAGCCGAACGAAGCAGATCGTCTTGTGTTGTTGTCCTCAATCTTCTTCATCGTCGACTCGTGGGCTGGCCGAGTGAGGGTAGATTAGAGGGTACTTCAAGATCTGGTACTGATCAAGCTTGCTCCTCCTGAGGTTGCTTGGCCGACTCGAATTTGGTACTGGTCAAGCTTGTTCCTCTTGGGGGCATGACTGAATGGGTAGCCCAAGGGTACTTCAGGATCTGGTACTGTTCCAGCTTGTTCCACTCAGTAGTGTGCGGCCAACTCGGTAGTCAGAGGGTACTTCAAGATCCGGTACTAGTCTAGCTCGTTCCACTCGGTAGTGTGCGGCCAGATGTTCGTGAATTGATGCTTTGGTCTCTCTTTTTTGATCTTTCGACTGATTGTTTCTTGCATGTTGCAGAGGACTTGTGAGTTGGGATCCCACTATGCTGAGATGGAGAAGGAGGTGACATCCCTTTGACTCGATCTGGAAGCCGAGAAGCTCAAGAGCGCCCGACTGGAGAAAGAAAAGAAGGCCTTGGGAGGTAAGTTATTTCCCCCGTTTGGTAGTGCCATACTGTTTTTCCCCTTTGATCCGAGTCATTCCGCTCCGACAAATGTTTGTAGCGAGAACACCCAACTTGTAATGAGGCTCAGAACTTCTATTTCTTTAGAAACCATGAAGCAGGCTCTAGAGAACAAAGACAAGGATCTGACGTTGGACCAAAAGGAAGCCAGGACCAAGGCCAAGCTTACCGACGAGAAGCTGGCTTCAGTCGGCAAGTTGGAGGAGGAGATCAAGGACCTCAAGGCTGCCATTAGTGCCTCCACTCAGGAGAAGGATAAGCTGGAGGTGAAGGTCACACAGCTGACTGACAAGAAGAACACCCTGGAAGCACACATTGAGGAGTTTTACAAGGAGTTTAGCGAGAAGCTTGTCGGTAAGTTTTCTTCGGCCGAGTGTAATCCATATGACAGTAAACTTTCCTCTATCAACTACTCACGGGTTGCTTTCTTGCCATCAGAGCACTCATATAACAAGGAACTGGAGATGGAAAGGATTGAGAGGGATCTAGATCCTTCTAGGTCGCTCGTTGCCGACAAGACAACCCTTGCCATCCTGCAACTGGAGGACCGCTTGAAGAATGCTCTAGGCTACATTACTTGGACAAGGGGTGATGTGGGTCGGATCGACGAGGAACTATAGCCAGGCGAGGAGACTCGGATGGACCTAGAGTCAGTCATGACGTGGCTAAATGAAGTCCCAGCTCGGGTAAAGGCCTGGAAGAAGTCAGCCGCTCGGAGTGGTGCTGATGTGGCGTTGTCACTCGTCCGCGTTCATTGCAAGAACATAGACGAGAAGAAGCTGAAGGGCCTCCGAGTGATGAACAAGAATAACCTCAAGTTTGAGGATTTCATGGAGACCTTCGCCAAAGCTGCCACACGCATCGCTGATGGGATCGACCTAGAGACCTTTGTCGAGCCAGCCAACCCTCCACCTGAGGCCTAAAGCATTTGGTTAAATTTGCCCCGGAATGCCGGGTGGATGATGTAATTGAATACTTTGCCGAGCCTTGGGCTCATTTTGCTTTTGAAACATTTGGACATATCGAATCTTTGGTTTGAGAACTTTGAAGTCTCTATCTACTTCTTGTGTTTTGTTTGGCTTAAGCGAAAGCTGGTTCGCAGCTAAGCCCCCGAGTGTGGAGCAGATCCTCACTCGGTCTGTTTTTTAACTTAGGAGAGAGCTGGTTCACAACTAAGCCCCCGAGTGTGGTGCAGATCCTCACTCAGATTGTATTTTAACTTAGGCAAAAGCCAGTTCACAGCTAAGCCCTCGAGTGTGGAGCAGATCCTCACTCGGATTGTATTTTAACTTGGGCAAAAGCTGGTTCGGAGCTAAGCCCCCGAGTGTGGAGCAGATCCTCACTCGGATTATATTTTAACTTAGGCGAAAGCTGGTTCGTAGCTAAGCCTCCGAGTGTGGAGCAGATCCTCACTTGGATTGTATTTTAACTTAGTCGAAAGCTGGTTCGAGGCTAAGCCCCTGAGTGTGGAGTAGATCCTCACTCGGATTGTATTTTAACTTAGGCGGAAGCTGGTTCGCAGCTAAGCCCCTGAGTGTGGAGCAGATCCTCACTTGGATTGTATTTTAACTTAGGCGAAAGCTGGTTCATGGCTAAGCCCCTGAGTGCGGAGTAGATCCTCACTCAGATTGTATTTTAACTTAGGCGAAAGCTGGTTCGCAGCTAAGCCCTCTCCTCTCTCCACCCACTGGAGGTGTGTTAGTTTCCGAATGTAGTTAGTCACCTGAGTGAAATGCGACCGTAGGTCAAACCAAATGATATATGGGAAAAGCAAGACTTCTATTCATCTAAGTTCATTCGGACTAACTATTACAAAGGAGAAATTTTATTTTAAGTGTAAAACTTGCGGAGTAGATCCGCGTTCCAAGCTCTGGGCTCTTCTGATTCTCTGGCGAAGTTGTAGAGTCTATATGCTCTATTGTGTAGGACCTTCGATATGGCGAATGGCCCGTCCCAAGGGGGCGCCAGCTTGTGAGGCTTCTGCTGATCCACTCGGAGGACCAGGTCTCCTTCCTGGAAGGCACACCCTCTGACGTGCCTGTCGTGGTAGCGACGCAAGTCTTGTTGGTACAACGTTGATCTTATAAGCGCTAACTCACGCTCCTCCAAAAGGTCGAGGCCATCCTGCCTTGCCTCTTCAGCTTTGGCCTCCGAGTAAAGATCCACTAAGGGAGATTTGTGGAGCAGATCACTCGGTAAAACTGCCTCTGACCCATACACCATAAAGAACGGGGTGCGATTGGTGGATCGATTCGGGGTCATCCGCAAGCCCTAGAGGACCGACGGTAGCTCGGTCACCCAGGCCCCTGCCACGTGAGTTAGGTCACGCATGAGGTGAGGTTTCAATCCTTGGAGTATGAGCCCATTCGCTCGCTCGGCTTGCCCATTCGACTACGGGTGTGCCACAGAGGCGTAATCGACCCGAGTGCCTTGGGTGTAGTAAAACTCACAGAACTCGTCTGAGTCGCAGTTAGACCCGTTGTCGGTGATGCTGCTGTGAGGGACTCCGAATCTGAAGATTATTTCTTTGATGAACTGAATGGCAGTGGCCGAGTCCAACTTCTTTATTGGCTTGGCTCCGATCCACTTGGCGAACTTGTCCACTGCCACCAGCAGGTGCGTGAAACCACTCGCTCTGGTCCGAAGAGGGCCGACCATGTCGAGTCCCGAGACGGTGAACGACCGAGTGAGGGGAATAGTCTTCAGAGCGGACGCCGGCTTGTGTGATTGGTTCGCATAAAACTTGCATCCGACGCACTGATCCACTATATCGCGGGTGGCTTCATTGGCCTGGGGCCAATAGAACCCAGCCCTGAACGCTTTAGCGACCAGGGTCCGAGAGGATGCGTGGTGTCCACATGTTCCCGAGTGAATCTCCTGCAGAATTTGTTGCCCTTCCTCTGGTGATATGCATCGCTGAGTGACTCCGGCCGTGCTTTTATTGTGCCACTGATCCCCCATGACGGTGAGGGCCTTAGATCGATGGACGATCTGACGGGCCTTAGCCTCATCTTCTAGGAGCCCCTGCCTGAGCAGGTATGCTAGGTATGGTTCGGTCCACTCGGGAGTATTAACAAGGATCTCCTAGACCAGGTCAATTACCACAGGGACGTCCACTTCAGTTGGATTGAAAGGACCGACTGGTTGCAGGGGCTCTTCCACAAAAGGATCTTCCTTGATTGTGGGCGAGTGCAGGTGTTCGAGGAACACATTTCGGGGTACTGCCTTCCGGGTGGAACCCATCTTGGCCAAAACATCAGTTGCTTGGTTCTTGAGGCGCGGCACGTGATGGAGTACCAACCCTTCAAAGTGCTTCTCCAGTTTTCTAACGGCGTTGTAGTAACCCGTCATCGCAGAACTGTGGATATCCCACTCCTTCATGACTTGGTTGACCACCAGATCCGAGTCGCCATAGACCATCAGCCGGCGAATTCCCAGAGAAATTGCCATTCGCGGCCCGTACAGGAGAGCTTCGTATTCGGCTTCGTTGTTGGAGGAGTCGAAGTGAATCTCAAGCACATAACTGAGTCGGTCACCTTTGGGAGACACCAAGACTACTCCAGCCCCGGAGCCGTGGAGCATCTTGGAGCCATCAAAGAACATCGTCTAGTGTTCGGGAACACTCGCTACGGTTTGTTCTTGCTCAATCCATTCGGCAAGGAAATCTACTAGGGCTTGTGACTTGATGGCTTTCTTGGCTTCAAACTTGATGTCCAGCGGAAGGAGCTCGATGGCCCACTTAGCCACTCAACCTGTGGCATCTCTGTTGTTCATGATCTCAGACAGATGGGCGTCACTTATGACCGTGACCGAGTGTTCTTGGAAGTAGTGCGCCACCTTCTTTGCAGTTTGATAGATTCCATATACTAGCTTCTGGTAATGCAGATACCTTTGCTTGGAAGGGGTTAGGACTTCAGAGATGTAGTAGACTGGTCATTGGAGCTTGAAGGTTTTGCCTTCTTCTTCTCGTTCTACAGTGCAAACCGTGCTAACAAATCGGCCCGTGGCCGCGATGTATAGGAGAAAAGGCTCTTTGCTGCTCGGAGCAGCTAGCACCGGCTGGGTGGAAAGCAGGGCTTTAAGTTCCTGGAACGCAGCCTGCGCGTCATGAGTCCACTCGAGCCTGTCAGACTTTTTCATTAATCGGTAAAGCGGCAGGGCCTTTTCACCGAGTCTTGAGATGAATCTGCTCAGGGCTGCCAAGCAGCCCGTGAGGTGCTGTACGTCATGGAGACGCTCTGGTTGCTTCATTCGGATGATGGCCCCAATCTTCTCAGGATTGGCATTGATCGCACGTTCAAAAATGAGGAAACTAAATAGTTTGCCTACGGGTACGCTGAAAGTACACTTGGCTGGGTTGATCTTGATTCCAAAAGTGCGCAAATTCACGAAGGTCTCGGCGAGGTCATTCAGGAGGTCGGAACCTTTCCTGGACTTGACCACGATGTCATCCATGTAAGCCTCCACGTTCAGACTGATCTGTTTCTACACGCACTTCTGAATCATACGCTGAAACGTGGCCCTAGCATTTTTCAACCCGAATGGCATAGTGATATAACAAAAACATCCAAATGGGGTGATGAACACTGTTTTTATTTCATCAGGACCATACATTCAGATCTGGTGGTACCCGGAGTATGCATCCAGAAACAACAAGCTCTCACACCCGGCCGTAGAATCTACTATCTGATCTATGCGAGGGAGAGGGAAATGATCCTTCGGGTAGGACCGATTGATGTGTTTAAAATTGATACACATCCGGAGAGAGTGTTCTTCTTTGGCACCATGATGACGTTGGCGAGCCACTCGGAGTGGTACACCTCTCGGATGAACTCGGCGGCCAAGAGCCGCGCTATCTCCTCACCAATCGCCTTTCGCTTCTCGGTGGAAGATCATCAAAGGTGCTCTTTGACGGGCTTCATTATCGAGTCGACTCGGAGTTCACTCGGCCAGCTCCCTGGGAACACCCGGCATGTCAGAAGGCTTCCATGCAAAGATGTCCCAGTTCTCACGGAGGAACTGGAGGAGCTCGCCTTCCTATTTGCTGTCAAGTGTGGTGGAGATGTTTGTAGGGGCAGCATTTGGATCTCCAGGATGGATGTGCACTGACTTTGTCCCCCCTGCCGACTGGAAACCAGATTCCACAGTCAGCTTCTTGGACTTCAGCAGCTCGCTTGAATCTACCGCATTCTTGTACTCATCCAACTCGGCCATCGCCATCTGTTCATCAGCAATCTAAGAGCCCTTCTGGAGGCATTCCTCGGTCAACTTTCGGTTGCCCGTGATAGTGATCACGCCTTTTGGCCCTGGCATCTTAAGCTTAAGATACACATAACATGGATAGGCCATGAAACAAGTGTAGGCGGGCCTACCCAGGATGGCGTGGTAAGCGCTTCGGAAGTCTACTACTTCAAAATTAAGCCGTTCCTTTCGGAAGTTCTTCTCTTCACCGAATACGACATCGAGGGCGATCTGCCCTAGTGATTTGGCCTTCTTCCCGGGTATTACCACGTGGACCTACATGTTGCTCTTGCTGAGTCGGGTCATCAGAATGCCCATCGCCTCCAGCGTGTTGGCGTAAATGATGTTAAGCCCGCTGCCGCCGTCCATTAGGACTTTGCACAATCAGACTCCACTAACGACCGGGTCAAACACCAAGGCCTGTCGCTCGGGGGTTGGTATGTGGGCCGGATGATCCGACTGATCGAAGGTCACTGGTGTCTTGGTCCAATCGAGGTACTTGGTAATAGTCGGAACCGCCATGTTGACCTCTCGGTTAATGACTTTGAGGCGACTCTTGCTCTCGACATCGGCGAAGATCATCAAGACGTTCTCGACGTTGGGGTACCCAGAAGTACCCTTGCCTCCGTCATCGTCATCTTCATCCTTGTCCCCAGAACAATCTTGTCGCATCTCTTGCTTCAGGAGCCGGCACTCCCGAGTGGTGTGCTTGGGCAAAATCAAATTGCCCTCCTCGTCTTTCTTCGTATGGATCTGGCAAGGTTGGTCAGGATGTCACTCTTCTGGGAGACTTGCTTTTTCCCCTTCCAGCCCTTCTTCTGCTTTTGGGAACCTTTGCTTTTGCCCTGGCCGGCCAGAGCCACAGCCTCGGCGCTCCCTCCAGCCTCGGCCTTTCGTTTGTGCTTCTTGCCCTTGCTGTCCGACGGATGAGCATCGCCTGTTCGGCTTTTGCCACTTCTCAGTCAGCCCTCCTCTTCACTGTTGGCGTACCGGCTAGCTATCTCCATAGCGCGACTGAGAGTCGGGGTCTCAGTTCGGCCAAACTTCATGTTCAGCTCCCGGTATCTAACTCCAGCCTTGAAGGCGCAGATCGCCTAGTGCTTGGTGACATTCTCCACCGTATTATGCTTGGTGGTCCACTGCTGAATGAACTAACGGAGAGTCTCATTCTTCTTCTGCACGCAGTACTGTAGCTCGGCTAGACCACCCGGTCTCTTGTAAGTGCCTTCAAAAGTTTTGACAAAGACCCTCGCCAAGTCATCCCAACAAAATATGCTACCTGGCGGGAGCTATGTAAGCCAGGCCCGAGCGGAGCCTTCTAGCATCAGCGGCAAATGCTTCATGGCCACATTGTCGTTGCCGCCGTGAATCTGGACTGCCACTCGGTAATCTTCTAGCCATATCTCAAGCTTGGACTCGCAAGTAAATTTGCTGATTCCCGTGGCCAACCTGAAGTTGTTGGGAATCTTTGCTGCACGTATGTAACGGCAAAAGCACTCAGGACCTGATGGTATGGAACCATTCGGTACGTTGTGATCTTGGCCTTCTCGCAGGGCCCGGCCTCTGTCGACCAACCTCTAAGCGAGGATTGATCTCGTGTTGAACTACGGGTCTCGAGTGTCCCTCGTGGGACGAGCGGGACTCGGCCTGCAATCGCCACCGTGGGTCCGCCTGTCATCATAGGGCTGGCGCCCGTACGCGCCATCTCGCGGTGGAGGCATCAGGGCACGGTCATAGTTGTCGTGATGCCGGGGCGATGCAACTTGATCGTGCCTCCGATCTTCATGATGATCTCTTGAGGAGGAAGTGACTCGGCGCCTACCGGAGCCGAGTGGGCTCTGAGCCGACTGAACGGTCTCCGTGGGCACCGACGCGCTGTGGATCCGATCTCTGGACTGGGTCACTGTCGCATTCTGCAACATTGTCGTCTTGAGGAGCGCCTAGATCTGCCGAACCCCTTCTCCGGCCGCAGAGCCGGAGGGTTGGATGGAATCCGCGATCCGAGTGGCAGCCGCCAGATTTTGCAATGGAGTACTGAGGACTTGATATTTATGAGCCCGGTCACTTGAGTAAAGCCGGCGCTTGTGCCGACTGGAACTTGGTTGACGGTGCTCACATTCGTCCAACTCCCTCTGAAGCCATTCAAGGTGATCGCGCTCGGCCAGGGTGGCCAAGTGAGTCGACTCCATGGCCAACGCCTCGGGGGTCGTTTCGGTGATGGGGGTGTTCAGGAGCTGATCATTCCTGCGACGGAGCTTGTCCCGCTGCTCCCGGGTGAGAGCTTGAGGCACATATGGCTCATGGACCTCGACACCGCCATCTGTGTTGCCGTGCGATGCTGCCACACGGCCGCTATGAGCGTCTGCGAACCCCGGGGGCTAGTGGTGCTCGGAGTTGTACGCCATGAGAATCTTAGCGATCGACTCGGTGCTTTCGCACTCGGAGCCCTTAGAGGAATCGTCCAGTGACCCACTCGAGAGCCGCCACATGTTCTGGCGCGGCCTGGGTGGCCACAGCATGCTTGATCCAGCGCTGCAGCCGTGAGCGCCCGGAACGCTTGCGACGATGCGCGATGGTAGGGTGAGTGGCCACTCAGTACGGAGCCGAGGGCTGCTGGAGAAGGACTCCATAGGACGATGCGCGGAAATGCGTGGCGTCATGGATGGGCAACGCTTCCACGTCCAGCGGGGCCTCGCAAAGCCAAGCTGAGTCGTCGGCGATGAAGGAGATCACCCCGAAATGGATTTCATCGCTGACTGACATGACGATGAAGAAATCCACCTACGTCGTGAAATTTTGCTAGACGCCTAGCCCCACGGTGGGCGCCAACTGTCGGGGTTACGATCCTGACAATGAGTTCTAGGGGCACAATTAAGAGGCAGAACCTAGCTATGATGCAGGTTTAACAGTCGGTGTTTAATGAGTTCAGGCCCCTCTCGGCGGAGGTAAAAGCCCTACGTATCGTGCCCTGAGGCTAGCTTTGATTTGATGGGTATGGTTACAAAGATTGCCCGTGCCTGTCTATGGAGAGGGGTTCGGCTTATATAGAGTGCGCCGCAGCCCCATGTCTCCCACGCCGCCGAGGCAATTAATGGCACTGAATAGGTCTGTTACTAGTGTAATGAGCCTATACTACAACAGTTACAAGTAACGATAGCAATGACTCTATTTAGTGGGTGACTTAGGATTCCTTGACCGTTGCAGCTCCCACGACGCCCTCCTACAGCTCTGCATCCGACTGGTGGTACATCAGCCGAGTGACGTGTGGTCGTCCGAGTGCCGCGAGCCATCCGAGTGAACGTCCTGATGTAAGTATCCAAACGTTGGTATGATCCAGGGACCTACCTATGCTGGTGATGGGCCCCATGTGGGCCTCAAATGATGGATCCTTGACCCTACCTGTAATAGGTGACCGCATTATCCACCCCCGCCCGTGCTGCCACCTCGTTGGCCCGCGTCCGCGCCGCCCCGACCCCGCGCTAACTCTCCCCTCCCATCCTGCTCGGGCCCCGGCCCCCGTCCACCTTACCCCGGCCCCGGCCTTCCTGCACCGACCCATCTCCGCCGTCGCCCGCGGCTAGCCTCCGCCATCGCCCGCGGCTAGCCTCCGCCGCCCCCCTGCCCCAGCCCTCGCCCGCGACACAGGTATACCCTCCTGCTCATCTCCCTCTCCGGTCTCCTCCCCTCGTCGGTTGTGCCCGACCGTGAGGTGAGCTGTGTGGCGGGGCTGCCGCCGCTGTTGGTCGCCGGTGGGTGCTGCCGGTGCTTGCCACAGCATCCACTGCTCTGCTGCTTGCTGCTCCCCGCCGCCACTGCTGCTTGCTCTGTCGCTGCTGCTTGCTGCTTGCGCCGCTGCTGCTTGCTCTGCCGCCGCCGCCGCCGCTTGCTTTGCTAGTTGATAGGTTAGTTAGTCCATAGTTTACGGTTTAGATGGATAGATTAGTTAGATAGACAGTTAGACAGATAGATTAGAAGATGTAAAATTGTTGTTGATAGGTTACTCGATAGATAGAAATGTTGTTGATATATAGATGGATAGATTAGTTAGATAGATAAAATATAAAATATAACAATGTTATTATAAGATAGTTAAATAGATACAGAACAATGTTTTTGTATGTTTTTGTGTTGTTGTAGTCATTTTTTATACATACATGATATGATATATAGATAGATGTTTTGTCAAGTAGATAGATAGACGGATGTTAAAATTTGGATCATGATGAGTGGCTACTTTATCATGATGGTCTTGCTAAAAAAATTGAAGACAAAAATTTGACACTTTACTGAGATGTGATGATCTAAGTTGTTTAGTCGGTGGAATTTACAGGATTTGTGGTGTTGTATCTTCATGGAGCGATTGTCAACGTCGGATTTGTTGGTCCACGGTCATCCCTCTACTGATCGACTACATCCGAGGGTGAGCTATAGATCCACCACCTCCTCCTTCGCTATTTTTTATGTAACTAGATTTCATTTTCACATCAAGTTGCATAACCTAGGCGTCTCCCGCCGGGAAGGGTTACATTGATAAATATGCATTCAATTGCATATTTATCACCGCAACTCTTTTGGATTGTCCAACATTTTCCACGGGCAGCCCGAGGATGTGTAGATTGGGTACATTCTCCACGCTCTACCCCGTTCCAAGACAGGATTTCGGCGGTGCCTCCCCGTTGTTCTCAGGATGCACATTCTCTCGGCTTTTTGCCGAGAGGCAGTATGCCCCGTTCACAGCCGGGCTTAGCCAACCAACATGCTGTAAGTATTTCCCCCTTATATTCTTTCTTTCTCACTTTATTTCCAGCATTACTATGATTTATGAGTTTCATCATGTCATATTGTAGGCATTTAAGGCCTTTATCGAGCTTAAGCATGTTGAGGTGCGAGAGTACTTGCAACGAGTTTAGGCAAACGAGGATTACAACCATCAGATGATGACGGTTAGTTTTGCCCACTTAGAAGCAACCTATATTTTGCACTTTCATTTCTTCTGACCTTCGTGATTGCTTGGTTAACTAGCATCCAGGCTATGTTTGCGGCTATGCATAACCGCACGGATCCACCATCAATGGGACCCGCACCACCACCTTCTGGAGAATGCCCATACGTGCCCACGTTCGTCGAATGGGTGGCACTCGGCAGTGGGACTCCGGTTAGTACATTGCCTAACTATTGAACCACTAGTTATCGTTCATTCAAAACTATCATATTTACCCTTACAATCTCTTTCCAAACATGTAGAGAATTGGTGGATCATCGGTTTTTGGTGGTGGTGTTGGTGGTTCCACTCCTGCTTCACAGAGCCCAGTCACTCTGGTCTAGCAAAGTGGTGCTGGTCTTGGCGGTGCTGGCGGTGATGATCCTAGTCTTTGCTAAATGATGATGTTTTCCATGTTTTCCTATGCTTTCCATGTTCCATACTTCATCCTAGTGTTCTTTAGATGACGATGATGATGTCGATGTTTCATACTTATGTTTATGTAGTTTCGACGATGATGATGTTGATGATCTTTAGATGATGATGATGTTGATGATCTTTAGCCGTGATTTTGAATGGAAAATGCAAAAACAGGAAACTAAAAAAAAGAAAAAAAGAAAAAAAATAACGATGGCATTGCCCCTGCCAGGAGTTCCCAGGGAGCGACACGTGGCAAGGCTATGCGGACGGCCCGGCCGTCGGCATAGATTTACATATACACCGACGGCTAGGCCGTTGGCATAGCCCGTGCAAGGAGTTCCCAGGGAGCGACACGTGGCAAGGCTATGCCGACGGCTGGGCCGTCGGCATAGATTTCCATATACACCGATGGCCAGGCCGTTGACATAACTGATACGTCTCCAATGTATCTATAATTTTTTATTATTCAATGCTATTATATTATCAATCTTGGATGTTTTATATGCATTATTATGCTATTTTATATAATTTTTTGGGACTAACCTATTAACCTAGTTCCCGGTGCCAATTGTTGTTTTTTCCTTGTTTTTGTCTTTACAAAAAATCAATACCAAACGGAGTCCAAACGGAACGAAACTTTTTGACGATTTTTCTTGGACCACAAGACACCCTGGAAGCTTCTGGAGGAGGCTAGAACAGCCACGAGGTGGTCACAAGCTCGTAGGGCGCGCCCTAGGGGGGCGCCCCCAAGCTTGTGGGCACCCTGTGGCACTTCCAGCCCTAATTTTTCTTCTATAAATACCCAAATATTCCCCGTAGACCAGAGGGCACACCAAAAATACTTTTCCGCCGCTGCAAGTTTTTGTCTTCGTGAGATCCCATCTGGAGACCTTTTCCGGTACTCTGCCAGAGGGGGATTCGACCACGGAGAGCTTCTACATCAACCTTGCAGCCCTTTCGATGATGTGTGAGTAGTTTACCACAGACCTACTGGTCCATAGCTAGTAGCTAGATGGCTTCTTCTCTCTCTTTGACCTTCAATACAATGTTCTCCTCGATGTTCTTGGAGATCTAGTCGATGTAATCTTCTTTTGCGGTGCGTTTGTTGAGATCCGATGAATTGTGGGTTTATTATCAGATTATCTATGAATATTATTTGAGTCTCCTCTGAACTCTTTTATGCATGATTTATATATCTTTGTATATCTCTCCGATCTATTGATTTGGTTTGGCCAACTAGATTGATTTTTCTTGCAATGGGAGAGGTGCTTTGTAGTGGGTTCAATCTTGCGGTGCTTATTCCCAGTGACAGAAAGGGACATGACATGTATTTGTATTGTTGCCATTATGTATAAAAATATGGGGTTTGTTCATATTGATTGCATCTATCCCTATACATCATGTCATCTTGCTTATGGCGTTACTCCGTTCTTGTTTCTTAATACACTAGATGCATGCATGCTGGATAGCGGTCGATGTGTGGAGTAATAGTAGTAGATGGAGGCAGTAGTCGGTCTACTTGTCACGGACATGATGCCTATATACATGCTCATTGCCTTAGATATCGTCATAACTATGCGCTTTTCCATCAATTGCTCAACAGCATTTGTTTACCCACAGTATGCTTTCTTTCAAGAGAGAAGCCTCTAGTGAAAACTATGGCCCCCGGGTCTATCTTTCATCATATTATTTTCATATCTATAAAATCAAAAACACAAAAACACCTTGCTGCAATTTATTACTTTTATTTTATTTCACACTTTTACTTATCTTTTATATCTATCACTATCAGATCTCATCCATGCAAGTAACCGTGAAGGGATTGACAACCCCTTTTCGCGTTGGGTGCAAGTATTTGTTTGTTTGTGTAGGTGCAATTATTGGAGAATTGTGTGTTCCTCCTACTGGATTGATACCTTGGTTCTCAATTGAGGGAAATACTTATCTCTACTTTGCTGCATTACCCTTTCCTCTTCAAGGGAAAAAACAAAGCAAGCTCAAGAAGTAGCAATAGCCCCATGCAGGAGCTACGAAGAGGTGACACGTGGCTTGTGTAAGCCGACGGTCAGGCCGTTGGCTTATACACGCCACATGCCCTCTTTTTATTGGGTCCATATTGTGACGGCGCCGTCAGTTGCCGCCTGGGCTTTTTTGTGTCGATGGGGTTTCTATGCCGACGGTTGTACGAATGCCGTCGGTATATGTGGCTATGCCGACGGCATATCTATGCCGACTGTCTGACAAGAGTACGCCATCGAGATCGACGCTGACGGGCCTATGTTGGCCGTCGGCACAGGGGTTTATTCTGGTAGTGCACTTTGGTGTACGCAAATACAAATAATTCATACTTCATAGTACATGATGCAAACATAGTTCAAACATAAATATTGTTCATAGTGTATAATTGATAAATTAGAGGCAAAGTTTACTGATTTCCAGTGTGGACCCACATATGCTCCACAAAATCATCCAGAAGATGCATATGAACATGTTGATCTCGTAATTGTCGATGCATCTTCACAAAGTTGGCAATGCTCTCCACCTCTTGTTCTGGGAGACGGACCTGAAAACCGAGCTTCTCGAAATCATGCGTGCGCGCTGCCCCTGCACCGGCAATCCTATCACGCAGAATCACTCTCCATCCCTTGATGGAACCCTTGAAGTTTACTACGTGCTCCTCTGCCTTCTCGAACTCCTCTTGGATGTTCATCATTTCGGCATCCTCGCCGTCTGATTTCGACGACGCGATGAACTCATTGAATGTGAATTCATCAAGATCATCGTTTCCATAGCCATCATTCCACAACGAATCCATTGGTGACCTAGAAGTAATAGCCAAAAGAATCAAAACACGGCTCGGACATTTCATCCAACACGTAGAGTGCGGGGTGAAAATATGGGGGAGTCTGACGTACTGAAAACCCACAAGTATAGGGGATCAATTGTAGCTTTTTCGATAAATAAGAGTGTCGAACCCAACGAGGAGCTAAAGGTAGAATTTATATTCCCTTCAAGTTCTATCGACCACCGATACAACTCTACACACACTTAACATTCGCTTTACCTAGAACAAGTATGAAACTATTTTGTAGGTGATAGGATAGGTTTGCAATAATAAAACTAGAAATATTTAGTGGAAATAAAACTAGAAGTAATTTTCAAGATAATAAAAGTTTGTTTTTTAGTAGAAAGCTTTTTATAACACAAGAGAAGGATTTGTCCCTAGGCAATCGATAACTAGACCGGTAATCAGTATTGCAATTTTATATGAGGGAGAGGCATGAGCTAACATACTGTATGTACTTGGATCATATGAACTTATGATTGGAACTCTAGGAAGCATCCGCAACAAGCAAAGGTCATTAAGGTAAAAACCAACCATAGAATTAAATATCAAGTCCTCTTTACTCCTATACGCAACAACCCCCTTACTCGGGTATGTGTTTCCGTGACTCACGCCACCCACCATAAGCGAATCATGAACGTATTTCAACACCCTCCAACGGTAATCCCTCACGCTTGCGCGACACGGAGGGCACCATAGGACAACACCAAAATAAAACATACAACTCAAACCAATCACGATCTTCAATCAACCCATAGGGCAAAAAGAATCCACTCAAACATCATAGGATGGCAACACATCATTGGATAATAATATGTGGCATAAAGCACCATGTTTAAGTAGAGATTACAGCGTCGAGAAGAGATGTTACACCGCTGCATAGAGGGAGAGAGAGTTGGTGATGACGGCGGCGAAGTTGTTGGTGTAGATCGCCGTCATGATGATTGCCCTGGCTGTGTTCCGGCACCACCGGGAAAGAGGGGGAGAGAGTCCCCCTCCTTCTTCTTCTTCTTCCTTTCCCCCCTGATGGGAGGAGGGTTTCCCCTCTAGTTCATGGCCTCCATGGCGGCGGAGGGACAGGAGCCCCTTCGAGATTGGATCTCTCTATCTGTTTCTCTTCTGTTTCGCGTTCCTGTTTTCTGGCCCTTCAGCATTTCTTAAATCACCGGAGATCCGTAACTCCGATTGGGCTGAAATTTTAACATGATTTTCTTTCGGATATTACATTTCTTGGAGCGAAAGAAGGCACCAACGGCCTTACAGGGCCCCCACAAGCCTGCTAGGCGCGCCTAGGGTAGGGGGCGCGCCCCTCTAGCTTCTGGGCCCCTCGAGCATCGTCCCGCGTTAAATTTTTTTTTTCAAAAATCACATATATTCCAAAATAAATCTCTGTAAATTTTTATCGTGTTTGGACTTCACTTGATATGGATATTCTGCGAAACAAAAAACATGCAACAAACAGGAACTGGCACTGGGCATTGGATCAATATGTTAGTCCCAAAAATAATATAAATGTTGCCAAAACTATGTGAAAGTTATAGAATATTGGCATGAAACAAGCAAAAATTATAGATACAATGGATACGTATCAGCATCCCCAAGTTTAATTCCTGCTCGTCCTCGAGTAGGTAAATGATAAAAAAGATAATTTTTGATGCGGAATGCTACCGAGCATAATATTGATCATATACTCTAATCATGGGATGAATATTAAGACACGAGTGATTCAAAGCAATAGTCTATAATTTGATATAAAGACATCAATACCCAGGCATCCCAATAAACAATCATGTCTTTCAAAATATCAATGCTAAAGAATGTTATCCCTACAAAATCATATAGCCTTGTCATGCTATGCTACTTCTTGAGCTTGCGTTGGTTTTTCCCTTGAAGAGGAAAGGGCGATGCAGCAAAGTATAGTTAAGTATTTCCCTCAGTTGAGAACCAATGTATCAATCTAGTAGGAGGAACACACAAGTCTCCAATAATTGCACCTACACAAACAAACAAATAGTTGTGCCCAACGCGATAAAGGGGTTGTCAATCCCTTCACGGTTACTTGCAAGGATGAGATATGATAGTGATAGATATAAAAGATAAGTAAAAGTGCGAAATAAAATAAAAGTAAATAAATTGCAGCTAGGTATTTTTGTGTTTTTGGTTTTATAGATGTGAAAATAATATGATAAAAGATAGGCCCGGGGGCCATAGTTTTCACTAGAGGCTTCTCTCTTGAAAGAAAGAATACGGTGGGTAAACAAATTACTATTGAGCAATTGATTGAAAAGCGAATAATTATGACGATATAGAAGGCAATGATCATGTATATAGGCATCACGTCTGTGACAAGTGACCGACTCCTGCCTGCATCTACTACTATTACTCCACACATCGACCGCTATCCAGCATGCATCTAGTGTATTAAGTTAACAAGAATGGAGTTACGCTTTAAGCAAGATGACATGATGTAGAGGGATAGATCCAATCAATATGAACAAAACCCGTCTTTTTATCCTTAATGACAATAATACAAATACGTGTCATGTCCCTTTCTGTCACTTGGAATAAGCACCGCAAGATTGAACCCACTACAAAGCACCTCTCCCATTGCAAGAAAAATCAATCTAGTTGGCCAAACCAAATCAATAGATCGGAGAGATATACAAAGCTATCTTAATCATGCATAAACGAGTTTAGAGAAGACTCAAATAATATTCATAGATAATCTGATCATAAACCCACAATTCATCGGATCTCAACAAACGCACCGCAAAAAGAAGATTACATCGAATAGTTCTCCAAGAACATTGAGGAGAACATTATATTGAAGATCAAAGAGAGAGAAGAAGCCATCTAGCTACCAGCTATGGACCCGTAGGTCTGTGGCAAACTACTCACACATCATCAGAAGGGCAGCAAGGTTGATGTAGAAGCTCTCCGTGGTCAAATCCCCCTCTGACAGAGTACCGGAAAAGGTCCCCAGATGGGATCTCATGAAGACAGAAACTTGCGGCAGTGGAAAAGTATTTTTTTGGTGTGCCCTCTGGTCTACGGGGAATATTTGGGAATTTATAGAAGAAGAATTAGGGTTGGAAGTGCCACCGGGGGGGGGGGGGGGGGGCACAAGCTTGCAGGGCGCCCCCCTAGGGCGGGCCCTGTGAGCTTGTGGCCATCTCATGGCCCTTCTAGACTCCTCCCGAAGCTTCCAGGGTGTCTTGTGGTCCAAGAAAAATCGTCAAAATTTTCCGTTCCGTTTGGACTTCGTTTGGTATTGATTTTCTGTAAAGACAAAAAGAAGGAAAAAACAACAACTGGCACTGGGCACTAGGTTAATAGGTTAGTCCCGAAAATGATATAAAATTGCATAATAATGCATATAAAACATCCAAGATTGATAATATAATAGCATGGAACAATAAAAAATTATAGATACGTTGGAAACATATCATGCTCCATCTTCTTAACACAAAGTATTTATCATGCACAACCCCGATGACAAGCCGAGCAATTGGTTCATACTTTTTAACGCGCTTCAGCTTTTTCAACCCCCATGCAATACATGAACGCAAGCCATGGATATAGCACTATGGGTGGAATAGAGTACGGAGGTAGACATAATATGGAGAAGACAAGAAAAGAGAAAGTCTCACATCGACGAGGATAATCAACGGGCTATGGAGATGCCCACCAATTGATGTCAATGCAAGGAGTAGGGATGGCCATGCCATGGATGCACTAAGAGCTATAAGTGTATGAAAGCTCAAAAAGAAAACTAAGTGGGTGTGCATCCAACTTGCTTGCTCATGAAGACCTCAGGCATTTGAGGAAGCCCATCATTGGAATATACAAGCCAAGTTCTATAATGAAAAATTCCCACTAGTATATGAAAGTGAAAGCATAGGAGACTCTCTATATGAAAAACATGGTGCTACTCTGAAGCACAAGTGTGGTAAAAGGATAGTAACATTGCCCCTTCTCTATTTTTCTCTCTTTTTCTTTTTTTCTTCCTTTTTCCCTTTTTTTCTTTTTTTTCTTTTTTGGCTCTTTTTGGCCTCTCTTTTTTCTTTTCTTTTCTTTTCATCCGGAATCTCATCCTGACTTGTGGGGGGATCATAGTCTCCATCATCCTTTCCTCACTAGGACAATGCTCTAATAATGATGATCATCACACTTCTATTTACTTACAACTCAACATTGCAACTCGATAAAACTGCAACATATGACTCTATATGAATGCCTCTGGCAGTGTACCAGGATGTGCAATGATGCTAGCGTAACATGTGTGATAATGATGAACGGTGGCTGAGCCACAAATACTATGTCAGCTATATGATCATGCAAAGCAATATCACAATGAATGCTGAAGTCATGTATATAATGATGATGGAAGATGCATGGCGATATTTCTCGGAATGGCTATGGAAATGCCATGATAGGTAGGTATGGTGGCTGTTTTGAGGAAGATATAAGGAGGCTTATGTGTGATAAAGCATATCATATCGTGGGGTTTGGATGCACCAATGAAGTTTGCACCGACTCTCGAGGTGAGAAAGGGCAATGCATGGTACCGAAGAGGCTAGGAAATTGCGAAAAGGTGAGAGTGCGTATAATCCATGAACTCACATTAGTCATAAAGAACTCACATACTTATTGCGAAAGTTTATTAGCCCTCGAAGCAAAGTACAACTACACATGCCCCTAGGGGGATAGATTGGTAGGAAAAGACCATCGCTCGTCCCCGACCGCCACTCATAAGGAAGACAATCAATAATAAATCATGCTCCAACTTCTTCGCATAACGAGAGACTATACGTGCATGCTTCGGGAATCACAAACCTTAACACCAATATTATTACTAAACTACAATCATTCACTAGTAGCTCCCACATATTACCATCTCTATATCGATTAACTATTACAAGGAATCAAACATATCATATTCAGTGATCTACAAGTTTTATGTAGGATTTTATGACTAACAATGTGAATGACCAATTCCTGTTGACTCTCTAAACAGATATAAATGAAGCATGAGAGTTTAATTGTTTGTACAAAAGTCTTGCCCACACCCTAACAAATATAAGTGAAGCAAAAGAGCATTCTACAAATGGCGGTTTTCCTATGTAGAGAAACAGGCATCCAAACTTCAAATGATATAAGTGAAGCACATGAAGCATTCTATAAAGCCATACTCAAAAGATATAAGTGAAGTGCAAAGAGCATTCTATAAATCAACCAAGGACTATCTCACACCAGTATGGTGCATAAAATAAAAGGGGAAAATAAACACGAAAGACGCTCCAAGGATTTACGCATATCATGTGAACAAAACAAAAACCGAAACATACCGATAAGTGTCGAAGAAAGATGGGATGCCTTCCGGGGCATCCCCAAGCTTAGACGCTTGAGTCTCCTTGAATATTTACTTGGGGTGCCTTGGGCATCCCGAAGCTTGAACTCTTGCCTCTCCTTATTCTCCTCATATTGATACCTCCTCGATCGTTGAACACTTCATCCACACAAAACTTAACCGAATTTTTTATTAGAGGGGTTAGTACATATAACAACAAATCCCATCATGTACTATTGTAAAATTATTGTATAATTATAATCAAACATTACCCACTGTATGCTATCACAATTCTATGGCTCCCAAGTCAACGGGGCTCAACAAGATTTCAAACATAAGCAAATAACAAAACTATAACAGCAATCTGTGAAAACAGGCCAGTCTGTAAAGATGTAGATGGTATATATACTTCTGTAACTCAAAAAATTCTGAAACATTAGGACAAAATAAACAATTCTCATAGAAGCATTGTGTAATAATTTCAGATTTTTTTCACATGCTCGTAAAAAATGTAAATTCATGCACTACGGCAAAAGTTTCTATTTTTGCACTGCACATACCAAACAAGCAATCCAAACATCCTAAAGGCAAATCTTGGCACATTAATACAATGGATTTGTACAAGGGGATAATTATTTTTGTGAGAAACTTCCATGAAATTTTTTACATTGTTTCCATGAGCATGAACACAAGTGTTCAAGGTTGACCCTCACTTCTCCAATGCATAACCTTCCAATCGCTTCTCTTTTTGAAAAAGTTTTTAGGTTCCCCAATATTTTTTTGTTTTTAAACTTTATAAAAGAACACAACAGAATGAAATGACTCTTTAAAACTTCCAGGTTGTCTCCCTGGCAGTGATTTCTTTAAAGCCATTAAGCTAGGCATAAATTGCTCAAGTAATTGATCCACCCGGATCCTGAGGTATACCAAAGCCAATTTTAATTAATAATGATTTGTAATTTATTAGTGAGCACGAAGAAATATATGTCATGTAACAATGAAGTCTAACTCTCTTCCTATCCATCGGCATGTCATAAAAAAACAATTCATGCACACACAGTAAAGACCGATACATAGCATAAATAGTTTCTTGCAATTTTATCGTATTGGAAACATAGAGAGGCAGAGATGTAGTTCCTCTCTCATAAAGCAAAGTAGGAGCAGAAAGAACATGCATATTATACTCATAAAAATCATCATGTGTAATGGTAAAACGTAACCCATCAATATAATACTTAATAAGAGCAAACTTCTCTGATATAGTGTAGTTGGGAGAATTCAAAAAGATAATAGGACTATCATGTGTAGGTGCAATAGCAACAATTTCATGTTTAACATAAGCAACTATAGCAATTCCATCTCCATAAGCATAATTCATATTGGCATCATGGCCACAAGCATAGCAAGCATCAAGTTCGTCAAAAAGGGATATTTCAAATGAATCAACAGGATCACAGCAATCATCATAGCATTCATCCTTCGGTAAGCACGAAGGGAAATTAAACAATGTATGAGTTGAAGAGTTACTCTCACTAGAAGGTGGGCATGGGTAGCTAATCCGCTCTTCCTCCTTTTGTTCTTCACTTTCCTCATCTTTTTCATCTAATGAGCTCACAGTTTCATCAATTTCTACTTCAATAGATTCCTGCAAAATATTAGTTTCTTCTTGGATAGCGGAGGTGTTCACAATATAATCTTTAACATAAGCATTAGAAGCACAATTTTCATAGGAATATTTAAGCATGAAAAAAAATATATTTGTAAAGAGTAGCATCATACTTTTCAATCAAAGAAGCAATTTCATAAGCACCCTTAAAAGAAACAAATTCTTCAATTTGTTCAATATCATAGTTATTATAAACACCTTTAGCATAAGAAGATACGATTCCATTATCACTAAACTCACATTGGCAGGGAAGGTGTTTCTTAAGGTCTTTAGAACAACAAGTAAAATCATGTATTTCACATAAATTCCGAGCATAGCAATGCATAGTAATATGATGCCATAAAAGTTTCCCTTTTTGAGATAAGTGGTGTCGCACAAAATTAGCATGCTCATCTAATGATTTCCCTCAACTAAGCTAGTTGGGTTTTCAGCACGAGCACATAGGGATCGAAGATGATCCAAGTAGAAAGCTTCAGCAGTATGATAGATTTTGGGTAGTTTTTCAACCATTGGTTTAGCAAGTACAACTAAGTTTTTTGGTATTATATTTCCTACCCATAACTAAAGATAGAAAACAAGTGCACAAAATAAAATCTACTCGGTGATAAAGCAAACAAGCACACACGAGAATATTCACCCCACGCTATTGCTCCCTGGTGACGGTAGCTTGAATCTGCGTTGGTATTTCCCCAAAGAGGAAGGGATGATGCAGCACAGCTACGACAAGTATTTCCCTCAGTTATGAAACCAAGGTTATCAATCCAGTAGGAGAACCAAGCAACACTATGTAAACGGTACCTACACACAAAGAACAAATACTTGCAACCCAACGCGTAAGGCGTTGTCAATCCCTCCACAGTAAAAAGATAGATTAAATTGTATGAGATTGTGTAGGATCGAAAGTATGTCTAGAGGGGGGTGGTTAGACTACTTGACCAAATAAAAATCTAACCTTTTCCCAATTTTAGTTGTGGGCAGATTTTAGCAATTAGCACAAGTCAAGCAATCAACCTACACATGCAATTCTAAGAGTATAGCAGCGGAAAGTAAAACATTGCAGGCAAACGCAATGGAAACACGAAGATTTTTGGCGTGGTTCCGATAGGTGGTGCTATCATACATCCACGTTGATGGAGACTTCAACCCACAAAGAGTAACGGCTACGCGAGTCCACGGAGGGCTCCACCCATGAAGGGTCCACGAAGAAGCAACCTTGTCTATCCCACCAAGGCCATTGCCCACGAAGGACTTGCCTCACTCGGGTAGATCTTCATGAAGTAGGCGATCTCCTTGCCGTTACAAACTTCTTGGTTCAACTCCACATCTTGACGGAGGCTCCCAAGCAACACCTAACCAATCTAGGAGACACCACTCTCCAAAAGGTAATAGA
The DNA here is from genome assembly GCA_011799875.1 of Thinopyrum elongatum. NCBI lineage: Eukaryota > Viridiplantae > Streptophyta > Magnoliopsida > Poales > Poaceae > Thinopyrum > Thinopyrum elongatum. Next base: position 149,149,572 of record CM022298.1, read on the forward strand.
TGGTGTGTTGATGATGAACTCCTTGCTCTTGTGCTTCAAATGATAGTCTCCCCAACACTCAACTCTCTCTCACAGATTAGGCTATGGTGGAAAGAAGATTTTAGTGGAAAGCAACTTGGGGAAGGCTAGAAATCAATATTCTTGTGGTAGGATTGGAATATCTTGATATCAACACATGAGTAGGTGGTTCTCTCTCAGAAAATGTATGGTGGAAGTGTAGGCACGTTCTGATGGCTCTCTCACAAATGGAGAAGGGGGTGGAGGGGTATATATAGCCTCCACAAAAAATCCAATCGTTACACACATTTGACCCATCTCGGTGAGACCGAATGATTAAACTCGGTGGCACCGATTAGTTCAAAATGTGAACGTTAGGAATCTCAGTGGGACCGACTGGAACAACTCGGTGAGACCGATGTGCTAGGGATTTAGGGCAAGCATCATCTCCGTGGCACCGATTGCATCAATTCGGTGAGACCGAAGTGAAGCAATAAGGCAACAGAGAGTTTGCCAAGCCAACTCGATGCGACCGATTGCATAACTCAGTGAAACCGAAATAAATGCAACAAGTCACAGAGTGTTGGTAGGGCCATCTTGATGAGATCGAGACCCGTATCGGTGAGACCGAACTATTAGGATTTCTGGCTGTGGCTATGTCATATGAACTCGGTGGCGCCGGATAGAAAGAATCGGTGGGGCCGAGTTGGAGTTTAGGGTTTTGACATATTTGGATGGAGAAAGTGGTTGAGGGTTTTGGAGCAAAATCACTAAGCATTTGAGCAAGCAAGCCATTAAGCAACACCTCATCCCCTTTTAATAGTATTGGCTTTCCTATGGACTCAATGTGATCTTGGATCACTAAATTAAGGATGAAGAGTCTTGAGCTTTTGCCAACACATGTCCTTAGCATTTTGAGGGGTCCACATCTCTAGTCCATGCCACGCCATTCATTGAAATTCCTGAAATATTCATCTTAAATGGATATTAGTTCTGTGACGACCCCGGCTTAATCGTGCACTAATCATACACGCAAATGCACACGATCAAGCTTAAGGACTCACTTGAAGATATCACAACACAGCTCTAAAACATAAATAAATTCATACAAGCTTAATATTACAAGCCAGGGGCTCGAGGGCTCGAATACATAGCTCGATGGCATACAAGTGTCAGCGGAAGCATCAGATATCTGAGTACAGATATATTACAGAGAGAGAGATAAGCCTTCACAGAGGCGGGGCAAAAAAAAATGCTACGATCGAAAGGTGTGGGCCTCCTGCCCTGGACCCTCCGAATCCTACTCCTGGTCGTCGGTCGGCTCCTCGTAGTAGTAGTACTCTCCGGGCTGGTAGTAGAAGTGGTCATCGACTGGGGCATATGGCTCCGGGGCTCCGTCGTCTGGATGCGACAAAGGGATAAAGGGGGAAAAAGGAAAATAAAGCAAACGTGAGTACTCATCTGAAGTACTCAGCAAGCAAGGATCTACACTACATATGCAACATTTTGAAAGGAGGGCTGTATATGTGAACTGGGCTCCAGAAATGCCAGAATAGAGGGGGAAAACCCAGTCCTATCGAAGACTAGCATCTTCAAGCATCTTCATCAGTCTTGCAGCATTAGAAGAGAGCAGAATAACATAATGTAAAGTATAACAGTGTCATCAACCTCGGCTAGAGATTCTTCCTCGACTCCCTGCGAGAAAGTAATCCCAGAGCCGTACTATCCAGTTCTCATCTCCAGTCATGTTCTAGTTGTACCGACCGGGATACAACTCCGAGTGTCCGTTACCGTAGGACAGGCTATCGATAGAAGTTTCTTCCCTGCAGGGGTGCACCAACTTACCCACCACGCTCGCTTAACTCCGGCCGGACACACTTTTCTGGGTCATGCCCGGCCTCGGCTAAGCAACACGCCGCAACCCGACCAAATACTTAACAGAGAGGTCAGCACGCCGGACTAACCTATGCCCCCAGGGGTCTTGGTCCATCGCCCCGGACGCTCCTGCATGTTGCGTACACCGCCGGTGAGTAGACCTAGCAACCCCTTAATACAATCGCGGTTGCGTTCCCAGTCCAACCTAGCGTGTGCCGCTCAGTTGCTGACGTCTATTAAGCTTCGGCTGAAGTATACGACGCAGAATGCCCATACTATGCCCACGTGATGGTTAGTGCTATCAGGCCAGAGGCCCCTCGGATCAAATATCCAAACCGTAGTGGTTTAGGAGCGCGCAGTAACGAGCAGAGACTCACGATCGATGTGACCCCGTCGCCCCGTCTCGAGGACTTGCGGCAAGGGTTAAGAATGCCCGGCCACGCCTCGTAGTTATCTCGCGGGCACCTCTCAGGTCAACCCGACTCCACATCACTTCGCATTTATGCTCGCGCGGGTACCCCTCAGGGCCGACCCATCTTTAGTATCATGGTTCATAGTCAAGTCATAATATCCAAGGTAGCTGTGTGTCTGACACCGAAGGGAACCCTGAGGAATCACCCTCGATGGAATTCCCGCTCGATGTTATCATCAAGGTGAACGAAGGAGGAATCACCCTCGAGGTCCACACTTGAGAGATTGCGCGTCGGCGTCGGTATCGGGGGTGGTGCAGGAGGAATCACCCTCGCTTACCACGACCGATTAACTAACCTACAAGGTTATCATCAGAAGTGATGACGAGGTATCACCCTCGGCACCCGATAGTAACCCAGCAGCGTCGAGCATCTTAGGGGAAGTGACGTGCGGTGCCAGGTTCTAATCTTCGATCCCGTTGCTCGGGTCTTCTGAGAGTCCAGCGGGGCAGTCGGGACAAGTGGGTCTCTGATCAGGCTCTACCCATCCTATCTAAACAGTTTAGGATAACAGGCAGGTATCAATAGTAGGCTACAATTAAACAGGCTATGCAACAGATATAGGATGATAGCAGCAGCTAACATCTAATGCAAGCATAATAGGGAAGAGAATAGGTGATATCGGAATGCTCAAAATGGGGGTGCTTGCCTGTCTGCTCGACGGCAAGGGCAGGGTCGTCGGGGACGTAGTCGTACTCCGGAGCGGCGTCTACCTCAGGAGCTACGACAACGTCGGGGTCTACCGAAAGAGAAGAGGGTGAGGAAACAAGTAAATATAATGCAAACAGATGCAACACAGTGCGTGCGATCCTATGAAGCAGTGCAGGGTTGCCTAAAGATGCATCTAGGTCATTTTAGTTATTTTTAGAATTAATCTGGGATTTATTAACCGGTGTATGTGCACTATTCATCTACCAAAATCGAGCTCGGAGTTACGAGTTCTTCTACGTAGGAGGTTCCGGCATCAAAACAGACGGCACGATCAGACTCATCTCGTCGTTCTGAGCAACTTTCGTGTTTTAACTTTTTCGATCTGAGCTATGGTTTAAAAGATATTAATTTTTAAAGATTATTTGAATTTCTGGAATTAATCTTATATACAGAAAATGAATTATGACGTCAGCATGACGTCACTGTGATGTCAGCAGTCAACAGAAGCTGACCAGAGTAAAACCTGACCAGTGGGTCCCACTGGTCAGTGACTGATTAGACTTAACAGAAGTTAATTTAGCTAACTAAGTTAATTAAAGGGTGGGACCCAGTAGTCAGTGTCACAGATCTAATTAGAGTTAATTAATTGCTACAGTGAACTGGTCCCACGTGTCAGTGACACGTTTTTAACCCAAGCGTTATTTTAACAGGGGCCCCATGTGTCAGCGACTGTTTAGCTCAACTAACCTGGTTTAACCCCTAATCTAACCTGCTGACCTGCGGGCCCGGTGAACAGTGCCTACCGGCGATTAAACGCCGGCGCCACAGATCGCGGCGGCGACTCACCGGAGTGCATTTCCAGCGACCGTTTGCGGCGGGGTTTGGTCCGTTCGGACGGGCGCGAAGCCGCGCATCCAGTGGTGGTGGCGCTTCGCCCTGGAGTGGCCGGAATAAGCATCGGCGGTGAGCTTGGCGGCGGCCAGAGCACGAGTCCGGGCAAAAACGTAGCCAGAGGCGTTTGGGAGTTATATGCGTGCGCGCGTTGGGCTCCAGGGGACCCCAGGAGCATGTCGCTGTGCTCTGACACGAGCGTGAGTAACGGTGGCCGCGGCGGTGATGCGGACGGCGGCGACGAGCTACGGTGACGGCGGGGAAGATGCTAGCGGGCACGGAAATCGAAGCCAAAGGGACGAGGGGAAGCGCAAGCTCACTGTGGTCCGGTAGGGGAGAGCAGTGGGCTCGGGGAGGCTTGCCGGCGTCGAATTCATCGTGGACGGCGGCGGGGTCCGAGGAAGAAGAAGACGGCCTCGTCATCGATGCTCGGGCGCTGGGCCCGGTCCCGTGGTCGGAGAAGGAGCAGAGGAGGTTGGCGGAGTGGATAGGCTCGAGAGCTGGGCGTGGGGATGTCAGTGGAGCACGGTCATGGCGATGACGGCGTCGGGTCCGATCTGGATCGAAGAGAAAGATGGGGAGAAGGGGCAAATGAGCTAGGGTTCGACGAGGGGGGCAACTGGCGTACTTATCCAAACCTAGCCGAGCCCCTGTAGCGGCAGCTGTCGGTGATCGACCGGCGACGCGCATCCTGGCCGCGGGGGCATCGACACGCAGGAGGGAGGTAGGGGACGACCTCAACCTGGCGGGCTGGGCCGGTCAGGTTCCTGTAGTTAGCAGGCCGTGCGTGCGCATGAGCCTTTTCTCCTTTTCTTTCGTTTCTTACTTTTCTTTCTGTTTTGCAATTTGTTTTAGCCACCGCTTGAGTTTTGTAAAATATATGATTTAGCTAAATAATTATAGAGCAATATTTACCTTCACCATAAAATAGTTTGTGGCCAAAATGATTTTCATTTGAATTTTGATTTAATGAAATGGATTAAATCATTGCTGTTTGGTACTGTTTGAAGTTGCTAGAGTCACTTAACCAACTCATTTAGTATTGATTATATTTTTATATTTGCTTCTGAAATATTTGCAACATTATTAACATTTTAGTTTTGTTGTTTGAAGAAATATTTATTTGACTTGCATTTGAAATTTGAGGTTGAAATATTTTCTAATGAAATTTTATTAGAGTGATCATGATGACATGGCAGGTTAAGTAGCTTAACCAGAGTGGGGTAACCTGGGGATGTTACAAGTCTCCTCCACTACAAGAAATCTCGTCCCGAGATTTAAGTGGGGAAATAAGGAGTAACTTCGAGAGAACTGATCCTTATAGGATCGATTAGCTGATGGACAATTCAGGGAATGCGGCAACAGTTTCTCTCGAGTTGAAACTTAGGAAACATCAAGAGCAAAGTATGAAGGTTCAATAAGAAGTATTAATCGAATGGACATTCAATCGATACCTGAACAAAGTGTGAACAGGGGTTCAGGGTATCGAGGGTAGATCATCTCTCGAGGGGTGACTCGGGATAACACACATAGTCAAGATCAAAGATTACTTCAGAATCAAGAATATACAGGAGAGTCAGGTTCCGATCCTGTGGAACTGTGGTGGGGTGTCGATCAAAAGTAGGAAGAACGGTGGCATCTTATCGTTCACAACAATAAGACATGTCAACGAAATAACTGTCAGCTTTGTCGGCAACAAATTCGGTACCAAGGGCGAGGGACGAAGAGAACCATTTTCCTGCTCGTTGAAAGGAGGCGGACCAATAGGCGAGGTTCTCGTCCATCGGGGGTTACAGGAATGTCTTCAACGATAGTAGGAGGGTCTCACTGATAGGGTTGTAGACCGATATGTTTTCATAAGCATAGAATTTGTTTCTGCCCAGACAATTTAGATTACAGGAAAGGTTAAACAAAACAATGGAAAGGAAAATGTGTTTGCACACATGAACTAGGGGTATCTCATTTCCCATGGATAAACGGAGCATGATACACCTGATAGATCAGCAAGTCCAAAAGCATTTAGACAAAGGGGCGAGGAAAGAATCATGATGTTTACCCGAACAATGGTGTTTGGGATAATTGATTAAGGAACAGGTGGTATGGATCTTCCATTGTTCTAAAGGGCATTCAGAATACCGTAGTCATGCTTCGAGGAAGCAATAATATGGTGTCAAGTAAAGATTGGGTTCGAAGATCTCAAGAGGTACCGAGAAACAATTTTCAAGGGTATCTCGGAACGTAAGGAATAACCAAACACAACCAGGTTTGTGTTGGTCGAAAATCAAGGATGTCATCGATGATAACACAAATCATCAAAGAGCAAGGATGATAATTCTCACCATGAATTTAATCGATAACTTGGAACAAGTCAAATATGGGCGATGATCACAACACATTTGTCGGGAGGCTCTATGAAGATGCCGTCGAACAGTGATGACATCAACTGTAAGGAACGATGAGGCGAAAAGTTTATTGGAACCATGGATATGACACAAGCTCGAAATCGAACTTGTTTCTCGAGATAAAATGATAAGATGAGGAGGATCGACGTAAGCTTCGCTCATCGTCGGAAGTTGATCCGGGCATAAGGTCCAGGTAGCACAGTTGAAAGTTGGCACGATAAAAATATAGCCGATCAGGCTAGGGATGATGTGATGGGGTGTTAGACTTCCCAGTACGAAGTACTAGGGGTAACACCGGAAGGTAAGTCGGAGCAGAGGTTGGATGGGGAAAATGATCTGCAGAGGACAAGTATTTTAACTTATCCGGGAAATGAACTCAAAGAGGAAATATGGTCGGAACCATGTTTGCAAAGGATCAATTCTTAGATACAAGATGAACTTGTACCAAGGGAATAATTATTTTTACGAGCAGCTTCCATGATAATTTCTACATCGGGTCCATGGGCATGAACACAAAGGTTCAAGGTCGACCCCCACTTCTTCAATGCACAACCTTTCATTCACTTCTCGTTTTCAAAGAAATTGTAGTGCTGAGGATTTATCTGGTGAAGCACCAGAAGAGTATGACTCGCATAACCTTCGAGTTCACATGAATTAGGGAAAGCATAGGTTCAACCCATTGGGACATTTTTACGAAGCTATCCAACCATCAACCAATGCAAGAGATGCGAGTTCGAAAGCAGAGTATCGAAGTCGAAGCAGATGATACAATTTACCAGAGGTATCAAGTACCAAGAAAAGAGCTCACAAGATGTTTGAATATGAAGGATACGGTTGGATATTAATCCAACAAAAGATCAGGTAAACTACAAAGGATCTGAGGTGAGTAGCGGTACTCAACCAGAAGAAGGATGTGACGGCATAAGATTATAGAGACATCGAAACAATCCAACATTTAAGTACAAAGGAGTTGTGGTTCAGAAACGAAGGATTAGAAGCAAAAGCTCTGATCAAAAGACGAACAGGTTGAATAGAACTAGATGGGCAACTTTAGCGCTCCGTCTTGCAGAGATCTCCACCCATGTTTACGGGACATGTCCTGGTCAGTAGTCAGTCCCAAGTCAGTATGGAGAAGGAATGCACTGCCTTTCCGTGCCATGCAAGTTGGGCGGATATACAGATGGCAAGAAGTAGAGAATGCTTCAGTGCCAAAGGCAATGTCAACGGGGAAGGAACCGATAAGGTTCTTAGAATGGAAAAGAATCGGTCGGATAATTGTCCACATAAGGAATCAAGTGATCCGTGAGAGCTAACGGGGTAAGGTTTTAACAATTGGTTCCACCTGAGAATTCCCCGAGGAAGAACGGAAGGCAAGCATATAAAATTAAGGAAGCACTTGAACAACCCCAGTATAAAATTCAGAGGGTTCACGATTTCCAAAGCCAGGGGTGACAATTAGTTCACCTGGGCAGAGGGACGAGTGATTTGTACATGCTTAGTTGGACAATCAATCAATACTTGATTGGTCGAGAACCAGCTCATGACTGGAATGACGTCTGAGCCGACGGGACGAATTCTAGGAAGTAATTGATGATGGCAAGAATTTGCACACATAATGAATCAATAGGCTTAGGATGACTGTGACAGATGATGTTAATGAATATTGCCAGTCATATGGCGTTAACCACAATGTAGACGGCAAGAATTTCCAGAGCAATAGGTTGCAGTAGATTTTCGGAACGTCAGACGATATTTCAAAGTGTTTTAGAAATCACGAGAACAACTGGGGATGATCGGATCCCCGGTACTGTGAGTAATAAACCGCAGTGCGAAAGAAGCTGCACGGCAGTAGGCTCAAAGGATTCCCGGATTAATGAGGAGTATTTCGGGGTATCTCGCACATAAGTGAGTGACTAGGTATGAGGATACTAACGACAAGAATGGTTAGTTATCCTCAGGGGTTTGTCGGTGGTCCGGAACTGCAAAGCAGTGGAACAGGGTCTCGGTTAACGTCGAGGAGTAACTTCAGAATCTTCTGATGAAGCAGACGATCATCTGTAGTGAAGGGGCTCTCCGGGAGGAAATGGTTACAAGATCCTAATGTTGGAGTTAGTAAAATCTTTAACCCGAATAGAAGAGAGACCAGAGTCCCAGAGTATAGGTCGAGGAGTAAAAGATCCTAATACCACCCAGTTGGCGACGTGGGGCCATAAGCCACACAGCCAAGTTAGTAAAACAGTATTGGACTACTAGACTCAACTTTGGCCAAGGAGTTGGAAAGGGGGATACCTAGAGGCAGTCGGCTCTGATACCAACCTGTGACGACCCCGGCTTAATCGTGCACTAATCATACACGCAAATGCACATGATCAAGCCTAAGGACTCACTTGAAGATATCACAACACAACTCTAAAACATAAATAAATTCATACAAGCTTAATATTACAAGCCAGGGCCTCGAGGGCTCGAATACATAGCTCGATGGCATACAAGTGTCAGCGGAAGCATCAGATATCTGAGTATAGATATATTACAGAGAGAGAGAGTTAAGCCTTCACAAAGGCGGGGCAAAATAAAATGCTACGATCGAAAGGCGTGGGCCTCCTGCCCTGGACCCTCCGAATCCTACTCCTGGTTGTCGGTCGGCTCCTCGTAGTAGTAGTACTCTCCAGGCTGGTAGTAGAAGTGGTCGTCGACTGGGGCATATGGCTCCGGGGCTCCGTCGTCTGGATGCGACAAAGGGATAAAGGGGGAAAAAGGAAATAAAGCAAACATGAGTACTCATCCGAAGTACTCAGCAAGCAAGGATCTACACTACATATGCAACATTTTCAAAGGAGGGCTGTATATGTGAACTGGGCTGCAGAAATGCCAGAATAGAGGGGGAAAACCTAGATCTATCGAAGACTAGCATCTTCATCAGTCTTGCAGCATTAGAAGAGAGCAGAATAACATAATGTAAAGTATAACAGTGTCATCAACCTCGGCCAGAGATTCTTCCTCGACTCCCTACGAGAAAGCAATCCCAGAGCCATACTATCCAGTTCTCATCTCCAGTTATGTTCTAGTTGTACCGATCAAGATACAACTCCGAGTGTCCGTTACCGTAGGACAGGCTATCGATAGAAGTTTCTTCCCTGCAGGGGTGCACCAACTTACCCACCACGCTCGCTTAACTCTGGCCGGACACACTTTTCTGGGTCATGCCCGGCCTCGGCTAAGCAACACGCCGCAACCCGACCAAATACTTAACAGAGAGGTCAGCACGCCGGACTAACCTATACCCCTAGGGGTCTTGGGCCATCGCCCCGGACGCTCCAGCACGTTGCGTACACCGCCGGTGAGCAGACCTAGCAACCCCTTAATACAAGCGCGGTTGCGTTCCCAGTCCAACCCAGCGTGTGCCGCTCAGTTGCTGACGTCTATTAAGCTTCGGCTGAAGTATACGACGCAGAACGCCCATACTATGCCCACGTGATGGTTAGTGGTATCAGGCCAGAGGCCCCTCGGATCAAATATCCAAACCGTAGTGGATTAGGAGCGCGCGGTAACGAGCAGAGACTCACAATCGATGTGACCTCGTCGCCCCGTCTCGAGGACTTGCGGCAAGGGCTAAGAATGCCCGGCCACGCCTCGTAGTTATCTCGCGGGCACCTTTCAGGTCAACCCGACTCCACATCACTTCGCATTTATGCTCACGCAGGTACCCCTCAGGGCCGACCCGTCTTTAGTATCATGGTTCATAGTCAAGTCATAATATCCAAGGTAGCTGTGTGTCTGACACCGAAGGGAACCCTGAGGAATCACCCTCGATGGAATTCCCGCTCGATGTTATCATCAAGGTGAATGAAGGAGGAATCACCCTCGAGGTCCACACTTGAGAGATTACGCGACGGCATCGGTATCTGGGGTGGTGTAGGAGGAATCACCCTCGCTTACCACGACCGATTAACTAACCTACAAGGTTATCATCAGAAGTGCTGACGAGGTATCACCCTCAGCACCCGATAGTAACCCAGCAGCGTCGAGCATCTTAGGGGAAGTGACGGGCGGTGCCAGGTTCTAATCTTCGATCCCGTTGCTCGGGTCTTCTGAGAGTCCAGCGGGGCAGTCGGGACAAGTGGGTCTCTGATCAGGCTCTACCCATCCTATCTAAACAGTTTAGGATAATAGGCAGGTATCAACAGTAGGCTACAATTAAACAGGCTATGCAACAGATATAGGATGATAGCAGCAGCAGTAACATCTAATGCAAGCATAAGAGGGAAGAGAATAGGTGATATCGGAATGCTCAAAATGGGGGTGCTTGCCTGTCTGCTCGACGGCAAGGGCAGGGTCGTCGGGGACGTAGTCGTACTCCGGAGCGGCATCTGCCTCAGGAGCTACGGCAACGTCAGGGTCTACCGAAAGAGAAGAGGGGGAGGAAACAAGTAAATATAATGCAAACAGATGCAACATAGTGCGTGCGATGCTATGATGCAGTGCAGGGTTGCCTAAAGATGCATCTAGGTCATTTTAGTTATTTTTAGAATTAATCTGGGATTTATTAACCGGTGTATGTGCACTATTCATCTTCCAGAATCGAGCTCGGAGTTACGAGTTCTTCTACGTAGGAGGTTCCGTCATCGAAACAGACGGCACGATCAGACTCGTGGCGACGTTCTGAGCAACTTTCGTGTTTTAACTTTTTCGATCTGAGCTATGGTTTAAAAGATATGAATTTTTAAAGATTATTTGAATTTCTGGAATTAATTTTATTTACAGAAAATGAATTATGACGTCAGCATGATGTCACTGTGATGTCAGCAGTCAACAGAAGCTGACCAGAGTCAAAACTGACCAGTGGGTCCCACTGGTCAGTGACTGATTAGACTTAACAGAAGTTAATTTAGCTAACTAAGTTAATTAAAGGGTGGGACCCAGTAGTCAGTGTCACAGATCTAATTAGAGTTAATTAATTGCTACAGTGAACTAGTCCCACGTGTCAGTGACACGTTTTTAACCCAAGCGTTATTTTAACAGGGGCCCCATGTGTCAGCGACTGTTTAGCTCAACTAACCTGGTTTAACCCCTAATCTAACCTGCTGACGTGCGGGCCCGGTGAACAGTGCCTACCGGCGATTAAACGCCGGCGCCACAGATCGCGGCGGCGACTCGCCGGAGTGCATTTCCAGCGACCGTTTGCGGCGGGGTTTGGTCCGTTCGGACGAGCGCGAAGCCGCGCATCCAGTGGTTGTGGCGCTTCGCCCTGGAGTGGCCGGAATAAGCGTCGGCGATGAGCTTGGCGGCGTCCGGAGCACGAGTCCGGGCGAAAACGTAGCCAGAGGCGTTTGGGAGTTGTATGCGTGCACGCGTTGGGCTCCAGGGGACCCCAGGAGCACGTCGCTGTGCTCTGACACGAGCGTGAGCAACGGTGGCCGCGGCGGTGATGCGGACGGCGGCGACGAGCTACGGTGACAGCGGGGAAGATGCTAGTAGGCACGGAAATCGAAGCCAAAGGGACGAGGGGAAGCGCGAGCTCACTGTGGTCCGGTAGGGGAGAGCAGTGGGCTCGGGGAGGCTTGCCGGCGTCGAATTCGTCATGGACGGCGGCGGGGTCCGAGGAAGAAGAAGACGGCCTCGTCATCGATGCTCGGGCGCTGGGCCCGGTCCCGTGGTCGGAGAAGAAGCAGAGGAGGTTGGCGGAGTGGATAGGCTCGAGTGCTGGGCGCGGGGATGTCAGTGGCGACGGTGGAGCACGGTCATGGCAATGACGGCGTCGGGTCCGATCTGGATCGAAGAGAAAGATGGGGAGAAGGGGCAAATGAGCTGGGGTTCGACGAGGGGGGCAACTGGCGTACTTATCCAAACCTAGCCGAGCCCCTGTAGCGGCAGCTGTCGGTGATCGACCGGTGACGCGCATCCTGGCCGCGGGGGCATCGACACGCAGGAGGGAGGTAGGGGATGACCTCGACCTGGCGGGCTGGGCCGTTCAGGTTCCTGTAGTTAGCAGGCCGTGCGTGCACAGGAGCCTTTTCTCCTTTTCTTTCGTTTCTTACTTTTCTTTCTGTTTTGCAATTTGTTTTAGCCACCGCTTGAGTTTTGTAAAATATATGATTTAGCTAAATAATTATAGCACAATATTTACCTTCACCAGAAAATAGTTTGGGGCCAAAATGATTTTCATTTGAATTTTGATTTAATGAAATGGATTAAATCATTGTTGTTTGGTACTGTTTGAAGTTGCTAGAGTCACTTAACCAACTCATTTAGTATTGATTATATTTTTATATTTGCTTCTGAAATATTTGCAACATTATTAACATTTTAGTTTTGTTGTTTGAAGAAATATTTATTTGACTTGCATTTGAAATTTGAATTTGAGGTTGAAATATTTTCTAATGAAATTTTATTAGAGTGATCATGATGACATGGCAGGTTAAGTAGCTTAACCAGAGTGGGGTAACCTGGGGATGTTACAAGTTCAATGAGCTATATGTTGTTATGAATTACCAAAACCACCCGGGGAATAGTTGCACTTTCAGATTGAATAAATAGATCTGACTAAAACACCAAATAAAATAAGTAAATAAAAAGTGCAACAAGGTATTTTTGGGTTTTTGGAATAATAGATCTGAAAATAGCATACGGTGGGTAAACAAATTACTGTTAGGCAATTGATAGAAGAGCATATAATTATGATGATATCCAAGGCAATGATCATGTATATAGGCATCATGTCCAAGATTAGTAGACCGACTCCTTCCTGCATCTACTACTATTACTCCACACATCGATCGCTATCCAGCGTGCATCTAGTGTATTAAGTTCATAGAGAAACGGAGTAATGCAATAAGAACGATGACATGATGTAGACAAGATATATTCATGTAGGAATAGACCCCATCTTTTTATCCTTAATAGCAATGATACATGCGTGCCTCGCTACCCCTTCTGTCACTAGGGGAGGACACCGCAAGATCGAACCCATCACAAAGCACCTCTTCCCATTGCAAGAAAAATCAATCTAGTTGGCCTAACTAAACCAAAGAATCAGAGAAGAAATACGTGGATATAACAATCATGCATATAAGAGATCAAAGAAAACTCAAATAATATTCTTAGATAGATCTGATCATAAACTCGCACTTCATCGGATCCCAACAAACACACCGCAAAAAGTCATTACATCAAATAGATCTCCAAGAACATCGAGGAGAACATTGTATTGAGAATCAAAAAGAGAGAAAAAGCCATCTAGCTACTGCCTATGGACCCGTAGGTCTATGGTGAACTACTCACGCATCATCGGAGGAGCACCAATGAGGATGATGAACCCCTTCGTGATCATGTTCCTCTCTGGCAGAGTGCCGGAATAGGGCTCTAGATTGGATCTCGTGGTTCTGGAACTTGCGGCGGCTGGAATTGTGTTTCGTCGACTCCTTTAGGGTTTCTGGAATATTTGGGAATTTATAGAGCTGAGAGGCAGTGGAAAGGACTCCCGTGGGCCCCACCACCCACCTGGGCGCGCCAGGGGCCTCTGGCGCGCCGTGGTTGGTTATGGGACCCACGGGCTTTCCCTCTGGTGCTTCCTTGGCTCCCAAGTTGTCTTCTGGTCCAAAAAAAATCTCCAAAAAGTTTCGTGGCATTTGGACTTCGTTTGGTACTGATATTCCGTGAAGTAAAAAAGAAGCAAAAAATAGCAATTGGCACTGGGCACTATGTCAATAGGTTAGTGCCAAGAAATGATATAAAATTGCTATAAAATGAAGGTAAAACATCCAAGAATGATAATATAATAGCATGGAACAATAAAAAATTATAGATACATTGGAGACGTATCAGCATCCCCAAGCTTAATTCCTGCTCGTCCTCGAGTAGGTAAATGATAAAAATAGAATTTTTGATGTGGAATGCTGCGTAACATGTTCATCACATATTCTTTTCTTTTGTAGCATGTACATTTGGACTTTTAGATGGTTCAAAGCAATAGTCTATATTTGACATGAATACTTCAATACTCAAGCATATCAACAAGCAACCATGTCTTTCAAAATATCAACACTAAAGAAACTTATCCCTAGCCCATGATGCTAAAACATTGATCCATTCACGAAACACACTGGAATGTTAGCTACATCCAATGCACAAGTATGATCGTGGTGCTCCCTAGTTGGTGCTATATAAGAGAAGATGGAGACTCAAATAAAAATAAAAATTGCATAAAAGTAAATAGATAGGCCCTTCGCAGAGGGAAGTAGAGATTTGTAGAGGTGCCAGAGCTCAAAGCTAAAATTGAGAGATAAAATATTTTGAGAGGCATGCTTTTCCCGTCAACGAAAACGACCGAGTAATTCCCAATACTTTCCATGCTAGATACATCATAGGCGGTTCCCAAACATAAAATAAATTATATTCCTGTTTCCACCATTCTTTCACAATCCATGGCAAGCCGTATCCACGGGTGCCTTTCATACCAACACTTTCCAAGGAATTTATTATTTGGCAACATAAAGTAAATTTCTTTTTCATTTTGGGATTGGGCATCCCTATTAACGCCACACTCTCGTGCAATGACAAGTGAATAAACACTCATCTTGAGAACAAGACATCTAGCATGGAAAAATATTGGCCACCCACTGCCGCTTCATGAGCGGTACGGGCACACAAAAAGAAAATTCATTTTGAAAATTAGAGTTGGCACATACAAATTTACTTACAACGGCACGAAAATACCGCATATAGGTAGGTATGGTGGACTCATATGGCATAACTGGGTTTAAGGATTTTGGATGCACAAGTAGTATTCCCACTTAGTACAAGGAAAGGCTAGCAAATAGATTGAGAAGCAACCAACCAAGAAACAAAAATTTGCATAAGCGAGCATTAAGCATAGCTAACACTGAATAATGCACCACAAGTAGGATATAATTTCATTGCATAACTATTGACTTTCGTGCTTGCATAGGGAATCGCAAACCTTAACACCAATATTCTTACTAAAGCATAATTACTCACAAACATAACTCATATATTACTATCATCGTATCTCAAAACTATTACAAAGAATCAAGTTTATTTTATCCAATGATCTTCATGAAAGTTTTTATTATATCCCTCTTGAATATCTATCACTTTGGGACTAATTTCATATATTGCAATTGCTTTTGACAAGCTCAAACAAATTTAAGTGAAGAACATGAGCACAAAAAGTTTCGTCTCTCAAAATAATATAAGTGAAGCATGAGAGAATTTCTTCAAAAAATTTACTAACTCTTAGATAAATCTAAGTGAAGCATGAGAGTATTTCTTCAAAAATTAAAGCACCACCGTGCTCAAAAAGATATAAGTGAAGCACTAGAGCAATTCTCACAAATCATAGAATAATTTTGGCTCTCTCAAATAGATGTGTCTAGCAAGGATAATTGTGACAAACTAAAAAGCAAAACAAGCAAAGACTCATATAATACAAGATGCTCCAAGCAAAACTCATGATATGTGATGAATAAAAATATAGCTCCAAGTAAAATTTCCAATGGTTGTTAGAATAAAGAGGGGATGCCTTCCGGGGCATCCCCAACCTTAGTTGCTTGGTTTTCCTTGAATATTATCTTGGGGTGCCATGGGCATTCCCAAGCTTAGGCTCTTTTCACTCCTTATTCCTTCATCCATCGAGATCTCACCCAAAACTTGAAAACTTCAATCACACTAAACTTAACAAAACCTTCGTTAGATCCGTTAGTATAAGAAAACCAATCATTGCTTTAAGTACTGTTGAAAACCTGTCGGTGTCAAAACCGGCAGGCCTCGGGGTAGGGGGTCTCGAGCTGTGGATCTAGGATCGATGGGTAACAAGGGACGACGAACACAGTGTTTACCCAGGTTCGGGCCCTCTCGAAGAGGTAATACCCTACATCCTGCTTGATTATATTGGATGCATGATGTGGTTTACAAAGTATATCTACCTCGAGATCAGCATGAGCTAAACCCTAAGGCTATGAGGTGATGAATGTAGCTCTAGCCCTAAAGTCTAAAACCCTCGGTTTATATAGATTACAATAAGGAATTAAAGAGATCCTCCGCCTTCTTGACTTGGAGGGCACACCACGGCATCGTAGATCTCTTGTCATTATACGGCTCCACCAGTCCGGCCCATGTACAATGGGCCGTCGCCCCGAGGACCCCTTAGTCCATGACTCCCTCAAAACCCATCCATATTTTGTTATTGCATTATACCTACTGTATTCTAAATTTACCATGGCTTATACCCCCCGATACAATCCATAGATTCATCAAAATAAGCACACAATGCAACGAAAACAGAATGTGTCAAAACAGAATAGTCTGTAAAGCCTCGAATTTTACTCATACTTCTGCAACTCAAAAATTTCTGAAACATTAGGACAATAGAGGAAATTCTATATCAATCTTATGTAAAAAATCATAATTTTTCGTCGCTTCTGTGAATTTTAACAATTCTGTTACTGCATGCAAAAGTTTCTGTTTTTCAACAGGATCAAATCAACTATCACCCAAAGCTATCCTAAAGGCTTTACTTGGCACAAACACTAATTAAAACACAAAAATCACAATCATAATAGAGGCATAATTATGCAAACACTCAAGAACAGAAAGAAAAAGGAAAAAAATAAATTTTATTCATTGGATTGCCTCCCAACCAGCGCTATCGTTTTATGCTCCTAGCTAGGCATAATGCATAGATTCAAGTATTGTCATCTTTCTTCTTATTTTCCATAGATGTGTTTTTGTCAGGAGGTTTCTCAAATATAACTTGAAACACATTGTCCAAAGAAATTTTAGCATTATCAAGTTGTCCATTTTTATATCCCCTTTGATTCCCGGCTTAAATCCAAGAATATTGTTGATTAACATCATTAAGAACTTGTTGGATCACATCCAAAACGGGGATTTCCTTTTTAAGGTTCTCATAATTTTTTTGATTATTTCGAAGAAAATGTCTTAACACATAGTCACTATTGTAAAGGATCTCATCTATTACCAGTTTTTCACGGTTCATACCATAAAAATAAAAAAATTCCCTAGCTTCCCGTACTATGTGATCAAATTCGTTCATAAGAACAAGGGTAGCTAACTTTTTAGATTTAGGATCCTTTATAATGGGTAGCTCATAAAACAATCTGTGCAAGGCAGGATGAGTACGGATAAATCTATTTTCAAGTTTCAGAACTAGTGCTGAAATAGCTTCCGCATAAGTATTGGTTCTTTTAAGTATAGGAGCATCATCACAAGTCAAAGTTCCAACACAATTGAAGAATTCTTGGATACTTTCTTTTCCTATAACGTTCCCTTGTCCCAAAACAAAAGTTTTAGCATCCAGATTGCCAGATCATCCAATTTTAGGAGTTCAACCATCATCTGTTTCTGCCATACCAAAGTCACTCATGATGATAAGTTCAAGCAAACAAAAGATCGAACGAGAAAAAGGCGAACGAAAAAGAAGGCAAATAAAAAGGCAAATTTTTGTGAAGTGGGGGAGATGAAAACGAGAGGCAAAAGGCAAATAATGTAAATTGCAAGGAGATGAGATTTGATTAGGAACCTGATAGATGTTGATGATGTCTCCCCGGCAACGGCGCCAGAAATTCCTTTGACAGTAGCTTGAATCTGCGTTGGTATTTCCCCAAAGAGGAAGTGATGATGCATCACAGCTACGGCAAGTATTTTCCTCAGTTATGAAACCAAGGTTATCAATCCAGTAGGAGAACCAAGAAACACTATGTAAACGGTACCTGTACACAAAGAACAAATACTTGCAACCCAACGCGTAAGTGGGGTTGTCAATCCCTCCATGGTAAAAAGATAGATTAAATTGTATGAGATTGGATAAATAGATCTGACTAAAACAAAAAATAAAATAAGTAAAGAAAAAGTGCAGCAAGGTGTTTTTGGGGTTTTGGAATAGTAGATCTGAAAACAATATGATAAAAGATAGACCCGGGGGCCGTAGATTTCATTAGTGGTTTCTCTCGAGAAAATAGCATACGGTGGGTAAACAAATTACTGTTAGGCAATTGATAGAAGAGCATATAATTATGATGATATCCAAGGCAATGATCATGTATATAGGCATCATGTCCAAGATTAGTAGACCGACTCCTTCCTGCATCTACTACTATTACTCCACACATCGATCGCTATCCAGCGTGCATCTAGTGTATTAAGTTCATAGAGAAACGGAGTAATGCAATAAGAACGATGACATGATGTAGACAAGATATATTCATGTAGGAATAGACCCCATCTTTTTATCCTTAATAGCAATGATACATGCGTGCCTCGCTACCCCTTCTGTCACTAGGGGAGGACACCGCAAGATCGAACCCATCACAAAGCACCTCTTCCCATTGCAAGAAAAATCAATCTAGTTGGCCTAACTAAACCAAAGAATCAGAGAAGAAATACGTGGATATAACAATCATGCATATAAGAGATCAAAGAAAACTCAAATAATATTCTTAGATAGATCTGATCATAAACTCGCACTTCATCGGATCCCAACAAACACACCGCAAAAAGTCATTACATCAAATAGATCTCCAAGAACATCGAGGAGAACATTGTATTGAGAATCAAAAAGAGAGAAAAAGCCATCTAGCTACTGCCTATGGACCCGTAGGTCTATGGTGAACTACTCACGCATCATCGGAGGAGCACCAATGAGGATGATGAACCCCTTCGTGATCATGTTCCTCTCTGGCAGAGTGCCGGAATAGGGCTCTAGATTGGATCTCGTGGTTCTGGAACTTGCGGCGGCTGGAATTGTGTTTCGTCGACTCCTTTAGGGTTTCTGGAATATTTGGGAATTTATAGAGCTGAGAGGCAGTGGAAAGGACTCCCGTGGGCCCCACCACCCACCTGGGCGCGCCAGGGGCCTCTGGCGCGCCGTGGTTGGTTATGGGACCCACGGGCTTTCCCTCTGGTGCTTCCTTGGCTCCCAAGTTGTCTTCTGGTCCAAAAAAAATCTCCAAAAAGTTTCGTGGCATTTGGACTTCGTTTGGTACTGATATTCCGTGAAGTAAAAAAGAAGCAAAAAACAGCAATTGGCACTGGGCACTATGTCAATAGGTTAGTGCCAAGAAATGATATAAAATTGCTATAAAATGAAGGTAAAACATCCAAGAATGATAATATAATAGCATGGAACAATAAAAAATTATAGATACGTTGGAGACGTATCACCTGGCAACGGCGCCAGAAAAAGGTCTTGATAACCCACAAGTATAGGGGATCAATTGTACCTTTTTTGATAAATAAGAGTGTCAAACCCAACGAGGAGCTAAAGGTAGAATTTCTATTGTCTTCAAGTTCTATCGATCACCGATACAACTCTACACACACTTAACGTTCGCTTTACCTGGAACAAGTAGGAAACTATTTTGTAGGTGATAGGATAGGTTTTCAAGAATAAAACTAGAACTACTTAGCAGAAATAAATCTAGAAGTAATTTTCAAGATAATAAAAGTTAGTTGTTTAGTAGAAGCTTTTTGTAACACAAGAGAAGGATTTGTCCCTAGGCAATCGATAACTAGACCGGTAATCAGTATTGCAATTTTATATGAGGGAGAGGCGTGAGCTAACATACTTTCCATACTTGGATCATATGAACTTATGATTGGAACTCTAGCAAGCATCCTCAACTACCAAAGATTATTAAGGTAAAACCCAACCGTAGCATTAAGTATCAAGTCCTCTTTACTCCCATACGCAACAACCCCCTTACTCGGGTATGTGTTTCCGTTACTCACTCCACCCACCATAAGCGAATCATGAACGTATTGCAACACCCTACAACGGTAATCCCTCACGCTTGCGCGACACGGAGGGTGATACGTCTCCAACGTATCTATAATTTTTGATTGGTCCATGCTGTTATCTTACCATTCTTGGATGTTTTATATACGTTTACTAGCAACTTTATATCATTTTTTGGGACTAACCTATAAACTTAGTGCCCGGTGCCAGTTGCTGTTTTTTGCTTGTTTTCTTACTTTGCAAAATATCAATACCAAACGAAGTACAAATGCCACGAAACTTTTTGGAAATTTTTTACTGGCAAGAAGAGACCCTGGAATATTCTGGAGGCCACGAGAAGAGGCCCGAGGGGCCCACTAGGCACCAGGGCGCCAGAGGCCGCCGCCGAGCCCTGGTGGGAACTGGGGCCCTCGGGCACCACCTTGACCTACCTTCTCCTCTGTAAATACTCTAAAATCCCAAAAACCCTAGGGGAGTCGACAAAATACTTTTTCCGCCGCCGTAAGTTCCAGAACCACGAGATCCAATCTAGAGGCCTTTTCCAGCACTCTGTCGGAGGGGGCAATGATCACGGAGGGGTTCTTCAGCATCATTGCTGCCCCTTCGATGAAGTGTGAGTAGTTTACCACAGACCTACGGGTCCGTAGTTAGTAGATAGATGGCTTCTTCTCTCTTTTTGATCTTCAATACAATGTTCTCCTCGATGTTCTTGGAGATCTATTTGATGTAACTCTTTTTTGTGGTGTGTTTGTTGGGATCCGATGAATTGTGAGTTTATGATCAGATCTATCCATGAATATTATTTTAGTCTTCTATGAACTTTTTGATGCATGATTGTTATAGCCTCGTATTTCTTCTCCGATTTATTGTTTTGGTTTGGCCAACTAGATTGACTTATCTTACCATGGGAAGAGGTGATTTGTGATGGGTTTGATCTTGCGGTGCTCAATCTCAGTGACAGAAAGAAACATGACACGCATGTATCGTTTCTATTAAGGGTAACAAGATGGGGTTTATTCATACGTGAGTTTATCTTGTCTACATCATGTCATCTTTCTTAATGCATTACTCCATTTTTCCATGAACTTAATACACTAGATGCATGCTGGATAGCGCTCGATGTGTGGAGTAATAGTAGTAGATGCAGAATCGTTTCGGTCTACTAATCTTGGACGTGATGCCTATATACATGATCATTGCCTTGGATATCGTCATAATTATTTGTTTTTCTATCAATTTCCCAACAGTAATTTGTTTACCCACCGTATGCTATTTTCTCGAGAGAAGCCTCTAGTGAAAACTATGGCCCCGGGTTTATTTTCTATCATATATTAAAACCAAAAATACCTTGCTGCAATTTTATTTTATTTTGTATTTTTTAGATCTATTTATTAAGACCTATACAATTTAATCTATCTCAATACCGTTGAGGGATTGATAACCCCTTTACGCGTTGGGTTGCAAATATTTGTTGTTTGTGTGCAGGTGCTGTTTACATAGTGTTGCTTGGTTCTCCTACTCGATTTATAACCTTGGTTTCATAACTGAGTGAAATACTTAGCTCTGTTGTGTTGCATCATCCTCTCCTCTTCAGGGAAATACCAACGCAGATTACAAGTAGCAGGAAGAATTTTTGGCGCCGTTGCCGTGGAGACATCATCAATCTCTATCAAGTACCTACGCATAAAATCTTATCTCCTTGCAATTACTTTATTTGCCATTTGCCTCTCATTTTTATCTCCCCAACTTCTAAAAAGTTTTTACAAAAATACAAAAATGTTTTTTGTCTGCATTTTTCTTGTTTGATCTTTTGTTTGCTTGTGATTTTGTTTGCGTCACCACGATGTCTCAAGAAAATACCAAATTGTGTGATTTTTCCAATACTAATAATAATGATTTTATTAGTACTCCTATTGCTCCTCCCGCTGCTAGTGCAGAGTCTTATGATATTAATGCCGCTTTGTTGAATCTTGTTATGAAAGAGCAATTTTTCGGTAATCCTAATGAGGATGTCGCGTCCCATCTAAACATTTTTGTAGAATTGTGTGATATGCAAAAGAAAAAAGATGTGGACAATGATATTGTGAAATTAAAATTATTCTCGTTCTCTTTGCGGGATTGTACAAAAATTTAGTTTTCATATTTGCCACGAAATATTATGATTCTTGGGATAAGTGCAAAGATGCTTTTATTACTAAGTATTTTCCTCCCGCGAGAATTCTTATCATTAGGAACCAAATTATGAATTTCAAGTAACTTGAGCATGAACATGTTGCATAATCTTGGGAAAGAATGAAATTAATGCTAAGAAATTGTCCTACTCATTGTTTAAATATATGGATGATTATACAAAAAAATTATGCGGGATTGAATTTTGTTTCTAGAAATCTTTTCGATTCCGCCGCGGGTGGTACTTTTCTGGAGATTACTTTGGGTGAAGCCACTAATTTACTTGATAATATCATGGCAAATTATTCACAATGGCATACCGAAAGAGCACCTACTAGTAAAAAGGTTAATTCTGTTGAAGAAATTAGTACTTTGAGTGAAAAGGTTGATGCACTTATGAGATTGGTTGCTAGTAAAAATGCTCCTATTGATCTTAATGTGGTGCCTTTATCTACTTTGATTGAGCAAAATAGTGATCCCATAGATGTGAATTTTGTCTCGCGAATCAATTTTAGTAATAATGCTTATAGGGGTAATTTTAATCCTAGGCTGTTTCCTAGAAATTCCTCTAATAATTATGGCAATTCCTATGGTAATTCTTATAATAATAATAATAATAATAATAATAATAATAATAGGATGCCCTCTCATCTTGAGAATAATATTAAAGAATTTATTAATGCTCAAAAAGTTTTCAACACTACGATAGAAGAAAATTTGAATAAGATTGATGATATGTCTAGGAGCATTGATAGAATTACACATGATGTAGAAAATCTCATGATAAATTTTTTTCCACCCAAGGTTGATGTTAATGAATAAATTAAGTGCTAAAAGAGAATTTTTAGAAAAAGCGATCCCGCCCAATTTTGTTCGTAGTAATGATGAAGATGTTAAAATGATTGGTGTTTCTTCTATTGATTTCTTATTTAGTAATATTAAAATTGATGATAAAGGGACTGAAGAAGAGTCAACTTTAGCTAGAAGGCGTCCTCATAATTTGAAGAGTGAAAATCTTGTTGAAAAAATTGATAAAAGTGGGTTTGGATTGGTAAAAACTTTAACTAGTGATGTGCCCACTCTTTTGGATTATTAAGATTTTAATTATGATAGTTGTTCTTTGATTGAGTGTATTTCTTTGTTGCAATCCATGCTAAATTCACCCAATGCATATGAACAAAATAAAGCTTTTGCTAAACATATTGTAGAAGCAATGATGAAAGCTCTAGAAGAAAAGTTAGAATTAGAGATCTCAATTCCTAGATAATTATATGATGAATGGGAACCCACCATTAAAGTCAAGATCAAAAATTATGAGTGCAATGCTTTATGTGATTTGGGTGCCAGTGTTTCCATGATTCCGAAATCTCTATGTGATGTGCTAGGTTTTAACAATATGGAGGAATGTTCTCTTAATTTTTCCTTGGAGGATTCTACTATTAAAAAGCCATTGGGAAGAATTAATGATGTTCTTATTCTTGCAAATAGGAATTATGTGCCCATAGATTTTATGGTGCTTTATATTGATTGCAATCCGTCTTGTCCCATAATACTTGGTAGACCATTTTTACAAACTATAGGTGTCATGATTGATATGATAGAAGGGAATAATAAATTTCAGTTTCCGCTAAGAAAGGGTATGGAACACTTCCCTAGAACTAGAATTAAACCACCATATGAATCAATCATGAGGGCAACCTATGGAGCAAAAACCAAACAAGACAATACTTGAATCTATAAATTATGCCTAGCTAGGGGCATAAAACAATAGAGCTTGTTGGGAGGCAACCCAATAGTTATCCTTCAAATTTTTGTTTATTTTTTTTAATAAATATGCATTTATTCTACTGTTTTGGTTGTGTTTTTATGTTTTAATTAGTGTTTGTGCCAAGTAAAGCCTTTAGGA
Source organism: Thinopyrum elongatum (assembly GCA_011799875.1). NCBI lineage: Eukaryota > Viridiplantae > Streptophyta > Magnoliopsida > Poales > Poaceae > Thinopyrum > Thinopyrum elongatum. Next base: position 149,173,707 of record CM022298.1, read on the forward strand.
TTATGTTGGATGATAGTTGACTTGATCCTGTTGGAAAACAGAAGGTTTCGCGTCCGGTAGAATTATTGTTAAAATTTGCTGGAACGTGAAAAAATTCTGGATTATTTACACATGATTTATATACAAATTTCCCACATCGTCCTAAGTTTTCAGATATTTTGGAGTTACATAAGTATGAGCTTAATTCAGTTTTCTACGGACTGTTCTATTTTTGACAGATTCTGTTTTCGTTGCATTGTGTGCTTATTTTGATGAATCTATGGATTGTAACGGGGGTATAAGCCATGGTAAAGTTATAATACAGTAGGTATAATGCAATAACAAAATATGAATGGGTTGCAACAATACTTAAAGTAGTGAATTGTTTTCTTATACTAACGGATCTCACGAAGGTTTTTGTTAAGTTTTGTGTGATTGAAGTTTTCAAGTTTTGGGTGAGATCACGATGGATGAAGGAATAAGGAGTGGCAAGAGCCTAAGATTGGGGATGCCGAGGCACCCCAAGGTAGTATTCAAGGACTTCCAAGCAACTAAGCTTGCGGATGCCCCGGAAGGCATCCCCTATTTCTTCTAACGACCATCGATAATTTTTCTTGGATCTATATTTTTATTCGTCACATATCACGAGTTTTGCTTGAAGCGTCTTGTATTATATGAGTCTTTGCTTGTTTTGCTTCCTATTTTGTCACAATAATCCTTGCTGGACACACCTATTTGAGAGAGCCATAATGATATCATGATTTGTTAGAATTGCTCTATGAGCTTCACTTAAATTTTTTGAGCTAGGGAATTGCTCTAGTGCTTCACTTATATCTTTTTGAGCACGGTGGTGGTTTAATTTTTGAAGAAATACTCTCATGCTTCACTTAGATTATTTTGAGAGTTAGTAGAATTTTGAAGAAATATGCTCTCATGCTTCACTTATATTATTTTGAGAGTTGAATTTTTTTGAAGAAACAAGCTCTCAATCTTCACTTATATTATTTTGAGAGTTGAAAATTTTGAAGAAATATTTATGCTCTCATGCTTCACTTAAATATTTTGAGAGTTAAGAATATTAATGGTAATTTGCACAAGATGTGAATTTGGTCCCAAAGTGATAGATATCCAAGAGGGATATAACAAAAACTTTCATGAAGATCATTGGATATTATAAACTTGATTCCTTGCAATAGTTTTGCGATATGGAGATAGTAATATGTGAGTCATGTTGGTGAGTAATTATGCTTTAGTAAGAATATTGGTGCTAAGGTTTATGATCCCCTATGCAAGCATGAAAGTCAATAGTTATGCAACGAAGTTATATCCTACTTGTGGTGCATTATTCTGTGTTACTTATATTTAATGCTCGTTTATGATCGTTTTTGTTTCTTGGTTGGTCGCTTCTCAATCTATTTGCTAGCCTCTACTTGTACTAAGCGGGAATACTGCTTGTGCATCCAACTCCTTAAACCCAAAGTTGTGCCAAATGAGTCCACCATACCTACCTATATGCGGTATTTCCATGCCGTTCTAAGTAAATTTCTATGTGCCAACTCGAATTTTCAAAATGAATTTCCTTTTTGTGTGCCCGTACCGCTCATGAAGCGGCAGGGGGTGGCCAATATTTTCCATGCTAGGTAACAGGGTGCCCGTACCGCTCAAGATGAGTGTTTATTCACTTGTCATTGCATGAGAGTGTGGCAGGTAACAGGGATGCCAAGTCCCGAAATGACAAAAAAAATACTTATATGTTGTCAATAATAAATTCCTTGGAAACTGTTGGTATGGAAGGCACTCGTGGATACGGCTAGCCATGGATTGTGTGAGAATGGTGGAAAGGAAATAAACTTTATTTTATGTTTGGGAACCACCTATGATTTATCTAGCATGGAAGATATTGGGAATTCTCGGTCGTTTCCGTTGAGAGGAAAAGCATGCCTCTCAAAACAATTTTATCTCTCAATTTAAGCTTTGAGCTCTGGCGCCTCTACAAATCTCTGCTTCCCTATGCGATGGGCCTATCTATTTACTTTTATGCAATATTTATTTTTATTGAGTCTCCATCTTCTCTTATAAAGCACCAACTAGGGAACACTATTATCATACTTGTGCATTGGATGTAGCTAATATTTGAGTGTATTTCATGAATGGATCCATGATTGAGCATAATGGGCTAGGGATAGCTTTCTTTAGCGTTGATATTTTGAAAGACATGGTTGCTTGTTGATATGCTTGAGTATTGATGTCTTCATATCAAATTATAGACTATTGCTTTGAATAATGTAAAGTCCAAATGTCCATGCTACAAAAGAAAAGAATATGTGGTGAACATGATAGGCAGCATTCCACATCAAAAATTCTGTTTTTATCATTTATCTACTCGAGGACGAGCAGGAATTAAGCTTGGGGATGCTGATATGTCTCCAACATATCAATAATTTTTTATTGTTGCATGTTCTTATATTATCAATCTTGAATGTTTTATATACATTTACTAGCAACTTTATATCATTTTTTTGCGACTAACCTATTAACTTAGTGCCCAGCGCCAGTTGCTGTTTTTTTGCTTCTTTTTTTACTTTGCAGAATATCAATAGCAAATGAAGTCCAAATACCACGAAAAATTTTGGAGTTTTTTTTTCTGGCAAGAAGAGACCCTGGAAGCTTCTGGAGGCCACGAGAAGAGGCCCGAGGGGCCCACTAGGCACTAGGGCGTGCCCGACGGCCCCGGCGCACTCTAGTGGGTAGTGGGGCCCTCGGGCACCGCCTTGACCTACCTCCACCCCTATAAATACTCTAAAATCCCAAAAACCCTAGGGGAGTCGACGAAATACTTTTTTCGCCGCCGCAAGTTCCAGAACCACGAGATCCAATCTAGAGGCCTTTTTCGGCACTCTGCCGGAGGGGACAACGATCACGGAGGGGTTGTTCATCATCCTTGTTGTCCCTTCGATGATGCGTGAGTAGTTTACCACAGACCTACGGGTCCGTATTTACTAGCTAGATGGCTTCTTCTCTGTTTTTGATCTTCAATACAATGTTCTCCTCGATGTTGTTGGAGATCTATTTGATGTAACTCTTTTTTGCGGTGTGTTTGTTGGGATCCGATGAATTGTGAGCTTATGATCAGATCTATCCATGAATATTATTTGAGTATTCTCTGAACTTTTTTATGCATGATTGTTATAGCCTCGTATTTCTTTTCTGATTTATTGTTTTGGTTTGGCCAACTAGATTGATTTATCTTGCCATGGGAAGAGGTGCTTTGTGATGGGTTCAATCTTGTGGTGCTTAATCTCAGTGACAGAAAGAGACATGACACGCATGTATTGTATCTATTAAAGGTAACAAGATGGGGTTTATTCATACGTGAGTTTCTCTTGTCTACATCATGTCATCTTTCTTAATGCATTACTCCGTTTTTCCATGAACTTAATACACTAAATGCATGTTGGATAGCGGTCGATGTGTGGAGTAATAGTAGTAGATGCAGAATCATTTCGGTCTACTAATCTTGGACGTAATGCCTTTATACATGATAATTGCCTTGGATATCGTAATAATTATTTTCTTTTCTATCAATTGCCCAACAGTAATTTGTTTACCCATTGTATGCTATTTTCTCGAGAGAAGCCTCTAGTGAATACTATGGCCCCCGGGTCTATTTTCTATCATATATTAAAACCAAAAAAACCTTGCTGCAGTTTAATTAATTTATTTAATTTTGTATTTTTGTTAGTCCAGTTATCAAAACCTATACAATTTAATCTATCTCAATACCATTGAGGGATTGACAACCCCTTTACGCTTCGGGTTGCAAGTATTTGTTGTTTGTGTGCAGGTGATGTTTACATAGTGTTTCTTGGTTCTCCTACTGGATTGATAACCTAGGTTTCATAACTGAGGGAAATACTTACCTCTGTTGTGCAGCATCATCCTCTCCTCTTCGGGGAAATACCAACGCAGATTAGAAGTAGCAGAGGGCACCATAGGACAGCACCAAAATAAAACATACAACTCAAACCAATCACGATCATCAATCAACCCATATGACAAAATGAATCTACTCAAACATCATAGGATGGCAACACATCATTGGATAATAATATGTGGCATAAAGCACCATGTTTAAGTATAGATTACAGTGGGGAGAAGAGGTATTACATGCTACTTCTTGAGGTTGCATTGTTTTTTCCCTTGAAGAGGAAAGGGTGATGCAACAAAGTAGAGATAAGTATTTCCCTCAGTTTGAGAACCAAGGTATCAATCCAGTAGGAGGAACACACAAGTCACCAATGGTTGCACCTACACAAACAAACAAATACTTGCACCCAACGCGATAAAGGGGTTGTCAATCCCTTCACGGTTACTTGCAAGGATGAGATCTGATAGAGATAGGTATAAAAGATAAATAAAAATGAAAAACTAAATAAAAGTAAATAAATTGCAGCAAGGTATTTTTGGGTTTTTGGTTTTATAGATCTGAAAATAATATGATAAAAATAGACCCGGGGGCCATAGTTTTCACTAGAGGCATCTATCTTGAAAGAACGCATATAGTGGGTAAACAAATTACTCTTGAGCAATTGATAGAAAAGCGCAAAGTTATGACGACATCTAAGGCAATGATCTTGAATATAGGCATCACGTCCGTGACAAGTAGACCGACTCCTGCCTGCATCTACTACTATTACTCCACACATCAACCTCTATCCAGCATATATCTAGTGTATTAAGTTCATGGAGAAACAGAGTAATGCAATAAGAACGATGACATGATGTAGAGGGATAGATCCAATCAATATGGTAAAACCCCATCTTTTTATCCTTAATGGCAAGAATACAAATACATGCCTCGCTACCCCTTCTGTCACTGGGTGAGGACACCGCGAGATTGAACCCAAAACAAAGCACCTCTCCCATTGCAAGATAAATCAATCTAGTTGGCCAAACCAAATCAAAAGATCGGAGAGAAATACAAGGCTATCTTAATCATGTATAAAAGAGTTTAGAGGAGACTCAAATAATATTCATAGATAATCTGATCATAAATCCACAATTCATCGGATCTCCATAAACGCACTGCAACAGAAGATTACATCGAATAGAACTCCAAGAACATCGAGGAGAACATTGTATTGAAGATCAACGAGAGAGAAGAAGCCATCTAGCTACTAGCTATGGACCTGTAGGTTTCTGGTAAAATACTCATACATCATCGAAAGGGCAGTAAGGTTGATGTAAAGGCCCTCCGTGATCGAATCCCCCTCCGGCAGAGTACCGGAACAGGTCTCCAGATGGGATCTCATGAGGACAGAAACTTGCGATGGCGGAAAAGTATTTTTGGTGTGCCCTCTGGTATACGGGGAATATTTGGGTATTTATGGAGCAAAGATGTAGCGACCCGACCCGAAATCGGTCAAGTCCCTTTGTATCTGTACCATCCCAAGATCATGCTGGCACACACAACACATTTGTGAATAATTCAAAGTTCAATCACACCTGATTTATTACACGATTCTCATATAGGGTTTTTATTACAATAGAATAAATTCGGCCGAAGGCCAACTCATGAGAAAAACTAAAAGCTGCGGAAGTGTAGACGATAAGTGAGTCCATCCGACTCCATAGGGCAATCACCGAGCGTAGATCGTAGCCTCACTCCTGGTTGGAAAACTCCTCTGCAACATGAGACGTTGTAGCCGTGTAGGTCAGCATTTTGAATATGCCGGCAAGTCATAGAGAGAACAATAATAATAATGCTAACACTATATGCAATTTGGCTGTGGGGCTCTAAGGTTAAGTTTTTGCGAAAAAGCCAATTTTTTCCTACAACAAAAGGACTTGCTTGCAATTACTACAAAATGTTGGTTGTTATTGAGATGGTTCCGCCAACCAGTGTCTCATACCCGAAATCATTAATAATATATCAATTAATTAATTATGTTTGGTGTTGAGATTTTCGAAATACTCCAATTCTAGAGGCTCAGTTGTCCATAACCGGGGACACGACTAATCGATTAGGTTTCCACTCTGTAGAGTCTTGTGTAATTTACCCGCATGAATCGTTCCCTCCTTTATGTCTTCGCACTGCCTGGTGTTTGAAGACGGGACAAACGAAACAGGGTCTTCCATAGAGATCCTCCGGGCCACTGCCAGTGCCCATCCATAACCTATCATTCTTTTACATCTGCTGGCACCATCCGTCTAGAGTCACGCCTAGGGTCAACCCAGCCAGAGCCCATAATGGCTTGCAGCTGCACAGGTAAGCTTCCGGTCAAGGTGTATCCATCCGTCTCTTTGTGGCTGGGTGAAGCTTTTCGTAAGATGTCATGGCGCTTCTCCATGCATCCTGGCCATCCGCTGGTTGCTCCAGGGTGCCCATCAATCCATCCTCTACCCAGTAGTGAATTTGAAGACCATCTTGAGTATCTTGAAGTCATGGGGTTGTCATCATCTTGACTCTCACATCTCCCATATGAATCACTCAACCAACCCCGTCTACGAGCATAGCAAAATAAGCTAACGTCCCGGGCAATGGTAACAAAGGGATTTTGGGTCAACCTACCACATGATACTACTCAAGACTTGGTTCAATTTCTCCTACTGTATGCATGGTGGGGAGGAAATTCTACTAATGCAATTAAAACATAGGTAAATAATTTCATGATCAAGACTTGCCTTGCTGACGATCTTCGAAAGCTAGCGACTTGTAATAGCAAGCTTCGCACTCCGAGAATTCTATCAAAACAAACAAAGCATAATAAGCATATATCATACAATATACTAACATAACAGCAAGTAACTTAGTAAATGACAAACAACATAACACATATTGAAATCCAAAGAGAAAACCAAAGAAGACCATAAAAAATCAATACCAAGTTTTTATTATAAGTGAAACCAACTACAAAAAAAAGTTTTCTACCAATAAAACTTTCTTTAACAGAACTAAAAAAAGGTTTTTTTAAATTAAATAACATAAAAGAAAATAGCAAATAAATTTTATGCAAAAAGAATCGCATTAAAAGCTATTATAAAACTCCTTTTAGGCCTAAAACAAGTTTCTAGTAAGAACCGAATAAACACTAAACACTTTTTTTTTCTACAAATAAAATGCCCACCTGTTAATTCTAACAGACCTAATCGAACAAACAAAAAATAACAAACGAAACTAATTTAAAACAATTTAAAGCAAAAGAAATAATGCAAAAGTGATAAACAGCAAAATAGTACTGTTTTCGAGATAAAATATTTTTAATAAATTCTAAAATTAACCAAACTAAACCTGCTGATAGCTAAGATCACAAGAAAACAATAGCAAAAAGAAATGCCCTAAAATACTAATCCTAGCTCTAGTTATCACAAATTTGGTGATCTGAACAAAATTCATGCAAATAATTTTTTAAAACTTCAAACATGGACAAAAGTTATATCTACAGAAACTTTAGGAAATTTCTAAACTAGAGAAAAAAGAATCACTAGAAAATACTAAATAACCTAAGATAAATATATTTTTTTAAGATTGGAACTTTCTGTTTTTAAAACAGAAACGAATTAACTAAAAAAAACTAACGGGCGCTACTGGGCCAAAGGCGGGCGATCTATAACTAAACAACGCTCGAGCGAAAAAATAAATTAAAATGTATACTGCTAATAACTAAACCAACCGGTTCGATCTAACTAAATAAAACCGTAACTAAACCGGGAAAATAAACCGATCTACTAAGAAAAAACCTAACCCTTCGCGTGATCTAATCTAGGCCGTTGGTTGCAGATCGGACGGGAGGGGAGGTGGCGGCTTACAGTGGCGGTGGCCGATGACGAACAGAGGACGGCGGCGGTCGGCGTCAAGCGGGGCGGGGTCTGCGGCGGTCTCCAGCGTCGGTGAGGGTGTCAGAGAGGCGAGTCTCGGCGAGGGCGACTCAGAGGTGGTGTTGGTGGAGTTCAGGAGCAGCTGAGGCGAGCGGGACATCGACGGCACGGCTCGGGTGCCCGCGGGTCCGGTGGCGATGCTTGGGACGACGGCGTCGGCGGTTCCTGGCGTAGAAAAGGTGTCAACAGGGTGCGCCTGGTCGAGGGCGATGTGTGGATGGAAGGGAGGGTCGAGGTGGTGCTCACCGACGTTGGAAACGGCGGCGGCTGTGACGAGATCGGTTCGGAGGTGGCGGCGGTGGTGGTGGGTTTTTGGAGGAGGGTTTTAGGGGGTGCGACAGAGGAGGGGCTTGACCTTTTATAGGGCATCTTCGTGGAGCAGGGGGTGACTCGGGATCGCGATCCCTGGAAGATCGGAACCGTGGCGGCGCTCTAGGCATGCTCTGCGTGGCGAGGCGTTGACGAGGGGAAAGAACAGGGGCGGGCCCCGCGGGTCAGTGAAGGAGAGAGAGATGGAGAGCGAGCGGGCGACCGAGGGGAGAGGGAGATCGGGTGCGGGTGCGCTGGGCAGGCTGGCTCGGCTCGTTCGTGGGCTGCAGCGTTGCTGGGCCGGTTGGCCTGGCCGCCCGCTGGAGTTTTCTTTTTTCTTTTTGAAATAAGGACAGAGGAATAAAAATAAAAATAGGGAAATTAAATATAGTTTTATATAGGATATATATATAAATAATCAGAAAATAAAATCCTAAACAATGAACTATTCTTCAGAGGCAAACTAAAAGCTTTATAAAAAACATTTTTTTGAAAATTCCAAATAAAACTCAAATTTGAATTCAAAACTTTTGGCATTGTTTTCTTCTGACATTTTTTTGGAGTGTCATGTTAACTCCTCTCATACTTTTGCTCAAGTATTTGTCAGGGATATTTGAAATGAATTTTTTAAATGCCAAGTTGAATGCAAATTCAAATAAAACTCAAATGCCTCTGAAATTTCCAAATGCCACTCAATTCAAGCAAAATGCATAGATGCTTAGCTAATAATTGTAAAACATTCCAAATTGAAAATTTGGGATGTTACAAAAGATTTGGGTTAGAGGTGTTGGGGAACGTAGTAGTAAATCAAAAAATTTCCTACGCATCACCAAGATCAATCTATGGAGAGACTAGCAACGAGAGAGAGAGGAGTGCATCTTCATACCCTTGAAGATCGCGATGCGGAAGCGTTGCAAGAACGCGGTTGGAGGAGTCGTACACGTAGCGATTCAGATCGCGGTTGATTCCGATCTAAGCACCGAACAATGGCGCCTCCGCGTTCAACACACGTGCAGCCCGGTGACGTCTCCCGCGCCTTGATCCAGCAATCTTGGGGGCCCACAATATTGGGGGCGCGCCCCCCCCCAGGGTGTGCCTCCCAAGCTTGTGGCTCTCTCGTGGCCCTTCTGGCCTCCTCCCGAAGGTTCCAGGTGTCTTCTGGTCCAAGAAAAATCGTCAAAATGTTTCGTTCGGTTTGGACTCCGTTTGTTATTGATTTTCGGTAAAAGACAAAAATAAGGAAAAAACAACAACTAGCACTAGGCACTAGGTTGGAGACGTATCATTACACCGCTGCATAGAGGGGGAGAAAGTTGGAGATGACGACGGCGAAGTTGTTGGTGTAGATCGCCGTCACGATGATTGCCCCGATGGCGTTCCGACGCCACCGAAGAGAGGGGGAGAGAGCCCCCTCCTTCTTCTTCTTCCTTGCCCCCCCTAGATGGGAGGAGGGTTTCCCCTCTGGTCCATGGACTCCATGGCGGCGGAGGGGCAGGATCCCCTCTGAGTTTGGTCTCTCTCTCTGTTTTTCTTCTGTTTCGCGTTCCTGTTTTCTGGCCCTTCACCGTTTCTTAAATTCTCGGAGATCCATAACTCCGATTGGGCTAAAATTTTAACACGATTTTCTTCCAGATATTATCTTTCTTGCGGCGAAAGAAGGGCACTAGCCGCCTTATAGAGGCCCCACAAGCCTGCTAGGTGCACCCAGGGTAGGGCGCGCCCCTCGAGCTTGTGGGCCCCTCGGGCATCATCTTGATACGTCCATTTTGCATCATATTTTTATGTTGATATTTATTGCATTATGGGCTGTTATCACTTTAAGATACAATTCTCATGTCTTTTCTCTCTTATTTTACAAGGTTTACATGAAGAGGGAGAATGTCGATAGCTGGAATTCTGGACCAGAAAGGAGCAAATCTAAGATACCTATTCTGCACAACTCCAAATGTCCAAAAACTTTACGCAGAATTATTTTGGAATATATAAAAATTATTGGGCGAATAAACAACAGAGGGGGACCCACCAGGTGGCCACGAGCCTGGGGGCGCGCCCTACCCCCCAAGGAGTGCATGCCGAGCTTATGCGCCCCCTGGCTAGCCCTCGGTGCCCATCTTCTGCTATATGGAGGGTTTTGACGTAGAAAAACACATAAGGAAGCTTTTGGGACAAAGCGCCGCCATCTCGAGGTGGAACCTGGGTAGAAGCAATCTAGGGCTCCGGCAGAGCGATTTTGCCGGGGAAACTTCCCTCCGGGAGGGGGAAATCGAAGCCATCGTCATCACCAACGATCCTCTCATCACGGGAGGGTCAATCTTCATCAACATCTTCACCAACACCATATCTTCTCAAACCCTAGTTCATATCTTGTATTCAATCTTTGCCTCAGAACATCAGATTGGTACCTGTGGGTTGCTAGTAGTGTTGATTACTCTTCGTAGTTGATGCTAGTTGGTTTATTTGGTGGAAGATCATATGTTCAGATCCTTAATGATATTCAAAACCCCTCTGAACTAGACCATGAGCATGCTTTGTGAGTAGTTACATTTGTTCCTAAGGACATGGGAGAAGTCTTGTTATAAGTAATCATGTGAATTTGGTATTCGTTCGATATTTTGATGAGATGTATGTTGTCTTTACTCTAGTGGTATTATGTGAACATCGACTACATGACACTTCACCATAATTTGTGCCTAGGGGAAGGCATTGGGAAGTAATAAGAAGTTGATGGGTTGCTAGAGTGACAGAAGCTTAAACCCTAGTTTATGCGTTGCTTCGTAAGGGGCTGATTTGGATCCACATGTTTCATGCTATGGTTAGATTTATCTTAATTCTTCTTTCGTAGTTGCGGATGCTTGTGAGAGGGGTTAATCATAAGTGGGAGGCTTGTCCAAGTAAGGAAAGCACCCAAGCACCGGTCCACCCACATATCAAATTATCAAAGTAACAAACGCGAATCATATGAGCATGATGAAAACTAGCTTGACAATAATTCCCATGTGTCCTCGGGAGCGCTTTGCTTTATATAAGGGTTCGTACAGGCTTATCCTTTGCTATAAAAAGGATTGGGCCACCTTGCTGCACCTTTGTTACACTTGTTACTTGTTACCCATTATGAATTATCTTACTACCAAAATATCTGTTACCGATAATTTCAGTGCCTGCAGAAAATACCTTGCTAAAAACCGCTTGTCATTTCCTTCTGCTCCTCGTTGGGTTCGACACTCTTACTTATCGAAAGGACTATGATTGATCCCCTACACTTAAGGGTCATCAAGACTCTTTTCTGGCACCGTTGTCGGGGAGTGAAGCGCCTTTGGTGAGTGGAGTTTGGTAAGGAAACATTTATATTACGTGCTGAAATTTATTGTCAGTTCTCACTATGGAAAATAATCCTTTGAGGGGCTTGTTCGGGGTATCTTTGTTGGGGAACCTTGCATGGGAAACAAAAAATTTCCTACGCTCACCAAGATCAATCTAGGAGATGACCATCCACGAGAGGAGAGATTGGATCTACATACCCTTGTAGATCGCTAAGCGGATGCGTTAAGAAACATGGTTGATGTAGTCGAACGTCTTCGCGATCCAATCACGATCCGTCCACGAACTCCCGATCAAGTGCAGAAAGGATGACACCTCTGCGTTCAACACATGTACGGCTTGATGACTAATGACCCACAAGTATAGGGGATCAATCGTAGCCCTTTCGATAAGTAAGAGTGTCGAACCCAACGAGGAGCAGAAGGAAATGACAAGTGGTTTTCAGCAAGGTATTTTCTACAAGCACTGAAATAGTAGGTAACAGATAGTTTGATAGCAAGATAATTTGTAATGAGCACGTAACGGTAACGGTAAATAATATGCAGCAAGGTAGCCCAATCATTTTGTGGCAAAGGACAGGCCAAAACGGTTTCTTGTGATAAGCAAAGCGTTCTTGAGGGTACACAGGAATTTCATCATATCACTTTCATCATGTTGGCTTGATTCGTGTTTGCTACTTTGATAATTTGATATGTGGGTGGACCAGTGCTTAGGTGCTGTTCTGACTTGAACAAACCTCCTACTTATGATTAACCCCCTCGCAAGCATCCGCAACTACGAGAAAAGTATTAAGATAAAATCTAACCATAGCATTAAACTTTTGTATCCAAATCAGTCCCTTACGAAATAGCGCATAAACTAGGGTTTAAGTTTCTGTCACACTAGCAACCCATCATCTAATAACTACTCCACAATGCATTCCCTTAGTCCCAAGTATGGTGAAGTGCCATGTAGTCGACGTTCACATGACACCACTAAGGGAATCACAACATACATATCATCAAAATATCGAACACATATCAAGTTAACATGATTACTGGCAACATGACTTGTCCCGTGACCTCAAGAACAAAAGTAACTACTCATAAATAATAATCATGCTCAAGATCAGAGGGGTATTAAATAGCATAATGGATCTGAACATATAATCTTCCAACAAATAAACTATATAGTAATCAACTACAAGATGTAATCAACACTACTAGTCACCCACAAGTACCAATCTAAGGTTCCGATACAAGGATTGAACTAGGGTTTGAGATGAGATGGTGATGTTGAAGATGTTGATGGAGATGGCCCTCCCAAAGATGGGAGAGTTGTTGGTGATGACGATGGCGATGATTTCCCCCTCCAGGAGGGAAGTTCCCCCGGCGGAATCGCTCCGCCGGAGGGCAAAAGTGCTCATGCCCAAGTTCAGCCTCGAGACGACGGCGCTTCGTCCCGAAAGTCCTCTCGTTATTTTTTCTAGGTCAAAATAACTTATATACCAGAAGAGGGGCACCGGAGGTGGGTCGAGGAGGGCACAACCCACCAGGGCGCGCCTGGGCTCCGTGGCGCGCCCAGGTGGGTTGTGCCCACCTGGTGGGCCCCCTCTAGTAGTTATTTGCTCCAATATTCTTCATATATTGTAAAACAATTCTTCGTAAATTTTCAGCTCATTTGGAGATGTGCAGAATAGGTAACTCTGACGTAGCTTTTTCAGGTCCAGAATTCCAGTTGCCGGTATGCTCCCTCTTTGCGTAAACCTTGCATATTATGAGAGAAAAGGCATTAGAATTACTCCTAAAAGCATTATTATGCATAAAAACATTATAAATAATAGTAGGAAAACATGATGCAAAATAGACGTATCAACTCCCCTGAGCTTAGACCTCGCTTGTCCTCAAGCGAAAAACCGAAATCGAAAAGCATGTCCACATGCTTTTAGAGAGAGGTGTCGATAGAAACAAAATACGGACATAGAAGCATCATGCATATTATTATAGCAGCAAGTAACTTTAACATAAAACTTTGTCAGACAACTTTTATCATATAACTTCTCATGAACAAGTAACAATTCATCACAACATTGAAGTATAAAGCATAAACCTTATTGAAAACCAACCAACTATGTTCTCAGTCAACTTTGCAACTACAATTCATCATATTTTTAGGAAGGGTCATGTATCAGAGCCTTTAGGCAAGTCCACATACTCAACCATCATTTAATCTTCTATCATTGCTAACACTCACAATGTACCCATGAACAAAAAGTTTCAACCGGACACATAGAAAGATAGGGGCTTATAGTTTCGCCTCCCAACGTATTCACCTCAAGGGTGATGTCAACTATAATAACTCATGCCCACTCATATCCAACTGGATATATGTGCCTAGATCTTTCCTCACCACATGATGCTTGCAAAAAGAGAAAATAAAAAGGAATAGGGAAGAAAAATTTGACTCTACATAAAAGCAAATGCATAAAAGTAAAAGATAGACCCTTCGTAGAGGGAAGCAGAGGTTGTCATGCGCTTATTTGTTTGTATGCCAAATCCCTTAATGCAAAAGAACATCACGTTATATTGCCCCTTATGATAGCAACCTTTATTATTCAGTCCATCGCTTTTATTACTTTGCCATCACAAGTTCATACAACGCTCAATTTTCTCTGACACTAAATGATCCAACACATTTAGAAGCAATTTTTATTGCCTTATTGCACCGATGACAACTTACTTGAAGGATCTTACTCAATCCATAGGTAGGTATGGTGGACTCTCAAAATAAGATTTGGGTTTAGGGTTTTTGGATGCACAAGTAGTATCTCTACTTAGTGCGGAATTTTTGGCTAGAAAAGATATTGAGCAAGCACCACATGTTAAAGGATCTATGACAATATAACTTCTATGTAAATATGAACAAACATAAATCATTACATTGTCTTCCTTGTCCAACGTCAACTATTTTGACACAAAATAATTAATGGGGGCTCACAATCATAAAAGATGTCCAAGATAGTGTATTTGCATGTGAATCTTCTCTTCCCTTATTAATTCTTTCGTGAATTGCATCATTGACCAATGCTATGTTTGTCAATCTCCAACAGATTTTACCACTTATACTTTTCCTTATGTGATGTCATTACTTACCATAAGATTAGCATATGATCTTTTTCATTTATTTTCCCTTCTTTTTATTGGAACAAAAGAGTAAAGAAAAACTCAAACTACTCTTGATTATATATCTCGCACACTATTACATAGATAGATCACTAAGCAAGCACTCGAAAAGAAAGGATCGAACTAAACTTTTATTCAACTAAATCATAGGATAACTAAAGATCGAACTAAAATAGATGAAAGCAAAGATAGTGGTGATGATACGATACCGGGGCACCTCCCCCAAGCTTGGCACAAGCCAAGGGGAGTGCCCATACCATGAAGTCAAGTTTCTTTTGTCGGAGAAGATAATGAAGGTGGTGGTGAAGTAGTAGCGGGCTTATCCTCCGGCCTCCATGGCAGCGGCTCACCATCATAAGAAGAAGCGCGAGTCTCACGAGTCCTGCAACTGGCAGATAAAATCATACCTTTAAATCTCGCCTCATATTCAAAGACTTGATTTTGGAGATCATAGATTTGGCTTTGCAGAAAATTGATTTGCTAGTTGAAGGTGAAGACGATGTCCTTCATGGATTTGCCATCCACCTTGAGATCACGGGTGTAGTCCGCGATCATGAGGTGATTGGCATTGAGTCCATGTTCCACCATCCCCTTGCACTTGAATACTTCTTGCTCCATAGCTTCAAGCCTGGCATCCATGGTTCCCGTCCCCTTGGGACCCTGGACGTCCCGGATGTGGAGCACCCCCTCACGCATCTCAATGGCTTGAGGGTGCTGCATCACCTCCCGCAAATATGGGTTGATGACGTTCTCAAAGAACTTTTCCTTGGAGGAGCTCGAAGCGGCCATGGCGATCTAGATCTGTCAGAAAATGGCAAGAAAGAAGAACAGAAGATTTCTCCGTGATACGGTGGTCAATACGTTCAGAGGGTATATAAAGATTTTTTTATCTTGGGAATCAAGCAAACTGGAGGAAAACGAAGTCGGGAAGGTTCTCGAGGTGGGCACAACCCACCTGGGCGCGCCAGGGGGCCCTGGCGAGCCTTGGTGTCTTGTGCCCCCCTCGGGTGCCTTCCTGGCTGTTTCTTATTTTCCTAATTTTTCAAATATTCCAAAACTGACAGAAAATATTTTTGCGGATTTTTCGGAGTCCGTTTACTTATCGTATCACGTACCTCCTCTTTTTAGCGATTCTAGAGTGTTCCGGAAGGTTTCTTTTATGTGTTCCTCCGGTGTCATGGTTTGAATAATATTGCTTTGAACATTGATAGGCGTACCTGAGATATAGTGTTTAATTCTTCGCCCATTGACCACCTTCGGCATTATTTATTTTGATAGCTCCAGAGCGATAAACCTCCTCGATGATATATGGTCCTTTCCATTTAGAGAGGAGTTTTCCTACAAAAAATCTGAAACAAGAGTTGTACAAAAGAACATATTCTCCAACTTTAAATTCCCGATTTTGGATTCTTTTGTCATGCCATCTTTTAACTTTTTCTTTAAATAACTTGGCATTTTCATAAGCTTGGGATCTCCATTCATCTAGTGAGCTAATATCAAATAACCCCTTTTCACAGGCAAGTTTGATATCATAGTTGAGTTCTTTAATTGGCCAATATGCTTTATGTTCTAACTCAAGAGGCAAATGACAAGCTTTTCCATAAACCATTTTATAGGGAGACATACCCATAGGATTTTTATATGCTATTCTGTAGGCCCAAAGTGCATCATCTAATTTCTTATACCAATTCTTTCGGGACCTATTAACAGTTTTTTGTAATATAAGTTTTATTTCTCTATTGCTAAGTTCAACTTGACCACTAGATTGAGGATGATAGGGTGATGCAATTCTTTGGTTAGCATCATATTTAGCAAGCATTTTACGGAAAGCACCATGAATAAAGTGTGAAGCATCATCAGTCATTAAATATCTAGGGCCTCCAAACCTTGGGAAAATAACTTCTTTAAGTATTTTGATGGAAGTGTTATGATCAGCACACTAGTTGGAATAGCTTCTACCCACTTAGTAATGTAATCAACAGCAACCAAAATATGTGTATACCCATTAGAGGAAGGAAAAGGTCCCATATAATCAAAACCCCAAACATCAAATGGTTCAACAGCAAGTGAATAATTCATAGGCATTTCTTGACGCTTACCGATATTACCAATTCGTTGACATTCATCACAAGACAAAACAAACTTACGGGCATCCTTGAAAAGAGTAGGCCAATAAAAACCAGATTGTAATACCTTGTGAGCAGTTCTTTATCCCGCATGATGTCCTCCATAAGCTTTGGAATGACATTTCCATAGGATTTGTTCCTGTTCATGCTCAGGTACACAAAGTCTAATAATACCATCTACTCCTTCTTTATAAAGATGTGGGTCATTCCAAAAGTAATGTCTTAAATCATAGAAGAATTTTTTTCTTTTGTTGGTATGTGAAACTTGGTGGTAAGTATTTGGCAACAATATAATTAGCATAGTCAGCATACCAAGGAGTGTTATGAGAAACATTTATTGCAGCTAGTTGTTCATCAGGAAAGCTATCATCAATTGGGGAACCAAGAACCAGAAAATTACTAGGGTATTTTATTTTCCCACAGAAGACTTCAACATCTCTAACGATCCCAATTGGTGAGATAGTATCTCTATTAGCAAGCTTAATAGTAACATCAATATCTTCTATTTCAGCAGGTGCAATATCATTCATAATTTCTTGATATAAAGTAAAAGGAATTGCACTTACACTAGCACCCAAATCACATAAGCCATGATAACAATGATCTCCTATTTTAACAGAGACAACATGCATGCCAACTACAGGTCTATGTTTATCCTTTTCATCAGGTTTAGCAATTCTAGCAGCTTCATCACAGAAATAAATAACATGTCCATCAATATTTGATGACCCACAAGTATAGGGTATCTATCGTAGTCCTTTCGATAAGTAAGAGTGTAGAACCCAACGAGGAGCAGAAGGAAATGACAGGCGGTTTTCAGCAAGGTATTCTCTGCAAGCACTGAAACTATCGGTAACAGATAGTTGTGTGATAAGATAATTCATAACGGGTAATAAGTAACAAAAGTAAACAAGGTGCAGCAAGGTGGCCCAATCCTTTTTGTAACAAAGGACAAGCCTGGATGAATTCTTATATAAAGAAAAGCGCTCCCGAGGACACATGGGAATTGTTGTCAAGTTAGTTTTCATCATGCTCATATGATTCGCATTCGTTACTTTGATAATTTGATATGTGGGTGGACCGGTGCTTGGCTGCTGCCCTTCCTTGGACAAGCCTCCCACTTATGATTAACCCCTCTC
Organism: Thinopyrum elongatum; assembly: GCA_011799875.1. NCBI lineage: Eukaryota > Viridiplantae > Streptophyta > Magnoliopsida > Poales > Poaceae > Thinopyrum > Thinopyrum elongatum. The sequence goes on from CM022298.1 coordinate 149,191,617, forward strand.
GCAAGCATCCGCAATTACGAAAGAAGAATTAAGATAAATCTAACCATAGCATGAAACATATGGATCCAAGTCAGCCCCTTATGAAGCAACGCATAAACTAGGGTTTAAGCTTCTGTCACTCTAGCAACCCATCATCTACTTATTACTACCCAATGCCTTCCCCTAGGCCCAAATCATGGTGAAGTGTCATGTAGTCGACGTTCACATAACACCACTAGAGGAAAGACAACATACATCTTATCAAAATATCAAACGAATACCAAATTCACATGATTACTTATAGCAAGACTTCTCCCATGTCCTCAGGAACAAACGTAACTACTCACAAAGCATATTCATGTTCATAATTAGAGGAGTATTAATTATCATTAAGGATCTGAACAAATGATCTTCCACCGAATAAACCAAATAGCATCAACTACAAGGAGTAATCAACACTACTAGCAACCCACAGGTACCAATCTGAGGTTTTGAGACAAAGATCGGATACAAGAGATGAACTAGGGTTTGAGAGGAGATGGTGCTGGTGAAGATGTTGATGGAGATTGACCCCCTCTCGATGAGAGGATCGTTGGTGATGACGATGGCTTCGATTTCCCCCTCCCGGAGGGATGTTTCCCCGGCAGAACAGCTCCGCCGGAGCCCTAGATTGGTTATGCCCAGGTTCCGCCTTGAGACGGCGGCGCTTCTTCCCGAAAGCTTCCTTCTTATTTTTTCCAGGTCAAAACACACCATATAGCAGAAGATGGGCGTCGGGGGCCTGCCAGGTGGCCCACAAGGACGGGGGGCGCGCCCTCCACCCTTGTGGATGGCAGGCGCCCCCCCTCTGGTACTTTCTTCGCCCAATATTTTTTATTAAATCCAAAATGACTCTCTGTGAAGTTTCAGGACTTTTGGAGTTGTGCAGAATAGGTCTCTAATATTTGCTCCTTTTCTAGCCCAGAATTCCAGCTGCCGGCATTCTCCCTCTTCATGTAAACCTTGTAAAATAAGAGAGAAAAGGCATAAGTATTGTGCCATAATGTGTAATAACAGCCCATAATGCAATAAATATTGATATAAAAGCATGATGCAAAATGGACGTATCAATATTATCGACCAAGAGATCTTTAACCATAGCAATACTAGGTTCAAATTTAATTTGTTCAGGGGGTGTAGGTGTTCTAGTATAACTCTTACGGACTACAGCTGAAGCTTTAGCATGTTCTTTTAACCTAACAGGAAAAGGTGCTTTCTCAATATAAGCAGTAGAAATAACTAGATCAACATTATAAGTAATGGTTTCTTCTTCAGCTTTAATGGGTTCTACTATTTTTAATTCAATGGGAGGATGATATTTAAACCTTTTTTCCTTAGGGAGATCAACATGAGTAGCAAATTATTCACAAAAAGAAGCTACTATCTCAAAGTCAAGTCCATATTTAGTGCTAAATTCACGAAAAGCATCAGTATCCATAAAAGATTTAACACAATCAAACTTAAGATTTATACCTGACTCCTTACCTTCGTCGAGCTCCCAATCTTCAGAGTTGCCTTTAATTCTTTCCAAGAGATCCCATTTGAATTCAATAGTCTTCTTCATAAAAGAACCAGTACAAGAAGTATCGAGCATGGATTGATCATTACGAGAAAGCCGAGCATAAAAATTCTGAATAATAATTTCTCTTGAGAGCTCATGGTTGGGGCATGAATATAACATTGACTTAAGCCGCCCCCAAGATTGAGAGATACTTTCTCCTTCACAAGGCCAATAATTATAAATATAATTCTGATCACGATGAACCAGATGCATAGGATAAAACTTCTGATGAAATTCCAATTTCAATCGGTTGTAATTCCAAGCTCCAATATCATCACATAGCCTATACCATGTCAATGCCTTTCCCTTCAAAGATAATGGGAATACCTTCTTCTTGACTTCATCCTCGGGCAAACCTGCAAGCTTAAATAATCCACAAACTTCATCCACATAGATTTGATGCAAATCAGGATGTAATGTCCCATCTCCTGTGTAAGGATGAGCTAGCAGTTTCTCTATCATACTCGAAGGAATTTCATAATAAATATTTTCAGTAGGTGCAGTAGGTTGAGGAGCAACTCTTTGCTCTTCCGGTCGAGGTGAAGATTGCTACTTCTTGAGCTTGCGTTGGTTTTTCCCTTGAAGAGGAAAGGGTGATGCAGCAAAGTAGAGATAAGTATTTCCCTCAGTTAAGAACCAAGGTATCAATCCAGTAGGAGATACATGCAAGTCTCCAATCTATGCACCTGCACAAATAATCAAACACTTGCACCCAACGCGATAAAGGGGTTGTCAATCCCTTCACGGTCACTTGCAAAGGTGAGATCTGATAGAGATAGATATAAAAGCTTACTAAAACGTAAAACAAAATAAAAGTAAATAAATTGCAGCAAGGTATTTTTGGGTTTCTTTGGTTTATAGATCTGAAAATATAAGATGGAAAATAGACTCGGGGGCCATAGGTTTCACTAGAGACTTCTCTCTTGAAGGCAAATAATACGGTGGGTGAACAAATTACTGTCGAGCAATTGATAGAAAAGCGCAAAGTTATGACGATATCCAAGGCAATGATTATGAATATAGGCATCATGTCCGTGTCAAGTAGACCAAAATGATTCTGCATCTACTACTATTACTCCACACATCGACCGCTATCCAGCATGCATCTAAGTATTAAGTTCATAAGAACGGAGTAACGCCTTAAGTAGGATGACATGATGTAGAGGGATAAACTCAAGCAATATGATGAAAACCCCATCTTTTTACCCTTGATGGTAACAATACAATACGTGCCTCGCTACCCCTACTTTGTCACTGGGTGTGGACACCGCAAGATTGAACCCAAAACTAAGCACCTCTCCCATTGCAAGAAGAACCAATCTAGTTGGCCAAACCAAACCGATAATTCGAAGAGAAATTCAAAGATATCAAACCATGCATATAAGAATTCAGAGAAGATTCAAATAATATTCATAGATAAACTGATCATAAATCCACAATTCATCGGATCTCGACAAACACACCGCAAAAAGTCATTACATCAAATAGATCTCCAAGAACATTGAGGAGAATATTGTATTGAGAATAAAAAAGAGAGAAGAAGCCATCTAGCTACTAGCTATGGACACGTAGGTCTGAGGTAAACTACTCACGCTTCATCGGAAGGGCAATAGAGTTGATGTAGAAGCCCTCTGTGATCAAATCCTCCCCCGGCAGGATGCCGAAAAAAGCCCCAAGATGGGATCTCACGGGAACAGAAGGTTACGGCGGCGGAAAAGTATTTTGGTGGACGCTTCTGGTGGTTTGGGAATATTTCTGAATTTATAGGCCAAAGATTAGGGTTGGAGGACTCCCATGGGGCCCACAAGCCAGGGGCGCCCCCACCTAGGGCGCGCCCTGAGGGCTTGTGGAGCCCTCGGGACTCTTCTGCCTTCCTCTCCAAGTCCTACGTGTATCTTCTAGTCCAAGAAAAATCATCGCGAAAGTTTTATTCCGTTTGGACTCCGTTTGGTATTCCTTTTCTGCAAAACTCAAAAACAAGGAAAAAAACAGAAACTGGCACTGGGCTCTAGGTTAATAAGTTAGTCCCAAAAATAATATAAAATAGCATATTAGTGCATATAAAACATCCAAAACAAATAATATAATAGCATGGAACAATAAAAAATTATAGATACGTTGGAGACGTATCAAGCATACCCAAGCTTAATTCCTGCTCGTCCTCGAGTAGGTAAATAATAAAAATAGAATTTTTGATGTGGAATGCTACCTAACATATTTATCCATGTAATTTTCTTTTTTGTGGCATGAATATTCAGATCCATAAGATACAAAACAAAAGTTTCATATTGACATAAAAACTATAATACTTCAAGTATACTAACAAGGCAATTATGTCTTCTCAAAATAACATGGCCAAAGAAAGTTATCCCTACAAAATCATATAGTCTGGCTATGCTCCATCTTCATCACACAAAGTATTAAATCATGCACAACCCCGATGACAAGCCAAGCAATTGTTTCATACTTTTGATGTTCTCAAACTTTTTCAACTTTCACGCAATACATGAGCGTGAGCCATGGATATAGCACTATAGATGGAATAGAATATGGTGGTTGTGGAGAAGACAAAAAGAAGGAGATAGTCTCACATCAACTAGGCGTATCAACGGGCTATGGAGATGCCCATCAATAGATATCAATGTGAGTGAGTAGGGATTGCCATGCAACGGATGCACTAGAGCTATAAGTTTATGAAGGCTCAAAAAGAAACTAAGTGGGTGTGCATCCAACTCGCCTGCTCACGAAGACCTAGGGCAATTTGAGGAAGCCCATCATTGGAATATACAAGCCAAGTTCTATAATGAAAAATTCCCACTAGTATATGAAAGTGACAACATAGGAGACTCTCTATCATGAAGATCATGGTGCTACTTTGAAGCACAAGTGTGGTAAAAGGATAGTAGCATTGCCCCTTATCTCTTTTCTCTCATTTTTTTTATTTTTTTGGGGCTTCTTTTGGCCTCTTTTATTTTTTGTAAAGTCCGGAGACTCATCCCAACTTGTGAGGGAATCATAGCTTCCATCATCCTTTCCTCACATGGGACAATGCTCAAATAATGATGATCATCACACTTTTATTTACTTACAACTCGATACTTAGAACAAAAATATGACTCTATATGAATGCCTCCAGCGGTGTACCGGGATGTGCAATGATCAAGAGAGACATGTATAAAAAATATGAACGGTGGCCTTGCCACAACTACTATGTCAACTACATGATCATGCAAAGCAATATGACAATGATGAAGTGTGTCATAATAAACGGAACGGTGGAAGTTGCATGGCAATATATCTCGGAATGGCTATGGAAATGCCATAATAGGTAGGTATGGTGGCTGTTTTGAGGAAGGGTATATGGTGGGTGTAGTGTACCGGCAAAAATTGCACGGTACTAGAGAGGCTAGCAACGGTGGAAGGGTGAGAGTGCGTATAATCCATGGACTCAACATTAGTCATACACAACTCACATACTTATTGCAAAAGTCTATTAGCTATTGAAACAAAGTACTACATGCATGCTCCTAGGGGGATAGATTGGTAGGAAAAGACCATCGCTCGTCCCCGACCACCACTCATAAGGAAGACAATCAATAAATAAATCATGCTCCGACTTCATCACATAACGGTTCACCATACGTGCATGCTACGGAAATCACAAACTTTAACACAAGTATTTCTACCAATCCACAATTACGTACTAGCATGACTCTAATATCACCATCTTTATATCTCAAAACAATCATAAGGAATCAAACTTCTCATAGTATTCAATGCTCTTTATATGAAAGTTTTTATTATATCCCTCTTGGATGCCCATCATATTAGGACTAAATTCATAATCTATGCAAATTACCATGCTGTTTAGAGAGACTCTCAAAATAATATAAGTTAAGCATGAGAGTTCAACAATTTCTATAAAATAAAGCCACCGCCGTGCTCTAAAAAGATATAAGTGAAGCACTAAAGCAAAATTGCCTAGATCAAAAGATATAAGTGAAGCACATAGAGTATTCTAATAAATTCACGATTCATGCGTGTCCCTCTCAAAAGGTGTATACAGAAAGGATGATTGTGTCAAACTAAAAAGGAAAGACTCATATCATACAAGACGCTCCAAGCAAAACACATATCATGTGATGAATAAAAATATAGCCTCAAGTAAATTTACTGATAGACGAAGCCGAAAGAGGGGATGCCATCCGGGGCATCCCCAAGCTTAGATGCTTTGTTGTCCTTGAATATTACCTTAGGGTACCTTGGGCATCCCCAAGCTTAGGCTCTTTCCACTCCTTATTCCATAGTCCATCAAATCTTTACCCAAAACTTGAAAACTTCACAACACAAAACTCAACAGAAAACTGATGAGATCCGTTAGTATAAGAAAATAAATCACCACTTTTTGGTACTGTTGTGAACTCATTCTTTATTTATATTGGTGTAACTAGGAAATATGCCCGTGCGTTGCAACAGGAGAAACAATCCACCCACATGACCATGTAATTTGTGAACGCATGGCACAATATTCTATCAGCTAAGATGAAATCAAAACATAAAATGAGCAAAGCTAGAGGATTAACATACATCTCCAGTGACAAGATTAATTGTGCAAAGCAAAAAAGGATAGCAATGTATCAACAGACTTAGCTTGATGCCACATCAATTCACATGTTCGAAGTTTAATCCTCATACAGACCAATCTTTAAAATATTTTGTTGTTGAATAACTATGAACCGAAGGAATCAAACATATAAAATAATTCTAAGCAATTAAGAATCTACAATTGACACATAATCGTTGTGCTAATAGCAGAATGGGCATTTTCTCCAACAAATTTTAGAACGAAAGATATTAAATGTGAAACTTCTGGCTTCTGAGATAATGGAACTGGGTCTTATCATACTACTCAAGTACATCCTTACCTTCTCATTTAGGGCCTGAAAGCTGAAAAGAAGCAAAAAAGAAAGTCAATTTTGTGGTCACTGAAAACATTTACAATGTAAACAGATAGAGTCTTCCCACGACTACCTTATCAGAGAACTTGTATATATTTGAAGGTTTGTCTTGAAGGCAATTGGTTAATTCTAACTGATGGACAGCGTTTTTATCAGAAAAGTAGTTTTTCAGTCTGCAACTGATAAAAAATGCATCCTATGCTCCAAATGGAAGGTAAATGCTGCATTTTGGAGGAAAAGACATTCCAAACATGTTAATAAACATGAATATAAGCAAAATCCGGGAAATTATTAAAATGATTTTACTCTTATTGGAAGCAAGATAAGTTCGTTCGGATGTAGTTGAATTGATTTATTATCCAACATTATAGTGTTACTAACATGTATACACTGTTAACTAAAATGCTAACTAGGTGGCAACTATTTTGTACCTTGCAGTTGTGTTTTCTGGAGCTCACTCATGACAAGGGAACAACACATGTGACAGAAGGAGGGGGCAGGGAGTTTAGTATTGTACATGATAAGCATTCGAAAAATAGTCTTTGATGTAAATACGCAAGAGACTGGAATGTATAATGTTTAAAGATGGTAATTCCAAAAGGAGTAAGAATTCTCCTTGAAACCAGAAACATATGTAGAAAATGAGAACTACACATATTTTCCATGGTCAACCATTGAGAAGTTAAACGCATGACAAAACTGCAGTGCATCTACAGAAGATCTCCATTGATCACGGGGAGGCACAACCAACATATTGCTAAATGATAATATGCACTAAATAAATGTTGGTAGAATATGATTTTGGTTTCACATCCATCTCCTGTAAAGCAGCGGCTCTTGCCATCAAATGCTGATGGGGAGAATATGACAAGTGAATGTGTCGGTGTACTAAGTATTGGGCCATTAGTACCCCGTACTTGTGCACGGGCAGTTGTAGCCATACTCGTGGTCAGGCTTGTCGGGGAATAGTTCGAGGTTGATTCAAGTTATCGAAGAAACACTCAAGTCAAGGATCTGAGGATCAGCAGATAAGAAGAGCTGGAGACCGAAAGCCAGCCTCCCGGCAAGATCTTGCCGGGGTGGCCTGCGAAGCCCGGCAAGATTTCACGCCCGGCAAGATTTCGCGCCCGGCAAGATTCGGCGCCCGGCAAGATTCTACTGCTGAGCCACCGCTTCGGCACAGCAGCTAGCCTGACATTCTAGGTCCTTCTCTGGATGCGTGGCATAGCGCCAGTGGAGGAGAGCTTAAGCGGTGCTGATGGGATGGCCCCTTTTTCCATCCCCAAGAAAGTGAGGACACCTAAACGGACACCTCACGGTGCATTAAATGCGTTCGTCCTAATCCGTCAGTGGTTAGGTATGATGACCCTGTAGCTACTTTACACCTCAATGATGTACATTTTGCCACTGTGGTGACCCCTTTGGACATATAAAAGGAGGCCCAAGGCAACTACTAGAGGGGAGGAGGATCTTCGGGCCCATTCTGCATGCGTAGCTGCTCTTTGAACGTACTGTTCATTGCGAGCGCTCCTGGAGCCTGGGCTCAAGAACATTCATAATAAACCAAGGCAGGAGTAGGGTTTTACGCTGATCAGCGGCCCGAACCTGGGTAAAATCGCCCCGCATCGATCGTTGGTTCTGCTCTTTGTGCATACCTCTCTCCCTGCCGAATCGTAAAGGGATCCCTTGGGATCCCATAGGTGTCGCACGCCGATAGAATGTCCATTACTTTCTTCCTTAATATCTATACAAAATGTGTAACAGATGAATAGGGGAAGGTTCTACAGCAAGACAAACCAACAGGAACATCTAGCCTACAACCATGTTAGGAATCGGAGAAATATAGCTACTGAAACATATTATTATTTTCAGTCAACTTACATATATAGAGTGTAGTTTTTTTTCCCACCCCATCTTTACTAAAATGAAGCCAACAGAAAACAGAAATAAGTTCAGGTCGTGAATGAACACACAGCCACACACATCAGGAAGCTACCTACATACAGACCAAAAATACCAGCCACATTTCACTAGCTACTAAGCACCGGTACACAGGATTTATCTCATCACTGATTTGAAAATTTATTCTTCCAGTCAGTGATACTGCTCGACAGGGTCTTTGCTCGGCCCGAACCAATAAATGGAGGTGCCAAGCTAAATGGTATTTAACATAAAAGTATAACAATGTCATAACTCAGAATCAGTGACCAAAGACCGTAAGCTGGATGTAGATGGAGTAGCACCAATACTAAGAAATCTACAAATCCGCTGCTTTGATCTGTAGGTATTTTCTAATTTTTAGAAGTAGAAATCGCATGAAAAGTCACCTGAAAAGGAGCAGCATAGGAACTTATAGCGAAAGCTGAAGGCATGGCAATTCTGGGTAGCATTCATGGTGCTGTTGGAACAACATGTGAGTGCAAGCATGATATTGAAGGTGCTATGGCATTGCATCTATTTAATAAAATGTGCAAAGCTAATTAACCTTGAAAGATCCGCTTGTTGAGTTCATCCTCTACATATCCATACAAGCAATTTATTCAGGTAAAAATCCATCTTCTTTAACACTGAAAGAATCATAAAAATTGATTGACTTAAATGAAATATCACAATAAAACGGATATGATGAGAAAGAGGAAAGGTGGATCACTTTGCTTACCGGACGAAGACGGATGATGAATCCTGCGTCGGCGCGTTGACCATGGCCTTTTGTAGGCTGGCGATGCGGATCTGCGTGCCCACACCCACGTACAGGTTGGAGCTCTCCCGGTGCGTCGCCGGTGGGGCTTCAGTAGACGACGTCATCAGCCTGCTCATAAGAATGATATCTGTCAAGTCATGAGCAATTATCTGAAGTGGATTTCAAAGTTCAGTTTGTACAGAAAAGCCATGTAAGTACCTTGGGGGTAAAATCTTCTATAACGTATACTGAATTGGATTTTAGCTCTAATATAGCGAAAGGAGGCCGCGACTCGGTGTGCAGATACCTTAAACCTTGGGCAATGCTGATGGCTATTTCCATTCGTTTGTGCCAAAAGAATTGGGCCGCTTCCCCATCTAAAGGAAGAAAACAAATGAGATCAAATCTATGACACACAGAAAATGCAAATATTTAGTCTGTTGTAACGAAACTGAAGAGATAGACTTACAGTGTAGGTGCTCATACAGGGTCCCATTTGATGCGTACTCAAAGACTAACATCCTCCAGAATGGGCCACTCTCTCTGCAATAGTCAAGAACCTTTGTTATGTTCTCATGATTCAACCTTGCCAGATCAATAACCTACAACGTTCATCCCATTTTATTTGAATTAAGAGGTGTTTCTGAGTCGCAATTTTAGACGAATGAACTACCTTGTTTTGGTAAAAGAGCTCATGCTGGCTAGTCCAATGACCTTCAAAGAGGAATAATGATATGACAGAAACCTCAGGTCCATCCTTCATTGTTCCTTTGTAGACTACAGTCTACGGAGTTGAGTCTATTATGTTGCTAAAATCCGCACACGCTACTTCAACTTCCTGGCGACTCAACTTTGGCAAATTTTCAGCATATCAGAATCTGAGGAAAGCATGAACACATTAGCAACAATATATGTTAGGCAAAATAATCAATTTAGTTTATAAAGTTAATACCAACTAATCAGTACTGTTATCTCATTGCTCCAAGTTTTTGATCTACTCTGTGATGATATTCTTATAGAAGGCTTTAGATTGTAGCTTCTGCAGGCAGTAACAACACCAGTGATCACAAAAACAAGCAGGAGAGCACCGGTTGCGATTTTCAAAACAATAAACCAAGTCGGTTGCTGCACTTTATCATGCTTATGCTAAGAAGTATTATGTTTTCATTGAAAAATCACTCACTTTTCTTCTGATTGCAGAAACTGAAGGTTCGTTTTTTAGTCACACTGTCCCAAGAAACACGTCAACTTGTATCTTCAAATTCGAGCTTAGCATAGAAAGCGAGAATTTTCTAAAAGTTTAAGACATACACATGATCCAAGTCAACCAATCTAGGCATGGTAAAGTCTACAAAGATGATTCACTACCTTACTGTGTTATCAATTGATGAAAATTGGCACAGCTTCTAGGATAATCCTACTAGTACAACCTTAACAATTACAATAATAATCTTGGTTTTTTCATTTGAATAAAAGAACACAAACCATCATGAGGCCCCTATGGAATCAACACAACCATGATTCTGATCTCTTTTTTTTGCCTGGATCAGGATTTTGATCTGCTATAAGATTTATCCTTAAGTTCATAATATTCAGAGTTCAGACCTCACCAGTGGAAAAACTCCTAGCAAAACCATGTATGCATGAAAGAAACATCAACAGATAGTATTATCTAGATAATCATGGAAGAACATATAAAATTAATAAAGTCCTAAAGGAATCAATCAAGCGTGGGAAATTTACATGGTTGCTAGCTAGCTAGAATGGGCTATTAGCCAATGGAACACGTACCGGAGGATCAATCAGGCATGATGCATGGTAGTTTCGTGCACATCTGGTTGGCTTGCTTCATCGTCGTTGCCGGCTAGTACGTGTACATCTCGTCAGCTTGCTTCTTCGTACTTCTACAATAGTACCTTGCTCTGAAGTGGATTTGAGTTTCACTCGCTCCCTCCCGAACCTCCCGAGGAGAGGCGCTGCTCACGCGCGAGACCAGTGCCCTCATTCCGCTGCACCCCTGCCGTACCCTTCCTTCTTCCCCGTCCTTCTTCTCCTACCTCTCCTCCTCCCTGGATTCTTCCTGGATCCTCCTCTGTCTCTCTTTTCTACCAGAAAAATCAAATCCCCGCCATGACCTTGGAGCTCTTCCTGCCAGCCATGGAGGACTGCCTCCACCTTCAAGGACTTCGCCCGCCGCACCGGATCCCCCTTCTCCGACGCCCGCTGGATCCTGCCGCCGCCGTTCTGCACCGAGCTGACGCGTCATCCCCAGCCCCTTGAGCCACCGCGTTGACCTGATCCAGAAGTTGCGCTCAAGCACCGTGGCAGGGGCGGCGAGCGGGCAGAGGTGTGGCCGCGGCGACGGGCGGGTTGAGGTCGGCCGCGGCGGCGAGTGGTGTGGTGGCGGCTAGGGGGTTTGGCTCAACAAGGCCAGGGTTGAGGCGAGGAGGCAGAAGCGTACGGGTACTTTTTTTTTCCAGCGAACCATTTTTTCTTCGCATATTAATAATGGATTGCGGGTTCAATACAAAAAATCACAGGGGCTTTTCTGCAAAAGGTGTGACGACGGTGAGCGGGCAGAAGCAATAGCCACTTTATTATTAGGGAAAGATATCTACTGTATTCCAACTTCTCCATGGTTCATACCCCCCGATACTACCCATAGATTCATCAAAATAAGCAAACAACACATAGAAAACTGAATCTGTCAAAAACAGAACAGTCTGTGAAGATCTGAATTGTTCTAATACTTATGTAACTTCAAAAATTCTGAAAAATTAGGACAGCAGAGGCAATTTGTATATAAATCTTGTGTAAACAATTCAGCGTTTTTTGACGCTCCAGTGAACTTAAACAATTCTGTTACTGGACGCAAAAGTTTCTGTTTTTCAGCAAGATCAAATCAACTATCACCGTAAGCCATCCCAAAGGTCTTACTTGGCTCAAACACTAATTAAAACACCAAACACACAATTACTACAGAAGTAATAATTTGTATTTATTGAAAAACAGAACAAAAAAATATAAAAATAAAATTGGGTTGCCCCCCAACAAGCGCTATTGTTTAATACCCCTAGCTAGGCATAAAACATAGATCTAGGTATTGTCATCTTTGGTATGCAATCCATAAGTGGCTCTCATAATAGATTCATATGGCAACTTAATTTTGTTTCTTGGAAAGTGTTCCATGCCCTTCCTTAATGGAAATTGAAATCTAATGTTTCCTTCTTTCATATCAATAATTGCACCAATCGTTCTAAGGAAAGGTCTACCAAGGATAATAGAACATGTAGGATTGCAATCTATATCAAGCACAATCAAATCTACGGGCACATAATTCCTTTTTGCAACAATAAGAACATCATTGATTCTTCCCATATGTTTCTTAATAGTGGAATCCGCGAGATGCAAATTTAAAGAACAATCATCAAATTCACGGAAACCTAGCACATCACATAAAGTTTTTGGAATCGTGGAAACGCTAGCACCCAAATCACACAAAGCATGGCACTCATAATCTTTAATTTTAATCTTAATAGTAGGTTCCCACTCATCATAAAGCTTTCTAGGGATAGAAACTTCCAACTCAAGTTTTTCTTCAAAAGGTTTCATCATAGCATCAACAATATGTTTAGTAAAAGGTTTATTTTGATTATAAGCATGAGGAGAATTCAACATGGATTGCAACAAGGAAATACAATCTGTCAAAGAACAATTATCATAATTAAAATCCTTGAAATCCAAAAGAGTGGGTTCATCGCTACTTAAAGTTTTGACCTCTCCAACCCCACATTTATCAATTTTTGCATTAAGATCTAAAAACTCCGAATCATTGGGACGCCTTTGAGCTAAAGTTGACTCAACTTCAGTCCCATCTTTATCAAGATTTATATTAGAAAACAAAGATTCAATAGGAGTTACACTAATCACTTTAAGATCTTCATCATTATTATCACAAGACTCCTGTTTAGCGACCATCTTATTTACAAAAGTAGTTTGTTTATCGGAAATTTGGCCTACTAAATTTTCAAGATGAGCAAATTGAGATTTAAGACTATAAAATTCTTTAGAAACATCATCGAGCTCTTTATTAATATACTCCATCATAGTTTTTTGCTCCTTGAGTTCATTTCTAAAGAAACTATTATGCTCAAATTGTAGGGACATGAAACTTTTAGCATTATTTTCAATCTATTCCAACCTCATAAGGATCAAAACTCTTGGGTTGAGCCATACGGGCAAACAAGCAAATGAAAAGCAAACAAAAAGACGATGAAAGAAGGGTAAATAAAAAGACAAATATTTTTGTGTTTTTCAGAAATCGTTTTAGAAGTGGGGGAGAGGAAAACGAGAGGCAAATGGCAAATAATGTAATGCAAGAGATGAGAGTTTATGGTGGGTACTTGGTAGGCTTGATGTAGATCTCCCAGGCAATGGCGCCAGAAATTCTTCCTGCTACTTCTTGAGCTTGCATTGGTTTTTCCGTTCAAGAGGAAAGGTTGATGCAGCAAAGTAGAGATAAGTATTTCCCTCAGTTAAGAACCAAGGTATCAATCCAGTAGGACATACACGCAAGTCTCCAATCTATGCACCTGCACAAACAATCAAACACTTGCACCCAATGCGATAAAGGGGTTGTCAATCCCTTCACGGTCACTTGCAAAGGTGAGATCTGATAGAGATAGATATAAAAGCTTACTAAAACATAAAACAAAATAAAAGTAAATAAATTGCAGCAAGGTATTTTTGGTTTTTTTTGGTTTATAGATCTGAAAATATATGATGGAAAATAGACCCGAGGGCCATAGGTTTCACTAGAGGCTTCTCTCTTGAAGGCAAATAATACGGTGGGTGAACAAATTACTGTCGAGCAATTGAAAGAAAAGCGCAAAGTTATGACGTTATCCAATACAATGATTATGAATATAGGCATCACGTCCGTGTCAAGTAGACCGAAACGATTCTGCATCTACTACTATTACTCCACACATCGACCGCTATTCAGCATGCATCTGGAATATTAAGTTCATAAGAATGGAGTAACGCCTTAAGTAAGATGACATGATGTAGAGGGATAAACTCAAGCAATATGATGAAAACCCCATCTTTTTACCCTTGATGGCAACAATACAATACGTGCCTCGCTACCCCTACTTTTTCACTGGGTGAGGACACCGCAAGATTGAACCAAAAACTAAGCACCTCTCCCATAGCAAGAAGAACCAATCTAGTTGGCCAAACCAAACCGATAATTTGAAGAGAAATACAAATATATCAAATCATGCATATAAGAATTCAGAGAATATTCAAATAATATTCATAGATAAACTGATCATAAATCCACAATTCATTGGATCTCGACAAACACACCGCAAAAGAATATTACATCGGATAGATCTCCAAGAACAACGAGGAGAACATGGTATTGAGGATCAAAGAGAGAGAAGAAGCCATCTAGCTACTAGCTATGGACCCGTAGGTCTGAGGTAAACTACTCACGCTTCATCAGAAGGGCAATAGAGTTGATGTAGAAGCCCTCCGTGATCGAATCCCCCTCCGGTAGGATGCCGGAAAAGGCCCCAAGATGGGATCTCACGTGAACAGAAGGTTAAGGCGGCGGAAAAGTATTTTGGTGGACGCTTCTGGTGGTATGGGAATATTTTTGCATTTATAGGTCAAAGATTAGGGTTGGAGGACTCCCGTGGGGCCCACAAGCCAGGGGGCGCCCCCCTATGGCGCGCCCTGAGGGCTTGTGGAGCCCTCGGGACTCTTCTGCCTTCCTCTCCAAGTCCTACGTGTGTCTTCTGGTCCAAGAAAAATCATCGCAAAAGTTTTATTCCGTTTGCACTCCGTTTGGTATTCCTTTTCTGCAAAACTCAAAAACAAGGAAAAATAGAAACAGGCACTGGGCTCTAGGTTAATAAGTTAGTCCCAAAAATAATATAAAATAGCATATTAATGCATATAAAACATCCAAAACAGATAATATAATAGCATGGAACAACCAAAAATTATATATACGTTGGAGACGTATCAAGGATACCCCGAACAAGCCCCTCAAAGGATGACTTTCCATAGTGACAAGTGACAATAAATTTCAGCACGTAATATAAAAGTTTCCTTACCAAAAGCACTTCACTCCCCGGCAGCGGCGCCAGAAAAGAGTCTTGATGACCCACAAGTATAGGGGATCTATCGTAGTCCTTTCGATTAGTAAGAATGTCGAACCCAACGAGGAGCAGAAGGAAATGACAAGCGGTTTTCAGCAAGGTATTTTCTGCAAGCACTGAAATTATCGGTAACAGATAGTTTTGTGATAAGATAATTCGTAACGGGTAACAAGTAACAAGTGTAACAAAGGTGCAGCAAGGTGGCCCAATCCTTTTGTTGCAAAGGATAAGCCTGGACGAACTCTTACATAAAGCAAAGCGCTCCCGAGGACACATGGGAATTATTGTCAAGTTAGTTTTCATCATGCTCATATGATTCGCGTTCGTTACTTTGATAATTTGATATGTGGGTGGACCGGTGCTTGGGTGCTGTCCTTACTTGGACAAGCCTCCCACTTATGATTAACCCCTCTCGCAAGCATCCACAACTACGAAAGAAGAATTAAGATAAATCTAACCATAGCATGAAACATATGGATCCAAATCGGCCCCTTACGAAGCAACGCATAAACTAGGGTTTAAGCTTCTGTCACTCTAGCAACCCATCATCTACTTATTAATTCCCAATGCCTTCCCCTAGGCACAAATCATGGTGAAGTGTCATATAGTCGACGTTCACATAACATCACTAGAGGAAATACAACATACATCTCATCAAAATATCGAACGAATACCAAATTCACATGATTACTTATAACAAGACTTCTCCCATGTCCTCGGGAACAAACGTAACTACTCACAAAACATATTAATGTTCAAGATCAAAGGGGTATTGAATATCATTAAGGATCTGAACATATGATCTTCCACCAAATAAACCAACTAGCATCAACTACGAGGAGTAATCAATACTACTAGCAACCTACATGTACCAATATGAGGTTTTGAGACAAAGATTGAACACATGCGATGAACTCGGGTTTGGGAGGAGATGGTGCTGGTGAAGATGTTGATAAAGATTGACCCTCCCTCGATGAGAGGATTGTTGGTGATGACGGTGGCTTCGATTTCCCCCTCCGGGGGGGAAGTTTCCCCAGCAGAATCGCTCTGCCGGAGCCCTAGATTGCTCCTGCCCAAGTTCCGCCTCGAGACGGCGACGCTTCATCCTGAAACTTTCTTTTTATTTTTTCTAGGTCAAAACCTTTCATATAGCAGAAGAGGGGCACCAGACGATGGCCAAGGGGCCCACAAGCCCTGGGGGGTTGGGCGCGCCCCCTAGGCTTGTGACCACCTGGTGGGTCCCCTGTGGTAGTTTCTTCGCCCAATAATTTTTATATATTCCAAAATAATCCTCCCTAAATTTTCAGGACTTTTGGAGTTGTGCAGAATAGGTATCTCAGATTTGCTCCTTCCGGTACAGGATTCCAGCTACCGACATTCTCCCTCTTTGTGTAAACCTTGTAAAATAAGAGAGAAAAGGTATAAGTATTGTACGATAAAGTGAAATAACAGCCCATGATGCAATAAATATCAACATAAAAGCATGATGCGAAATGGATGTATCAGGCATTAGTCCCACTCTATGTCATCTACTATCAGCAATAGGATAGATTATACCTGCATCCGGAAGCTTTAATATTTCATTTCTTACCACTTCTTTCATCTTTGGATTTAACCGTCGCTGGTGATCAACAACTGGTTTAGCATCAGGTTCCATATTAATTTTGTGTTCATTGTGTCCCCAAGACAAAGCTACTTGGAAAGATCATTATCCTCTACCTTTCATTGATCAAATGCTATAAAGACTATCAAAACATACACATTTCTGCTTTCTAGATGGATATTCTGGTTTTTCCCAAATACCCGTGTCACAAGAGGATCAAGAAAAAACTACTTTGACATGCCCTTTTGGTACTTTTACTTATAGAAGTATGCCTTTTGGTTTATGCAATGCACCTGCTACCTTTCAAAGATGTATGACTGCTATATTCTCTGAATTTTGTGAAAAGATTATTGAGGTTTTCATGGATGATTTTTCCGTATACGGAACTTCTTTTGATGATTGCTTAAGCAACCTTGATCGAGTTCTGCAGAGATGTGAAGAAACTAATCTTGTCTTGAATTGGGAGAAGTGCCACTTTATGGTTAATGAAGGTATTGTCTTGGGGCATAAGATCTCCGAACGGGGTATTGAAGTTGATAAAGCTAAAGTTGATTCAATTGAAAAAATGTCGTGTCCTAAAGATATCAAAGGTATAAGAAGTTTCCTTGGTCATGCTGGTTTCTATAGGAGGTTTATTAAAGACTTCTCTAAAATTTCTAGGCCTCTCACTAATCTTTTACAAAAAGATGTTCCATTTGTTTTTTATGATGATTGTGTAGAAGCATTTGAAATTCTTAAGAAAGCCTTAATTTCTGCACCTATTGTTCAACCACCTGATTGGAACCTACCCTTTGAAATTATGTGTGATGCTAGTGATTATGTTGTTTGTGTTGTTCTAGGACAAAGAGTTGATAAGACATTAAATGTTATCCATTATGCCAGCAAAACTCTAGACAGTGCTCAAAGAAATTATGCTACCACTGAAAAAGATTTTTTAGCAGTTGTGTTCGCATGTGATAAATTTAGATCTTACATTATTGATTCCAAAGTAATTGTTCACACTGATCATGCTGCTATTAAATACCTTATGGAAAATAAAGATGCTAAACCTAGACTCATTAGGTGGGTTCTCTTGCTGCAAAAATTTGATTTACATGTTACTGATAGGAAAGGAGCTGAGAACCCCGTCGCAGACAACTTGTCTAGGTTAGAAAATATTCTTGATGACCCACTACCTATTGATGATAGCTTTCCTGATGAACAGTTAGCTGTTATAAATGCTTCTCGTAGTACCCTATGTTATGCAGACTATGCTAATTATATTGTTGCTAAATTTATACCGCCTAGTTTTACATACCAACAAAAGAAAAGGTTTTTCTATGATTTAAGACATTACTTACGGGATGACCCACACCTTTATAAAGGAGTAGATGGTGTTATTAGACGTTGTGTACCTGAGCATGAACATGAACAAATCCTATGCAAGTGTCACTCCGAGGCTTACAGAGGGCACCATGCTGGAGACAAAACTGGACACAAGGTATTACAATCTGGTTTTTATTGGCCTACTCTTTTCAAAGATGCTCGTAAGTTTGTCTTATGTTGTGATGAATGTCAAAGAACTGGTAACATTAGTAGACTTCAGGAAATGCCTATGAATTATTCACTTGTTATTGAACCATTTGATGTTTGGGGATTTGATTATATGGGACATTTTCCTTCCTCTAATGGGTATACACATATTTTGGTTGATGCTGATTATGTTACTAAGTGGGTAGAAGCTATTCCAACTAGTAGTGCTGATCATAACACCTTCATTAAAATGCTTAAAGAAGTTATTTTCCTGAGGTTTGGAGTCCCTAGATATTTAATGACTGATGGTGGTTCACATTTTATTCATGGTGCTATCCGTAAATTGCTTGCTAAGTATGATGTTAACCATAGAATTGCATCCCCATATCACCCTCAGTCTAGTGGTCAAGTAGAATTAAGTAATAGAGAAATAAAATTGATCTTGCAAAAGACTGTTAATAGGTCTAGGAAGAATTCGTCTAAGAAACTCGATGATGCATTATGGGCTTATAGAACTGCTTATAAAAATCCTATGGGTATGTCTCCATATAAAAGGGTTTATGGAAAAGCATGTCACTTACCTCTTGAATTGGAACATAAAGCTTATTGGGCAATTAAAGAGCTCAACTATGATTTCAAACTTGCCGGTGAGAAAAGGTTATTTGACATTAGCTCACTTGATGAATGGAGAACTCATGCCTATGAAAATCCCAAGTTGTTTAAATAAAAGGTTAAAAGATGGCATGACAAAAGAATACAAAAGTGGGAATTTAACGTAGGTGACCATGTCTTGCTATACAATTCTCATTTAAGATTTTTTGCAGGAAAACTTCTCTTCAAATGGGAAGGTCCTTACATTATCGAAGAAGTTTATCGTTCCGGTGCCATCAATATCAACAATGTCGAAGGCAACAACCTGAAGGTGGTGAATGGGCAAAGAATCAAACATTATATCTCAGATTCGCCCATAAATGTTGAAACTAATATTATACATTCCATAACACCGGAGGAGTACATAAAGGAAACCTTCCAGAATGCTCCAGAACCCTGAAAAGGAATAGGTATGTGATACGGTAAGTAAACCGACTCCAAAAGTTTTCCAAAAGCAAATTTACTCTGTTTTGGAATATTTAAAAAATTAGGAAAATAAAAAGTAGTCCGAAAAGTGCACGAGCAGGCGACAAGCCTTGGGGGGCGCCCTACCCCTTGGGCACGCCTCCCAAGCTTGTGGCCACCTCGTGTACCTCCCGGACTCCATTTTCTCCTAGAATACTTGTTTTGCATGGTAAAAATTCATTATATAATCCCCCGAAGGTTTTGACCACCGTATTACGACAATATCCTCTCCTCTTGTTTCGAGCTATTTTTCTGAGAGATCTAGATCACCATGACGTCTCCAAGTGGCCCCAAGGACAAGTTCTACGAGAAGGTCATCAACCCCTACCTTCCGGAGGTGATGAAACACCCTCAAATCATTGAGATGCAAGAGGGGGTGCTTCATATCCGGGATGTTCAAGGGCCAAGGACGATTGGAAGCATGGAGGCCAGGCTCGAAGCGATGGAGCAGGAGGTCTTCAAGTGCCAAGGGATGGTGGAACACAGACTCAACGCCAACCACTCCATGATCACGGAGTTCACCCGTGATCACAAGCTGGACAACAATGATATTGGAGAGGCCATCTTCAAGCTTCATGAGAAAATTGAGCAACTCCAAGCCAAGATCTATGACCTGCAAAACCAAAACTATGAGTATGAATACAGATTTAAGAGGATGAGTTTGGATGCAGATTTGAGGATTCGGGAGACTCGTTCATCCTTCTATGATGGTGAGCCTCTGCCTTGGAAGACAGAGGACAAGCCTCCCACATCATCAACTTCATCACCACCATCTCCGAAGAAGGAGACTTGAATACATGGTGATAACCCACAAGTATAGGGGATCGCAACAGTTTTCGAGGGTAGAGTATTCAACCCAAATTTATTGATTCGACACAAGGGGAGCCAAAGAATATTTGCAAGTATTAGCAGTTGAGTTGTCAATTCAACCACACCTGGAGATTAATTATCTGCAGCAAAGTGATCAGTAGCAAAGTAATATGATAGTTTTGAAAGTAGTAGCAACAACAATAGTAGCAGTAACAATGATAGCAATGATTTTGGAGCAAGTGTAACAGTAACGATAGCAGTAGTAACTTAGCAAGAACAATATGAGAGAAATTCGTAGGCATTGGATCGGTGAATTCGTTGGATGATATTCATCATATAACAGTCATAACCTAGGGCGATATGGCACTAGCTCCAGTTCATAAATATAATGTAGGCATGTATTCCGTAAATAGTCATACGTGCTTATGGAAAGAACTTGCATGGCATCTTTTGTCCTACCCTCCCGTGGCAGCGGGGTCCATATGGAAACTAAGGGATATTAAGGCCTTCTTTCAATAGAGAACCGGAACAAAGCATTAACACATAGTGAATACATGAACTCCTCAAACTACGGTCATCACCGTGAAGTGTCCTGACTTCTGTCACTCCGGGGTTGCCGGATCATAACACGTAGTAGGTGACTATAACTTGCAAGATCGGATCTAGAACATAGATATAATGGTGATAACATAAATGGTTCAGATCTGAAATCATGGCACCCGGGCCCAAAGTGACAAGCATGGCAAAGTCATAGCAACATCAATCTCAGAACATAATGGAAACTAGGGATCAAGCCCTAACAAAACTAACTCGATTACATGATGAATCTCATCCAACTCCTCACCGACCAGCGAGCCTACGAAGGAATTACTCACTCCCAGTGGGGAGCATCATGGAATTGGCGATGGAGAAGGGTTGGTGATGACGAAGATCGAAGATCCCCCTCTCCGGAGCCCCAAACGGACTCCAGATCTGACCTCCCGATGAAGAACAAGAGGTGGCGGTGGCTCCATCTCGCGAAACGCGATAATTCTTTCTCTCCGAAAATGTGATTTTATAGTGTCAGGGTTGAGGTCTACGGGGCCACCAGGTGGGGACAACCCACCTAGGCGCGTCAGGAGGAGGGGGGCGCCCTGGTGGGTTGTGCCCACCCAGGTGCCCCCCTCCGGTGGTTCTTGGCTCCAGAAATTCTCTTTTATTTTATAAAAAATCCTCGCAAAGTTTCGTTCCAATCCGAGAACTTTTATTTCTGCACAAAAAACAACACCATGGTAGTTCTGCTGAAAACGACGTTAGTCCGGGTTAGTTTCATTCAAATCATGCAAATTAGAGTCCAAAACAAGAGGAAAAGCGTTAGGAAAAGTAGATACGATGGAGACGTATCAACTCCCCCAAGCTTAAACCTTTGCTTGTCCTCAAGCAATTCAGTTGATAAACTGAAAGTGGAAAAGAAAAACTTTTACGAACTCTTTTGCTCTTGTTTACATAAATAAGCTTAAGTAGCACCCAGGTTTTCAGCCAAGATCATGACTAACCATGTCGACAATAACTCCTAAAATTATATTAACTCATATCAATGGCATAATCAACTAGCGAGCAATAATAAGATATCTCAAATGACAACACTTTGTCAAAGCAACCATGATATAATATGACAATAGTGGTATCTCGCTAGCCCTTTCTGAGACCGTAAAACATAAATGCAAAGCAGCTCCAAAGTTCAAGCAGTGACTAAACATTGTAATTCATGGTAGAAAAGATCCAGTCATGATGCACCCAACATTAGCTACACACAATGCATGAGGATGACAATAGTGTTCTCAGGATCTGGCGCTTATTTGAGAAGGTGATGACACAACATAAAAGTAAATAGATAGTCCCTTCGCAGAGGGAAGCAGTGATTTGCAGCGGTGCCAGAGCTCAAGTTTTTAAAACAGAGGTAAATGAAATTTTGAGAAATGCACCCTTCTCGTTTACTTCGCGACCATTAGTTATTGGTATCTTCCATGCTAAACACATTAGTGGCGGTTCCCAAGCGATAAAAGTAAAGGTTTACTCCCCCTCCACCAACAATCACAGTCCACGGCTGGTCCGAAACAACGGTTACCGTCCATACCAACAACAGTCCTAGGGGAGTTTTGTTTAATTATTTGCAATTTTGAATTCGGGACTGGGAATCGCTATTACCGCCCCTCTCGTGCAAGGACGAGTGAATAAACACTCATCATGAGAATAACCAGCTTAGCATGGAAGATACTGACTACCTCCTGTCGCTCTATGAACAATCCAGGCACACAAAAAAGGATATTTATTTGAAGTTTTTAGAGGTGGCACATGCAAATTTACTTAGGACGGCAGGGTAATACCGCATATAGGTAGGTATGGTGGACTCATCTGGGATAACTTGGGTTTCAGGATTTTGATGCACAAGCAGTGTTCCCGCTTAGTATAGGTGAAGGCTAGCAATTAGGTTGAGAAGCGGCCAGCTAGAGAGCGAAAACGGTCATGAACATGCGTTATGCAAAAGTAACATTGGATACTAACATGAGTAGGATATGAACACCATGAACATAAATATCATAGAGGCTATGTTGGTTTTGATTCAACTACATGCATGGACATGTGCCAAGTCAAGCCACTCGAACATTCAGAGGAGGATACCATATCATCATACTACATCACAATCATTTTTACACAATGTTGGCATCCAAGATAAATCATTATTCACTCCTAGCTACTTAAGCATGGCATGAGAAACTACAATCTCTAATTATCCATTTTCTGAGTAGCAACAACCCTCCTGAGGTGGAGTTTAATCTTTATTCTGAATCCCATCAAATACCACTTACTAAATTTTGTGACATATGCTTGGTCCCTTCTGAAGGGGAAATAAGGGAGCCTAGGCCTGCCGAGTTCGAGGACTTTTATCATACTCTATCAATGGGAGATGAGAGAGGGGTGTCGAGTGTCACCGCCACTAGCTTGCAGTTTCCTTCTGTGCATTATTTTGCTCTATTTATTACAAAGTGTTTACTTGCTAGAGAGAAGGTTGGCGCACTTAGTGCCCCCGATTTCGCTGTTTTAGGTCATGCACTACATGGCGATGGCACTTATAGCTTGGGAGCTATTGTGGCACGTCGCCTTCACCTTAATAGGTCCAAGGGTAAAATTCATGGCGGTATTTATGCTACTCGCTTAGCAAGTCACTTTAACGTCCAGATACGCCAGCATGACTATCCCTTGCCCAAGGTTTATTTAGATCGCCAGGCTATGGCACATCATCAATTTATTGATGGCGAGAACATCAGTATAGATATTCCCTACAACCTGGTTTTCAGCGAGAACACGCGTGATATTATTCCGTTGCCTGCACCTGCTTTGTTTGATTCTATTGCCAGGGGCAGATACAGGATCATGCCAGATGACATCATCGCCTACCAAAACAACCAGGCCGCAGCATAGGAGGAGCATCAGGAGTGGGACGCTCGGGTGCCCGCTCCACAGCACTTCGAGGTGGGACCGTACGGTTACTACATGTTGTGATTAGCAAGCTAGGCCAAAAGCCTAAGCTTGGGGGAGTACGTATGCCCACCGACATTACATTCATGTTCACACATTTTATTCCAGTTGTCGGTGTTCACACTTTTTCATTGTATTATCCATGCTAGATTCATTTTCTCGCTTTCTTCTTGTGCGTTTGAAAAACTTTGAGAAAATCCAAATAAAAAATATTTCCTGCTTCTTTTCGGTTTTTCTTTCTAGTTTAATTAGTGGTAGTATTAAAAGAAAACCCAAAAAGATTTCATTGTTCTTCTTTTGCTTGTTGGGAGCTTTCCTATGTAAATAGTTTTTCTCATTTTTGTTTTTTCTGTGTCTTTAATTTGCTATTTTCAAGAACAAAACTAAAAACTCCAAAAATATTTTAGTATGTTTCTCTGAAATTCTTTTCCTTTTATTGAGTCATACCGAGGAGAAGACCACGATGAAAATGTTGAGTGGCTCTCATATGCATTACTGATGATCTAACAAAGAGCCCAAATTACCTTGTCTTCTCCTTTTGAATAAAATGTTTGCAGATTCCAGCTTGGTCCACGGTACTCTTGCACTATTATCATTTTCATATCGTTCGGTCATGCAAGTGAAAGGCAATAATGACGATATTTGGTGAACTAGCTGCGGCAGAGAGAAATGGGTATGAACTCGACTTGTTCTGATTTTGTAAATATGTTTAACCTAGTATCCATGATTCAGCCTATTATGATCAAACATGTTTGCAAAACTTTGCACAAAGGAATTTGTGAGGAGATGATACTGTTCACACTCAGCTGCGATGAAGTCGGTGAGGCCAGCATTAGCAGCAAATTATGCAAACTCTTGGTGGATTCCGGCTCCATCCATGAATGGGTTATGCGGCCATTCGCATGGCCGCACCTCCGCCATTCTGCGGGTGCGGAGATCATTGTCTAATGACTCCCCAATAACCCCCTTGGAGTTCTTCTTGGAAGCAAACTTCCTAAAGATATTAATCTTTTTCCTATGAATAAAATTCTGAAATTTTTAGTCCACAAAAATTTTCTCAACAAAACTTCACAAGATTGGTAGCAGCTACTCATAAGGATGCATAGAGGCCATATCAAGTATTCAAACTACTTAGAACTCTAAGAATTCAACATGCAAGCTCATCTACAGCAGCACCAAGAGTAGCTATTTATTCAAAATATAAACCACTAAAGCAAAAACTAATTGGACCAATGGAGGAGTCACATACCAAGTAGCAATCCCCCAAAACAGTTTCAGAAACGGAGCTTGGAGCAAAGAGATCGAAATCCGCGGGTTTGAGCAAGAACACGAGAGGGAGAGCAATGGTGATTTTTTTCTGGAGGTAGGTGGTGACATGGCCTAAAAAGATAAGTGAGGGGGCCCACGTGGGGACCACAACCCACCAGGGCGTGCCTGGGGGTGCTGGCATGCCCAGGTGGGTTGTGCCCACCTGGTGCACCCCCCTCCGAAGTTATTTGCACCAAAAATTCTTAAATAATCAGAAAAAAAATCGTATTAAATTTTCAGAGAATTCTTGTGTCATTTTTTATTGCACGGAAAATTCAGAAAACATACTAAGCATGGCATTTTATTTTATTTATCTAAGAAAAATAGGAAGTAAAAGTAAAGGATAGAAGGTAGTGCTCACTAAATTCATCAACTTCATACCTCTAAAAAATAATTCATTAATAAGGTTGATCAAGTCTTATTAACAACCACCTTCGATTAGCATGAAACCGAAGAACTTTCGTAAAACACTAAGTTACCTCAACGGGGATATGAACGTCCCCAACAGTAAGCATTTCATATTTCTTTTTGGTAGTAGGTAGAGGTAGTTGAAAACTTCCAATAGTGATTGTCGGAGATTTTTCAATAACATTAATACCATTCACTTGGAATTGTTTCTTCGAAAAGTGCACCGTATGCTCATTACCGTTGATATGAAAAGTAACCTTGCTTTTATTGTAGACAATAACAACCCCTGCAGTATGCAAGAAGGGTCTACCAAGGATAATCGACATGTTGTCGTCCTCCGGCATCTCAAGTATAACAAAGTCAGTTAAGATAGTAACATTAGCAACAACAACAGGCACATCCTCACAAATACTGATAGGTATGGCAGTTGATTTGTCAGCCATTTGCAAAGATATTTTAGTAGGTGTGAGTTTATTCAAGTCCAGTCTTTTATACAGAGAGAAAGGAATAACACTAACACCAGCTCCTAAATCACACAAAGCGGTTTTCACATAATTTCTTTTGATGGAGCAAGGTATAGTTGGTATTCCCAGATCTCCAAGTTTTTTAGGTACTCCATCCTTAAAATTATAATTAGCAAGCATGGTGGAGATTTCAGCTTCCGGTATTTTTCTCTTGTTGGTGATGATGTCTTTCATGTATTTTGCATAAGGAGGCATTTTTAAGATATCAGTCAAGCGTGTACGCAAAAAGACTGGCCTAAGCATTTCAGCAAAGCGTTCAAATTCTTCATCATCTTTCTTGTTAGTTGGTTTAGGTGGAAAGGGCATAAGTTTTTGAACCCAAGGTTCTCTTTCCTTACCATGTTTTCTAGCAACAATGTCTCTTTTATCATATCTTTTATTCTTGACTTGTGGGTTATCAAGATCAACAGCTGGTTCTATTTCAACATCATTGTCTGGTTCTTTATCATTTGTTGGAGTGTCTTCATGAACCTCATCATTATCTTTTTCATTATCAGAAGGTGAGTGTTCATTACCAGATTGAGTTTCAGCATCAGAAATAGAGACTTCATTATCATTAACAGGAGGTTTTTCTACTTCAGGTTCACTAGAGGCATGCAAAGTCCTACCATCCTTCTTCTTTTTCTTTTTAGAAGGACTAGGTGCATCAGTGTTGACTCTTTGAGAGTCTTGTTCAATTCTTTTAGGGTGTCCCTCAGGATAAAGTGGTTCCTGAGTCATTCTACCTCCTCTAGTCATCACTCTAACAGCATGATCATTGATATTATTATTCATTTCATCTAACAACTCTCTTTGAGATTTAGCAACTTGTTCTAATCGACACCTCTATCTCTAAACATGTGGACATGATTATCGATTCTGGCTTTTGCTTGAGGACAAGCGAGGTCTAAGCTTGGGAGAGTTGATACGTCCATTTTGCATCATGTTTTTATGTTGATATTTATTGCATTATGGGTTGTTATTTCACTTTAAGATACAATTCTTAAGCCTTTTCTCTCTTATTTTACAAGGTTTAGATGAAGAGGGAGAATGCCGGTAGTTGGAATTCTGGACTGGAAAGGAGCAAATCTGAGATACCTATTTTGCACAACTCCAAATTTCATGAAACTTTACGGAGAATTATTTTGGAATATATAAAAATTATTGGGCGAAGAAACAACAGAGGGGGACCCACCAGGTGGCCACAAGCCTGGGGGGCACGCCCTACCTCCCAGGGTGCGCCTCCCGAGCTTGTGGGCCCCCTGGCCAGCCCCCGGTGCCCATCTTCTACTATATTTAGGGTTTTGACATAGAAAAAATCATAACGAAGCTTTTGGGATGAAGCGTCGCCGTCTCGAGGCGAAACTAGGGCAAAAGCAATCTAGGGCTCCGGCAGAGCGATTCTGCCGGGGAAACTTCCCTCCGGGAGGAGAAATCGAAGCCATCGTCATCACCAACGATCCTCTCATCATGGGAGGGTCAGTCTTTATCAACATCTTCACCAGCACCATCTTCTCTCAAACCCTATTTCATCTCTTGTATTCAATCTTTGCCTCAGAACCTCAGATTGGTACATGTGGTTTGCTAGTAGTGTTGATTACTGTTCGTAGTTGATGCTAGTTGATTTATTTGCTGGAATATCATATGTTCATATCCTTAATGATATTCAATACCCCTCTGATCTTGAACATGAGCATGCTTTGTGAGTAGTTACGTTTGTTCCTGAAGACATGGGAGAAGTCTTGTTATAAGTAATCATGTGAATTTGGTATTCATTCGATATTTTGATGAGATGTCTGTTGTCTTTTCTCTAGTGGTGTTATGTGAACAGCGACTACATGACACTCCACCATGATTTGGGCCTAGAGGAAGGCATTGGGAAGTAATAAGTAGATGATGGGTTGCTAGAGTGACAGAAGCTTAAACCCTAGTTTATGCATTGCTTCGTAAGGGGCTGATTTGGATCCACATGTTTCATGCTATGGTTAGATTTATCTTAATTCTTCTTTCGTAGTTGTGGATGCTTGCGAGAGGGGTTAATCAAAAGTGGGAGGCTTGTCCAAGTAAGGACATCACCCAAGCACCGGTCCACCCACATATCAAATTATCAAAGTAGCAAACGCAAATCATATGAGCATGATGAAAACTAGCTTGATAATAATTCCCATGTGTCCTCGGGAGCGCTTTGCTTTATATAAGAGTTCGTCCAGGCTTATCCTTTGCTATAAAAAGGATTGGGCCACCTTTATGCACCTTTGTTACAATTGTTACTTGTTACCCATTACGAATTATCTTACTACCAAAATATTTGTTACCGATAATTTCAGTGCCTGCTGAAAACCGCTTGTCATTTCCTTCTGCTCCTCGTTGGTTTCGACACTCTTACTTATTGAAAGGACTACAATTGATCCCCTACACTTGTGGGTCATCACATCTCGCGTTGATTCCTTTTCCCAAAAATCACATATATTCTAAAATAAATCTCCATAAATTTTTATCTCGTTTGGACTTCGTTTGATATGGATATTCTGCAAACAAAGAATATGCAACAAACAGGAACTGGCACTGGGCAATGGATCAATATGTTAGTCCCAAAAATAATATAAAATGTTGCCAACAGTATGTGAAAGTTGTAGAATATTGGCATGAAATAATCAAAAATTATAGATACGACAGAGACATATCACGTACCGGGGCGGCATCTGGTGGCTACAACCTTGTCCACTGGCGGCATGGTCGGCGACGTTGTGCGTCGGGGCATCCGGTGGTGAAGCCCTGAGTTGGGAGTGGTGGTGGAGCACCTGAAAGGACGGAGATGACGACTAGAGGGGGTGAATAGGCGTTTTGAAAATTTTACAGATTTGGCTTTATCCAAATGCGGTACTAAACTAAACGGATACTTTTCAAGAACAAATCCTAAATATGCTAGGCTCAACTAAGTGCACCAACAACCTATGCTAAACAAGATAGGCATTTCAGGAAAGGAGAAAGCACAAAAAATATCACAAGATACATAAATGTAGGAGCATCTAAGCAATTCTAACTATCACAAGATATATCAATATGAGCAAGTATGAATTGCGGAAAATAAAAGGCGTGGGAATGAGATAACCACAGGTGAATCAGGGACGTGGCTTGATGTACTCATAGCTACCATAGATAAGATCATGATTGTTACATGTGGATATATTTTCCAGAATTAATAAAGAACTCTACAAGCCATGTGTCCAGATGAAGAAAGAGATCACCGGCTTGTTGAAACAACCAACAACAACACTAGCTATTTGAATTCAAGAAAAGATAGTATATTTTTATGGGCCATGCAAGAGGTGCAACGTGCATGCAAGGGGTTTGAGCCAGGGCCCATGTGATGTGACATGATGCATGCATGCAATTTAGTGCAAACGAGATGGGCTTCAAAAGTCCTTCTATCGTACGACCCTGGAGATCGATCCACCGACGCTAGAACCAATCGGCGGCTGCCCTCAGTCATCTTCAATAAATAGCTAGTCTACGTTAGGGTTTAGACTTGGGTTTTATTTAGAAAAGTTTAGCTATTGCTACTTTTATTTTTCTTCACTCATAGCGGCTAGTGTGACTGTCAAGACATTCTATCGGAACCCCATCTTGTGAGATTTATTCCATCTAGCATATTTGCAATTTCAGATTGTTTGGCTATTATTTTCTTGCATGTTCTTGGATTTGCAGGAAAAATCCTTCGTGGATAGGTCGATCGCGCCGTTGGCTCAACTGATAACACCATGGAGTTGGTTCAGTGATTGCCGTGCATATCAGTCGTGT
This sequence comes from Thinopyrum elongatum, assembly GCA_011799875.1. Classification (NCBI taxonomy): domain Eukaryota; kingdom Viridiplantae; phylum Streptophyta; class Magnoliopsida; order Poales; family Poaceae; genus Thinopyrum; species Thinopyrum elongatum. Next base: position 149,221,584 of record CM022298.1, read on the forward strand.
ACGGTTCTCCATGTACAGTTGGTAGCCGGATCATGAGGGTCAAGTCCCACAAAAATCATAGTTATGCTCTCTCATCGAAAGATCGGGTCCCCAGTTCACATAAAGTGGTATCAGTTTTCAGGTTCATCAGTGAGAGATTTACAGTTTTCTTAGGTTAGATTGTTTTTCTATCCTACAACCCACAACAAAGCCAAAAAAATTAGATTAGTTCATCTATCACACCTACCTTTTTAGCCTTTAGCAATTTTTGCATCTAGTATTTGTATAGTTGAATTTTTGGTTGCATTCATCCTAGAATTAGTGTTGGTTTGGATTAGTTTGGAAAAAAATATCTACTAGATCACACTCGTTTTTGTCTATCCATAATTGCTGCCGAGTTGGTTGTTCATCTAGAAAAACAAGGAGAATAGATCTTGATCGATTCAGTGTCCACCATATCGCTCCATCCGCCCGCCGCCGCATATCACTTCTTTTGGTGTCTTCCGCTTGCACCACGAGTCTACAAGTCACAGGTTTGGTCGTTGCTTGGTATCCACGATTCCTGGCGTGTTTGACTTTTTTTTGGATTCACGTGGTACCCATCCATCTTCGCCATAGCAGCCACGCTTCACCCAAGACACACGCCCACCTGTGCGCCGCTGTTTCATCTGCCATCCCGCGCACTGTACCTTCTGCTGTCCACCACCGTTGTATCTGCTGTGTGACTTACTTGTCCTCTTGCATGCACACGTATTCCATTATAATTTCTAATCTCTAGTAGTACAAATAGGTCGCTTCTAGTAGCACACTTTGGTTTAGTCCTTTTGTCTTCTTGGTACGTGTGTATACTTGTTGGTAACCGGAATGGTCAAAAAAAAAGAAAAAAGAAAAAAGAAAAAAATGAGCGAAAAAAGAAGAAGAAAAAAAGATAAAAAATTGAAACAAAATCAGGCCGGCTAGAAACTGTTTCAGACTGCTTTGTTATGTTTGTTAGTCGGGACATCATTTTTGCTGCTACTCGATCGCTGCACCATCTATCATCTCTTTTCGAGCTTTATTATACAGTCACATGTCTTCTGCTACTTCATACTGCTATATATTTTACTCAGCACGTTCCACTCATTTGATTCAGTATCTGGGCTTAGATTATTTTATCTCTTACTAGTCGACTGCCAGCACTAGTTAGGAGTTTGAGCAATTATTCAACTTGCGTTGCTTTTTGCTAAATTATGCCACTAATATTATGAGTTGAGAAATCTTTGCCAAGCTACACTTTTTCCTTCCAATGAGTATAGGCCTGTTTCTACTGATTCCTGGTTATCGCTTCATCCAATCTTCATCAGTAGTTTGAAGTCAACACCAACGTGCCGATCACCACCTGTTGAATTGGTAAGAACAAGAATTTTGATACTAAGCTTGAGTGTGAGCGGTTTTTCTCCATCGCGTCCTACTAGTTGATAGGGATTATACACTGTGTGTTTTCTCTTTCGCTAACAATGGCACAGGATCAACCCACACTTGAGGGCCTGACCACGGATGTGAAAGTCACCAGCGAGCGTCTCGCCCAACTTGAGAGGGCTCAGATTGTGGCCGAAGAGAGGCTCAAGGCCATAGAGGATGCACAAGGTGTTGCCAACACACATCTACAAGACATCTTGTCACGTCTGGACGGGTTGCAGACTGCACCCCGCGTCAATAACAACGTTGATCCTCACAACTCCGCGGGTGTCGCCGCTATTTCGCGAGCTCGACGTGTGCCTATGGGTCACCCACAACACCCAGCTACTGCCACTGATGCTGCTACCATAAACCAGCACCAACGCATTCCTCCCCGTGTCAACAAGGAATATGGGGACAACTACAAGGATCATTCCGGTGACACCGAGGACGACCAAGCAGTCAACCGCCACATTGACCGTGCTCATCGACAACTGCGTTTCAACCTTCACGGTATGGCACGAGGTACACACCGGTATGATGTTCGCGATTATGACCACTCTAGTGCTAATATTAAATTTACTATGCCTACTTTCAATGGTAAATATAATCCAGATGTTTATCTTGACTGGGAACTTTCTGTTGAACAAAAAATGGCATGTCATGATATTCCTGAGAACCAAAGAGTGAGGGCAGCCACTAGTTAATTTACAAATTTTTCTTCTATTTGGTGGAGTCAGTATTGCCGTGTTAATGCGGACAATATACCTACTACTTGGGGTCCTTTAAAATGAGCTATGCGACAACATTATGTTCCTTCATATTATGCTCGTGACAAACTGAATGAATTGCAACATTTAAAACAAGGTAGTAGTTGTGTAGAAGATTATTATCCAGAATTGCAAACTGGCTTAATGCGATGTGATTTAGTTGAAACCGAAGATGCTATGATGGCTATATTTTTAGGTGGTTTGAACCGTGATATTCAGGATATATTGGACTATATGGAGTATAATTCTATTATATGGGAATATGGTGAGTATTCATCTACTAGTTATTTGGATGAAGACACGCGTGCTATGCTTGGCACTAATAATGCAGGTGACACTAAGGAGAATGACACGGAAGTGATACATCTTAATGCTGCAATGGTAGATCAATACCCAAGCCTTTTAACCATGCGAGTAATTAGTGCCCAGGTTGGGCATACTGAGATGCCTCAACGCCATAATCTTTTTCAAACTAAGTTTGTTGTCAAAGGGCATTATGTTCGTGTGATCATTGATGGTGGAAGCTGCAATAATTTGGCGAGTATTGAGATGGTTGAGAAGCTTTGCCTCACCACTAAAAGACACCCCCATCCATATTACATCCAATGGTTCAATGATTGTGGTAAGTTGCAGATAACACTTCGTGTGAGGGTTCATTTTACACTTGGTCCGTATCATGATTATGTTGACTGCGATATTGTACCTATGCAAGCATGTTCGTTATTGTTAGGTCGACCTTGGCAATATGATAATAGTGTTACACATCATGGTAGAACAAATTTGTGTACTCTCGTGTTTGAAGGAAAAACCATTAACTTACTTCCTATGACCCCCGAAGAAATAATACATGATGAGAAAGCTAAATCAACGGATCGTATTACGCATAGTATGCTTGCTGTCAATTTGGAAAATTTTCTTTTGAGTGTCCAACTTCTGATCCGGACATACAGCATGCTCAGATAGTTCATTTGTGTCCCCGTAATTCATATATATATACTCTGTGTGCGGTAAAATTCATCATGATATTACTAATGGCATAAAACTTTTGCTTGCCCCTCGTGAGCTAACACCTTCGAAAGATTATATACCTATTGCATCTATTTTTGCTTTGCTCTGTGACGATTTTCAGGCACATGAAAGTCGAGGACGACTTTTTTTAGCTATGTGTACATCATCCTCCCTTCCTTGAAAACAAAGTCGTCCTCGACTTTCATGTGTCAAGATGAAGAAAGAGATCACCGGCTTGTTGAAACAACCAACAACAACACTAGCTATTTGCATCGAAGAAAAGAAAGTATATTTTTATGGGCCATGCAAGATGTGCAACGTGCACGCAAGGGTTTTGGGCCAGGACCCATGTTATGCGACATGAAGCATGCATGCAATTCAGTGCAAATGAGATGGGCTTCAAAAGTCCTTCTATCTACGACCCTGGAGATCGATCCACCGACGCCAGAATCAATCGGCGGCTGCCCTCGGTCATCTTCAATAAATAGCTAGTCTACGTTAGGGTTTAGACTCGGGTTATGTTTAGAAAGGTTTAGCTATTTCTACTTTTATTTGTCTTCGCTCGTAGCGGCTAGTGCGACCGTCAAGGCATTCTATCGGAATCCTATCTTGTGAGATTTATTCCATCTAGCATATTCGCAATTTCAGATTGGTTGGCTATTATTTTCTTGCATGTTCTTTGATTTGCTTGCAGGAAAAATCCTTCGTGGATAGGTCGATCGCACCGTTGGCTCGACTGATAACACCATGGAGTTGGTTCAGTGATTGTCGTGGATATCAGTCATGTACGGTTCTCCCTGTATGGTTGGTAGCCGGATCGTGAGGGTCAAGTCCCACAAAAATCGTAGTTATCCTCTCTCATCGAAAGATCGTGTCCCCAGTTCACATCACGGATTTATCCCGAAGTTCACACTCATGAGAGTGCTAATCTTTGTTAGAGCAGTGCCGAAGCCAAAGCTCCGAAGCGCCACCAAGTGACTCACCGTATTGTCCCTTTAGAGTCATTCCCAACGGATGAGCCTCGATTCACTCGGGGTTGTTCTTGAAGGCGACCACCACACCTTTACAAACTACTCTGGAACACACCACAAGCAAGGAAGCTTTCAGAAGATCATTGACCACCTAGGCCACTTCACAAACTTCTCAAGGAAAGCACCAAACCATCTAGGAGGTGGAATCCTCCAAGTGTAATAAACTCACGGGTTCTCACTCAAACAAATTGATTCGGGGAGCTCAAACCAATGAAACGAATGCAATGCAAGGTCAAGCAAGAAGTGCTCAAGTCACTCTCTCAATCTCAGAAGATGCACTCACGAAAGTAGAAGATTGAAGAGAGGGGATACAAGGGATAAAATCAATAAAAGACTAAAAGATCGATCCACAAATGCCCCTTCACATAGATGTGAGATAGGGGGTTTGGGAGAGGTGGTATGAGGCTCAAAATGATGTTTACAAAGTGTCTGAACAATCTACAAACCGGAGGAGGTACGGAGCCCTTAAATAGCCAAACGCCAAAACTAGCCGTTGGGGCTCCAACGGGCACTTCCTGGACACCCTGTGCCCACGGGGTCCCGTGCGCACGGGGTACCCAGAAACAGCGAGCAGTAGCCCACTGAAACAAGCACAAATTCGGCATACGAACTCCGAATTCAAGGATCTTGGGCTCGTTTTAAAGCTATGGAAAATCTCAAGGTCATCACGTAGAAAACCATCCAAGATCAACAAGAAAGAATGATACAAATCATGCCAAGGTTTGAGCTCTCTACATGCAACATGATCAAGATACTCGCCCGAAAGTCCCTGTTGATAGTACGACTATCAAACATATAAACCGGTCTCCCACCAAGCACAATGAGACCAAAAAAACTAGGAAAACCTAGATAAGTTATACCTTTGACTTGCACAATCCACTTAAGCTTGTTGATGACATTAATTCTTGCCTTAAGTTGGAATTCCTTTCTTATCCACAATCACTTGGTGAAGATACTCGAATTGCTTCCCCACATTGCAATGAGGGAAGCCTTCACTTAAGCACATCTTCACATGTACATAATCACAATGTGGACCGCAAGCTTCAAAGCAGATAACCTCCAGCTTCTTATCTTGCACTTGCATACCTCAAACTCGATGACCATCACCACTTGACATCATCCTCATATAGGCTTCTTGAAATCTTTCTTTTGATGCAAGGCCATGAGAAACACCTAACCAACATAGATATAGCAAACACATAGCATGGATGGGTTCACCAAATGCAATTCGCAATTACTTACCATACCCCTGGATCACTTGATCCCATGTGGTACAATGTTTGTGCTCTGTGAGTTGACCATCTAGATATAATCTTCGAGCTTCATCTTGGTCAAACAACATTTTTACTTCATGCTCAATATTGGTTTCTTGAAAGCCACTATGAACTCTTCATTTCCCTTCATTGCTTCAAGAGGAGATCACCAAAGACTCTTTCATGACCATATCAAGTTTCACTATGAATATCATATCGGCCATCATTTTCTCTTCAAAAAGAAACTCCATCATAATCTCTTGAGAGGCACAATGAATTCTTCATTCTAGTTACTTGCTTGAAGATTTGATCAGCCGAATCCCAACACACAAGCTTACCATGATCTTTTCTTGAAGCCATAGCTTGAATTCGTCTCTTTGATTATTCTGTCAAGCCCTTGATTCTTATAAGCCCACATATGTCGATTGTTGAGATCCTCTAACGAACACCACCTTGAACATACTTGGTTAGACATTAATATCAATCTTGATGGCTTCAGTAGACATCCCCAAACACCAACTTGAAACCTCACTGGATATGGGACCTCGAGAGCCAAAACCTAGGCCCCGTGTGGACAGGAGTCAGGGATCCAGTGTGTACGGGTTATCCAGAGAGTTGACACTCGACCCTGTGCGCATGGGGGTCAAGAGGCCCGTGCGCACGGAGTATCCAGAGAGCGATACCATGAGGACTTCTTCGGATGTTTTGATGGCATTCTTTGCAACATATTTACGAAACCATCCATTATTAGCATGGTTGATCGATGTGGTTATATCCAAGATTAAAAACATCAAAGAAATTTTAGTGGATACCAAAATATTTGTAAACCAAAAATTTCTGTAATTTATATATGGATGCCAATATCTGGCTGAAGAATGATAGGGGCGGTGGTCTTGGTGAACGATTCATTCGCCTCAGGGGAAATAATCAAGTGAGATGAATCACCCGCCGGTCCAAAATGCTCCCAACAACAACACCCCCCCCCCGCCCCCCCCCCCGCGACAATCGTTAAGAAATTCTGTTGGGCGAAAACCCTCCCAGCGACCCCCCCCCCACACCCACACCGCGACAATCTTTAAGACATTCAGTTGGGCCAAAAAAGTGTCCATTTTCCTGACACATTACAAAACTTAAAAATTGCTATTTGGACCTCATTTCAAATAGCTAAAAACCAAAAATAATACAAAGCAACATACTGTTTTGATAGAAATAACATGACAAGGTAAAATTGTTTGAAAAAATCTCATATAGAAAAAGTGGAGAACACATGAAGTTTACACCTTGGCATGCTCTAGATGGTACAAATTGACATGTCATGCTAATTTTTGAACTATAAAAATTGCCAAGCTTAATATGTAAAAATAATAATTCGCGCCACACAAAAGAAAGTCATGTCCCGTTTTACTATATTACAAATGCCATTCAAAAACAACAACAACAAAAAACTAAAAAATTTGGGAGAACAAACTTAACATGTATTGTACCAAATCAATTTGTACTTCCCTCAACAACAAAGAAACAAATCAATTCACATCACAAGAGAGATTCATGTCCCATTTTATATGATTACAAATGCCAAAGTCTGTGATTTTTGTGGTGTATAATGCATGTAGTCCTACATTTGAATCTTCCGTTTTATATGAACTAAATGTATATATACTACCATGCGTCTATCATATGGACTAAATTTGAATCCATTCTCCCTATTTGAATATGATTATTGTCAAGGTATACCATCATTTAAATATTATCTTCACAGCACACTACATGTGTATAGTAGTATTTTTCTATTTAAATATGAACTAATGTATCATATGATCATGAAAATATTTGTATCCATTTTATGTTGCACTCAAATCATAGTACATTTCATGCTCTAACTAGACGTTCAGAATAATCTAAACCCCATTTCATATGTATAATGTGTTTAACACACACAATGTATGGTGTCCTTGTCCACACACACAACATTACCTAAAATTCGAATAGTTGTGTCCGTGGATGTGATACGTCTCCAATGTATCTATAATTTTTGATTGTTCCATGCCATTATATTAAAAATATTGGATGTTTTATATGCATTCTTATGCTATTTTATATAATTTTTTGAGACTAACTTATTAACCTAGTGCCCAGTGCCAGTTGTTTTTTTCTTGTTTTTGTCTTTACAGAAAATCAATACCAAACGGAGTCCAAATGAAACGAAACTTTTTGAAGAATTTTTCTTGGACCACAAGACACCCTGGAAGCTTCGGGACGAGGCCAGAAGAGCCACAAGGTGGCCACAAGCTCAAGGGGCGCACCCCAGGTGGGGCGCACCCCCCAAGCTTATGGGCCCCCCGTGGCACTTCCAGCCCTAATTTTTCTTCTATAAATACCCAAATATTCCCCGTAGACTAGAGGGCACACCAAAAATACTTTTTCATCACCTCAAGTTTCTGTCTTCATGAGATCCCATCTGGGGACCTTTTCTGGTACTCCGCCGGAAGGGGATTCGATCACGGAGGGCTTCTACATCAACCTTGCTGCCCTTTCGATGATGTGTGAGTAGTTTACCACAGACCTATGGGTCCATAGCTAGTAGCTAGATGGCTTTTTCTTTCCCTTTGATCTTCAATACAATGTTCTCCTCGATGTTCTTGGAGATCTATTCGATGTAATCTTCTTTTGCGGTGTGTTTGTTGAGATCCGATGAATTGTGGGTTTATGATCAGATTATCTATGAATATTATTTGAGTCTTCTCTGAACTCTTTTATGCATGATTTATTTAGCTTTGTATTTCTCTCCGATCTATTGATTTGGTTTGGCCAACTAGATTGATTTTTCTTGCAATGGGAGAGGTGCTTTGTAATGTGTTCAATCTTGTGGTGCTCAATCCCAGTGACAGAACGGGACAGAACACATATTTGCATTGTTGCCATTAAGGATAAAAAGATGGGGCCTGTTCATATTGATTGGATCTATCCCTCTACATCATGTCATCTTGCTTAAGGCGTTACTCCGTTCTTATTAACTTAATACACTAGATGCATGCTGGATAGTGGTCGACGTGTGGAGTAATAGTAGTAGATGTAGGCAGGAGTCAGTCTACTTGTCACGGACGTGAGGCCTATATACATGATCATTGCCTTAGATATCGTCATAATTATGCACTTTTCTATCAATCGCTCAACAGTAATTTGTTTACCCACCGTATGCTTTCTTTCAAGAGATAAGCCTCTAGTGAAAACAAAAAAAAAATCCTTGGTTCTATCTTTGATCATATTATTTTCAGATCTATAAAATCAAAAACACAAAAATTCCTTGCTGCAATTTATTTACTTTTATTTTATTTCTCACTTTTAATTATCTTTCATATGTATCACTATCAGATCTCATCCTTGCAAGTAACCGTGAAGGGATTGACAACCCCTTTATCGCGTTGGGTGCAAGTATTTGTTTGTTTGTGTAGGTGCAATTATTGGAGACTTGTGTGTTCCTCCTACTAGATTGATACGTTGGTTCTCAACTGAGGGAAATACTTATCTCTACTTTGCTGCATCACCCTTTCCTCTTCAAGGGAAAACCAACGCAAGCTGAAAAAGTAGCAGGAAGAATTTTTCGCGCCATTGCCTGGGAGGATCTACATCAAGCCTACCAAGTACCTATCATAAACTCTCATCTCTTACATTTACATTATTTGCCATTTGCCTCTCGTTTTCCTCTCCCCACTTCTAAAATGTTTTCAGAAAAATACAAAAATATTTGCCTTTTTATTTTCCTTCTTTCCGTTCACTTTTTTGTTTGCTTTTTGTTTGCTTGAGTGCTATCTTGCTTGCTTTGTCATCATGTCTCAATTTAAAAAAATTGATCCTTACCATAGAAAGCTGGAAGAGATTGAAAATAATGCTAAAAGCTTCATGTCTTTGCAACTTGAGCATAACAGTTTCTTTAGGAATGAACTTAAAGAACAATCTACTATGATAGAGTATATCAATAAACAGCTTGATGATGTTAATATAGAAATTATTGGTGTTTAATCCCAACTCGTTCACAATGAAAGTTTAGTAGGCCAAATTTCTGATAAGCAAACTACGTTAGTGAATAAGATGGCTGCTATACCTGAATCTTTGAATCATAATGAAGATCTTAAGTAATTGGTGTGACTCCTATTGAATCTTTGTTTGCTAATATAAAACTTGATAAAGAAGGGACTGGAGAGGAGTCAACTTTAGCTAGAAGGTGTCCCAAAAATTTGGAGGGTGAAGATCTTAATGAAAAAATTGACAAAAGTGGGTTTGGCGAGGTCAAAACTTTAACTAGTGATGTGCCCACTCTTTTGGATTACAAGGAATTTAATTATGCTAATTGTTCTTTGATTGAGTGTATTTCCTTGTTACAATCCATGCTTAATTCACCTCATGCTTATGATCAAAATAAGGCTTTTACTAAACATATCGTTGATGCTACGATGAAATCTTTTGAAGAAAAACTTGAGTTCGAAGTTTCAATCCCTAGAAAGTTATATGATGAATGGGAACCTACTATTAAAATTAAGATTAAAGATTATGAGTGCAATGCTTTGTGATTTGGGTGAACCGAAAGATTATTCTTTAAATTTATGTGATGTGCTAGGCTTCCATAAACTTGATGATTGTTCTTTAAATTTGCACTTAGTGGATTCCACTATTAAGAAACCTATGGGAAGAATTAATGATGTTCTTATTATTGCAAATAGGAATTATGTGCCCGTAGAATTCATTGTGCTTGATATTGATTGCAATCCTTCATGCCCCATAATTCTTGGTAGACCTTTCCTTAGAACGATTGGTGCAATTATTGATATGAAAGAAGGAAACATTAGATTTCAATTTCTATTAAGGAAGGGCATGGAAAACTTTCCGAGAAAGAAAATTAAGTTACCATATGAATTTATTATGAGGGCCACTTATGGATTGAATACCAAAGATGACAAAACCTAGATCTATGCAATATGCCTAGCTAAGGGCATAAAACAATATCGCTTGTTGGGAGGCAACCCAATATTATTTTATGTTTCTTGCTTTTTCTTATGTTTTTGAATAAATACACCATTATACTTATGTTATGATGGAGTTTTAGTGTTTTTATTAGTGTTTGTGCCAAGTAAGACCTTTGGGATGATTTGGAAGATCGTTGATTTGATTCTGAGAAAAAACAGAAACTTTTGCATCTAGTAGCAGAATTGTTAAAATTTTCTGGACATGGAAAAATTCTAAAGTTTTTACACAAGATTGATATATAGATTGCCTACGTCGTCCTTATTTTTCAGAATTTTGGAGTTACAGAAGTATGAGCTTAATTCAGGTTTCTACAAACTGTTCTATTTTTGACAGATTCTGTTTTCATTGTGTTGTTCGCTTGTTTTGATGAATCTATGGGTTGTATCGGGGGGTATGAAGCATGGTGAAGTTGGAATATAGTAGATATAATGCTAATATTAAATTGGAATGAGTTTACAATAGTACCTAAAGTGGTGATTTGCTTTATTATACTAACGGATCTCAGGAGTTTTCTATTGAGTGTTGTGTTGTGAAGTTTTCAAGTTTTGAGTGAAGTTTTGATGAGCTTCACTTATATCTTTTGAGCTAGGAAGTTGCTCTAGTGCTTCACTTATATATTTTAGAGCACGGAGGTGGTTATATTTTAAAGAAATTGATGAACTCTCATGCTTCACTTATATTATTTTGAGAGTCTTATAAATAGTATGGCAATTTACTTGGGTTATGAATTTAGTCCTAATATGATGGGTATTCAAGAGGGATATAATAAAAACTTTCATAAAGATCATTGAATATATGAGAAGTTTGATACTTTGCATTTGTTTTGAGATATAAAGATGGTGATATTAGAGTCATGCTAGTGAGTAATTGTGGTTTACTAAGAATATTGGTGTTAAGGTTTGTGATTCCCGAAGCATGCACGTATGGTCTCTCGTTATGCTATGCAATTGGAGCATGATTTATTATTGATTGTCTTCCTTATGAGTGGCGGTCGGGGACGAGCGATGGTATTTTCCTACCAATCTATCCCCCTAGGGGCATGCGTAGTAGTACTTTGCTTCAAGGGCTAATAAACTTTTGCAATAAGTATGTGAGTTCTTTATGACTATTGTGAGTCCATGGATTATACGCACTCTTACCTTTCCGCATTTTGCTTGCCTCTTCGGTGCGGTGCATTGCCCCTTCTCACCTCGAGTTGTGGTGCAAACTTCGCCGGTACATCCAAACCCCATGATATGATACGCTCTTTCACACATAAGTCTCCTTATATCTTCCTCAAACAGCCACCATACCTACCTATTATGGCATTTCCATAGCCATTCCGAGATATATTGCCATGCAACTTCCACCGTTCCGTTTTATTATGACACATATCATCATTTTCATATTGCTTTGCATGATCATATAGTTGACATAGTATTTGTGGCTTGGCCACCGTTCATATTTTTTATACATGTCACGCTAGATCATTGCACATCCCGGTAAACCACCGGAGGCATTCATATAGAGTCATTTTTTTGTTCTAGTATTGAGTTGTAATTCTTGAGTTGTAAGTAAATAAAAGTGTGATGATCATCATTATTAGAGCATTGTCCCATGTGAGGAAAGGATGATGGAGACTGTGATTCCCCCACAAGTCGGGATGAGATTCCGTACTTAAATTAAAAAAAGAGGCCAAAAGAGCCCAAGAAAAAAAAGGCCAAAGTGCCCAACAAAAAAAAATGAGAGAAAAAGGGAGAAGGGACAATGTTACTATCCTTTTCCACACTTGTGCTTCAAAGTAGCACCATGTTCTTCATGATAGAGAGTCTCCTATTTTGTCACTTTCAAATATTACTAGTGGGAATTTTTCATTATAGAACTTGGCTTGTATATTCCAATGATGGGCTTCCTCAAATGCCCTAGGTCTTCATGAGTAAGCAAGTTGGATGCACACCCACTTAGTTTTCTTTTGAGCTTTCATACACTTATAGCTCTAGTGCATCTGTTGCATGGCAATCCCTACTCCTTGCATTGATATCAATTGATGGGCATCTCCATAGCTCGTTGATTAGCCTAGTCAATGTGAGACTTTCTTCTTTTTTGTCTTCTCCACACAACCTCCAACATCATACTCTAGTCCACCCATAGTGCTATATCCATGGCTCATGCTCGTGTATTGCATGAGAGTTAAAAAGCTGAAGCGCGTTAAAAAGTATGAACCAATTGCTTGGATTGTCATCGGGGTTGTGCATGATAAATACTTTCTGTTAAGAAGATGGGGCATGACAAGACTATATGATTTTGTAGGGATAACTTTCTTTAGCCATGATATTTTGAAAAGACAATGATTGCTTTTTAGTATGCTTAAAGTATTGTTGTTTTTAAGTTAGTATTAAAATTTTGTTTTGAATCTTACGGATCTGAATATTCATGCCACATAAAGAAAGATTGCATGATAAACATGTAAAGTAGCATTCCACATCAAAAATTCTGTTTTTATCACTTACCTACTCGATGACGAGAAGGTAACTGAGCTTGGGGATGCTTGATACGTCTCCAACGTATCTATAATTTTTTATTGTTCCTTGCTATTATATTAACAATCTTGGATGTTTTATATTCATTATTATGCTATTTTATATCATTTTTTGGGACTAACTTATTAATCTAGTGCCCAGTGCCAGTTGTTGTTTTTTTCTTGTTTTTATCTTTACAGAAAATCAATATCAAACGGAGTCCAAATAGAATGTAACTTTTTGACGATTTTTCTTGGACCACAAGACACCCTGGAAGCTTCGGGAGGAGCCAGAAGAGCCATGAGGTGGCCACAAGCTTAGGGGCGCGCCTCAGGGGGGCGCCCCCAAGCTTGTAGGCCCCCCGTGGAACTTCCAACCCTAATTTTTCTTCTATAAATATGCAAATATTCCCCATAGACCAGAGGGCACACCAAAAATACTTTTCCACTGCCGCAAGTTTCTGTCTTCATGAGATCCCATCTGGGGACCTTTTCCGGTACTCCGCCGGAGGGGGATTCGATCACGGAGGGCTTCTACATCAACCTTGCTGCCCTTCTGATGATGTGTGAGTAGTTTACCACAGACCTATGGGTCCATAGCTAGTAGCTAGATGGCTTCTTCTCTCTCTTTGATCTTCAATACAATGTTCTCCTCGAGGTTCTTGGAGATCTATTCAATGTAATCTTCTTTTGCGGCGTGTTTGTTGACATCCGATAAATTGTGGGTTTAAGATCAGACTATCTATGAATATTATTTGAGTCTTCTCTGAACTCTTTTATGCATGATTTATATAGCTTTGTATTTCTCTCTGATCTATTGATTTGGTTTGGCCAACTAGATTGATTTTTCTTGCAATGGGAGAGGTTCTTTGTAATGGGCTCAATCTTGCGGTGCTCAATCCCAGTGATAGAAGGGGTCATCACACGTATTTGCATTGTTGCCATTAAGGATAAAAAGATGGGGTTTGTTCATATTGATTGGTTCTATCCCTCTACATCATATCACCTTGCTTAAGGTGTTACTCCATTCTTGTTAACTTAATATACACTAGATACATGATGGATAGCGGTCGATGTGTGGAGTAATAATAGTAGAGGTAGGCAGGAGTCGGTCTACCTGTCACGGACGTGATGCCTATATACATGATCATTGGCTTAGATATCGTCATAACTATGCGCTTTTCTATCAATTGCTCAACAGTAATTTGTTTACCCACCGTATGCTTTCTTTCAAGAGAGAAACCTCTAGTGAAAACTATGGACCCCGGGTCTATCTTTTATCATATTATTTTCAGATCTATAAAATTAAAAACACAAAAATACCTTGCTGCAATTTATTTACTTTTATTTTATTTCACACTTTTACTTATCTTTTATATCTATCACTATCAGATCTCATCCTTGCAAATAACCCTGAAGGGATTGACAACCCCTTTATCGCGTTGGGTGCAAGTATTTGTTTGTTTGTGCAGGTGCAATTATTGGAGACTTATGTATTCCTCCTAATGGATTGATACCTTGGTTCTCAACTGAGGGAAACACTTATCTCTACTTTGCTGCATCACCCTTTCCTCTTCAAGGGAAAAACCAACGCAAGCTCAAGAAGTAGCAGGATGCAATGTTGTCAAACGATGTCTGCCATCGGTATCTCAAATTCAAATCAATTTGAGCTTGTTCGATGTGTATATAGTATAGCATGTTCGATTAAAAACATCACCATGCAATCTCCATTATATTCATGCATCCTTGGGTGACAAACATCACGATATCTTATTCAAATATTTGAATCCACTTTTATATTGATTATAATCTCTGTGAGTCTTTTAGTTACACCCACACACTCCTCTTCTCTCTATTGATACCATTAATTTTCAATCGTGCATGCATGCACACACACTCTCCACTTGGCATTCTCTCCATCGCATACACACATTCTCTTTCTTTAGGTCGGTCTCCCACGATCTCTTTAGGCCTCTCCATCTCACTTTTTCCACACACACACTGATCGATATACCCCTCTAGCTAGGTCTGTCTACCACACACACATGTATGCACAGTCCCTTCCCCTGTCTCACCATCCATGCCTCTCGGCCTAACTCTAAGGTGCGTGCACACACGCGCACACTTTTATTATCGATCTCGCACTCGTACACTCCCTCTAACTAGTAGGTCTCTCACACCATCTCCTAGGTAGCTAGCTAGCTGCACCCCCTCACACACACCTCTCCCTCTCTTCATCACTCCGGCCCTTCTTTATCTCCTACATGCATGTGAACCAATCGATTTTCCTCTATATATAGCTAGGTCTCTACCTATTTTCTCACACAAACCGATCGATTTATATCTCTAGTTAGGTCTTCTCCTCTTTTCCACGTACACATTGACTGAACTACCTCTCTAGATAGGACTGCCTACCACACACACACACATTAATTGTCCCTCTCCCCCTCTCATTATCCGTGCCTTCCGCTTTATCTCTTGATCAGACACACGCGCCCATGCACATTCCCATCCCCTCTCTTTATCGATCTTGCACTTGTATACACATTTCCTGTCTCCGTCTAGTTGGCCTCGCATAATCTTCCAACACCCCCCTCTTTTCCAGCGCTTGTACGCTCGTAAGTTCTTCCCTCTATCTGTCTCTATCGACATCTCGTACAAACAATTCCCCCCTTATATATCTTCTCACATATCGCCGCCTACACATACATATATATATTTAGGTCTGTCTTTCACACACATATTGCATTGACAAATATTCTCTCTATATTTTATTTTCCACGCACACACACGCATAAGTTCACGAATCTCCCATGATTTCTCGCACACACCACCTCTCTCTCTCTCTCTCTCTCTCTCACTCTCTCTCTCGGGCACACTCACTAGGTGGAGTACTTGTACGAAGAGAAGAGGTGCATGCACGCACTCCTTCCCTCATATACACGCACGGGTACATGATGGAGCACATTTATATAACAATAGGTAGCCCACGTGATAATTTGACGTGTGTAGAAAGGCTTTAGATAATGTGGCACTAGTACCTCCGATACGTGCAAAGCATGTAAGTTGGAATTCCAATTGCATGGCACTACTTCGTAGGAAACAAAATATGACCAAGATTTTGTTTTGGGTGATGTCTCTATTTTTCCAGTCAATATATTTATGATTAAAATAATGTGGGGGCACTCATGTGGCCACATGGCACATGTGGAGGTGTTGGCGAGCTTCGTGTGTGGATTGATCACACTAACGTGATGCTGGTTCCAGAAGAATGTATACACAAATGGGTACAATTAGGTTATTGTAGATGCGAATCCCAGCCACCTAGACCAATGGATAAACATCAATGAACGTCTGATATCACGTCACACATGAACAATTGAAAATTTCAAAACTGACTATAGAAATAGCCAGCAGCAGGCTCCTCTATTTGCCTTGCTCTGAGAGGTTGCGGGTGTCTGGCTCAGCCACATCCGCCTCCGAGAATGCGAACACATGTATGCCTCCGACAAGCGTATGCTAACCATATGCGGCAGGCCAAACTCCCATGCCTCCCACACGGGAAAAACCCGCCCTCGTCTTTCTAATCGGGATTTCTATCGACCTATCTCGTCAAGGAGCCAAACCAAGTGTTACACTTCACATATATATTTTTTGTGATGAGTTACATTTTACAACTTAAGTTAGGTGGTAAACTTACAGCCTGTCGTGTCCGTGTCACACCAGCACATGGTCGGTCCGGCCTGCTGCTCACCGAAGGGACGTGCATCAGCTTGGTACATCACTCACATGGGGCGGCCGCATGTGAGCAGTAGCACACCGACAGGACAAATTACCGCGTGCCAAAAGCCCAGCCTTTTTAATAATAGTATAGATCGCACCAAGGAGCAGAATATGGCAGTACGTAGTGCAGGGGATCAATCGCTCGGGTTCAGTAAGCAGCATGCTCGATCGCTCGGGTTCAGTAGTGTGAGGGATCACTCAGGTTCAGTGTAGTGAGGGATCGATCAATCGGGTTTAGTAAGCGACGGGCTCGTTCGGTTTCAGTTAGCGAAGGGCTCGGGCACACGCATGCATACGAGAGAAACGCGCAAACAACACTGCATCACCCAAAGAATGTCATGGAGATGCGCCTCCGGCTCGCCCAGGATGAAAAGCCCATTTTATTTCATAATTCTTTGTCATAGAAGTAGTAGCCCAGCACATCTATGATGATATATGTTTTTGTCACAATTATCGTCATGAAAGTGTCACTTTCATGAAATAAAAAGTTTTCATTCAGGTCATAATGTCGTGGCCGGGTGTGTCTTTTTTTTATAGTGGAAGCAAAATCGTAGTTGGTACGAGCGTGCGGGATCAAGGAGGCGAGCATGGCAACATGGTGTTGAAGACGCTATGTGTACCATGACGTAGCTCGGCTGGCTATGCTAAAGCCTGCGACAACGCAAAATTCTCTATGTGGTACCACTGCCGCTTTGGGTTCATGTCTTGTATTGTAGTTTTCTCGATCATCCGATCAAGCAGCTCTATATGTAGCATGATCATGAGTAATGCTAGATCTACGTAAAGTTTCTTGCATGTTTTACGTAAGAAACATCGTGCATGATTATTATTGAATCTCTAGGAGGGAAGGGGTCCACCCCTGGTGAAATTTAGGAGGGGCGGGGGGTCGAGAGGATTAGTTTGGTATTTTATGTAGGACTTCGTAGCCAGCCCGTAGATGTAGGATTATCGCACGATCATTAGAGGCCATTGGAAGGCAAATCTAGCTCCGAGGGAGGGTCGATGCACAACATCCAAGATTGCTCCTGAATCCTCAGATCTCTATGCTCTTTTTTTTAAAGATCCAGCATGATCGCTGTCATTTAATATAATGAGCAGAAAGCAGCGGGAAAAGAAATACATGGTGAGTATCCTAAGATCAGAGGTATCAAATGAAAAGATTACATTAGCTTATTCCAGTTGCTGGCTCGGCAAAAGGAATTTCGAGGCATTTTGCGCCAGCTTGTTGCCAGAGATGAATATATCGACAAGCGGCCGCCACCATGTCATCCATGGAGGCCATTTTCTCTGTGAAAGTGCACTGATTTCGCTCCATCCAAATTTCCCATGGTACCAGGATGGTGATCGCCTTAATCCCCTTCTTCAGCTCCCCTCCGTCTCTTTGATGATTTTTTCTGCGATGCCTGTTGATCGATCTAGTGAGCTCCAGGAGGAAGCGTTAGTCGCCCAGCATCCAGTTCAAGTGGGAATGCCCGTAGATGAGATCGAGCAGCGAGATCTAGGGTCATGCACGCATGTGCCGGGGGAGACTTGTATATGATCTGGCCTTCAGATGAGATCATAGGATCAACACCAAAATTTCATATTTAGACAATTCAAAAAATTCTGAATATTTTTTACAACATACCTGGAAGGTATGTTTACAACTCTAAAAAATCAGCTCCAAACTCGTTCTACAGTAAGAGATTCAAAAAGACAAATTTGACTATGAATGGTGTCCACTACTAGGAAAAGGGCTATAGATGATATGGCCACTAATGGCGCACCAGACATGTGGTGCGCCACTACTATATAGCAGTGGCGCACCATGTGTTGGTGCGCCATTAGTGTGAAAGACACTAATGGCGCACCAGACCCATGGTGCGCCACTAGTAATAAATTTTTTTTTTCCAAAAATACTAATGGCGCACCATGCCAGAGTGCGCCATTACTAGTTTTAACTAGTAATGGCGCACCATGCCAGAGTGCGCCATTACTAGTTTTAACTAGTAATGGCGCACCAGCCACAGAGTGCGCCACTAGTAACAAATTTTTTTTATTATTATTTTTCCAAAAATACTAATGGCGCACCAGGGCAGAGTGCGCCATTACTAGTTTTAACTAGTAATGGCGCACCAGCCACACAGTGCGCCACTACTATATTTTTTTTTAATTATTTTTTTGCAAAACTACTAATGGCGCACCACCAGCTGGTGCGCCATTAGTAACCAGGGTTACTAATGGCGCATTTGTAGGTGGTGCGCCATTAGTAACCTGGGACCAGCTAGATATTTTGGACAGCCACACCTACACACTCACTTTCCCCACTTCATTCTCTCCACCTCCTCCTCCAAGCTTGTGTCGGCTGCCTCCTCCTCCTCACCTCATTTGCACCATAGATTCATCAAAATTAAGTGGTTAAATTACCTTTTTTTGATAGGTAAGTAAGGGGAAAGCTATCTTTATGTTGTAGCTAGATCTACTTTTTTTCTCCCTCCAACAACGTGCACATGCACTTTTTATGGCCTAGCTAGATCTATGTATGTTTGTGGTGTTGCATATGTTTGTGGTGTTGCATATATGTTTGTGTTTGCAGGTACCGGTATTTGAAATGCGATAGTTGCCAATATTTTGCCGGAATGTTGATTCATTTCCGTTTCGGCGAGAATTTTGGCACTATGCATTCTTTTTGGTCCTATTTTTAGGGAAAGTCATGCCAAAATTTTTCTTGGTTCTAAAATATTGTTTTGCTCTACCCCGCAGGCGACCATGGTCCGCACGATGACCGAAGGCATCGTGAATAGGTTTTTGAGCTCCGCGAAGGCCGAGATGCTTCAAAAGAACGAGACGGAGATAAGATGTCCGTGTCGAAGATGCACGCTGAAGAGCCTTATTGCGGACCCGGATTCCGGGCAGGTGCGGGACCACCTGCTCTTGCGTGGTTTCATGGATGGCTATCGGTGGCAAGGTGATGAAGATGACTATGAAGTCGTCCATGGGGGCCGGGCAAGAAATGAGGAAGGGCAGCAAGACAACCACCGCGGCGAGGGCGGGCGAGAAGACAAAGAATCTCCAGGACATGATCACGACGGTGATGCTGTACACAGTCATCATGTAGAAGATGCCGGACATGATGATGAGGAAGATCAAGACGAAGGGCATGATCATGAAGATGAAGATGACGGAGCAGACGACGATGGAGGCTGGGTGCAGGACCCTCATATTCAAGAGCTGCTTCTCAAGCAGACGGATAACGCAAGAGCTGCCGCCCGAGAGAAAGCCAAGCTGGATCAACTGGAGATAGACGCGGTTACTCCATTGTATGAAGGATGCAGGCCCGAGGATACCCGCCTGAAAGTAACGCTCATGGCTCTGGAGATGAAGGTAAAACACAAAATGACCGACGCATGCTTCGACGAGAACATGTCATTCTGGCACGAACGTCTTCCCAAGGGGAACAAGTGCCCGACCAGTTTCGAGGAGGTGAAGAAAATCGTGTGTCCTCTGGATTTACCGCACGTGAAATACCATGTGTGCATGAACAATTGCATCATTTATCGGGACGAGCACGCGGAGTCTACCATATGTCCGGTGTGCGGCGTCACTCGATACAAGAAGAGGAAGAAAGCTCCTCGAAAAGTGGTGTGGTACTTTCCGATCACTCCTCGTCTACAGCGGTATTTCGCGGACCCTAAGGTAGCAAAGCTCCTGCGTTGGCACGCGGATCGGGAGGAGAAGAAGCGAGAAGATGACGGAAATGATCCGGAGATAAATAAAAAAGACAAGATGCTCAGTCACCCTAAGGATGCGAGCCAGTGGCAAGCGTTGAACTTCGAAGACCCAAAATTTGGGAACGATCCAAGGAACATCATGCTCGGCGCGAGCATCGATGGAGTCAATCCGTTTGGCAGCCAGAGAAGCACACATAGCACCTGGCATGTGTTTGTGTGGATGTACAACCTTCCCCCCTGGTTGTGCATGAAGAGGAAGTACATTCACATGAGTATGCTAATTGAAGGGCCGAAACAACCAGGGAACGACATCAATCTGTATCCGGGGCTGCTGAAAGAGGAGCTAGACACGTTGTGGAAAATGCCAGCCAATACGTGGGACGCCGCAGAGAAAGAATATTTCCCTATGAGAGCCGCACTGCTCACGACGGTGCACGACTATCTCGGTTACGGATATCTCGCGGGGCAGGTGGTCCACGGATTTTCTGGATGCGTCAGGTGCATGGATGACACAACATATCGCCAGCTAGATAGAGATCCCGGGTCTTCGAAAACCGTGTTCATGGGACATCGAAGGTGGCTTCGCGACGATGACCCGTGGAGAAAACGCAAGGATCTGTTCGATGGTGAAACCGAACCCCGAAGACGCCCGCGTACGAGGAGCGGCGAGGAAATAGATGAGCTGTTGAAAAATTGGAAAGATTGCCCACTGCCGGGAAAGAAGCAAAAGGCGCTAGAGCCAGGAAAGAAGCGAAAGGCGCCAGAGCCGCTGCTGAAGGTATGGAAAACGAGGTCTGTTTTCTGGGACTTGCCGTATTGGAAGATCCACCGTGTGCCTCACAGCCTTGATGTCATGCATATCACGAAGAACGTGTGTGAGAGTCTGCTTGGTACCCTGCTCAACATGCCAGAGAGGACCAAAGATGGGCCGAAAGCAAGGGCAGACTTGAAATCAATGGGCATCAGGGAGGAGCTTCACGCTAATGATGACGATGATGAGGCGAAGCAGGACACAGAAAGTCGTCGCAAAGGCAAAAAGGCCAAGAAGACCAGAAATGACTACCCTCCCGTGTGCTTCACTCTAAGTCAGGAGGAGATCGAGCAGTTTTTCACCTGCCTCGTAGGAGTAAAACTTCCTTACGGTTACGCGGGGAAGATAAGCAGATACCTAGACCCAGCGAAGCAGAAGTTCAGCGGGATGAAGTCTCACGACTGTCACGTGCTGATGACGCAGATACTTCCAGTTGCAATCCGTGGGATCATGGACGCGCACGTCCGTGAAACGCTATTTGGCCTATGCAACTTTTTCAACGTCATCTCTCGGAAGTCGGTTGGCGTGAGGCAACTCAGAAGGCTATAGGAAGAGATCGTGGTGATACTATGCGAGCTTGAGATGTACTTCCCGCCCGCATTCTTTGACGTTATGGTGCATCTTCTGGTCCATATCATGGAGGATATCATCCAACTCGGGCCGACGTTCCTGCACAGCATGATGCCGTTCGAAAGGATGAATGGTGTCATCAAAAGATACGTTCGCAACATGTCACGTCCAGAGGGAAGCATAGTCAGGGGATTTTTGACCGAAGAGTGCATCTCCTACTGCACGAATTATCTAGGCATCGAGAACCCCGTTGGTCTGCCCGTCAACAGGCACATCGGCAGACTCGCTGGATGGGGTCACCGCGAGGGTCGCCGCGAAATGCATGTCGACTTCGAGGGTCGACTCGCCGACTTTGAAAGAGCAAACCTAGTCGCGCTACAACACATAGACGTGGTCGATCCTTGGGTGGTAGAGCACAAAACCTTTATTGAGAAGACGTACAATGACCGAGGCCAACAGAGGACGGACGGAGATATAATCAAAGAGCACAACTCATGTTTCACGCGTTGGTTCAAGCAGAAGCTTCTGTCGTACCCTTTACATGAGGATTCTTCCGCGGAAGAACAACTCATATTCGCCTTGTCACAGGGCGCCGAGCACAACCTGATGACCTATGAGGCGTACGATATCAACGGCTACACATTCTACACCAAGGACAAGGACATGAAGAGCGATGGTTATCAGAACTCCGGGGTAACGATGGAATCCTACACCGGTAACGACAAGGACAGATACTACGGAAGGATCAAGGAGATCTGGGAGCTGAGCTACGCTGGAGAGAAGGTCCCGATGTTCCGTGTCAGATGGGCCAAGAGCGTCCTAAAAGAAGACCGGTATTTCACCACCATGGTTATACCCGAAGCCAAATCCAAGACCGCGGGCGCAAACGTCACCGCGAAAAATGAGCCATGGGTACTGGCTTCCCAAGTGGACCAATGCTTCTTCATTACCGACCCGTCAAAGCCCAGTCGTGTTGTTGTGAGGAGAGGCAAAAGGAAGATCATCGGAATGGATGGAGTCGCCAATGAGCAAGACTTCGACAAGTACGGCGACCCAAAGATGGAACATAACGACGACGATGAAGTAGAAGCATACACCACAAGAAGAAGCAGGACCACCCTACCTAAAGGACGTCCGTTCCACAGAAGAACTCCATTTGCGAAAAAGAAGGGCAAGAAGATTGTGAACAGATAGCTAGCTAGCTAAGATCGATTGTATTTAAATTGTAGCCTTCATTTCTCGATTGTATTTCATGGGCACTTTTTGAACTCATGAATATTTTTAAATTTCATGGGCACTTTTTGAATTCATGAAAAAATATTGAATATTCATGAGGACACTCGATCTCGATCCCCCTCCATCTCGATCGCTATCCCCCCTCGCCCCACCGAGCACCCCCCGCCACCCTCCCACGCTCCACCGCCGCCGACGACCCCCGCACCCTCCCCCGCTCCACCGTCACAAATGAATGCAACTAAAAATTATTACTGTTTTTATAAAAAATTATTACTGTTTCATATTCATATTCATTTTCTAAAAAATTATTAGATGCAACAAAAATAATAATAATAATAAATTACTTATGGCGCACCGCTGGCTGGTGCGCCATTGCTATCTAAAAAAAAGATTACTTATGGCGCACCGTCCCGGTGGTGCGCCATTGCTATAAAAAAACATTCTAATGGCGCACCGCCAGGGGGTGCGCCATTAGTAATCTTCCCCCCTATAGCTAGTCGCCCGATCCCTTCGTCCCTCCCTCGCCAGATCCACTCCCCCCTCGCATACTTCTCCACCGCCAAGTTCGTCCGACCCACTGCGCCCGCACTGATGATGGCAGCCAACCGAAGAGGCAACGGAAGGACCGGCGCCCGAACGTGCTCCGCACCGTCAAGGAGGAATTTACTGAAGTGAACTCCGACGGGCATCCAACGGCGCCCAAACAAATAGTCAAGGGGTACTCGGTTCAGCTCGGGTGCATTCTCCGGAGCACCGTCTCGATCAACACCGAGAACCTAAGGCATAAGGACCGAGGGAATTTGCGCACCCTCCTCTTCACGAAGCTGCACGAACGATACAAGTTCCCCGCTGAATTTGAAAACACACGCCTCTCAGGGAATAAAGTGAATAGTGCCGCCCTCACGAGGATGAGCACGGCCCTGTCTACTTGGAGAAGCGCGGTGAAGAGAATGATTGACAAAGGTGATAGTTATGAGAAGATCAAGGCGAAAAATCCTTCGATCAGCGAAGATGACTACAAGGAGTTCAAGATCAAGTGCGAGAGCAGCGCAACCTCCGAATCAAGTCAGTGGGGGAAAGAAATGCGGGAGTTGAACTTAGGGGAACACAAACTCGGTCCCGACGGTTACAGAGTGGCGGAGCCTATATGGGACAAGGAGGACGCGGAGCGTGCCGAGCAAGGCCTACCGCCCCGCTTCGAGAAATACCGTGACAAGCAGACCAGGAACTATGTCAGGGCCCGGTACAAGGAGGACCCGGTAACAATGGAGCTTACCACGGATCCGAAGACCAGGGCGCTTGAGCTTGTTCTGGTAAGGAATACACCCCCGCGTAATTAGCTCCATATGGTTGCATTCTAATTAATGAAGCCAAATTTCTAAATGGTTCACATTCCTTTCGCAGGAGACTGAAAGCAGTAGCGCCGGGTCGGCTCAGAGCACCCCTTGGGACAGCACTCTAAATAGGGCGTTGAACGTAATGAAAAATAAGGATAAGCTCAGTAAGCCGTCGTCAGCTGGTCGTGTGGCCGGCAAAGGCTTGTCCACAAAATGGTCGTCATACTATAACGCTGGTGGGCGAAAGGAGAGAAAGACCAGCTCGGAAAGCCAGTCGCGCGAGGTTCAAGAACTCAAGGCACAAGTGGCGCGGATTCCGGAGATTGTCCAAGAGCAAGTGCAACAACAACTGGGATCGACGCTCACCGGCATTATGCCTACCTTGATTCATGGGCTGACGACGTGGATTGCGGGCGGCCAACAGGGGCCGCCCCCGATTCCCAGCTTCACGGCCAGCAACTCGCACAACGCGCAGGCGGCGCCATTGGTGTCTCCGGCGGAGGCGGTATTGGTGTCTCCGACGCCGGCACGGGCATTGGAGCTTAATGCACCCGGGTGTACGCCGGCCGGCACCTCGGCAGCAAGCGGCCCCTCCGTCAATTGCACGCCCGCCGTTGGCGGTGCCTCGACATTAGCCGAGCTCGACGCCATCATCACGGTAACTAATTAAGCCTCTCGGCCGAGGACTTCATCTCCTTGCCTTTGACTGGGCATCCCTGACGCCCTACATGTTTTCGCACGGTGCCGCCGACGTTCCGTGGACTCTCCTGCACTTCGTGAACGACGAGTTGGTCGATGTCGCCAAGGGCAGAATCGTTCAACCGGGCAACCCCGTGTTCCACGGTAATCCGATGCCACCCACCGTGTATAGGGTTCAACTGGTTCGGGTGCTGCCAGGCTGCGACGAGTTGTTACCTCCGATTCGACCCGCCGGGGCCGACGAAGATGATGTGATGACCCTCAGCGCCTGCCTAAGCTGGCCCCTGCTTTGGCCGAAGAGCCAGATTCGTTTGGGGGCGGGGGACACCACCCCAAAGACAACACCGCCAGTCGTGCCGGCGCCAAGCCATGGCAAGACCGCCGCAACGCTACCGGACATGCCGGACATCCCTATGGCACAGGATCCGAACATGCATATGGCACAGGATCCGGACGACGACGACAACGACGATGGTACATTTACCAACGTCGATAAGTACTTTGCCAAACATGGGTACGATGACGAATTCTTGGGGCCTCCTTCTCAAGAACCCAACCCTACAAAAGATGATCGCGATCTAGCTGGTACCGCGGAGAAACCCAATTGCAACAGGCGTCGTCTAGCGTTCAGTTCTCAGATAGCCAAGGTGCGAAATATTATCAGCCCCAACACACTCAAGAAGGCGGTCTGTGAGCAGAACTCGGTCCCATTACAGCAAAAGAAGAAGGGACGGAAAAGAAAGAGTAACAAGGGTGCGAGCCAGCCGGCACCGAGTACGATCCGTGCTCAGGACGGGCCACCTTCACCTAAGGATATCTCGAGGAGGGTGCATGTGGCGGGTAGGCCGATGCTACCGACTAATATGCTCAATGCTGCAACCGGTGCTATGCGGAGTCTGCATGACAGTGTTCTTTCTTTGGAGAAGCGGCGTCTCAGAGAGAATGATGTGGCATACCCGGTTTTCGTGGCCAAGGTGCCAGAGGGCAAGGGCTTTATGGATAGCGCCATCGGGGGTACGATCGTCCTGCGGTTTGATGACATCTTCGCTATGTTTAACCTTCATCCGCTGCACTACACCTTCGTTCGGCTATTTTCGCTGAGTATGGAGATGTGGATCATTAGAGACAAGACACCAGACATCGTGATAGTCGACCCCTTCTACATGCGTGCCAAGATCTTGGGCAGCGCTGGGGACCGGCAAGTCGCGAGTTCTTACCTCGAAGGCGTCATTCTGGCAAACCCAGATAAGGATAACTTCCTCGTGTCTTACTTTCCCGAGTAAGTCGTTCCCTCAACCGCCCCGTAACATATGATTTCTTAGATTTCAATCGTTTTTTTTAACATTCCGTGTTTTGTGTAGTGACACACATTGCACACTCATCCTCTTAAGCCTGAAATATTCCACGGCCACGTATTTTGACTCGGACCGTCAGTCGAAGAAAGACTACACAAATATCAAGAAAGTTCTTGATGATGTTCTCCCCGGCTACGCCAAATCTGGAGGCACCATCACCAGGCCAGTTCGTAAGTACGGCAAGCACGTGTTCGCCCAAAATACGACGTTCTGCTGCGTCAAGCAGCCGCCTGGCGGTCAGAAGGATGCCTACTACGCCCTCCATCACATGCGGGCGATCGTACGGGACCATAATCACCTTCTGCTACCAAATAATCTCAAAGATTGGGCCGCGAGCTTGTCGGCAATCCAGGACGCGGACATCAGACAAGAATTCTTTCGCATCCAGTCGGAGTTTGCGGAAATCATCCATCAAGATGTCCTTCGTACCTCGGGGCAGTTCAACCTCAGAAATCAACCGTCCAACAGTGAGATAGACACAACGCTACAAATGCAGGCTGACAACGCCCGCGATTTCATGACCATCACGAGAGACGGCGGCTTCATCCACGCTCCGGTCCCTTGAGTCGAGTCGAAAGTAGTGATGCTATGTGTAGTTCTGAAACATCGATTGGCTCATGTTGTAATTAAACTTTAATGAACTTGTATGTCTCTTTGGTTTGGACAGTCGTTCAACTTAGATGTAATCGATGCTATTAATGTCTTGCTTTTCTCTTCCGATCCTTTTGTTGCATACTTATATATTGTTTATGTATTGTCTGTGAATTGCTACTAACGTTTTGTTTGGCTAGTGCATAGAGATGCCGTCGTATGTCGTGTACAAGGGTAAGGTTCCCGGAGTCTACGACGACTGGGAGGAGTGTCGGAGACAGGTTCACCGTTTCAGCGGTAACAGTTACAAAGGGTACACCACTAGGGCGGAGGCGGAATCTAGATACGCGCGCTATCTAGCGGGAGAGAGGAGGGAGCGTTGGAGGAACCGGATGAAGACCAGTTTCATCGCGATTATGCTCATCGTGATGACCGCAGCTCTCTTCTATGTGATGGTAGTTTAGATGATCGATATCGACTTGTAATGTGAAGACAAACTCGCTACTCGCGGTCTCGAGACTTGTAATGTTCTATCTTTGTTCGGTCTTTTGAATTCGGAGACTAATATGATGAATTGTATTCGGAGACTAATCTTCTATTGTATTCGATGAATCTGCTGTTGCTGTGTGGTGCTGTCTATATTCTGTCCAATAATATATTTTGTAACCTGTGAAAATATCAGAAAAGAAAAAAAAATCCCTAATATTCATACTAGTGGCGCACCATTCAACACACTAATGGCGCACTGCAAAAATGACACTAATGGCGCATCACCCACTAGTGCGCCATTAGTATGCCAAAGCACATGGGTACATATGGCCCCCTCGGAGGCATACTAATGGCGCACGGTGGGCTATACTAATGGCGCACTGCGTGGTGCGCCATTAGTATACCAGGGTGCGCCATTAGTATTTAATTCTAATGGCGTGGTGCTAGTGGCGCACCAGTAGTGCGCCATTAGTAGGCAAAACTGGTGCGCCACTAGCAGGCCTTTTCCTAGTAGTGGTCAGCTCAAAAGCGGATCCCCTGCTCGTCTCGTCCGCTCCCGCGAGCAGCGAGGCGAACCCTAGCGCGTCTCCTCCAGCCTCCTCCCCTCCCCCCTCGTCGCCGCCGGATCGCGCCGCCGGGCAAAGCCCGGCCGGCGTCGGTGGCGGCGGGGCATCTTCCCCTTCCTCGCGGTGGGCCGGCGCGGGACGGCGACACGGCGCAGAGGCGCACGGTTCTGCAGGACGAGGCGGCGTGGCGGCCTAGGTTGGCGGCGCGGGCGGCTGCTCATCGGGGGCGCGGTTGGGGCATGCCTGCACGGGTGGCGGCTGTGGCCGTCCCGGCCAGATCTGGATTGGGCGGGTGCTCTGGCTGACGGCCAGCAGGTGGCGCGGGCTGAGGTGGCAAGGACCGTCGGCGGCGAGCGGGGGCTGGTGTGCTCGTCGTCGGCGGCATGGTGGCGGTGGTGGTGATGCGTGCCGACCGAATTTGTCGCTTTTTTCCCGGTGGGCGGCGCGGGTGTGGTGGCCCGGCCCGGCATGGCTGCGGCTCCGGCTGTGGGCGGCGGCGGCGAGGTGGTTTCGTCGTGCCGGCATCACGGCAGCTCGGCAGGGTGGCTGGGGCAGGGGCCGGCTTTCCGGCGTCGGCCCGTTTCGACCTTCGGTCCCTCTCCTCGTCGTCTTGTTGCTACCTTCGTCGAAGGTTTGGCCCTCCCCCGACTACGGTCCATCGCTCGTCTCGCGCCCGGTAGCAGGACCGACCTGGTCTCACGCCCGGCAGCAGGACCGACCTCGTGTCGCGCCCGGCAGCAGGACCAAGCTCGTCTCGCGCCCGGTGCCGCATGACGGGTCGATGGAGGCCAGTTTTGGCCGGCCTATTGGGTTTCAGCGTTGGGGGCAGCCCAGGGGTGCGAAAGGTGGGTCCTTTCAGCTCGTATCTTTGGTTGGGGTAGCGGTGGGTCTCGAGTGAGGTGGTGTCCAGGTCTTGGATGCCAGGGCGGCGGCCCTAGTGGTGGTTCCGCGGTGCCCATGGGCAGAGCCCGTGGTTAGGTGTTGCCCGGTGGCCATGGCCGTGTGGGCGGCGTGGTCTCCGGGGTTTGGCGTCCGGTGGTGGTGAGTGTTGGCCGGGGTGAAAACCTAATCTATCTTCGGACGGACCGGCGGCGGCGAAGCTCGTTCCCTTCTTGAAGGCGTCGTCGCGGCTCTCATTGCCCGTCATGTTGCTCCAGGGGAAACTCTGATCCTCGGGTCGGGCGGTGGCGGTGCTCTGGTGTCGTAACCTTCCTGAAAGCGTCGCCTTGGAGCACACGGTTCATCGTATGCGACTTCTTCTCTTCACGGTGGCGTGTTCACGGTTGAGGACTCCGGTTGCTCTTGTAGTACTAGGGGTAGTGTTGCTTCGCTCAGCGCCTATGTATCCAGCCTTGGGTGTGTGCGTTTGTTGTGATGGCGTGCGTTTGTATCTGAATTATGGTCGGTCAGTGCTTTATATATAAAGCGAGGCGAAAGCCTTTTTCGGTAACAGTGTAAGCTTGGGGTGAATAGTATTTGCCACTATTCACATTCAATTTTGTCTTTTTTGTTTCTCTAAGTGTAACCTTTTGAGGTTGTACATGAAATACGGATGTGTGTCTACAAATATTTTTAGAATTTTTCAACTTGTTTTGAGTCTTTAAAAAGATTGATCTCGTCTAAAGCTAGATCTCATACAAGTCGTCGTCCGAACCGAAATGGCCGATCACATCAACAATTTGCTGCCGTGTTCTCTGTGTTGAAACTAAATGGACGGACACGGCCACACGTGCCGTCCGAACCGAATATTATCATGATTTGACAGCAAAGATCGATACATGCGCCACCGGGATTGTCGGGCCGGCGCTTCGCTATGCCACTCAGTACGGAGATAAGCCACAGGATCGACAGGCTAGGCTAGCCAGCCAAGCAGCTGTTCGCGACCGGAACGGTAGACAGGCCGGCCTGTAGGGTGATCTCGGACCACAAGAAAAGCTACTCCTGGCCAATGGAACGTCGAAACAACGATCGATAGCTCCTACTGTAGTACCAGTGTAGTGTAGTGATGCGTACGTACTATGGCAAGGGCAACTTGCATATATGCCCGATATGATGCGGCGTCGGTCGCAGGCCGATCGCAACGCGTGGTTTAGGCCGCGCGCGCGGCGGCGGCGGCGACGTATGTGAACGTTGCAATCCCCAAAATTCCATCGGCGGTGGTGATGGGCCGACGTGCACGGCATCCCCTTCACGTAACCACATACATACATGGTCGAACACCTGCATGACCAAGAGCGCCCCGCCTGCATGCCGCGCGCGCCAGGCACTTTCGCCGGGGGCGCGGGAGCCACGAGATGCCGCGCGCGCTCCAGGGTACGGCTGGAGCGCGACCTCCGCCGATTTCGTTCGCGCGCCGGCGCCCCGTGCGCGGTGCGTCGGGTGACGGCGGCACCGACCTACCGGCCGCGGGCACTGTCGCGTCGACAGCGTGGTGAGTTGTTGATTCCCTTGACAAAACCGATCGACTGGCATCATTGGATTTGGGAGGCGCGCCATCAATTCTGGGCTGAGGCTGGTCATAGTGGGGAGTATCATACATCAGTATCATGCATATAATACTAGTGTGTGATATTATATTCATAATGCATAATATCATAAATTAGTATTATATGTGATCTTATTTATTGCCATGCATGACACATAGTAGCATAACATTAATTATGATATGGTATCTACCTATGTTATTATAACCCTCCCTATCTTTTTTAATTATCTGTCACATAAATATGTTTGCGAGTCCCAAGTGCATGATACCGCTTATGTTACCCCACTATGGCCAGCCTGACTTAATCGCGTTGCAGAATGATTTCTGCCGGGCGAGTTTATGACGAGGAGAGGGATGTCTGAGCTGACTTTCTCCACCTCCCCAGCGTCCGCCGCTGCCTCACTGTACACCCGTCGAGCACAGCACACTGCTACTGGCTGTTAGTACTTCACTGCTTATTGCGGTCGTTAATTATTTACCATCCATAACTATGGTATGCTCTGTTGTGTGTGATCGATACTCGAGTATATCTCAAACTATTACTAATCATTTTATTCATTTCTTGGATGTTGTTGAGTATCATGAGCAAACATACGATAGACTAGAAAGTATTCTATTTTGTCTTGTACTTCAAATACATCATGTACTCGTATATATATGTCCACGAGGCTCAAGCAAAAAACATCAGTTTTATCGATCCCTCTCTATCCCTTCTAACATGGTATCAGCCTAACCGATCCAAACCCTAGCCGCCGCCCGCCTCTTTCACACCGCGCCGCCCCCGCGGCGGTCGATCTCCATAATCGCCACGAGGGGCTGCGTCGCTCGTACCCAGGGTTCGTCCGCCGGTCGTGTCGACCGGCTGCCCTATAGGGTCTTTTTTCCTATCCATTGATCCGGATTTTTCTTTCTCTCGCCGGCCGCACTAATTGGAGTATTTCTTTTGTTTTTCGATCTAAAATTTGTTTGCGTCGCCCGCTGCCGCCATCGACCCCCGCGCGCCTCTACTCTAACACCGGCGAGACCGGACAGCTTCTTCTCTAACCCATCCGCCTCGTGCGATGTGGCGCACGCTCCTGGTCGTCGTCCGCGCGTCTGCCCGCCAGCCGCCCTGCTCCGACCGGGTCTTCTCCATCACCACCCGCCTCCAACGCATCTGTACAGCCGCCCTGCCGTCTGCCTCGCCCGCTGCGTCGGGCTGGCTGCTGGTCGTTTCGGCCTCGCCGGCTGCCTCGAGCTCGGGCGTCGCTACTGCGTTGGTCGCTCGGGCCTTGCTGCCCGGGCGTCGGCGCTGCGTTGGCAGCCCGGGTGTCGTTGTTGACGCACTCGTCCTAACATCGTCCCACGCCGACCATCATCGCCGGCTTCATCTCGGACTCCGCCGCCCCCGCCTCCAGCAACGTCTCCAACCTCGCGCGCAAACGTGTTGATCACCCTCCCGCCCACGATCCGCCTCATCTACGCCGGGCGATCGACCTGGCCCGTCGGTTGTGCACGCCTCGCAGATCCCGTGAAGACTGTCCCGAGTACAGCACGTCCCTATACCGATCAAGCATCAGGCTGCCACTACGTAGCCCCATTGGGCCGTAGCACCGCCGCCCCGTGGTTCTCCCGGCGGTTGCATCGACTCGCGCGCCATCACTGTGTCGCCTCTTCGAGCCATAGTGTCGCGGCACGCGGTCCACGCCGCCACCCGAGGCCGTCCCCATGGTTGCACCAACCCGCGCACCGGTTCTGCGTCGCCCCTTAGGGCCTTAGCGCCGCGGCACGCGGTCAATGCTGCCGCCCTGAGGTCTTCCCGCCGTCGCCCTGACCCGCGCGCTGCCGCTGCGGCACGCGGTCCACTCCGTTGTTCCCGCACGTTGACTTCCACGTGGTACACGTCGCGCCGCCTCTTTGGCGCGGGAATGCCATCATCCATGCCAGTCTTCGTCACACTGTTGGGTTCTTCCTCACCTATTTCAAGCATCGCCGATGCGCTCCTAACCCAGCCGCCGTCGCCGCTGTCAGGCCGTGGCCGACGCTCTTCTTCGGTGCCGCTGCCGCTCGCTCCCCCGAGCGGCCGCCGCTGTCCACCCCGTTCGTCTTTGTCCAACACCAGCTCATCGTCAGCGTCGCTGTCACCTTCCCCGGCCACTTCATCTACTCCGACCACCACGGGCGACATCGGTCGTACGCCGATTTGCGCCTCAACGGTTGTCGAGTCCTTCTCTGCTAGCCCCCTCGACATGGCGTACAGCTCGTGCAGGTCCACGTCTACGCATGCCCGGTGTTGGCAACACCGACGCATGCCTTCGTCCACGACGTGTTCCTAGGCCTGGCAAGCCTGGAGCGGCATATCGTCAACATCGACTTCGTCCGTCTACGTATGCCCGGTGCTGGCAACACCGATGCGTGCCTTCGTCCATGACGTGTCCCCGGGCTTGGCAAACTCGACGTGATGCCTCGTCAACAACGTCTTCTTCTCAGCGCACCACTACCTCGACACCACTGCACCCATGACTAACTTGACGCCTCTTTGCACCCGCGGCTCCAGGGCGACTACCTCGACACCGGCCACCCCGACTCGACATCGACGATGGCGTCTCTCGCACGGCTACACCATCCTACGCTTGTCCGTTTTCACTCCAGCCACAACTTCTGTGATGCTTCTACCCTTGCGACTAGGTTGGGGGGGGGGGGTGCCCGTCGGTTTATCTTTGAATTCTTCTCCAGTCTCACCGTCTGCGTCACTACCGTTGTGACTGCGGGAAATGTTGAGTATCGTGCTTAGATTAGAAACATAGGATAGACTAGCAAACATGCCCGTGCGTTGCAACGGGAGAATAAAATCATCACACGCCTCTAACCTAATAAGCCTCTATCCATGTTGTCGCTTATCCTTCTTTTCGTACTTGTCAACGAACCACGTGTTAAGCTGATCACAACGCATCCGAATATTGCCAATCTCAAGATGTTAGCGCACCCTGTCATTGAACCGTGTTCGTGTAAGAGCTTCATAACGGTCATCTAATATCAAGACAACCTGTTGTGGACACAATGAAAACATTAAAGACTCTTGATATTTATCATATACTCATCGGACTGAACAAACCTATCCATGCGGAAGAATTTAGCCTCTTCAAAAGAAGAAGTATCATCCTTTGTCAATGTTTGGACCAAAATAACCATATGCATACTCTCATGCCTAGTTGCAAACACATCAGAGAAAACACCCACAACTACAAAAAAATAAACACCATATGGAGCATCGCCCTCCCAACATTCATGTTTTGATGGACACACGAAAAGAATACACCAAGTATCATACATGCGTTTCTAGAACTTGCTACAAATACCAATGCAGACATCATCCAACTAATGAACAGTGTATGCAATTTTTTCCAAACAAGTAGCACGAAGTAATGCAAACCTGAATATAATTCTTTTGTATACGCATCTTCTTTCTCAACTCTAAAACGAAATTCACCTAAAAATCTATAGAAAGAAGTTGACAGGAGCAAACATGCCCGTGCGTTGCAACGGAGAAAAAATCACACACTCCTATCTTATTTCTTATATGTCACGCTCACCGCCTATAGTGCTTGTGTATGATAGTTTGGTTGCTGCCCCTGACAGCGTCGCTGCAGGGCCGTGGGAGATGGCAGATGGGGACAGCACCAGGCGGGAGACGAACATGGGTTCGTTGTTTTTTTTTAAGTTTCGCTTCCAGAAGGAGGAATGCGTCGCTCAGGGTGAGGCGTCGAACCTTTTTTCCACTTGCCGGTTGCGATTTTGTCTTGTCTTCTACTCCAAGTAGATTATGTACTTCTATATATATGCGCACGAGGCTCAAGCAATAAACATCGATTGCATCAATCCCTCTTTGTCTCTTCTAACACTAGGTAGGAAGTGCGGCTTGCCGCACCCCTGCGGGTGCGGTCATTCCCAACCCGGTAACAAAATAACTGGAAGTGATTAAATGCAGAACAGCAGATGAGATCAGAGTATAACCGTCATTAACTATCATTACCAAACGATCATAAACAGAAGTAATCAATAACAACATATGATCAATACATAAGAGGTCACATGTGCACGATCGATCATGTTAAGTACACACATGATGATATTACATCGACGGTTCTTTAGTTCAGTTGGTAGCAGATGGCTTAGCATACAATAATAGTTGAGCTCAAGTCTTATACAGACATGTCCTGTCTGATAGCATAGAGGTAGGATACACACATACTTAGACTACAATAGGCAAAGGGGTATCAGTCAGATGCAGACACATTCGCTGCCTGATATGGTCGAGGTAAAGCAGACATAATGTACAATAAGGGCAATGCATATTTGCACCAACTTAGAAAGCCCAGCGATAAACCAAAGCGCTTCATCCTCCTCTTGTGGCTGATTCATCAAGCATTTTCATCATTTCTTCACGCATCCACAAACAAAAGGATAAGGTCCTGGATACACATAACCAACCACGGATCAACTGAATGCTCATCACAGTAGTCATTGAAGCAAGGAGAAGATCAAACGGACGTACCAAAAGGGCGAGCACTCAACAACACCCGACCTCTTCGGTCTCAGGCCCTCCTTGCCTTTTGGGGTTTTTGAATGGTGGTGCCCTCAACAGCCAATGGCACCTCGCTTAGTTCACTACAGAGAGGGAAAAGAGTCAGACCCACCTACTCGGCAGCGATGGATCAAACAGAAAGCACTGGAGGCAAGTAGAAGTATATACCTTGTAGTACCGTCCACCTCTTCACCTAGGGCAGCAGGACCATCGCCCAGCATTGCATTTTCCTAGAAGCCCAAAGAACACGCAACCCAATTAGATAAACATGTTACTGATATTGATCCAATGCTTGCAAAAGATGGAAGGAACACCTTAGATTTGTCAACTGGGAACAAAGGCTTGCGAACGTCAGCATTCATTAGTTCGGTTTTAGAAAGGCCTTTCTTCAAGCCACTGCCACTGTAGACAACAAAATAAACAATCTTCAGTCAATAACAATGACCTAGACATTGACACAGCTCTCAATCAAGAATTGGTTTGATTGTTAGATCTAATTCTTATTGTATCTAGTTCATTTCTTTCCACCAAAACCATACCGAGTACAACAAAAATGTAGAAATGTTGTCTCAAGATAAGCACCAGAAGTCAGCTAAGACAGACAAAGACTACAAATTGAAAGGCATCTTCATATACATATGGTCTACCAAGGACAATGACAAGGAGGTGCTACTGCTCTTTGATGCAACAATCTTTTATTCATAAAACTTGTATTCCTTAGCTATTCATAACTTGTATCCTTAGCTAAATATTTTATTCAAGGTTAATATGTTTATGTTGTTTCAGAAGTTATAGGACACACAAGAGGCATATCGACTGCGATTTTGTAGATTGGGCTAGATACTTGTATGCTTTTTGTAAGATGGACGCCATCAGAAGACATGCATTAACCTCGAGCCTGGTCCGAGGTACATTAGAACTATGAACTATCAATCAGCTGATCTCAAAGGATATGTATAGAGTGAGTGCAATACGCCAGTTGTCAAAATAAAAACCAAAGCATAAATTGAAATTAAGCACTTTAGGTATCTTGCCAACCAATCACAGACCAAACATGAGTACATATGAATGCTAGTACTTTGACACAATTGTATGGTAACTGACAATTATCATGCTTGCTTATGTAGCCACACACATGTATTTCACATGTAGTACTTTATTGACAGGACAACCCATTAACTCACCTTTTATTGACGGACGGCGGGGAAGCAAGGGTCGATTGAGAGCCAAGAGCAACAGCAACCTAAACAACATATCGGTTAGAGCTAATAAGAATAACCTCACAACCGAAAATAGCAACAAATTACATGCAAGATACAACACACAAAATCATACCTTTGCAGACTGATCACCGGAGATGGGCAAGACCGGGACAGATCCAGCAGGTAATGCAGGAAGAGAAAAAGCACCAGTATCAGTAGAGAAGCTTCCAACGGGCAACACTAAGGGTGATACATCACCAGAACCAGGCCACCCTGTATCACCAGTAGAAGGTCCAGAGGAATCTGCCTTGCGATATAAAACCGCAGAGCTCGAGGTCTTTTCCACAGGCACATCTATCCTGATAACTTGGAAGGATGTCTCCTCGGCATCAGGCATAAAGCTCTTTGAAGAGATAGACACCACAAATCTGTACTTCTTGCCAATCAGAGTGGATATGTCTTTAGGGATGGCTGGGTCTCCACATGCTATTTCAACAATCTCATCAAGGGTTGTACCACTGGAATACCCTTCATGCAGCAAAGTGATCAAAGATTTAGCAACAATCTCTTTTCCAACCCTGTCGAAGAAAATAAACTCGGCCTCCCTTGAATCGTCAGTGCATCTGAAGCATATGCGATATCTATACGAAAAGACACATTAGTTTACAGCGAAAAAGAGAAGAAAAAGGTGCATGATGAATAAAAGTATAGAATAATACCTTGGCATTGCGTCGGTGGAGGCACAAGTGGGGTCAATGCACCTGTAGACAGAGCCATGTCGCTGTGCTGTTTTATGGCACTTCTCACAAGACATGAACCACCAACGCTGACCAGGACTGAGCTTGGACAGAGTGACCGAGCAGAAGAAACGCGGGCTCTGCAAAGAAACAACGTACCACAATATCAGAATATATCATAGCTAAAAATCCCACACTGCCACACACAAACAAACGTAAGATGATCACCTTATTCTCATAGATGTTCAAGTCGAGAAGTTGACCAACTGTTTTAGTTTGTAGATTGACCTGTGCACTTTTCTCATCTCCGGTTTGACCAGGAAGAATAATTTTCTTTACAGGAGAGAACTTTCCTTGGAGGCTACACAAATCGGAGAAGAAGAAATAAGTGCAGAGTCAAAATAGCATATATATGGACAAAATAGAAAGCAACAAACAGCCCAGTACAATCGTAGCACCTTTCATGAAATTGGGTGATGTCAGAGATATCATCATTAATGTACCATCGGCATGCTGCGCTACCACTAACCCCCCTGCGTCCTACAAAACATTCAAGAAAAAGACCAAGTCAAATAGAAAGCGCCAGATAATAAAATAGGCTTCGCCTTATCTAGGACTAACCTTCATAGTTTTTAACCAGGGTCCCAACAATTAGAGCAATGACTGGTCCAGTTTGGCCTATCTGCATGACATCATCTCCATTGAAGGCCTTTGCCTGCTCTCCCCACAGTACGACATTGATCTGATATCCACTGCACACACAAAAGAAGAGCATTGATATGAAATCTAGCAATGTCCAGAACACAAGGTAAATAGTGAGCAACAAACCTCAGGTCAGCGAGAGTGATAGTTCGCTTTACAGAAGGCTCAGCTCTGTTAGAGCTGTGGTATACCATGGCATCAGACACACCGACAATAAGTCCTAGGATGTCTACATAATCAGAGGGAGGACAGTTAAAAGCATAGACAGAGAAGCTGCAAAAATAAGAAGGCAATAAACACACCTGTGAAATAGTCAGGGGTCTCAACCGGCGCAGGAAGATGAGCCAAAGCAGTGAGCGAGTAAGTACAGAATGGGAATTCAATCTCCTCATCAGCTGGAGGGTCGGTTGTGGTCAAACGGTTGAATCTGATCATATGTGGTCCAGCGACAGGCTTGAAATAGCGTTTGTTTGGAAACACCAAGAACTGAGAGATCACATAAGCACAGCCTTCACGAATTCTCGGCGCAAATGTAGGAACCAGTTTCTCTGAAATCTCAGCATACATGTGGTTGCCCTGCAAAGACAGAAGAATTATGAGTACACATAATTGTCTCAGCCAACACCCAAAACTAACATGAAACACATAATTCAAGATGAAAGCAAGTACCACGGCATCCATAAGAACCATGTCAGTGTGCTTGATTGGACCAGTGCCAGTGCCTCCACGATGGTTCCATAGTCACGAGACATACACACAGACTGAATCGTTGCTATTTCCTTGGACAAGCTTATCTAAAGCAACGATCACCATCTGTAAGAGAATCACAACCAACAAAAGTATAGCGTTTGTGGCCAAAGGAATAGTACTAAACCCAGTAACACAGGCAAAGGTGGCAATTTGTTACAGGAGTCACATAGACAAAAGATTCATCCAACAGATTCACAACACCAAGCATAATAGGCGTAGACACGAACAAAAGACCAGTCACACCAACCACATGCATGAACAAAAGATCAAAGAACACATCAAACTTATATATAGCTAACCCAAAGGGTATCTCCAAAAAACAGGCGCTGTACATAGTTAAGAATCACCTATCCAGATCATGGAAGGATCCCAGCAGATCGCAAGATCTCTGGGAAGATGACATTTTTAGTCTCTGAGCCACATGTACCATCCTCGCACTCTATAAGGATTTTCAAAGAATTCCTCGAAGTAACACGGGAAACTGCCACATACAGCTGGCCGTGCATGAAGACAGGTTTCTTAAGGTAGAGACCAACAGCAGACAAAGTTTGTCCTTGGCTCTTGTTTATTGTCATAGCATAGCACACACGTACAAGGAACTGCCTACGTCGAAGCACAAAGGGTGATTTTGTTTGTTTTGCCGTCAATTCTATCCGAGGGATATAGACAATATCACCCACATGCGAACCAGTCATAATAACAGCCTCAATGACACGATCAGCTAGGTCCTTCACAATAAGTCTCGTGCCGTTACACAGACCATTCGCCTGGCTCAGGTTTCTGAGAAGCATGATAGGAACACCCCTTTTAAGAGTCAACCTATGATTTGGAAAATTAATAATCTTAACAGTATTCAAGTACTCAGTAGGGTAGAAAAGGTTTTCCTCTCGCACGGCCTCTCCCGAGGTATCTACGAAATCGGCACTCAGGTAATCTTTGCCAACAGAGGAACTAAGTCCATCACATGAGTATTGATCTCCTCGGCAAAATCATTAGTAGTCGACAGAATAGCCCTTCCTTGCAGATAGGCGGC
This sequence comes from Thinopyrum elongatum, assembly GCA_011799875.1. Classification (NCBI taxonomy): domain Eukaryota; kingdom Viridiplantae; phylum Streptophyta; class Magnoliopsida; order Poales; family Poaceae; genus Thinopyrum; species Thinopyrum elongatum. The sequence continues at coordinate 149,261,201 of CM022298.1, forward strand.
ATTCATATAGTTAGACTCAAAGTCATTGTAAATAGAAGAAACAATGGCCCCTATGTGATCACCGTCCGTTTTAACCAACAGATCATCAGGTATTTCTATCCAAGAAGGGTCAGATTCATCCCCTTTACGCGTGGCAGGTAATCTACCCTCTCCAAGATCGAGGACCCATTTACTAAATAGTGCAACACTTTCCTGCATACTGGGATCTGCATCTGGCACAGCCAAACGCATGTTAACGGTAAGGGACAACACTTTGACAAATCGCCACAACGGAGAATTGGTAGTTGTTGCGTCAACTATCTGAGGCCTGGTACCACCCTCAATAACAGGAAGAATTTGTCTAAGATCCCCACCTAATACCATAACCATCCCACCAAACAGGACATCAGAGAGTAAAGGGCCATTTGCAGCAAGGACATCACGCAAGGTCCTATCTAAAGCCTCAAAACACCTTCTATTCGACATAAGCGCTTCATCCCAGATTATCAAGGAGGTCACCTTCAACAGTTTATGCAGGCGTGAGCCTCTCTTTATATCACAGACCATTTCATCATCATTATCGATCGGTATTTTAAAACGGGAATGAGCAGTCCTCCCACCTGGCAATAAGAGCGACGCAATACCAGAAGATGCAACAGTTAAAACTATCTCCCTTTTACCCCGTAAGAAAGCACAAATAGCATTCCATAGGTAGGTTTTCCCGGTACCCCCATACCCAGAAACAAAAAAGAATCCTGGCTCCTTGGCCTGAACACATTGTAATATCGCCTTGTAAGCAACAATTTGATCAACATTCAGTTTCTGAAGCAAGACTACCGCTTCTTTAGCTAAAGCAGGTGCATCATAAGATAACTCCTCATGGATTAATCGATTTTCAATAAATAATCCAGTGTCACTGATCCGTGGTGGCAAATTAAATTTACTTATGTTAGAACCACGTTTCACAAATAGCTCAGCTAATTCATCGAGAAGCATGTCTCTAAGTCTTGACACAGGAGGATCATAAGATTTATTATTTAAAGCGGATCTTAGCCCATGTTTGATGTCATCAGCCATACTCTCCCAATATCATTCAAAGAAGTTCATTTCATCCTTAACAGTACAATGAATAAGCATGGTCACAAACAAATGCCTAAGACGGTGCCCAAACCCCCAAACCACCGCTTCATCAAATGCAATGTACCATTCATTATCATCGCCTAATAAACCCCGAGCAGCACACGCCTCTCTAAAGGTAGGATAAACACGCCCTTCATAGGTCCTAAGGTCCACATAAGATCTACAACCCTTAACAATCATTAGAAGCATTCGCAGGTAATACAGTTCACCAACAGAAGGATAGACATAGTAGACACGACCAATCTTTTGACAACCTTCTCTCTCGTGCCATGATCTCGTTTCGGAATCCCATGTCCATTCAGTCGGGAAATCACAATATGTTAAAGATCGAGCATGTTCATACAAAGCATTTGCAACAAACCATTCAGTGAGCATGGTTTTTTTCAAGAAGTCTGAATCAACAATTTTCTTAAGGTCAGTTTCGGGACGAAAGCGAATAACATTCATTCCAGGAAGGTGAACAGGGAGCCTCTCTACCGAAGGAAACCTACAGTGTATGTCGTACCCAAATATACGCCACAATCCATCATATTCACATATGAACCGACATCGTAAATACTCTTTGACCTCATCCATCGGCCCTCCATCTTCTATCCCATCAATTTTACCCTTACCCTTCGACTTCTCTAATAGGACTTTCGAGTAATCAGCACCTTTAGTCACGCACTTAAACAAATACTTCATGACCTGGGTTTTGTTAGACCACTCAACATTAATATGACCCTGGAAACGCTTAAGCACAGCCATATTATAAGGAACCACCCACCTGTTATCAAGATAGTGCCCATTTTTATAAATTGTACAACCGTCGTCACGACGTCGATATAACGCAAACCCGTCTTCATCTATGACTGTTTCGTCCCTAAATTCCTTAGGAAAAAATTTAGAACAACACCCTTTCTTCATGCAAACACATTTATCGTTCATTTTACCACACGGACCGTGCATCATGAATTCAGAGACTAAGGCATAGCCTAGAGGGTCCCCCAATGGATCTGGTATCTCAGCAGAAATAAATGCATCTATGCCATCAGGTCCTATCATACCTTGTTCTCCCTTCCGCCAGATGAGTATGTGAGCGTGAGGTAGTCCCCGCTTCTGGTGCTCAACAGTATAAAGCACTGCAAAATACACAAAAGGGATTAAATAATTTCGCATCAGCACATAGCAGATATCATACAAACAGATAATAGGCACAACAAAGGTGATAAGAACAGCAAAATGTAGTACTAGCCTTTACTTTTCCAAAGGCTTTTCCAGACGTAATATCATGGAGATACTCAACCAGCTTCATGTGGTAAACCCTGACAACAATATCTGCCCTGTCATGTGGTTTTTGTCCCGGTTCTAGCGTCTGTGTAATTTCTGGCCACTTGGGGTTGCAGGTGAAAGTGGTGAATATGTCAGGTGCACCGTGCACCCGGCATATGGCAAGGCCATCCTGAAAGTTCTCTTGAAAGTAACGACGACCACAGGTGTGGCTCGAAGGCAGGATAATCCTTTTACCTAGAGTCGCACCATCAACACAAGCACCACCAACGGCATCGGTGATGCCCTGCATTTGCTCAGATCTAAGTTTATCCTAGTTTCTCAGTATGTACCATAGTCTGTTTTCGTCAATGCAAGCTCATGCATCAACAATAGCCTGGGACGACAATAGACCATAACACAAGAATGGGTTTGGCTGGTCACCTCTGTAATGGCATACATAACGATAGTAATCCTGCATGGTCATCTTTCTACGCGTATTTTTAGTAGGTGCACTACCAGGAGCAGCAACTGGCGATGAACCAGGAGACGTACCAACATTCCCAGTACTACCAGGCACATCAATATCATCAGCTATCTGAACAGACAAATAAGGAACATCTATCTGAAACCCCATTTCCCCACGCGGAAAAAGCAGTGGATACTGCAAAGGCATAAAGGTAGGTTTAAGAGAAGAGATTTGTTGCAGGCCTTCCGAACGGCTGGAAATAATTATATCACGTGCGGAGGTTTCAACAGTAAGGTCACCCACAATCAAAGCAGCAAGCCCCGCAGACGTGGGCAAACTGAACTGTGGGCCATCACCATCGGAAGGACCAATGATTCGTATGGAAATTTCTTCCATAGGCTCATCGCCACTATCTTCTATGATTTTACTTGCCTCTCTAAATTTCTGTACCAATGGATTGAACTCATTAAGCATATCTCTCAGGCCAACCACTATATCCTCATCTATTTGGTCGACAGGCTTATCATCCGGATTTAAAGCACGCATCCTATGGGCAATCTCATTCGCTGGATCATATATATAAAGCTCAGCAAATTTAGGAGTGTTAGGGTCTTTTGGCAAGAGAGAACCTATGCGATGAGACACCTGGCCACTAATTTTAAAGACCTTGGGACCCCGAGAAGCATTCCACCCATCGAAGTGAAGGCGAACATACAATTGTATTGACGTATATTTTGGAGGAATTTCTTGGCACGAGAAGTTCCATCAAAATGGAGAAGCTCCCGGAGAAAAGCCGGGGGCTCCTTGAAAGGAGGGATAGAAACCTGACCACCTTTGCAACAAAGATTGTAGACAATCTTACGTTTTGTATACGATGATTTTCCCTGTACCCTCTCCTCGTACCAGAAAGAAGCACCACAATATCCACAGATATAATCTGGTGTACCAAGGTACGATACATCTGCATATGAAGCTAATAGCCCCAACGAAAAACAAACACCAATCAGAAAGCACAAGGCAAATCACAAGGCAACAAACAAACAAACAAACAAACAAATCCAAGGACAATGATACCTTTAAGCGACTCAGCAAATGCATGATCGAAACCACGCCAGTCTTTCGGCAAAGGGCCCATAACAATATGGTCTAGCATGACAGACAAAACTAATAAGTCCATGTGGGTCTAAGACTGAGCTAAGCAATTGGAAAACGAATGGACCTTCAAATCCAGAATGGCGCAACTTTCTAATAGCCTTGCGCTTCCTGTGGTTCGACGCCGCCTCAACCTCACTCACATAGGGTAACCAACCATCTCCTAAACATTGGCCAGGGAACACAAGAAGAACAACATCAGATGCTATCACAAGGCCAAGGGTCTATATTACTAAGCGGGATCAGGTAGCTGCAACTCACGTTTACGTTTGCGATTCTCGAGCCCAGGTGGGGCATAGGGCACATAACGCGGCCGAATGACAGGAGGAGCAAGAGGAATTCTAGGAGGGGAAGGAAGTGTGGCACCAACCCTACTACGCCCACGCCCCCTTCCACGGGCAGGGCCACCAACAGCGGCACGCCCTCGCCCCCTTCCACGGGCATGACCATCAACAGCGGCACGCCCGCGCCCCCTTCCACGGGCAGGACCATCAGCAGCGGCACACCCTCGCCCCCTTCCACGGGCAGAGCCATCAGGAGCGGCACGCCCTCGCCCCCTTCCACGGGCAGGGCCATCAGCAGCGGCACGCCCTCGCCCCCTTCCACGGGCAGGGCCATCAGCAGCGACACGCCCGTGCCCGCTTCCACTGGCAGGGCCATCAGCAGCAGCACGGCCGCGGCCTGGTCCACGGCCAGGAGCCATTGGAGACCTAAAAATACATCCTAAGCAGAACCCAAGTCCAGTGAACATGATGGTTAAAGAGCCACATATACACATCTCGTACAATCCAGCATGATCTCAGTATGACAATTAGAAAACGGTGGTTAAAGTAGCAACGATGAACATAACGATGATTAAGTAGGTACATAACAAATACAAATAATGTCTAAAGAGCAGTTCATTTATCTGAATACAGCCACACCAACTCCGATGTACATTTTAGGAGCAATGGAAAACGAAAGAAATAGAAACAACTCACACAATATAAATAAAAACTAAATATTGCACGCCGTCGAGACCAATCTGGCGTGCAACATCTGCCGCTGCAAAAGGACATCATGGTCAGTCACAGCAGCAGGGGCATCGGCACAACCAACAGGCATCGCATACCTAACCATTGTTGCAGCTAAAAGAATTGCAGAGCGAGCAAGCTCCCTGTAAGTCGACATACACTCAAAATTATAGTCCAGAATCACAAACCCATACAAACTCTGTAAAAAGCAAATGGCCTGGAAAGCAGCCTTCTCGTAAAGAGAGAAAAAATCCACACCATCTTGAGCCCAAAAAAACCTCCTCATGCTCCCGGAATCGCTTCCGGGCACATCAAACTCGAGCTCAACTCCTCCGAGCACGACCCCATCATCCATTATCTCTCTCAAGTACGAATGGAATGGCAACGAACACCGGGTGGCAACCACATCCAATAGATGCATATACGAACAACTCACAGCAAACATCCTGCCACCCACAAAATATAACCTAGAATAAGGCCACTCACACAAAAAAGCTAGAAAGCACCCCAAAACCAAAACTTAGAACCGGTCAGCCAGAAGGTAGTGCCCAAAAATAGACCCCACCATGATCAACATGCAAAGGTAAAGGGAGCTGACACGGCAAAGTCTAAGACAGTAATAACAGTAACATAAAAAAAGGTAGAAGAAAAGCACCTGAGAGCTAGGCGAAACGTTTCAATGGGAATGAATAACAGCCAGAGACACCACAACAACTGCAGCGACGAACCTGGCACATAACACCAAGCATAATTACAGTTTATCAGAAGCTTCCCACAGAAATGCATCATTACTTAGTGATGTGCAGGACAACACATCACAGACCATCATCATTTCACAATGAGGAGCGAGTTATGTGCCGAACAACACAAACTACGAATGCTGTACAACCAATCTTACACATTAGAAATAACAACACCCAAGATTTTAAAAGATACTGCCAATTGTTTAGTGCTTGATTTTACAACACACCACCTGAGATAAAACAACAGCAACCGATTGCACACAGCTCACAACCATCATCCAATCACACTTGCTAGCATCCATGTTTTGCATCTGTCACAAGCTGTCATGGTAAATCTCCTAAACCTGAACATATGTAACGCCTGTACATCCATTTGCCTTGCATAGTCTTCACGTGAATACATAATCAGTTTGATACCTAATGATGCTGTATAAATTGTTATAGTTCAGTTTGATTGTAATCTTACATACCCAAACCAGACAACCATGCAACGGCAACAGCGGACAGTTAAAGAATCAACAAAAATAAACGCATATGTGGATGGTTCAGATCCGCACCTGAAACAGAAAAGCAGGACCAAGCACGGCCAAATCCGAAGAAGGAACAAACCCTCGCACCAAACCCTAACCACCTCCCTGTTCATCCGCAAAGAACAACCACGGGGTGAGCCACGCACGGACGCACAGCGAGCAGGAAAAACGAAAGGACTAAGAAAGAAAGAAGAATGAACCTTTCCCATGGCGACGACCAAGCAAACGACGAACGACGGACGCGAGCGTGCGGCCAAATCCGGAACCAACTGCAGCACGAGCACGAAATCAGCCTAGCCGCGAGGAACGGCCGTGAGAAGAGGAAGGATGGATGGAGAAGAGTGCGGGACGACGGACCTGAGGCGAGGCGAGCACGTCAGCTCCAAATCCGGACCGAGCGGCGGCGGCGGCGGCAGAGAGAAGCTAGGGTTCGTGAGTGGGGGGAAGTGAGGAGCGAGGGCAGAAGGCGGCTGCGGTCGCGTATGTCTATCGCCTCCTGGCCCAAGAAGCGAAGTGACGAAAATGCCCTGGTGGGGGCACAATATTTACATATTGATGCAATTGGAATTTTATCCGACGGCTGAGAACGATCGCGGTAAAGATCCGGCGGCCCATAGCGATCTGGTCCGAGATCAGACGGCCAGTATTGGACAGGGAAATCGATCGGATGATCCACGTTCGCTAATCGATGTGAGAAGCTCATTCCCTCCGGGTCTTTACTCCTGGGATATGTGCATCCGCAAAAATACGTACGGGGTGTGGTGAGAGTGTGGCTACTGGGGTCACTACGAGGCCGGTTGTTTCACTACAAATTTACAGCTCGGGACAAAACAATGCCAGGGCACAAGTGTACAAGCAGCAGTCACATTTCAAACTTGATGGAAGTAGCAGTACTGCTCCACTTGATGGGAGGAGAACTCGTGCTCGAGGACTAAATCTTGGCACTCCATTATAGTTTTCAACACCGTGATAAATTCATGGTGCTTTGGAGTCTCGCGGGCACTTAATGAAGAGACATGACATGTCGGCCAGACTGTCTCGAGCCCAATCTGCCGTGGCCTACGGGAGACTAGGGATCACACGATGCACTGTGCGTGCGGGGCCACGCCACATAGGCTGGCAATGGCGCTGCCCCCTCTTCGCCCTCCTCTCTCTCTTTTGTTCTTTCCCACGGGGCTGATGCCCTCGGCTTGGTTAATTAATCCTGCAATCACGAGCGGCGACGTACGTTCTGTGATAGGTGTGATCATCACAGACATAAAGTGCAATTCCAAGCTGTCACTAATCAAACGGTCCATGCATGCATGCATTAGTGATCACTTGCATCATGCACTTTTGCTAGCTCACAGGTTGATCAAAAGTAGGAGTACTCCACAACAACATGCAGATCGAAATGGCGATGGCCACGTACAGTATATATACACTCAAGAACAAAACAAGATCACAAGACGTGCTACACCCACAGTGCCACTCCCTCCGAGAAGACCCGGCAACAGTGCTCAGAGCAAGTACTTACTAGCATGTTGGCGATATTGATGATGGTTACAGCTAAATAATCCGCCGTAAGCCCGTGTTTGTACGGCATCGGTACAGTGACACGGCATCCGGTCCATCTCGTCCTCATCGAATGAGCTGCATGCCAAGTGCATCGGTCGGTCGACCTTGTCTTCATCTAATGTGCCACCATCGATCAGCTACGAGTGGGGGAGAACGAACCTCTCCCATGAACGCAGAAACATGAAATAAGTCTCGGGGCTCGATGGGACCATCAGTTCCGACTAATCAAAGTGGATCATGAGATGAAAATGAGTCGTGCGTCCAGCTCGTTGTAATAACAGGGGGCACGGGCCATGCATGCACTGTCATTGTCAGGGGCGAGAATAACCACTGAAGGATGCGGACTTGGAGTTTCTGAGCTCGAGCTCCCGTGAGCTCAGATGGACAGTAAAATCTTGAAAATTAGTAAAACAAATTAAAAGAATTCTGACCTTTTTTTTACAACAAACATTGATATGTGTTTTACCTGCATGCAATTTTTTGTGATGGAATGGAATTCGTGGAAGTCTATGCAAAAAATAAACAAAATCGATGCTCCAAAAAAATGTTTTCGAAAGCATTTTGGACCATTGATTTTTTGTTTCTAGACTTCCATGAATGTCATTGCACTATGAAATTTTGCACGCAGGTGAAACACACATCGATATTTATTGCCGATAAAAAAACAGATCTTTTGTATTCTTTTACTAGTTTTCATGATTTAAATGTTCATACGAGTTCATGTGAGCTCCTGCTCACAAGAGCACTTTCGTGAATGATGCACACGTCGTTATCTCCCAGAGAACAAAGGGCTGTAGTTTTTTTTCCCAAAGAAAATTATGGGGAAATTCATCATTCGTAGATTTCCTTCAAAGCAGCTCTTTATTTTCAATTTATGAATACAATGATTTTTTATCATTTTTGGACATGTTGATTATGTGCATCTTGTTATGTAAAGACCTGGTATTTGCATAAGTATGGTTGTATCGGCATGATAATGCCCTTTACTGAAAAAAGAGACTTTTGGTTTGATTATTGGATTGTGGTTGCCAAAATCCTATGGAATACATAATGCATTTATTTATCTGACCTCACTGTTTTGATACCTTACTTTTTCGCACGGCATGTGACAACTCTTTTTTGTTCTTCTTTTGAAATGATTGTCATCTATAGGTTTCACTATCCAGAAACAAAATAACAAGGTTTGGATAACATAAATTATTCAGTGATGCCAATGATGCAAAACCTGAGATTGTCATTTCTTCCACTATCTGAAAATAAACAAGCATCCCTTTTTAGTACCAATTCAAATAATTGAAGGCAATATAATTAGGTTGTATGGATTGAAATGTGCTCCATCTGTAAAGAGATATCTGATCGTTTAGATCACTACTTTAGTGATCTAAATAATTTTATATTTCTTTATAGAGGGAGTAGTTCATATACTCCTTTGCTATGCTTTAATCGATGCTAGCTGCACATACTTTCCATGCATTCAAGGCTTTGGATGCCATTGCATGAGTGTCTCAAGGGCCAACAGCAAGAGCAAAAAGAGCTAGGGCCATACATGCATGAACGCAATGCAACATGGCCGTTTGGCAATTTGGGCAAGCAGGGCGTCCATGAATGACACCCTCTTTTAGTCCCCTTTCAATTATTTTTTACAGCCTGGAGACGAAGTGCATGCCGTGCAAAGCATTATTGCTAGTACCTGGGAGTCAAGCCCCTCACATGCCCTGTATTCAAGGGCTGACAAGCTCCTGTATGTTTTCCAAAGAAAACATTTAACGTATACGGAGCACTCCCTTATTATAGCATCTTCATCCTGCTACATGTGGTGCTTGTACGCTTTGGAAAGAAATTGGGCGTCCACTCCATGAGCCGGCCAGTTGGATACGTACGTAGTACGCAGTCACAATCATCCGGCAATGATCGTAAATCCGGCAATAATTGAGGTGCTAACTGACAAGATGTTAGAGGTTTCAGGTCAAGCAAGAGCATGTACTTTGTTGTGTCGTGGCACAACCAAAACGGAAATTTGGCTGTGCACTTTGTGAGCTTTTGCTTGGCATTATAATTACAGACATTGTTCGACCGTCCAGAGAAATGTAGAAGTACTTGTAGAAAGTATATATCCACATTAGCCTGGAGGAAGCAGGGAAATAACCTTTGCAGCCATATATGCAGGACTATATAAACGCATCCATGAGCAGGGAGTTTTGGAGTCCGAAATCCATGGAGGCCGATTTTTTTTTTAAACGAAATTCAAACTTTTCAGTTTTCAATTTTCTTTTAAAAAATATGTGTATACAAGGATGTAATGTATATTTGTGTACAATTTCATGATGAAATGCCATGAATTGCGAGCTGCAACACAAAAATCATGGACTTTGTGAATGAACAGTGCATGGGCAGAAAAGCCACATATTTTTTGTAGCTCTCATTTTAATGTATTTATCACGAAAATTTACAAACATGTATATTATGTCTTTGGGTATATGTGTATATTTTTAAACTGAAAAGTTGAATTTTCAATTTTTCAAAATTCGACCTCCATGGAACACTTCATCCATCTAGCATTTTTGCGTATGCACCACACAAACTCGTGTAGTGAATTACTCCTCTAAAAATGGTTTGTGGCCGAATTCCTAAAACGCAACTCCCTAAAAGACTTTTTTTAGCCAGATCTTCTAAGTTTTGGTTTACATACTCCATTCCAACAACATATTTGCACACATATTAAATCCGAACTTGGTAATTAAGCTTCACACAAATCACAAACATTATAAATTCAAAATTTACAAATTTAATTAATCAAATTCAAACACATGGCAGGGTCGAAATGAAGTAAATAAAGAGCATGATAGAAGCACAACAATCAAGTGCTATGAAGTGCCCACAAGTGCTCACCAAGATCATCTTGGAGTTGGGTGTGAACTTTTTGGTTCTCGATACTTCGATGTGGTACGAGGAATCTCGGTATCATGTTTCCATCGTGTTCCGGCTCGACAGGACCCCCATTGGTGATGTACCGAAAGTTCTCTGGCATGCACTCAAATAGTGACGACACACTTCATGAATGGGCTCTCACTTATCTCTCCCGATGTGCTCCTCCTTAGTTTAAACCATAGATCATGCTTCAGAAATCGGTGCATCCGAAATCGCCGCCTAAAGTACTTCTCCAGATAGGTTGCATTGGGTGCGAAGTAATCCTTCATCATCTTCTCATGGCCCTATGCTCTATCATGATTTATATATGAGGTCGAACTGTGATCCTAGTCTCGGTCGTCGTGTGTCCTCGTTGACGATCACGACAATGGACATATCAAAATCATCATCGTCTTCTTCCTCCTCTGACAACGAAGAGTCGTCGAAGAGCATCTCCCTCAACCTCTTCATCTACACTATGCAATATTCTAGGTTGAATTGATTGCAAAAATAGTAAAACACGATGAGAAAAGCAAAAAAATGCACCTAGGCAATTCATCAAAACTTTGCGGATGAACCAGTTGAGAGTCTCAGCCGGCGGCATAGAGGCGATGCCGAGGCTACGGGTGGACGGCGAGGCTGAGAGGTGACCTGCCGCCTTCCGAAGACAAAAACTCTCCTCAAGTCATGCCTGATACGTCTCTGACATATCTATATTTTTTTAATTGTTTCATGCTATTATATTATCATTCCTGCATACTTTGACCATCATTTTATATCATTTTTCTAGACTAACATATTAATCCAGTGTCCAATGTTAGTTATGTAGGGAAACGTTGCATGGAAAACAAAAATATTTCTACGCACACGCAATGATCTATTCAAGGAGATGCATAGCAACGAGGGGGACAGTGTGTCTACGTACCCTCGTAGACTGTAAGCGGAAGCGTTTCACAACGCAGTTGATGTAGTCGAACTTCTTCTCACGTCAACCGATCAAGTACCAAACGTACGGCACCTCCGCGTTCTGCACACGTTCAGCTCGGTGACGTCCCTCGCCTTCTTGATCCAGCAAGATGTCGACGTAGTAGATGAGTTCCGTCAGCACGACGGCGTGGTGACGGTGATGGTGAAGTGATCCTCGCAGGGCTTCGCCTAAGCACTATGAAGATATGACCGGGGGTGTAAACGGTGGAGGGGGGCGCCGCACATGGCTAACAATTGATCTGGTGTGTGCTAGGGCACCCCCCCCCCCAATATATATATAGGTGGGAGGGAGAGGGGAGGCTGCCAGGAGGAGCCCAAGTAGGCCGAATCCTACTTGGGGTCTCCCCTTGGCCGCGCCCCCTGCCATATTTGCCAGAGGGGGAAGGAAAGGGGGGGGGGGGGAGGTGGAAGGAAGGGGGAATCCTATTCCCTTTCTTTCCTTTCCTCCTTCCCCTTTCCTTCTCCATCTCGGCCGGCCCATATGGGGGGCGCACCAGCCCCTTGTGGCTGGTGTGTTTCCCCTCTTGGCCCATAAGGCCCATATCTTTTGCCGGGGGTGCCCGGAACCCCTTCCGGTGACCCAATAAGTACCCGGTGACCCCCGAAACACTTCCGGTGTCCAAATACCATTGTCCTATATATCAATCTTTACCTCTCGACCATTTTGATACTCCTCGTCATGTCCGTGATCTCATCCGGGAGTCCGAACAACATTCGGTCATCAAATCACATAACTCATATAATACTGTATCGTCAACGAACGTTAAGCGTGCGGACCCTACGGGTTCGAGAACTATGTAGACATGACCGAGACACCTCTCCGGTCAATAACCAATAGCGGAACGTAGATGCTCATATTGGCTCCTACATATTCTACGAAGATCTTTATCGGTCGAACCGTTATGACAACATACGTAATTCCCTTTGTCCATCGGTATGTTACTTGCCCGAGATTCGATCGTCGGTATCTTCATACCTAGTTCAATCTTGTTACCGGCAAGTCTCTTTACTCGTTCCGTAATACATCACCCCGTGACCAACTCCTTAGTCGTTTGCTTGCAAGCTTATGATGTGTATTACCGAGAGGGCCCAGAGATACCTCTCCGAAACTCGGAGTGACAAATCCTAATCTCGATCTATGCCAACTCAACAAATACCTTCGGAGATACCTGTAGAGCATCTTTATAATCACCCGGTTACGTTGTGACGTTTGATAGCACACAAGGCACTCCTCCGGTATCCGGGAGTTGCATAATCTCATAGTCGAAGGAATATGTATTTGACATGAAGAAAGCAATAGCAATAAAACTGAACGATCATTATGCTAAGCTAACGGATGGGTCTTGTCCATCACATCATTCTCCTAATGATGTGATCCCGTTATCAAATGACAACTCATGTCCATGGTCAGGAAACCTTAACCATCTTTGATCAACGAGCTAGTCTAGTAGAGGCTTACTAGGGACACGGTGTTTTGTCTATGTATTCACACATGTATTATGGTTTCCGATCAATACAATTCTAGCATGAATAATAAACCTTTATCATGAATAAGGAAATATAAAATAACAATTTTATTATTGCCTCTAGGGCATATTTCCTTCAGTCTCCCACTTGCACTAGAGTCAATAATCTAGATTACATTGTAATGATTCTAACACCCATGGAGTCTTGGTGCTAATTATGTTTTGCTCGTGGAAGAGGCTTAGTCAACAGGTCTGCTACATTCAGATCCGTATGTATCTTGCAAATTTCTATGTCTCCATCCTTGACTTGTTCACGAATAGAGTTGAAGCGTGTCTTGATGTGTTTGGTTCTCTTGTGAAACCTGGATTCCTTCGCCAAGGCAATTGCTCTAGTGTTGTCACAAAAGATTTTCATTGGATCCGATGCACTAGGTATTATACCTAGATCGGATATGAACTCCTTCATCCAGACTCCTTCATTTGCTGCTTCCGAAGCAGCTATGTACTCCGCTTCACACGTAGATCCCGCCACGACGCTCTGCTTGAAACTGCACCAACTAACAGCTCCACCATTCAATATAAATACGTATCCAGTTTGTGACTTGGAGTCATCCGGATCAGTGTCAAAGCTAGCATCGACGTAACCATTTACGACGAGCTCTTTATCACCTCCATAAACGAGAAACATATCCTTGGTCCTTTTCAGGTACTTCAGGATGTTCTTGACCGCTGTCCAGCGATCCACTCCTGGATTACTTTGGTACCTCCCTGCCAGACTTATGGCAAGGCACACATCAGGTCTGGTACACAGCATAGCATACATGATAGAACCTATGGCTGAAACATAGGGAATGACTTTCATTTTCTCTCTATCTTCTGCAGTGGTCGGGCATTGAGTCTTACTCAACTTCACACCTTGCAACACAGGCAAGAACCCTTTCTTTGACTGATCCATTTTGAACTTCTTCAAAACTTTATCAAGGTATGTGCTTTGTGAAAGTCCTATTAAGCGTCTCGATCTATCCCTATAGATCTTGATGCCCAATATATAAGCAGCTTCACCGAGGTCTTTCATTGAAAAATTCTTATTCAAGTATCCTTTTATGCTATCCAGAAATTCTATATCATTTCCAATCAACAATATGTCATCCACATATAATATCAAAAATACTACAGAGCTCCCACTCACTTTCTTGTAAATACAGGCTTCACCGAAATTCTGTATAAATCCATATGCTTTGATCACTTCATCAAAGCATATATTCCAACTCCAAGATGCTTGCACCAGTCCATAGATGGATCGCTGGAGCTTGCACACTTTGTTAGCACCTTTAGGATCGACAAAACCTTCTGGTTGCATCATATACAATTCTTCCTTAAGAAATCCATTAAGGAATGCAGTTTTGATGTTTATTTACCAGATTTCATAATCATAAAATGCGGCAATTGCTAACATGGTTCGGACGGACTTAAGCATCGCTACGGGTGAGAAAGTCTCATCGTAGTCAACCCCTTGAACTTGTCGAAAACCTTTTACGACAAGTCGAGCTGTATAGACAGTAACATTACCATCAGCGTCGGTCTTCTTCTTGAAGATCCATTTATTTTCTATGGCTTGCCGATCATCGGGCAAATCCACCAAAGTCCACACTTTGTTCTCATACATGGATCCTATCTCAGATTTCATGGCCTCAAGCCATCTGCCGGAATCTTGGCTCATCATAGCTTCTTCATAGTTCGTAGGTTCGCCTTGGTCTAGTAACATGACTTCCAGTACAGGATTCCCGTACCACTCTGGTGCGGATCGTGTTCTGATTGACCTACGAGGTTCTGTAGTAAATTGATCCGAAGTTTCATGATCGTCATCATTAGCTTCCTCTCTAGTTGGTGTAGGCATCACGGGAACGGTTTTCTCTGATGAACTATTTTCCAATTTGAGAGAAGGTACAATTTCCTCATCAAGTTCTACTTTCCTCCCACTCACTTCTTTCGAGAGAAACTCCTTCTCTAGAAAGGTTTCATTCTTGGCAACAAAGATCTTGCCTTCGGATCTGTGGTAGAAGGTGTACCCAATTGTTTCCTTAGGGTATCCTATGAAGACACACTTCTCTGATTTGGGTTCGAGCTTATCAGGCTGAAGCCTTTTGACATAAGTGTCACAACCCCAAACTTTAAGAAACGACAGCTTAGGTTTCTTGCCAAACCATAGTTCATACGGTGTCATCTCAATGGATTTAGACGGTGCCCTATTTAACGTGAATGCAGCTGTCTCTAATGCATAACCCCAAAACGATAGTGGTAAATCGGTAAGAGACATCATAGATCGCACCATATCTAATAAAATACGGTTACGACGTTTGGATACACCATTACGTTGTGGTGTTCCAGGTGGCGTGAGTTGTGAAACTATTCCACATTGTTTTAAATGAAGGACAAACTCGTAACTCAAATATTCGCCTCCGCGATCAGATCGCAGAAACTTTATTTTCTTGTTACGATGATTCTCCACTTCACTCTGAAATTCTTTGAAATTTTCAAATGTTTCAGACTTGTGTTTCATTAAGTAGATATACCCATATCTGCTCAAATCATCTGTGAAGGTCATAAAATAACGATACCCGCCGCATGACTCAACACTCATTGGACCGGATACATCGGTATGTATTATTTCCAATAAGTCATTAGCTCGCTCCATTGTTCCGGAGAACGGAGTTTTAGTCATCTTGCCCATGAGGCATGGTTCGCAAGTATCAAATGATTCATAATCAAGTGATTCCAAAAGCCCATCTACATGGAGTTTCTTCATGCGCTTTACACCAATATGACCTAAACGGCAGTGCCACAAATATGTTGCACTATCATTATCAACTTTGCATCTTTTGGCATCAATATTATGAATATGTGTATCACTACAATCGAGATTCAACAAAAATAGGCCACTCTTCAAGGGTGCATGACCATAAAAGATATTACTCATATAAATAGAACAACCATTATTCTCTGATTTAAATGAATAACCGTCTCGCACTAAACAAGATCCAAATATAATGTTCATGCTCAACGCTGGCACCAAATAACAATTATTCAGATCTAAAACTAATCCCGAAGGTAGATGTAGAGGTAGCGTGCCGACGGCGATCACATCGACCTTGGAACCATTCCCGACGCGCATCGTCACCTCGTCCTTAGCCAATCTTCGTTTAATCCGTAGCTCCTGTTTCGAGTTACAAATATGAGCAACCGAACCAGTGTCAAATACCCAGGCGCTACTACGAGCATTAGTAAGGTACACATCAATAACATGTATATCAAATATACCTTTGTTCACTTTGCCATCCTTCTTATCCGCCAAATACTTGGGGCAATTCCGCTTCCAGTGACCAGTCCCTTTGCAGTAGAAGCACTCACTTTCAGGCTTGGGTCTAGCTTTGGGTTTCTTCCCGGGAGTGGCAACTTGCTTGCCATTCATCTTGAAGTTCCCTTTCTTTCCCTTGCCCTTTTTCTTGAAACTAGTGGTCTTGTTAACCATCAACACTTGATGCTCCTTCTTGATTTCTACCTCCGCAGCCTTAAGCATTGCGAAGAGCTCGGGAATTGTTTTGTTCATCCCTTGCATATTATAGTTCATCACGAAGCCTTTGTAACTTGGTGGCAGTGATTGAAGAACTCTGTCAATGACACAATCAACTGGAAGATCAACTCCCAGCTGAGTCAAGTGATTATAATACCCAGACATTTTGAGTATTTGTTCACTGGCAGAACTGTTCTCCTCCATCTTGCAGCTATAGAACTTGTTGGAGACTTCATATCTCTCAACCTGAGCATTTGCTTGAAATATTAACTTCAACTCTTGGAACATCTCATATGCTCCATGACGTTCAAAACGTCTTTGAAGTCCCGGTTCTAAGCCGTAAAGCATGGCACACTGAACTATAGAGTAGTCATCAGACCGCGTCTGCCAGACGTTCAAAGCGTCTACATTAGCGGGAGGGGGCTTGTCACCTAGCGGTGCATCAAGGACATAATTCTTCTGTGCAGCAATGAGGATAATCCTCAAGTTACGGACCCAGTCCGTGTAGTTGCTACCATCATCTTTCAATTTAGCTTTCTCTAGGAACGCATTAAAATTTAGGGGTACGGTAGCACGGGCCATTGATCTACAACATAGATATGCAAATACTATCAGGACTAAGTTCATGATAAATTAAGTTCAATTAATCAAATTACTTAAGAACTTCCACTTAAATAGACATCCCTCAAGTCATCTAAGTGATACGTGATCCAAATCAACTAACCCATGTCCGATCATCACGTGAGATGGGGTAGTCATCAATGGTGAACATCTCTATGTTGATCATATCTACTATATGATTCACGTTCGACCTTTTGGTCTCTAGTGTTCCGAGGCCATGTCTGTACATGCTAGGCTCGTCAAGTTTAACCCAAGTATTCCGCATGTGCAAAACTGTCTTGCACCCGTTGTATGTGAATGTAGAGTCTATCACACCCGATCATCATGTGGTGTCTCAACACGACGAACTGTAGCAACGGTGCATACTCAGGGAGAACACTTTTATCTTGAAATTAAGTGAAGGGATCATCTTATAATGCTACCGTCATTCTAAGCAAAATAAGATGCATAAAGGATAAACATCACATGCAATCAAAATATGTGACATGATATGGCCATCTTCTTGTGCTTTTGATCTCCATCTTCAAAGCATCGTCATGATCTCCATTGTCACCGGCTCGACACCTTGATCTCCATCGTTGCGTCGTGGTCGTCTCGCCAACTATTGCTTCTACAACTATCGCTAACGCATAGTGATAAAGTAAAGCAATTACATGGCGTTTGCATTTCATACAATAAAGCGACAACCATAAGGCTCCTGCCAGTTGCCGATAACTTACAAAACATGATCATCTCATACAACAACGTATATCACATCATGTCTTGACCATATCACATCACAACATGCCCTGCAAAAACAAGTTAGAGGTTCTCTACTTTGTTGTTGCAACTTTTACGTGGCTGCTACGGGCTTCTAGCAAGAACTGTTCTTACCTACGGCAAAACTACAACGGTGATTCGTCAAGTTTGCTGTTTTAACCTTCTTCAAGGACCGGCCGCAGTCAAATTCGATTCAACTAAAGTAGGAGAAACAGACACCAGCCAGCCACCTTTATGCAAAACTAGTTGCATGTTTGTCAGTGGAACCGGTCTCATGTACGTGGACATGTAAGGTTGGTCCGGGCAGCTTCATCCCACAATACCGCCGAATCAAAATAAGACGTTGGTGGTAAGCAGTATGACTATCACCGCCCACAACCCTTTGTGTTCTACTCGTGCATATCATCTACGCATAGACCTGGCTCATGATGCCAATGTAGGGAAACGTTGCATGGAAAACAAAAATATTTCTACGCGCACGCAATGATCTATTCAAGGAGATGCATAGCAACGAGGGTGAGAGTGTGTCTACGTACCCTCGTAGACTGTAAGCGAAAGCGTTTCACAACGCGGTTGATGTAGTCAAACTTCTTCTCACGTCAACCGATCAAGTACCGAACGTACGACACCTCCGCGTTCTGCACACGTTCAGCTCGGTGACGTCCCTCGCCTTCTTGATCCAACAAGATGTCGAGGTAGTAGATGAGTTCCGTCAGCACGACGGCATGGTAACGGTGATGGTGAAGTGATCCTCGCAGGGCTTCGTCTAAGCACTACGAAGATATGACCGAGGGTGTAAACGATGGAGGGGGGCGCCGCACACGGCTAACAATTGATCTGGCGTGTGCTAGGGCGCCCCCCCCCACACACATATATATAGGTGGGAGGGAGAGGGGAGGCTGCCAGGAGGCGCCCAAGTAGGCCGAATCCTACTTGGGGTCTCCCCTTGGCCGCGCCCCCCTGCCATATTTGCCGGAGGGGGAAGGAAAGGGGGGGGGGAGGTGGAAGGAAGGGGGAATCCTATTCCCTTTCTTTCCTTTCCTCCTTCCCCTTTCCTTTTCCATCTTGGCCGGCCCATATGGGGGGCCCACCAGCCCCTTGTGGCTGGTGTGTTTCCCCTCTTGGCCCATAAGGCCCATATCTTTTGCCGGGGGTGCCCGGAACCCCTTCCGGTGACCCGATAAGTACCCGATGACCCCCGAAACACTTCCGGTGTCCGAATACCATCGTCCTATATATCAATCTTTACCTCTCGGCCATTTCGAGACTCCTCGTCATTTCCATGATCTCATCCGGGACTCCGAACAACATTCGGTCACCAAATCACATAACTCATATAATACTATATCGTCAACGAACGTTAAGCGTGCGGACCCTACGGGTTCGAGAACTATGTAGACATGACCGAGACACCTCTCCGGTCAATAACCAATAGCGGAACCTGGATGCTCATATTGGCTCCTACATATTCTACGAAGATCTTTGTCGGTCGAACCGTTATGACAACATACGTAATTCCCTTTGTCCATCGGTATGTTACTTGCCCGAGATTCGATCGTCGGTATCTTCATACCTAGTTCAATCTCGTTACCGGCAAGTCTCTTTACTCGTTCCGTAATACATCACCTCGTGACCAACTCCTTAGTCGTTTGCTTGCAAGCTTATGATGTGTATTACCGAGAGGGCCCAGAGATACCTCTCCGAAACTCGGAGTGACAAATCCTAATCTCGATCTATGCCAACTCAACAAATACCTTCGGAGATACCTGTAGAGCATCTTTATAATCACCCGGTTACGTTGTGACGTTTGATAGCACACAAGGCACTCCTCCGGTATCCGGGAGTTGCATAATCTCATAGTCGAAGGAATATGTATTTGACATGAAGAAAGCAATAGCAATAAAACTGAACGATCATTATGCTAAGCTAACGGATGGGTCTTGTCCATCACATCATTCTCCTAATGATGTGATCTCGTTATCAAATGACAACTCATGTCCATGGTCAAGAAACCTTAACCATCTTTGATCAACGAGCTAGTCTAGTAGAGGCTTACTAGGGACACGGTGTTTTGTCTATGTATTCACACATGTATTATGGTTTCCGATCAATACAATTCTAGCATGAATAATAAACCTTTATCATGAATAAGGAAATATAAAATAACAACTTTATTATTGCCTCTAGGGCATATTTCCTTCAAGTTATTATTTTCTGCTTGTTTTTGGTTTTATAAAAAATTGATACTTACGAAGGTTCAGACATGATGAAAGTTTTTGACGGATTTTCTCGAACATAAGAGACCCTAAAAACTTCGGGGAGAGACCAGAAGACCAATGAGGCTCCCACAAGCCCAGGGGCGCAGCCTGGGGGTGGCCGCGCCGAACAGGCTTGTGGGGCCAACGAGCCTTCGTTTGCTCTAATTTCTGCCTTATAAATTCTCAAATATCCAGAAACCCTCGAAGCGAGACCCGAAACAATTTTTTCGCCGCCGTAAATTCCTATTTCACAACGATCCCATTTGGAGCCTCTTCCGGCACTCTGCCGGAGGGGGAAGCCATTGGGGGAGGTCTATTCATCAACCTTGTTATCCTCTGGATAATGTTTGAGTAGTTCATCCTCGGGGCTGACGGTATGTACTGGTGGCTATGTGTTCAATCTCTCTCTCTCTCTCTCTCATGTTCTTGATGGATTCGATCTTGATTGTATCATGAGCTTGGTTAATAAAATTGGATCTTATGATGTCCATCTCCCTCTATCCTTTTTGCGGTGAATTGAATCTTGCTCTTTGAAGTTTCTTAATGTTGGATTGAGTACTTTGAATTTGAGATCACTTGATGCATGTCTAGTAATTAACTTGCGGATACCCGTGGTGACATTGGGGTAATCTAGGCATGAAGGTTGAATGATGCTTATCATATAGTGTTGTCGTAGTACGATCTCTAGGGCTATCCATGACACTTTAGGATGGTTCAATAGATTGATTGGAAAGACAAATTTGATGTGGCTTGCTACCTACACGATTTCATCATAGTTTCTTCGATAGAATAGAAACATTGTAGTGATTATTTGCTACGCTTTGAGGGGTTATCATGTGGTTTAATTATGTTAATGATGTTGAGAGGCTGCCTTAGAAAAAGTATGAAGCCTAGGCCTTGTTTCCAAGCATTCCAATACCGTTTTTACTCACTTTTGTTACTTGCTACCTTACTGTTTTTTTTTGTCCGGATTATAAAAAGCTATTTTTATCATTCATATTACACTTGTATCATGAGCTCTTCGTCGAACTAGTGCACATATATAATTGACAACTGTATTGGATGTGTTGGGGACATAAAAGATTTCTTGTATTTGATTGCAGGGTTGTTTGAGAGAGAACCACCTTCATCCTACACCTGTCGTTGATTTATAAATCTTAGGTCATTCACTTGAGGGAAATTTCTTGTTGTCCTATAAAACTCCGCGCTTAGAGGTCCAACAAAGTCTACAAGAATAAAGTTGCTTAGTAGACATCAGTGTCCATTGTTCGCTGAATTACGGTGTTTTGAATTTCACCGATGTGGCCGTGATTCCGGCATCGCCTTGATACTCGCTGGTGCTCTACGACATCTCGGTTGCCGTCTGGCCCCGTTATGGACGAAACCAATTTCAACGTTGGGCTTTTTCGTCCATGAGCGAGGCAGCGACGACGGTGATATGGGTCTACTGGCGACCGCCAAGCAAATTGAAGTGGAGCGATGGGCGGTGGGGGCAGCTGGGTGTCGCGGGATGACGAAGGAGGATACAGGTGGACACAGGAGGCAACGCCATCATGAATATGGGCGAATGAGGGAGAAAGGCCATTGCGGGGGGAGGGGGAGGAGGGGCAATTTTTTCTTGAGAAGTTGCTTGGGCCGCGCAAATTTGAGAGCTAGTCGATGCCTCCCCTACAACTTTTAGGCAATTAAACCAAATGAAGGTTATCAAGGATCAAGTCAACCTCGTGTATACTCTCATCTAGGGTTTCTCTGCCTTTCGGCGGCGCCGCCGGTCTGCCTCGTATCCTATGGTCCTTGGACCATGGAGGCGTGATGGATCACGGTCCTTGCCGGCGGGAGGTATCCGATTTTAGTGTCTATTTGAGTTTTGTTAGGGTTTGTGCAATGCTCAAGAAGGCACGGCGGCGACGGCTTCTTGAAGATGGAATAAGGTTCTCTCCGCCTAGCCCCCGCTGCGTTGATGCTTCAAGCGTCGTCGAAGGGCGTGTGGAGGTGTGCCTTCAGCGGATCTCGTGGGATCCGGTTGGCACATGTCTTTGGTGGATCCGCCTGGATCCGGCCTTCGTCCATCTACGTCTGTGTGTGTAGGTTGGATCTTTCCGATATCTACGCTTCTCTTCATCGGCGGCGGTTGCTGTTTTGGTGCGCTAGTCCTATGGGGCATGCCGACTTTCCGACTGTCTACTACAACAATGTTTGCCCAGCTCCGACGATGGAGGGGCGATGATAGCGGCGCGCCTTCGGCTCGCTTCAGTGCTTGTAGTCGTCGCTATGTGGTTATGGCCTCGATGTAAATTTTACTTTTGGTGTGTTTTTTACTACCTTGACAGTTGATGAATAGATTGAAATTTCTCGAAAAGAAAAAAGGGTAGGGCTAGAATGGTTTAACTCCTTAAAGAAAAATCTTTTGACAACTTAAGCCCTCAGCTATAGAGTAGCCTTTAATTAATGTCTATTATACTGTTTCATAGGCGGTTCTATCCCAAGATATGGGAAAAAAATACATGTGACCGAATGTGTTAATGCCATAGTTTGTCGAAGGAGGAGGACGGGGCGTCGACCCGTTGGCTGGGCAGCTGGGGTAGTTGCCAGCCCACCCGGGTTCGAGCCTTGGCTTTAACGCGCGGTGCTCGCGGAGTTTCTCCTATAAAAAAAAGGCAACGAGGATTAGCCCTTGGGTTGGTCTCAATTTTTTTTTATAGTTTGTCCAAGGAGTCCATGTGTGGATGTGACCATTTTTTTTTTACAAACTAGTCATACAAACATTCGCGGAGCACAACGTATCTAAATTTAAGCTATCACACAACACCGACCCAATACACAAGTCACTGCAAATATCTAGCTATCGATGTGATATTGTCGGCTTCCACTAAAAAGAAACACCTATATAGATACACATAATTCTCCTCTTCATGGACTAAAATTTAAAACAAATGTATTCATACAATCTAAAAGAATGCTTACCTTTCTATAAAATGCTTTCATCTACTGCAAAAATATATATTGTTGTCTTAGTCATTTGAGAGTTAACTAGTACTCCTCCGTTCCAAAATAAGTGATTCAATTTTATACTAGCTTTAGTACAAAGATAGTATAAAGTCGAGTCACTTTAGGACGGAGGGAGTAGTACTTATTGACGAATTTACAAATAGGCTAATATAGATCTAGATAAACTCACTTTGATGTAATTATTTTGTTCATCTTGTCCGCAAAAAGGAAACATAGCGTTTGTCCGCAGATTTTTGAAAAATACGAAATCTTGCACATATCTAGATGCCAAAAATCAATGGTACAAAAAAACACTACGTCAAATTTGAGATTTGATCAATTGGTACCAACTCTACTAAGAAACAAATCGTTGTCGTGTAATGGACCACTCCGAGGAAGCAAAAAAAACACAAAATAGAGAGAAAGAAAACGAAGCTATTATTTTCCTTAAAGACAGATACATGACAACTAAAGAACTCTGAAGATTAAACGACTCACTAGCTTCATTAGTGATAGATAGATATATATGACAGGTACCAGCACTGGTTAATTAGTGATAGAAGATATGACATGTACTAATTGACATACTGACTTTATTCGCCACACTTTGCAGCTTGCAAACACGGATCTACTCAAAGTACAAAACCCAAAACCCATGAACATATTACCATGTCACAGTGACAGCAGTAAATAACAGGAGCACTAGCTACCACAACCTCCCTGTTTTTCCCTAAATGAAAACTATGCAGATCCTAAGTAAACGGGAGACCAAGGAGGCTAATTGTCATAGCCACCGTGGTACTACTAGAGGATCTATGTAGTTTTCGTTAGGTGGGCATGCAGTGAACACACTCCTCACATCACATCAGTAACGCGAGCTAGGGGAACATCGACCTTAATAACCTGGCACGGTAGAGCTAGCTAGAACGGGTAATCCATGGCAGGGAGCATGCCCGGGACGCCAAGCAAACCGCCGCTGCCGCCTGCGTGGCCATGGTGGTCGCCGTTGTTGTTGTCGTCGGCGAACAGCCACGTCTCGATCGCGTTCAGCTGCGTCTGATCCGGCACCGGAACGGCCGGCTTCCTCTCGTAGTCAAACGCGGACCCCAGGGCACGGGCGGCGGCGCCGCTGCCGTATGAAACCTCGGACGCCGACGAGCCGGAGGGGCTGTCGGCCGCGGGGGCCGGGGCGCCGGCGCTGCGACCCTTGCTGGCCCACCCGTCGAGCATCCGCGAGATGTTCGCGGTGGTCAGGACGTACGGCCCGGCCGCGGACGGCGAGCACTGGGACAGCGACGCGCCCGACGAGCTCGAGGCCGCCGGGCTGCCGCTGTCGGCGCCGGCTGCGGCAGGCCCATTGACGCCGTCGGCCGCGTCGTGCTGCTGCGGCTTGATGTCGTCGAGTGTGGTGAGCGCCTCGCGCAGCGCGCGGCGCGCCATGTTGATGTCCGTCTGCAGCCGCCTCTCCCACTGGCCCTTGGAGGAGGAGGCGGGCCTCTGCGCGGCCGGCTTGGCCGCCGCGTCGCCCCCCGCCTGCAGCTTGCGCTTGAGGTGCGTGTTCCAGTAGTTCTTGATGTCGTTGTCGGTGCGCTCGGGGAGGTAGGAGGCGATCGCGGCCCACCTGTTGCCGAGCAGCGCCTGGAGGTGGACGATGAGCTTCTCCTCCTGGTCGGTGAAGTTGCCGCGCTTGATCCCGGGGCGCAGGTAGTTGGTCCACCGGAGCCTGCAGCTCTTGCTACACCGCATCAGACCTGCACATCCATCGATCGAGCATACACACCAGAGGGATTCAGTCCACAAACAACCATGCGATCCACACAAACGAAGGAAAGAATCGGCAAGAAGAAGAAGAAGAAGATGGATGGAAGCGTAGCGTACCGGTCCTGGTGGGGACGGCGCGCCAGTTGCCGGGGCCGTGCTCCTGGACGTAGGAGACGAGCACGAGGTCCTCCTCCGGCGTCCAGGGGCCCTTCTTGACGCCCTCCTTGTCGCAGCACGGCGGCCTCCCCATGCTCACGTCTCGCCCGCTCCTCCGCTTGCTACCTCGGCCACACCGAACGAGATGAAAGAAAGAAAGGGACCGAGGGGTCGGTCGCCTTTTGCTGCAGGCGCGGGGCGGACGGGGACAAGAGGTCTAGCCACCGGCGCCGTATACGAGCAGGATCGCGTGACGCGGGCTACTATTACGCTACAAAGGGAGTGAGGTGAGGTGGAGACGAAGCCTGTGGTGTGCTGGAGTGGGTTGAGGGAGGAAGGTGAGGACAAGCAAGGCTCGCTCGCTGCAGGGTCCAGAGCAGGGGTGAGGTGTAGGTGCGTATATATACACGGTTACGCGCGTTGGTCACGCCCGCCCAAAGCAAAGCACAGAGCTGACCTTGTTATGATTACTACCTGGCCGGTTTAGCTCCCTGCTAGTAGTAGCTGCTTTACCACGGCCAGGATACCGGGACAGCTAGCCAGGCTAGCCTGCGAGCCATGCCATGGCTCCTTCCTTGAGGAGTCAAAATGTTGAGAGAGAGAGAGAGAGAGGGGGAGGTGAGGTGCGTGCAGAGACAGGGAGAAAGGGAAAGGGGCCAGGGCTAGTGAGAGGAGAGGAGAGTGTGCATTTACTTCGGTCTCATGGCAAAGTCAGCCTGGTGGTGGGGCGGTACACTGCAGCTGCTGCGACACTGTGCATGCCGCCTTGCGATGGATGCCGCGTGCATTAATCGCCCGCCCGCTGTGCCTGTGCGTGGCACCATATGGCGGCAAAATTTCGTATTTTGACCCTTTTACCGAAGAAAATCGAGATCTGACCCTGATTCAAAAAATATATGAAATCTGACCCTTTCGCTACCGTCAGGGGTCCTGGCGGTAGGTATATGTAGGCTACCGCCACCAGGACTGGCGGTAGCTTAACGGCGGACGCCGTCACCCACTGCTGCGGGTCCACGTGGCATAACGGTCCTACCGCCACAGGTCACGGCGGTAGGACAGCTTAGGCTGCCGCCACGGACTGTGGCGGTAGGATCGCGCAACGCCCAGCGGGCACTATGACGAGGAATGCGTTCCCCCCGGCAGTAGGGTTCCACAGCCTACCGCCAATCCCTCCGGCGGTAGCTGATCCTACCGCCAAGCTACCTCGCGGTAGGGTGTGTGCCACTTTTCTCTACACAATACTTTGGTCCTTTCAGTCACAAAAATATAAACAGCACGTTGTAGATAGCAAATTATGATGGTCTCACACATTATAGATAGCACATTGTAGATAGCAAATTTTGATGGTCTCACACATTGTAGATAGCAAATAGGTTCAACATAATTTGAAAGTAGCAAAACGACATCGCCGACAAAGCTTAAAGGTACCAAATAGACATCACTAACATAGCATACAAGTTCTTGCTCTAAACGACATCACCAACACGACCTATCACTTGCTCCTCCCCCTCTTAGCGGTACGCTCCTCGTTTTCTCTTCGAGCGGGCTTCGTCCGGCTTTTTCGTGCGACGACGAGGAACCGGTTTCTGAAACGGGGATGGGCCCAAAACATCCTGGTGTGGATGAGATACCCTCTTCCCCTGGCTTGGCTGCGTCGGTGGAGGCCCGTCGTCGTCGTCGTACTCCTCCTCCTCCTCTTCCTTTGCGGCCTCCTCTTCCTCTTCCTCCTCCATTTCTTCTTCGTCTTCCTCATGATCTTCTTCATCTTGCTGCTCAACAACACGAGATGACGAGGCTCCGCCGGCGTGGCTCGATGAAGCGATGGCACGCATCGACCCTCCATGAGCAGGATCATGGACGCTGGCCGCGCGAGCGCACCCAAGCATACCCACTAGCTACGACAACGGGTCGGGAATTTCAGCAAAAGTAGACAACCGGAAACATAATAAGGATCAACTCAAGCGTGCCCAGGGTTCACGGCGTCAAGCTTCTGCAATGGTATAACATGGCTAAGGAAGCTCGATGTTACCTTCATCGTATCCCTCATCTTGGTGTTGGATTCAATGGTTCCGGCTTCATACGAAAGCGCGTTCGAGCCTTCAATAATGCTTCTGTTGAGCTCCAAAGCCTGCACATGTAAGCATTGTGTTAAAGGCCAAGTTTTCACTCAAACGCTCATAGCTAAAATTAAATGAGAACACCACTTACCACTTTGTTCTTCAGGGGCGCATACTCCCTGAAATCACCTTCGAGATCTCTGAGCCGGCCACGGTATGCTTCGTCCTCGCTGTCATCCTCCTCCAATTCGGCGATATCGTCTTCCGTCCACTGCGGCCTCAGGCGTATATGGTACTTGACACCATCGTCATACCACTTCATGTGGTCTTCACGGTAGGAGATCCACTCAGCCACTCTTCTCTCGCCGTTTTTGCGATACCTCCTCTCGTCCCACGCTTGCACGTGGTCCTTGTGCTCGTGCCCCCAGTCTGTGATGGACTAACAATTCTTTCTACTCTTCTTGCAAGGCATAGGAAGCAGCGGACATCATGACAACGTCAAACATAAACGAAAACACAGCAAGTAGAGAATAATGCCCTCACCAGTGAAGGGCGGAGCCGCCGGTGTCGGTGGGTTGACCCGGTGGGGTATGTTGGAAGATCCCAAACTGTGAGGCCACACGCTGTGGTAAGTGCCACTCGACGGCGTACACACATATCAAGGGCATAATGCACCGCCAGGCAAGCCGATCCTCCTCGCACATCGAGTTGAGCTCGAACCCCCATTCTTGTTTGTGGTACGGACTCCAATTAACCTACAAAAGGATTGTTAAGAACAATGAAAGTTGCTACGAAACGATTGATAAGCTACTTGGTATACCTGAAATTCTGTTAGGTTGTCCAACTCGTTGGTGAAGAGCTTGTACAGCGTACTGGCCTTGCCCGTGTAGATCTTCACCTTGTCCCAGGCGTACGCGACGGTCGGGTACCGAGCACTGTCCCCTTCTTCGCCATAATCCATCCATGCACGCGAGTGAACTCTCTCTGGACGGCCGACCGGCAACCGCTCCCACATCCAAATTGAAAGGGCCCAAACAAATCCACACACGCCGGAGGTCTCTTCGGTCCTCTGCGTCGCGTCATCCAGCTGCAAATATGAAGTGATGATGATCAGATAGCACAATCTCAAACAGCATACATAGGAAGAAAAACGAGTATTGAGATTTTTATCTTAGCGAGCGGTATAGGTAAGCTAGGCCAGCGGACCCCCAGCTGTACCCCGCATCCCAGTCCTCCAGGAAGCCGAGATACATCCATAGGGCGCTATCCCCCGAGCAGTCTGGAAAGACGACCTCCATCAGAAGGTACCACAAATAGGCCCTCGTGTACTGCTCCACGGTCCGCTCATCGGCATCCTGCGGGCATACGGACTGGTTCTTGAGGAGCCACTTGAGTCGCACACCAGATGTTCTGTTCCCCTTCATGGGAGGGCAGTCGCCGATGAGGGCGATCACCCTCTCCTGCCAGTTGGTCCTCTCCACTCGCCCAGTGAGAGCACGGCCCTGGATTGGCAGGGTTGTGATCATGCCGAAGTCCTCGAGAGTCACTGTCATCTCACCACAGGGGAGATGGAAACTGTGCGGCTCGGGGCGCCACCGGTCAATCAATGCCGTGAGCGTCGAGTGGACGAGCGTCGGCGGGTGTCTTTTGAACTGAAGAACGAAACCCAACATCCGTGCTCTCCTAAAGTACGGAGTGTAGCGCTTTGTCGTACTGCATCTGCACGGCCTTCGTGTGGCCCCTCATCCGCAATGGGGGGAGTATCTGTCAAAATGTAAACGGAATTATTAGTGATTTATTCTTTCATAATAAACAATACAACAAATTTATGTTAGTCATTACCACTCCGTTCTCCATAAAACGGGCGCGGTGACCGTTGTCGAAAGCATGATCAAGCATGGTGTACTTCACGCCGATTTCTGGCGCAAGGGTGGGTCGCCTATAACAATTGCAAATGATGTCATTTTCAACCAACTTGTATCATTTTGAACAAACATGAAACATATCAAGTACAAGTATAAATGAATCATATTAACCGAAATGAATCATATCATTTTCATCATTTATCACTTATTCAACCAACATTCATCAATGCGAATGAATCATATTCAACCAACATCTTTCATTCAACAACATTCAACAATGCATCAAATCATAATTTTGTTTAACAAAAAAAAAATGAACTAGGGTTCATCTTGAGGGTTCATCATTTTTTCTCCAACAACATCCACTACTTGCATCATATAACATCCACATGCATCATATATCAAAAAAAATTCCTCCAACATGCATCATATCATATCATAATTTTTTTAAACAAAAAAAAAATATGAACTAGGGTTCATCTTCACACTATCGTTTGAACTAGCGAGTGGTTCATATTCAACACCACTAGTGATTAGAGAACATCTAAAAGCAACCTAAAACAATACTAGGTAAAAAAAATCAATCTTAATTCAAAATTAGGGGTGATTTGAAGCAAATAATGCGTCGAATCGGAAGCTATTTGATTAAAAGTAATTGGAGGGATCGGAGGAGCTTACTTTTCTTTCTTCAGAGCCATCTCGATCTGCAAAAACGGTGTAGAAACGGTGAAGATCCAAGGGGAGGAGTAGAGAGGGCGAGAGAGAGGAGCTTCCTCTGTTCTTGGCGGCTGGGAGGAGAGGGGAATGGGGGAGATGGGGCTGGGGCGGGGGCGCCGGCCCGTATAACTGCTCGCACCCTACCGCCAGGGTCCCCAGCGGTAGGGTTATACAGCCTACCGTCAGGGACGGTGGCGGTAGGGGGGACGGAGGGGGACGGCGGCCGTCTAGGGCTGCTGACGTGGATTAGCACCTTACCGCCAGGATGCCTGGCGGTAGGGTGTTCAGGGTTACCGCCGTGGCCCCTGACGGTAAGAAAAGGGGTCAGATTTCAAAAAAAAAATTGAACTAGGGTTAGATCTCGATTTTCTTCGGTAAAAAGGTAATAACACGAAATTTTGCCCCATATGGCATGTTGCGACCTGCATGCCACGCCATGGCCCGTTCCCTCTGGCTGCCGTCTCCCAAAAGGAAATGGATTGTTCTTTTCTTTAAGAAAGTAAACTTGTACGTAGTAAAAAAAAGTAAACTTGTAGTACTACTAGTAACGCCGCACATGAACTGTTAGCGGCGTCATGAGCCACGACCAAAGTCCAACTCGGCGCGTGTGCTAAGCATGTTTGTCGCAGCGCAAACCTCCTCCAACTCCAACAGGGTTCGTTTGCATGCATGCATGCCAAGCGAGAGCACTGCTGGCGTCCATCCATGCAAACCTTTGACTCTTTCTTGGTCCGAGCTGAGCTGACATCTCGAAATCAAACGCTTTTCCAGACAGACAAACAAACAAACGGACTCTGGTAGCTAGCGCCCCTTTCCATCGCGCGCGCGTCACGGACAGTGCTGGAATCCCGGCCGCTTCCCGCCGGAGTTAATCCAGATCGTGTGGCGCCACCGCGGGCATGCAGCACAGCAGCAGGGTCCTAGAGGGTATTTGTTTACACGGATTTTTTGGTGTAGAGATTAAAAAAAGTCTCTTTTAGTCCCATCTAAACCAAGCATAAGGGATTTTTAGGGACTAAATGTGGGCATTTGGGACTAAAGAAAGAAGACCCTGAGGAAAAGTCTTTTTGGGACTTTTTCCAACAGTTGCCCCTGCCCCGCAACCCACCTTATCTCTATTAGTTCATTACTAGGGATAACATGGTCTTTTAGTATGTCATTTAATAATCTCTAGTCTATGTTTAGTCTCTGGAACCAAACAGATAGAGACTGGGGCTTTTTAGTTGGGACTAAAAAAGTCATAGGACTTTTTAACCAAACAGCGCCTTACTTTGACCGCCCACACCCACCGGTCGTCGCCATACGCATGCACACGCATAGTACACGTCGGTAACTTCTCCGGAAGCATTGAAAGTGGCCCTTTTCGCTGGCGTTTAACCTCCTCGGTCGATCACCTTTCGCGGGCAGCGAGCATACGGCGCAGGGGAGGCATGAGTAAAGAGGAGCAGCAGTGGGAGTGGAGTAATGGCCGGGCCGGCTCGTGTGCGCCTTGGTACTTTAAGCTGCGCCATTGGTACCATGCATGCATCCGAAGTTAATGTGGATGAGGGTGCACTGTGCATCGTGCACAAACCAGGCAGGCAGGCAGGCTCACCAGCTCAGAGCTGTAACGCGTGACAAAGGACGTCCGGTCGATCGGCCGCTGGACGACCCGGATACGTGCAAGTGTATTCATGACTGCTATATTGTCAGTACTCTACGTGCTCGGTATGTATCGTATAGCGGCCGGTGGAAGAAGTAGCAGCAGCACATGCGTCGCCTAGCTGCGTGTCCAGAAGGTCAACGAACAGGAGTAAAGGTATGAACAAAAAAGTCAACACCATGTCTACGGACAGAAGTACAAGACCTTGCTTGGTGTAGTGTATAGGCGTGCAGGAGTAGCCTACTACCCTTGCATGCCCTCTGCGGTTGTCCCCTAACCAAGACATGATTATTTGTGTACCATCGAGAAACTTTGCCAGTTGCATGCAGGTATACATCACCCTGAACCCGGTTTAAGAAGTGTACTCCCGCAAAAAGAAAAAAAGGTTTAAGAAGTGTACAAATCAAATTATCACAGGTTCCAAATCCCATTCAGCCAGTAGACCGGTGGTTTACTCTGAACCTTGCTGGCAATTTCTTTTTCTTCAACAAAATTCTTTGTAAACTTATCGAATATATTCAGTTACAATGCAAGTCTACTGGGGTTTATAGCACGAGAGTACACGAGTGTGGAGTTTTGGTGGACTGGTATATTGATGGACTTTATTTCAAATGATTCAAAAATGACATTTCCAAGTGAAAAAAAATCAAAAAACAATTATGTGGAAACTTATACATATTTGCGAGGGATCTGTAAGTTTTCATTCAAAAATATTATGATTTGCAAGCTGCACACAAAAAATCCTGGCCCAACAACAAAAAAAATGGCCCATTTTCCTGTACGTATTTGTTTTTTTATACACCACGTATGAAAATATATTCCCTGAACATGCTATATATGTATTTGTGCATGTAAAAAAAATTCCTGGCGATGTGGAATTTTTCTTTTTTTAAGCCCACCATGGAGCCCGTCCTCCATTTGCTCTTTTCGGAGAGTACACTTCTTCTTTTTGAAAATAACACGAGTAGTAGTATATGATAACACTTTTTTTCGAGAAAACTTTCAATCTATTCATCAAGCCATGGGAGTACAAAGAACACAGAAATAACAAAAAATTAATATATGTCCATAGACTACTTAGCGACGGCTACAAGCACTGGAACGAGCACAAGGCTCCCCGCCGTCATCACCCCTCCCTCACCATAGCCAGGCCAAATTTGTTGTAGTAGACAGTTGTGAAGTAGTCGTGCTAAGGCCCCACGGGAACAACACACCAGAACAGCAACGTCGCCGATGAAGAGACGTATAAATCGAAAGAATCCAATCTGTAGACACATGAACAAAGACGAACACTGGAGCATTACCAAGCAAATCCATCGAAGATCAACACCGACCGAATCCCGTGAGATCCGTCAGAGACACACCTCCACACACCCTCAGACGACGCTGGAGCATTACCGAAACGGGGTCTAGTAGGGGAGAACCTTATTCAATCTTCAGGGAGCCGCCACCTCCTCATCTTCCTGAGCAAGACAAAAACCCTAGACGAACTCACAAAACGGCTAAAATCGGAGCAAGATCCCTCTCGTCGACAAGGACCATGGTCCACCGCGCTTCCATGGCCCTAGGGCCACCGGAGACGAGGCGAACCGGCGGCTGCGCCGCCCGAGGGTAGACGAACCCTAATCACTGTTCTTGTGGAGGAGGCGGTTGTTGCATGAGTATACGATAATACTTACTCCCCTCTGTTCACATATATAAGATGTTTTGGATATTTCAATACGGATTACATACGGAATGAAATGAGTGAGTAGACACACTAAAACGTGTCGATATACATCCGATTCACAAAAGAGTTAGAACATCTTATATTTGTGAACAGAGGGAGTATCATGATGTCCATCCTTGTTGATGGATGATGGTGGCAAGCGCCAAGCGCGATGTTTGGGTTGCGGCAACGGCTTTTTAGTTCGCATTTTCGCTTGACTGATGAGTTATTGTTCAATACTTGAAATGGTCATTGTGCATCTGAAGTTGTTGTTGCATTGTCTAGACAGTCAAATGTGTCAATGGTCAGTTCAATTGCAACGGGCCTGATCAACACATGCTTTACTTGTCGTCGAAATGAGATATATCTCTTGATGGACCATGTGTCGGTACTAAAACCGGCAGATCTCGGGTAGGGGGTCCCTAGCTGTGGATCTTGGAACGATGGTGAATAGGAGACAAAGGGCATGATGATTACCCAGGTTCGGGCCCTCTCAAAGAGGTAAAACCCTACGTGCTGCTTGATTATATTGATGATGGAGTATCGAGTATAGATTGATCTACCTCGAGATGGAACGTTTTGTTCTAAACCCTATGGCTGGTCATTGTGTACGGGCTAAACCCTATGGCTGGTCATTGTGTACGGGCTAAATCCTCTTTATTTAAAGCAACTGCCGAGCTTCCCTTTAACGGGACTACCCGCCGACCACATGTTTTGAGGGTCATACTTCAGCATCCGAAGTCTGGAGATAGCTTAGCCTTGAAGGCCTGCCGCATAGGTGTAAACATCGTTCCGGCCTGATAGTTTTTACCGAACCGTCACCACCAACAGCGCTTAAGCGAGCTAGTTATTGTAGCTTGAATCGTGGTCCGAGGCAGTTCTCTCGGCATGTCTCGTCAAACAGAGATCATGCTTCGTATTTTGTGGGATATCATCAAGGATTGTTTCACCCCATGTGTGTATAACGGCACCAAGGATTCAAACGTGGCGATTCATCCGACGCAGTAAAAGGGACCTTTGCCCTTTCACTGACCTATAAAGGCAAGGGGACGTAATCTTCTTTCCCTCATGCTTCCATCCCCTGCGCCATTGCTCAAAGCCTCCAGAGCTCCAACGCCCGAGATCCATTCCCGAACTTCTTAGCCCTTGTCCAGCGCCCGCATCTGCCCACCAGTAATGGCTCACGCCAATCTGAAGGGCCAGTGGGTGGCCTCCAACGTCACAGAGGGCATCATCCAGGAGCTCCGAACCGCAGGGTACATCCCCGCCGGCGCCGCCTGCCGGGCTCCAGAGCCGAACCAGCGCGTCTCCACTCCCAAGACAGGCGAGAGGGTGATCTTCGTCCCCCACCTCGTCCGAGGTCTGGGGTTCCCCCTGCACCCCTTTGTGCGGGGGTTCTCTTCTACTACGGGCTAGATTTCCATCATCTAGCCACAAAACTCCATTTTGCACCTCGTGGCGTTCATCACCGTCTACGAGGCCTTCTTGTGCGTCGAGCCACTCGGTTTATGGCTAAAGACGTTCAACGTCAGGCCTAAGAGCAACGACGCCCAATTAGCTGAATGTGGCGGGGCCATGATCAACAAGCTCCAGAAGGTGATCTCACTTGAAGGCACCTTTGTGCAGACCATCAAGATGTGGCAGCGAGAGTGGTTTTATATCACTGATCCACTTACTGAAGTCCAGGCAGGAATTCTAGTTTTCTCGCCCAGGCCTCCGAGGAGGCTTGTCTCTTGGCTGAAGAAATGCCTGGATTGGGGCAATTCGGAGGAGGTGAAGGTGCTTCAATACAAAATCCAGTCCCTAGATGACAAGGGCATCAAGCTAGTGGACGTGATCAACATGATGCTCCATCGCCGCATCCTTCCCCTCCAACTTCGAGCATGTTTGATGTTGCTTTGTAAGCCCGAGGACGTGGCAACAGTGTGGAACTTCTTTCGCACTAACTTGGATGGGATGTGGACGTCGCTTTTCAAGCCGTCCCAGAGTGAATTCCCCGAGGAAGGCCTAGACTATGGCCTCGACGCCAATAACGGCCCAACCGAGGTAATAGCAGCTCTACTCATGCCTATCTACTCCCGGTTTTCTCATTCACATTGACAATGCTTTCCCTATTATTTCAGAAATGGCTTGCCAGGGCGCAAAAGATAAAGTGCCCGACAACATTAGCCGACGAGGTCCGGACTCCTCAGCTTGAGGCTCTCTTGGCCGAGGCACCTTACGTGGTCCCGTCCAAGGAGAAGAAAGAGCCGAAGAGGAGAGAAAGTCTTCGTCTCCGAGGTCCTTCGGATACCAGACCAGAGGACACGCACGCTTCCTCCATCCATGAGGAGGAAGAAGAAGAGGGCGAGGGGGAAGGAGTATCCTCCCCCAAAAGTAAAAGGGCGGCGTCCGAAGACGCCGAGGAGGGCGACCCTCCTCGGGCCTGCGGGCGGCTCCGAAAAGCCCCCGTTGCCCGGCCGAGATCGTCGTCCGCCCCTGCCAAGGTCATGCTCTCTGATACTTCAGAGGACGACCTTCTGCAGCCGCGCAGGAAAAAACCACTGCCGAGGAGGTGCGTAACTTGATGTACTTTGCACAACATGCTTTCCAACATTCATCATTTGACCAACCACCTACTTTTACAGCCCACAACATGCCTTCCTCGGCGACAGGTCTTCGGATAACAAGATCCCCCTGTCCTTTATGGCGGAGAGCGGGACTGGCGAGTATGCCCCTCCCTCCCCTGCCCATAAGGACCTAGGGGAGGCATCATCACACCCGGCCCCTTCAGCTGTCAACATGGAAGGCGACAATGGTGCTCCTATGGCCGAGGCTCATGCCTCGGTCGCCGAGGACCAAAGGAACAGAATCCCTTTGGTCAAAGAAGAAGAAGGGCTAGGACGAAGCAAGTCCTAGCTCCGGGCCGCCCCGGAGCCATTACGGCAGCCGAAGACATCCATCCCCACCTCCACGGGAGGTGGTGCCGAGGTAACTCCACCTATTTGAGGACAGGTTTTCATGGGGTGGCCTGAGGAGATGGAGATAGCCTTGACAAGCGCCTCCATTGTTACGGAGCACTGTACCCTTCTTGGCACGACGCTGCAGAGGCCGGAATGAGAGAGGCATTCAAAGGCGTTTTAAAGGTTTTGAGGTATGTTATAATTTCTTGTACCATTTTTGTAATTTATAGGTAGTTAGTTTGACACTCAACCTATCCAGTAGCCCTTAACGGACATGTCTAGAAAGAGTTGTCCGAAGACTATAAAAAGATAAACTACAAATATACACATAGAAGCGTAATAAGCAGTAGCCCCGAGCCCCAAGTTTGTTTTAATAAAGTGACTTGGGGGTCGTTGTCTGTTTGGCGTAAGAGCGAATATGTAGTAGCGCCCGAGACTCTGGTCAGATTGACAAAGCCGGCCAGAGGATTGAAATTGACACCGAAGGCGAATAATAACTTAACTTTGTTGACCTCAGCTTCGGCTCCGACCTCCAACTTCGAGGAGTTGGCGGAGCTAAACCACATGTTGGCGCGGTCCGAGGAGGACTTGGATCTGCTAAAAAAGCAGATGGATCAGGCCCAAGGTAAGCGAGAAGCTAGTCCTGAGCTGAAAGTATGTTGTAGTGATAACATTGACTATTTTAATAGTTATGTGTTTGACTTTTTTTGTCAGCTGCCACTGCGGAGCTTGATGCCATCCGAGCTGAGCCGAGAAAGGCTCAACAAGAAGCCAAACAGCAAAAGGCTGCGGCGAAGAAGGCCAGCGAAGAGTTGGCCGAGGAGAAGGCAGCCCGAGGCAAGGACCAAGCCTGGTTTACCGAGGTCGAGGTGGACCTGAAGGGCCTATACAAAGAGCGTGATGTCCTTCAGGAGGAACAGAATAAGAAAGCTTCCGATCTCGAGAAATTGAGCTCGGCATGCAAAGAGGACCAGACCGAGGCTCAAGCGGACCGCGAGGAGCTTCAACAAGTGAAGTAAATCGCCGCTGGTCAGCCATACTTGCTTCGATGCGTTTTTGGTGACATCACATTCGCCCAGCTGATGCAAATCTGGCATTCCTCACACGCATTCGCGGACCTGTCGAGGAGTGCGTCGGATGTCAGCCGCCACTATGGCTCCATCACGGGTGACTCGGCATAGAAGACCTTCTGGGGCCAATTCCAGGCGCCGTCGCATCCACCTCTGCTGAACAATCAAATGAAGCAACTGATGGAACTGTACCGCATGGCGAGGTCGGTCATGGAAGACATCTCCGTCAACCTCTGGAACCAAGAGCCTTTACCGAGCAGCTACTTCGGCCTGGTGGAGTGGCTTCAAGATGCTAGCCCTCAAGTCCTCCACTGGAAGCGTTCCGCCTGCCTGGAGGGTGCTCACCGGGCGTATGCATGCGTGAGGATGTATTACCCTGGCATCAAAGCAACGGAAGTGTCTTTAGGTCCCCCTATCGGGAAGAACCAGACTCCCAAGCAGTACATGGCCGAGTTCATGCAGGGTGCTCGGGTCTCCGGGCCCCAGTGTAGCAAAGACAACTTGTTCTTCTAGATGTTATTTCGGAATGCCGAAGTTTTAAATTTGTAGAAAGATAAGCTTTGTTTTGAAATGTTTGGCTTTATTATTCAATTTTGTTTATTTTGACTCCTGTGCAACCGTTTAAATACTAAAAGTGGCCAGTTGTCGGCTTCCATCCCCTTGTACATAATACAAGGGGTGTTTCTACAACATTTGAACCCTTAGCCGACGTCTCGGTGCCCGGAGGTGGTATATGTAGGCAGAAACTAGGCAATCAGACAATTTCGGATTTATAACTTTCACTTAGTCATAGGAGCTTGACTTTGGGGGCAAGTGACTAGCCCCCGATTTTTTAAGTGTTCGACCATGCAGAGGTTGAGCTATTTAACCACTTCGGATCATTTCAAAAGAGCCCATTGTTTAACCCGGGTAACCTCTAACGATCTTGTAAGTGCATCAAGTGCCCCCTTGACATGTCTCCGTCATATCTATAATTTTGGATTGTTTCATGCCAATATTCTACAACTTTCATATACTTTTGGCAACTTTTTATATTATTTTTGGGACTAACATATTGATCCAGTGCCCAGTGCCAGTTCCTGTTTGTTGCATGTTTTTTTGTTTCGCAGAATATCCATATCAAACGGAGTCCAAACGCGATAAAAAATTACGGAGATTTTTTTGGAATATATGTGATTTTTGGGAAAAAGAA
Organism: Thinopyrum elongatum; assembly: GCA_011799875.1. Taxonomy (NCBI): domain Eukaryota; kingdom Viridiplantae; phylum Streptophyta; class Magnoliopsida; order Poales; family Poaceae; genus Thinopyrum; species Thinopyrum elongatum. The sequence continues at coordinate 149,299,699 of CM022298.1, forward strand.
TCAACGCAAGACGATGCCCGAGGGGCCCACAAGCCCTAGGGGGCGCCCCCTACCCTGGGCGCGCTTGGGAGGCTTGTGGCCACCCCGTAAGGCATTTGGTACCCTTCTTTCGCCGCAAGGAAGCTAATATCCGGATAAGAATCGTGTTAAAATTTCAGACCAATCGGAGTTACGGATCTCCAGGAATTTTAGAAACGGTGAAAGGCCAGAATCTGGGAGCACAGAAACAGAATGAAACAGAGAGAGAGATCCAATCTCGGAGGGGCTCCCGCCCCTCCGCCGCCATGGAGGCCAAGGACCAGAGGGGAAACCCTCCTCCCATCTAGGGGGGAGGTCAAAGAAGAAGAAGAAGGAAGCGGGCTCTCTCCCCCTCTCTCCCGGTGGCGCCGGAACGCCGCCTGGGCAATCATCGTGTGACGGCGATCTACACCAACACCTTCGTCATCTTCCCCAACATATTTATCACCTTCCCCCATCTATATTCAGCGGTCCACTCTCCCGCAACCCGCTGTACCCTCTACTTGAACATGGTGCTTTATGCTTCATATTATTATCCAATGATGTGTTGCCATCCTATGATGTCTGAGTAGGTTTTTGTTATCCTATCGGTGATTGGTGAATTGCTATGATTGGTTTAATTTGCTTGTGGTTATGTTGCTGTCCTTTGGTGCCCATCATATGAGCACGCGTGTGGATCACACCATAGGGTTGGTTGTATGTTGATAGGACTATGTATTGGAGGGCAAGGGTGATAGCAGCTTCAGCCTAGCACAGAAATTGATGCATACGGGATTGAAGGGGGACCAATATATCTTAATGCTATGGTTGGGTTTTACCTTAATGAACGTTAGTAGTTGCGGATGCTTGCTAATAGTTCCAATCATAAGTGCATAGAATTCTAAGTAAGGGATGACATGCTAGCAGTGGCCTCTCCCACATAAAACTTGCTATCGGTCTAGTAACGTAGTCAATTGCTTAGGGACAATTCCGCAACTCCTACCACCACTTTTCCACACTCGTTAAACTAACTTAATTGTTTATTTATCTAAACAGCCCCTAGTTTTTATTTACGTGCTCTTTATTATCTTCCAAACCTATCCTATCACACCTACAAAGTACTTCTAGTTTCATACTTTTTCTAGGTAAACCGAACGTTAAGCATGCGTAGAGTTGTATTGGTGGTCGATAGAACTTGAAGGGAATATAAATTCTACCTTTAGCTCCTCGTTGGGTTCGACACTCTTATTTATCGAGAAAGGCTACAACTGATCCCCTATACTTGTGGGTTATCACCCCTTAGTGCTTTTGGAGTATTGAAGACAAATAGGTTGAGAGACTAATGTGTTTATGAGTGTACAAAGGAGTCACAGTCCCTGAAGATTTGGTTTAACCCATGGAAGACGACCCCTAAAAATGTATTTCTTCAAGTGAAGAATTTTGTGATGAAATTGGTACGGCCTTTGAAGAAATTGATGTGAAGACTTTGAAGCTTGAAGACTTTTGTTTTCGTAGTTTCTTTCTTCTTATTTGAGTCATAGGAAAAAAACATACCATTAAAGGGGGTCTAGGTGAATCATAGTTCACATTTCCAAAGTGATGCTCAAACCTATACATACTCTAGCCTCTTCGAGTAAAGCCTTTGGAAATCTTCGAAATAGCTAACGAATTTGGTAGCGACAGTGACGAAGTTCATCTGATCGCTGACAAATTTGGTCAGGCTGAGGAGTTAGGAGTTCTCTAGTGCAATCCGCCTATTGTGAGGAAACTGAGTGCCCCGACGAAATTGAGAGTTCAATTTTTTGACCGTTGCTGCTCCGCGGGTCAGCTGTCAAGTGGATCCTTATCCTGACAACATTCATATCTAAGAAGGGCATTTATGACAATTCATGGGTTGCCCTGGCTATAATTAGCCGCCCCCGACAACCACTTGTTGGTTGGCTGCTCAGAGAGAACTTGACACTTGTGATTTGAGAGCAACCCATCCTCTGACGACTTTGAGAGAATCCTAATTGAGGAAAACCCAAGCAGAGCCAAAGTGATTGAGCATCACTGAAGAGATTGATCTGTGGGATCTGACGCCTATTACCTTTGAAGACTGTCATTCTTCCAAATGGTTAGGCGTCAAGTTCTAAGCACCCAAGAGTCATTGTGGCATGCCGGTGAACAAGTCTATGAAGGTTTTGGAAGTCTGCCTTGAAGACTTACCACGAGTAATTGGGCGAGGTCTAAGTGACCTTAGCTCAAGAGGAATGCGGTGAGCACTGTGTGTCCTCTAAGTTCGTCTCAGCCGCCTCAACCATATGTACAGTTGCTATAGCAACTAGAACTGATCTACCAAATCACTCTGTCTTCACCGAGCCTACCTGGTTTCAAATTCCTCAACCCTTACCTTACGTTATTCTACTGCTGAACAATTTGTGATCTACCTTCTGACAAATTTGAACTGAAGACTTTCATCATGTTGTTTTTCATTTCTTCAGTTCATCTTCTTCATGCTTGTATGCTCAAATGATTGCATGTTCTTCACCTATATGTATCTTGTATGCATGTTCTCTATTTCTGTGATGATTTAGTTTCCTCGTGTTTCTATGTCCTCACTCTGATCTTCGTCAAATTCATCAGAGTTTGACGTATTTCTAAAAATCTCCCATTCACCCCCTCTGGGAGTAAACCTGCACTTTCAATTGGTATCAGAGCAAGGTACTCCCTTGTTATGTGTGATTTTTGGTTTAACCACCTGGAGTTTTAGTTATGTCGACCATAAATATGATCAAGGTATGTGCCCCGTGCCCCATGTTCAATGGCACAGACTATCCCAAGTGGAAGGCCATGATGCATAAGCGTCTCCTATCTATGAACAGCGAGCGGTGGACCGTCACTGAGATAGGACTGACTGGCCTCTGCAAGATGGATAACACTGATGACACTCACAAGTACACTCAGCTGGATGCTGAAGCGAAGGCTATCACCTACTGTAGCCTATCTAGAGATGAATTCAGGCGCATCAATCATCTCTGCAATGCAAAGCTTGTTTGGGATAGGATCTCTGACGTCTATGAAGGGCACCGCACTCATGAAGATCCATGGTTCCTCGAGTTCAAGGAATCCCTCAAATCTATGCCATTTGATCCAAATTCATCTTCTTCAGCAACGTGCCTCATGGCAAAAGGTGCCAAGGTACTGAAACGTTCCTCATCTGGTGAATCTGATGAAAACTTGACTCCTAGCTATTCCAAGCTTGCCAATATTTCTACTATGCAACAAAGTGCTATGGAAAGGATTCAAAATCTGTTAGATAAAAGTGATTATCTATTGATTGATGAAATGCAACGCACTCAGATACTGACTAACGATCTTGAGCGTCTTCAGTCGAAATTTGACGAACTTGAAAGTCGTCATGTGGCCCTCTCAGCTGAACAGGAGAAGCTGTCATATGAATTTCTTTAAAGGAAGCAAGAACTCGAGAAGCTGAGAGCGTCTCATGATGATCTTCATAAAGACAATGAATCATTACTCGATCATTAGATCAACACCGCTCAGGAAGAATTTGTTGCTCCATGCTTAAAATGCCTTGAATGTGAAAATGCAAATTCTTCAGTTGAATGTTCAAATGCTTCAACTGATGCTATATCTTCAAATGTCTCTGTGGTTTCAATGCCCTCATCTGAGGAGACCACAAGTGTTATTGACGAAAATGCAGGTCTGAAGGAATTGTATGTCATAGGCATGTACAAAAGCCTCAAAGGGTACAAAACTCTTTATGACGTGCTCAAGAAGCAGATTCTGAACAGGAACCCTAGGAAAGAGGGTATTGCTTTTGAGAGAAACCTCAATGCTGATGGATCTTATTGGAAACCTGAGCAGTATCCCAAAACCACATGGGTTGCTGCAAAAGGACCTCCAGTTGATCCATCTACTCTATCTGGTTACAACTGTGAAACCTGACCCTCTTCTAATGAGTCATTTGACTCCAACTACAAATTATTCAAAAATCAGAATGGTGAAGTATTTGCTAGATTTTTTTGTACTAACTGTAGGAATGGTCCCCCAGTGAAGAAAATCTGGGTGCCCAAAAGTCTTCTTCAAAATCTTTAGGTGAATGTCATCATGACACCACCAAAGAAGAAGAGAAATCCGAGGGCAAATTCTTCACACGAACCAAAGTCGTCAAATGGACGCAGTCCAACTCAGGGTCACACTAAAGGTTCTTCGCAGGGAAACAAACAACGTTCTGATGAATATGTGCATTATTCTTCAAATCACTATGTGCACAAATCTGCTAAGAATTTCTCTGCATACTCTTTCGAGTACTATACCCCTCCTGTGAAGAGAAATGCATATTCATCAATGCCTATGTTCTCTATCAATGCTTTGCGCTACATTGCTTCTCAGCCACCCATTCAGATGTGGGTGGTTAGGAAGAAGAACTAATCTCTTTTGCAGGGTCCGGTCTTCAGACATAACATATGTCTGATGAATTTGCTAAAGACTTGACATAATGCTTGATGGGATGCAAGATAATCATGATGAAATGAATCTTTCATTTCACACATGCCCAATGCTGCTGGTTATGTTCTGTTGATGAAATTCACTAATGAAATTGATCATCATATTCTTCAAACTGAAGTGTATGAATTTGTGAGTGAGACTAATGCTTCTACAGGATGACACACCAAAAGCTACTGAATGGGTTCTGGACAGTGGCTGCACGAATCACATGATTGGTGATAGGAATCTCCTCACCCATGCTCCCCTTACCCCATATCATCTGAAGCATATCACCTACGCTGATAAAGAAAAAAGCAAGGTATTGGGTCTAGGTAAGGTTGCTATCTCAAAGGATGGACACATGGAAAAGGTGATGCTTGTCGAGTCCCTAGGATACAACCTCATGTCTGTCTCAATGCTTTGTGATCTTGATATGATTGTCATCTTTGGAAAATATAGATGCATTTGTGGCAGTGGAATCTGACAAGTCGAAAGTCTTCGAAGGCTTTAGGAGAGGTGATATGTACATTGTAGATTTCTCACTAGGTCCTCAACCCGCGATGTGTCTACTCGCAAAAGCTTCAGAGTGTTGGCTCTGGCATCGATGACTTGAACATGCTGGCATGAGGAATTTGAGCATACTTGTCAAGAAGAAGCATATCATTGGCGTCGAGGGCGTCAAATTCGTCAAAGATCACCTTTGTGGTGCTTCTAAGTCTAGAAAGATGACCAGATCCAAGACTCCGCGACGACAATCATGACCACAACTCGTCCCTTTGAATTACTTCATATGGATCTCTTTGGTCCCACTCATTATACCACACTAACCAATGAAGCTTTACTCTATGGATTTGTCATAGTTGATGACCATTCTCATTACACCTGGGTGCATATCATTACCTTCAAGACTGAAGTGCAGGGTGTCTTCAGATGATTCGCCAATCGGGCCATGAAGAATTATGGTCTCTAGATCAAGCACATCAGAAGCGACAACGGCACCGAGTTCAAGAATACCGGACTTGATGACTATCTTGACGAACTTGGTATCACTCATGAGCTATCTGCTCCATATACCACTACAAAAAAAAACACTTCTGTGATGATACATGTTTGTCACAGTAGGTCACGTTTTCTGTCATGCATGTACATCCATGACGATTTTATGACAGAATCAAGATAGTCATACCTGTTCTGTCATAGAAGTGTTCCATGACAATACGTAAATCATCATCACGGAAGTGACCACTTCCATGATGATAAATAGTGCATTGTCCGTGTTCTGGGAACCAGGGTACCCAGACTTGCTTGCCTGCGGCCCACGGTGTGGCTCCATCGACGACCTGGTACGGCCCATCTACAACACCAACAAGACAAGACCCTCGCAAGGCGGACGACGCCAAGACCTCCTGAGGGAGCGACCACCCCTGGGCTGCTCCTGAGGAGCGGAGTTTCCTATGTAAGTGCCCAACCTCATGAGGTTGCGGTGACGTAAGCCATGACGACCAAGGCCAGGCGGGCGCCAGCGGGCTCAGAGGAGCAGGTTTCCTCTTTGGTGCTAAGGAGGCAAGCGCAGGCGCGGGGTCCCGAGGAATCTGCCAAAGGTTTCCATTCCCGTGCAACGAGACCAAGACCACCAGGACGACAGGACGGATGTCATCGCCGAGCCCACCGCAGCGTCACGACCAGAGCTTTGTAGGAGAAGACCACCTTTCGTCGGGATAAGATGTACTACTTGTCCCCTTTCAAATTGGCCGTTGTGGAATCCCTTCCCGCCTTCGTTTTCGGGGAAGAGGACCGAGGCCGCTATAAATATAGGTTAGCCACCACCGTAGAAGAGATCCGACCCCCGGTCGACTCATTCTCACCAGAGCAAGCCACATGAGCTTGTTCATCCTCTGTACTAGTTCATCCTCAGCCCCTCATGAGGCTAATCCACCACAAAGTAGGAGTAGGGTCTTACACCGCAAGGTGGCCCGAACCTGGGTAAACTGCCATGTTCATCTTCTTCCCTGTCCATCGAGCTAGGCTATAGGGTGACGGGTTGGTTGGCTAGAGAGGTTGAGTTCTTCACACACGCCCCAGAGTTCGAACCTTTCTTGGGTGGCCTCTTGGGAGGAGCTGCACAGTCAGTTCATCGCGCGCTTCGCGGCACCGGTGCCCCATGCCATTGAGGCCATCCTCGATGGGTCGCAGGCACCGGCCTTAGGTCGCCACGTCAAGTAGTTCTTCCGGTAGATGGGGGCCGCACAGCCACGGCAGCGGGCTCTTCCGGGCCGGCTGGCGCCTGAGACCGACATCACCTTCGACTCCAAGGATCACCCCAAGACTACGGTCGACGCAGGCGTGCTTCCCTTGCTGTGCACGCCCACCATCAGCGGCGTCGCGGTCACCAGGACCCTCATCGACGGCGGTGCTGGCCTCAACATCCTCTTCGTGGAAGCCTTCAACCTGCTCCAGGTGCCTTACGACCGGCTCGCCCCCACCAGGCCCTTTTCAGGGGTGCTTGACGGCTCCATCGTTCCCCTGGGGCAGATCCGCCTTCCCGTCACCTTCGGCACGCGCTGCAACTACCGCATTGAGCTCGTCGACTTCGACGTCACCCACATCGGCCTCCCGTACAACGCCATCCTTGGGTACCCAACCCTTGCCAAGTTCATGGCGGCGACGCACCCCGGCTACAACGTCATCAAGATGCCTGGGAGCAGCGGCATCCTTACTGTGGCGGGAGACTCCAAGGATGCCCTCCTGGCCCTCAAGCTCGCTTTCAAAGCCATGATGGCCGCACGGCCAGACACAAAAGGCGCTACGAAGATCCCGGAGGCCGCGCTCGCGAAGAAGAAGCAGCTGTTCTCTCAGGACCGGGCTGAGACGAACCAGGTTCGGGTCAACGATGAGGGCTCAAGCCTCACCTTCACCATAGGTGCCGGCCTCCCACTGAACCAGGAAGAAGCGCTGGTCGGCTTCCTCCGTGCGAACAAGGATGTGTTTGCGTGGGAGGCGATGGACCTGGTTGGTGTCCCGCGGGACATGATTGAGCACCACTTGATGGTGTGCCCCGGAGCGCGCCCGGTGAAACAAAAGGCATGACGACAAGCCCCGGAGAAGCAATCGTTCATCGTCCAGGAGGTCCGCAAGCTGCAAGAAGCCGGCATCATCCGAGAAGTGCGGCACCCGGATTGGCTGGCCAACCCGGTCATCGTCCCCAAGAAGGGGGGAAAGGAGCGCATGTGTGTCGACTTCACGAGCCTCAACAAAGCTTGCCCTCAAGACCAGATCGTTGACTCCATCGCTGAGTGCGACCTGCTGTATTTTCTGGATGCCTTCTCGGGTTACCACCAGATCAAGATGGCGGTGCAAGACGTCGAGAAGACAGCCTTCCTTTCCCCGTGCGTGGTGTACTGTTACACCTGCATGCCGTTCGGGTTGCGCAACCCCGGTGCGACCTTCCAGCGATTGATGCACATCGCCTTGGGCAAGTAGCTCGAGAGGAATGCCGAGGCGTACGTCGACGACATAGTGGTCAAGGCGCGGGAAGCAAGAACCCTCATCGAAGACCTGGAGGAAACATTTGCCAACTTACACACAGTAAACCTCCGCCTCAACTCGAAGAAGTGCATGTTCGGCGTTCCGTCTGGCAAGCTGCTGGGTTTCTTGGTGTTGCACAGAGGGATCGAGGCTAACCCAGAGAAGATCAAGGCGATAGAGAGGATGAGCCCGCCGCAGACTCTCAAGGAAATGCAGAAGCTTGTGGGCTGCGTGACCTCGCTGGGGCGTTTCATCTCCAAGCTCGGTGAGCGCGCCCTCCCGTTTTTCAAGTTGATGAAGAAGAAGGGCCCGTTCGAGTGGATTCCGGAGGCCGAGGAAGCCTTCCAAGACCTCAAGAGGTATCTCACCAGCCCTCCGGTCGACCCCTTGATCCCCTAGTGCTTTACCTAGCTGCCACACCCCACTCGGCGAGTGCGGCACTCGTGGCGGTCCGAGAAGAGCGTGCGGGCATAGGTGCGCGGCGCAGTACCCCGTCTTCAGCCACGCCATCGCCACCTCAGGACGGTGCTCCTGAGGCATCGGCCACCCCGGCAGAGGGCGAGGCTCCTGAGGCCCCTACGCCTCAGGCAGGGCTGGACGCCATCAGCGCCCCTTCTCTTGTCGAGCACCCTGTGTATTTCGTCAGCACGGTGTTGCGCGAGGCGCGCGCGTGCTACCCCATGCCGCAGAAGCTTCTGCTCGCGCTCCTCGTCGCCTCCAGGAAGCTGCGCCACTACTTCCAAGGCCACCCCATCAAGGTCGTCTCCGCGTTCCCCCTGGAGAGGGTGCTTCGGAGCCCTAACACTGCAGGCAGGGTTGCTGAATGGAACATCGAGCTGCAGGCGTTCCAGCTGGAGTTCAGCACCACCAGGGTCATCAAGGGCGCGGCCCTCGCTGACTTTGTGGCGGAATGGACTGACGCCCCCGACCGAGGGGTTAGTGAAAAACGCTCCCTAGTGCCTGGAGATGAGGCACCCGATGGTTGGGTCATGTACTTTGATGGTGCGTTCGCACGCCGGGGCGCGGGTGCTGGAGCCGTGCTCGTCTCGCCTACTCAGGACAAGCTCTAGTACGCCGTGCAGCTCTGCTTCCAGCATGGCGAGAAGGTATCCAACAACATCGCGGAATATGAAGGCCTGATCGCAGGCCTCCGGGACGCGGCGGGCCTGGGGATCAAGCGCCTCACCATCAAGGGCGACTCTCAGCTCCTCGTTAACTTCTCCAACAAGGAGTACACACCCAAGGACGAGCACATGGAGGCATACTTGGAAGAGGTACGCAAAAATGAAAAACAGTTCTTGGGTTTGGAATTGGAGCACGTCCCACGTGGCACGAGCAAGGAGGCGGACGACATCGCCAAGAGGGCATCACGGCGCGACCCCCAGAAGCCTGGCGTCTTGGAGGAGAGGCACTTCAAGCCATCGGCGGCCCCCTCTGCTGTGAGCCCAGCGTTGCTCCCGGAGGATCTGCCCCTGGCCCCCTCCTCGGGCGCCCAGCCTGCGGTCCAACCTTCAGAGCCCGCCTGCTTCTTGGCCTCGAACTTCAGGAGGGGTGCTGGACTGAGGAGTTCAAGGCATACCTGCTCCAGGGCACCTTGCTAGAGAAGGAGGAAGAAGCAGAATGCGTGGCCTGCCAGGCCACCGCCTACTGCTTGCAGGATGGTGAGCTCTACCAAAGGCACCAGAATGACGTCTCTCTGCGGTGCATCTCCAAGGAGCAGGGGTGCGAACTGCTGGCTGACATGCATAGTGGGGACTGTGGGCATCACTCTTTGTCGCGCACCCTCGTGGGCAAGGCGTTCCATAGCGGGTTCTATTGGACCATGGTGCTCAACGACGCACTGAGCTGGTGAGATCCTACGAGGCATGCCAATTCCACGCCAAACAGATCCACCAGCCCGCTCAGGGCCTCCAGACCATCCCGCTCTCATGGCCGTTCGTGGTATGGGGGCTGGATATCCTGGGGCCATTCCCTCGAGCAGCTGGGGGCTACCGCTATCTCTACGTCGCCATCGACAAGTTCACCAAGTGGGCGGAGGTGGAGCCCATGCGCACCATCCCAGCTGGTTCGGCCGTCAAGTTCATCAAGGGTCTCGTGAGCCGCTTCAGGGTCCCCAACCGTATCATCACCGACAATGGCTCTCAGTTCACGAGTAACCTTTTCAAAACATATTGTGCTAACCTTGGAACGAAGATATGCTACGCTTCGGTGGCGCACTCACGGAGTAACGGCCAAGCCGAGTGCGCCAACGCGGAGGTCTTGAGAGGCCTCAAGGTGAGGAGCTTCAAGAAGAAACTCGAGGCCTATGATAGGGGTTGGCTCGATGAGCTCCAATCCGTGCTGTGGTCCATCCGCACCACCGCGACCAAGCCTACCGGCGAGACCCCATTCTTCCTCATCTACGGGGCTGAGGCGGTCCTCCTGCATGAGGTCAAACATCGCTCCCCGCGGGTCTTGGCGTTTGACGAGGCACGCCAGGACGCCTCGCGGAGGATGGACCTTGTGCTCGGGGAGGAGGGCCACCGCCAGGCCTTGCTCCGTGCCGTGAGGTACCAGCAGGCGCTGCGGTGGTATCACTGCCGCAGCGTCCGCTCCAGGACCCTCGAGGTGGGTGACCTCGTCCTGAGGCGGGTGCTCTCAAGGGAGGGGCTTCACAAGCTCTCGCCCATGTGGGAGGGCCCGTTCATGATCGCCCGTGTCTCCAGGCCTGGCGTCGCGCGCCTGGAGACGCAGGACGGGGTCCCCATCCAGAATGCCTGGAACATCCAGCATTTACGGAAGTTCTATCCGTGAATAAGGCCATGCGCCTTTCAAGTCTCCGCCCGTGACACTCTCACGTAATAATGAGTGGGGCAGTACATGCCCCGGAGTCTCCTGAGCGTCGCCCTCGGGCCTCACGGGGGCTCCCACCCACGTCCTAGTGGAAGCCCCATGCTCCACGCTGGCGGGAAGACCAGAAGACTAGTATAGGTGCCGGACGCGGCTGTTCATTTGCTTGCTTTCTGTAGTTGATTTGCAACTTCTTGAAATGAAATTTGGAGTTCTCGCGTCTTTATTTGAAAGGGTTGGGAATTTTTTTCCTCACAGCACTCGCTTTTTCAGGCCTCGTTTTAGGGAAAGTGACAATTGCCCGTCACTCTTCCTCGCGGGTCTTGTGCGTGGGGGCTGGGCACGGTGTGTACGCTTGGGCCTGCCTTGGCCTTTGGCGTCTTAATCCTCGCGTGACGCCCTCAAACGAGCTAGCGGGCATGCATGCCCTCCTGAGTCCGTGCCTCCGGGCATCACGACGCGGCGTACCAGTGACCCATGCTCGGGGGCTCGCGTGGGGAACGGCACCTCCAGTGGTCCCCTGACCCCACAGCCGCGCCTGAGGACCTTTGAGTCCACAAGAAGGAAATCTCCGGAGGACCTCTCTGGAACCAGGGACGCGCGGGAAGTCCAAATCTCCAGGGAAGCTCGTCCTCACGGCACAGGAGTCTACCGCAGGCACACTAAGCTAAGTCATTTCAATCACAATCAGTGGCAACACGGATACCAGGATGCAGTATAAAAATGATAACATAATGGCGCACGCGCCGCGGTCCATCACATGCCCCGACAGGGCTTTCCACCTTTTTGATGCAGAAAAAAAGAGAAGCAAAAGCAGCCGCGCGACTACAGCAGCTCCCGGGACCTGCCTCCGGCAACGCTCGTGCTCAGTCGGAGTCCTCCTCCTGCTTCACCGGGGTGCGGTGGTGAGGCGGCTCGTCTCCCTCCCTGGTCTGAGCTCGGCGGCGTGGTGGCTCGTCGTAGTCACCGTCGCTCGTGCTCTCCCCGGAGGAGGAGGAGCCGCTGCTGGAGGCGTCGCGGGCGTCGCCAAGGGCAAGCTCACCACCGACGTCGTCATCGCTGTCGCTCTCTGGGCAGCACCCCAGGCGTTGACCATCTTCCCCAAAGACCCTGACGTAGAGGATCGCGGCGCCGTCATACCTGAAGTGGAGGGTACACCTCCCCTGCAGGCCGTGTGCGCGGGCGAACGTCTGCCACCCGCGGTTCAGGAACACGTTGCCAGCGGGGGTGACCTCGACCACCACCCAGGAGGCCTTGCTGCAGCAACCATCGGCCTGCAGCCAGAGGCCGCCAGGTCCCCCGGCTGGCAGCGCGCCCGCAAAGAAGCGTGGGAGATGGAGCCAGGCGTCGGCGGGCCTCTTCGCCCACACCGCGAACTCCGAGGACGCGTCGGCCAAGTGGAGTCGCGGGCGCGGTGGCTGGACGGCTGCCGCGTGCCTTCCCTTTGGCTGCGGCTGCCCCGGCCGCGGCAACTTTCGCCGTGGGAAGGAGCACCCCCGCGACTGCCGGAGGCAGCGCCAGCCCTTGAGGGAGTGCGCCCACGCCCTCGGGAAGCCACCGCTGGCGTCGCCGCGTACTTGCGGGGGCGACCGCGGCCTCTCTTGGGCGGCGGCGAGTCCGGTCCCTCCTTGGGAGCCTTTCCCTTCTCTGCGGCCGAGAACCTCCTCACTGGCGCCATGGATGCTCTGGCAAGCTGGCAAGAAGAAGAAGAAGGGCAAGCGGCGAGAAGATGAAGACAAGCTGGGGGCTCCGCCCCCTCTCCCATTTATAGGCAGAGGGAGGCCAACCGCCGGCCTCCCACGCTCCAAGCAATGATGGCTGATCTGCATGCGCCAGGCAGTTGTCAAGTCGTGCAGTTACCGAGGCGGCGTGGCGAAGTGGAGACACCCACGTCCCATCAAGCGCCACGCGTCAGCCTTGCCCGCAGGCGATTGGGGCCCGTAGCGCTTCGCCCTTGCCCTTTGGCTTCGCCTCGAAGCCAAGTCCGAGCGCGCCTTGGGCCCGGGGCTACTGTCGGTGTTCTGGGAACTAGGGTTCCCAGACTTGCCTGCCTGCGGCCCACGGCGTGGCTCCATCGACGGCCTGGTATGGCCCATCTACAACACCAACAAGACAAGACCCTCGTGAGGCGGACGACGCCAAGACCTCCTGAGGGAGCGGCCACCCCTGGGCTGCTCCTGAGGAGCGTAGTTTCCTACGCAAGTGCCCAACCTCATGAGGTTGCAGTGATGTAAGCCATGACGACCAAGGCCAGGCGGGCGCCAGCGGGCCCAGAGGAGCAGGTTTCCTCTTTGGTGCTAAGGAGGCAAGCGCAGGCGTGGGGTCCCGAGGAATCAGCCAAAGGTTTCCATTCCTGTGCAACGAGACCAAGACCGCCAGGACGGCAGGACGGATGTCATCGCCGAGCCCACCGCAGCGTCACGACCAGAGCTTTGCAGGAGAAGACCACCTTTCATCAGGATAAGATGTACTACTTGTCCCCTTTCAAATTGGCCGTTGTGGAATCCCTTCCCGCCTTTGTTTTCGGGGAAGAGGACCGAGGCCGCTATAAATATAGGTTAGCCACCACCGTAGAAGGGATCCGACCCTGGGTCGACTCATTCTCACCAGAGCGAGCCACACGAGCTTGTTCATCCTCTGTACTAGTTCATCCTCAGCCCCTCGTGAGGCTAATCCACCACAAAGCAGGAGTAGGGTCTTACACCGCAAGGTGGCCCGAACCTGGGTAAACTGCCGTGTTCATCTTCTTCCTTGTCCATCGAACTAGGCTGTAGGGCGACGGGTTGGTTGGCTGGAGAGGTTGAGTTCTTTGCACACACCCTAGAGTTCGAACCTTTCTTGGGTCTGCGGTGCCCTGAATCCGACACGCGTCATGGAAGTGTTTTTGTCAAGGGTAACCGACACGTGGCATCCACCGTAGAGGGTCGCCGTTAAGCTATCAGGTCCAGTTTTGGATCCGATAACCCGTTAACAGCAACGACCAATGGCGATTTTCCACATGTAAAATTCTCATTGGCCAAAGGAACGATGTGTCAGCTCCGCGTTTGCACAGATGTCATCCAGCCAATGAACGGGACGCGCCTATGATACATTGACATGTGGCTCGGCCCAACAATGGTCCATTTAGGTCAAAAGGCCGACCCGTTTGAATTGGTCAAAAGGTAGCGGGCCGGGCCACGAAAGCGTGTTAACGACCTGTTCGCATATAGCCCATTTACAGCCCACTAACTCTTGGCCCGTTATGGTCTATCCGAATTAGGCCCAGTAGCGTCATTTGGGCCCTCCAATATGATTCCAGCCCGTTGTAACTTCCAGCCCATGTATGGCCCAAGACGTCTTTCGGCCCATATGAGGCCCTTTGTAAATCAGGGCCCTTTAACCGCCCGTGGTGAAATTGGCCCATAATGAACAGTAAATCACTTTATACCCATTGACGGCCCATTATTCCGTTGGGCCGTTTCCAGCCCATCTTACCTTTCGGCCTTCTAAGGGCCCATTTATTCTTGGGCTCATTTCCAGCATACGATTACTTACGGTCTGTTACTGGCTTGTTCCGCTGATGGGCCAAATTCAGCCCGTGGTTACAGTCGGCCCGTTTGTGGCCTGTTAATCCAGTGGGCCGTTTTCATAGCGTCATCTAATATGGCCCATTAATGACCCGTTATACATGTCGATAGAATTAAGCCTGTTATACATACCGGCCTATTAACGACCGTTATGGTCGGCCCATAAACAGATGATTCCCTTTCTAGACTGTTTACGGCCCACATTGTGGACCACTATTGGTCCACAAATAGTACGACCCATGTTTGACCAATCAATCATACGGCCCGTAGAAGGCCCACTGATTCTACAGCCCGTAGAAGGCCCATGGATCATACGGACCTTAGGAGGCCCATGGTCACTACAGTAGGCAGCAGGACAATGGTTACAACGGTCCGTATGTTGCCCATGGTTATTGTGGCCTAGTTCTAAATAAAAAGGTTACCGCGGAAAAAGAACTGCAGTGACTACAAGCAAAAAAATAAACAAGACAATAAGGAAATAAATAAGCAAGCATCTTTCGCTAGGCTATTATGGCTATTACAAATATTACATTCACTGAGCATCAAAGTTCGCCACCAGAGCAAATATAGTGAACAAAGCAGCATATTACACACACTTGGCGTCTAATTTGGCCACCAGTGCAAAGAAACGCGGCAGCAAAACAAGTACAGAACTGAAACCACTTCAGAAGAGCTCAAGAAACGATATCCTGGATACCCACCATGCTGGCAAGAAGCTTATCAAGCTTATTAGATTTCTCTTGTTTGGCGCTAAAATACTCCAGCACATGCTGTTGCAGTAGAAAGTATGCATCTGAATTCTGCAGGGACTTCCTCAGTCCTTTGACTTCTTGCCGCAGCACAGCTGACTGATGCCTTTCAGCTTGTAGCTGAGACTGAAGAAGCCGAAGTTATTCAGGCAGTGAGTTCGGAGAGCTTGTGCCAGTGGTAGTGGCCAGTAACTCGAACACTACATCAACGCAGGACTTTGGGGTTGTCTCACTGTCTACAAGATAGTTTTTATCAACTTTCTTGGAGACCAACAGGGTTGTCTCACTATCTTGAACCTTATCTGCATTACTTTCTCTACCATTGCATAATGGGGTGCTCTTCCCCAATATTCTGTTTGCATTCTACAAGAGAAACAAGCAGACACATCACAGGTTTAGCATGTAGTATATGAAACTCATTTTGGTAAACCGGTTCAGTAGTAAGGTGGACAGCATAACAGCACGAAACAAACATATATCTATGTACTATGGTCACTGTATTGTCTATATCATTCTAGTTTATGTTGCCAAATCAAGATAGAGAAACAATTCAAATCATGTATTTTTAAGACACAGCAACATAGACAGAATATAAGTGTGAGAAACTACACAACACTAACAACACTTGTAATGTGCATGACATTAGAACATAACTGTTTATACAACTGAAACTGAAATCAACATAGAGCAAGAAGTTACAGCAGCAATCCAGTTAAAGAAATAGGTTTAAAACATACCTGTTGCGCCATTCTAGTTTCAACTGGATCCTTCAAATTTGAAATTAGTTGGTATGAGTAAATACAGTGATGCAAGAGCAAAGGAGTATGCACTGATACGTCCATTTTACATCATGCTTTTATATTGATATTTATTGCATTATGGGCTGTTATTACACATTATCGTACAATACGTATGCATTTTCTCTCTTATTTTACAAGGTTTACACAAAGAGGGAGAATGCCGGCACCTGGAATTCTGGACCGGAAAGGAGCAAATCTGAGAGACCTATTCTGCACAACTCCAAAAGTCCTGAAAATTTACGGAGAATTATTTTGGAATATATAAAAAATATTGGGCGAAGAAATACCAGAGGGGGACCCACCAGGTGGCCACAAGCCTGGGGGGCACGCCCTACCCCCCTGGGCGCGCCCCAAGGGCTTGTGGGGCCCCTGGCAGGTCTCCGGTGCCCATCTTCTGCTATATGGAGGGTTTTGACCCGGAAAAAATCATAAGGAAGCTTTCTGGACGAAGCGCCGCCGTCTCGAAGCGGAACCTGGGCAGAAGCAATCTAGGGCTTCGGCGGAGCTGTTCTGCCGGGGAAACTTCCCTCCGGGAGGGGGAAATCAAAGCCATCGTCATCACCAACGATCATGTCATCGAAAGGGGGTCAATCTCCATTAACATCTTCACCAGCACCATCTCCTCTTCAAACCCTAGTTCATCTCTTGTATCCGATCTTTGTCTCAAAACCTTAGATTGGTACCTGTGGGTTGCTAGTAGTGTTGATTACTCCTTGTAGTTGATGCTAGTTGGTTTATTCGGTGGAAGATCATATGTTCAGATCCTTAATGATATTCAATACCCCTCTAATTATGAACATGAATATGCTTTGTGAGTAGTTACGTTTGTTCGTGAGGACATGGGAGAAGTCTTGTTATAACTAATCATGTGAATTTGGTATTCGTTCGATATTTTGATGAGATGTATGTTGTCTTTCCTCTAGTGGTGTTATGTGAACGTCGACTACATGACACTTCACCATGATTTGGGCCTAGAGGAAGGCATTGGGAAGTAATAAGTAGATGATGGGTTGCTAGAGTGACAGAAGCTTAAACCCTAGTTTATGCATTGCTTCGTAAGGGGCTGATTTGGATCCATATGTTTCATGTTATGGTTAGGTTTTTCTTAATTCTTCTTTCATAGTTGCGGATGCTTGCGAGATAGGTTAATCATAAGTGGGAGCTTGTCCAAGTAAGGACAGCACCCAAGCACCGGTCCACCCACATATCAAATTATCAAAGTAACGAACACGAATCTTATGAGCATGATGAAAACTAACTTGACAACAATTCCCATGTGTCCTCGGGAGCGCTTTGCTTTATATAAGAGTTCGTCCAGGCTTGTCCTTTTCTATAAAAAGGACTGGGCCACCTTGCTGCACCTTTGTTACACTTGTTACTTGTTACCTGTTATGAATTACCTTATCACAAAACTATCTGTTACCGATAATTTCAGTGCTTGCAGGGAATACCTTGCTGAAAACCGCTTGTCATTTCCTTCTGCTCCTCATTGGGTTCGACACTCTTACTTATCGAAAGGACTATGATAGATCCCCTATACTTGTGGCTCATCAAGACTCTTTTCTGGTGCCGTTGCCGGGGAGTGAAGCGCCTTTAGTAAGTGGAATTTGGTAAGGAAACATTTATATTACGTGCTGAAATTTACTGTCAGTTGTTACTATGGAACATCATCCTTTGAGGGGTTTGTTCGGGGTATCTTCACCCCGAATGGAAGAGCGAAGAGTTTCCCCTCAACCTACTAAACCTACTGAAAATATTTATTATGAAATTCCTTCGGGTATGATAGAGAAACTGCTAGCTAATCCTTATGTAGGAAATGGAACATTACATCCTGATATGCATCTAATCTTTGTGGATGAAGTTTGTGGATTATTTAAGCTTGCAGGTTTGCCCGAGGATGAAGTCAAGAAGAAGGTCTTCTCTTTATCTTTGAAGGAGAAGGCATTGACATGGTATAGGCTATGCGATGATATTGGGACTTGGAATTACAACCGATTGAAATTGGAGTTTCATCAGAAGTTTTATCCTATGCATCTGGTTCATCGTGATCGGAATTATATATATAATTTTTGGCCTCGTGAAGGAGAAAGTATCGCTCAAGCTTGGGGGAGGCTTAAGTCAAAGTTATATTCATGACCCAATCATGAGCTCTCAAGAGAAATTATTATTCATAACTTTTATGCTCGGCTTTCTAGTAATGATCATTCCATGCTCGATACTTCTTATACTGGTTCTTTTATGAAGAAGACTATTGAATTCAAATGGGATTTATTGGAAAGGATTAAACGCAACTCCAAAGACTGGGAACTCGATGAAGGTAAGGAGTCAAGTATAAACCTTATGTTTGATTGTGTTAAATCTTTTATGGATACCGATGCTTTTCGTGAATTTAGCACCAAATATGGACTTGACTCTGAGATAGTAGCTTCTTTATGTGAATCATTTGCTACTCTTGTTGATATCCCTAGGGAGAAGTGGTTTAAATATCATCCTCCCATTGAAGTAAAAATAGTAGAACCTATTAAGGCTGAAGAGGAAACTATTACTTATAATGTTGATCCTATTGTTCCTACTGCTTATATTGAGAAACCTCCTTTCCCTGTTAGGATAAAGGAACATGCTAAAGCTTCAGCTGTGGTTCGTAAGAGTTATACTAGAACACCTACACCCCCTGAACAAATTAAAGTTGAATCTAGTATTGCTATGGTTAAAGATCTCTTGGTCGATAATATTGATGGGCATGTTATTTATTTCTATGATGAAGCTGCTAGAATTGCTAGACCCGATGATAAAGATAAACATAGTCCTGTTGTTGGCATGCCTGTTGTTTCTGTTAAAATAGGAGATCATTGTTATCATGGCTTATGTGATTTGGGTGATAGTGTAAATGCAATTCCCTGTACTTTATATCAAGAAATTATGAATGATATTGCACCTGCTGAAAGAGAAGAAATTGATGTCACTATTAAGCTTGCCAATAGAGATACTATATCACCAGTTGGGATTGTTAGAGATGTTGAAGTCTTGTGTGGGAAAATAAAATACCCTACTGATTTTCTAGTTCTTGGTTCCCCACAAGATGATTTTTGTCCCATTATATTTGGTAGACCTTTCTCGAACACTGTTAATGCTAAAATAGATTGTGATAAAGAAACTGTTAGTGTAAGTTTTGGGGATGTGTCTCATGAGTTTAATTTCTCCAAATTTCGTAGACAACCTCATGATAAAGAATTGCCCAGTAAAGAGGAAATTATTGGTCTTGCTTCTATTGCTGTGCCTCCTACTGATTCTTTAGAACAATATTTGCTAGACAATGAAAATGATATGTTCATGAATGAAAGAAAGGAATTAGATGAGATTTTCTTTAAACAGATGCCTGTTTTGAAACACAATTTGCCTGTTGAAACTCTTGGAGATCCTCTACCACCCAAGAGTGATCCTGTGTTCGATCTTAAACAATTACCTGATACTTTGAAGTATGCTTATCTCGATGAGAAAAAGATATATCCTGTTATTATTAGTGCTAACCTTTCAGAGCATGAAGAAAAGAAATTATTGAAAACTCAGAAGAATCACTGTCCAACTATTGGATATACTCTGGATGATCTTAAGGGCATTAGTCCAACTCTATGTCAGCACAAAATTAATATGGAACCTGATGCTAAACCTGTTGTTGATCACTAGCGACGGTTGAATCCAAAAATGAAAGAAGTGGTAAGAAATGAAATACTAAAGCTTCTGGAAGCAAGTATAATTTATCCCGTTGCTGATAGTAGATGGGTAAGTCCTGTTCATTGTGTCCCTAAGAAGGGAGGTGTTACCGTTGTTCCTAATGATAAGAATGAATTGATTCCGCAAAGAATTGTCACAGGTTATAGAATGGTTATTGATTTTAGAAAGTTGAATAAAGCTACTAGGAAAGATCATTATCCTCTACCTTTTATTCATCAAATGCTAGAAAGACTATCAAAACATACACACTTCTGCTTTCTAGATGGTTATTCTGGGTTTTCCCAAATACCTGTGTCACAAGAGGATCAAGAAAAAACTACTTTTACTTGCCCTTTCGGTACCTTTGCTTATAGACGTATGCCTTTTGGTTTATGTAATGCACCTGCTACTTTTCAAAGATGTATGACTGCTATATTCTCTGACTTTTGTAAAAAGATTGTTGAGGTTTTCATGGATGATTTTTCTGTTTACGGAACTTCTTTTGATGATTGCTTAAGCAACCTTGATCGAGTTTTGCAGAGATGTGAAGAAACTAATCTTCTCTTGAATTGGGAGAAGTGCCACTTTATGGTTAATGAAGGTATTGTCTTGGGGCATAAAATCTCCAAAATTGGTATTGAAGTTGATAAAGCTAAAGTTGATGCTATTGAAAAAATGCAGTGTCCGAAAGATATCGAAGGTATAAGAAGTTTCCTTGGTCATGCTGGTTTCTATAGGAGGTTTATTAAAGACTTCTCTAAAATTTCTAGGCCTCTTACTAATCTCTTGCAAAAAGATGTTCCATTTGTTTTTGATGATGATTGTGTAGAAGCATTTGAAATACTTAAGAAAGCCTTGATTTCTGCACCTATTGTTCAACCACCTGATTGGAACCTACCCTTTGAAATTATGTGTGATGCTAGTGATTATGCTATTGGTGCTGTTCTAGGACAAAGAGTTGATAAGAAATTAAATGTTATCTATTATGCTAGTAAGACTCTAGAGAGTACTCAAAGAAATTATGCTACTACAGAGAAAGAATTTTTGGTAGTTGTATTTGCTTGTGATAAGTTCAGATCTTATATTGTTGATTCCAAAGTAACTGTTCACACCGATCATGCTGCTATTAAATATCTTATGGAAAAGAAAGATGCTAAACCTAGACTTATTAGATGGGTTCTCTTGCTGCAAGAATTTGATTTGCATATTATTGATAAAAGGAAGCTGAGAACCCCGTAGCAGACAACTTGTCTAGGTTAGCAAATATTCTTGATGACCCACTACCTATTGATGATAGCTTCCCTATGAACAATTAGTTGTCATAAATGCTTCTCATAGTATTCCTTGGTATGCTGATTATGCCATATTGTTGCTAATTTATACCACCTAGCTTCACATACCAACAAAAGAAAAAGTTTTCTATGATTTAATACATTAGTTTTGGGATGACCCACACCTTTATAAAGAAGGAGTAGATGGTGTACCTGAGCATGAACATGAACATATCCTACGCAAGTGTCACCTCGAGGCCTACGGAGGACACCATGCTGGTGATAGAACTGCACACAAGGTATTACAATCTGGTTTTTATTGGCCTACTCTTTTTAAGGATGCTTGTAAGTTTGTCTTGTCTTGTGATGAATGTCAAAGAATTGGTAATATTAGTAGATGTCTAGGAAATGCCTATGAACTATTCACTTGTTATTGAACCATTTGATGTTTGGGGATTTGATTATATGGGACCTTTTCCTTCCTCTAATGGGTACACACATATTTTGGTTGCTGTTGATTATGTTACTAAGTGGGTAGAAGCTATTCCAACTAGTAGTGTTGATCATAACACCTCCATTAAAATGCTTAAAGAAGTTATTTTCCTGAGGTTTGGAGTCCCTAGATATTTAATGACTGATGGTGGTTCACACTTTATTCATGGTGCTTTCCGTAAATTGCTTGCTAAATATGATGTTAACCATAGAATTGCATCTCCATATCATCCTCAGTCTAGTGGTCAAGTAGAATTGAGTAACCGAGAAATAAAGTTGATCTTGCAAAAGACTATTAATAGATCTAGAAAGAATTGGTCTAAGAAACTTGATGATGCATTATGGGCTTATAGAACTGCTTATAGAAACCCTATGGGTATGTATCCATATAAAATAGTTTACGGAAAAGCATGTCACTTACCTCTTGAACTAGAACATAAAGCTTATCGGGAAATTAAAGAGCTCAACTATGATTTCAAACTTGCCGGAGAGAAGAGGTTATTTGACATTAGCTCACTTGATGAATGGAGAACCCAAGCCTATGGAAATGCCAAATTATTTAAAGAGAAAGTTAAAAGATGGCATGATAAAAGAATACAAAAGCGTGAATTTAATGTAGGTGACCATGTCTTGCTATACAATTCTCATTTAAGATTTTTTGCAGGAAAGCTTCTCTCTAAATGGGAAGGGCCTTACATTATCGAGGAAGTTTATTGTTCCGCTGCCATCAAAATCAACAACGACGAAGGCAATAATCCGAAGGTGGTAAATGGGCAAAGAATCAAACATTATATCTCAGGTACTCCCATAAATGTTGAAACCAATATCATTAATACCATAACACCGGAGGAGTACATAAGGGATATCTACTAGAACGTTTCAGACTCCGAAAAGGAATAGGTATGTGGTACGGTAAGTAAACCGACTCCAAAACTTTTCCAGAAGCAATTTTACTCCGTTTTGGAATATTTTAAAAATTAGGAAAATAAAAAGTAGTCCGAGAAGTGCACGAGGAAGCGACAAGCCGTGGGGGCGCGCCCTACCCCCTGGGCGTGCCTCCCAGGCTTTTGGCCACCTCGTGTGCCCTCCGGACTCTGTTTTCTTGTAGTACACTCCTTTTGGTTGGTAAAAATTCATTATATAATCTCCCGAAGGTTTTGACCACCGTACCACGACAAAATCCTCTGTTCTTGTTTCATTATGTTTCCCTGGCAGATCTGAAAATATGTCGTCCCAAGATTTGGAGGGAGAGAGCTATGTCGCTGATTTCATCGCTAACCCAAAAGCGTATGGGGAGGTGGAGCATTACGGCTGGACTATGGAGGAGGAAGACTCTGACATGGAGAGAACAAGGGACGATAGCTCTGACGAAGACGAAGATCCACTACCTGAACCTGGCGATATGCATGTGTAATTCAAGAAGTCAAGCCTTCCTAAGGTCCAATCTATCCCACCACGTTTTTTGCAGGACAGCAAGGCGGCATTATGCAAAAAGATAATGAGACTCGAGCTCGAGAATGAGGATCTAAGGGAGGAAAATTTTAGCCTCAGACGCAAGCTGGAGAAGAAGAATGCATCAACTCCATCATCACCACCTCCGAAGAAAGAGACCTAAGTACATGGGTATGGGCACTCCCCTTGGCAACTGCCAAGCTTGGGGGAGGTGCCCCGGTATCGTATCACCAACACATCTTTACCTTTATCATTTTTCTTAGTTCGATCCTTTTGGTTATATCTCAGTTTAGTAGAATAAAGTTTCAGTATGATCTAGCTTTGAGTTTTGCTTTGTGTTTCCTCTATGTAATCGAGTCCGAGAGTTATATAATAAAGATTAGTTTTGATTTGAGGGCTTTGCTTTCTGGCTATGATCTTGAGAAAAAGAAATAAAGAATAAAAGGAAAAATAAAAAGATTATATAATGATCTTATGGGAAGTGATGACTTCACATATAAGGAGTATGTCGCATGAAATTTGTTGGGAGTTGACAAACATAGTTTTGGTCATTGTTGCAATTAATAGGAAGCAATAAAGAAAGAGATGTTTCACATATAAATACACTATCTTGGACATATTTTATGATTGTGAGCACTCATTAAAATATTATATGCTAAAAGGTTGATGTTGGACAAGGAAGACAACATAATGGGTTATGTTTCTTTATATCCGAATAGAAGTTATATTGTCATGGATCCTCCAACATGTTGAGCTTGCTTCTCATCCTATGCTAGCCAAATCTTTTGCACCAAGTAGAGATACTACTTGTGCCTCCAAAATCCCTCAACCCAGTTTTGCCATGAGAGTCCACCATACCTACCTATGGATTGAGTAAGATCCTTCAAGTAAGTTGTCATCGGTGCAATTAATAAAAATTGCTCTCTAAATATGTATGATCTTTTAGTGTGAGGAAAATAAGCTTTATACGAACTTGTGATATGGAAGAAATAAAAGCGACAGGTTGCAGAATAAAGTTCTTTATCACAAGCGGCAATATAAAGTGACGTTCTTTCGCATTAAGATTTTGTGCATCCAACCATAAAAGCGCATGACAACCTCTACTTCCCTCTGCGAAGGGCCTATCTTTCATTTATCCCCTACCTTTATACAAGAGTCATGGTGATCATCACCTCTTCTTTTTATACTTTTTCTTTTTGGCAAGCACTATATGTTGGGGGGAGATCCAGATATATATATCCACTCGGATGTAGGTATTCATAAACTATTATTGTTGACGTTACCCTTGAGGTAAAAGGTTGGGAGGCGAAGTTATAAGCCCCTATCTTTCTCTTTGTCCGATTGAGACTTTGATCTCATAAGTATCGCGTGAGTGTTAGCAATTATGAAAGACTAGATGATAGTTGACTATGTGAAACTTGCTAAACAAAAGCTCTTACATTGACTCTTTCCGACGTTATGATAAATTGCAATTATGTCAATGACCAAGATCATAGTTCGTTGGTTTTCAATAAAGTTCTTGTTTCATACTTTACCTTGTGAACGAATTGTTACTTTAGCATAAGAAATTATATGTCAATATATGTTGTTGTTCTAAAGATGATCATGATGCCTTCATGTCTGTATTTTATTTTTATCGACACCTCTATCTCTAAACATGTGGACATGATTATCGATTTTGGTTTTCGCTTGAGGACAAGCGAGGTCTAAGCTTGGGGGAGTTGATACGTCCATTTTGCATCATGCTTTTATATTGATATTTATTGCATTATGGGACGTTATTACACATTACGGTACAATACTAATGCCTTTTCTCTCTTATTTAACAAGGTTTACACAAAGAGGGAGAATGTCGGCAGCTGGAATTCTAGACCGAAAAGGAGCAAATCTGAGAGACCTATTCTGCACAACTCCAAAAGTCCTGAAAATTTACGGAGAATTATTTTGGAATATATAAAAAATATTGGGCGAAGAAATACCAGAGGGGGACCCACCAGGTGGCCACAAGCCTGGGGGGCGCGCCCTACCCCCTGGGCGCGCCCCTAGGGCTTGTGGGCCCCCTGGCAGGTCTCCGGTGCCCATCTTCTGCTATATGGAGGGTTTTGACCCAGAAAAAATCATAAGGAAGCTTTTGGGACGAAGCGCTGCCGTCTCGAGGCGGAACCTGGGCAGAAGCAATTTAGGGCTCCGGCGGAGCTATTCTGCCGGGGAAACTTCCCTCGGGGAGGGGGAAATCGAAGCCATCGTCATCACCAACGATCCTCTCATCGAGAGGGGGTGAATCTCCATCAACATCTTCACCAGCACCATCTCCTCTCCAAACCCTAGTTCATCTCTTGTATCCAATCTTTGTCTCAAAACCTCAGATTGGTACCTATGGGTTGCTAGTAGTGTTGATTACGCCTTGTAGTTGATGCTAGTTGGTTTATTCGGTGGAAGATCATATGTTCAGATCCTTAATGATATTCAATACCCCTCTGATTATGAACATGAATATGCTTTCTGAGTTGTTACGTTTGTTCCTGAGGACATGGGTGAAGTCTTGTTATAAGTAATCATGTGAATTTGGTGTTCATTTGATATTTTGATGAGATGTATGTTGTCTTTCTTCTAGTGGTGTTATGTGAACATCGACTACATGACACTTCACCATGATTTGGGCCTAGGGGAAGGCATTGGGAAGTAATAAGTAGATGATGGGTTGCTAGAGTGACAGAAGCTTAAACCCTAGTTTATGCGTTGCTTCGTAAGGGGCTGATTTGGATCCATATGTTTCATGCTATGGTTAGATTTATCTTAATTCTTCTTTCATAGTTGCGGATGCTTGCGAGAGAGGTTAATCATAAGTGGGTGGCTTGTCCAAGTAAGGACAGCACTGAAGCACCGGTCCACCCACATATCAAATTATCAAACTAACAAACGCGAATCATAGGAGCATGATGAAAACTAACTTGACAACAATTCCCATGTGTCCTCGGGAGCGCTTTGCTTTATATAAGAGTTCGTCCAGGCTTGTCCTTTGCTATAAAAAGGATTGGGCCACCTTGCTGCACCTTTGTTACACGAATTATCTTATCACAAAACTATCTGTTACCGATAATTTCAGTGCTTGCAGAGAATACCTTGCTGAAAACCCCATGTCATTTCCTTCTGCTCCTCGTTGGGTTCGACACTCTTACTTATCGAAAGGACTACGATAGATCCCCTATACTTATGGGTCATCATGCACCATAGCTACGGAATCTGACCCGAGAACAGTTGCTCTTCTGCTTTAAACGTGGTGTTTGGGTTCACTGTGGTGGTCTTTGTGCTTTGGGCACTGCAGTTGCCTTACAAACTGCTCGTGTGGGGTACTCTGTGGTGGACATGGTGCTGTGTCAACTAGAAGTGGGTTACTATCTGCTGGGGTTGGGGTTAGATGGGGTGTAGCTGGTTCTCTGTCCAATGGTGTAGGTGTACAATCTGGAAGAGTCTCGATTATGTGTGGTGGGGCTAGTTCGTGGCCCAGTACCATCATGGTTCTATCAGCATCGACGGGTAGCACCGTCTTCTGTGAAGAACGAGTTTTTACTCCCGTAGATACTGCCATCACCCCCTCAAATTCAAATGGCTGATAAACAAGAAAATAAATTGAATGTACAGACATTGTATGATAGACAGATGTGGTAATTCACATATATGTTGTCTAACCAAGCACGACAGCACGACACAATTTCACATATATGATGGCTAACTAAACAGGATAGCATGACACAGTTTTAGATATATGATGGATAACCTAACAGGATATAATGGCATAATTCAACATATGATGAGTATCTAAACAGGATGACATGACATAACTATATGATGTCTTTCTAAAATAGGCTGGGATGAAATAATTCACATACATGTTGTCTAAGTATACATGATGGCATGATATAATTCACATAATTGATTCATATACTAAGCAGCTGGCACTCACATGTATGATCTCTAAAATAAGCAGATGGCATTGAATATTGTGTATATGATGTCTAAACATAGCAATGCAAAACACCATATGCATGATATGAGAAATATAAACATTGCAAGCTAGAGCATACACCTCAGGTGGGATATAGGACTGGTCATCTGTCTCTGAATCCTCCTCTGAGGAGCTCCATCGAGATATATGCTTCAACAGGTACCATTGTTTGCTCTAAAGACCTTGTTTTCACTCCAAATTTTCCCATAACCGGCTCATGGCTGATGAACATGAAGAGTAGTTCAATATACACAGATTGTCGACAAATGGAATACCTAATGAAAAAAAAAGGATTGCATGAGATACTTCACATATATGATGCCTGGCTACACAGGATGGCGGTGCATAATTCACATATATGATAACTGGCTAAAAAACATGGCATTGCATAATTCACATATCTGATATAGAAAGTAAACATGAGGCATTCACACAAAGCATGTCTAATCTAAGCAGTTGGCATGGCAATGCAAGACACCATATGCATGCTATGAGCAATATAATCCTGCCAAGTTAGAGCATACACCTCGGGGGGGGGGGGGGGGGAATACGACTGGTCATCTGTATCTGCATCCTTCTTTGAGGAGCTATCTGTAACCAGCAAGAAATTTGCATCGACAATTAGCATTGACTGCTCAGAAGACCTTGTTTTCACTCCAGATATTTCCATCACCGACTCAAATGGATGATGCACAAGAAGAGTAGATGAATGTACAAACATTGTCGACAAATATAATACATGATGAAAAAATAGTATGACACGACACAATTCACATATACGATGACTGGCTAAACAGGATGGCATTGCATGATTCACGTATATGATGCCTGGCTAAACAAGATGGCATTGCATAAATCACATATATGATATAAAAACCAAACGGGTGGTATTCACACAAAGCAAATCTAAACTAAGCTGATGACATATAAGATGTATAAAGTAAGCAATGTGAGGCGCCATATGAATGATATGACCAATATCAACATGCCAGGTTAGCGCAAACACCTCAGGGGGTAAATAGGAGTGGTCGTCTCCCTCTGAATCCCCCTCTGAATAGTTATATTCCTCTAGAATACAATCTGGAATGGGGGGAGGGGGCCCCCACTGCACCCCCCATGGAGCGGCGCCTGCATGACATTATATTCCCATGCAACGGTCTTCTCTTTTTCTCTACATGTTCAGTACGATTGTGTACAATAACTGACATGCATAATAAAAAAGACATAGTTAGATTATGTAAGGTGATAACCCACAAGTATAGGGGATCGTTTGTAGCCTTCTTCCATAAATAAGAGTGTCGAACCCAACAAGGAGCTAAAGGTAGAACAAATATTCCCTCAAGTTCTATCGACCACCGATACGACTCTACGCACACTTGACGTTTGCTTTACCAAAAACAAGTATGAAACTATTTTGCAAGAATAAAACTATGAGTACTTTGCGATAATAAAACTACGAATAAATTGCAATGTAATAAAAGTGGATAGCTTTTGTCAACAAGAAAGTCATTTGTCCCTAGGCAATCGATAACAAGCACCGGTAATCATTCTTGCAATTTTACATGAGGGAGAGGAATGAGCTAACATACTTTCTCTACTTGGATCATATGCACTTATGATTGGACCCCTAGCAAGCATCCACAACTACAAAAGATCATTAAGGCCGTTAAACCCAACCATAGCATTAAGTATCAAGTCCTCTTTACTCCCATACGCCATAACCCACTTATCCGCGTTTAGGCTGCTGTCACCCCCGCAACACCGACAATAATCAAACCATGAACATATTGCAACAACCTACAGCGAGGACCCCTCACGTTTGCGTGATACGGAAGGAACCGTAGGACAGCACCATAAATAAAATATACAATCATACCAACCAAGATCATGATTAACCCATAGGACAAAACGGATCTACTCAAACATCATAGGATAGCCAAATATCATTGAGAAATAATATATGGAGTTGAGCACCATGTTTAAGTAGAGATTACAACGGGGAGAAGGGAGGTTACACCGCTGCATAGAGGGGGAGAGAGTTGGTGTTGACGATAGCAAGATTGTTGATGTAGATCGCCATCACGATCCTAGCCCCGGCGGCACTCCAGCGCCACCGGAAGAGAGGGGGAGAGAGCCCCCCTCCTTCTTCTTCTTCCTTGGCCTCCCCCCTAGATGGGAGGAGAGTTCCCCCTATGGTCGATGGCCTCCATGGCGGCGGAGGGCGGGAGCGCCTCCGAGATTGGATCTCCCTCTCTGTTCTCTTCTGTTTCGCGTTCCTGTTTTCTGGCCCTTCACCGCTTCTTAAATTACCGGAGATCCGTAACTCCGATTGTGCTAAAAAAATTACATGATTTTTTTCCATAAATTATCTTTCTTGCACCAGAAGAAGGGCCCCAACTGCCTTATGGGGAGGGCACAAGACACCTGGGCGCGCCAGGGGGTGCCCGGCGCGCCCTGGTGGGTTGTGGAGGCCGTGGGCCTCCGTTAGCGTTGATTCCACCTCCCAAAAATCACATATATTCCAAAATAATTCTTCGTAAATTTTTGTCGCGTTTGGACTTCGTTTGATATGGATTTTCTATGAAACAAAAAACATGCAACAAACAGGAACTGGCACTGGGCACTGGATCAATAGGTTAGTCCAATAAATCATATAAAATGTTGCCAAAAATATGTGAAAGTTGTATAATATTGGCATGAAACAATCAAAAATTATAGATACGACGGAGACATATCAGCATCCCCAAGCTTAATTCCTACTCGTCCTCGAGTAGGTAAATGATAAAAAAGATAATTTTTTATGTGGAATGCTACCTAGCATAAACTTGATCATATGTCTAATCATGGCATGAATATTAAGACATAACTTATTCAAAGCAATAGTCTATAATTTGACATAAAGAAATCAACACTCAGGCATCCCAACAAACAATCATGTCTTTCAAAATATCAATGCTAAAGAAAGCTATCCCTACAAAATCATATAGTCTTGCCATGCTCTGTCTTCTTAACACAAAGTATTTATCATGCACAACCCCGATGACAAGCCGAGCAATTGGTTCATACTTTTTAACGCGCTTCAACTTTTTCAACCCTCACGCAATACATGAGCGCAAGCCATGGATATAACACTATGGGTGGCATAGAGTATGTTGATAGGGGTAAATATAAAGAAGACAAAAAGGTAAGAAAGTCTCACATCGACGCGGCTAACCAACGGGCTATGGAGATGCCCATCAATTGATATCAACATGAGGAGCAGGGATTGCCATGCAATGGATGTACTAAGAGCTATAAGTGTATGAAAGCTCAATATGAAAACTAAGTGGGTGTGCATCCAACTTGCTTGCTCATGAAGACCTCGGGCATTTGAGGAAGCCCATCATCGGAATATACAAGCCAAGTTCTATAATGAAAAATTCCCACTAGTATATGAAAGTGACTCCACAGGAGACTCTCTATATGAAAAACATGGTGCTACTTTGAAGCACAAGTGTGGTAAAAGATAGTAGCAATGCCCCTTCTCTCATTTTTTCTTTTTTTTCTTCCTTTTCCCCTTTTTTTCTTTTTTTTCTCTCATTGTCCGGAGTCTCATCCCGACTTGTGGGGGAATGATAGTCTCCATCATCCTTTCCTCACTGGGTCATGCTCTAATAATGAATAATGATGATCATCACACTTCTATTTACTTATAACTCAAAAGAAATAAAAATTACAACTCGATACCTAGAACAAAGTATGACTCTATATGAATGCCTCTGGCAGTGTACCAGGATGTGCAATGATCTAGCATAACAACGATATGAAAAAACGGACAAGCCATGGAAATATCATGCTAGCTATCTTACGATCATGCAAAGCAATATGACAATGAATGCTTAAGTCGTCAAAACAGAAACGGTGGAAGTTGCATGGCAATATATCTCGGAATGGCTATGGAAAGGCCATAATAGGCAGGTATGGTGGCTGTTTTGAGGAAGATATAATAAGGCTTATGTGTGATAGAGCGTATCATATCACGGGGTTTGGATGCACCTGCGAGGTTTGCACCACATCTCGAGGTGAGAAAGGGAAATGCACGGTACCGTAGAGGCTAGCAAATTGCGAAAAGGTAAGAGTGCGTATAATCCATGAACTCACATTAGTCATAAAGAACTCATATACTTATTGCAAAAGTTTATTAGCCCTTGAAGCAAAGTACTACTACGCATGCCCCTAGGGGGATAGATTGGTAGGAAAATACCATCTCTCGTCCCCGACCGCCACTCATAAGGAAGACAATCAATAATAAATCATGCTCCAACTTTACAGCATAACGAGAGACTATACGTGCATGCTTCGGGAATCACAAACCTTAACACCAATATTCCTACTAACTACAACCATTTACTAGTACCTCCCACATATTACCATCTCTATATCGTAAAACTATTGCAAGGAATCAAACATATCATATTCAGTGATCCATAAGTTTTATGTAGGATTTTATGACTAACCATGCAATTGACCAATTCCTGTTGACTCTCTAAATAGATATAAGTGAAGCATGAGAGTTTAATTCTTTCTACAAAATACCATGCTCTAATAAATATAAGTGAAGCAAAGGAGCATTCTTCAAATAACGGTTTTCTATGTGAAGAGAAACAGGCAATCCAAACTTCAAATGATATAAGTGAAGCACATGAAGCATTCTATAAAGCCATACTCAAAAGATATAAGTGAAGTGCAATGAGTATTCTATAAATCAACCATGGACTATCTCATACCAGCATGGTGCATAACATAAAAGTGAAAAATAAACACAAAAGACGCTCCAAGATGTACACATATCACGTGAACGAAACGAAGACGAAAACATACAGATACTTGTTGAAGAAAGATGGGATGCCTTCCATGGCATCCCCAAGCTTAGAAGCTTGAGTCTCCTTGAATATTTACTTGGGGTGCCTTGTACATCCCCAAGCTTGAGCTCTTGCCTCTCCTCCTTCTTCTCATATCAAGACCTCCTCAATCTTTGATCACTTCATTCACACAAAACTCAATAGAAGAATGGTGAGATCCGTTAGTATAATAATGAAAATCACTACTCTAAGTACTGTTGCAAACCAATTCATATTTTATTTTTGCATTGTAGCTACTGTATTATAACTTTTCAATGGCTTATACCACCGATAAAAATTGATAGTTTCATCAAAACAAGCAAAACAATGCATCAAAAACAGAATCTGTCTTAAACTGGACAGTCTGTAGCAATCTGAACACCTACCATTCTTCTAGTACTCTAAAAATTCTGAAAAATTAGGAAAAAAAAAATTGTATTGCAAGACTGTGCAAAATTTTTCAGAAACTTTCGACGCACCAGTAAAAAATGTAAAATCGCACACTACAGCCAAAGTTTCTGTTTTTGCACCGCACATACCAACAAGCAATCTAATCATCCTAAAGGCAAATCTTGTCACATTATTTTTATAATACAATGGATTTGTACAAGGGGATAATTATTTTTGTTGAAAAGTTTCTGTAATTAAGATTCACAAGGTTTCCATGGGCATGAACAAAGTTCAAGGCTAGCTCCCACTTTCACAATGCTCGTCCCTCTCACTTTCACTTTTCTTTTTGTGAAGTTTTAAGTTCCCCTCAATATTTTTTTGTTTTTAAACTTTATAAAAGCACTCAAAAGAAATAAATGACTCTCTAAAACTTCCGGGTTGTCTCCCTGGCAGCGCTTTCTTTAAAGCCATTAAGCTAGGCATAAAGTGCTCAAGTAATGGATCCACCCGGATCCCAAGGTATATCAAAGCCAATTTTAATTAACAATGATTTGGCATTTAGTAGTGAGCACAAAGCAACATATATCATGCAATGAATAAGTCTAACTCTCTTCCTATGCATCGGCATGTCATACAAGAACAATTCATGCACATCAACTAAAGGCCAATGCATAGTATAAGCAGTTTCTTGCAATTTTATCGTGTTGGAAACATAAAGAGGTGGAGATGTAGTTCCTCTCTCATAATAATTGCAAGTAGGACCAGCAAGCACATGTATATTATATTCATCAAAATTATCATGGGCAACGGTAAAAGGCAACCCATCAATGTAATCCTTAATAAGTGCAAATTTCTCCGATATAGTGTATTTGGGAGAATTCAAAAAGATAATAGGACTATCATGTGTGGGTACAATAGCAACAGTTTCATTCTTAACATAAGGAACTATAGCAAGTTCATCTCCATAAGCATAATTCATAATGGCATCTTGGCCACAAGCATAGCAAGCATTAAGTTCATCAAAAAGGGATATTTCAAAAGAATCAACGGGATCATAGCAATTATCATAGCATTCATCCTTCGGTAAGCATGAAGGGAAATTAAATAATGTATGAGTTGAAGAGTTACTCTCATTAGAAGGTGGGCACGGGTAGCTAATCTGCTCTTCCTCCTTTTGTTCTTCGCTCTCCTCATCATCTTTTTCATCCAATGAGCTCACAGTTTCATCAATTTCTTCTTCCATAGACTCCTGCAAAATATTAGTCTCTTCTTGGATAGCGGAGACTTTCTCAATAAGTATATCAATATCGGAATTGTATTTATAATTTTCATAGCAATATTTAAGGATGGCAAAATTTTCAGGTCTATAAACATCATCATCAAAAGCTTCATACTTTCAAAACAAAGATTCAATTTCATAAGCACCCTTAAAAGCAACAAATTCTTCTATTCGTTCCTCATCATAATAATCATATCTACCATTGGCATAAGAAGCCAAGGTTTCATTATCATTAAATTTGCATGTAAAGGGAAGGTGTGGAGCGTTCATCCTAGAGCCACAAGTATAATCATATCTCTGGCATAAATTCCAAGCATACCAATGCAACATATCAATTTGATCCCATAATAATTTCCCTTTTTGTGTCAAGCGATAATCCCGAAAGTATTCACGTTGATCCAACGTTACTCCCATTATCAAGTTGAATGGGGTTTTCTCGGGATTGTCGAAGTAGTGCATAATATTTTTCACATAACGAGAATCGAGGGTTTTAGGAGGTTCCCCATCTCCATGAGTAGCAAGTACAACTAATTTTGTGTGTGTTTCGTGTTCCATATCCATAACTAAAGATAGAGAACAACTTAGAATAGGAAATAAAAACTACTTAGTGATAAAGCAAACAAGCACACACGAGAATATTCAGCCCACGCTATTGCTCCCCGGCAACGGCGCCAGAAAAAGGTCTTGATAACCCACAAGTATAGGGGATCGTTTGTAGCCTTCTTCGATAAATAAGAGTGTCAAACCCAATGAGGAGCTAAAGGTAGAACAAATATTCCCTCAAGTTCTATCGACCACCGATACAACTCTACACACACTTGACGTTTGCTTTACCTAAAACAAGTATGAAACTATTTTGCAAGAATAAAACTACGAGTACTTTGCGAGAATAAAACTATGAATAAGTTGCAAGGTAATAAAAGTGGATAGCTTTTGTCCACAAGAAAGTCATTTGTCCCTAGGCAATTGATAACAAGTACCGGTAATCATTCTTGCAATTTTACATGAGGGAGAGACATGAGCTAACATACTTTCTCTACTTGGATCATATGCACTTATGATTGGACCCCTAGCAAGCATCCGCAACTACTAAAGATCATTAAGGTCATGAAACCCAACCATAGCATTAAGTATCAAGTCCTCTTTACGCCCATACGCCATAACCCACTTATCCGCGTTTAGGCTGCTGTCACCCCCGCAACACCGACAATAAGCAAACCATGAACATATTGCAACACCCTATAGCGAGGATCCCTCACGTTTGCGCGAGACGGAGGGCACCATAAATAAAATATACAATCATACCAACCAAGATCACGATTAACCCATAGGACAAAACGGATCTACTCAAACATCATAGGATAGCCAAATATCATTGAGAAATAATATATGGAGTTGAGCACCATGTTTAAGTAGAGATTACAGCTGGGAGAAGGGAGGTTACACCGCTGCATAGAGGGGGAGAGAGTTGGTGTTGACGGTAGCAAGATTGTTGATGTAGATCGCCGTCACGATCCTAGCCCCGGCGGCACTCCGGTGCCACCGAGAGAGAGGGGGAGAGAGCCCCCTCCTTCTTCTTCTTCCTTGGCCTCCCCCCTAGATGGGAGGAGATTTCCCCCTCTGGTCCATGGCCTCCATGGCGGTGGAGGAGCGGGAGCCCCTCCAAGATTGAATCTCCCTCTCTGTTCTCTTCTGTTTCGCGTTCCTGTTTTCTGGCCCTTAACCGTTTCTTAATTAAATTACGGGAGATCCGTAACTCCGATTGCACTGAAATTTTTACACAATTTTTTTCCATAAATTATCTTTCTTGCACCAGAAGAAGGGCCCCAACCGCCTTACGGGGAGGGCACAAGACACCTGGGCGCGCCAGGGGGTGCCCGGCACGCCCTGGTGGGTTGTAGAGGCCATGGGCCTCCATTAGCGTTGATTCCACCTCCCAAAAATCACATATATTCCAAAATAATTCTCCATAAATTTTTGTCGCGTTTGGACTTCATTTGATATGGATTTTCTGTGAAACAAAAAACATGCAACAAACAAGAACTGGGCACTGGATTAATAGGTTAGTCTAATAAATCATATAAAATGTTGCCAAAAATATGTGAAAGTTGTATAACATTGGCATGAAACAATCAAAAATTATAGATACGACGGAGACGTATCATAAGGTCTAAGGGGTGCATGCAGAAATCAAGAGTGATGGTAGCAAACGAGTAGATAGATCCAAAACTAATGATAGCAGGCAGATGATAGCTTCAGTTTAAAAAGATAGACGATGACTCATCTACTTTTTGTTTCCCACCCAACATGAACCACATAGAAGACTCGAGATGAACCAGATAGTACACAGAGATACTATTCGTTGCTGCCTTGATATGTGCCCCACAGGCATTTTAAAACTCAAGTTTGAACATTAGTTTGGACCTGACTTGGAGTCTAAGAGGTGAACAGGATGATAAAGTAGGAGGTAATAATAATTGATGTATAAGGTAAGCAGACATGAAAGAGTGTGACCTCTCTTCCGGAACTGTGTAGTCCTCAGGTTCATCTGCTCCATCGATGATGGTAATGCAGTTGGCATGGCTGCCGGCAACGGGGAAGATGATCTGAGGCGGCGAATGAAGGTCTGTAGGGGGGATCTCTGCTGTGGTGGATGCTTCCGTCAATGGTGCACCTTAGATGGGGTGGATGATGGCACGGCAGGAGCGGGACAAAACACACAGAGTTTTCTTTGACACCTATCTGAAAATGAAGTAAATCTGCAAGGGCCCCTTAGAATTGGAGGATTCTTAAAACACAAGTACAGGAAAAACAGAGGTATATGATAGGAATGCACGTGCAAAACAGAGCATTTGCAAACGCAGGATTTCTGTCAACCTAGGTGTTTGGTTCACATGAATTGGAAGAACACAGGAATGGAGAGCCATGATCAAATTAAAGTCAAACCACATGAAAATGTAAAATAAGAATCTTATTATGCCAGTAATGCACTTAGTCCTATTCTTCATGCATATTAATTTGAAAAGGATGTCCAAGTGGATATTAAAATTCCTACGTTTTTTCTTTGAAAGAGACACCAAAGGAAAAAAAAAATCCTCCAGTTTTTCTTTGCTCCATTCCTTCTAACCAAATGCATGAATAGTAGTAACATAGGAAAGTTTCCAATTCCTATGTTTTCCTTCACTTTTTCTTTGAACAAGTGGCGATTCTAGTAATCAGTCTTCAGCAGGCTGAAGCCTACCCTCGAAAAAATTTGTGAGCTTATTTGGTCCACATGAATATCATATAATGGCTATCTTGCTAAACCGATTCAAATTGTGGTTCAAAAGAGCATTTAGTTTTCTCCCAGTTAACTTTGTGACCATGATTCATTTCTTTCTAGATTTGCAACTGCTTTGAGCCAAAGGATCCCTGAGGGATCGACATGAATGTAGAGTAAAAAAGTGATGCGATGGGTGTACAACCTCTTTCACATAGCCTTGTCGACCTTAGCATCATTGGGTTGGACGTTGAGGATGGTGATGCTGGTGTGACTGTCGAAGGCGGGGAAGAAGATCTGAGGCCTCTGGAGATGACGCCGAGGGTACTGCTTCGCTGTGATGGACGCTTCCGTCGTTGGAGCAGCTCCGGTGGGGTGTACGGCGGCGAGGCGGAAGCAGGACAAGACATACAACGTTAATCTAAAGTGGGATTCTAATAGCATCTGCAATAGATGATGTAAAATACATAACCAAAAAGTCGTAGATGTAAAATGCATCAGCTGCAGCTGCTCCAACAGATGCTGTAAATACTGTTGACTCTGAACTTAACTAAAGAAACTGAACTTTATAGTCGAAACTGAATTTTGCCGTCGAAACTGAATTTTACTGACAAAACTGATTGAACTAGTAGCAGAGCACTGCAATAGAAGTTTAGGCCGTTCGAGCACTGATAGTAGAGAAGCAGTGATCTAAATCAGCAGCCGCTCGAGCAGGGAACACACTAGCAGAGAGCAGCTCATGCAGGAGCACCGCGAGCGAGTGTTAAAGTAGCAACTCCTGTAGCTGCAGCAGGTCATGTAGCAGCAGCACGAGTGGGAGCAAGAGAAGAGAAAAGCAACAACACGAACAAGAGCAAGAGCAGAGCAGTAGCGCGACTGACAACAAGAGCAGAGCAGAGTAGCAGCACAAACGAAAGCAAGAGCAGAGCAGCATCGCGACCGACAGCAAGAGCACAGCCGCAGCGCGAGCGAGAGTCGGAGCAGCAGCAACTAGTGCTGGTGTGGAAGTCGCCACCGAGGAAGCAACAACATGGGGGAGAGACGCCGTGGAGGAAGTGGACGGCGACGGCACTGTCAATCTAGACCCGCCATGGCTGCTCGGTATTGAGCACAGGCAGCCCCGTGAGATCGAATAGAAGATAAAATGCAGCGGTGAGAGTGCATAACCTCCTTGGTGGCGCCGAGTAGGGCTCGGCTTCATCGGAGGAATTGGTGAGGGTACTACAGTTTCGGCCGGGCAGGTGAAGGCGGCACTGTGGGGATGGAGGTGGCACGATAGGCGAGGCGAACATCGGGGCAACTCCTTGGAGGTGGAGGATGGGGCGGCTGAACCGGCGGGATGACGAGATCGACGACGGATCCTCATCCGGTGCGGTGGATGAGGGACGTCGAGCTGTTGCTGTGGACGACATCGTCGGGGAAGAGGCTCCGGCTGGGCGGCAGTTGGGAGGCCGACGGAGGAGCGTGGGGTTTCGCAGGTTTTGGCGGCCTCGGTGTATGAATGGGGGGAACGAAGGGGAAGGTAGGGTGAGCCATGGCTTAGGGACGCGCTTGTCCGAAATGCGGGGTAAGTTACGAACGTACCCCCACCGGTTTTGACCACGCGACATCGAGGCAGCAATTCCAGCTGAGGGGTAGAAGGGGGATTTCACGTGTCCGGGCTGCGCGACCGATTTCGAATGAGGAGGGAGTTTTTGCGCGCGTCGAAATTTTGGGATAACAAGGCGCGACGCTGGTTGAAGAGGCGGGAGTTTCGTAGCAGAAGAGACAAGAGATACTCTAGCTTGAAAATTTTGGGACAACAAGGCGCGGATTCCATGTTCGGCAGAACACACTTGACGTGTACAAAAAGAAGACAATTCATACAAGACACAAGGGAGTCACGTCCCATTTTACTTTTTTTGCATCAGGACAACAAGGCGGTGAGGCGGGACAGCGAGGGCGATGACGATGTGGTATCAGGGCGGCGATGAGGACGAAGGCGGAGGCGGGAGTCGCATCGGGTGCTCCTCCCGAATGGCGGAGAGGACGAGGGAGGAGGGCAGAGGAGAGAGTGGGAGTGGTGAGTGGAAGGGAGGGGTCCGAGGCATTGGAGGGGCGCCCTTATCCCCTCCCACGGTGTCGCCGGCGAGGTGGTCGGGCGGGAGCACGCCCTCGGTCGCGCACAGTAGGAGAAGGCGACCGAGGGGTGGGGCTGGGCCCCGGCTGGGCCTGTGGGACAAGGCCCAGGGGGAACAGGGGGGCTTTTCACTTTTTTCTTTTGTTTCCTTTTTGTTTTTCTTTTATTTGCTTTTTGTTTTCTCCTTTCAAAACAAAGTATTTTAGTTTTATAAAATATAAAACATGCACCTAAATTAGTGTTATAAATTAGGCCAATGTCACAAAAAGTTTGGCACTTATTTAAATTAGTCTAGGATTTTTATAATTGAAAAAGCATTTAAATTATTGTTTTGCCCTCTGTTTTAATTGTTTTACGGCACTTAACAATTTTATAATATGTTGGTTTCTCCATGGATTATTTGCCACCTTATGAACACTTTAGTTTTCATGTTTGTGAAGTTCTTTATTTCACTTATTATTTGAATTTGAATTCAAGTGGAATTTGAAATGAGATATGGAATCAAAGGTGATCGAGCAGTGTTTAGCAAAATGATTTAGCTTAATCACAGGGGTTACTGTAGCTTAAAATACATGGGTGTTACTGTCGGTGTCCTGGGACCGGGGGTACCCAGACCCGTCTGCCTGCGGCCCAGCGTGTGGTTCTGCCAAGGGCCCAGTACGGCCCAACTCCAAGGCTTCACGAGCAAGACCCTCGCGAGGGCTCCCCGCCTCGTGAGGCGAATGACATCAAGGCCTCCCGAGGAGCGGTCTCCCGAGGCTGCCTCCCGAGGAGCGGATATCTCTAGGCAAGCGTCTCGCCTCGCGGGGCACGCGGTGATGTGAGCCATGACAACCAAGGCCAGTAGGGCGCCAGCGAGCATATGAGAGGACAGTTTCTTCTTTGGTGCTAAGGAGGCAAGGACGTACGCGGGTTCCCAAGGAATCCCCCAATGGTTTCCATTCCAGTGCAACAAGACCAAGACCGCTGGCTTGGCAGGACGGAGGTCACCGCCGAGCCCACCGCTGCGTCAGGACCAGAAGCTTTGCAGGTGAAGACCACCTTTAGTCAGGATAGGGTGTACTCCTGTCCCCTTTCAAATTGGCTGCTTTGGTATCCCTTCCCGCCTAAGCTATAAGGGAAGAGGGCCAAGGCCACTATAAATATAGGCTAGTCTCCACCGTAGAGAAGAGAATCCTTCCGCCATTGAGCTCTCCCGAGGCAGTTCACACTTGTAATAGTTCATCTTCATCCTCCTCGCGAGGCAATCCACCACAAAGCAGGAGTAGGGTTTCACACCGCCAGGTGGCCCGAACCTGGGTAAATCATCGTGTCCACCTCTTCTTGCCGCTCACTCGAACACAGCGAAGCCAGGCCGTAGGGCGGTGAGAAGCGAGCTGTAGCTAGGCAAGATCCTTCGCACACGCCCCAGAGTTTGAACCTTGTTTGGGTCCGCGGAGCCCCAATTCTGACATTTGGCGCGCCAGGTAGGGGCGTGTCGAAGTTCTCCCTTCCACTTCGCTCTGTTCTCGCCTCGCCGCTCCCATGGCCGACGCTCGACGTGTTCGCGCTGAGCACCGGGCCACCCGTGTCACCCAGACA
The DNA here is from genome assembly GCA_011799875.1 of Thinopyrum elongatum. Lineage (NCBI taxonomy): Eukaryota > Viridiplantae > Streptophyta > Magnoliopsida > Poales > Poaceae > Thinopyrum > Thinopyrum elongatum. Next base: position 149,340,096 of record CM022298.1, read on the forward strand.
GCACCGGTGGGCCGCGGCGCCCCCCACCGCTCCGCGTCTCCCGCGGCCAAATGTCGCTCACGAGTAGTAGGACTCTTCGCTGCCACCTTCTATACAGCATGATGGCCACACCGCCACGCCTTCCCTCACTCCCGCCACGGCCTCGTCGTCCCACGCTCAACGCGGGCCGGCGAACGCGCAGGCTGCGCTGCTCATGGCGCGCGAGCTGCTGCGCTACCGCCCCGCCAACAAAGGCTACGATGCCTGGCTGTGCCGCGTCATCGAGCTCGTCAACGCCGCTGCCGAGGCCCCACCACCTTCCCACTCGCTCTGTCCCCCAACATCTCATGCGGGCGACGTGGCTCATGGTGCACTTCCGCCTCCTCCTCTGCGCAGCTCTGACGTCGAGCCAAGGCGTGACGTGCCGGCGCCGGCCAGGGACGAGGCCAGCTGCCAGGTCGTGCAGCAACCGTAGTACGACGCGCGTGCGGTCCCGGCGCCGCTGCGCCAACACCAAGACCGGGCCGCTCTGGAGGCCGCCGCGCTAGGGATGGCAATGGGTAGGGTATGGGCGGGTACAAACTTTTTCTGCCCAAACCCATACCCAAATCTTTTTTCTATACCCACCCATTTCAATATCCATGGGAAAAAAATTGGTACCCATGCCCATACCCATCAGGTATATTATGCCCAATGGGTATCCGATGGGTATAATATATAACATTTGCATGATAAAGGTAAGACAAGAAATGATCTAAAACTAAAAGTTAGGTACTTGGCATCACAATCTGGTTTGCACTTACATCAAAAGTTCGCAATGACGATTGAGACACAAAGGTCTTAATCTCCATTACAAACTAACTTAAAAAAAACAAGTTTGCAAACTTGCAATGCTAATTATTGTAGGTTTACCCAGATATTACAGAGATTAATTTATTTATTAATTTTTCTGGGTATCCATTGGGTTACCCATGGGTATAATTTCGTATCCATACCCTACCCATGCATTTTGCGGGTATGGATACCCATTACCCATGGGTATGAACTGGTAGAAAGTCTCACCCATGCCCACTGTTTTCGGGTAGGGTACCCACAGGTACCCATACCCATGGGCAGGACTGCCATCCCTACGCGCATGGGCGTCAGGACCGTGCCCCCCTTGCGGGGGCCGTGCCTGTCAGCGCGGCGGGCAGCTGCGCCTTCACTCGTGAGCTATGCTGCTTTGTCTGGCCGGTCAAGTTCAAGCCAGATCTGCCCCCACACTACAACGGTATCCCTGACCATGCGGAGTTCCTTCAGCTCTACTTGCTGAGTATCGAGGCGGCCAACGGCGACGACAAGGTCATGGCGAACTGGTTCCCCATGGCTCTCAAGGACGGTGCACGCTCCTGGCTCATGCACCTCCCACTGGGGTCAATCTCCTCGTGGGATGAGCTTCGCGAGCGGTTCATCTCCAACTTCCAAGGCACCCGCGACTGTGCCCTCACCGTCAACGACCTGTGGCATGTGAAGCAGCAGCCGAGTGAGACCCTCCGCAAGTACATTCAATGCTTCACCCAGGTCCGCCTCAGGATCCCGAAGGCCTCGGACGAAGCCATCATCTCGGCATTCACCGAGGGCGTCACGAACCTCAAGATGAGCGAGGAGCTCGCCATCCACGATGATCTGTGTACGGCGCTGGAGATGTTCAACTTGGCGGACAAGTGCGACAGGGCCGAAGAGGGCCGCCTCTCCCTCCTCAAGCACCCCGACATCGACCTTGAAGAAAAGAAGGCCAAGGCCAAGGAAGCAAAGCACAAGAGCCCCGCTGTGCTGGCAGCAGAGCCTGAGATAAAGTGCGGCCATGATCACAATGAGCCACCCAAGGACACTCGCTCGTTCTACGTTTTCCACAACATGCGCACCCATAACACCGACGACTGTCAGGAGCTCAAGACGCTCTAGGACGAGCGCTTGGGCCACCGCCCCGAGCACGGTGACCGTGGCTTCGGCCGCGGAGGAGGCCGCGGCAGAGGCCGCTGGGACAACCGCAACCCTCGTCAGGGCTGGCGTGACCAGCCTCGTGACGGCCCCTGGCGCGATCAGCCTCGTGAGGCACGTCCTCAGGGCAATGCTGGTCTTCCGCCTCTGCCGCCGGCGCCCAGGAGAAATAAAGACAACCGTTAGGACGAGGGGGCTGGGGGCTACCAGAAGCCTCGCGCGATCGCCTGCATCCTTGGCGAAGCTCAGGCACCCACCTCGAACCATATCTTCAAGCAGTTCTCTCGCGAGGTGAATGCTGCCCCCCCCCCCTCCCGAAGATTGAGGCTGCGCGTCCCCTCAAGTGGTCACAGTATGCCATCACCTTCGACTCCAAGGACCACCTCAGGTGTTCGGCTACTGCTGGCGCACTCCCCATGCTGTGCACGCCCACCATCAGCAATGTCTCGGTCACCAAGACCCTCATTGATGGCGGCGCTGGCCTCAACGTCCTCTCTGTGGAGACCTTTGAGACGCTTCAAGTGCCATATGATCAGCTTATGCCCACCAATCCGTTCTCATGGGTCACCGACGGCTCCACCAGGCCCCTGGGGCAGGTGCGCCTCCCCGTCACCTTCGGCACCCGCAGCAACTACCAAACCGAGCTCATCGACTTCGACGTGGCCCACATCGGCCTCCCGTACAATGCCATCCTTGGGTACCCTGCACTCGCCAAGTTCACAGCAGCTACTCATCATGGCTACAACATCCTCAAGATGCCGGGGTGCAGCGGTGTCATCATCATTGCATCTGATGAAAAGGACGCTGTCTGCTCCCTTGAGCATGCCTACCGGGCCGCGCGGCCGAGAACTCAGATGGCGAAGGTGACGCCGCGCCCCCTGAGGCCACCCCTGCGAAGAAGAAGCAGCTCCTCCCCAAGAGTCGTCCTGAGGCTCAGACGGCGTCTGCCGGTCACGCCTCAGGCTGTGCACCTGTTGCCGGGCGCCTCTTCCTCCCGCATAGGAAGGCGCGCCTGGCGCCTCCCTCGAGACGGCCTCGAGGGCTTCCACCTGGAGAGTGTTTGACCTGACCAGTGCGACAAGGGAGGTGCTTGAGCACCACTTGGAGGCGTGCCTAGACGCGCACCCCCACAAGCAAGGAGCGAGGCACGAGGCACCAGGAGCACGAGAATTCATCGCCAAGATTGTCGAGGAACTTCAGGAAGCGCAAGCCATGCGCGATGAGCGTCGCCCCACACATCCCACCAGTGCAGTTGCCGCCCCTGACGCGGGCGGCGAGCTGGACGTCTGCATCAACATCCCAAGCCTCAACAGGGCCGTTTCGCGGAACCTCTTCTGGCCATCGCATGTTGGTCAGAGCGGGGGCTACCCCTGCAACTACATCTGCATGCCCTTTGGCCTGCTAAACATTGGCGCCTCGTACCAGCGCCTGGTGCAGCGCGCTATGGCATCTCACGAGGCTCGACGCTTGGCGGTGGCATCTCAGGAGGCCCCAGACCCTCGCGAGCCCCCGGGCCTCGCGAGCCTCTCGAGCCTCCGGAGCCATCCGGCTCATGAGGAGCGAGCCCCCGCGACGCGCTACATCAACTACTTCCATGCCTCCGCAACACCGGTGCCAGGTGTCTTTTTGGTTTGTTCAATTGAGGGCGCCCCACAGGCTGCATTATCCTCAGGCTGTACGTGTACGCCCCTGCAGTAGTATCTCTTTGCTCTTGTATCAGAACTGGCTATGCCTCGATGAGATTTCCATGATGTTTTAACCTGCATGTTGCTACTTCTTGAGCCTGCGTTGGTTTTTCCCTTGAAGAGGAAAGGGTGATGCAGCAAAGTAGAGATAAGTATTTCCCTCAGATAGAGAACCAAGGTATCAATCAAGTAGGAGGTACAAGCAAGTCCCCAATCTATGTACCTGCACAAACAATCAAACACTTGCACCCAACGCGATAAAGAGGTTGTCAATCCCTTCACGGTCAATTGCAAAGGTGAGATCTGAGAGAGATAGGTATATAAGATCGCCAAAACGTAAAACAAAATAAAAGTAAATAAATTGTAGCAAGGTATTTTTGGTATTTTTGATATATAGATCTGAAAATATATGATGGAAAATAGACCTGGGGGCCATAGGTTTCACTAGTGGCTTCTCTCTTGAAGGCAAATAATACGGTGGGTGAACAAATTACTGTCAAGCAATTGATAGAAAAGCGCAAAGTTATGACGATATCCAAGGCAATGATTATGCATATAGGCATCACGTCCGTGTCAAGTAGACCGCAACGATTCTGCATCTACTACTATTACTCCACACATCGACCGCTATCCAGCATGCATCTATAGTATTAAGTTCATAAAGAACGGAGTAACGCCTTAAGTAAGATGACATGATATAGAGGGATAAACTCAAGCAATATGATGAAAACCCTATCTTTTTATCCTTGATGGCAACAATACAATATGTGCCTCGCTACCCCTACTATATCACTGGGTGAGGACACCGCAAGATTGAACCCAAAAGTAAGCACCTCTCCCATTGCAAAAAATACCAATCTAGTTGGCCAAACCAAACTGATAATTCGAAGAGAAATACAAAGATATCAAATCATGCATATAAGAATTCATAGAAGATTCAAATAATATTCATAGATAATATGATCATAAATCCACAATTCATCGGAATTCGACAAACACACCGCAAAAGAATATTACATTGGATAGATCTCCAAGAACATCGAGGAGAACATGGTATTGAGAATCAATGAGAGAGAAGAAGCCATCTAGCTACTAGCTATGGACCCGTAGGTCTGAGGTAAACTACTCACGCTTCATCAGAGAGGCAATAGGGTTGATGTAGATGCCCTCCGTGATCGAATCCCCCTCCGGCAGATCGCCGGAAAAGGCCCCAAGATGGGATCTCACGGGAACAGTAGGTTGCAGCGGTGGAAAAGTATTTTCGTGGCTCTCTCTTAGGGTTTTGGAATATATGTGAATATATAGGACGAAGAAGTAGGTCGGTGGACTCCCGAGGGGGCCACAAGCAAGGGGGCGCCCCCCCCCTATTGCACGCCCCTACGGCTTGTCGTTGCCTCGTGGGTCTTCTGACTTCGACTCCAAGTCTCGTAGGTGTCTTCTGGTCCAAGAAAAATCATCGTAAAGTTTTATTCCGTTTGGACTCCGTTTGATATTCCTTTTCTGCGAAACTCAAAGACAAGGAAAAAATAGAAACTGGCACAGGGCTCTAGGTTAATAAGTTAGTCACAAAAATAATATAAAATAGCATATTAATGCATATAAAACATCCAAAACAGATAATATAATAGCATGGAACAATAAAAAATTATAGATATGTTGCAGACTTATCAAGCATCCCCAAGCTTAATTCCTGCTCGTCCTTGAGTAGGTAAATGATAAAAACAGAATTTTTGATGTGGAATGCTACCTAACATATTTATCCTTGTAATTTTCTTTATTGTGGCATGAATGTTTAGATCCATAAGATTCAAAACAAAAGTTTAATATTGACATAAAAACAATAATACTTCAAGCATACTAATAAAGCAATCATGTCTTCTCAAAATATCATGGCCAAAGAAAGTTATCCCTACAAAATCATATAGTCTGGCTATGCTCCATCTTCATCACACAAAGTATTAAATCATGCACAACCCCGATGACAAGCCAAGCAATTGTTTCATACTTTTGATGTTCTCAAACTTTTTCAACTTTCACGCAATACATGAGCGTGAGCCATGGATATAGCACTATAGGTGGAATAGAATATGGTGGTTGTGGATAAGACAAAAAGAAGGAGATAGTCTCACATCAACTAGGCGTATCAATGGGCTATGGAGATGCCCATCAATAGATATCAATGTGAGTTAGTAGGGATTGCCATGCAACGGATGCACTAGAGCTATAAGTGTATGAAAGCTCAAAAAGAAACTAAGTGGGTGTGCATCCAACTCGCTTGCTCATGAAGACCTAGGGCACTTTGAGGAAGCCCATCATTGGAATATACAAGCCAAGTTATATAACAAAAATTCCCACTAGTATATGAAAGTGACAAAATAGGAGACTCTCTATCATGAAGATCATGGTGCTACTTTGAAGCACAAGTGTGGAAAAAGGATAGTAGCATTGCCCCTTCTCTCTTTTCTCTCATTTTTTTTATTTTGGGCTCTTTGGCCTGTTTTTTCTTTTTTTTTCTTTTTCGTCCGGAGTCTCATCCCGACTTGTGGGGGAATCATAGTCTCCATCATCCTTTCCTCACATGGGACAATGCTCTAATAATGATGATCATCACACTTTTATGTACTTACAACTCAAGAATTACAACTCGATACTTAGAACAAAAGTATGGCTCTATATGTATGCCTCCGGCGGTGTACCGGGATGTGCAATGATCAAGAGAGACATGAATAAAAAATATGAATGGTGGCTTTTCCACAAATACGATGTCAACTACATGAACATGCAAAGCAATATGACAATGATGAAGCGTGTCATAATAAATGGAACGGTGGAAGTTGCATGGAAATATATCTCGGAATGGCTATGGAAATGCCATAATAGGTAGGTATGGTGGCTGTTTTGAGGAAGGGTTATGGTGGGTTTAGTGCACCGGCGAAAGTTGCGTGGTACTAGAGAGGCTAGCAATGGTGGAAGGGTGAGAGTGCGTATAATCCATGGACTCAACATTAGTTATAAAGAACTCACATACTTATTGCAAAAAGTCTATTAGCTATCAAAACAAAGTACTACACGCATGCTCCTAGGGGGATAGATTGGTAGGAAAATACCATCGCTCGTCCCCGACCGCCACTCATAAGGAAGACAATCAATAAATAAATCATGCTCCGACTTCATCACATAACGGTTCACCATACGTGCATGCTACGGGAATCACAAACTTTAACACAAGTATTTCTACCAATCCACAATTACTCACTAGCATGACTCTAATATCACCATCTTTATATCTCAAAACAATCATAAGGAATCAAACTTCTCATAATATTCAATGCACTTATATGAATTTTTTTATTATATCCCTCTTGGATGCCCATCATATTAGGACTAAATTCATAACCAAAGCAAATTACCATGCTGTTTAGAGACTCTCAAAATAATATAAGTGAAGCAAGAGAGTTCAACAATTTCTGTAAAATAAAGCCACCGCCGTGCTCTAAAAAGATATAAGTGAAGCACTAGAGCAAAATTGCCTAGCTCAAAAGATATAAGTGAAGCACATAGAGTATTCTAATAAATCACGATTCATGCGTGTCCCTCTCAAAAGGTGTATACAGCAAGGATGATTGTGGCAAACTAAAAATCAAATACTCATATCATACAAGACGCTCCAAGCAAAACACATATCATGTGGTGAATAAAAATATAGCCTCAAGTAAATTTACTGATAGACGAAGACGAAAGAGGGGATGCCTTCTGGGGCATCCCCAAGCTTAGGCTCTTGGTTGTCCTTTAATATTACCTTGGGGTGCCTTGGGAATCCCCAAGCTTAGGCTCTTGCCACTCCTTATTCCATAGTCCATCAAATCTTTACCCAAAACTTGAAAACTTCACAACACAAATCTCAACAGAAAACTCATGAGATCCGTTAGTATAAGAAAATAAATCACCACTTTTTGGTACTGTTGTGAACTCATTATTTATTTATATTGGTGTAATATATACAGTATTCCAACTTCTCCATGGTTCATACCCCCCGATACTACCCATAGATTCATCAAAATAAGCAAACAACACATAGAAAACAGAATCTGTCAAAAACAGAATAGTCTGCGAAGATCAGAATTGTTCTAATACTTCTGTAACTCGAAAAATTAGGAAACATAAGGAAAACATAGGAAATTTGTATAACAATCTTGTGTAAAATAATTCAGAGTTTTTAGTCCCTTCTGTGAATTACTAAAATTCTGCAACTGGACGCAAAAGTTTCTGTTTTTCAGCAAGATCAAATCAACTATCACCGTAAGCCATCCCAAAGGTCTTACTTGGCTCAAACACTAATTAAAACACCAAAACACAATTACTACAGAGGTAATAATGTGTATACACAAGAAAAACAGAAAGGGAAAAATATTAGGTTGTCTCCCAACAAGCGCTTTTCTTTAAAGCCTTTTAGCTAGGCATTAATAATTCAATGATGCTCACATAAAAGATAATAATTGAAACACGAAGGGAGCATCATAAATCATGTGACAAACATATTTAAGTCTAACATACTTCCTATGCATAGGCATTTTATAAGCAAAAAAATTGTCAAGACAAGCAAAGACTAGCATTTGCATGGAAGAAGAAAGAAACAATAGCAATCTCAACATAACGAGAGGTAATTTAGTAACATGAAACTTTCTACAACCATATTTTCCTCTCTCATAATAATTACATGTGGGATCATATTCAAATACAACAATATATCTATCACATAACACATTTTCTAGATGATCCACATGCATGCAAAGTTGACACTCTTCCAAGATAGTGGGATTACCATTAACTAAAGTCATGACCTCTCCAAACCCACTTTTATCAAAAATTTCATAAGATTGATCATACTCCAAAGTAGTGGGATCATTATTACCTAGAGTTGACACTCTTCCAAACCCACTTTCAATATTGTTATAAACATATTCATCATGAGGCTTAAATAAATATTCAAGATCATAAGAAAAATCACCCCAATCATGATCATTGCAACAAGTAGTGGACATAGCAAAATTAGCATCCCCAAGCTTAGGGTTTTGCATATTATTAGCACAATTGACATTAAAAGAATTTATAATAACATCATTGCAATCATGCTTTTCATCCAAGGAGCTATCGTGAATCACTTCATAAATTTCTTCTTTTAACACGTCATCACAATTTTCAGATTCACGAATTTCAAGCAAAACTTCATAAAGATAATCTAGTGCACTCAACTCACTAGCAATTGGTTCATCATAATTGGATCTCTTAAAAAGATTAGCAAGTGGATGAGGATCCATAAACCTTTAGCTTGTGAAGATGCAAGCAAAAAGAAGGCACATGGTAATAAAAGCAAACAAAAGATCGAACGGAAAGAAGGCAAACAAAAAGGCAAATATTTTTGTGATTTTCTGAAAATGTTTTAGAAGTGGGGGAGAGGAAAATGAGAGGCAAATAGCGAATAATGTAATGCAAGAGATGAGAGTTTATGTTGGGTACTTGGTAGGCTTGATGTAGAACCTCCCCGACAACAGCGCCAGAAATTGGCTAGTTGACGGAAGACTATCTTGACTTGATCTTCCCCGGCAACGGCGCCATAAATTCTTCCTGCTACTTCTTGAGCTTGCGTTGGTTTTTCCCTTGAAGAGGAAAGGGTGATGCAGCAAAGTAGAGATAAGTATTTCCCTCAGTTAGAGAACCAAGATATCAATCCAGTAGGAGGTACAAGCAAGTCCCCAATCTATGCACCTGCACAAACAATCAAACACTTGCACCCAACACGATAAAGGGGTTGTCAATCCCTTCATGGTCAATTGCAAAGGTGAGATCTGAGAGAGATAGGTATATACGATTGCCAAAACGTAAAGCAAAATAAAAGTAAATAAATTGCAGCAAGGTATTTTTAGTATTTTTGATATATATATCTGAAAATATATGATGGAAAATAGACCCGGGGGCCATAGGTTTCACTAGAGGCTTCTCTCTTGAAGGCAAATAATACGGTGGGTGAACAAATTACTGTCAAGCAATTGATAGAAAAGCGCAAAGTTATGACGATATCCAAGGCAATGATTATGCATATAGGCATCACGTCCGTGTCAAGTAGACCGAAATGATTCTGCATCTACTACTATTACTCCACACATCGACCGCTATCCAGCATGCATCTAGAGTATTAAGTTTATAAAGAACGGAGTAACGCCTTAAGTAAGATGACATGATGTAGAGGGATAAACTCAAGCAATATGATGAAAACCCCATCTTTTTAACCTTGATGGCAACAATACAATACGTGCCTCGCTACCCCTACTATGTCACTGGGTGAGGACACCGCAAGATTGAACCCAAAACTAAGCACCTCCCCATTGCAAGAAATACCAATCTAGTTGGCCAAACCAAACCGATAATTCAAAGAGAAATACAAAGATATCAAATCATGCATATAAGAATTCGGAGAAGATTCAAATAATATTCATAGATAATCTGATCATAAATCCACAATTCATTGGATCTCGACAAACACACCGCAAAAGAATATTACATCGGATAGATCTCCAAGAACATCGAGGAGAACATGGTATTGAGAATCAAAGAGAGAGAAGAAGCCATCTAGCTACTAGCTATGGACCCGTAGGTCTAAGGTAAACTACTCACGCTTCATCGGAGGGGCAATAGGGTTGATGTAGATGCCCTCCATGATCGAATCCCCCTCCGGCAGATCACCGGAAAAGGCCCCAAGATGGGATCTCACGGGAACAGAAGGTTGCGGCGGTGGAAAAGCATTTTCGTGGCTCTCTCTTAGGGTTTTGGAATATATGTGAATATATAGGACGAAGAAGTAGGTCGGCGGACTCCCGAAAGGGCCACAAGCCAGGGGGCGCCCCCCCTAGGGCCCGCCCCTACGGCTTGTCGTCGCCTCGTGGGTCTTCTGACTTCGACTCCAAGTCTCGTAGGTGTCTTCTGGTCCAAGAAAAATCATCGTAAAGTTTTATTCCGTTTGGAATCCATTTGATATTCCTTTTCTACGAAACTCAAAAACAAGAAAAAAACAGAAACTGACACTGGGCTCTAGGTTATTAAGTTAGTCCCAAAAATAATATAAAATAGCATATTAATGCATATAAAACATCCAAAACAGAAAATATAATAGCATGGAACAATAAAAAATTATAGATACGTTGGAGACGTATCACGTGTCTGGTGCTTCGTCACCATGAATGATGCCGTGCCCTCGTGAGCCCACCCTTGACCGCTGCATGATTAAGGGCTGGCACGACGTCTATGCTCGGGTCTGTCTCTGCAGCGTTGTTAAATCCAGGCGACCGAGCTCTGTCTCGCGGTCCAGCTCCCGTGCACGTCACCTTCTGGGGTCCTTGGTGCCTTGCCCTCGCATGAGCTCATCAAGAGTAGGTGAGCAAGGGCGCGCGGCTCGGTTCATACAACCACGATTTTGGTGCTTCTCCACCACGGGAGCCGCACGCCGAGTGTTCTTCCTTAGATTGTTGCATGAGAAGACTCGACACGATGCCTGTGCTCGGGTCCGTCCTTACAGCGTTGATAAACCCAAGTGACCGAGCTCTGTCTGGCGGGCCGGCCCACTGCACGTCACCTCCAATGGGTCCTTGGTGTCTGGCCTTCTCATGCGATAGCCTCAGGTCGCTCGTTTGGCGCAGGCCGCCCTCTTAACTCAGGTCTTACGAGCGCGCTCCGCGCCGAAAATCCAGGCGCAACCCACCTTAAGGTTGGACCTCTTGAGCCCCGCGCTGGCTCTCGAGTGTCCAGATACACCTCCTCAAAGTTCTGCCGTGCCAACCACTGAAAGGACCGAGAAGAGGTGTCTAGAGGGGGGTGGGTGATTAGACACTCAACTAGCAAAAGTAGCAGTTTTGAAGTTCTTCAAGTTGAGGTAGAGTTTTAGCACAAGTTTAAGCATTCACAATACATTTCAAGCAAGCATGATAAGAGTATGAGCAGCGGAAAGAGTAAAGCATGCAATTTGCAAGAAAGTAGAGGGATGGGATTGGAGTGTGCAAACACAATTGGAGACACGGAGATTTTTGCCATGGTTCTGATAGGTGGTGCTATCGTACATCCACGTTGATGGAGACTTCAACCCATGAAGGGTAACGGTTGCGCGAGTCCACGGAGGGCTCCACCCACGAAGGGTCCCCGAAGAAGCAACCTTGTCTATCCCACCATGGGCATCACCCACGAAGGACTTGCCTCACTCGGGTAGATCTTCACGAAGTAGGCGATCTCCTTGCCCTTACAAACTCCTTGGTTCAACTCCACAATCTTGTCGGAGGCTCCCAAGTGACACCTAACCAATCTAGGAGACACCACTCTCCAAAAGGTAATAAATGGTGTGTTGATGATGAACTCCCTGCTCTTGTGCTTCAAATGATAGTCTCCCCAACACTCAACTCTCTCTCACAGATTTGGCTATGGTGGAAAGATGATTTGAGTGGAAAGCAACTTGGGGAAGGCTAGAGATCAAGATTCTTGTGGTTGGATTGGAATGTCTTGGTCTCAACACATGAGTAGGTGGTTCTCTCTCAGAAAATGAGTAGTGGAAGTGTAGGCATGTTCTGATGGCTCTCTATTGAATACAGAAGGGGGTGGAGGGGTATACATAGCCTCCACACAAAATCTAACCGTTACACACATTTGAACCAACTCGGTCAGACCGAATAGAAGAACTCGGTGAGACCGATTCAATTCAAAATGTGAATGTTAGGATTTTCGGTGGGACCGATATGATCAACTCGGTGGGACCGATGTGCTAGGGTTAGGGCAAAACCTCATCTCGGTGTGACCGATTGCATGAACTCGGTGAGACCGATTTCAGCAATGAGCAAATAGAGAATTGGTCAGGCAAATTCGGTGTGACCGATTGCACATTTCGGTGAGACCGAAATGGTTGCAACAGGCAACAAAGAGTTTGCAAGGCGAACTCGGTGAGACCGATCGCTCAGCTCGGTAAGACCGAAATATTACGAAATGAAACAGAGAGTTTGCATTGCCATCTCGGTGAGACCGAGACACCTATCAGTGAGACCGAACTGATTAGGGTTTATGGCTACGGCTATGTCAAAGGAACTCGGTGGCGCCGGATAGAGCAAATCGGTGGGGCCGAGTTTGACTTTAGGTTTAGGACATATCTGGAATTGAGAGAGTGGTTGAGGGCTTTGGAGCATATCACTAAGCACTTTGAGCAAGTAGACCATTAAGCAACACCTCATCCCCTTTTAATAGTATTGGCTTTTCCTATGGACTCAATGTGATCTTGGATCACTAAAATAGAAATGAAGAGTCTTGAGCCTTTGCCAATATTTATCCTTAGCATTTTGAAGGGTTCCACATCCTCTTGTCCAGGCCACACCATCGTTGAACTATCTGAAATATACTAGATGAAAGTATTAGTCCAACAAGAGATATGTTGACATTAATTACCAAAACCACCCAGGGAGCACTTTTGCTTTCACAGGGAGCACTTGTGCTTTCAATCTCCCCCTTTTTGGTAATTGATGACAACATACATCAAAGCTTTTGATAAGGATATGAAAGGTAACAAGTAAAGCTTTGGAAGGACATGTAACATGCATAGGCTCCCGCTACATGTATGCAATCATGTAAAGATAGTATGAAAGATCATGTGAATGCGTAAGCATGTCAGAGCAAGCAATGATTTTCATGTATCTTGGCTATATGCATCAGAGCAAATGATGTAGATACAGGGAATGTACCTTCATGTTCATGGGTCCTTCTTGCAAACAATATGTACATCAGCAAGAGATCATCATGCACATGAGTGTGATGCATATACTTACCTTGTGATCTTGAGCTGGCTTTGGAAGAGATGACTCTGAGAAAACAGGGTTAGATAATACAGAAACACTACTGAACAAAGCAAGTTCAGAAAACCACAAGAGTACCAAGACCGGGATGACATGTAGTAAGTGAGTACTTAGCACTCTATTTGGGTATAGACATGTCCCCAAAGATTAATGATATGCAATGAATTCCAAAGATTTTCTTCCCTTAGATATGAACTCCCTCTCCCCCTGAATCTGATATTGGATAATGGGAGAAGGTAGGGTAAGAGAAAATCAGAGCAAGAAAAGAAAAATCAGAGCAAAAATAAACATACATTAACATGTCTTTCCCCTCTTAAAGACATGTGACTTCTCTCCTCTATTGTTAATAAGCATCTGGAGATGTGCTTTTCTCTCCCATGTTATAAGCTTTGATGTGCTCTCTCTCCCCCTTTGACATCAATTTCCAAGAAGGGTCTTCTGGAGCATGAGTCAAATAGGATTGGTCCTTGAGTCACATTATAAAGCAGCATGTAGTTTAAGATGCGAGTAGAGGATAAGAATCATCGAGTGGAGATGGAGAAGAAATGACGTTTGTAATGGCAAAAAGTTTTCTCAGTAGTGAAATCGGTAACGCTGATTCATTTTCATCGGTGACACCGAGTTGGCAGTGTCATAGATGATGCAAATCGGTCAGACCGGGTTAGTCCTTGTCGGTTGCACCGATGAACTATCTACAAGGTGTTCTTGTAGTTCGGTTTAGCCGATTGGCATGAATCGGTGAGGCCGAGTTCAGTACAGAGGAAAAGTTTGTCACCTCAGCTCTCTTGGCAAATAAGATCTCTCAAAGATTTGCAAGGAATTAACTACAGGATTTGCAATGAATTAGATGCAGAATGTGCAGAGAAAAATAAAAGAAAGGATCTAGATGATTTTCTTTTGAAAAAGGGAAACAAACAAGCAAGAAACAAATGCAAGAACACAAAGAAACAATAGAGAACTTCATCTAGATGATGTCGGTGACAAAGTCACCTATGTTAGAGTATATTGACTGAGGAGTCAAGTGATAACACTTGATCGTAGGTCATACTCATCGTTTGAGCTCAAAATGGGGTTACCATTTTTCGTTTAAGCATTTTGATGTATTCTCATCTTGTTGAGTTGCTTTGACCCATGACTTGTGGTAAGGCTTCTCTAAGATGGAATAACATACCTTGGGTGGTGGTGGTGATCTTGATCATGTAGTCGAACTTGTGTTGGATGCTCAAGGTTGATGTAGTTCATCAAGAGTTGGGAGCACCACTTCTAGTTTGAGTTCATCTTCCTACATGGGTTAGTCTTGCAAGGAAGAGCACTTGTGTATCCAAAATGACAATTATGAAACTTGATACCAAATGAAATTTGATATATAGAAATTGTCAAAGATATGTTGAGTGAATTCAAGCTTCCTTGTCTTCAACCACCATATTGTAGAGACTTGGTGATGTAGACATCGCTCTAGATGTGAGTGGCTTGCAATCTCATAGATTTGGGCTTACCCAAGTACCTACAAGGGTTAGATAACATGCAAGGGTACAAGTATAGATCCAAGACATATGATCATCATCGTAAGAGAAATATCAAGGATTAGTCAAAAAGCTCATGCCTTGCATGTTTCCATATGGAGTTTCTACTCCAAGTTTGAGGCATCAATGATGTTCAATTCACCTCTCAAACGACAAAATACTTTCTCATCAAGCGGTTTGGTGAATATATCCTCCAATTGCTTATCGGTACGAACATGCTTAAGATCGATGTCTCCTTTAGCAACATGATCTCGAATGAAATGATGATGAACTTCAATATGCTTAGTTCAAGAATGTTGCACGGGATTGTGAGCAATCTTAATGGCACTCTCGTTATCACAAAGCAATGGAACATGTTTCACATATATCCCATAATCTTTAAGAGTTTGGGTCATCCAAAGTAATTGAGCACAACATGAACCGGCGGCAATGTATTCCGCTTCGGCGGTGGATAAGGATACCGAGTTTTGTTTCTTGGAGGACCAAGACACAAGAGATCTACCAAGAAATTGACAAGTTCCCGAAGTGGACTTTCTATCAACCTTGTCACCGGCATAGTCTGAATCGGAGTAGCCAACAAGATCAAAAGAAGACCTCTTAGGATACCAAATGCCAAAGTTTGGTCTATGAATTAAGTATCTCACTATCCTTTTCACAGCCTTAAGATGACATTCTTTAGGGGCCGCTTGATATCGTGCACACATGCACACACTTAGCATAATATCGAGACGGGAGGCACATAGATATAACAATGAACCAATCATAGAGCGGTAAACCTTTTGGTCAACCGATTTGCCATCCTTAGTCAAGTCAAGATGTCCACTAGTAGGCATGGGTGTTTTCATACCTTTGCTCTCTTGCATATTGAACTTCTTGAATAAGTCCTTGGTATACTTTGTTTGGGAAACAAAGGTACCCTCCTTAGTTTGCTTGATTTGCAAACCAAGAAAGAATTTGAGTTCACTCATCATAGACATCTCAAACTTCTTCGACATTAGCCTTCCAAACTTTTCACTAAAATGAGGGTTAGTCGAACCAAATATGATATCATTCACATAAATTTGGCACACAAATAATTCACCATTAACCCTTTTAGTAAAAAGTGTAGAATCAATTTTTCCAATCTCAAAGCCTTTTTCAATGAGAAACTTAGTCAAGCATTTATACCATGCTCTAGGAGCTTGTTTAAGACCATAAAGAGCTTTGTGAAGTTTGTAAACATGATTAGGTTTCTTGGGATTAACAAAGCCGGGAGGTTGTTTAACATAGACTTCCTCCTCAATTTCTCCATTTAGAAAGGCACTTTTAATGTCCATTTGGTATAGAGTGATATCATGGTGATTGGCATAAGCAAGTAAGATGCGTATGGACTCAAGTCTAGCAACGGGGGCATATGTCTCACCATAGTCCATACCTTCGACTTGTGTGTAACCTTGGGCGACGAGACGAGCCTTGTTGCGTACAACTTGTCCATCTTCATCTTGCTTATTCCGAAACATCCATTTGGTTCCAATGACATTGTGCTTTTCATCGGGCTGTTTAACAAGCGTCCATACTTGATTCCTCTCGAAATTGTGTATCTCTTCATGCATAGCGTTCACCCAATCCGGATCATCAAGAGCTTCTTCAACCTTCATAGGTTCAATGTTAGAAATGAATGAATAATGTTCACAAAAGTTGGCTAAATGAGACTTAGAGCGAGTAATTCTCCTGGATTGAATATCATCGAAGATTTGTTCAACGGGATGATCTCTTGAAACACTTGCTCTAACTCACGAGAGCTTTTGTTTGGGTTGGGGTGGAACATCCTCTTCATCATCTTGTTCTTCCTCTTGTCTTTCTTAATTGTTTTTGGTGCTAATGTTCTCTTGTGGAGGTGGAGAAGGAGGTCGATGAGGTTCATCTTGGTGTACATCCTCGTTTCCTTCATCTTTACGTGTTCCACTTGTGGATGCCTCCAAGTCAACTTGTGATTCACCTTGGTGTGAAGTTGAGGCTTCCACTTGAACGGACGAGGTACTCTCCTTCACCTCCGTTGGGTGAATCTTGCCAATAGACAAGTCTTGAATCGCTTCCGAAGGGTCTTTGTCACCTACATCAATTGGCAATTGCTCTACTTGCGAGCCGTTAGATTCATCAAACTTCACATCTACCGTATCTTCAACATTTCGGGTGAAATTGTTGTAGACACGGTAAGTGTGAGAGTTTGAGCAATAACCGAGTAGGAAACCTTCATGAGATTTAGGAGCAAATTTCGAACGACGATGCTTATCAAGAATGTAGCACTTTGAGCCAAATACTCGAAAGTATCCAACTTGGGGTTTGTTACCAGTGAGAAGCTCGTATGCCGTCTTCCCGAGTAGCTTGTGAAGATATAGTCGGTTTGTTGCATGACAAGCTGTCTCAACCGCTTCTGCCCAAAAGTGTTTTGGCATCTTGTATTCATCAAGCATCGTTCTTGCCATCTCAATGAGTGTCCGGTTCTTCCTCTCAACAACTCCATTTTGTTGAGGTGTGTACGTAGCCGAGAACTCATGTGAAATCCCTTCTTCGTCAAGAAAGGTATCCACATTGGCGTTCTTGAACTCCGTTCCATTGTCGCTGTGAACCTTCTTGATCTTCACTTCAAATTGTTTTTGGGCCTTCCTGGCGAAGTTCTTGAAGATCTTTTGGACCTGCGATTTATCATCAAGAAAGAATACCCACGTAAATCTTGAAAAATCGTCAACAATGACCAAACCAAACGAGTTACCACCGAGACTCTTGTATGCATTGGGACCAAAAAGATCCATATGAAGTAGCTCAAGCGGTCTTCTCGTGGTCATGATGTTTTTCACGGGATGACTTCCTCCAACTTGTTTTCCTGCTTGACAAGCACTGCAAAGTCTATCCTTGTCAAATATAACATCTTTAACACCAAGGATATGATCACCATTAATAAGCTTATCAAGATTTCGCATGCCCACATGACCTAACCTTCTATGCCACAACCAACCTTTAGACGATTTAGCAATTAAGCAGGTTCTAGGCCGAGCCTTTTTAGTGAAGTCAACAATGTATAGATCACCTCTACGTATACCGGTAAAGACCATATTATGATTATCTCTTTGAAACACTTGGCAATCTACTTCAGTGAATAGAACATTGAGACCGAAATTGGCTAGTCTAGATACGGAAAGTAAATTGTAGCCAAGAGATTCAACGAGCATAACATTTTGGATGGAGCTGTCATGTGAGATGGCCACCTTACCAAGGCCAACCACCTTACCCTTTGAGTTATCACCAAAAGTGACATACTTTCGAGGGCCGTCGTTTTCAGCAAGCTCACGAAACATCTTCTTGTCTCCGGTCATGTGATCTGTACATCCACTATCAAGAACCCACTCCTTTCCTCCGGCCATGTAACCACGAAGGTTAGCCATAAGACCAAAGTGCCTCATAGGCTCTTCAAGATCAAAGTCATTATCATCATCCTCGTCATAATATCCATGCTCAACATCATCATCATATGAAAGATCATTACCTAGAGAAGGTAACTCATTAGATTTATGACCATGACAATGTTCATATTTATGAATTCTAATGACATGAGAGATAATGTCACTAATGATTCCAACATCTCCTTTGGCTTGCATGAGGTCACGAAGCTCAAATAAACAATCACCAAACTTAGGATCACTAGAATTCATCTTATTTAAAGCAATGTACTTTTGAAGAATCTCATCTAGATTTTTCAAGGAATAGTTTGGAAAGCGTTTCTCGAGATATCTCCATATAGTGTAAGCACATTCAAGTGTTGGCAAGCACACAATCAAGTTTCTAGGCAATCCTCTAATGATAAGGTTAACAGTTCTAAGATTGTGGATCATGTCAAGAGATTCATTGGGGGTAGGATGCAAAGGATCAATAGGAGGCGCACAAGGGCAAGTAATATACTTGTTCAAATTATATTCATTGAAAATCACAAGCATCTCATTTTTCCAATCATGATAGAACTCTCCATCAAGTAAAGGTACTCTATGTCTAATACTCCCAATCGTAGACTCATCCATCTTCCTCCAATGGTGATTAATCCAAAGCAATGGAGACCAATGCTCTCATACCAATTGAAAGGATCGAGAAGAGGTGTCTAGAGGGGGGGGGGTGATTAGACACTCAACTAGCAAAAGTAGCAGTTTTGAAGTTCTTCAAGTTGAGGTAGAGTTTTAGCACAAGTTTAAGCATTCACAATACATTTCAAGCAAGCATGATAAGAGTATGAGCAGCGGAAAGAGTAAAGCATGCAATTTGCAAGAAAGTAGAGGGATGGTATTGGAGTGTGCAAACGCAATTGGAGACACGGAGATTTTTGGCGTGGTTCCGATAGGTGGTGCTATCGTACATCCACGTTGATGGAGACTTCAACCCATGAAGGGTAACGGTTGCGCGAGTCCACGGAGGGCTCTGCCCACGAAGGGTCCACGAATAAGCAACCTTGTCTATCCCACCATGGCCATCGCCCATGAAGGACTTGCCTCACTCGGGTAGATCTTCACGAAGTAGGCGACCTCCTTGCCCTTACAAACTCCTTGGTTCAACTCCACAATCTTGTCGGAGGCTCCCAAGTGACACCTAACCAATCTAGGAGACACCACTCTCCAAAAGGTAATAAATGGTGTGTTGATGATGAACTCCCTGCTCTTGTGCTTCAAATGATAGTCTCCCCAACACTCAACTCTCTCTCACAGATTTGGCTATGGTGGAAAGATGATTTGAGTGGAAAGCAACTTGGGGAAGGCTAGAGATCAAGATTCTTGTGGTTGGATTGGAATGTCTTGGTCTCAACACATGAGTAGGTGGTTCTCTCTCAGAAAATGAGTAGTGGAAGTGTAGGCATGTTCTGATGGCTCTATTGAATAGAGAAGGGGGTGGAGGGGAATATATAGCCTCCACACAAAATCTAACCGTTACACACATTTGACTCAACTCGGTCAGACCGAATAGACGAACTCAGAGAGACCGATTCAATTCAAACTGTGAACGTTAGGATTTTCGGTGGGACCGATATGATCAACTCGGTGGGACCGATATGCTAGGGTTAGGGCAAAACCTCATCTCGGTGTGACCGATTGCATGAACTCGGTGAGACTGATTTCAGCAATGAGCAAACAGAGAATTGGTTAGGCAAACTCGGCGTGACCGGTTGCACATTTTGGTGAGACCGAAATGGTTGCAACAGGCAACAGAGAGTTTGCAAGGCGAACTCGGTGAGACCGATCGCTCATCTCGGTAAGACCGAAATGTTACGAAGGGAAACAAAGAGTTTGCATTGCCATCTCGGTGAGACCGAACTGATTAGGGTTTCTGGCTATGGCTATGTCAAAGGAACTCGGTGGCGCCGGATAGAGCAAATCGGTGGGGCCGAGTTTGACTTTAGGTTTAGGACATATCTGGAATTGAGAGAGTGGTTGAGGGCTTTGGAGCATATCACTAAGCACTTTGAGCAAGTAGACCATTAAGCAACACCTCATCCCCTTTTAATAGTATTGGCTTTTCCTATGGACTCAATGTGATCTTGGATCACTAAAATAGAAATGAAGAGTCTTGAGCCTTTGCCAATATTTATCCTTAGCATTTTGAAGGGTTCCACATCCTCTTGTCCAGGCCATGCCATCGTTGAACTATCTGAAATATGCTAGGTGAAAGTATTAGTCCAACAAGAGATATGTTGACATTAATTACCAAAACCACCCAGGGAGCACTTGTGCTTTCACAGGGAGCACTTGCGCTTTCAGCCACGCACACGAACGAAACAGGGCTGTACACGCCCGGAGACTCTAGCACAGAGCTCCCTACCCACACCAAGTGGAAGCCCCATGCTCAACGCTGGCGGATGCGGACGCAATACTACCATGCCAATGCCGAGTGTAAGCCCCATGCTTAGCGCTAGCGGAAGCGGTCGCAATACGACCATGCATGCGCCCAGTGGAAGCCCCATGCTCCGCGCTGGTGGATAAACAACTGAGGCCGCCCTGTGGGTTGCATCAACCTCAGGCCGGCCTTATGGCTCTCCGGCAACGCTACTCATATCCTTCCCCTGGGCCTCACGCGAGCAGGGGCTGGACACGGTGCCTGTGCTCAGATCAGTCCCAGCAGCACCGAAAAAATCACGGAATCGGGCTCTGGCTCGCGGGACTGCCCTCACGCACGTCACCCCACCAAGGTCCTTGGTGTCTGGTCACCTCGCATAACCCCCAGGTGCAGGCTGACGAGAGAAAGGTAGGAAGAACCCCGGGTTAACCTCGCCGTCGCCCACATTTCTTTCATGTGGGCCGCTCGCACGTCAAGGGGGACCCCTGAGCATTGCAACTCAGGGGCCTCACTAGTCATGTAGTGAGAGGATCGAGAAGAGGGGTCTAGAGGGGGGGGGGGGGGTGATTAGACCCTCAACAAGTAAAAGTGGCAGTTTTTACGTTCTTCAAGTTAAGGTGGAGTTTTAGCACAAGTTTAAGCATTCACAATACATTTCAAGCAAGCATGACAAGAGTATATGCAACAGGAAGGATAAAGCATGCTAAATGCAAGAAAGTAAAGGGATGTGATTGGAGTGTGAAAACGCAATGAAGACACGCATATTTTTGGCGTGGTTCCGATAGGTGGTGCTATCGTACATCCATGTTGATTGAGACTTCAACCCACGAAGGGTAACGGTTGCGCGAGTCCACGGTGGGCTCCACCCACGAACGGTCCACGAAGAATCAACCTTGTCTATCCCACCGTGGCCATCACCCATGAAGGACTTGCCTCACTCGGGTAGATCTTCATAAAGTAGGCGATCTCCTTGCCCTTACAAACTTCTTGGTTCAACTCCACAACTTGACGGGGGCTCCCAAGCGACACCTAACCAATCTAGGAGACACCACTCTCCAAAAGGTAACAAATGGTGTGTTGATGATGAACTCCTTGCTCTTGTGCTTCAAATGATAGTCTCCCCAACACTCAACTCTCTCTCTTACAGATTTGGATATGGTGGAAAGATGATTTGAGTGGCAAGCAACTTGGGGAAGGCTAGAAATCAAGATTCTTGTGGTAGGATTGGAATATCTTGGTCTCAACACATGAGTAGGTGCTTCTCTCTCAGAAAATGTATGGTGGAAGTGTAGGCACGTTCTGATGGCTCTCTCACATATGGAGATGGGGGTGGAGGGCTATATATAGCCTCCACACAAAAATCCAACCATTACACACATTTGACCCAACTCGGTGAGACCGAATAGATGAACTCGATGAGACCGATTAGTTCAAAATGTGAATGATAGGAATCTCGATGGGACCGACTGGAACAACTCGGTGGGACCGATGTGCTAGGGCTTTAGGGCAAACATCATCTCGGTGGCACCGATTGTATCAACTCGGTGAGACCGAAGTGAAGCAATAAGGCAACAGAGAGAATGTCAAGCCAACTCGGTGAGACCGATTGCATAACTCGGTGAGATCGAAATAAATGCAACAAGTCACAGAGAGTTGGCAAGGCCATCTCGGTGAGACCGAGACCCGTATCAGTGTGACAGAACTATTAGGGTTTCTGGCAGTGTCTATGTCAGATGAACTCGGTGGCTCCGGATAGGATGAATCGGTGGGTCCGAGTTGGAGTTTAGGGTTTTGACATATTTGGAATGAGAAAGTGGTTGAGGGTATTTGGAGCGATGTCACTAAGCATTTGAGCAAGCAAGCCATTAAGCAACACCTCATCCCCTTCTAATAGTATTGGCTTTCCTATTGACACCTTGAAGGGGTTCCACATCCTCCTGTCCTTTCGACGCCATTGTTGAAGTTGTCTGAAATACACTAGATAAAAGCAATAGTCCAACAAGAGATATGTTGACATTAATTAGCAAAATCACCCAGGGAGCACTTGTGCTTTCATGTAGCCCCTCGCCCCTTGGCTTTGTCCATGCATCACGACCTGACATTCCAATGGCGGCCGAGGTATGCGCGGGGCTGGGCCCTGCCGACATAGAGCACAAAGGCAAGCATGAAGGAAATCAAGCACAAGAAGGAAATTACGGAGTTCAAACAATTATTACAGGCACCAAATGTATCACAAGTTCAAGCAAAGTCTTACGCCTCCACGAGGCATGATCGGTCGTTGCAAGATAAACTCTAAAGGGAAGGGCCATCGCCGCCATTGTCATCGCCACCACCGCTTGCCTCGACCACGACAGGCCCGTCTTCAACATTGCCATCGCCGCCGTCACCACCGCTGCCTGCCTCGGTCATGGCAAAACTGCAATCGATGTCACATGTGAACTTCCCCAGCAGCGCAGCGACGTGGCCTTCCATGGCCTCTGCCGTTGTGGTGCGGGATTCGCGAGGGACGGGGCCTATCATCGCGTCGGAGTCGAAGCTGGAGTCGCAGAGGTAAAGGTGGCTGAAGACGCGCGTTGCTGCCATGGAGAAGAGGTCGCGACACTCCTCCTCCAGGATGGAGTCCACCTTGGTGGCGGCACCTTCGAGCTCCGAGGCGAGTTTGGAGGAGAGCCCCGCATAGCCATTCTCAGGGGTCGCGAGCGGATCCTCAAATCCTCCCTTGCAGATGGACTGCAGCGCTTGGCGAGCCCTGAGCTCGAGGGAAGAGAAGGCGTCACGGTCCGCTACCGCTTTCCCCTCGACGTCCGCAAGGGTCTTCTCCCTGGCGTCCAGCCAGGCCGTTGCCTCAGAGACATGCTTGTCGTGGGATGTTTGGGCTTCGGTCACCTCCTCCTGTAGCTTGGTCAGGTGCTCGCGCTCCGTGGCCTACTCCACGACCACCTTCGCCAGCACGGAGTCACGAACCTCGAGCTTCGCCTCGTAAGCCTTGAGGTCATCCTCCCACTGCTGAAACTGCTGCGTGCGTGTGGCCTGTTCCTCCTGGAACGCCTTCAGGTCGGCCTCCGCCTCGCCATAGCGCTTGACGGCTGCCACCTCCTCAGCCAGCGCATCATCGTGGGCCGCCCTAGCCTCGACGTCTTCCTTCTTGCTCTCTGTGGTGGTGGCCTCATCCTGGCTCCAGGCCTCTTTGGTCGCCTTATCGGCATGGAGCCACGCCGAGGCGAGCCCCAGGTGCTCCTTGGCAAGGCGCTTGTTTGCGTCTCGGAGGTCCGCCTCGAACCGGTCGAGCACGGCATAAGCATTAGCCAAGGCCCCATGCCTGATCAGGGCGCCATAGTTCGCGAGTGCGAGGACCTAACGCGGGAGTGGCGTTGGCACGTTATTTGGGACAATGGCCGATGAGGCCATGGTGCGATCTCCATGCCCTTCCCCGCGCCCGGCTCCTGCAACACGGCGATAGTAACGGACGCCACAACCTGTTGGGCTACGGGGGTCGGCACTACCGGGTGCTGCGCCGCCGCCCGCCTTGAGTCGGATTTGTTCGGCGAGGGGTGGGGCGTCGCCCTCTCAACCAGGACCGCGGCAGAGGGCGCCGCTCAGCGAGCCCCTGCGTCCTTGTTGGCCGGCCTCCTGGCCCGCGCCGGCAAGGCACTGGGAGGGGGTGGCACACCTGCACGCACTGGTGCATTGCTGCCTGTGTGCCAAGGGTTGCGCCGGGTCAGAGCTGCGCGCCTCCGCACCCACCGAGGCCGTGACCGAGCATCGAGGCCGCCCTCAGGACGATGGGTACCTTCGCATCGGCGATCGACTTCTTCTTCTTCTTCTTCTTCTCCACGCCATCACCCCTGTTCGGTGCAACAAGGGGCAGCATGAGCGTATGGGTTACGAATGCGCAGTCAGGAGGCAAGGCAAGGATACTCACTCCTCTGGCGCAGCCCACTTCATTTTTTCTCCTCCTCGGAGGCTAATGTGCCCACTTTCTTCTTCGACGTGTCCCCGGTCTTGCCCTGGGGGCTGGCGGAGTGGCCCCGGACGGGCCCCGTTGTAGCGCCGCTGGCTGGAGTGGTGAGGGGGCTCCCATGAGAGGTCTTCGCCGGTGAAACCATGACCGCCTCGACGGAGGCTGTCGCGACCATCGGCTGCGCACCCAGCGGGGACGAGCCCTTCTGCTCGGCCACCCCGGCAAGGCGCGGAAAGCCTTTCGAAGGGGGCTCGGCCGTCCCCTCGCCTGGGGCCACCCATCCAGATGCTCGCGCCACTGGGGATGCTGACTCCGACCTCCTCTCGGGCGCCCTGATGGAGCGCGGGGAATCTGCGGCTGGGAGCTCTTTAGCGTCAGCGTCGTCGTCCTCGTGGCCAAGGAGGAGCCGGCGTCTCGACAATTGGGACACCTCCCCAGGGTCGTCATCCTCCGTTTCCTCTGAGTCCTCGATGTCGCCACTCTTGCCGGAGGACAGCACCACAGGTGACTCAGGGTGGTTGCTCGGCTCGAGCCCCCACTCGTCGAAAACAGGCATGGCCTCAAGCAACTCCTCCTTGTCGTCGCGGCTATGTAGTGGGGTGGCGGCCTCAGGGATGTCCCATGGGATCATGCCAAGCAAGGCGAACAAGGCCACGTCCAGCTCCTTGCTGGTCAGGCCGGGGGCGCGCATCCTCATCGTGTCTTCCGCGCCCGCATACTCCCATAGGGGTTTTGTATGTGATTGGAGCGCGCGTGATGCGGTGCGCCAAGAACTCCTTCATGATCATCACCCTCGTCAGCAGCTTCGCCTTCATGTCCGAGGCTATCTTCTTTAGGAAGGGCCTCGCCCGGGAGTCGGTGAGCTTCACGGAGCCCCATTCGGGGATCTGCTCGGGCAGTTCCGTCGGTGGCTCGAGGCGCGTGTTGGTGCCGTGAGCGTCCATAAGGACCCAGCGCCGCCGATAGCCTTCCCCCTTCTTCCCCGCCTTCACGAGCGAGTTCCCGGTTGACACGGCGATGAAGGAGATGCTCGCGGACAATTTGGTCTTGGAGGTGAACCGCAGGCTGAAGAAGTGGCGGAAGAGCGCCACCGAGGGCTTCACGCCCACAAAGGCCTCGCAATAGAAGGCGAACACAAATAAAAGCAGAATGGAGTTGGGCTGGAGGTGAAGGGCCTGGATCTTGTAGTGCTCGAGGATGGCGAGGAAGAACTCGGAGAAGGGAGGGACCAGCCCGACGAAGACTCTGTGGAAGAAGAAGGGGTATACGGACCCTGCCAAGCTGCTCCGTGCCATGGAGCTAGGCTAGATCTGGGTCTTGCCCCATTCGTTTGTGTCACCGGCCGTCAGCGGCCGGAGCGAAGGAAGCTGGAAGCGCCGACGCGAAGGAGGAGGAGTTCGCGGCCGGAGCCACGGGCTTCGCCTTCCCGGCGGGTGCCATTCGGGGATCGCCGGGGCTGGCGGGGGAGGAAGAAAGGCGACATTCTGTTTGGATCTGGAGAAGCCTCACGCGAGAGAAAGGGGATCTCGGCAGAGGAAGGAGACACAGGGAAGGAGAGTAATGATGGCCCTGTGGTGCGCGCCAGGCTTTTGTCAGCTTGGGCAGTTGCCGAGACGACATGGGGAAGTGGGGGCGTCCGCATCCCGTTGTGCGCCATGCGTCAAGCCTAGCCCACAGGCGATTAGGGCCCGCGTCGCTTTGCCATCCCCTCTTTGCCTTCGCCTGGAAGCCAGGCCGAGCGCGCCGTGGGCCCAGGGGCCAATATCGGCGTCCTGGGACCTGGGGTACCCAGACCCGTCTGCCTGCGGCCCAGCGCGTGGTTCTGCCAAGGGCCCAGTACGGCCCAACTCTAAGGCTTCACAAGCAAGACCCTCGTGAGGGCTCCCTGCCTCGCGAGGCGAACGACATCAAGGCCTCCCGAGGAGCGGTCTCCCGAGGCTGCCTCCCGAGGAGCGGATATCTCTAGGCAAGGGACTTGCCTTGCGAGGCGCGCGGTGACGTGAGCCATGACGACCAAGGCCAGCAGGGCGCCAACAGGCGTAGGAGAGGACAGTTTCCTCTTTGGTGCTAAGGAGGCAAGGACGTACGCGGGTTCCCAAGGAATCTTCCAAAGGTTTCCATTCCAGTGCAACAAGACCAAGACCGCTGGCTTGGCAGGACGGAGGTCACCGCCGAGCCCACAGCTGTGTCACGACCAGAAGCTTTGCAGGCGAAGACCAGCTTTAGTCAGGATTGGGTGTACTCCTGTCCCCTTTCAAATTGGCCGCTGTGGTATCCCTTCCCGCTTAAGATATGAGGGAAGAGGGCCAAGGCCACTATAAATATAGGCTAGTCTCCACCATAGAGAAGAGAATCCTTCCAGCATTGAGGTCTCCTGAGGCAGCTCGCACTTGTACTAGTTCATCTTCATCTTCCTCGCGAGGCAATCCACCACAAAGCAGGAGCAGGGTTTTACACCACAAGGTGGCCCGAACCTGGATAAATCACCGTGCCCACCTCTTCTTCCCGCTCACTCGAACACAGCGAAGCCAGGCCGTAGGGCGGTGAGCAGCAAGCTGTAGCTAGGCAAGATCCTTCACACACGCCCCAGAGTTTGAACCTTGTTTGGGTCCGCGGAGCCATGATTCCGACAGTTACAACACTCCTCCTCTAAAATAAATTCTCGTCCCAAGAATTAAGAGGTAGAAGGGAAAAGATCGGGGTATTCCGCATGAATATTACCCTCACGTTCCCAAGTGGCTTCATCTTCAGTATGATTTGACCATTGCACTTTGAGGAACTTGGTAACCTTCTGGTAGGTTCGGCATTCAGCTTCTTCGAGAATGCAAATCGGATGCTCTTTGTAAGTGAGATAATCTTGCACTTCGATCAATTCTGGATCCACTTCACGGTGCGGGTCCTTGAAGCAATGATGAAGTTGCGACACGTGGAAGATGTCATGGACGTGAGATAACTGAGGTGGAAATTCCAGTTGATATGCGACAAGTCCACGACGAGCGAGAATGTGGAAAGGACCAATGAAGCGAGGAGCTAACTTCCCCTTGACTCTGAACTGATGAGTGCCTCTCAAAGGAGTGACACGCAGATAAGCTTGCTCACTGGGTTGATAGGTTGAACCCTAGTGTTTCCGATCATAGTTGCTCTTCTGCCGGGACTGGGCCACCTTGAGATTATCCCGGACAATACAGACTTGCTCTTCAGCTTGTTGGATAATGTCTGGACCAATGAGCGGCCGTTCCTCAGTTTCCGACCAATTCACACGGGTTCGACACTTACGTCCATACAACACTTCGAAGGGTGCCATCTTCAAGCTATCCTGATAGCTATTGTTATAAGTGAATTCAGCATAAGGAAGAGATTCTTCCCATTTCTTGCCGAAAGAGATAACACAAGCACGGAGGATGTCTTCAAGAATTTGATTGACTCGCTCGACTTGACCTTAGGGTTGGGGATGATAAGCAGTGCTCCAGGTTATATGAGTTCCCATTGCTTCTTGGAAACTATCCCAGAACTTCGAAGTGAATATACTACCACGATCTGAACTGATCTCCTTCGGAATGCCGTGGAGGGTAACAATTCTGGAGATATACAAGTTTGCTAATTGACTAGCAGTGACTGTCTCCTTGACTGGCAGAAAGTGAGCAACTTTGGAGAATTGGTCGATGACGACAAAGATAGCATCATTACCCTTTTGTGATTTGGGGAGGCTAGTGACCAAGTCCATCTGAATCTTATCCCATTTCCACTCAGGAATAGGGAGTGGTTGCAGAAGTCTAGCCGGTTTCTGATGCTCTGCTTGGACGCGACGGCAAACGTCATATTCTTTGATATACCGAGCAATGTCTTGCTTCATCTTAGACCACCAGTGCTTCTGACGGATGTCTAGATACATCTTGGTACTTCCTGGATGAATAGAGAGAGGGGTGTCATGTGCTTCTTTCATCACCTTCTCTGTCATAAGCTCGAATCGGGGAACCACAATGCGATCTCTGAAGTACAAGGTTCCATCTTCAGCAAGCGAGAAATCTCTAGCTTTCTCTAAAGCAAGACCCCGTTTCATTTGATCAACTTCAGCATCTTTGGCTTGCGCAGACTTAATAGCTTTCAGAAGAGTTGGTTCCAGGACAAGGTTATTCAGAGAACCCTGTGGAACTAGGTGAAGGTTCAACTTGGGAAGATCTTCATGAAGGCGGGGTTGAGCTTTATGAACCATGTGATTGTTGCAATAAGACATGCGGCTCAGGGCATCGGCCATGACATTAGCCTTGCCAGGGGTATAAGATATATTGCAGTCATACTCTGTAATAGCTTCCATCCATCGCTGCTGACGGAGGTTCAGATCTGGCTAAGTAAACAAATACTTCAGACTCTGATGATCGGTGAAGATCTCGCAATGATTACCGATAAGGTAATGTCGCCACAACTTCAGTGCGTAGATAACTACAGCAAGCTCGAGGTCATGAACTGGATAGTTCTCTTCGTGAGGGCACAATTGACGAGAGGCATAAGCAATCACCCTGCACACTTTCATTAGGACATAGCCTAATCCTTGACGGGATGCATCGCAGTAGATGACGAAATCCTTTGGGAATCAGGAGGAGCTAGCACTGGGGCAGAAGTCAGCTTGTCCTTGAGAGTGTAGAAACTTTCCTGACACTTTTCTGTCCAATCGAACTTAATGCCTTTGTGAAGCAGACTAGTCAGGGGCTTGGCGATCTTAGAGAAGTTCTCGATGAAACGACGACAATAGCTGGCGAGTCCGAGAAAGCTTTTAACTTGCTTAACATTCTTCGGGGGAGTCCAGCCAAGAATGGCCTAAACTCGTTCGGGGTTGACGGCAATACCATCCTTGGAGATTACATGACCAAGGTAGGTTACTTCGGGTAACCAGAATTCACACTTGGAATACTTGGCATAAAGTTGATGTTCTCAAAGCTTTTCCAGAACAAGACGAAGATGTTCAACATGTTCTTGTTTATTCTTGGAATATACAAGGATATCATCCAGATAAACCACGACGAACTTGTCAAGGTATTCCATGAATATATAGTTCATCAGACGAGAGAATGTCGCTGGAGCATTGGTTAAGCCAAAAGACATGACGGTGTACTCATATGAACCATAGTGAGTAACGAATGCAGTCTTGGGATTATCCTCTTCGCGAACCCGGATCTGGTGGTAACCCAACCTCAAGTCGAGTTTAGAGAAGACTGATGAACCAGCCAGTTGATCATACAAATCGTTGATCCGAGGAAGGGGATACTTGTTCTAAATGGTTGCTTGGTTGATAGGTCAGTAGTCTTGAACGAAACGATTTGTTCCATCCTTCTTCTTAACAAAGAGAGAAGGTGCTCCCCAAGCAGAGGAACTAGGACGAATGAACCCACTGCAAAGAGATTTGTCGATTTCCTCCTTAAGCTAAAGGAGTTCATGAGGCGGCATCTTGTAGGGTCGTTTGGCGATAGGAGTGGTGCCTGGTTTCAAGTCGATGATGAACTCAACAGCTCGAACAGGAGGTATCCCTGGGAGTTCTTCTGGAAAGACATCTTGGAAGTCGTGAATGACTGGAATGTTTTCAATTCCCTCGAGAGGTGATGTGTTCAACACGTTCAATGAATAAATCCATGCTTTGGCATTTTGAACAAGATGAGCATGGTAGCTTACTATCTCAGTCGAAGGATGTAGAAGATGGACAGTTTTAGTGGCGCAAATGATAGAAGCAGTATGTGCTTTCAACCATTCCATACCCAGAATGAGGTCAATATTGGAAGACTTCAAAATAATGGGGGAGCCGTGAAATTCCAGCCCTTCTATTTCGATGGAGACGTTGTGGCTAACCTTGGTGGTTCGACATTGGCCCGCAGGGGTTTGTACCACTAGTGGACTATGCATCTCTTCGTATTTAATGCCATGCATGAATGTAAAATCTTATGATATGAAAGAATGTGATGCTCCTGAATCGAATAAACCAAAAGCTGGTACTCAATTAACAAGAAGAGTACCCATCACAGTAGCAGGCTTGTCTTGAGCTTCGTTCAGATCAATGTGGTTAGCCTGACCACGACCATAAGGTCTGGCATCGTTGTTGCGGGGCTGATTGTTACCACGGAGGAGTTGGAGGAAGTGCAAGCTGGTTCTGATTCTGATAGCAATCCCTAGCACGGTGACCTGGACGGCCACGCTTGAAGCACAACCCATCATTGGGGTTGGTAGCAGGAGCTCGGGGTGGTGCAGCTCGAAGAGGTTGCCTTGGTGGTGGAGGAGGCAGGCGAGGTGCATCATAGGACTGTCTTGTTGCTGGTGTAGCTGGGCGCTACATGCTGTGGGCAATCCATATTCGACGCTTCTACGATGACGGGCCCGAAGATGAGCCAGCATCACGGTTGTGCCTGAGGGATCCCGAGTGTTCCTGAAGACCAGTCTCAACCTGAATGGCCTTGTTCACCAAGGTGGCGAAGTTAGTGAAGTCATGCACCAGGAGTGCAAGCTTGCTATCAGGGTGAAGTCTGTCATGAACTTTTCTTGCCTACGAGCATCAGTAGCAATGTCTTCTTCGGCATAGTGGGACAAGTCAAGGAACTCCCGCTGATAAGCATCCACAGTCTTGTTACCCTGGGTGAGGTTGCAGAGCTCTCGCTTCTTCCTGTCCATGATTCCCTGAGGAATGAAGTGGGCACGGAAAGCAGCTTGGAAGTCCTGCCAAATAATGATTGTTCCTGTAGGTTGAGTATGCCTGTGGCTGTCCCACCATTGAGCAGCGGGAGCCTTGAGGAAAAAAGATGCGAAGGTGACATAGCTGGCAGGGGCAACATCAGCAGACTTCAGCTCATAAGTGATGTCGCAGAGCCAGTCATCAGCATCAAGGGGCTGAGTTGAGCTGCGGTAGATGGTAGGGTTGAGGCGGATGAAATCTTACAGAATTACTGGGGTTGGCTTCTGATTCATATTGGGGCACATGAACTGAGCCATGACTCCTTCCATGAACTGGAGATTCAGCTAAATCTGATGTATCATTCCGGCCATGTATTCGGGCGGTGGTGGATTGTTGGCACCACAGCCACGACCAGCGGGTCTAACCATCCTGCTAGAATATAACAGGGATAGTTTAGCTTGGAGCAATTGTAGGGACAATGAATCATTCAGGATGCAACATGCACAAAGAAAAGAGCGCAAAAGATACATCAAGTAGTCAAGCATGAGATATAGATCCATACATAACATTGATTACAAGCCAGTAGTACGAGTTCGAAAAGGGAAATAGTCGATACCAACTAGGCGGCGCGCAGGTACGCGATGGAGGGATACAACAACGAGACATAGCGATATGCTACATCAACGTCGGGGAAAACCTATGAAGTCAGGCAGCTGTCGGTGACGAAAAGCCAGACGGTGCTCGAGAGAAGGATCCTGCACTCCATGAAGGCTCTGGTGGAGGAACTGGTCTCGAACCGGAAGAAGAGGTCCACGTGCAGGAGTACTACCCCCAACAGCAGGCCACGCAATACCTGGTGGCATCTCTGTCCTGTGCGGATAAAGGATGTGCTCTGGCTGAATCCTCGCACTGACTGCTGGCAGCATCTGTGTCAGAGTGTCGTAGTGATGAGCACGAGTGGCGTACAACTCGATAGACAAAGCTCGAACAGTGAAATCCAGAGCCTCAATGTACCAAACCATAACCTAAGGGTCATAATGATGGCTCACGTAGGGGGTACAGACGGCAGCGAGTGTCCAGTCTCATCCCTAGCTGGGACGTACGTGATGTATCTGAACCCAGTCTCCTCCAAGAAAGGGTACTGTCCACGGAGACGGGTGATAGCAACATAAGTAGCATCATGGACTGCCATCTCGACAGTCGCTCCAACACCCTCAAAGGTGTGCAACTCAGTGATGGAGCGATCCCGTCGATCATAGATATCGGCCACATCGTGGTACTACTCCTGGTTGAACTTGCGATAGTCCTCGTACACGATATACTGGGGGTACCAGCGATATCCCAGCCTGGTCAGGAGGTCGACCGGAATGGCTGGGAACCTAGTCGCCTCAATAACCATGGTACGGCGTATGACCTGCGTTGCGGGACACATATGAAATAGCAGAAGTTCAAAGATGTCAAATGGCAGTGTGTGTATCATTCATTACAATTTCAAAGGAATTTGCAGATAATCTAGCTCTCCGGGTGGATGTGATCATGAGAACCTAATGTTATAGTTAGCAAAATCATTTAACCCGAGTAAAAGAGAGATCAGAGTCCCAGAGTAAGGACGAGGAATAAAATATCCTAATACCACCCAATTGTGATGTGGGCCCGTAAGCCACACAACAATGTTAGTAAAAGTTTTCCAAAGACTAGACTCAACTTCGGCCAAGGAGTTGGAAAGGGGGCTACCTACAGGCAGTCGGCTCTGATACCAACTTGTGACGCCCCGACTTAATCATGCACTAGTCATACACGCAAACATGCACGATCAAGATCAGAGACTCACGGGAAGATATCACAACACAACTCTAAACACAAATTAAAGCCATACAAGCTTCATATTAAAAGCCAGGGGCCTCGAGGGCTCGAATACAGACGAGTCAGCTAAAGCAACATATCTGAGTACAGACATAAAGTAAACAAGTCTGCCTTAAGAAGGCTAGCACAAACATCAACAACGATCGAAAAGGCAAGGCCTCCTGCCTAGGAGCCTCCTAACTACTCCTGGTCATCGGCGGCCTCCATGTAGTAGTAGGCACCCTCGGGGTAGTAGTAGTAGTCGTCGGTGGCGGCATCTTGCTCCTGGGATCCGTCATCTGATCACAACAATCGGGTATGGGGAAAAAAGAGGTAGCAAAGCAACCACGAGTACTCATCCGAAGTACTCGCAAGACTTACATCAGATCTATGCTAAGTATGCATCAGTATCAAAGGAATGGGGTTGTATCTTTGGACTGAACTGCAGAAATGCCAGAAGAGAAGGGAAATCCTAGCCTATCAAAGACTAGCATCTTGAAGCATTAGAAGAGTGTAGAGTAACATAATATAATTAGCATGAATGTAGTAGCAACCACGCCCAGACTACCTGCAAGAAAGCAATCCCGGAGCCATCATATCCATTTCACATGTCCAGTATCCAATTCTAATTGTATCGACCGGGATACAACTCTGAGCGTCTGTTACCGTGGACATGGCTATTCGAATAGATTAACTTCCTTGCAGGGGAGCACAAACTTACCCAACACGCTTAATTAACTCCAACCGGGTACACCATCAGATCATACCCGGCCTGGGCTGATCGACACACAGTAGTCCTACCTAGGCTCAATAGAGAGGCCAACACGCCGGTCTACATCCTAAGCGTGCAGGGGTCTTGGGCCCATCGCCCTTTCCACGCCTGCACATTGCATGGACGGCCAGGATCAGTCCTGGCTACTTATTTATACAAAGCTGGTGCTTACGTGGACCACCCGGGCACGTGCCGCTTAATCGCTGACGCCAGTGAGCTTTCGGAAGAAACGTACGACACAGAGTGCCCATACTTATTCCTGCGTGTGGTCAGTGCGAAAAGGCCAGAGGCCTACTTGGATCACATATCCAAACCGTTAGTGTCTCGGGAGCATGTGGTTACGATCAATGATCCATGATATGTGGTCCCATCGCCCCGTCTCACAGACTTACTGCAAGGGCTAAGAATGCCCGGCCATGCCGCGTAGTTATCCTGCGGGTACCCTCCAGGTCAACCTGACTCCATATCACTCGTCTGTACCCTCATGGTCAACCCAACTTCACATTTCTCTCGCGGGTACTGATACGTCTCCAACGTATCTGTAATTTTTGATTTTTCCATGCTATTATATTATTTGTTTTGGATGTTTTATATGCATTAATATGTTATTTTATATTATTTTTGGGACTAACCTATTAACCTAGAGCCCAGTGCCAGTTTCTGTTTTTTCCTTGTTTTTGAGTTTCGCATAAAAGGAATACCAAACGGAATAAAACTTTCGCGATGATCTTCCTTGGACCAGAAGGAAACCAGGAGACTTGGAGATGAAGTCGGAGGAGCCACGAGGCGGCCACAAGGACGGAGGGTGCGCCCAGGGAGGTAGGGCGCGCCCCCCACCCTTGTGGGCCCCTCGTGCACCTCCTGACCTAATTCTTTCGCCTATATATACTCTTATATGCCCAAACCACCAGAGGCATCCACGAAAATACTTTTCCACCACCGCAACCTTCTGTACCCGTGAGATCCCATCTAGGGGCCTTTTCCGGCGTCCTGCCGGAGGGGGATTCGATCACGGAGGGCTTCTACATCAACACCATTGCCCTTCCGATGAAGCGTGAGTAGTTTACCTCAGACGTACGGGTCCATAGCTAGTAGCTAGATGGCTTCTTCTCTCTCTTTGATTCTCAATACCATGTTCTCCTCGATGTTCTTGGAGATCTATTCGATGTAATACTTTTTTGCGGTGTGTTTGCCGAGATCCGATGAATTGTGGATTTATGATCAGCTTATCTATGAATATTATTTGAATCTTCTCTGAATTCTTATATGGATGATTTGATATCTTTGTAATTCTCTTCGAACTATCGGTTTGGTTTGGCCAACTAGATTGGTTTTTCTTGCAATGGGAGAAGTGCTTAGCTTTGGGTTCAATCTTGCGGTGTCCTTTCCCAGTGATAACAGGGGCAGCAAGGCATGTATTGTATTGTTGTCATCGAGGATAAAAAGATGGGGCTTTCATCATATTGCTTGAGTTAATTCCGCTACATCATGTCATCTTGCTTAATGCGTTAGTCCGTTCTTTATGAACTTAATACTCTAGATGCATGCTGGATAGCGGTCGATGTGTGGAGTAATAGTAGTAGATGCAGAATCGTTTCGGTCTACTTGACACGGACGTGATGCCTATATTCATGATCATTGCCTTAGATATCGTCATAACTTTGCGCTTTTCTATCAATTGCTCAGCAGTAATTTGTTCACCCACCGTAATATTTTCTATCTTGAGAGAATCCTCTAGTGAAACCTATGGCCCCCGGGTCTATTTTCCATCGTATTACTTTTCGATCTACTATTTTGCAATCTTTTATTTTCAGATCTATGAACCAAAAAACCCAACGCGATAATAGACCCGGGGGCCATAGGTTTCACCAAAGGCTTCTCTCTTGAAAGAAAACATACGGTGGGTGAACAAATTACTGTTGAGCAATTAATAATAAAGCGCAAAGTTATGATGATATCCAAGGCAATGATTATGAATATAGGCATCACGTCCGTGTCAAGTAGACCGACTCCTGCCTGCATCTACTACTATTACTCCACACATCGACCGCTATCCAGCATGCATCTAGAGTATTAAGTTCATAAGAATGGAGTAACGCCTTAAGTAAGATGACATGATGTAGAGGGATAAACTCAAGCAATATGATGAAAACCCCATCTTTTTATCCTTGATGGCAACAATACAATACGTGCCTCGCTACCCCTACTTTTTCACTGGGTGAGGACACCGCAAGATTGAACCCCAAACTAAGCACCTCTCCCATTGCAAGAAGAACCAATCTAGTTGGCCAAACCAAATTGATAATTTAAAGAGAAATACAAAGATATCAAATCATGCATATAAGAATTCAGAGAAGACTCAAATAATATTCATAGATAATTTGATCATAAATCCACAATTCATCGGATCTCGACAAACACACCGCAAAAGAATATTACATCGGATAGATCTCCAGGAACATCGAGGAGAACATTGTGTTGAAGATCAACGAGAGAGAAGAAGCCATCTAGCTACTAGCTATGGACCCGTAGGTCTGTGGTAAACTACTCATGCCTCATCGAAAGGGTAATAGGGTTGATGTAGAAGCCCTCTGTGATCGAATCCCCCTCCGGCAGGGTGCTGGAAAAGGCTCCAAGATGGGATCTCATGGGTACAGAAGGTTACGGCGGCGGAAAAGTATTTTATTGTACGCTTCTGGTTGTTTGGGAATATTTGGGAATTTATAGTGCTGGATTTAGGGTTAGGGGACTCCCGAGGGGCCCACAAGCCTTCAGGGCGCGCCCCCCTAGGGCGCGCCCCTGAGACTTGTGGCCTCCTCGGGGATCTTCTGGCCCTCTCTCCAAGTTATGTGGGTGTCGTGGTTCGACATGATCACCTATGGGGCCATCGGCCCCATTGTCGTTCGGCAAGGGCGAAGGGCACATTGCACAATGAGCGGAGGTCATCGAATAGCACAGCAATGGTGACGCGGGTGGTTTTTACCTAGGTTCGGGCCGCCGCGAGGCGTAAAACCCTACTCCTGCTTTGGTCGATTGAGTGGAAGACCGTGACGAACGCGCAGTGCTCAAGCCCGGCAGGGTTGCCTCGGGGAGAGCAGCTACGCGCATATGAGTGTACAAGGGTCCGAATCCTTTCTAAGGTTGCCTCGGCCCTCCTTTTATAGGTAAAGTGGTTACCACAGTGGCAAAACAGTCATTATCCAGTGAGTAGATAGCCACAGTGCTATCATACCTAACTCTGCAGATAGGACAAGGTGCATTAAATGCACCGCTTAGTGTCACGTCATGGATGTAGCCCGGCGAGCCTTGTCGTGCCATTCAACCACCTTCTTGCCTCTCTGGGTGACACGCCCCTTGACGGGTGTCATTTAGGGGTGATCTTCCTCAGAAATGGCTGCCATGTGCCGAATGACTGCCACTTATTCACTTGGGGGCTCGACACTGCACCGATAAGTGACTTGCGTCACTGTGAGGTGGAGCGGTGGAGCCCTGGCGGGATAGTACGGCCGCCAGCGCCCCGGCAACCCTTGCCGGGGAGGTCTTGAGACTTGCTCTTGGGGTGGCCTCGACCTGACCAGGCTCGCCTGCCCAGCAAGGGAGGCTTTTCCCTTGGTGATATCTTGCTGTTTTGGCTTGTCCTGATCTTCTTGACCCGCCCTTTGATTCCTCAAAGAGTTATCTCTTCTGCTTGGCCTTGGTGAAGCTTGCTTCGCTGCTACCGTGCCTGTGTACGGTCTGGGCAACACACGCAAAGGTTTGCTGCACCGATAGTAGCCCCGGGCCTGGTCCAACGTGCTGCTGAGCATCGTTGGAATAGGCCCTTTCGGGTACACAGGCAGGGGTCTTGTGCTGATATTCTTTTCTTCCTTGATATTTTCCTTGCTTCTTCATTAATCTGTGCTTGAGTCAGTTTCCGCTTTTTGCTACGCACCGTGCGATGCCAAATGCGGTGGGGGCCATCTGGCTATGGCTCGTGAATGACTTTATCTCTTGGGGCGGTAACTACCATTTTACTCTTCCCACTACGCCCGTCCTGTCCGCCACGTACGCCGCATGCACCGCGCGGGGTAGGTGACGGATGGGCATGGTGTAGGGAGAGCGCTATGGCAGGGACCCGGATCTTTCAGATTAGTGTATAGGGGCGGTTGATGGGCTCAGCCACAATCCGTAGCTTGGACGGGTCGGATTCGGAGGAGCCCATGGGAGTGGGTGAAAGACCAGCCCCCGACCCTGGCTCGTCTATAAAAGGGAGCACTAAGGGGAGGGGAGGCATCCACTCACGCACTTCTTCCTTGCCTCCTCCTTCATTATGCCAAAGGGAAGAGACTGGGGTCAGGCCCCGGGTCTCAGCTCGAGGGCGATGACGCCAAAGGTTCGTGCCGCCGCTCGGGGAGTGAGTCTGGTCCGTGGCCGCAGGAGGCGCAGCGACCGTAGTAGGGGTGGTCGAAGCTCATGGCGGCATGCCTGCGAACGCCATGCCGATCCCGGCGTGGAGGGTGCAACACCTCTTCATAGTGACAGAGTGCTTGCCCCTTCCGCGCGAGCTCGCTGACCAGGGGAGAGGCGTCGCCTCTGCCACAAGCTGCCGGGACTTCTCGACCCGTCGGTGGAGCCCTCAGGGCTCCTGGTGCTCACCTGCAGGGTCACGCCCGGGATCTTCAGTAAACCCAACAATGCTCTCTTCGGCGAGGCCGGGGGTGACGCTGGAGATGGTGGTGCCATCCTGCCTGCCAAGGTGGGGAACGGTGCTCCCCGTGCGCCTTGGCGCCGCCGCCGTCGTCGGTCACTCCTTCGGGGGAGGTGACTGGCCAAGGGTCCGACACCTCCCTTGAACGACAGTGACGAGGAAAAAATGGGCGGAGACGATGAAGGCGGGGGGCAGGCCGTCAGGTCGGAGTACGATGGCACTAACGCGTTCATCTCATTCCTCCTGCCAGCCGCCCCGTCTTCTAGCTCTTCGCCACCCTCCTCGGCACCATCATCACCAGCCTCTTCCGGGTGGTTACTGGGGGGGAATGTTCTCTTGGTGCCTTCGCCTCCTCCAGTAGTCTTCCAGCTGGTCCCCGGCAGGCCTTCCCGCCGGTCCTGGAGGTGGTGACCAGGGCACCATCAAGCTGCTCTGTCCATCACCCTCCTTCGCAGCCTCGCCACTCCCGATCCCTGTCAGGCTGCTCCCAGCAGGCCCTGACGGGGCCGGGCTGGGCTTCTGCTCAGGCACTCCTTTTGCCCTCTCCACCTCCCACTGCAGTTCCTAGGAGGAGAGGGACAAGAAAGGGATTATGGGGAACTTATCTTTTTTTAGTCTAAGACATGTAGGCATTTGACAAATTTTAGTCTCAAATATGCAATCTTCTTTATCCATGTTTGTGTTCTGTAGGACATGTACTTGTTTATTCGCACATTAATGAAAAAGACAAGCTTTGCCAGGTACTTGTGCATGTATTACATCCATGCAAAGGTGGAACGCCTCTATACGTACAACTAAACAAGTTTTCTCCGGCAAGCTGTCCTGCTGGTGACTTTCGTTTGTTGCCGCGGGGCTTGGCCTGTCGGGCACGAAACAATGAAAAGGGACCAACCCCCCTGTCGAAACCTCTCCGCCAAAGGCCACTACAACCACCTTGACCGAAGTAACATTCGAGTTAAAAGATGGGAGCACCCATGCTTCGAAGGTGATGGGGTTTCTATATGCACTAGTTTTGCTTCTTACAAAACATGTATGGATAAGAAGGAACTTATCTGTTTGGCTTGTCGGGGACCGATATGCAGGCTTGTTTCTATTTCTTCTTTTCGGGGCCGAGTCCGCGGCAAGAGCCCTGTAGTTTAGTGCAGAGGAAAACAAAGCTGCATATGACCTTATCTACATGATCATGCCATGCTCATGTTATGCTATGCATGCATGCAAGTTTTTCGGGCCCCCAGCGCTTCGTTTATTTATCTGCTCCTCAGGGTCTGCGCCTAGCTTTGTACAAAGGGTTACATGCAGCATCGGCAAGGCTTGTACAAAAGGGTGGCTGCCGGGCAGGGCCCGACAGCCGCGCCTTACGGGTAGAACTTACGGAGATGCTCAATATTCCATGAGTTTTGCAATTGAATGCCATCTCCAGTCTCCAGATGGACTGCGCCAGGTCTGGTGACTCGTACCACCCGGTAAGGGCCTTCCCACTTTGGCTACAACTTGTTTGCACCCTTGGTGGATTGAACACGCCTAAGGACAAGGTCGCCTTCCTCAAGGCTCTGGGGGTGAACCCTGCGGCTGTGATAGCGGCGTAGGGCTTGCTGATAGTGTGTAGCACGCGTAACAGCCCGGAGATGGTTCTCCTCAAGGAGCACGGCATCGTCATGCTGGTGCTGCTCTTACTCTACATAATCGTAGGCAAATACTCGAGGTGACCCGTATATGAGTTCCGTGGGGATCACTGCTTCTGCCCCATAGACTAGGGAGAAGGGAGTCTGGCCGGTAGCTCGATTTGGTGTCGTACGGAGGGACCAAAGAACCACCGGCAGCTCGTCCATCCAGCGCCTACCACACTTCTGCAGCCTATCAAATGTTCTTGTCTTGAATCCTCGCAGCACTTCAGCGTTCGCCCTCTCAGCTTGTCCATTGCTTCTGGGATGAGCAACAGAGGCGAATGAAACCTTGCTTTTGAGGGCTTTCGAGGGCTTCTGTTGTCATTGATGACCCTGGCGGGTACTCCTAAGTGGCACACCAGTCCTTTCAGGAACTTGATAGCTGACTTTGCGGTCACCTTCCACATGGCCTCCACCTCCAGCCACTTTGAGAACTTGTCGATGGCGACGTACAAGAACTCAAAGCTCTCGGTAGCACGGGGGAAGGGGCCCAATTTGTCGAGCCCCTAGACCGAAAAGGGCAATGACAAAGGGATCGTCTGGAGAGCTTAAGCAGGTTGATGGATATTCTTGGAGTGGAACTAGCAGGCTTCACATCTGGTGACAAGCTCAATTGCATCTTGGAGGGCCGTGGGCCAGTAGAAACCTTGCCGGAAAGCTTTTCCAACCAAGGCCCTTGATCCAATATGAAGCCGCACATGCCTCCGTGTATCTCTGCCAACAGTTCCTTCGCCTCTTCCCGGCAAATGCACTTCAATTTCACACCTTGGGCCTCCTTCTGTATAGTGCGTCATCGACGAACTGATACATACTGGCCCTCCGGGCTACTCTTTTAGCTTCTTCTTGCTCTTCGAGAAGTTCTCCTGTTTGGAGGTAACAGACTATGTGTCGTGCCTAAGTTGGAGCCTGAGGCTCGACAACAAGGATCAGCGGCACCTCCTCATTCGTGGGAGCGCATGCCTCAACCGCAAGGATTGGTAGTTCGGCGGGAGGGTGCTGCTCGCCAAGCGAAGTGGAGTTGTTCCCGCCAACCTCTTTGCCGGGGCTTCAAGAAGCTCTACCGGGAGAGGCTTGCCGGAGTCCAGTGTCCTCCTCTTTCTGGCCATTGTTGCCGGGGATACGGAGGCTGAGTCAGGTGGAGAACAAAAGTCCCTGGTTCCACAGGAAGCTTTTGTGCAGCGCACTTTGACAGATGATCAGCAATGCTGTTTTCCGCACGGGGTATGTGCTCTGTTTGCAAGCCGTCAAAGCGCTCCTCTAGCTTTCTCACTTCCTCCACATATGCCTCCATTAATTTACTCTGATAATCCTTGTTCACTTGCCTCACCACGAGTTGTGAGTCTCCTCGTATGATCAACTTCTTAATTCCCAACTCTGTCGCGATTCTGAGCCCTGCAAGGAGTCCTTCATACTCTGCAGTGTTGTTAGTTGCCTTCTCCCTGGGGAAATGCATATGGATCACATACTTGAGGTGCTCTCCAGTGGGTGCGATGAGGAGCACGCCAGCTCCTGCACCTTGTAGTGAGAAGGCACCATCAAAGTACATGATCCATTCTTGGGGTGCTTCCTTGCCGGGGATAACCGTTTCCAGTGCCTCTTCGTCTGGGGTAGGCGTCCACTCCGCAATGAATTCTGTCAGTGCTCTGCTCTGAATGGTTGATGTGCTCTCAAACTTCAAACCAAAGCTTGATAACTCCAAAGCCCATTCCACTATTCTGCCAGTGGCCTCTGGATTCCTTAGTATGCGTTGCAAAGGGAATTGGGTGACGACTGTGATCTTGTGGGCTTGGAAGTAGTGGCGCAGTTTCCTTGAGGCAATGATGAGGCTAAAAATCAACTTTTGCACGCCAGAGTACCTTGACCTAGCCCCCTGCAACAGGGAGCTGACAAAGTAAACTGGCCGCTGCACCACCTTCTTCCTTGCCGCAGTCTTGGGATTGCCTTCACTTCTCGGCTCTTCTTTCTCTTGTTCTGCGTCCAGCCTTGCCGTGACTGGTTCACTTCCTTCTCCCGGGAGGACAGTAGCTGCAGCTGATCCGTCTTCCACTTCTCGCTGTGCCACCAGTGCTGCACTAACCACTTGATTGGTTGCCGCTAGATACAGCAGCAACGACTCTTGTGGTTTAGGTGCGACCAGGGTGGGAATAGAGGAAAGGTAGGTTTTTAAGTCCTACAGCGCTGCTTCTGCCTCCGGGGTCCACTTACGGGCCCTGCGTTCTTCAAAATTTTGATGAACGGTAGGGCGCGCTCAGCGGACTTGGAAATGAACCTACTCAGCGCGGCAACACATCCAGTTAAATGCCTCACATCCTTGACTGTCTTGGGTGATTGAATCTGTTCGATTACCCTGATCTTGTCGGGGTTGGCCTCTATCCCCCGGTGAGATACAAAGAAGCCAAGTAGCTTGCCGGAGGGAACGCCAAACACGCACTTCTCTGGGTTCAGCTTCAAGTTGATCTTGCACAGGTTTGCAAAGGTTTCTTCCAAGTCCTGAATGAACGTTGATCTGTCCTTGGTCTTGACCATTATGTCATCCATGTAAGCTTCAATATTCCTATGTAGCTGAGGCTCAAACCCTATCTGCACTGCTCTTGCAAAAGTGGATCCAGCTCTTTAACCTGAAGGGCATCCGTACGAAGCAGTACGTGCCACAGGGGGTTATGAACGCTGTCTTCTCCTCGTCTTCTTTGGACATGAATATCTGGTGGTACCCGGAGTAGGCATCCAAGAAGGAAAGCAGATCACACCTGGAGGTGGAATCCACGATCTGGTCGATGCGCGGCAAGGGGAACGGGTCCTTCGGGCATGCTTTATTCAGATCTGTGAAATCTATGCAAAGCCTCCATTTCCCATTCGCCTTGTGCACCACCACTGGATTTGCCAACCATGTTGGGTGCAATACTCCTCTGACCAAACCAGCTGCCTCAAGTTTCTTGATCTCCTCGGCAATGAACTGTTGCCGCTCTAAGGATTGCTTCCAGACCTTCTGCTTGACAGGCCAGGCATGACGGCAGACAGCAAGGTGGTGCTTGATTACCTCCCTGGGAACACCAGGGATGTCAGATGGTTGCCAAGCAAACACATCGACATTCGCCCGCAGGAAGGCAATGAGCGCGCTTTCCTATTTGTCGTCAAGGGTGGAGCTGATAGTGAATGTACCATCAGCGCCAACCAGCCTTGCCGAGACCTTCTTCACAGTGGGTGCAGCAACCTTGGATCTCATGCTAGTAGAACTCTCCGGCAAATCATCAACAGGTGCAGCGTACTCCGGAGAGGCGCGCTTCCCGGATTCCTTGCCGGCATCCTTGCTAGCTTTTCTCCCTTGTTTGTTTTCCTTGGCGGGGATTGCAGCTTCCGCGGCCTCAGCAGCGACCACCTCCCGGTACATCTTGTCCATGCATATGATTGCGTCCCTCTTGTCTGATGGGATAGAAATGACGCCCATCGGTCCTGGCATCTTCAGGGTGTTGTAGGCATAGTGGGATGCCGCCAAGAACTTTGCCAGGGCATGTCGCCCGTGTATCCCATTATATGGCAACGGAAGCTCGACCACATCGAACACGATCTTCTCAGTTCGATAGTTCAATTCCCCTCCAAACATCACCGGTAGCGAGATCTTCCCCTTTGGACGACTCCTACCGGGGTTGATTCCTTGAAACGTGTCAGTAACCTTGAGCTCTTCATCTGTTATCTGTAGCTTGCTGAGCACCTTGGGGGAAATCAGAATCAACCCGGCCCCGCCGTCAACCAACATCTTTGTGACCTTGCGGTTGTAGATTGTTGGTGAAACCAACAATGGCAAGCACCCTACCGCAGTGGTGCGGTCAGGGTGATCCTCTTCGTCAAAGATGATGGGCGTGCGAGACCATTTGAGTGGTTTCCGGGAGTCCGCCGCAGGCTCCACATCATTGACCTCACGCGCCCATTATTTTAGTTGGCGGTGAAAGGAGTGCAAGGATGCGCCCCCGTCAATGCATAGGGCATCAGTGGCTTTCTGAAACTCTTACTCACTGGTTTCCTCTTCATCCCCTTCATCGCTTTTGTCACCACATTCCTTCTT
Source organism: Thinopyrum elongatum (assembly GCA_011799875.1). Taxonomy (NCBI): domain Eukaryota; kingdom Viridiplantae; phylum Streptophyta; class Magnoliopsida; order Poales; family Poaceae; genus Thinopyrum; species Thinopyrum elongatum. The sequence goes on from CM022298.1 coordinate 149,384,626, forward strand.
CTCATGGCCTTTAGCAGGTTTTCCCTGATGTCGGGGGACCTTGCCGGGGCGGTGTAACACCCCTATGTAATTGCCACTATGATCAGCTCATGATGATGCCAAGTCATGCCCATTTGCAGTGCCAAGTCACTTGGATTAAGGAAACACTTGAAATTCAATTCTGAAAATCAACTCAAATTCATAAGTGAAATATGAAGTTGATCAAACCTTATGGGAAAAATGTTCATTAAATAGCAAATATTTCAGAAGCACTCACAAAATTATAACTAATGCTACTTGGAGTAGTTAAATGACTCCAACAAGATGAAACAACACCAAAGCAGTAATATTTAATACATTTAAAATCATATCAATTTCAAATGAAACCCAACTTTGCTCAAACTAATTTTTGGTAAAGGCTAATACTACATATCAATATTTGGGTCAACTCTCACATTTTACAAAAGTGCTAAAATGTGCTAACTATTTCGAAACAGAAAATAAATAAAGAAAAACCAAAACCGAAAACAGAAAATATAAGACGAGGCACTGTGCACTAGGCCTAAGTGCACAGTGCCCCGACCACCGGCCCACCTGGCCCAACTCCTTCTCTCACCCTCGCGTGTCGCCTCCCCCATGGCCGGGCGCGCGACACGCCGGCGCCACCGACAAAACAGGGATGAGGAGGGGATAAGGGCGAGGCCCGTTCACTCCCCCTGGACCCCCTCGACCACACCTTCCCTCTCCCCTCGCTCTCCCCCTCTGGTTCTCGACAACGCCCGACGCGGTCGTCGTCGCGCCCTGCCCGCAGACGCGGCCACCGTCTCCCATTCGCCTCGCCGAGACGTCCTGCGGCTCCGCCTCGCTCCTCTGCCTTGGCTACACATCGACATCGAGCTCGGGAAGGCGCCGACGCCGACGTGGCTGGCCGGTCCCACCCCTTAGTGAGACTGCCCGTGGGCCTAGTGGCCCCCGCTGACTGGTTTGACCAGTCAACGCGCTGACGTGGCGGTCCTGTGTCACAGACATGCAGGCCCCACCGCCCTGTCAATTAACTAAAATGTTTAATTAAATAAAAACTAATTAGTTAGACTAATCTCTCACTGACATGTGGGGCCTGCCTCCTTAATTAACCCTGTTAATTAGATTAATTCATTGTTAGTCTAACAGAGGCTGACATGTGGGTCCCACTGGACCCACATGTCAGGTTTGACTGGTCAGCCGTCCTGTTGACTCGCTGATGTCAGCATGGCATCATGTTGACATCATAATTCAATTCTGTTAATAAAAATAATTCCAGAAAATCATTTAAACTTCAAAAATTAATAACTTTTAAACCGTAGCTCAGATCGAAAAACTTAAAACATGAAAGTTGCTCAGAACGACAAGATGAATTTGATCATGTCGTCTGTTTGATGCCGGAACCCCCTACGTAGAAGAACTCGTAACTCCGAGCCCAATTATGGTAGATGAATAGTGCACACACACCGGGTAATAAATCCCACGATAATCCTAAAAATAACTAAAATGACCTAGATGCATCTTTAGGCAACTCTGCACTGCATTGTAGCGTAGCATGCCCCGTGTTGCATTTGATTGCATTGTATTTACTTGTTTCCTCCCCCCTCTTCTCTCTCGGTAGACCCCGACGTCGACGTAGCTCCTGAGGCAGACGCCGCTCCGGAGTACGACTATGTCCCCAATGACCTAGCCCTTGCCGTCGAGCAGACAGGCAAGCACCCCCTTTTTGAGCATTCCGATATCACCTATTCTCTTCTCTCTTATGCTTGCATTAGAAGTTACTGCTGCTACTATAACCTATATCTGCTGCATAGCCTGTTTACTTGTAACCTGCTGTTGATAATTACCTGTTATCCTAAACTGTTTAGAATGGGTTGGGTAGAGACCGACAGAGACCCCCACTTATCCCGACTGCCCCGCTGGACTCTCAGAAGACCCGAGCAACGGGATCGAAGATCAGACCCTGGCACCGCACGTCACTTCCCCCTTAAATTGCTCGACACTACTGGGTTACTATCGAGTGCCGAGGGTGATACCTCGTCAGCACTTCTGATGATAACCTTGTAGGTTAGTTAATCGGTCGTGGTAAGCGAGGGTGATTCCTCCTACACCTCCCCCGATAACGACGACGTCGTGCAACACTTCAAGTGTGGACCTTGAGGGTGATTCCTCCTTCATTCACCTTGACGGTAACATTAGAGGGAATTCCATTGAGGGTGATTCCTCAGGGTTCCCCCTTGGTGTCAGACACACGGAGACTTTGGTTACTATGACTGAACACTGAACCATGATACTAAAGACGGGTCGGCCCTGAGGGGTACCCGCGCGAGCATGAATGCGAAGTGATGTGGAGTCGGGTTGACCTGAGTGGTGCCCGCGAGATAACTACGAGGCGTGGTCGGGCATTCTTAGCCCTTGCCGCAAGTCCTCGAGACGGGGCGACAGGGTCACATCGATCATGAGTCTCTGCTCATTACCGTGCGCTCCTAATCCTCTAACGGTTTGGATATTTGATCCGAGGGGCCTCTAGCCTGATAGCACTAACCATCACGTGGGCATAGTATGGGCGTTCTGCGTCGTATACATCAGCCGAAGCTCTATTGACGTCAGCGAGGAGTGGCCCGTTTTGGATTGGACTAGGAACGAAACTGCGCTTGTATAAGGGGTTGCTAGGTCTGCTTCCGAAACTTCCTCGCAACGTGCAGGGTTCCCAGGGCGAAGGCCCAAGACCCCTGGGGGCATAGGTTAGTCCGGCGTGCTGACCTCTCTTTAGAGCCCAGGTCGGGTTGTGGCGTGTTGCTTAGCCGAGGCCGGGCATGACCCAGTAAAGTGTGTCCGGCCGGAGTTAAGTGAGCATGGTGGGTAAGTTGGTGCACCCCTGCAGGGAAGAACTAATCTATCGATAGCCTGTCCTACGGTAACGGACACTCGGAGTTGTATCCCGATCGGTACAACTAGAACTGATGACTTGAGATGAGAACTGGATAGTACGGCTCTGGGATTGCTTTCTCGCAGGGAGTCGAGGAAGAATATCTGGCCGAGGTTGTTGACACTACTACTACTTTAAATTATGTTATTCTGCACTCTTCTAATGCTGCAAGACCGATGAAGATGCTTGAAGAAGCTAGTCTTCGATAGGACTAGGCTTTCCCTCTCTATTCTGGCATTTCTGCAGCCCAGTCCACATATACAGCCATTCCTTTGACAATGTTGCATATGTAGTGTAGATCCTTGCTTGCTGAGTACTGCGGATGAGTACTCATGTTTGCTTTACTTTCTTTTTCTCCCCATATCCACTTGTCGCATCCAGATGACGGAGCCCCTGAGATAGCTGCCCCCGTCGACGACTACGGCTACTACTACTACCCTCCCAGCGAGTACTACTACGAGGAGCCAATGGATGACCAGGAGTAGGATTCGGAGGGTCCTAGGCAGGAGGCCTACGCCTTTCGATCGTAGAGTTTTATTTTGCCCCACCTTCATAAAGGCTTACCTCTATTTCTGTAATATATCTGTACCCAGATATCTGATGCTTCCGCTGACACTTGTATGCCATCGAGCTATGTATTCGAGTCCTCGAGGCCCTGGCTTGTAATATAAAGCTTGTATGAATTTATTTATGTTTTAGAGTTGTGTTGTGATATCTTCAAGTGAGTCCTTAGGCTTGATCTTGTGCATTTGCGTGTATGGTTCGTGCACGATTAAGCCGGGGTCGTCACAGGCGGCCTCCTCGGCCGCCTCGGCCCTTCCCGCCAACACCATCTAGGTCTCTCTCCTTATCACGCTTCTCGTACTCAGCCTTCTGCTTCTTGATGAGTTGCTCAACTTGGTGACATTCTTGGAGATCATGGCCTTTGGTTCGACGGATCTTGCAGTACGGCCCATCAGCCTTCCCAGCCTTCTCGGCCGCCGCGGCATCCCGACAGTCAGCGCACACGATGACCTCCTTGCCGGGGGCTTCGTCCTTGGCCTTCTTGCCGGTACTAGGAGTACCTGACCCCTCGACAGCCAGCACTGCTTTCTCCTTGCGCTTCTTGTTGCATTTCTTGTTCTTCTTCTTCTGGTTGGCGGCATTGTCATCATCTTGTGAGTTGACGTCAATGCCATCCTCTTCTCCGGGGAGACACCTCCCCTCCTCCGTACGAGCACACTTATCCGCCAAGGTGTAAAGCTCGTTCATAGTCTTGGGCAACCGGACATTCATTTTGGAACATATCCTGCGGTTGCGTACATTGGACTGGAACGCGGCAATCACAGCTGCCGGGTGGATATCTGGAATGTTCCTGTGCACCCGGCTGAACCTCTGCATGTACTTCCGCAAACTCTCCCCTTCCTTTTGTCGAAGGAGCTGCAAACCACTGGGACGCCCTGGTTCTTGATGGCCGCCCGTGAAGGCACCAACAAACTCGTGGCACAGATCAGCCCAAGTCGAGATGGAGTTCTCCGGCAAGTGTATCAGCCACGACCTCACATTTGGCTTGAGCGCCAAAGGGAAGTAGTTGGCGAATATATTTTCATCTCTTCCTCCGGCGGTTTGAACAGCAATGGTGTAGATGCTCAAGAACTCTGCTGGGTTCAGTCTTCCATCATATTTTTCTGGTATATCTGGCTTGAACGTACGGGCAAATGGCTGATGGACTTGCCGCAGCTCATGAGTGAAGGCAGGACACCCAACCTCGAACGTCAGGTATCCATCTCCATCGGGCATAGGCTCATCGACGTTGGGGCCATTGTGCCTGTCAAACTGGCGGTGGGTTTCATGGCACCGTTCTATGGTGACGCGCGCGTCTTCCCTCCGCCTATCCTCTAGGACCTGCCACTGATCACGACGGGCTCAAGGATCAGATGAAGCCATCAACACCTCGTCGTGTTCTTGGTTGTGCGGCTCTGGCTGTGGCCCCTGCGCTGGCCGTCATGGGGGGGGGATTGCACCGTGAGGTTGGCCCCTTCAGCACGGCCAGCAGCTCGGGCCGTTGTCGCTGCCTGCGGATGCCGTGGCGAGCCCGCTCGTTGTGATCCCCCTGCCTCAGCAAAACCAATCAAACCTTCAATGGTGGCTCTCCATTCATCCATTTGGTCAGCCGTTGGCGGGAATCACAACAGGAGCTGGGCTCGAGCCATGGCCTCCGAAGCAGTACTTGGCATGGACGATGACGCAGATCGCGACGTCGCGCGATTGCTGACGGTACCAGTAGTGGCGTCATGCTCTCGTCGTCACGAGGGCGGCGTGACGACGAGAAGGACGCGCTTGGGGGTTGACAGCCCTGTTCGGCGCTTCGTCTTGATTGCCTTGCCCTGGGGATGGCGTGTGCCTCATAGCAGCACCCGCAGCAGGGGCAGCTAGGAGGTCGCGATTCGCGCCGGAGCAGGTGCCATCGCTGCGGCAGCGTTCTCCAGTGAGGTGGAGTGGTGGGGATTGGATGTTCTCCCCTCCCGCATCTTGTGGAGCGTGGCCGCTAGAGTGTTGTTGATGCTGTCCTGCTCCGGCGCCTCCTGCTCCCACCTCAGCCGTGGGGGGAACAATGACGGCGCCGCCTGCGCCGGTCGCGTCCCCCGCGGCGTTTGCGTCCCCCGACGCCACGGCAGCCCCCATGGGATCAGTGGCTGCATGCGAGGGGGCCTTCGAGGTGGAAGGACGGGCTGCTGGGCTAGACTTTTTCTTGGGCACCATGAATGATGACGCCGTCATCGAAGAAGATGGTGATGAAGATCGACGCGCTGTTTGCGTCCTCGGGTCCGCACAAGCGCTCCCCCCTACCTGGCTCGCCAAAGATGTCATGGTTCGACACGATCACCTATGGGGCCATCGGCCCCTTTGTGGTTCGGCAAGGGGGAAGGGCATGTTGCACAAAGAGCAGAGGTCGTAGAACAGCACGGCAATGGTGACGCGGGTGGTTTTTACCCAGGTTCGGGCCGCCGCGAGGCGTAAAACCCTACTCCTACTTTGGTCGATTGAGTGGAAGACCGTGACGAATGCAAAGTGCTCAAGCCCAGCAAGGTTGCCTCGGGGAGAGCAGCTACGCGTGTATGAGTGTACAAGGGTCCGAATCCTTTCTAAGGTTGCCTTGGCCCTCCTTTTGTAGGTAAAGGGGTTACCACAGTGGCAAAACAGTCATTATCCAGTGATTATATAGCCACAGTGCTATCATACTTAACTCTGCAGACAGGACAAGGTGCATTAAATGCACCGCTTAGTGTCACGTCATGGATGCATCCCGACGAGCCTTGCCGTGCCATTCAACCACCTTCTCGCCTGTCTGCGTGACACGCCCCTGGACGGGTTTCATTTAGGGGTGATCTTCCTCAGAAATGGCCGCCACGTGCCGAATGACTGCCACTTATTCACTTGGGGGCTCGACACCGCACCGATAAGCGACTTGCGTCACTGTGAGGTGGAGCGGTGGAGCCCTGGCGGGACAGCAGGCCGCCAGCACCCAGGCAACCCTTGCCGGGGAGGTCTTGGGACTTGCTCTTGGGGTGGCCTCGACCTGACCATGCTCGCCTGCCCGACAAGGGAGGCTTTTCCCTTGGTGATATCTTGCTGTTTTGGCTTGTCTTGGTCTTCTTGATCCGCCCTTTGATTCCTCAAAGAGCTAACTCTTCTGCTTGGCCTTGGTGAACCTTGCTTCATTGCTGCCGTGCCTGTGTACGGTCCGGGCAACACACGCAAAGGTTTGTTACACCGACAGTGGGTGTCTTCTGGTCCAAGAAAAATCATCGCGAAAGTTTTATTCCGTTTGGACTCCGTTTGATATTCCTTTTCTGTAAAACTCAAAAAAAAGGAAAAAACAGAAACTGGCACTGGGATCTAGGTTCATAAGTTAGTCCCAAAAATAATATAAAATAGAATATTAATGCATATAAAACATCCAAAACAAATAATATAATAGCATGGAATAATAAAAAATTATAGATACGTTGGAGACGTATCAAAGCTCTGCTGAGAGTGGCTGAACATCAGGGGTGTAGTCATACTCGGCAGCAGCGTTAGTCTCGGTGTCTACCGAAGAGAATAGGGGGAAGAAACAATAAATATAAAGCAAACAGATGCATCACGATGCATGACATGGAAATATGCAGTGCTAGGGGTGACCTAACACGGTACTACACGATACAGAAGAAGCGGGAAAACATCTGGGAATGTTTTCCCGGAGTTTGGCATTTTCTGGACAGATGAATCAAAGGGAAAGGATCCATGTTCATCATGCTAGAGGCATGTGGCAGATGAACGAATAGCATATTCGGATTCGTTACATTTTTCTCAGCAACTTTCATATATAAATTATTTTCATCTACTTATAGATTATTTTATATGAGTTTTCAAAGTTTTAAACATTTTTTGAAATTATTATTATTTAAATTAATTTGAAAGTAGATTTATTGTGTCAGCATGATGTCAGCGTGACATCAGGAGTCAACACAATCAGTTGACCGGTCAAACTGACAAGTGGGACCCCCACTGTGAGTGACTCAGCTAATCTAAGAGGTTTAATTTAACTAATTTAGTTAATTAACTAATAGGGGCCCACTAGTCGGTGACTAATTAGCTAAATTTAATTTAATTTATTTAATTTAATTAGTTTTAGGGGGGCCCTCATGTCAGTGACTGGGGCCGCCAAGTCAGCATAGTTGATTGCGTCAACCAGTCAACTAGCCCCTGGGACCCATTGGTCAGTGGCCCAGGTTGAGCCCCATGATAGGCCATGTCAGTGTGGCGGTGGCACGCCGGCGGTGGTGCTCCAGCAACGTAGAACGCAGTGGAGGGGCTCGGGATCTTGCCGAAAAACGCGTATGGTCCTCCATTTGACGCGCGCGAGGGCGTGTCCGAATGCGGATACGGGGTTGCGTGGATCTGCGGTGTCGACGAGGGCTAGGGAGGCTGGGAAAGGTGCCGACGGCGAGCTGCAACGGAGGCTACAGGGTCAGGTAGCAATGGCCCTAGAGGGCACGGCAAAGGCAGCGGGCGAGTGTTACGGGCTGCGGGCGCTCTCGCGCATCTAATGGTGGCGGTCGCGCGGCTGGAAGTGGCCGGAGGTGGCCGGACCCAGGACGGACGACGACGACGGCAGGTGGCGGCTGAGGGATCCTGGATTAGGGGGTCTTTGGCCTGCCGGCTTATCCCTTAGGGCCTGACTGTTGGGCCGTGTTACCAATGCTAGGAGTCAAAACTATGTGGAGATCCCGTGACCGGACAAGAGGATTTTTGGTGCCTTGGTGTGTCCTCCAAGTCAAGATAAGAAGAACTCGCATGTTTATCCTTTCCTTGTAACCGACCATGTGTAACTCTAGCACCCCTGGTGTCTATATAAACCACGGGGTTTAGTCCATTGAGGCTAGAACAACAACCATCATCCTACTAGTCTAGGGTTTAGTGTTGGGGAACGGTGCATGGGAAACAAAAAATTTCCTACGCTCACCAAGATCAATCTAGGAGATGAACATCTACGAGAGGAGAGATTGCATCTATGTACCCTTGTAGATCGCTAAGCGGAAGCATTAAGAAACACGGTTGGTGCAGTCGAACGTCTTCGTGATCCAATCACGATCCGCCCATGAACTCCCGATACAAGTGCTGAACGGATGGCACCTCCGCTCAACACACGTATGGCTTGATGAAGCCTTCACCTTCTCGATCCAACGAGCGATGGGGAAGTAGTAGCTCGAGTCCTCTGGCAGCACAATGGCGTGGTGGCAGTGGTGGTGGTGGAATCTCAGCAGAGCTTCGCTAAGCACTACGGAGAGGAAGAGGGCTACGAGGGAGAGGGAGGGCAGCGCCGTGGCATAGATGGGTGCGGATGCCCTCCCTCTACCCCTCTATATATAGGGGGAAGGTGGGAGGAGGAGGCGCCCTAGGGTTTCCGTAGGGGGCCCGGCGGCCACAAGGGCAACCCTAGATGGGTTTTGGGTGCCCCCCTAGGTGCCTTGCCCCCAAGCAAGGGGGAGGCAGCCCTAGGGGGCGCACCAACCCTCTGGTGATCGTGAGATAAGGTGAGGGGGGTGCATATTGCTACTTCTTGAGCTTGCGTTGGTTTTTCCCTTGAAGAGGAAAGGGTGATGTAGCAAAGTAGAGATAAGTATTTCCCTCAGTTTGAGAACCAAGGTATCAATCCAGTAGGAGACAACGCACAAATCACCGAATACCTGTACAAACAATCAAACAACTTGCAAACAACATGATAAAGGGGTTGTCAATCCCTTCACGATTATTTGCAAAAGTGAGATCTGATAGAGATAGGTAAAACTAAACAAAAGATAAAGTAAATATTTTTGGGTTTTTTGGTTTATAGATCTGAAAATAAAAGATTGCAAAATAGTAGATCGGAAAGTAATATGATGGAAAATAGACCCGGGGGCCATAGGTTTCACTAGAGGCTTCTCTCAAGATAGAAAATATTACGGTGGGTGAACAAATTACTACCGAGCAATTGATAGAAAAGCGCAGAGTTATGACGATATCTAAGGCAGTGATCATGAATATAGGCATCATGTCCGTGTCAAGTAGACCAAAATGATTCTGCATCTACTACTATTACTCCACAAATCGACCGCTATCCAGCATGCATCTAGAGTATTAAGTTCATAAAGAACGGAGTAACGCATTAAGCAAGATGACATGATGTAGAGGAATTAACTCAAGCAATATGATGAAAATCCCATCTTTTTATCCTCGATGGCAACAATACAATACGTGCCTTGCTGCCCCTACTGTCACTGGGAAAGGACACCGCAAGATTGAAGCCAAAGCTAAGCACTTCTCCCATTGCAAGAAAAACCAATCTAGTTGGCCAAACCAAACCGATAGTTCGAAGAGAATTACAAAGATATCAAATCATCCATATAAGAATTCAGAGAAGATTCAAATAATATTCATAGATAAGCTGATCATAAATCCACAATTCATCGAATCTCGGCAAACACACTGCAAAAAAGTATTACATCAAATAGATCTCCAAGAACATCGAGGAGAACATGGTATTGAGAATCAAAGAGAGAGAAGAAGCCATCTAGCTACTAGCTATGGACCCGTAGGTCTGAGGTAAACTACTCACGCTTCATCGGAAGGGCAATGGTGTTGATGTAGAAGCCCTCCGTGATCAAATCCCCCTCCGGCAGGACGCCGGAAAAGGCCCCTAGATGGGATCTCATGGGTACAGAAGGTTGCTGCGGTGGAAAAGTATTTGTGTGGATGCCTCTGGTGGTTTGGGCATATAAGAGTATATATAGGCGAAAGAATTAGGTCAGGAGGTGCACGAGGGGCCCACAAGGGTGGGGGGCGCGCCCTACCTCCCTGGGCGCACCCTCCGTCCTTGTGGCCGCCTCGTGGCTCCTCCGACTTCATCTCCAAGTCTCCTGGTTTCCTTCTGGTCCAAGGAAGATCATCGCGAAAGTTTTATTCCGTTTGGACTCCGTTTGGTATTCCTTTTATGCGAAACTCAAAAACAAGGAAAAAACAGAAACTGGCACTGGGCTCTAGGTTAATAGGTTAGTCCCAAAAATAATATAAAATAGCATATTAATGCATATAAAACATCCAAAATAGATAATATAATAGCATGGAACAATAAAAAATTATAGATACATTGGAGACATATCAAGCATCCCCAAGCTTAATTCCTGCTCGTCCTCGAGTAGGTAAATGATTAAAATAGAATTTTTGATGTGGAATGCTGCCTAACATATTTATCCATGTAATTTCTTTATTGTGGAATGAATTTTCAGATCCGTATGATTCAAAACAAAAGTTTAATATTGACATAAAAACAATAATACTTCAAGCATACTAACAAGATAATTATGTCTTCTCAAAATAACATGGCCAAAGAAAGCTTATCCCTACAAAATCATATAGTCAGGCTATGCTCCATCTTCATCACACAAAGTATTTAAATCATGCACAACCTCGATGACAAGCCAAGCAATTGTTTCATACTTTTGATGTTCTCAAACTTTTTCAACTTTCACGCAATACATGAGCGTGAGCCATGGACATAGCACTATAGGTGGAATAGAAGGTGGTTGTGGAGAAGACAAAAAGAAGGAGATAGTCTCACATCAACTAGGCGTATTAACGGGCTATGGAGATGCCCATCAATAGATATCAATGTGAGTGAGTAGGGATTGCCATGCAACGGGTGCACTAGAGCTATAAGTTTATGAACACGACGTATTCCAACCCAGCCTGTTGCCTCCCGATGACCACGACGCTGTTTCCTCCAATCTGACCCAGCCGGTTGGCTGCCGATGAATAGGACATCATCACTGTACGCGTTAGAGACCCCGCCCATATGTACATACGTAGCCGTATTTACTTTAGTGCAGCGTGGCTGCACGTACGTGTACACGATATAGACGGGACTGCGTGACATGCTACGTTCGTGCCTCTACTACGACACGTGCCGCTCCTTCCTCGACAACGGTTCATCGCTACAAAGAGACCGATCGACCAGTATGTACGTACATGTTTGGGACCAGACAGACAACCCTACGTACGGTTCGACCGGGTGGGTCCCAGCTGTTAGGGAGGATAAGGAGGCACTTCCTTGCGTGCGAAGATAAAGCTGGTGGGTCTCGGCTGTCAGGGGGAAGAATCATTTTTTTGCCCGTAATATGGACGCACTTCCTTGCGTGCGAAGATGTAGCTAGTGGGTTCCAGCTGACAGGGGGAACATTTTTTTCCGCAAAATACGGTAGCCCTTCCGGTGGGTCCCCTCTGTCAGGTGGATGAATCATTATTTCACGCGTAATCAGGAGGCACTTCCTTGCTACGGCCGTGGACCCAGCTGTCAGCCTCTCCATGTACAGTCCTCTTCCGATGGAAGTCGTTCCTTGACCATGTTGACCACGCCACGCCGAGAGCACCAAGGCGGTCGACGAAGGAGAGGCCTAGGAAGGGAATGGCACGGAGCCACGGAAGACTCGATAGTTGTTTCCCACGCGGACGGGAGTACAAGGGTTTACTGGTTCGGCTGCAGTGTGAGGCTGCCGTCGCCGGAGAATAACAAGAGGTCTGGGTGAGTACAGGGATGGCCAGGCCAGCAATGGGAGTAGGGTGGGGCAGTGAGGCCTGCACGGCAGCACAGCCGGCCACGGGACGCAGGAGCAGGCGGCATGACCAATCATGGTTTGGGCAGCTGGAGCAAGAAGACCAGAGGTTGAAGAAACACGACGGCCGTTGGTTGGACATCGTACGGTCACTGCAGCTGGAATCGTTTATATTGACTAAGTTGACAAATCATGCGTCTGCGTCAACTTAGTAGGCCCAAAAGTCAGCCTCCAAATATGGTGGGTCCTAGCTAGTAGGGGGAGTATTCATTTTTTTGTGCGTAATAAGGAGGCACTTCCTTGCGTGTGAAGATATAGCTGGTAGGACTGAGCTTTCAGTGGGAGGAACTTTTTTCACGAAATAAAGAGGCCCTTCCAGTGGGTCCCCGTTGTCAGGTGGAGGAATCATTATTTTGCGTGTGATAAGGAGGCACTTCCGTGCGTGCGGCCGTGGACCCAGCTGTCATCCTCTCCACATACAGTCCTCTTCCGATGGATGTCGTTGGTTGACCACGCCACGCCGAGAGCACCTGGGTGGTGGACAACGGCGAGGCCTAGGAAGGGAACGACCCAGAGCCGGAGAAGACTCGGCAGTTGTTTCCCACACGGAGGGGAGTACGAGGGTTTACTGGTTCGTCTGCCGTCATCGGAGAATAACAGAAACTGTGGGTGCGTAAAAGAATGGCCAGGCCAGCGATGGGAGTAGTGTGGAGCGGTTAGGCCTGCGCGGTAGCACAGCCGGCCACGAGAGGCATGAGCAGGCAGTACGACCGGCGCTGGTTTGGTCGGCTGGAGCAAGAAGACCAGAGGTTGAAGAAGTAGCACGGTCGTTGGATTAACATCCAATGGTCACTGCTGCTAGAATCGTTTGGGGACTAAGTTGACAAAGCCTTTTGTACACCTCAAACTAGTAGACCCACAAGTCAGCCTCCAAATCTGTCCCAAACTGCATACAGCCCGAAATTTCTAGCCAGATTCAAATTAATTTAAAAAATAAGCATACCATAATTTAAAATCCAATGAAATTTTACCCGCACAAAAACAATGAAATTTAAAATATCAAAATCCGAAAGAAAAAAGTAATTTGGAACTAATTGCCTGTTTGCTGTATTTTTCATTTTACAGCCCATTTCTTATTACTCATAGCCCATTTTCTGGGCAAGCCGAATGCATTCTTCCTCGTCTTGAAAGATTTCCGGCCCAGCAGGGCGTAGAAAAGCAAGTAGGCCTCTGTTGGTTATTCTGCAAAAAACAAAATAGCTGGGTTAGCCATTTTCAGAAAGAAAAAACAAAACTGGGCTGGTCATGTCGTAAACATATGAAGTAAAAGCCTGGGCTAGACGGGCCACAGCTCCCGCACAACCCAGTTGATACCCTACTCCGTCCCGAAAACAAAAAAAAATACTGCGCAAGCTGCTGGGTCCCGGGTGTCAGCCGCTCCTTGTGCAGTTATCTCGCTTATTGACTACGTTGATAGTGGCGTGCGACCCAGATGTCAGGAAACCATCAGGAGGAACCATTTTTTCTTATAATAAAGGAGGCACTTGCTTGCCTACTGCCATGTTCCTGGTGGGTCCCTACTATCATCCTCACCATGTACAGTCATCTCCTTATTCCTCTCGGTTGTTGACCATGTTGACAACACCGGAGGCGGCGCCGCGGCAACCGAACCAAGGCGGAGGACGATGGTGAGGCCTCGGACAGAAACAAACAGGAGCCAGGGAAGATGCGCAGAGTTTTAGGGTGCGATGTGGTTGCGATGAGTGCGTGGCAGCACAGCCAGCCGTGGGAGGCGGGAGCAGGCGGTCCCATCGGCGCTGGTTTGGCTTTGGTGGCTGGAGGAAGACGAGACTGAAGAAACACGATAGACGTTGAGTGTCAATCCAATGGTCAAGGTTGGCACAATCGTTTGTTGACTAAGCCGACACCACATAGCTTACTTTTTTATAGGAAGAAAAGAAAAACTGGGCTTGCTCGCCAGATAACATTCGCGAAACTGCAACCGTTTGATCTTGCGTCGTAACTAAAACTGCCAGGAAAATGTGTTCGTTTGCCGTCCTCCTCCCAGGGAACGTTCGCCACATAACATTACCGAAAATCAAAGACTTGAGAAGGTGTACAGAACAAGCTAGTGTACCAGTAAAGAGACGTCGCTGAGTTTAAAAAAAAGAGGGACGTGCTCCTATAGCTGGTTCGAATCCAAACCTAGACTATGACTATATATAGTGCTATGCTACTCTGCAAGTAATGAAACTGACATATCCAACGTTCGCTTCTCCTCTTCTCTAGTTACCCTGCCTAGCATCAGAAGCTCCGGCCACAGCAACCATGACTACTGGCGGCTCGTCCACCTGCTGTTCAGCAGGCAACAACCAGATATGCGCCAAGTCGCCACCCGTACCATCCCCTGTGGGTCTCATCACACCCCCGCCGGCACACTCACCGCTGGCAGAGTCATCCGTCGCGTCTCAACTACAATCCTCAACTCTGGCCAAATCTTCTACAAATGCCCGAATCATGGGGTAATAATATGTTTAAGTGTTGTTCGCCTGCTTTCAGTTGCTGATTTTTTTAATAGTTTGGTTGATGATCTTCCAATTTGATTCATGCAGAAAAGGGAAGATTCATGTGATTTGTATTTCTAGGAAGTTGCTGATGTGGGGGAATGGAACTACGCTGATTATTTGGTTAACCGAGGAATCCCAATACCAGCAAGTTGGGGTGTTGGACAAGTAACTGAAGGAACGACAGAAGAGGAAGATGCAAAGCAGAAGGTTAAAGATGCAGTTCCTCTGATCATGGCCAAGCAACAGCTACTGAACGGCCTTAACAGGAATGAGGAGATGAAAGAGCTTGCGAAGATAATGGGCAAGATCGTTGTGCTCTGTAGGATGATTGTCTCTTTATTTGCAGTGTATGTAGCACTCGTGATGTATTCAGTGGCTATGACATGAGCACTTTGCTGAAACTAGTAATGAATGAAACCTATTTAGCAGGCTGGGCGTAGTGTTGTGAACATCTAATGATTTCTATTAACCGAAATCGGGGGGTACCCCCTTTTGCTCAGAAATAAATCAATAGCAGAGACCCTTTTGCTAATAAATAAATAAATTAGCAGAGGCCCTATCGGGTCAGTTTTGTTCCCATTCAAAGACGTAGAGTAAATTGCAGTCCAACAGCAAACTATGTCATCAAATACAAGTTTCACAGCCAAATATGAGTACAACTAAACAACAATGTCATCATGTTTTAGTCGTCATACAATCACCAAACACAAATCAACATACATAATAAGTGATGTTCTCACAGCAAAATACTAAACAACAACTTCATCAGGTTTCAGTTGTCATAGCAAACACAATTTCACATAGTAGATAAAAAGTCATCTTCTCACAGGAAAATACGACAAAAGCAATCTAATCATCATCCGTAGCAGCAGCGTCAACATCTTTGCCATGTGTATCAGTCTAAATCATAATTCCCCCCAATGTCATCTTCTTCATCCTCAATGTCCTCGAACGTTGGCGTCTTATTGATCAACTCTCGTATGTCCATAGCCCGACAGGCAATCTTTTCGCCAGCATCATTGACGTGATGGTTCTCAAAGATACTAGGAACATATGTGGAATCTTCTACATCAGGAGCAGTGTAACACTGGTGCAGAGACGTGCTATACAAATGGTTTTTACCCCTTTCCGCAACGGAGTTTTAAACCGTCGCCTAGTGAGAGTGTGCGATAGGGGGGGGGGGGTCATTCCCACACGACCCAGAAACCGTCGGGGATAGGTCCTCCGGCCACACAGGCGGGGGCAAAATGAGCTCGTGTGCGATCGAGCGAGGCATCGAAGCCCAATCGTTTCCATTCATATGTACATCCCCACGGTGAATCCTAGAAAAACGTTTCCGTTCGTATGTATATCACACATAGTTTTTTGTGTGGAAACGTTTGTGCAAGGTGGCCTAACGCAAACAGTTCTCTGCCGGAAGCCGTGTGTGATTGTTAGTTGATCCAACACGCCTACTTTCTAGAAACCATGTGGGTTGTTTGAGTTCATCGCCCACGGTGTTGTCTGAGTAACCGTCTGCAATAGAAAACCCCAATAAGCAGGGCAATTAGCATATTATTGATAATCCATGTAGTAATCAAATTGACATTTCTTATAAAACACACCAGATATTTCATATCCGTATAACGGAAACCAGGATTTCATAATCGAATTACATCAGATAGCTTCAGCACTCAGTTACACCAAAGAGGGATATAGCTAGCTACACCATTACACAACATCACCAAGTTTCACATGCAACATCGAAAACCTTTGGAAAAGTAGCATCATACATGGTAAATAGATAGATGAATCTCATCTGGGAAACTACAGAAGCGGAAGGCGAATATTGAGCCTTCAGTGATGTTGAATGTCCTTGCAAATTTAGGCCAGTGGCTATGGATAATTGCTCGCCCAACCTTCATCTCTTCAGGAAGACTTCAACATTGTACCGTGGGTGTTGAATGAATACCTTCCTCACCTCTTGACCATGCAAGTGGGTTGAGAGGTAATCATCGGTGCACTACTTTGTAAAGTACTAAAAACAAAGATATGCATAAATCGCTGTTATAAATTTTGAAATGGTGCAAGGGGTAAAAACAAGGTAAAAGAGTTGGTACCATCCGATAGTTGACTGATGTCTTCTTCATTGTGCAAACAAAGATCTTGCTGTTATTCGTCGCAAGTTTCTTCATCCTAACAATCTTTCTGAGTTTCTTGACTTGACTGATATTCATGGACATCTCATTTCCCCATATGGAAAATGGGTCGAACAGTGGGTCTAAGCCTCCGACAACAGGACCTACATGTGCAAGACCAAATTGTAAGAAACCTAAATATTAGAATGATTCCAGCGTCTGCACAATAATGTGCTATTAGCGAAAGGACCATGCGTGAGCAAACCTCGATGGTAAACCACAATGTCTCCCATTGTTTCCCTGCAACACATATAAGGAAGATCTTGATCAGGTTAACTGAGAGTTGCCATACTATTAGTAGAATATGTATTGAGTACAGCCAAATTCGATTTATTTCTCACATGCATAACAATACAAAATTGTACCCACAACAAATGAAAATCAAATTGCAGAATTGAACCAAACAGTTAAATGGACAGCAGACCAAATGAACCAAAACAGTTAACTGAGCACGACATTGCAGAATAGAAACATGTACTAGAAGATAAGACAGTTAACGAAACAAAGAATGCTTGAGAATAGTACTACGAAGTGTAGCAATTGTTGGACCAAACTGTTAACTGCACATTACATTTTAGAATATCAGATTGCATATTAACATTACAGAGGACAAATCACTAGAAGACACTAGTGGTGGCCTTGAGAAAACAGCACGAACTGTATTTTAAAGTAGACAACCGCGTGGCGGTGTCGACGGTGGCCTCGAAGATGAGGTGCTCCTCCAAGATCTGGCGTTCGGCACGCATGGCAGCCATAGCGACCTCGTTTGCGTGTGCGGCCGCGATTTGGTTCTCCGCTGCCAGATGCTACTGAGCTCCACGTTATACTGCGTGCAAAATGGCTGTGGGCGGCGCTTAATTGGAGGGCGGGGCCAGTGATTTCGGTGGAAGTTGTCGAGCTGTCGGTCGGGGCATGTGGGACGGGGAAGGAGAAGGATGGTGTGGGTGGGTTGTGGATTACCTGACCATATCGACGAGGCCGCGCAGCAAGAAGAAGGGTCGCCGGAGAGGAGGCTGCGCAGGAAGAAGAAGTGTCGGTGGCAAGGAGGCAGCGCTGCAAGAAGAAGGGTCGCCGGCGAGGAGGCGGCGCTGCAAGAAGAAGGGTCGCCGGTGGGGAGGCTGAGCTGCCAGTAAGCAGCAGTGAAGGTTTGAACTTCGAAAGCAAGGAGGAACAGTGGAAATGTTGCTTTTGGTGGGAGGGAGGGGGCGGGGAGATAGATATTTCCGCGGTGGCAGAAAAATTTCGTTCAGTGCCGCGAGAAACTGGCACGCAAGTGTGGTTCAAGCGCGGGCGGTGGACTGTAGACAAGGAAGCTTCCTGCGCAATACAAACAAGACGGTGCGCCAAGATATTTTATATCGCATCCCACATCATTCTTGCTAGTAAACTGTTTGTGGTATACCTGATTTTTTCATTATGTTTCGAAAGACAAAATGGTGTTACGGAGGGAAAGGATGGTGTTTGAATTGCTAGGACATTTATCTACAGTGAACATGCAACTACATGAGTGTCGTGTTAAAATTTGGAATTATTTCGGGTTCGTTTGGCATTTTTATGCATTAATTGAGTTTCTAGGCATTTAATGTGCATAATTCAAAATTGAATTACAAGCACATGCTCCAGTGCACCAAAGTTTGTTGAAAAATCACATGTGTGTCTTTGGGTGAATTTATTGGTCCCATGCAAGAATGGGAATGAAATTCAAACATCTGGGCGTCGTGGCTCGGCCGGGAACATTGAGAAACTTGGTTTTTAAATTGCTATAAATCCCAAACTCGCCTGAAAATCATGAAACTTGGCATGGGACAATTCATGGCACCAGCATGCTGTGGTAAAAAAACTGGCCGAATTGGGACAAGTTTTGGCATAAGCTTCTTGCAAATTGTAGCTTCTCTGAAGAAGGCATGTGGTTTCGAGAGGGAACGTGTGACCTTTTTGTGCGAAACGACATACGCTGCTGCCCCTCTTGATTTTTTTACAAAGCAAACATAGAACTATATGAGTGTCGTGTTTAAATTTGGAATTATTCCAGGTTCGTTGGGCCCGTTTTATACATTAATTGAGTTTCTGGGCATTTAATGTTAATAATTCAAATTTGAACTACAAGCACATGCTCCAGTGCACCATGGTTCGTTGAAAAATCACATGTGTGTCCTTGGGTGAATTTCTAGGTCCCATGCAAGAAATGGGAATGAAATTCAAATATCTAGACGCCTGGCTTGGCCGATAACATTGAGAAACTTGGTTTTTTAAATTCCTGTAAATTCAAAACTCGCCTGAAAATCATGAAACTTGGCATGGTGTCATTTCATGGCACCAACATGCTATGGTAAAAAAAATGGCCGCATTTGGACAAGTTTTGGTATAAGCTTCTTGCAAACTGGAGGTTCTCTCAAGAAGACTCATGGTTCCCGAGGGGGGACGTGTCACCTTTGTGTGCGAAACGATATACGCTGTCTCCCCCCCTTGATTTTTTACAGAGGCAACATAGAACTATATGAGTGCCGTGTTAAAATTTGAAATTATTCCGGGTTCGTTTGGCCTTTTTATACATTAATTAGGTTTCTGGTCATTTAATGTGCATAATTCAAATTTGAACTACAAGCACATGCTTCAGTGCACCAAAGTTGGTTGAAAAATCACATGTGTGTCCTTGGGTGAATTTCTAGGTCCCATGCAAGAAATGGGAATGAAATTCAAACATCTGGGCGTCGTGGCTCAGCCGGAAATATTGAGAAACTTGGTTTTTTAATTACTTTAATCCAAAACACGCATGAAAATCATGAAACTTGGCATGGTGTCATGACATGGCACCAACATGCTGTGGTAAATTTTTTGGCCGAATTGGGACAAGCTTTGGTATAAGCTTCTTGCAAATCGGAGCTTCTCTCAAGAAGGCTCGTGGTTCCGAGAGGGAACGTGTCTCCTCTGTGTGCAAAATGACATACACTGCCTTCTCCCACCTTGATTTTTTTACACAGTCAGCTTAGACCAAATAGGAGTTTCGTCCTAAATTTTGGAATTATTCCGGGTTCGTTTGGCCTTTTTTATACATTAATTGAATTTCCAGGCATTTAATGCACATAATTCAAATTTGAACTACAAGTGCATGCTCCAGTGCACCAAAGTTAGTTGAAAAATCATTTATGTGTAGTTGGGCGAATTTCTAGGTCCCATGCAAGAAGTGGGAATGGAATTCAAACATCTGGGCATCTTGGCTCGGCCGGAAATATCGAGAAACTTGGTTTTAAAATTACCAAAATCCAAAACTCGCCTGAAAATCATGAAACTTGGCATGGTGTCATGACATGGCACCAACATGTTGTGGTAAATTTTTTGTCTGATTTGCGAAGGCGCACACATTAACAATCAACAATGTCATTTTGGAACAAGTGGTGTCATGTTACAAATTGGAAACACAAGTATTATTGAAACCGTGGGCGTTCTACTTACCATTTACGTGCCGCCATGCGTCCCCTTTTTTTATTGGCTAGGAGGTGTCGTGCGGGGTAGCTATTTGAGTACGGGAGGCGTGCGATCAGACCCCTGCACGTGCTCATCGGGAGGAGAGTCCTTTGACCTCTATCCGCCACCCACCTCTCTCCCAACGTCTCCATTAATGGCACCCGAGCCCCTGTTTCATGGCGTGGCTATGTCTCACTCGACTGAGATTTAAGAGAGAAAAAAGAAAATCTGAAAAGAAATTTTGCACGGATCTTGATGTAAGATCCGACGGACCTATGTAGCATTGACTACGACTTATAGCAAGACAGATGAATATAAGGACGATGACAGTGGATAATAATTGCCTTACATATTTCGGAAGATAATTAAAAAAGCCACATGCGGGAACGCCCGAAATACACAAGGGCAAAAGAAGAAGGAAGACAATGATCTGGCTCGCTGATCTCTACTTTCTTGATGCGTTGCTGCAGGCCGCGGAGACTAGTTCCCGCGGTGAGCGGCGATGAGATCTTTCGTGTCCTCAAGACGCTGCTTGAGAGCATCCACGGATTCCTCCACCGGCCTTTGGCGCTCGATGCGGAGCATGGTATTCTCGTCTATAAGTTTCTTGAAGATGACGCCGGTCCTTACCAACAAGGCATTGGTCTCCTCGTGCTGCTTCGTCGTTCTGGCGATCTTCGCCCTCAGCAGGCCGCGCTCGGTGCGGAGCTTCGCCTTGTCCTCCCCTAGTCCCCAGATGACGCTGGTAGCATTTTCAAACGAGACATTCATCTCGTCCTGCTACTTCATCCAGTCGGAGATCTAACCCATCAGGTCATCGATAGTCCTCGCATGCCCGCGAGACATTTTCCCAGGACGCCGCGGCGCGGGAGGACATCTCTGCTGTATTCACGGTGCGGCGGGACATCTCTACTGCTTCTGCGGCGCGGCCGAACCAGTCTGCTGCATCGACGGCGCGGCGGGACCTCTGTGCTGCTTCGGCGGCATGGCGGGACCTCTGTGCTACTACGGCTGTGTGGCGGGACATGTCGGCTGCTTTCGCGGCGAGGCAGGACATCTCTCGTGCTTCCACTTCCATGCTCGCCTCTCCCTGGTGGTAATCTCTCGACCCAGAACTCACGCTGGCCATGGCAGACGCAAGGGAACGACGATGAATGACTTGATTGTTTTTGTGGATGAGGAGTTGAGGAGGAATGTGTAGTCATCTTGGAGTAGTAGTATTTATAACCAAGTACTAATACGCTCCTAACTGGGAAACCGTTTTGGTTTTGATAGGTGTGAACAGGTTTGCAATTAAATATAGCGTGGTAGTAATTTGGAATGTGACTGGACGCAGGCTCAAAATTTATTGAAGGTTCTATAATTTCTAAGTGCGGCACTATTCCCGGACGGCGTAATGTGGGCACGCTTTCTCGGTCGCGTACGTGGTGTTTGCACCATAGGGTGCATGCAATAGGCGATATCAGCACATGTCTTGTTCCAACAACCGGGCCCGCTCGTTATTACCATCGCGCACGCTTCTTTTAATTAAAATGTGTGCCCGTCTAGCGCACACACATTGATCTGTCTAACTGTTTCTATTTGTTGTGGCTAATCGCGAATAGTTCATCCATGTGAAGTGTATGCCGTCAATAGCAGACATGTTGATCTGGCTTACCGTTTCTGTTGTGTTGCCTAATCGCAAACTATTCATCCGTCTAAAGTGTATGCCCTCAATCGCACACACCTTCATCTGGCTGCCTGTTTCTGTTGTTCCGCCTCATCACAAACAGTTAATCCGACTGAACTGTATGATGTATATCACACACACCTTCATTTGGCTGCCCATTTCTGTTCTTCTTCCGCATCGCAAATATTTCATTGAACTAAACCGTATGCCCCGCATCACACATGCAACGAAAATCTGAACCTTGTTTGATGTATCCGGCATCGCAAATGTTTTGCATCTTTTTTGACGGGTTTTTTACATCACCGTTTGCGATTAATGCATCGCACACAGTTTCGTCGAAGGTTCTCTGATTGTAGTGTCGTGTTAGCAACATCCTGTAGTAGTGTAAGCATCATCTTGTTGTGCAACTTCATTAAACGAATTCCTCTGCTCAAACCTTTCCAATACTCTCCAGTCATCGCTACATGCATATGTGTCTTCCAAGAAAAATATCTGTGTTGCTTTATTTGCCAAAATAAATGGCTCATCGGTGTGGTACGCCGCCTTGACATTGATGGATTTGAAATAATTATCAGCTCTGGGTTTTGCGATCCTAGAAAACAGGTTATACCAATGACAGCACAACAGAACCACACACCGATGAACCTCGAAACTGGAGATATACTACAACTGATCAATGTCTGTTATGTTAGCATACATTTTAGTTGTCTCTTTGCTGTACGTATCCATGCTCATGATGGCACTGTTTTGTGTCTTCCTGCCTTCGTCGCGGGCAAGGGTGTTGTAGCGCACATCTCCAACAATGCAAGATTCATAATGCCTTACCCGAGTATCAGGACCCATTGCTAGTGCGTAAAGGGCATCATTAATTCCCTGCCCATCTTCCCGCATCTTCTTAACCTATGGTTAGAAACTAGACAAGCTGATCATCTTATGTACTCAATATATTAAAAAAAACTGACAATGCAATTCAAAAGCTTACACGGCTCTTGAACCATTTCGCAAATCCTGCCATATCCAGTTTGTCAATGTTTCTTGGATTTTCCGGCAGTAACTCCTTTTTGTAGATGCTGCTAAACATAGTGATCACGTCAAACATCTAAATATATAAGAATGTGCTGCAAGTTTAGTAGATTATGATGTATAAGCTGCAGTACTTAGCACTTACTCGATATAAGGTAGAATCTCAGGACAGTTATTCAACACATACCAAACCATTTTGTCCAAATATTTAGGTTTGTCATCTTGTCGACTCTTCCCTGTAACTCGAACAGAACAATCGAAAACATTGACCTCGGGATTGTCTTCACCCACCTTTTCTCTAAGCTGATCAGCTGTTTCAATGTATTTTGAGCAGAATGTCAACGCTTCTGTAGTAATGTAGGCCTCTGCAATGGAACCCTTAGGTCTAGCTCTATTCCTCACATAGCCCTTGAAAGTGCCTAGCCACATTTCAATAGGGTACATCCAGCCATATTGTACTGGACCTCTAAGTAGTGCCTCATCTGGTAGATGAACAGCCAAATGCACCATCACATCAAAGAAGGCTGTAGGATATATCTTCTCAAGGTCGCATAGGATAGTTGGTATCTTGTCTCTAAGATGCTCCAAAGCATCTATCCTGATATTTCTACTGCAGAGTTCCCTGAAGAATTGTCCCAACTCTGCAGCTGCTCTGTATAAGTCAGGGCAGCCCAATCCTCTAAGGATAACAGGTAAAACCCTTTGTAGTAGGATGTGGCAGTCATGAGTTTTCAATCCTTGTACCTTGTTTCCATCTGCACTGACTCTCCTTTTAGGATTGGAAGCAAATCCATGTGGGAATCTCACACGTGATAGGACCTTGCAAAATTCTTTTCTTTTTACCTTGTCCAAGACGTACACAGCTGGTGCCATATCCCGTGATGCACCATCATCTTTCACCTGCAAATCGGTTCTGATACCCAGGTGTGTCAAATCAATCCTAGATTTTAAGGTATATTTCGTCTTGCCTTCAATATTAAGAAGTGTGCCGATAATGCTATCACATATATTTTTCTCGATGTGCATCACATCAAGATTATGCCACAGATCCAAATCTTTCCAATACTCCAAGTCCCACAAAGTGGACCTGCGGGTAAACAATAATCTCTCTTCTGCCCTGCCACACTTCCTTTTCCCGCTACCATTATCAGGATGGCTTCCTGGTGTAATATGCCTAACCTTCTCTAATTCCTCTTGCAACTCATCGCCGGTGAGCCTCTTTGGTGCATCACGATTTTCATGCGTTGCATTGAACATATGTCTTCGGTATTTTCTAGGACACGGCTTGTCCTTGGCAAGGAAACGGCGGTGTCTAATGTAACAGATCTTGCTAAGTATTGTGTATGACAGTGGATTCTTGTCATAGCAAACACATGCATTGTAACCATGTGTCGTTCGCCCTCACATAGTGCCCAAAGCCGGATAATCATGGATGCACCAAATTATAACAGCACGCAGAAAGAAATCAGCTGGTGGGCTGTTATATTGGTCTCGAGTGAGAACACCCCTCCATAGATGTTGAAGTTCCTCCACAAGAGGCTCCATGAATAAATCAAAATCCTTTCCAGGACTTTTTGGACCTGGGATGAGCAAGGCCATCATGTAGTTTAATTCTTTGGTGCAGACATTTGGTGGCATGTTGTAAGGGATGTCAAGCACTGGCCACATGCTATATATGGCGCTCTGGTGGCCAAATGGGTTGAATCCAACTGTAGCTAAGCCAAGTCTAATGTTTCTCGACTCAGCGGCAAATTTTTTGTGTTTCTGATTGAAGCTTTTCCAGTCACTACCATGAGATGGATGGCCCATTACATCTGATCTCTATACTCCTGGTTCCTAAAATGCCACAGTACATCCTCTCTTGTTTCAGCATCATGAAACAACCTCTGCAATCTTGGTATAATTGGAAAATGTCTGAGAACATTATGAGGAATCCTCTTCACAGCATCGCCATCTTCCATCTTGATGATTTGCATTTTGGGCATTCACTTAAGTTGGCATAATCCTTCCGGAACAAAACACAATTATTCTTACAAGCATGGATCATATCATCTCCAATTCCAACGGCACGAAGGAAATTCTTCATTTTACTGTAGCTGTGTGGCAGCTCAGACGCATCTGGGAAAGATTTGCGGAAAGTAGCCAACATCGCATCGAATGATTTCTTGGTCATCCGCTCAGATGTCTTCACCTGAAGAAAGGCGACCATAGCTGAGAATACTGACAGCTTATTTCCTGGGGTTACTGCCACGTTGCATTGTTCCCACATGTGGGCCCACCGTTTTTCTTCTGCAGGTGAAAGTTCACGAAATGCGCGAGCATTTCGTAGCATTGTTTCAAACTCACTGGCTCCGCCGCCACCACCACCTCCTCCTCTTCGACCTGAGCATCAGGCGGATCAAGATGGTGATCTGCTGCTTCCACATAGTTAGTAACATTAACGTTCACAGCTTCACCATGATGAACCCACCTAGTATATGTGACCGACATCCCATACAAGTGTAGATGATTTTGCACAGTTGACTGGGGTCTTGTAACTGAATTCATACAACTGCTACACGGGCAGAGCACATCTGATTTTGGACCACCGTACTCAGCTCTGATATAAGTTCATGAAGTTTTCAACCCCCTCGACATATGCAGCGGAGAATCTTCGAGCAGAAGTTATCCAAGTCCTATCCATGTGTTAGACATACAAATTAGTTCTTCTACTAGATATTACAGGAAAAACATATATGCTTTTTTATAAAGTCCAGACAAAAATACCTAGGTCGATGACTAAAGCTATGGCAAGATATTTGGACAAGGAGATCTAAGTAACGTAATATATGTAAAGCTAATTCAGCAAACAGATTTGAGTGCTAAATTATGGCAGGCTATTTCTGCAGTCAATGAGGCCAGGCACACAACCATCGCAGGCCATCTCAGCAACAAATATCGTGTATAAAACGGTGTCGAGCTATTTCATCTAACAGATTGGCTACTAGACCATGGCAATCTACTTCAAAATAAATATATGGCAGGATATTTTAGCAACTAATCGGGCGTGGCATGCTATCTCAGCAAAGCAGATTGAGTGCAGAACAAGGCAAGGAACCTTCTTAAGCAGAGCATATTGACTGTAAACTATTTCAGCAAAGAGTGAGATTAATAGCGTCTATCAGCTAACATTCAGCGCTACTCCGACATGCACGGGGCCTCTGTCTAGAATGCACGTACCGTGGGAGAAGCTGACCGCCGTGCGTCTCCACAAGAACATCGCCAGCGGTGGCGGCGCGGCTGGAGGACGGCAGTCTACGAGAGCGTACTGTGGGAGCAAGAGGATCGCCGTGCGTCCCCTCGACGAACCGCGGCGCCGACGTATCAGCGCGGCGGGGAGGGCGGCTTTGGCTCAGCGAATGGAGTGGAGGGGGCCAGGGGGAGGAGCAGTTTGGGGAATATTATTGGCTAGTTGGCCGAAGGGCAGTTGAATTTGGGATTTGGGTGAAATTTTTTGGGGGGAATTTCCACGCGGTGGGCGGGGGAGTTTGGCGCATGGTCGGTTTCTCCAAATGCGTTCCCACGTGTCAGTGCAGAGGCAAGCCGAAGCGCGTTCCGTTTGCGTGAGCCGTGTGCAGGTCCGACCGTGTGACGGGTGGAATGCGACCGTGACAGGTGTGCTGTGAGTGTACCGCCTTTTTCCTTTTAAACTTGGTGCTTCGCACGATCCATCGATACTACTAGTAATCCGGTAATCCCGACTAAAACGGCGCGGACGGGTCTTTTCCCGCGCGATATGCTGGGAGGTTGGCTTAGTTGGTTTTTTTAGGACTTTGTTTTTTATGACAGGGCTTTGTTAGTTTGACAGACAGAGTGAGAGAAAGATGTGAGATGCGTCAATGTGTAGTGGACGTCCTATTGGAGTACCTAAGATAAATTGTGTATGTACACCTATGTGTTTATTTACTTCACATGTTAGCATTGTCTCGGGTCAAACCTTCTAAACTTAGACCAAGTTTATACACACAAAATCGAATCATCATTCAATATATTTTCATACAATATATCCTACTATTATTGTGAAAGTTCATATACACCAGAAGAGATTCATGCAAACACGGCAGATTTTCATTACATTTCGAACTTTTATAGGACAGAAAAAGAAAAGAGACTCGACACTAATGGCGGCGACCGACGTCCACTTTCCTTTGTACTTCCGCATCGGCGACTATCTTATTCAGGGCTCCGCAGACCCAAGAAGGTTCGAACTCTGGGGCGTGTGCGAAGATCACAACCTCTCAAGCCTCGAGCTCGTCGCCCTACAGCCTAGCCTAGCCGGATTCGCGCAAGCGGGGAAGAAGATGAACAAGGCAGTTTACCCAGGTTCGGGCCACCTTGCGGTGTAAAACCTACTCCTGCTTTGTGGTGGATTGGCCTCACGAGGAGGTTGACGATGAACTAGTACAGTGGATGAGCTGCCTCGCAAGGGCTCAGGGGTGAGAATGATTCGACCTCTTCTACGGTGGTGGCTAACCTATATTTATAGTGGCCTCGATCCTCTTCCGTGGAAACTTAGGCGGGAAGGGATACCACAACGGCCAATTTGAAAGGGGACAAGAGGTACACCCTATCCTGAAAAAAGGTGGTCTTCTCCTACAAAGCTTCTGGTCGTGACGCAGCAGTGGGCTCGGCGATGACATCCGTCCTGCCGAGCTCGTTGTCTTGTTCTCGTTGCACCGGAATGGAAACCTTTGGAGGGCTCCTTGGGAACCCATGTCTGTCCTCGCTCCCTTAGCACCGAAAGGGAAACTGTCTCCTCTGCGCCTGCTGGCGCCCGCCTGGCCTTGGTCGTCACGGCTCACATCATCGCAGCCTCGGGAGGCTGGGTACATGCATAGAAATCTCTGCTCCTTGGGAGGTCGCCTAGGGTGGCCGCTCCTTTGGAGGTCTTGGTGTCGTCCGCCTCGTGAGGCCAGGGGGGCCTCGCGAGGGTCTTGTGTTGGTAGTCTTGCAGATGGGCCATACCAGGCCGTCGAAGGAGCCATGCCGTGGGCCATAGGTAGGTAAGTCTGGGAACCCTGGTTCCCAGAACAGCAACAGTAGCCCCCGGGCCCAAGGCGTGCTCGGGCTGGCTTTGAGGCGAAGCCAAAGGCCAAGGGCGAAGCACCACGGGCCCCAAGCGCGTGCGGGCTAGGCTGACGAGTGGTGCTTGACGGGATGCGGATGCCACCGCACCCCCATGTCGCCTCGGCAACTGCCCAGGCTGACAAAAACTAGAGCACGCTACCAAGCCATCATTACCCGAAACATGGAGGGGCACCGGTTGGCCTTCGGCTTCCTATAAGAGGGCGAGCGAGGCGGAGCCCGTAGCCCGTCTTCATCTTCTTGCTTCTCGCTCCTCCTTCATCTCCGTCGTGCCGCCACCTTGCCGAAGTGACAATGGTGCCAGTGAGGAGGTTCTCGGCCGAAGAGAAAGGCAAAGCCCCGCGAGAGCTGCTCCCGTCGAAGAAAAGACGCGGCCGCCCTCACAAGGCCACTGCAGCGCCCGTATCCAGCCTACCCTTGTGCGAGCGCGCCCTGCCGGGATTCCCCGCCGGCGCAAGTGTTCGCACATAGGGCCCCGCGCATGGGCGCAGCCACGAAAGCCATGGAGGACGAAGCCGAGAAGGGGGGCAAGTGATGACCGCGTGACCACTTCGCCCGCTGGCCCATGCTGGCGGCACGGCCCGCGAGTTTGTGGTGGGGGGGCGATGTCACCGCGCACCTGGATCCGACTCCCATGATCCCTGGCGAGGGAGCTGCCAGCGAGGTGGCCCGTCGAGTTGTGGCTACAGCGTGATGGCTGTTGTGGCCAAGCTTCAGAGGCGGAGGTCAAGGCCACCCCCTCCGGCGATGTCTTCATGACCCGGGGATGGGGAGCGGTCGCTCGGGCCTGCAACTCAAAGGGGAGGCATGCCCTCCACTTCAAGTACGACGGGGTGTCGATGCTCATCTTCTTCAAGGTCTTTGGAGAGGATGGCGAACGCCTGGAGTGCCGCTCCAGGGGCGGTGACCACGGCGGTGGCCATCCTTCTGGCAGACGAGGCGGCAAGGACCTCGGCGGTGAACTTTCCCTTGGCCTTGTCTGCGACACCTCCAACAGCGGTGGTACCTCCCCCGGAGAGAGTTCCAGCGACGACGACTACACCGAGCCGCCGCACCCAGGCCTAGGAGGAGGATGCGATGCCAGAGCCTACACCTCCTGAGCAGCGACCCTCGCCGGTCTTTTCTTTTGCTTCACTCCCTGTATCAAAACCATGAAGGGCCCCGAGGGCGCGTGTAAGAACCACGGCGCTTGCGCCTTTACTTTAACATTTTCGGCTCATGCTTTCGGTTATACTCGCGTTCCTTTTTTAGGCATTGGTCCCCTTTTTGATCTCGCGACAGTGTGTTGCTCTGCGTCGGTGGGACCCAGTCCCCAGGTGGGCTTCAGCCGTCGCTGGTATGCCAGGTCGCGATGCCGTGTGCAAGGCCAGGAGGTGAGCGACCCGAGGTCCTGTAAGAGCCCCTGAGGCGCGATGCTCAAGAGGTCGCCCTTGGCGCTCAAGCGACTATCAAAAGATTAAAAAAAAGGGGGTCCCTTGCCCGAGCGAGGCCGTGAAAGGATGAAACGTTAGCGGCAGAGGTCATGCTGGTGTGCGCAGGATAACTTAGCTTGGCGAGGTTGCGTTCCACGGCGATTCCTTCGCCGCGGAGGCGAGCTTCCCTGGAGCTCCCGACCTTGTGCATGTCCCCTGTTCTGCAATGGATTAGAATAAGCCCCCGCTGGAGGCACGTGAGGAGACTGATGCCTGTCATATTCCAGAAAGCGGTCGAGCAAATGCTAGCACAGACGGGTTATGCCCTTTTCCCTGCGTTCCCCCGGGAGACTGGCGATTCCCCTCCCTTTGCTCATCATAATGCTCTACGTCCTCAGGACCTAGCCCTGGAGCGGAGCTCAGACACCGCTTGTATGCCAGGTCGCGATGGCGTGGTCAAGGCCAGGTGGTGAGGGCTCGAGAGCCAGTAGGAGCTCTTGAGGCGTGATGCTCAGGGCCCCCCCTTTTAACGTGCAAGTGATTTGCGCAAAAGAGGACTGGCTCGCCTCGCGGAGGTAATTCGTGAAGGCCATACCCGTCCGCACACGGGATTTAGGGCAACTTTCACTTAGCCTTTGCAAAATGCCGAAGCTGGAGCATCGTAATCGCGATGTCTTGTCTCCTGAAGCCCCTGCGGGTTAGTTAGTCCTGAAACATGAGGGTCAACGCGCGCTTGCTGGTCTGCTCATGATCGTTCCATGAGAAGACGAAGGGCCTAAGGACCAGGTGAAGTGACATACACGGGGCCGGCCCATGAGCCAGAGCTCAGTCTCTTAGATTTATCAGCGCTATAGGGACGAACCCGAGCACATGCGCCGTGCTGGTAGGCCCCTCGCACGGGACGTTCAAGGGGAGAGCTGCCAACGCGCGGGGATCGCAGAGGTGACTCCGGAGGCAATGCATATCCAGACGCAAGGTTAACAACCAAAGTAGCTCGCGAAAACATAACCGATTCAGGGTACATGAATTGAGACAATATAACCGGGGGAAGCGTTCCCTGACAGGTCGAGGACAATGCGGCCCGAGGGGTGCCCTCAACTGAGCAAACCAAAAAGGTCACCTGGCACCATGATTGTAGAAGAGTCGAGGTAGCTGAAGACGCACGCCACGAAGATCGTACCTCCCGAGCCGGCCGACTCCTAACGCTCGGGGGGCTCACGAGGTCTGGGGGCTCGCACGGACCCGGGACCTCCTCCGACATGACCGCCTGGCACCTGGCCTCGTGAGACACCATTGCACGCTGCGCGAAGTGCTGGTACGAGGCGCCCACGTTCAGCAGGCCGAATGGCATGCGGACGTAGTTGCAGGGGTAGCCCCCACTCCGGCTGACATGGGACGGCCAGAAGAGGTCCTACGACGCGGCCCTATTGAGGCCTGGGATGTTGACGCAAACGCGCAGCTCGCCATCGATGTCGGGAGGCGCGACTGCACCGGGTTGTGCGGGGCGACGCTCGCCACGCATGGCTCGCGCCTCCTGAAGCTCCTCGATTGCCTTGGTGATGAAATCTCGCGTGCCTGGCGCCTCGCGCCTTGCGCCTTGTTGGCGGGGACGCGCACCGAAGCACACCTCCAAGTGGTGCCCGAACACCTCCCTCGTCACGCTGGTCAGGTCAGAGGCCCTCCAGACGAGAGCCCCCGAGCCCATCCTGAGGGGGGCGTCGAGCGCGCCTTCCTATGCAAGAGGAAAGGGCACCCCAGTAGTGGGCGCGGGGACCGATGCACCACCAGCAGGCGCTCCAGGCTCCTGACAGCCCTTGGGAAGGAGCTGCTTCTTCTTTTTTGGGGTGGCCTCACGAGGTAGGATGGCGCCTTCGTCATCTGGGTTGTCGGCCGCTGCGGCTTGGTAGGCGCGCTCAAGGGAGCACACCGCATCCTTCTCATCGCAAGCGACCGTGATGATGCCACCGCATCCCGGCATCTTGAGGATATTATAACCATGGTGAGTTGCTACGATGAACTTGGTGAGGGACAAATACCCGAGGATGGCATTGTACGGGAGGCCGATGTGGGCGACGTCGAAGTCGATGAGCTCGATATGGTAGTTGTCGCGCTTGCCGAAGGTGACTAGGAGGCGTATCTGCCCCAGGGGACGACGGAGCCGTCGGTCACTCCTGAGAAGGGCTTGGTTGGCAGAAGTTGATCATAAGGCACTTGGAGCATCTCAAATGTCTCGACAGAGAGGACATTGAGCCCCGCGCCACCGTCTATGAGGGTCTTGGTGATGAGGACATTGCTGATGGTGGGCGTGCAGACCATGGGAAGCGCGCCTTCGGCGTCCGAGCACTTGAGGTGGTCCTTGGAGTCGAAAGTGATAGTGTACTGTGACCATTTGTGAGGACGCGCAACCTCGAGCCTCGGGAGGGCTGCGTTCACCTCACGAGCGAACTACTTGAAGATGCGATGCGAGGCTGGTGCCCGAGCACCGTCCAGGATGCAGGCGATAGCGCGAGGTTCTTGGAAGCCCCCAGCCCCATCATCCTGCCGATTGTCATCATTCATCCTTGGCAGCGGCGGCAGCAGAGGGAGGCCGACATTGCCCTGAGGACGGACCTCACGAGGCTGGTCGCGCCATGGCCCGTCGCAAGGCTCATCACGCCAGTGCTCCTCGCGAGGCTGGTCGCGCCAGTCCTGGCGAGGGTCACGGTTGTCCCAGCGGGCTCCGCCGCGGCCTCCTGCATGGTCGTAACCACGGTCAACCCGCTCAGGGCGGCAGCCAAGACACCCCTCACGGAGGGCCCTGAGCTCCTGGCAGTCGTTGGTGTTGTGACTGTGGACGTTGTGGAAGATGCAGAACGAGCGGTTGCCCCAGGGAGGTTCGTCGTGGTCGCGACCACGCTTCATCTCAGGTTCAGCCGCAAGCACGGCGGGACCTTTGCGCTTTACCTCCTTAGCCTTGGCCTTCTTGTCTTCAGGATCAGCCTCCAGAAGCTCAAGGAGGGAGAGGCGGCCTTACTCGGCCCTTGCGCACTTGTTCGCCATGTTGAACATCTCCAGGGCCGAGCACATGTCCTCGTGGATGGTGAGCTCCTCCTTCGTCTTGACGTCCCGGACGCCATCAAAGAACGCTGAGATGATGGCCTCGTCCGACGCCTTCGGGATCTTGAGCCGGGCATTCGTGAAGCGATGTATGTACTTGTGCACAGTCTCGCCCGGCTGCTGCTTCAGACGCCGCAGGTCTCCCACTGCGGGAGCGCGGTCGCGGGTGCCCTAGAAGTTGGCGATGAAGCGCTCATGGAGCTCCTCCCAGGACGAGATCTACCCCTCCGGGAGGTTCAGGAGCCAAGAGCGCGCGCCATCCTTGAGGGCCATGGGGAACTAGTTTGCCATGACCTTCTCGTCACCATTTACCGCTTCGATGCTCAGCCTGTAGAGCTGGAGGAATTCCGTGGGGTCGGGGGTGCCATCATAGCGTGGAGGCAGATCCGGCTTGAACTTACAGGACCAGACGACACGGTGCAGCTCCGGGGAGAAGGCACGGCAGCGCGCTGCACTCACGGGCGCCGCGAGCGTCAGGGGATCCTGGCCTTCACGTCTGCGCACCGCAGCCTCGGGCAGCGTGTGGTCTTGGTGCTGGCGCTGCGGCGCTGGGAGCACGCGTGCATCGGTTTGCGGCCGCTGGACCACCTGGCAACTTGCTTCATCGCGCGCCTGGGCTTGGGGTCGGCACCGCGTAGTGGAGGAGGAGGAGGCGCGCCGTGAGCCACGCCGCCCACCTGAGATGGCGGGGAAGGGAGCGAGCGGGATGGTGCAGGGGCCTCGCTGGCGGCGGTTACGAGCTCGACGATGTGGCCAAGCCAGTCATCGTAGAGGTCGTTGGCGGGGCGATAACGCAGGAGCTCGCGTGCCATGAGCAGCGCAGCCTGCGCGTTTGCCCACCCGCGGCGAGCATGGGAAGACGACGCTGTGGCTGGAGTAGGTGATGGAGTAGCTGTGCGACCATCACGCCGCACGGAGGGTGGTAGCAACGAATCCTGCTGCTCGTGAGCAGTAGGGTCATTGGCAGCGTTAGCCACGGGGGAGGCAGAGCGGCAAGGAGCGCCATTGCCCACGGGCACTATCTGGGCAACGCGAGTGGCCCGGCGCTCGGCACGGACATGGTGTGCGTCGGCCATGGAAGCAAGAGAAAGGAGGCGAAGCGAAGGTGGAAGAAGGACTTCGACTCGCCCCTACCTGGTGCGCCAAATGTCAGATTCATGGCTCCGTAGACCCATGAAGGTCCGAACTCTAGGGCATGTGCGAAGATCACAACCTCTCAAGCCTTGAGCTCATCGCCCTATAGCCTAGCCTAGCCGGATTTGCGTGAGCAGGGAAGAAGATGAAAACGGCAGTTTACCCAGGTTCGGGCCACCTTGCGGTGTAAAACCCTACTCCTGCTTTATGGTGGATTGGCCTCACAAGGAGATTGGGGATGAACTAGTACAATGGATGAGCTGCCTCGCGAGGGCTCGGGGGTGAGAATGAGTCGACCTCTTCTACGGTGGTGGCTAACCTATATTTATAGTGGCCTCGGTCCTCTTCCCTAGAAACTTAGGCGGGAAGGGATACCACAATGGCCAATTTGAAAGGGGACAAGAGGTACTCCCTATCCTGACAAAAGGTGGTCTGCTCCTGCAAAGCTTCTGGTCGAGACGCAGCAGTGGCCTCGGCGATGACATCCATCCTGCCGAGCTCGTGGTCTTGGTCTCGTTGCACCGGAATGGAAACCTTTGGAGGGCTCCTTGGGTACCCACGTCTGTCCTCGCTCCCTTAGCACCCAAAGGGAAACTGTCTCCCCTGCGCCAGCTGGCGCCCGCCTGGCCTTGGTCGTCACGACTCACGTCATCGCAGCCTCGGGAGGCTGGGTACCTACATAGAAATTCCTCTCCTCAGGAGTTCGCCTGGGGAGGCCGCTCCTCTGGAGGTCTTGGTGTCGTCTGCCTTGCGAGGCCAGGAGGCCCTTGCGAGGGTCTTGTCTTGGTAGTCTTGCAGATGGGCCGTACCAGGCCATCGAAGGAGCCACGCCGTGGGCCGCAGGCAGGCAAGTCTGGGTACCCTGGTTCCCAGAACGCCGACAGCGATGACGTCCTCCATCTGCCGTCTCCATGAACGGCAGCGGGGTTCAAGACCCGTGAAGTGAATGTGCGGTCTCCGGAGAGGAAGAGTGGAACATGGGAGAAGGACCGGCCAGTTGGCACACCATGCCCTGCCGCCTCCCATGACCTACTCATCCTCGGAGCAGTCCCCGACCTCGACGGTGCTTGTGGATGTGAGGTCGATGATGATGGACATGGACAGTCCGTCACTTCACCTGCCACATGCACCACCGAACGTTGGACGGCGGCAAGGAGGACGCATGGCTGGCGGTGCTCCCGTCATCGGCCGCCAGTGTGGCCACCACTTGTGAGGTCACGTCCGCGTCCGGCTACACTGGTATTGTGTTGCCAGCGGTGAGTTGAGCGAGGGCGGCGACCTCGAGCTTCATTCCCGAAGACAAGCTCTCCCGCAGAGCATTCCCGCTCGCGGTCATGGTGGATGTGGAGCCAAGTAGGAGGATGCGCTATGTTGTGGAGTTTAGCTGGGCGTTGCCCCTTTAAGTAGCGCATTCCGGTGAGGCCAAGCATCCAGGTGCGTCAATAAGTCATCAGAGTTGGTTCCTCGGGCAGCGAGCCTGCTTAATGATGACATACGAACAGACGGCATGAATGCGGGCAGCTGGCTCCGGCTGGGAATGCAAGCGCGTGACGACGCGAGGGACGAGTGTTTTTTGTGTGCAAGGGCAGTCAGCTGCGGGCGTGGCAACGTTGGAGATGCCCTTTGCTCACATGCGATCCCACATGTCATTGAAAGACGACCCAACATGGTCTCAGGTCCTGGGGATGCAGTTGGCCACGCTAGAACATTCCACGGACGCGTCGCGGCGCGCGCGCACTTTGGCACCCCGTTCATCCTCGACGAGCCGGGTGTTGATCTACAGGTCGTGCCACAGCGCTAGCGCCACCCTCGGCATCCTGAAGCCGAGCGTGTCTAGCGACGATGAGCGTGTCGCTGACCGCGGTCACCGTGTCTAGAGGCGATGCGGGAGCTGCACCACATTGCTGGCCCCCACAACCCACATGAACGGTTGCCGATGGTGAGGAGGTCGCGGGCCAGCTCCTCCATTGGACTAGTCTGCGCAATGTCATCCCGCTAGGTGTGCCCCATATGTCGGTTTCCCTGTTTTCCTGGCCAAATTCAAGCGTCAGTTTGGCCTCATTAACACTCGGCCGACCTCTCTCTCTTCTATTATATTAGTAAATGATGAGGGCGGGGGAGGGGGAGGGACGTCGGTTTGCTCTCAACTGCGGTCCCACAAGCGAGCGAAAATGCAATACGAAGCGCGTTCCATTCGGTGAGCGACGTGCAGGGTCCATCGTGCCGGGATGCAACGTGAACGCGACAAGAGTGATGTACGCCGTCTGTTCCTTATGAACTTGCAAACTTCGAGTACTCCCGTTTTTAACACACTACAAACGCAAGCGCTCATACATGCGCGCATACACTCACCCCTATGAATGCACACATGCATAGCCTAACCCTAGGAGCACCTTCGAGAGACTGAGCCATCATATCTATATCTCTACTCTTATCTCTACTCTCGGTGTTGATGGTGTGCCTGCCATCTTGCAATATAGACCGTCCGATCTATATCTGACGGATAGAAAGCAAACTATGGCCATTTTGCAAAAGTATACCCGCACCTCTCTCGTTCATCCTGATCTCCCACAATTTCATTGTGGAGTTGTCGGCGTACGACACCTATGGGATCCGAGGGACCCCTTTACGGTTCGGCAGGGAGAGAGGGACGCACAAAGAGTAGAACTAAGGATCAGCGCGAGGGGATTTTTACCCAGGTACGGGCCGCTGATCAGCGTAAAACGCTACTCCTGCTTTAGTTTATTATCAGTGATTCGTCCCAGTTCTTGGAGCGCTTGCGATGAACAGTAAGTTCAAGCAGCAGCTACGCATGCAGAATGGGCTGAGAGTCCTCTTTTTTCTGTAGCAGTTGCCTTGGGCCTCCTTTTATATGATCCAAGGGGTCACCACAGTGGCGAACTGCTTATTTGCGAGGTGTAAAGTAGCTACATGGTTATCATACCTAACCACTGACGGTTTTGGACAAATGCATTTAATGCACCGTGAGGTGTCCGTTTAGGTGTCTCCACTTTCTTGGGGATGGAAAAAGGAGCCATCCCATCAGCACCGCTTAAACACGCCCCCACTAGTGCCTTGCCACGCATCCAGAAGTGGGGCCAGAATGCCAGGCCGGTCACTGTACTGAAGCGGTGGCACAGTGACGGAACCTTGTCGAGTGCGAATCTTGCCGGGCTTGTCGGGCTACCCTGGCAAGACCTTGCCGGGAGCCAAGCCCTTGGTCTTCAGTCCTCCTTATCTTCTGGTCCTTGGCGTGGATGTCTCTTGATAACCTTGGATCGATCTTCAGCTGTTCCCCCGACAAGCCTTGTCGCAGGTATGGCTACAACTTCACGTGCACAAGTATGGGGTACTAAAGGCCCAATATTTAGTACACCGACAGGAGCCCCCGGGCCTAGGCCACACATGGGTGCGAGGCGTTGTTGGGCTAGGCCCAAATAGTGCACGGGCACGCATGGCAGGGATTAACTGCTTGTAATTATTCCGCTTACTGCGCTTCCCCACTACGCGCGTTGAATGCGCGACGTGGGAAGCGTGCGCTGAACGGCCGTGGCCGCAGCGCGCTCATATAGGCGTGTTCCCATTGGGCAGTAAAAGAGGCAGCCTCGCTCCTTCCCCATAAAAAGGAATCCGCAAAGGCGCTGCTCTTTCACCCCCTCTTCTTTCCAATCTGAAATCTGCCATTGCCCTCTCTCTCCTGAGCCCAGAGCAGAACTTCTCCTCATCCGCTCATCGCCTCCACACCCGCTCCATCCTCGGCATCCGCCTTCGCAACCACCATGCCGCCCAAGGCTAGCAAGAGCAAGGGCAAGGAGACGAAGGCCGATGTCCCGGAGAGCGAGTTGGTGAAAAAGCAGAAGAAGTACGTCGTCTTCGCTCCGACGCTCGATGCGGAAGCTTTGAGGAACCGGTACCAGTGCATGTGGGCGAGGGAGACGAAAGCTCACCCTGCGACTCGCGTGGCCCCAAGTTCTTCCTTCAAAAGCGGCCCTGATAGATATCCCTTCTTCGCCGCTTACTTTTACTGCGGGATCTGCCCTCCATTCTCTGATTTCTTCAACGATATCATGTATACATACGGCTTCCATCTCTTAGACTTCACGCCGAATGACGTAACTTGCATGGCTATCTTCGCCCATCTTTGCGAAAACTTTGTCGGAGTAGTTCCCAACACCGCCCTCTTCCGTCATTATTTCATTCCTCGCGTCCAAAAAGGGGATGCCCTTGCCGGTTCTATCGCCTGGATCCCAAGAGCATGGAACAAGGAGATTTATCCGGACGGAGTTTACCGTGAAAAGTGGGAAGAATGGCGGTCTGAGTGGTGCTGGATCAAGGAAGTAGACCCCCATCCCTTCTGTTCGCCCCGACGACAAAAGGCGGTTCGCGGCGAGGACTGGAGCGATCTTGATGCTCAAGATGACAAGCTCACAATCGCCACGACCAGGATTCTCTGCTTGAAAGCCGCCGGGCTCACGATCGAGATGATAGGCTCTGATTTTCTTCGCCGGTGCATCGCCCCACTGCAGCACAAGGGGAGACCGGCCTGGGAGTTCCGGAACACGGCAGATATCATGAGGCTGCGCCCCGGACTGAACAACAACCTGATGATCATGCAGCTTGGCGCTCTCCGCCACTGGCTATTCCAGTGTGAAGACAAGCATAAATTGCCGGCAAGAATTGTTCCCTTGTGCAACAACTCCACCATGGGGGCGATCATCGCCGCAATGCCAGTGTTCAACGCCCACGGCCTTGACGCGACCTGGGTCGAGCCATCTGCGGAGGAGGCACAAGAGTTCTTCGTCAACTTGTCGGAGAGGCCCGTCCGGGAGGAGACAAACCTCATCCGCGCCACCACTGACGAAGAAGTGGCGTACATTGCCACTAGAGTGGAAGAGGCGAATCTTGCAGCGGAGGCCGGCAATGTCGGCTTCACAGAATGGGAAACCAACGACGTAGAGGTTGTGTTGGAGGAAAAACCTGCCGAGGAGGATGAGGTTGCCAGGGAACAGAGTGACGCAGCCGCTGAGAGCTCATCAGGTGAGGAGGCAGCTGAAGAGCAGCCGCAGGAGGAGCCCCCAGCTCCAAAGAAGGCAAAGCGCATCCTTCGGAAAGCTGCCTCTGGCGTCCCGGCAAGTCAGGCTTCTTCGAGCAGCGAGGCCCCCGGCAAGGGGGCGGCCGGCAAGGCTTCACCGCGGCAAGGGGTTCGACAGCAACCCGCGCGGCGCACGAGACACACACCTGCAGCAACCACTGGGGCGGGATGGGCGTCTCACGCTGCAGCACCGGATGCTGAGGCGGCAGAGCCACACCAATCCCCTGCACCTGCCGCAGCCAAGCGACCCAGGACCCCTCCTCCACCTCCTCATACGGACACTGCAACAGAGGTCGACTTCGACATCTCCGGCTTCAGCCCGGAACGGGAAGAGGAAGAGTAAGTATCCTGTCGCAGTCTTTATTTCCCAAATTTTGAATTCAGTTGATCTCATCGCCTTGCTTTGTCTTGTCTCTGCAGGGAGGCAGAAACTTTGGCGGAAAGGATGGCGAAGAGGGCGAAAACCTCCACGGGCGACGAGCCACCGACAAGCTCTACGAGCGTGCCAGACAATATCTCCATCAGCCCGGAGCTCAGCCCTCGACGCAGCCCCCAGCATAGCCCCCAGCGTGAGTTCACTATTCGTTTTCCGCCAGCGGGTGCTAAGGTTTCTACCTTTGCCGCTCACATCTTTTGCGTTTGCAGGAGAAGAACGGCAACAAGGAGAGTCGTTGGAAGACGCCCCCGTCGTGCCGCCCCCATCAACCGCGTAGCCCGCAAGCGCATCTCCGGCAAGAGCCCCCACCGACGAGCCCACCTTGGAGGAGGAAGAGCTGGTGAGCAAAGGCACCGGAAACCTTTCCCCGGCAAGCAATGTTGCCGGGAGCGGTGAAGCTATTCCTCATCAGCTCGACACAGGTGACTGCTTGCCTCAGAGCATTTGTGGTTCTTTCTTTGTCTTTCTGAACTTTGATCTTGATATGATTTTGCTTCCCTCCTTCGTCCTTCATAATTCCCTGTGATGGAAACCATGGACGTTGATGTCATCCTCGAGGAGACCGCCAAGCATGCTGCCGCCGAAGCTGACAGGATTGTCGCTAGCGAGGCCACCGAAGATGCCACCGTCAAGGTCAGCGAGGCTACTGCCGAGGAGGCCGCCAAGAGACCTACCGAGAGGGCCGGCGAGGAGGTCGATGACCGTACTGACGGCATTCCTGCCGCAGGAGCGCCAGGTGCTATGCCCGCCACAGAGCCCCCAGCCACCTGTGAGACGCTTGCCGAAGATCAACCGTCGACATCTGAGGCCCCCTCATCGAGCAAGTATCTCAAGGTCGGCGACAACCTGTTCGTCAACCTACCGGGGACGGCAAGCATTGGGGTGCCGATCGAGGGAGAAACTTTTGATGAAGAAGTCACCACCGCTGCCGGGCTCAAGATTGTCGATGAACCAAGCACCAGCAGTGGCAAATCCGAAGAAGATCGACTCCTCCAGGCCATGGGCGATAACTTCCGCAAGCTCCAGGCGCTCCACCACGCTCGAAAGGAGAAGGTAAACGCCAGAGCTGCGGTTGTCGAAGCAGCCGAGGTGGATTTCCAGAAACGTGTCGAGCAAATGCAGATCTGGTACGCCGAGGCCTTCCAAGAAATGATTGCCGGCCGGGAGCAAGTGAGCCAAAGCTGGACAGAGCTCCAATTGAAGCAATCTGATATGGAAAGGGCGGAAGAGGAAGCCGCGTAAAAGGTTGTCGCTGAAGAAGCTCTCTTGACGCAGTGCCGTATTGGGCTTGAAACTCATGAAGAAGACCTTGCCGCGCGCGAGCAGGCACTTGCCGCCAAACTCCGTGGCAAAGATGAAGAGATTGAGAAACTTGTCGCGCAACGGACCCAGGAGCTGGAGCAGACGCACAAAGAGGCGCTCGAAGCTGCAACTGCAGATCACGCTAGCAAGCTCAAGGAAGCCATCGATGCCGCCAAGGCCGCAGAAGCCGCCAAGAACGAGCTGAGCGACAAGGTGAAGAAACTGGAAGTGGACCTTGAGGAGCACAGCAAAGAGCTCTCGACGCTCAAAGCCGACAGGGAGAAAACTCTCCACAGCCTGGCGGAGATGCAAGTTGCTATGTCCGACAAGACCAAGCAGCTCTCTTCAGCCAACAACGCCATTGCCGATCTGAGGCTGAAGTTGACCACGTTGGAGAAGTCTCTCAAGGACGGCAGGGCCCGCGAGAAGGCCTTGAGCAAAGATCTCCAGGAAGAGAGGAACCTGCTCAAGAGCGCCGCTGCCGCCCAAGTTGACTATGAGAAGGGCGTGCAAATCTGGACTGAACGCCTTGTTGACACTGCGGAGAAGCTCACAGTGCAGCTATCAACCATGGGCCGGGAGGGCCTGCAAAACTTCAGGTATTCTTCTGAAGAAAGAATATCCCCGAGTGCCAGGTTGACCATGTTCTTCGAAAGCATCATTGATGCTCTGAAGCTGCTCCAGTCCAACCGAGCGACCCAGCTGGCCAACGAATCCCACAAACTTTGCCGGGCCGTCCTCCACAAGGTGCTTATCAAGGTGGTGCATAAGAACCCCGGCATCGATCTCACCAACGTGCTCGACCGCTTGCCGAAGGATGCAGATCTCCAGGCCCTTGAAAAGCTTGTCACGCCCATCCTTGATAAGGTGGATTCTATCAAGAGGGTCGAAGGCCAGCGCAGGGACTAGCTGTTTCGCTTTTTCTTGCCGCCACCATTCCATGTCAAAGACAATTTAGCCTTAGATTAGAAACGCGGCAATTATTGATGTAATATAACTTGCTATAATTGAATATATGCATGCCATTCCCCTTGTTCGATTCCTTTCCATATGGTTATGCCCTACGCTTATTGGAAACTTGTCGGCGCGCAACCTGCCGCGAGCGCTGGGTGCGGGACTTCAGCAACCTGCTGGAGGTGCAGCAGCCGGCAAGACACCTTGGCACTCTTGGCGCGGCCACTTATACTGTCGAGCGGACTCGAAACAGAACAAGGGCGCAGACAATTACGACAAGGGTTCCTTCGCGTGCAGGTTTTCCATACAAGGGCCGAAATCGTCCAAAGGAAATAGCCTAGTAGTAAAAACTGAAAAAAAAACTTGCTTAAAGTTTCGAACTTAGCTTTCTGTCGTTGTATTCCTTTCGGCAAGAAGCCAATTCTGAAGATCGTCCACTGGTATCCATACCTTCCTCCCCCCCCCCCCGGCAAACTTGCACGCGAGGGAACCTTCTATCCTTTGAGAAAAAGAAAGAAGAGAAAATAAAGGTATGGAACCTTGGCGGTTCGTTAGTCTTACCGGGAGCAACTGTCATACAATAACTCAGATAAACATGCATATATATAAACATGGAAATCAACAAGAAATGCACAACACTTAAGCTTATTCAACTGTGCACAGGGTCTGCGCCTGGCTTTGTACAAAGGATTATATGCCTTGCCGGCAATACTTGTACAAAAGGAGGTTGCCGGGGGCCCCCGGCAACCGCGCCTTATGGGTAAAACTTGCAAAGATGTTCGATATTCCAGGAGTTGCTCACTGGAACGCCATCTTCAGTCTCCAGGTGGACAGTGCCGGGCCTGGTGACTCGTACTACCCGATAAGGGCCTTCCCACTTTGGCGTTAACTTGTTTGAATTCTTGGCGGACTGAATCCCCTGAAGAACAAGGTCGCCTTCCTCAAGGCTTCGGGCATGAACCTTGCGGCTATGGTAGCGGCGCAAAGCTTGCTGGCAGTGTGCAGCTCGTACAGCAGCCAGAAGACGATCCTCCTCAAGGAGCACAGCGTCATCTTGCCGCAGTTGCTCTTGCTCAAACTCATCATAAGCGAGCACTCGAGGTGACCCGTATATGAGTTCCTTGGGGAGAACTGCTTCCGCTCCATAAACTAGAGCGAAGGGTGTCTGGCCAGTGGCTCGATTTGGTATCGTTCTGATTGACCAAAGAAC
Organism: Thinopyrum elongatum; assembly: GCA_011799875.1. Lineage (NCBI taxonomy): Eukaryota > Viridiplantae > Streptophyta > Magnoliopsida > Poales > Poaceae > Thinopyrum > Thinopyrum elongatum. The sequence goes on from CM022298.1 coordinate 149,427,329, forward strand.
CACCGGCAACTCATCAATCCAGCGTCCTCCGCACTTTCTCAGCTTGTCAAAAGTTCTGGGCCTGAGACCGCGCAGCACTTCAGCATTAGCCCTCTCCGCTTGGCCGTTGCTTCTCGGGTGAGAAACAGAGGCAAAACAAACTTTGCTACCAAGGTCTTGGACATATTGCATGAAGGTGTGACTTGTGAACTGTGTGCCGTTATCGGTGATGATCCTGTTGGGCACACCGAAATGGCAAACTATCCCCTTAAAGAACTTGACGGCTGATTGCGCTGTCACCTTCCTCACTGCTTCCACCTCCGGCCACTTTGTGAACTTGTCGATTGCAACGTACAAGTACTCAAAGCCCCCGGTAGCATGGGGAAAAGGGCCCAGTATGTCGAGCCCCCAGACCGAAAATGGCCAGGAGAGAGGGATTGTCTGAAGAGCTTGAGCTGGCTGATGCGATTTCTTTGAATGAAACTGGCACGCTTCACACTTAGTTACTAGTGCAGTTGCATCCTGGAGAGCGGTGGGCCAAAAGAAACCTTGTCGGAATGCCTTTCTGACAAGCGCTCTTAACCCTATGTGGGAGCCACATATGCCTCCATGTATCTCTGCCAACAGCTCCAGTCCATCTTCTCGAGGAATACACTTCAATTTCACGCCGTTCAGCCTTTTTCTGTACAGAACGCCATCGACGAACTGGTACATGCTGGACTGACGGGCTACTTTTTCTGCTTCTTCCTGCTCCTCAGGGAGTTCTCCTGTCTGAAGGAAATGGACAATGGGCTATGCCCAAGCTGGAGCCTGGGGCTCGACAACTAGGACTAAAGGCATTTCTTCTGCCGAGGGAACGTTTGTCTTGACGGCAAGGGCCTGAGCCCCTGCTAGAGCCTGTTGTTCCCCGGTAGGCTTGCCGCTGACTCCGGCAACCTTCTTGCCGGCGGCTCCCGGGAGCTCTGCCGGAAAGTAGTGACCAGAATTCAACTTCCTTCTCTTTGCTTGCCCTATTGATGGCACTACAGATGGCTGAGTCAAATGGAGCACAAAAGTTCCTGGTTCCACAGGCAACTTATGGGCGGCGCGTTTTGACAAGTCATCAGCAATACTATTCTCAGCACGAGGAATATGCTTTGTATGCAGATCGTCAAAGCGCTCTTCCATTTTTCTCACTTCATCCACATAAGCTTGCATCAATGGACTTTGATAATCTTTATTGACTTGCCTGACAACAAGCTGCGAATCGCCTCTGATGATGAGTTTCTTGATACCAAGGTCTGCCGCGATCCTGAGACCGGCAAGCAGGCCTTCGTACTCCGCAGTGTTGTTTGTCGAGCTCTCCCAGGGAAAATGCATCTGGCTTACATATTTGAGGTGCTCTCCGGTGGGTGCGACAAGTAGCACACCAGCCCCAGCGCCTTGCAGCGTAAAAGCACCATCAAAATACATAACCCATTCTCGATCTGTTTCCTTGCCGGGAAGAGTCGTCTCTTGAATCTCCTCGTCTGGCATTGGGGTCCATTCTGCAATGAACTCTGCCAAGGCTCTGCATTGAATTGTTGAAGTACTTTCAAACTTGAGGCCAAAGCTCGACAACTCCAATGCCCACTCTACAATCCTGCCGGTTGCCTCTGGATTTTGTAAAATCCGCTGCAACGGGAAGCGAGTGACGACGGTAATCTCATGCGCTTGGAAATAATGGCGCAGCTTCCTCGAGGCCATGAGAAGGCCGAAGAGCAATTTTTGCACACCAGAGTATGTTGACCTAGCTCCCTGTAAAAGTTAGCTGACAAAATAAACTAGGCATTGCACCACCTTCTTCTTCTGTATTGATTCTTCTGACTGCGCAGATCTTGTCTTGTCGGCACCAGACCTTGCCAGGGAAGATCCCGGCGCGTCAATTGACAGTCCTGCCGCTGCCGTTGCCTCCTCGTCAACTTCTCTCTGCGCCATCAATGCAGCACTAACCACTTGATTCATTGCCGCTAGATACAGCAGCAACGGCTCTTGTGGCTTAGGTGCGACTAGTGTCGGCGGAGAGGAGAGGTACCTCTTCAAATCTTGCAGCGCTGCCTCCGCTTCCGGAGTCCATTTCATTGGACCTGCCTTCTTCAAAATTTTGAAAAAGGGCAGGGCGCGCTTAGCAGATTTGGAGATAAACCTGCTCAAGGCAGCAATGCAGCCGGCAAGACAACGTACATCTTTGACGCGTCTTGGCGCTTGAATCTGCTCAATGGCTTTGATCTTGTCGGGGTTCGCTTCGATCCCACGCTGAGATACAAAGAACCCGAGAAGCTTGCCGGAAGGGACGCCAAACACACATTTCTCGGGATTGAGCTTTAAATTGATCTTGCGCAGATTTGCGAATGTTTCTTCTAAGTCTTGTATGAGCGTCGCTTTATCCTTGGTTTTGACCACTATATCATCCATGTATGCTTCCATATTTCTATGTAGCTGAGGCTCAAAACCGATTTGGACCGCTCTCGCAAATGTAGAACCAGCACTTTTCAACCTGAAAGGCATTCGTATAAAACAATACGTACCACATGGGGTGATAAATGCGGTCTTTTCTTCATCTTCTTTTGCCATGAAGATCTGGTGATACCCCGAATAGGCATCAAGGAACGACAGTAGGTCACAACCGGTAGTGGAGTCCACAATCTGGTCGATGCGCGGCAAGGGGAAAGGATCTTTTGGACAGGCCTTATTGATGTCTATGTAATCAATACACAGCCTTCATTTCCCATTCGCCTTGCACACTACGACTGGATTGGCCAACCAGGTTGGGTGAAGCACCCCTCTGACCAAGCCTGCCGCCTCCAACTTCCTGATTTCTTCGGCAATAAATTCTTGCCGCTCCAGGGCCTGCTTTCTCACCCTCTGCTTAACGGGCCGCGCGTGAGAACAGACAGCAAGGTGGTGCTCAATTACTTTCCTGGACACACCGGGGATGTCAGATGGTTGCCATGCAAACACATCGACATTCGCCCGCAGGAAAGCAACGAGCGCGCTTTCCTATTTGTCATCTAGGGTGGAACTTACGGTGAAAGTTCCTCCCGTTCCGTCCTCCCTGACAGGCACCTTCTTGGTCTCTGGTGGAGCAGCCTTGGACTTCTTGTTCTTGCCGGTCTTCTTCTCCTTCCCTCCGGGAGTTCCAGCGGCAAGAGCAGATGCCTTGATGGCAGGTGCTGCGGCTGCCTCCTGGTAGAGTTGGTCAGTGCAAATCAGTGCATCTTTCTTGTCGGAGTGAACAGTGATGACACCAATCGGTCCAGGCATCTTCAACACATTGTACGCATAGTGTGATGCCGCCATAAACTTGGCAAGCGCTGGGCGGCCAAGGATCCCATTATATGTCATGGGGATCTTGGCGACATCGAACACTACTTTCTCTGTTCTGAAATTGAGCTCGCTACCAAACGTCACCGGCAGCATGATCTTGCCCTTTGGCTGGGTCCTTCCTGGGTTGATCCCTTGAAATGTGCCCATTTCCTTGAGATATTCATCAAGAATTTGCAGCTTCTTGAGCACATCCGGCGAGATTAAGTTCAGCCTAGCCCCACCGTCAACTAGCATTTTCGTCACCTTGAGGTTGCGGATTGTTGGTGAGACCAACAAAGGCAAGCACCCGACCGCAGTTGTGCGATCAGGGTGATCCTCGGCATCAACAATGATAGGCGTGTGGGACCATTTCAAAGGTTTCGTTGCTTCAGGCGATGGCTCCGCTGCATTAACCTCACGCACCCACTGTTTAAGTTGGCGGTGAGAAGAATGCAACGAGGCGCCCCCGTCGATACACACGGCCTCTGTGGCTTTCTGGAACTCGTGCTCGCCAGATTCATCGTCTTCATAATCATCATCGCCTCCCTCGTCCTTGTCGCGGCCTCGGGCGGGCCTCTCCTTCTGTTGCTTAGCCTTGTCGCGGCGGCCTCCTCGGCCACCATGGTTCTTGCCGGATCCCTCAGCACCGTCCTGGGCCTTTTCCTTATCTCGTCTTTCATACTCAGCTCTCTGCTTCTCGACAAGTTGCTCAACTTGCCGACAGTTTTGGAGATCGTGGCCCTTGGTGCGATGGATCTTGCAATACTGGTTGCCGGAGCCTTCCGGCTTGTCGGCAGCTCCCAAGGCCTGACAGGAGGTGCACCCGGCAACTTCCTTGCCGGGGTCGTTAACCTTGGCCTTCTTGGCGGTGCCGGGGTTGCCGGATCCCTCGACAGCAAGCACGGCCTTGCCCTTGCACTTCTTGTTCCGCCGTCGTGCTTTCTTCAACGGGGTGGCAACATCTTCATCTTCGGATTCGCCCCCTGCGCCAACATTCTCGCCGGGGAGTTTTGTCCCTTCTTCAGCTCGAGCGCATTTATCTGCCAAAGCATAAAGCTCGGTAATAGTACTAACCTTGTTCATCGCCAGCTCTTCACGCATCTTGCGGTTACGCAAGTTCTGATGAAACGTGCTAACAACAGCGGCAGGATGAACGTCTGGAATATTGTATTGCACTCGGCTAAACCTCTGGATAAACTTGCGCAGGAGCTCTCCCTCCTTTTGAGGGAGGAGATGCAAATCACTTTCTTGGCCAGGAGCTTGGTGGCCTCCAACAAAGGCGCCAACAAACTAATGGCATAGATCTGACCAGGAAGAAATGGAATTCTCCGGCAGATGCATCAACCACGACCTGACATTGGGTTTGAGCACCAATGGGAAGTAGTTGGCAAGTATCTTGTCGTCTCGGCCTCCGGCAGCCTGCACCACAATGGTGTAGATGCTCAGGAACTCCGAGGGATGAGTCTTGCTGTCATATTTCTCCGGAACCTCTGGTTTGAATGTTCGGGAGTTGGGCCACTGGACTCGCCGCAGCTCACGGGTAAACGCCGGGCAACCTACATCATAAGGCAAGTCGCCTGCGTCCCCTGGTGCAGGCTTGTCGACAGTAGGTCCTGCACGTTTATCAGACTGATGACGCGCCTCCCGTCGGCGCTCGATGGTAGTTCGAGCGTCTTCTTTACTTCGTTCCCGAAGAACTTGACGCTGATCACGGCGCATCCACGGATCGGACGACGCCGTGGAATCGTCATCACAGCCTTCAGTCCACCGGGGTGATGGCCGCCGTTGTTCTCATGGCGGGGAGTGCACAGTAGTAGCACCGCCTCCGGTCTTCTCCCCACCGGCTCGCGCCGGAACGATAGACCGCTACCGCGAGGGCCTCGCTTGCTACGGTCTATCCTTGTTGGCGAAGCCGACAAGGCTCTGGATAGTAGATCACCACTCCTGCATCTTCTCCGGAGCAGGAGGAAAATTGAGGAGCAGTGGCGCACGTGCCAAAGCTTCTGCTGGCGTAGGCGGCGGCGACAGGTGCGAGGTGCATGAGGTGCTCTGACTCCTAACAATGTTAGAAGGAGCATCGTCACGACCACGCGACCGCGCGCCACCTCCACCGGCAGTTTGGTGTGCATGCTGGGCCTGCGCACCTTGGGATCGGTGCGCAAAAGTCTCTGCATGGGGATGTTCAGGACCACCGCCGTCATGGCGCTGCTCGTCGCGTGCGGCCTGGGAAGGCCACGACGCCTGCTCCGGCGCGGGAGCCCTGGACGGCGTCCCCCGATCTCTGGGGTTTGTTGCGCCGCCTGTAGGTAGCATGGCTCCATCTCTGGATCTAGCGGCGTGCGGGTTGTCGTCACCGCTGCGAACGACGCCGCTCACCTGGCTTGGATCACCAGAACGTCGTGGAGGCTCTAAACCTCCACCTCCTGCATCCACACCGTCACCCGTTCGAGTAGGCACGGGCAAGACAGACATAGACGGAACAGCCGCTGCTGCACCCTTCTTCTTGGGCGGCATGGTAACAAAGATGGTGAAGAAACTGACGCGCTGATCACCAGATCAGGTTCGTGCAACCTCGATCCCCCTACCTGGCGCGCCAAAGATGTCGGCGCACGACACCTATGGGATCCGAGGGACCCCTTTACGGTTCGGCAGGGAGAGAGGGACGCACAAAGAGCAGAACTGAGGATCAGCGCGAGGGGATTTTTACCCAGGTTCGGGCCGCTGATCAGCATAAAACCCTACTCCTGCTTTAGTTTATTATCAGTGATTCGTCCCAGTTCTTGGAGCGCTTGCGATGAACAGTAAGTTCAAGCAGCAGCTACGCATGTAGAATGGGCTGAGAGTCCTCTTTTTTCTGTAGCAGTTGCCTTAGGCCTCCTTTTATATGATCCAAGGGGTCACCACAGTGGCGAACTGCTTATTTGCGAGGTGTAAAGTAGCTACATGGTTATCATACCTAACCACTGACGGTTTTGGACAAATGCATTTAATGCACTGTGAGGTGTCCGTTTGGGTGTCTCCACTTTCTTGGGGATGGAAAAAGGAGCCATCCCATCAGCACCGCTTAAAGACGCCCCCACTAGTGCCTTGCCACGCATCCAGAAGTGGGGCCAGAATGCCAGGCCGGTCACTGTACTGAAGCGGTGGCACAGTGACGGAACCTTGTCGGGTGCGAATCTTGCCGGGCTTGTCGGGCTACCCCGGCAAGACCTTGCCTGGAGCCAAGCCCTTGGTCTTCAGTCCTCCTTATCTTCTGGTCCTTGGCGTGGATGTCTCTTGATAACCTTGGATCGATCTTCAGCTGTTCCCCCGACAAGCCTTGCCGCAGGTATGGCTACAACTGCCCGTGCACAAGTATGGGGTACTAATGGCCCAATATTTAGTACACCGACAGGAGTAATCAAAAAGAAAGCCTCTGGAACAATCTGTCATGGTGGCAACTGCCGGCGTCGTTCATCCCCATGCCGCCGTTAAGTCCGACCACCAATCACCATAGCGCCCCACTCCTCCTCACCTTATCTCTCGTCTTTCTCGAGATGTCATTTTTCGATGAAATTCTTGAGATACCATTTTTTTGATGTAATTCTCGAGATATCATTAGTTTTTATTGATGTGATTACTCCTGCATGGGTCAATCACAACAGGTGTTTTGTAAAAAAATGCATCCTGATGTTCCGTGCAATACACGAGCATCTTGCTAGTCATCTTGAGATTTACAAAGTCATCGCCTCGTCGTCGACCGGAACGGTGGGGAGGTACGGACATCTGCCATGTGAAACTCCGAAACTTTGGTCCCATGCCACCCCACAACTCTCCAGGCTCTAGCCGTCTGGCTTTACAAACTCTGCACAGTCAAAACCGATTGACCGGTCGTCACCGGAACCACTATTCATAGCAGAACCTTCGTTGCTCGGCCTACGCCAGCTACTTGCCGGCCGGTGACCACTGCCCCAAACCACACCTCCTCCCCAACCCATTCCGCACCTTTTGATCCCCTAGCCCGCATCAGCCGTCCCCTAGTTCACCGGAAAGCCATGGTGCGCCACAAGATCACGGACTATAAGATGCTGACGTCGGAGTGCCGCGCATAAATCGCGCCGGCGGTCGGCACCACAGACCTCCGTTCCCAAGCTCGCTTTGCGGCGGGCCAATCCCCGAGTTCTCTGGAGCCAGGCTCCGAGGACGAGGAAGCTGATCCAATGGTCATGGCGGAGGTCACTGCGCAGAAGGCCCCCGATGCGTATGAGACGATGGACGTCGACTTCGTGCCGGCATCCGGGTCCCCCATGGTGCAGGCGAACCAGCGGTTCAACCTGGCGATCCTAAAGGAGGACCGGGAGGCGAAGGCTCAACTCGACGCAGAGCGCACGGATGCCGCTGCCATCGAGGCCCTCCTGCAGGCGGAACCGGATGTCATGGACGTGAACCAAGCGGCAGAGGCTCAACTTGACGTGGAGCGCGCAGATGCCGCTGCCATCGAGGCCCTCCTACAGGCGGAACCGAACGTCCTGGAGTTGAACTGGGCGGCAGAGGCTCAACTCGACGCGGAGCGCGCGGATGCCGCTGCCATCGAGGCCCGACTGCAGGCGGAACCGAATGTCATGGACGTGAACCGGGCGGTGCTCACGTCCGTGTAAAGCGCCCGCATGCTCCGCGTGAACGAGTAGCTGGAGGCCGAGGACAACCACGATGCGGAGACACACGTCGGCAGCTACGGCTGGTTCACGCTGGCAGCCAAAGACGACGAGGCCGGATCGTTCTGCGAGCAGTGATAGTTTTTCTTTATGTTGTTGTTTTTAGGGATCATTTGCTATGCAAAAACATATATTTATGCAAGTCGCCTAACTTTCATCATTTGGGTCGGTTGACCATTTCAGGTGGTTGGATGAATATCCTACGTCTCCTAACCCTTCTTCTTCCCCAATAGACTGCTTCACGGGCCGCATGGATCTTCCCCAACATGCGGTTGGATAAATATACTGTATGAACGAAAATTTTGTGTCAGCGGTAGGATGGCTGAGTTTGGTTTGATCACATGCGGTAGCACGTGTCAGTGAGGGTGCGTTCCCTTGGTTGGGTTTGCGGCGTGCAGGAGCGACTGTGTGAGGGTGCGGTGTGATCGCGAGAGCTGTGCGCAAGTGTACCTCCTTTTCATTTTGAAAAACTTTAGGCAATCTTGGCAAAAATGTGTGGCCAAGTATGGCAATGCAAGGCCTAGGCCCAAATAGGATACAAGTACGTACTACTTGTGTTAAAAAAGAAAGGCGGGGTTTTCCTTTGCGGGATTGATCGATACGAATCCTCGTTTGACGTGTCAATTAATGCGTATTTTTTTCTCAAACGCCCAAAGAGCTAACCATCTCACTCCTCATTGCTTGATTAATGCAGCGCCATGCATACCAACCTTCTCACTTTCGCATGCATGCAAGGGTATATTAATGTCCTTGGTTGCTAGTACGAGGCAAACCCCATCAATTTTGCCTCGACTAGTGTTAGTGGCCTTCTGCAAATTGTAATTTTGATACTAGCCTTGTATACAAAAAAATGGACGTAGTAACTATTTGACTTCCTTCCCCATTGCGGTGACGTCGACGATATCTCGAACATTGTGGCTTTGGCGAAGCGCATTCGAGGGAGCACACCATTGAGGGTGACCACGGTAAGTCGTTCACAAGTGCTGCCTGCAAGCCGAGACAACGACCTTCTTTGCATCCAGGAAGTCCGTTGAACCAAAGGAGGCGTAAATGTACTACTACACAATAGCGTCGTCTGTCCAGCTTAGTGCGGTAAAGGTGATTTCTCAAAGAAGACGATGGAGAAGCGGAGTCAGCGAAGAGTGAAATGATGGTTGCTTCGTCCGTGCTTTGTGATTTGATGCCTCACTGCTTTGTGATTTGTGATAGAAGGGACAGGGGAGTAGACTCTGTGCTCTATACTGTACATGCGTCCAAGCAGGAGAGAAAGAGGAGAGAGGTTGCATTTTTCTATCCCTTCAATCAATCAATTAGGGAGCTTCAGTTCCCTCTTTTTGGCTTTGGCAACACCCTCCACAATGGTTCCCATCAATGCCAAAAGCTATTTTTACATTTGGCTACACATTGTGGATGCCCTTAACCGTACCACTTGGTTTTGCTCCTATGTGCTATCTATACAAATCTCGATTATATTGATCTAAAAAATTATATCAAGATTAGTAAAAAGGAGGTGATTTTGCCACGCGGAAGGCGGCAGAGGTTTCTTATTTTTAGAGGACGTTAGCTTGGCGGTTTGCTAACATGTGGTCCCACGTGTCAGTGATTTACAAAGCCGATCCGCGTCCCACATGAGGCAGAACAACGGCAGAAGCAAGAGGTGGTTAACTTGAAGAAGATGAGGGAGAAGCGGATTCAGCAACGAGTGAAATGATGGTTGCTTCGTCCCTCCAACTTCTTTTTTTAGCATCACTTCGTCCCTCCAACTTAACTGCGGGAAAGGTACAACTTTGTGATTTGACGCCTCATTGCTCATTACTACGCCGGCGCCATGACCGGGGTGCTTCACCCCTGCTGCTCTGCACTGTTATTTCGGTATGGCACGTGGACCCGGTTGCTTGATGTCCCACATGTCTGCGAAAGGGACTAGAACATTTATGAAAGCAAGCGCTCCACTCTTACGACGGAGGAGTACATGACACGGTGGCCCAGTGAACTGTTACTTGTACTGTAGTACTACTATAGTTTTGCTGTTTCGCACGATCCATCGATACAAACCCGATTAAACAGGCGAGGGCGGGATTTTTCCCGCGTGGTAGACAGGGTAGTTTGGCATAGTCGGTTTGACACAGAGAGCGAGAGAAAGATGTGAAATTCTTGAATATGTAATGGGCCCTTTTGTGTGCGTGTGTGTGTGTAGTCTGACCTTTCATATCACTAGATGATACTAGCCATACATTTCAAAGGCAATTTTAATGTATGCAAACTAAATAATTAAGTAACAATATGAGATCTAGTAAAACTAAAAACACATATGATTTATTGTGCTAGACTGTAGTAGTGCTGTATTGCATAGTTGTTAGATGTAACATGCGAGAACGTGTAGAGATGTACTTTTGGAGGGCCTACAGAGAGAAATTGGGCATAAAGTGGATTCAAATATTTATATTCGTCTTCATAGCATTTGTAACTCATATCTACATTTTGTACGGTAGACGTGAATGCTTGTTCGCTCTTAGGAAACCCGTACAGCAATAATGGGGTGGCGTGTGCCAATTTAGGCACTGGCACGTTGGCCTACTCGGCTCCACAGAGAGAGCGAGCGAAAAGATAAATACACGGGCGGTCAGTGTATTTCAAGCGAAAAGTGTAATACGGTCACCGAACTTCAGAATACGCTCATTACGGGCACTATATACATTTTGCGGTGATTATACGGTCACTTGCTCACCGTTCGACATCGGATTACACTCTATTGACCGGCCAAATAGTCTGCGTGGTACTATGTTGACTGGTTAAATTGACCATGTTCCTTGTGGGTCCCACCTGTCAGTTCGCAGAGGAAAAAAGTAAGATAAACACAAATTTACGCAGGCGAGACAAGACTCCAACCCGTGCACAGGAACCACCTGGTTGTGTATGTGTCTGTCAGGGCCTGATGTGTGCGCATGCACGTGTAGGTTGAGCACTTGAGCATGAACGTGTGTGTTGGTCATGTGGTGTGTGGATGCATGCATGCGTGTGTGCGTGTGAGTGTTGTGTGCGTGCGTGGCTGCGTGTGTATGTGTGAGTGTTGCATGCATGCAGTTCGTGTGCATGCATGCATGTGTGTATAATCACCACACCAGCTCATATGTATTAAAACAGACGGCTCAGCATGCCAATACAAGGCCACCTTGTCCGTTGTGCCCGCGGTCATGACTTCGAATACCCATCATCCAATATTTTTTTATCATTTGTTTTCCTTCTTATACACGCCGACAGGTGGGCCCAATGGTAGTGAGATAATGTGATGCAACACTAGAGGTGCCACGTGGAGCCTTTAACTAGTCAACTAGTCATGTCTAGAACAAATGCAGAGCTGTACGGTGAGCCCGTGACTGTACAATAACCACAAAACATAAATGGTGATCGTAATGAGTGGATTCTGAAGTCCAACGTATGTATCATGCTTTCGCTTCAAATACAGTGATCGCGATATGAAACATGCGTGAATGTGTTGGGGGCGTACTTTTAGAAGACCTAGAGATAGTTTGTGTGCGTATGTGAAAGGGGCGTAGAGGGGGTGTGTGCGATGGAGAGAGATGCTCTTCGCTTCTCTTTATTATGACTAACTTTATATATAGTATAAAAATATAAAAATTCACAGTGCGGAATAAATATCGTTGGGAGCACCATGCAATGCAAATTAACTTTCATACTCCATATAACTTTGTAATGTTGTATATATGTAGAAATTCTAAAATAAGTATTTGGCCACACTTTGTGCGGTTTTATTCAAAAGGAATGTTGTATGTGAAGTAAACATGAAGAGAGGGCTTTTTAGATCAATGGGGTACATGATAAGATGTAACATGTGTGAATGTGTAGTTGACGTATTTGACAGGGCATAGAGAGGGTATCTGCACGTATTCGAGACAGACATGGATAGAGGGGCCGGCTGGGGGGACATGGGGGAGATATCACGAGAAATGAGAGAGGTATAGGAGATGTCCTTGAGTGTGTACATGCAAGGGGGGAGGGGATATATAGAGGCATGAGGAGAAATAGTTTGTGTGGTGTCTGTGTTGGTATGTGTGGGTGTGAGAAGATAACGAGACCTAGGGGCACAGGGTGGGTCACCGCGTGAGGTCCAGTGGCCTGAGGTGAGGCCCTTGGGTCGGTTCCGTCCTGCGCCACATTGGTCGGCCCGTGACGCATTCAGGGAGACCCATGGAGGACTAGTCGTACAAGACAAAGATACCAGAGCCGTGAAGGACTCTTTGTCCACTGACAAAACCTGCTAGGATTTGTAAACCTAGGTCCTCAGACTAAGGTAACCCCTTGTCTCTGATATTACCATTCATCTAATCTAACTTTAAGGGGAATCCTACAGAATGCTCTGCTGGAATCATATTCATCAATTAGGAAGAGAGGTGGAGACAATGCGTGCGAGATAGGCCTAAAGATAATGTGCGTGCGGGAGACACGTAGGCAGGTCTATGTATAGAGAAAGGGTCAATGGGGATTGTGCGTGCGCATGCGTGTGAGAGGAAGAGTGCTTGCGATAAAGGTTAGTGAAAACAGTCATAAATGGTTGCGAGAGGGAGGGAGGGTGATATCGAGAGCATCTATACGAGAAAGACACCTCGGGAGAGAGTGTGTGAGCATGTGTGAGAGACCCCCGATGGATAGACACCGTGTGCACGTATGTGTGAGAGAGAAAGTTAGCGCGTGTGCGAGGAGGGGCCTATGGAGAGTGAAACTACATGTAAAAGACTGATGTACACATTGATTAAAATATAAATTGTATCCAAATATTAGGATGGGATCATGATATTTGCAATTCGTATAAGGACGGTCATTGATCCATCAAACATCTATATTCTATCGAATTTGAGCATGTCTATGTTATTATTCGACATAATTGATCCATAGAGTCAGTATTTTGAACTCCAGACAATGCATCGCTTTAGCAATTCGAATATAAACATGAGTATAGTTCATGTTGTGTGTCTAAAGCACATTATACATACAAAAGTTACACAATGAACATTCTAAATAGCTAGCTAGGAACTAGCATACATTTGAATTCAACTTAAGGTGGTTTAAAAAATTCGAATTCAACATGAAGTCCATTCATTACTTGAATTCGAGATCATGGCATTTGTAAATCATACCTGAATTATGGGGGCACCAATCTTTGCTCTGCTTTTGTACATAATAGCATATATAGTCGTGTACAAAATAGATTCAAATTTACCTCCTCCATTCCAAAATAATCATAGTTATAGGATTTTCAAGAGTCAAAATTTCAAAAAGAAGTGCATAATTTAATGAGGTTTTCAAACATACAAGGTCAAATTTAACGTTATCTATTTAGGTCAATCCTCAAAGTTCAAGAGTACTCTAAACATGAATGCTTCTGTTTCAAAATTTCGAACGAAGCGCCAAAAGAGCCTCTACTCGCCCGAAACCGCGTGAGACCAATGTTTGGTAGAAGGAAATTACTTTTCTAACTCCGACATGTGAAGCCTACCGGCCCGACGTCGAAAGGTCTAAACCGGGGTAGGTTTGTAACTTCATCTAGACGCCACGCAACCGCCTCCGAAAAACATTCATACACCGTGGCCGCCTAAACACACATGCGCTCGGCCGAAATCGCTCCCGCCCACTATTTGGGACACCTAGGATTACCGTCCTATCCCCAACCCACAGTAGGTCCAAAATTTAAGACGGGGGCAAAGTTTGTACTTTCCCCAAATTTCAAACAAGCGCGTCCCATCTGTTAAAAAAAAAAACAAGTGCGTCCCAGACTGAAACATGGTTCCCATTAGCTCCCCCCCCCCCCCCGTCTGATTCCCCATTCGTACTCCGTGGGTGCGAAAACTACCTCTCCACCAGCCACAAAACCCTAGCGTCCTTCGTCCGCCACCCCATCCCACCCATCAACCTCCGCCCTCCTCCATCACGCCGAAGCCGATACCCCGACGTCGTCGTCCACCGTAACCCCAATGCTCTCCACGCCTAGTACTTGATGCCGAGGCCGAGCTGCCTCCGGGACACCGACATGCACCGTACCCGAGCCAGTTTAACCACGCCATCCTGCGCCTCACCGCTGCCACTCCAATGTTGCCACAGTCCACCGCATCGGAGCTGTTCCCGCTACGCCGTCCTTCGCCGCCTCGGATCTGCTTCCCCTCCGCCAACAGACGGCCACCGCAACACAGTAAAAAATTTGGCCATGGGTTCGTCCAAGGCTCCACCCTCCTCCACAACATCGGTTCCCCCAGTAAAAAGAAGAACATCGTCGCGATATCAGGAGGACACAGCACTGGCAACCAGAACTGGTACTCCTCTTCCCTTATTCGTGCAAATCTTATGTGTCTGCTTTCACAGTATTCACCCCACAGAAGACACTAGTTGACCGCTTCTTCCTGCACCTTCTTCCTGATACTAGATGTTCCTAATAACTCGCGATGCACAAGGTTTCTCCTCATATACTATTTCACATTAGCTAGAGGTCCGTCGCCCCCTGGATTTCAATTCCTGATCAGTTGATTCCCAATTAAAGGAAGCATTCCCCGGCGTAATAGGCGCTAGTCCTCCTATTACGCCGGGGAAGCAGTGCCTCGGTGTTTATCTTAGGGGTGTGTGGGGCCTAGGAGCTGCTGGCTTTGATCTGGAAGCCGGCCGGGCTTGAAGGGATGGCAGGGGGGCATTGCCAAGCACGGCGGTGGTGTGAGGTCGAGGGGAGGGCTGGGCGGCGGAGGCAGGGGTCTGGGCCGGTGGTCGCTGGCGGTTTGAGAAAGATTGTCAACAGTGACTGGCGGGAGGTAGACGAAAGCCATCTGCCCGTTCCTTGTAGATCGGATGGTTCAGAAAAAAATCGACTGACCTATTTATTTCCAGTCGACTGTTATTTTGATAGGACCACTTGTGGTGGTGTGCAGGAGGAGTACCTGCATTTCCAACCATCCATGTGCTCATATATTACAAAATAATACGGAGTAGAAACTAATTTCGTTTGCCATGCAATGTTGTAGAGCTATGAGCTATCATATATCTCCTGTCATTTATTTTTCAGCCACCTGTTATCTTCTACTTTTACAGTGCACTAGTTCTGCACACACTTCACTCATACTCTCACTATTGTTTTTTTTGCATGGGTATTTCAGCCTCTACCAAATTGTTGCTAGAAACACGAAAGAAAAGGGAGAAGTTTCTCCAGCTTTCTACGCAGGTAGGCAAGACATGTTTCGGCACATTAAAGGGTGTAGTGTCAGCAGATGAAGACGGTAAACGTAGCTCCGGAGTTGATGATCTCGCTCGCCATGAACCACCATCCTAGGTGCTTGCTTTAACTTCACGGTGTCATATGTGGTTGCATCTTGCATATGGTGTCTAGCTTGTATTCAAAAGGCCGAAGTCGGTCTTTATTAAGATAAGGAAAGATATTTTTTACATGAACCACCATCCCAGGAGCACCAGAAGCCAAATAGCTAGTCAGGGCACTGGCCGAGCCAGTGACAAGCCCAGCACAGACAGGCATCACATGCAAACCGACTAAAAAACCACGGTGGTGGCGAAGCAGCCTGCCTCCCGCCAGGCTCTCAGGTCCTCGATGATCATGCTCACCACTCCAGCCAGGTGTCTAACTTGTATTGCTTCCAATTTGCTCAAATTGCATCTACTTAGCTTACACATTATACCTTTGAATATGTCATGCCTTCCTGTTTTTCGTACATACTACTACATCTGTCTATTAACCATGTTCTTACATCAAACTAATGTTCTTATGTATCCCTCATCAATCACTTATCATGAGACAGTCAAGCCCGTGGACTACTGTGACAAAAGATCCTCCTTTAAAGAATGCAGTGTCAGCCTTCCCACATGATTCTGAAGAAACAGCAAGGCTAGATGAAGATAGTCAACGTAGCTCTGTAGTTGATGACCGCATTTCCCCTACACCACCATCACAGGTGCTTGCTCTAACTTGGCAGCGTGATACCTGGTTGCATGTTGTATATGGTGTCTAGATTGTAATTCTTCCAATCTGGTTAAATTGCATGTGCTATTCTTCTTAGTTTATACATTATACATGTTAGTGTGACATGCCTTCCTATTTTTGGTACACAGTACATCTGTCTATTAAGCATGTCCTTACATAAAACTACTATTTTTTGAATCCCGCATTAATCAATATGATGAGACACCTTTAGTATATGCAGTGTGATGTTGGTTGCATCTTTCATATGATTTATAGCATGCACTGCTTCTAATTTGTTGAAACGCCATTTATGATGGGATGCTTTTAACTTGGCAGAGTCATATTGGTTGCATCTTTCATGTGGTGTCTAGTTTGCATTGCTTCTAATTTGTTGAAATGGCTTCTGCTTAGTTTACACAAATAGTTGTGAATATGCCATGCCGTCCTATTTTTCGTACATATTCCATCCTCGTCTCATGTGTTTACCTTACATCAAAGTAGTGATTGTTAGTATCATGCATGAATGAGTTCTAAATAGTGAATTTTATTGCTTTTTCTTGTCGGTTTTACTTGACAATGCAAAATCAATAAAGCGGTAGGAAATTAGCAAGGCAGTGTGAAAGGATAAGTGCTCCCTCGGTGATTTTGGTAATTAATGTCAACATATCTCTTGTTGGACTAATATCTTCATCTAGTATATTTCAGAAAGTTCAACAATGGTGTGGCATGAACAAGAGGATGTGGAACCCCTTCAAAATGCTAAGGACAAAGATTGGCAAAAGCTCAAGACTCTTCATTTCTATTTTAGTGATCCAAGATCACATTGAGTCCATAGGAAAAGCCAATACTATTAAAAGGGGATGAGGTGTTGCTTAATGGTCTACTTGCTCAAAATGCTTAGTGATCTGCTCCAAAGCCCTCAACCACTTTCTCATTTCCAAATATGTCCAAAACCTAAAGTCAAACTCGGCCCCACCGATTTGATCTATCCAGCGCCACCGAGTTTCTTTGACATAGCCACTGCCAGAAACCCTAATCAATTCGGTCTCACCGATCGGGATCTCGGTCTCACCGAGATGGCAATGCAAACTCTCTGTTTCCCTTCGTAACGTTTCGGTCTTACCGAAATGAGCGATCGGTCCCACCGAGTTCGCAATGCAAACTCTCTGTTGCCTGCTGTAATTATTTCGTTCTCACCGAAATATGCAATCGGTCCCACCGAGTTTGCCTGACCAACTCTTTGTTTAACTCCTTGCTGAAATCGGTCCCACCGAGTTCATGCAATCGGTCACACCGAGATGAGGTCTTGCCCTAACCCTTGCACATCGGCCCCACCGAGTTGATCATGTCGGTCCGACCAAGAATCCTAACGTTCACATTTTGAACTAAATCGGTCTCACCGAGTTCTTCTATTCGGTCTGACCAAGTTGGGTCAAATGTGTGTAACGGTTGGATTTTGTGTGGAGGCTATATATACCCCTCCACCCCCTTCTCTATTCAAGAGAGAGCCATCAGATCGTGCCTACACTTCCACTACTCATTTTCTAAGAGAGAACCACCTACTCATGTGTTGAGATCAAGACATTCCAATCCAACCACAAGAATCTTGATCTCTAGCCTTCCCCAAGTTGCTTTCCACTTAAACCATCTTTCCACCATAGCCAAATCAGTGAGAGAGAGAGAGTTGAGTGTTCGGGAGACTATCATTTGAAGCACAAGAGCAAGGAGTTCGTCTTCAACACACCATTTATTACCTTTTGGAGAGTGGTGTCTCCTAGATTGGTTAGGTGTCACTTGGGAGCCTCCGACAAGATTGTGGAGTTGAACCAAGGAGTTTGTAAGGGCAAGGAGATTGCCTACTTCGTGAAGATCTACCCGAGTGAGGCAAGTCCTTCGTGGGCGATAGACATGGTGGGATAGACAAGGTTGCTTCTTCGTGGACCCTTCATGGGTGGATCCCTTCGTGGACTCGCGCAGCCGTTACCCTTCGTGGGTTGAAGTCTCCACCAATGTGGATGTACGATAGGACCACCTATCGGAACCATGCCAAAAATCTCCGTGTCTTCATTGCGTTTGCACACTCCAATCCCATCCCTTTACTTTCTTGCAAATAGCATGCTTTACTCTTTCCGCTGCTCATACTCTTGTCATGCTTGCTTGAAATGTATTGTGAATGCTTTAACTTGTGCTAAAACTCCACCTCAACTTGAAGAACTTAAAAACTGCTACTTTTGCTTGTTGAGGGTCTAATCACCCCCCTCTAGACACCTCTGCTCGATCCTTTGAATTGGTATTAGAGCATTGGTCTTCATTGCTTTGGTTTAATTACCATTGGAGGAAGATGGATGAGTCTATGATTGGGAGTATTAGACGTAGAGTACCTATACTTGATGGAGAGTTCTATCATGCTTGGAAAAATGAGATGCTTGAGATTTTCAATGAATATAATTTGAACAAGTATATTACTTGCCCTTGTGCACCTCCTATTGATCCTTTGCATCCTACCCCCAATGAGTCTCTTGACAAGATCCGCAATCTTAGAACTGTTAATCTTATCATTAGAGGATTGCCTAGAAACTTGATTGTGTGCTTGCCTACACTTGAATGTGCTTACACTATATGGAGATACCTCGGGAAACACTTTCCAAACTATTCCTTGAAAATCTAGATGAGATTCTTCAAAAGCCCATTGCTTTAAATAAGATGAATTCTAGTGATCCTAAGTTTGGTGATTGTCCATTTGAGCTTCGTGACCTCATGCATGCCAAAGGAGATGTTGGAATCACTAGTGACATCATCTCTCAAGTCAATAGAATTCATAAAGATGAACATTGTCTTGGTTATAAATCTAATGAATTACCTTCTCTAGGTAATGATCATTCATATGATGATGATGTTGAACATGGATATTCTGACGAGGATGTTGGTAGTGACCTTGATCTTGATGACGCTATGAGACACTTTGGTCTTATGGCTAACCTTCGTGGTTACACGGCTGGAGGAAAGGAATGGGTTCTTGATAGTGGATGTACCGATCACATGACCGGAGACAAGGATATGTTTCGTGAGCTTGCTGAAAACGACGGCCCTCGAAAGTATGTCACTTTTGGTGATAACTCAAAGGGTAAGGTGGTTGGCCTTGGTAAGGTGGCCATCTCACATGACAGCTCCATCCAAAATGTTATGCTCGTTGAATCTCTTGGCTACAATCTACTTTCCGTATCTAGACTAGCCGATTTCGGTCTCAATGTTCTATTCACTGAAGTAGACTGCCAAGTGTTTCGAAGAGATAATCATACTATGGTCTTTACCGGTATACGTAGAGGTGATCTATACATTGTTGACTTCACTAAAAGAGCTCAACCTAGAACTTGCTTAATTGCTAAATCTTCCAAAGGTTGGTTGTGGCATAGAAGGTTAGGTCATGTGGGCAGGCGAAATCTTGATAAGCTTATTAAAGGTGATCATATCCTTGGTGTTAAAGATGTTATATTTGACAAGGATAGAGTTTGCAGTGCTTGTCAAGGAGGAAAATAAGTTGGAGGAAGTCATCCCATAAAGAACATTATGACCACGAGAAGACCGCTTGAGCTACTCCACATGGATCTTTTTGGTCCCAACGCCTACAAGAGTCTCGGTGGTAACTCGTTTGGTTTAGTCATTGTTGATGATATTTCAAGATTTACGTGGGTGTTCTTTCTTGATGATAAATCGCAGATCCAAAAGATCTTCAAAAACTTCGCTAGGAAGGCCCAAAATCAATTTGAAGTAAAAATCAAGAAGGTTCACAGTGACAATGGAACGGAGTTCAAGAACGCAAATGTGGATACCTTTCTTGACGATGAAGGGATTTCACATGAGTTCTCGGCTACGTACACACCTCAACAAAATGGAGTTGTTGAGAGGAAGAACCGGAACCTCATTGAGATGGCGAGAACGATGCTTGATGAATACAAGACGCCAAAACACTTTTGGGCGGAAGCAGTTGAGACAGCTTGTCATGCAACAAATCGACTATATCTTCACCAGCTTCTCGGCAAGACGGCATACGAGCTTCTCACTGGTAACAAACCCCAAGTTGGATACTTTCGAGTATTTGGCTCAAAGTGCTACATTCTTGATAAACATCATCGTTCGAAATTTGCCCCTAAATCTCATGAAGGTTTCCTACTCGGTTTTGTCCCAAACTCTCACACTTACCGTGTCTACAACAATTTCACCCGAAAGGTTGAAGAGACGGTAGATGTGAAGTTTGATTAATCTAACGGCTCGCAAGTAGAGCTATTGCCAATTGATGTAGGAGACAAAGATCCTTCGGAAGCAATTCAAGACTTGTCTATTGGCAAGATTCGCCCAACGGAGGTGAAGGAGAGTACTTTGTCCGTTCAAGTGGAAGCCTCAACTTCACACCAAGGTGAACCACAAGTTGACTTGGAGGCATCCACAAGTGGGACACGTCAAGATGAAGGAGACGAGGAAGTACAACAAGATGAACCTCATCGACCTCCTTCTCCACCTCCACAAGAGAACATCAATGCCAACAACAATGAAGATAGACAAGAGGAAGAATAAGACAATGAAGAGAATGTTCCACCCCGACCCAAACAAAAGCTCTCACGAGTTAGAGCAAGAGTCTCAAGAGATCATCCCGTCGAACAAATATTCGATGATATTCAAACCGGGAGAATTACTCGCTCTAAGTCTCGCTTAGCTAACTTTTGTGAACATTACTCTTTCATTTCTAACATTGAACCTATGAAGGTTGAAGAAGCTCTTGATGATCCGAATTGGGTGAACGCTTTGCATGAAGAGCTACACAACTTCAAGAGGAATCAAGTATGGACGCTTTTTGAAGAGCCCGATGAAAAGCACAATGTCATTGGAACCAAATGGGTTTCTTCGGAATAAGCAAGATGAAGATGGACAAGTTGTACGCAACAAGGCCCGTCTCATCACCCAAGATTACACTCAAGTCGAAGGTATGGACTATGGTGAGACATATGCCCCCGTTGCTAGACTTGAGTCCATACGCATCTTACTTGCTTATGCCAATCACCATGATATCACTCTATACCAAATGGACATTAAAAGTGCCTTTCTAAATGGAGAAATTGAGGAGGAAGTCTATGTTAAACAACCTCCCGACTTTGTTAATCCCAAGAAACCTAATCATGTTTACAAACTTCACAAAGCACTTTATGGTCCCAAACAAGCTCCTAGAGCATGGTATAAATGCTTGACAAAGTTTCTTATTGAAAAAGGCTTCGAGATTGGAAAAATTGATTCTACACTTTTTACTAAAAGGGTTAATGGTGAATTATTTGTGTGCCAAATTTATGTGGATGATATCATATTTGGTTCGACTAACCCTCTTTTTAGTGAAAAGTTTGGAAGGCTAATGTCGGAGAAGTTTGAGATGTCTATGATGAGTGAACTCAAATTCTTTATTGGTTTGCAAATCAAGCAAACTAAGGAGGGTACCTTTGTTTCCTAAACAAAGTATACCAAGGACTTATTCAAGAAGTTCAATATGCAAGAGAGCAAAGGTATGAAAACACCCATGCCTACTAGTGGACATCTTGACTTGACTAAGGATGGCAAACCGGTTGACCAAAAGGTTTACCGCTGTATGATTGGTTCATTGTTATATCTATGTGCCTCCCGTCCCGATATTATGCTAAGTGTGTGCATGTGTGCACGATATCAAGCGGCCCCTAAAGAGTGTCAACTTAAGGCTGTGAAAAGGATAGTGAGATACTTAATACATACACCAAACTTTGGCATTTGGTATCCTAAGAGGTCCTCTTTTGATCTTTTTGGCTACTCCGATTCGGACTATGCCGGTAACAAGGTTGATAGAAAGTCCACTTCGGGAACTTGTCAATTTCTTGGTAGATCTCTTGTGTCTTGGTCCTCCAAGAAACAAAACTCGGTATTCTTATCCACCGCCAAAGCAGAATACATTGCTGCCGGATCATGTTGTGCTCAATTACTTTGGATGACCCAAACTCTTAAGGATTATGGGATACATGTGAAACATGTTCCATTGCTATGTGATAATGAAAGTGCTATTAAGATTTCTCACAATCCCGTGCAACATTCTCGAACTAACATATTGAAGTTCATCATTATTTCATTGGAGATCATGCTGCTAAAGGAGACATCAATCTTAAGCATGTTCGTACCAATAAGCAATTGCCGGATATATTCACCAAACTGCTTGATGAGAAAGTATTTTGCCATTTGAGAGGTGAATTAAATATTATTGATGCCTCAAACTTGGAGTAGAAACTCCATTCGGATACATGCAAGGCATGAGCTTGTCTTTTGACTAATCCTTGATATTACTCTTATGATGATGATCATATGTCTTGGATCTATATTAGTACCCTTGCATGTTATCTAACCCTTGTAGGAACTTGGATGAGCCCAAATCTATGAGATTGCAAGTCACTCACATCTTGAGCGATCTTTACATCACCAAGTTTCTACTATATGGTTGTTGAATACAAAGAAGCATGGATTCACTCAACATATCCTTTGACAATTTCTATATATCAGATTTCATTTGGTATCAAGTTTCATGATTGTCATCCTGGATACACAAGTGCTCTTCCTTGCAAGACTAACCCATGTAGGAAGATGAACTCAAACTATAAGTGGTGCTCTCAACACTTGATGAACTACATCAACCACGAGCATCCAACACAAGTTCGACTACATGATCAAGATCAACACCACCACTCAAGGTATGTTATTCCATCTTAGAGAAGCTTTACTCCAAGACATGGGTCAAAGCAACTCACCAAGATGTGAATACACCAAAAATCTTACACATTTAATCGTCCTATCATGTGGTCGCCTTACATTAAAGTAGTGCTCGTCAGCATCCTGCATCAATGAGTTCTGAAAAGCAATTTTTTATTCCTTTTTCTTGTGGGTTTGACTTGACAAGGCAGTAAAATTAAGTAAGAGGAAGGAAAAAATTAAGGCAGGGACTGCTTACTTTACACATTATACATGTGAATAAGACACGTGTTTCTGTTTCTAGAACATGCAATATCTGTCTATAACACCATGTTCTTACATCAAAGTGCTAGTGTTGTGTAACCTACAACAATCACTTATCATAAGACACGTTTAACTTGGGAGTGTGATATAGGTTACATCTCGCATTCGTTTCTAGCTTGTACTACTTCTAATTTGTTGAAATGGCACTTATGACGAGACAGTTTTAACTTGGTAGAGTGATATTCGTTGCAACTTTCATATGGTGTCTAGCTTTCATTGCCTCTAATTTGTTGAAATGCCTTATGCTTAGTTTACAGATCATAGCTGTGAATATGCAATGTTGTCCTTTTTTCTTACACATTCAATTGTCCTATCATGCGGTCGCCTTACATTAAAGCAGTGCTCATCAGCATCCTGCATCAATGAGTTCTGAAAACCAAATTTTTATTCATTTTTCTTGTGGGTTTGACTTGACAAGGCAATAAAATTAAGTAAGAGGAGGGAAAAAATTAAGGCAGGGACTGATGGCGGTCTTCCGGCGAAACCGGCATCCCAGATGCTTTCTCTAGCTTGGCAGTGTGATATTGTCTTGCATGTTGCACATGGTGTCTAGCTTGTATTGCTTGTAATTTTATTAAATTACTTCTGCTTAGTTTACACAAATAGTTGTGAATATGCCATGCCGTCCTATTTTTCATACATATTCCATCCTCGTATCATGTGTTTGCCTTACATCAAGGTAGTGATTGTTAGTATCATGCATGAATGAGTTCTGAAGAGTGAATTTTATTGCTTTTTCTTGTCGGTTTTACTTGACAATGCAAAATCAATAAAGTGGAAGGAAATTAGCAAGCCAGTAGATAAAGGTGCTCCTTCCAAACAACTGAAACGGAGGGCCTCTACAGATTCTACTCCGCCATCCTCCCAAGAAGATTTGCAAGACAACACATGCATAGACACTCAACGTAGCTGTGTTGATGATAAGCACGTCTCCCCTAGTCCAACATCACAGGTGCTCCCTCTAACTTGGCACTGTTATATGTGGTTGCATGTTATGTATGATGTCTAGCTTGTATTGCTTCTAATTTTGTTGAATTCCGTCTGCTTACTTTACACATTATACTTGTGAATAAGACACGTGTTCCTGTTTCTAGAACATACAATATCTGTTTATCACATCATGCTCTTACATCAAAGTACTACTGTTGTGTAAGCTACAACAATCATTTATCATAAGACACATTTAACTTGGGAGTGTGATATAGGTTACATCTCGCATTCGTTTCTAGCTTGTACTACTTCTAATTTGTTGAAATGGCACTTATGACGAGACAGTTTTAACTTGGTAGAGTGATATTCGTTGCATCTTTCATATGGTGTATCGCTTTCATCGCTTCTAATTTGTTGAAATGCCTTCTGCTTAGTTTACACATCATAGCTGTGAATATGCAATGTTGTCCTTTTTTCTTAAACATTCAATTGTCCTATCATGCGGTCGCCAGACATTAAAGCAGTGCTCGTCAGCATCCTGCATCATTGAGTTCTGAAAAGAAAACTTTTATTCATTTTTCTTGTGGGTTTGACTTGACAAGGCAATAAAGTTAAGTAAGAGGAGGGAAAAAATTAAGGCAGGGACTGATGGCGGCCTTCCGGCGAAACCGGCATCCCAGGTGCTTTCTCTTGCTTGGCAGTGTGATATTGTCTTGCATGTTGCATACGGTGTCTAGCTTGTATTGCTTGTAATTTGATTAAATTACTTCTGCTTAGTTTACATAAATAGTTGTGAATATGCCATGCCGTCTTATTTTTTGTACATATTCCATCCTCGTATCATGTGTTTGCCTTACATCAAGGTAGTGATTGTCAGTATCATGCATGAATGAGTTCTGAAGAGTGGATTTTATTGCTTTTTCTTGTCGATTTTTCTTTACAATGCAAAATCAATAAATTGAAAGGAAATTAGCAATGCAGTGGATAAAGGTGCCCCTTCCAAACAACTGAAACGGAGGGCCTCTACAGATTCTACTCTGCCATCCCCCCAAGAAGATTTGCAAGACAACACATGCATAGACACTCAACGTAGTTGTGTTGATGATAAGCACATCTCCCCTAGTCCAACATCACAGGTGCTCCCTCTAACTTGGCACTCTTATATGTGGGTGCATGTTATGTATGATGTCTAGCTTGTATTGCTTCTAACTTTGTTGAATTCCATCTGCTTACTTTACACATTATACTTGTGAATAAGACACATGTTCCTGTTTCTAGAACATGCAATATCTGTCTATCACACCATGTTCTTACATCAAAGTACTACTGTTGTGTAACCTGCAACAATCACTTATCATAAGACACATTTAACTTGGGAGTGTGATATAGGTTACATCTCGCATTCATTTCTAGCTTGTACTACTTCTAATTTGTTGAAATGGCACTTATGACGAGACAGTTTTAACTTGGTAGAGTGATATTCGTTGCATCTTTCATATGGTGTCTAGCTTTCATTGCTTCTAATTTGTTGAAATGCCTTCTGCTTAGTTTACACATCATAGCTGTGAATACGCAATGTTGTCCTTTTTCTTACACATTCAATTGTCCTATCATGATGTCGCCTTACATTAAAGCAGTGCTCGTCAGCATCCTGCATCAATGAGTTCTGAAAAGCGAATTTTTATTCATTTTTCTTGTGGGTTTGACTTGACAAGGCAATAAAGTTAAGTAAGAGGAGGGAAAAAATTAAGGCAGGGACTGATGGCGGTCTTCCGGTGAAACCGGCATCCCAGGTGCTTTCTCTAGCTTGGTAGTGTGATATTGTCTTGCATGTTGCATACGGCGTCTAGCTTGTATTGCTTGTAATTTGATTAATTTACTTCTGCTTAGTTTACACAAATAGTTGTGAATATGCCATGTCGTCCTATTTTTCGTACATATTCCATCCTCGTATCATGTGTTTGCCTTACATCAAGGTAGTGATTGTGAGTATCATGCATGAATGAGTTCTGAAGAGTGAATTTTATTGCTTTTTCTTGTCGGTTTTTCTTTACAATGCAAAATCAATAAATCGGAAGGAAATTAGCAAGGCAGTGGATAAAGGTCCTCCTTCCAAACAACTGAAACGGAGGGCCTCTACAGACTCTACTCCGCCATCCCCCTAAGAAGATTTGCAAGACAACACATGCATAGACACTCAACGTAGCTGTGTTGATGATAAGCACGTCTCCCCTAGTCCAACATCACAGGTGCTCCCTCTAACTTGGCATTGTTATATGTGGTTGCATGTTATGTATGATGTCTAGCTTGTATTGCTTCTAATTTTGTTGAATTCCATCTGCTTACTTTACACATTATACTTGTGAATAAGACACGTGTTCCTGTTTCTAGAACATGCAATATCTGTCTATCACACCATGTTCTTACATCAAAGAACTACTGTTGTGTAACCTGCAACAATCACTTATCATAAGACACGTTTAACTTGGGAGTGTGATATAGGTTACATCTCGCATTCGTTTCTAGCTTGTACTACTTCTAATTTGTTGAAATGGCACTTATGACGAGACAGTTTTAACTTGGTAGAGTGATATTCGTTGCATCTTTCATATGGTGTCTAGCTGTCATTACTTCTAATTTTTGGAATGCCTTCTGCTTAGTTTACACATCATAGCTGTGAATATGCAATGTTGTCCTTTTTCCTTACACATTCAATTGTCCTATCATGCGGTTGCCTTACATTAAAGCAGTGCTCGTCAGCATCCTGCATCAATGAGTTCTGAAAAGTGAATTTTTATTCATTTTTCTTGTGGGTTTGAGTTGACAAGGCAATAAAATTCAGTAAGAGGAGGGAAAAAATTAAGGCAGGGACTGATGGCGGTCTTCCGGCGAAACCGGCATCCCAGGTGCTTTCTCTAGCTTGGCAGTGTGATATTGTCTTGCATGTTGCATACGGTGTCTAGCTTGTATTGCTTGTAATTTGATTAAATTACTTCTGCTTAGTTTACACAAATAGTTGTGAATATGCCATGCCGTCCTATTTTTCGTACATATTCCATCCTCGTATCATGTGTTTGCCTTACATCAAGGTAGTGATTGTGAGTATCATGCATGAATGAGTTCTGAAGAGTGAATTTTATTGCTTTTTCTTGTCGGTTTTTCTTTACAATGCAAAATCAATAAATCGATAGGAAATTAGCAAGGTAGTGGATAAAGGTGCTCCTTCCAAAATACTGAAACGGAGGGCCTCTACAGATTCTACTCCGCCATCCCCCCAAGAAGATTTGCAAGACAACACATGCATAGACATTCAACGTAGCTGTGTTGATGATAAGCACGTCTCCCCTAGTCAAACATCACAGGTGCTCCCTCTAACCTGGCACTGTTATATGTGGTTGCATGTTATGTATGTTGTCTAGCTTGTATTCATTCTAATTTTGTTGAATTCTTACTTTACACATTATACTTGTGAATAAGACATGTGTTCCTGTTCCTAGAACATACAATATCTGTCTATCACACCATGTTCTTACATCAAAGTACTACTGTTGTGTAACCTGCAACAATCACTTATCATAAGACACGTTTAACTTGGGAGTGTGATATAGGTTACATCTCGCATTCTTCTCTAGCTTGTACTACTTCTAATTTGTTGAAATGGCACTTATGATGAGACAGTTTTAACTTGGTAGAGTGATATTCATTGCGTCTTACATATGGTGTTTAGCTTTCATTGCTTCTAATTTGTTGAAATGCCTTCTGCTTAGTTTACACATCATAGCTGCGAATATGCAATGGCACTAATGACAAGAGACCTTTAACTTGGTAGTGTGATGTTGTTTGCATCTTGCGTATGATTTATTTCTTGTACTGCTTCACATTTGTTTAAATACCAGTTATGACGAGACACTGTTAATTTGGCAGAGCGATATTTGTAGCATCTTTCATATGGTGACTACCTTCCATTGCATTGCTTCTAATTTATTGAAATGCCTTCTGCTTAGTTTACACATCATAGTTCTGATTATCTCATCTCATCCTGTTTTTCATACATATTAGATCCTCCTATCATGCGGTTGTCTAACATCAAACTTCAGTTCGTCTGTATCACGCATCAATTTTTTCTGAAGAACTAAATTTTTATTCTTTTTTCTTGTCGGCTTGACTTGACATGGCAAAGAGAAAGAGGAAGGAATACAGAATGGCAGGGGATGGTGTTAGTACTCAAGACGCACGGAAACGGAAGCGGAAGAATTATGCAGATTCTGCGAGTATTGATGGTGCCATAGAAGGTCAAAGTCCACCAGAAAATTGTACAAACACGGTATCCCCTGCTACACCAGCTACAAAACAATACAAATAGAAACGAATAGCTGCCACCAAACAAGCAACGACAGCCCTAGTTGTTGCAACACCTTCTTCCACAGTACCAACATCTGCATGAGTTACTCGTTCAGTAAGTATGCAAGCGGCAAGTTCCCAAGCTCCCTTGCCACCTGACACTACTTCTGAAGCACTCTTGACACAAGACGAGTTGGCAAGATCAGATGAACCTTGTGACCTTCAACAGCAAGAAGGTTGTTGCTCGAGTGAAGTTATAGTTTACACATCATAGCTGTGAATATGAAATGTTGTGATTTTTTTCTTACACATTCAATCGTCATATCATGTGGTCGCCTTACATTAAAGTAGTGCTCGTGAGCATCCTGCATCAATGAGTTCTGAAAAGCGAATTTTTATTCAATTTTCTTGTGGGTTTGACTTGACAAGGCAATAAAATTAAGTAAGAGGAAGGAAAAAATTAAGGTAGGGACTGATGGCGGTATTCCGGCGAAGCCGGCATCCCAGGTGCATTCTCTAGCTTGGCAGTGTGATATTGTCTTGCATGTTGCATACGGTGTCTAACTTGTATTGCTTGTAATTTGATTAAATTACTTCTGCTTAGTTTACACAAATAGTTGTGAATATGCCATGCCGTCCTGTTTTTCGTTCATATTCCATCCTCGTATCATGTTTTTGCCTTACATCAGGGTAGTGATTGTCAGTATCATGCATGAATGAGTTCTGAAGAGTGAATTTTATTGCTTTTTCTTGTCGGTTTTACTAAACAATGCAAAATCAATAAAGCAGAAGGAAATTAGCAAGGCAGTGGATAAAGGTGCTCCTTCCAAATAACTGAAATGGAGGGCCTCTAAAGATTCTACTCCGCCATCCCCCCAACAAGATTTGCAAGACAACACATGCATAGACACTCAACGTAGCTGTGTTGATGATGAGCATGTCTCCCCTAGTCCACCATCATAGGTGCTCCCTCTAACATGGCACTGTTATATGTGGTTGCATGTTATGCATGATGTCTAGCTTGTATTGCTTCTAGTTTTGTTGAATTCCATCTGCGTGCTTTACACATTATACAAGCGAATAAGACACATGTTCCTGTTTCTAGAACATACAATATCTGTCTATCACACCATGTTCTTACATCAAAGTACTACTGTTGTGTAACCTGCAACAATCACTTATCACAAGACACATTTAACTTGGGAGTCCGATATAGTTTACATCTCGCATTATTTTCTAGCTTGTACTACTAATTTGTTGAAATGCCACTAATGACGAGACAGTTTTAACTTGGTAGAGTGATATTCGTTGCACCTTACATATGGTGTCTAGCTCTCATTGCTTCTAATTTGTTGAAATGCCTTCTGCTTAGTTTACACATCACAGCTGTGAATATGCAATGCTGTGAATATGCAATGGCACTAATGACGAGAGACCTTTAACTTGGTAGTGTGATGTTGTTTGCATCTTGCATATTATTTATTTCTTGTACTGCTTCACATTTGTTTAAATGCCAATTATGATGAGACACTGTTAATTTGGCAGAGCGATATTTGTAGCATCTTTCGTATGGTGTCTACCTTCCATTGCATTGCTTCTAATTTATTGAAATGCCTTCTGCTTAGTTTACACATCATAGTTCTGATTATCTCATGCCGTCCTGATTTTCGTACATATTACATCCTCCTATCATGCAGTTGTCTAACATCAAAGTTCAGTTCGTCTGTATCATGCATCAATTTTTTCTGAAGAACTAAATTTTTATTCTTTTTTCTTGTCGGCTTGACTTGACATGGCAAAGAGAAAGAGGAAGCAACATAGAATGGCAGGGGATGGTGTTAGTACTCAGGACGCATGGAAACGGAAGCGGAAGAATTATGGAGATTCTGCTGGTACTGATGGTGCAATAGAAGGTCAAAGTCCACCAGAAAATTGTACAAACACGGTATCCCCTGCTACACCAGCTGCAAAACAATCCAAATAGAAATGAATAGTTGCCACCAAACAAGCAACGACAGCCCTAGTTGTTGCAACACCTTCTTCCACAGTACCAACATCTGCACGAGTTACTCGTTCGGTAAGTATGCAAGCGGCAAGTTTTCAAGCTCCCTTGCCACTTGACACTACTTCCGAAGCACTCTTGACACAAGACGATTTGGCAAGATCAGATGAACCTTGTGAGCTTCAATAGCAAGAAGGTAGTTGCTCAAGTCAAGTTACAGTTGCATGCTTCTTTATATGTAGTCTCACAGTTTGATGTACACTAACACTTCCCACATTTGTTGTTGAACTAGCACCTACGCGCAAGAGGAAACAGACATCAGGGATAATGCTCGATATGTTAACTAAATCTACAGGAGGAAGAATGGAGATCCATTTTGAGGCAGGTTTAAAAAGGCCATATGATGCTACAGAGTCAGCCAAGTTAGTATCAGAGGCAGCCGTTGTCGTTAGGTGTCATGCACGTATCCTCCCAACATGGATTCAGTACAGGA
Organism: Thinopyrum elongatum; assembly: GCA_011799875.1. Taxonomy (NCBI): domain Eukaryota; kingdom Viridiplantae; phylum Streptophyta; class Magnoliopsida; order Poales; family Poaceae; genus Thinopyrum; species Thinopyrum elongatum. Next base: position 149,458,132 of record CM022298.1, read on the forward strand.
ATGTGAAAGACGAAACCCAGTTTAACACCTTCCTCGACCATTTATCTGTAAGTATGGTTATGTGTGTAAATTAGTAATATCGTCTTGCTCTCTCCCATACTTTCTAGGTTGCTGGTAATGAGACTCCCATAATTTTTAACAAATGAAGTTCAAGTTGGATAGCCAGGATGATGCAACCAGACAAGCATGCACCCATGTTTTCAAGTCTGCTCTGCGACAGTATCGGTATAACTTGAGGAAAACTCACTTTGAAGGTAAGGCTAACAGTGAACTTTCCCAAACATCTCCAGTGGAAAAAATATCGGATGAAGACTGGAGAGGCCTCGTTAAACACTGGTCTGATCCAAAGTATCAAGTACGTTATATATATATGTGATCAGATCACATGTTGAACTCCTATCTACGCATGTGCCTCACAAATCTATCTTCTTGTAGGTGAACTGTTCAAAGAACAAGGCCAACCGTACGAAAGTGAAATTCCAACAGACGACAGGATCTCGTAGCTATATTGCACACTGCGAGGCTGTTGTAATTAGCTGATGTTTCACTCTTTTTGATGTGCCATATTATCAGATCTATATTGACTTGTTCCAAATGCAGAGGAAAGCCCGCAAGGACCAAAAAGTACCTGAACCAAATGCTGTGGAAATCTTCAAGGACTGTCACACCAGCAAGACGAAGAGCATGACTACACCAGTCAAAGCCGCTGTTGTAAGTCCTTAATCCTCATGCCTTTTAAGTACTACTTACTCTGACTTGTGCATTGAACTGCACGGTTTGCAGCCAATGTCTATTACTATTTTCAATTTTATACACAATTGCCTTAGCGTATCATTGCACCTTACAAGGTTTAAAAGAGAGGAGTGATGTTCCTTTGATCTTGATCTATAATCTAGTTCCGTGATGGACTTGTCAACACAATGTTACAATTGCCTGTTTGTCTGTTCTCAGTTGTTTTGTGATATGAATGATGTCATACTATGCTTACCGTATTATAAACTTTGACTCTTTATCCTTAGCTAGTAATACAATGTGAAGAAATAGACAATACATTAGCCATGGTACATGGTCATATGTTTGGAACCTGGTTTTATTATGTACTTTGCAGTAAAATACAACTAATATTTTACACGGGTTCACCAGAATAAGTTCTGTATATAGACCAAAGCTATTTTGTTTGGATTTGCTACCTCCTTAATATCTTTTGTTCTGGTACTACTAATGTAAAAAACTCAACTTTTCAGCAAGCTATGGAAAAAATGGTGGAACCGCCACCTTCTGAAGGTGATGAGGCAACTATAACCGCAATGTCACCTTTTGCTGCAGTGGGTCAGTACCTATCCACTAACAGTGCCAACAACATGTTCCTGCATAATACTGGGTTGGTTGTCCAAACTGCCTCATGATCAAGATATGCAAGCTCAAAACAATGTTATATCTACGCTCCATACACAAGTCCATTCCCTAACAGAGACTCTTTGTGAAACAAGGACAGCCATTGTTCGATGTCGTCAAGATATGCATGGTTTTGAAACAAGACTATCAGACACTTTCTATGTTGTTCAGGAGCCTAGGAGAAATGAAGGCGAAGGTTATGGTGCTCCATCAGACAGTACAGCATGAAAACGTAACAGTCAGGTCAAATGAACTGAGCTTCTGAACTTCTGGTGGTGCATTTATCTGCCGGACTATTAACTTCTATGCCAACCTTCCTTTTGTTTTATGGTTGTAATTTGTTTTGTTGCGATACCAAATTTGTTCTTAACGTGCAGCGACCGGCTGAAGAAAACAGCAAGCCATTTTTGTATAGTGTAGGGTGTTCCCTATATTTGCACTGCTGGCGAACATTGATTTCCAGAGGATGTAATCTGTGGAATCGCCTTAATAGCCTAGCGTTAGTTTCTGGCTTATTTATTTCCCTAGTCTTCTTTTTCCCTGGTTTTCTAGTTGTCGCAACAACCATGGGCCCGATACGGACCGTGGTAACCTTGAGCCTGCTACGGACCGTAGGATCCATGGGCCTCCTACGGGCCGTCGGATAAATGGGCCTCCAACGGGCCGTAGAACCAGTGGGCCTCCTATGGGCCATCGGATATATGGGCCGACATGGGCCGTAAACGGGCGTAATTGGTATCGGGCCAGCATGGTAACGGGCCGTTAACAAGCTGGAAGACAGCAAATGCTTAATTCTGTCATAGGCATAACGGGTCGTTAATGGGCCAGAATACATGACGGGCTGGAAATGGCGCAACGGGATAATAGGCCACAAACGGGCCGATTCTAACCACGGGCCAAATTTGGGCCATTAGGGGAACATGCCAGTAACGGGCTAGAAGTAATCGAGGGCCGGAAAGGAGCCCAAGAATGTATGGGCCGTCAGTAGGCCAAAAGCTAACACGGGCTAGAAACAGCCCATGTGAATCATGGGCTGTTAATGGGTATGAAGAAATTTACTATTTAGTATGGGCCAGAGTCACCACGGGCCACTAAAGGGCCCAAAGATACGAAAGGCCTCATATGGGCCGAAAGACGTCATGGGCCATACATAGGCCGAAAATGAAACGGGCTGGTATTATACTGTACGGCCTACATGACGCTGTTGGGCCGATTTCGGGAACGCCATAACGGGCCGTGAGTTACCAGGCCGTAAAATGGGCTCTATGCAAAAAGACCGTTAACAGGCTTTTCATGGGCCAGCCCGCTAGCTTTTGACCAAGTCAAACGGGCCGGCCTTTGTAAGCTAAATGGGTCAGTGTTGGGTCGTCGCACGTGACGACATATCATAGGCGCCTCTCTGACCCAATGACGAGCTGACACGTCTTTCCTCCAGCCAATGAGAATTTTACACGTGGAAAATCGCCATTGGTCGTTCTGTTAATGGGTTATCTGATCCAAAACTGGACCCGATAGCTTAAGGGCAACCCGTTTGGGTGGATGCCACGTGTCGGTTACCCTTGACGAAAGCACTTCCATGATGCGTCATTTATCGTCATGGAAGTGAACACTTCCGTGATGATAATTTTGGTATTGTCATGGAACACTTCTACGATAGCACAGGTATGACTATCTTGATTCTGTCATAAAATCGTCATGGATGTACATGCATGACAGAAAACATGACCTACTGTGACAAATACGTATCATCACGGAAGTGTATTTTTTTGTAGTGATGCAGACATGACCGAGACACCTCTACGGTCAATAACCAATAGTGGGACCTGGATGCCCATATTGGTTCCTACATATTCTACGAAGATCTTTATCGGTTGAACCTCGATGTCTAATATTCAGCTAATCCCGTATGTAGTTCCCTTTGTCTATCGGTATGTTACTTGCCCGAGATTCGATCATCGGTATCACCATACCTAGTTCAATCTCGTTACCGGCAAGTCTCTTTACTCGTTCCGTAATACAAGATCCCATGGCTAACCCATTAGTCACATTGCTTGCAAGCTGATTGTGATGCTGTATTACCGAGAGGGCCCTGAGATACCTCTCCGTCACACGGAGTGGCAAATCCCAGTCTTGATCCATGCCAACTCAACAGACACCCTCGGAGATACCTGTAGAGCACCCTTATAGTCACCCAGTTACGTTGCAATGTTTGGTATGCACAAGGTACTCCTCCGATGTCAGTGAGTTGCATGATCTCATGGTCATAGGAACATATACTTGACATGCAGAAAATGATAGCAATAAACTTGACACGATCATATGCTACGTTCATAGTTTGGGTCTTGTCCATCACATCATTCTCCTAATGATGTGATCCCATTATCAGATGACAACTCATGTCTATGACTAAGAAACCATAGCCATCTTTGATCAATGAGCAAGTCCGGTAGAGGCTTACTAGGGACATGTTGTTGTCTATGTATCCACACATGCATTTGAGTTTCCGGTTAATACAATTATAGCATGGATAATAAACAATTATCATGAACAAGGAATTATAATAATAACCACTTTATTATTGCCTCTAGGGCATATTTCCAACATTTAGTTCATCTGATCTCGTGGTAGATCGACTCTGTAATCCTCATATACACAAGCAATATAATCAAGCAGGACGTAGGGTTTTTACCTCTTAGAGAGGGCCCGAACCTAGGTAAACATCGTGTCCCTGGTCCCCTGTTCCCCATTGATCCAAGATCCACAGCTGGAGACCCCCTACCCAAGATCCACCAGTTTTGACACCGACATTGGTGCTTTCATTGAGAGTTCCGCTGTTGGATCGCCGAAGGATCGATGGCCCGCCTGATCATCAGAGACGGCATCAATAGCGGGACATCTTCGTCCCCAGGCAACTCTTCGCATTCAACAACATTGTTCTGCACACTGACTTGACCGGTCATCTTGACCAGGTCGATAGTTTCGCCCCTGAGCATCAGATCAGGTTTGGTAACCTAGAGTATGTCACCGACGCGCGGGGCGATCTGATCATTGGCTTCTCAGCGTCACCTGGGATGCCCATGGGCCCCGAAGCATCCACCTTGGGGCCTCTCCCTGATCTGATCTTTGGATTGGCCCCTACCTAGCGGCCAGCTTCGAGCTCGGATGCAACCACTACACTCGAAGACCAGGAATCACCCTCGGCCGGAGTCACCCTTCTCACCACAGATCTGGCTTTGAGCCTCAACACCGGATCAGCGTCCGAAGACCGCGAGTCGCCCTCGGCCTGGTGATACGTCTCCAACGTATCTATAATTTTTTATTGTTCCATGCTATTATATTATCTGTTTTGGATGTTATATATGCATTAATATGCTATTTTATATTATTTTTGGGACTAACCTATTAACCTAGAGCCCAGTGCTAGTTTCTGTTATTTTTTCTTGTTTTTTAGTTTACAGAAAAGGAATATCAAATAGGGTGCAAACGGAATAAAACTTTCACGATGATTTTTCTTGGACCAGAAGACACCTACGTAACTTGGAGAGAGGGCCAGAAGAGTCCCGAGGAGGCCACAAGCCTCTAGGGCGCACCCCGGGGGGGCGCGCCCTGAGGGCTTGTGCGCCCCTCGGGTGTCCTCCAACCATAATTCCACCTCTATAAATTCCAAAATATTCCCCAAACATCAGAAGCGTCCACCAAAATACTTTTCCGCCGCCGCAAGCCTCTGTTCCCGTGAGATCCCATCTTGGGGCCTTTTCCGGTGATCTGCCGAAGGGGCATTCAATCACGAAGGGCCTCTACATCAACCTTGCTGCCCTTCCGATGATGCGTGAGTAGTTTACCACGGACCTACAGGTCCATAGCTAGTAGCTAGATGGCTTCTTCGCTCTCTTTGATCTTCAATACAATGTTCTCCTCAATGTTCTTGGAGATCTATTCGATGTAATACTTTTTTGCGGTGCGTTTGTTGAGATCCAATGAATTGTGGATTTATGATCAGATTATCTATGAATATTATTTGAGTCTTATCTGAACTCTTTTATGCATTATTAAGATATCTTTGTATTTCTCTTCGAACTATCAGTTTGGTTTGGCCAACTAGATTGGTTTTTCTTGCAATGGGAGAGGTGCTTAGTTTTGGGTTCAGTCTTATGGTGTCCTCACCCAGTGACAGAAGCAGTAGCGAGGCACGTATTGTATTGTTGCCATCAAGGATAAAAATATGGTGTTTATATCATATTGCTTGAGTTTATCCCTCTACATCATGTCATCTTACTTAAGGCGTTACTCCGTTCTTACGAACTTAATACTCTAGATGCATGATTGTCGTGGGAAACCACAGCCACCTATGGGGCCATCATCCCCTTTTGGTTCGGCAGGGGGATGAGCACGTTGCACAAAGAGCGGAGAAGCGTCGCGCAGCACGGCAGAGATCACACGGGCAGTCTTTACCCAGGTTCGGGCCACTGTGAGGCGTAAAACCCTACTCCTACTTTGGTGGATTGATGGTGGACAATGGTGGTGAACGTAGCACACTCGCCCGGCAAGGTCGCTCTGGGGGCGAGAGTGGCTACGCGCGTATGGATATGCGAGGATCCAACCCTTTTTCGGTCGCCATGGGCCTCCTTTTATAGATTAAGGGGTCACCACAGTGGCAAATCAGTCTTTGCCTACTGATTCGATGGCTAACAGTGCTATCATATCTAACTCTGTAGGCTGACAGAGTGCATTAAATGCGCCGCCCAGTGTCACATCACAGCTCGCCCGGCAGGCCCTGCCGGGCTGTTTTGCCAGCTTTGCTCCTGCTTGCTTGACATGTCTCAGGACGGGTGTCATATGGAGGTGTTTGCTGTAGGAAGTGGCTGCCATGTGGCAGAAAGCAGCCACTTAGTCACCTTGGAGCTTGACACCGCTTTGATTACTGACTTGCGTCGCTTGTGAGGTGGAGCGGTGGAGTAGCTTGCCTCAACCAGCCCCGGCAGGCCAGCCGGGATGATCTGGGAGCTTGCTTCCGGGGCAAAACCCAACGCTGCTAGGCTCGCCTGCCCAGCATGGTAGGTCTTTCCCTTGGTGATGCCTCATTCCTCTGGCTCGCCTTGGCCTTCTTGACATGCACTTGGATCCTTCAAAGGAATTGATCCTCCTTGCTGGTCCGATCTTGGTCTTGCAATCTTGTTCTGGCCTGTGCACAGTCCGTGCAATGGACCCAGGGTCTGTTGCACCGACAGGAGCCCCCGGGCCTGGCACGGATGCGCCGCTGGGCGTCGTCGGGGTAGGCCCTAACCAGTGCACAGGCAGAAATGTAAGGGCGGCTCCACCCTTTTGAGATCTTCTTTGCTTCATTAACTTGAGCTCGGGTCAGTTTCCGGTTTTCCCGCGCGTCGTGCAACGCTTAGGGGAGAAGCTGAACCACGATCTATGGGCGGCCCATGCCCCATGATCACGGGGTAGGAAACTGCCATCCCACTTGCCTCCTGCTCCGGAGCGCCTCTGCCGCGTGTACCGCATGCATTGCGCAGGGTAGGTGGTGGACGCGGAGGGCGCGGGAACGGGCGCCATCGCAGAAAGCCAGGCATCGCTGAGTGGTGTAGAGGGGTGGCCCTGATTCCCCGAGCCATTGGAGGCGCAAGGGGAACCGCATTGGCGGAGCAAGGCGGTCGTCTGCTGAATGAGAGGCCAGCCCCCTGCCTCGTTCTTCTATAAAAGGGGGCAGGAGTAGTGTGTCTGCTCAGACACCTTCCTTCTCCCTTTCTTCAAAGCTTCTCTTGCTTACCATGGTGAGGGGGCGAGGGCGTGGTAGTTCTCCGGTGGTGGCGATGAGAACTTCTGCTCGACAGCGTCTCCCCCTCCTCTTGATGATGTGGGGGCGGAACCCGCTGTGAGAGGATGCAGAAGGGGGCGTGGCCGAGGTCGTCGTGGTGTGCGCAGCCGAGGAGGCCGGGGCGGCACCTCAATTGCGCCCCCACCGGACGCTCCTCCCCCGATGGAAGGCCACGTCGGAGATCAACCCTTGGAATTCATCATCAGGCTGTACAAGCCTCTACGCGGCCGCCTCCGCCTCCCTACTCCATTTGCAAGGGTGATGGAGCTCGAACAGCCGCGTGCGCTCAGGTTGCACATGAGGGGCTGTGGGAATGGCGGCATGCCGGTGGATGTTGATTTCCCTGCTCCTCATGTTATGTACCTCCGCCACGGCTGGAAGACCTTTGCTCGAGCCCATAGCTTGTCGGAGGGGCACGTTCTCTAGTTTAAAATAATGGAGAGCGGCCTGCTTTCTGTCATGGTCTTTGGGCGCTCGGGAGTTCGCTTAGGGTGCTGCGCGGAGAGCTCGACCGACGACGAAAGCTCCTCCTCGAGCGAAAGCGACGAGGAGGACAGTGGCGGCGATGACGACGGCAGCGGCCGGGAGGGCGATGACTCCGACTCCAGCTGAACGTCACCTGCACCATCTTCATCAGGCGGCAGCTCCATCATCTGCACCTGTGTTTTCTCCCCGGCAAGGTGGTTTGCCGGGAAGTTGGATGCAGAGGTGGTGATGGTGCCCCCTGGCTCTTCCAGCGGTCCTCCAGCTGGACCTCGGCATGCTTCTTCTCGGGCTGCAGCTCCCTTAGCCCTGCGTGCCCTGCTGGCCTTGGTGGTGGCGGTCGACGGGTCGCCTCCGCCATGCTCTCCGTCGACGTCTTCGTCCACGCCCTCCCGCCCCCGCCGGGCATTCTTTCCTGGAGCCCGACAGGGTCAGGCTAAGCTTCTGCCCAGGCACTCTTCTTTCCCTCCTCGCCTTCTACCGCCGTGCCTAGGAGGAGAGGGACAAGAAAAGGCAATACGGGGCACTTATCTTTTTTCAGTCTTAAATCTGTAGGCACATGCCAAATTTTAGTTCAAATAATGTAATCTCTTGTATCCATGTTTATGTTCCGTGACATTTGTACTTGTTGATCAGCATATTAATGAACAAGATAAGCTTTTCCGGGCACTTGTGCATGTATGATATCCATGCAGAGGTGAAATGCCACCATACTTTCATGTAAACAAGTGGATCCCGGTAAGCTACCTTGCCGGCACCCCATAGGACTGCTACCATGAGGCTGAACATGCCGGGCGCAAAACCTATTGGAAGAGACCAGCCCCCCGCCAACCCCTTTCAGCCAAAGGCCACTACAACCATCCTGGCCGAAGCAGTGTTCATGTCAGTAGATGGGAGCACCTTTGTTTCTGAGGTGGTGAGGTTTTCGTATGCACAGGTTATACTCACGGAACATGTATGGATAAGAGATGGAACTTATCTGTTTGGCTTGCCGGAGATCGCAGTGTTGGCTTGTCTTCGCATCCTCTTCCTAGGACTAAGTCCATGGGAGGAGCCTGCAGTTTATGCAAATGAAGATGATGCCAGATGCAACCTACCTACATGATCATGCAACCTATCTACATGAATCATGCAATGCTTATGAAATGCTTATGCATGCATGCAACTTGTCGGGGGCCCCCAGCGCTTCATTTAATTCTCTGTTGCTCAGGGTCTTCGTGTGGCTTTGTACAAGGGGTTACATGCAGCAGAGGCAAGGCCTATACAAAAGGGTGGCTGTCGGGCAGGGCCCGACAGCCACGCCTTACGGGTAGAACTTGCGGAGATGCCCAATATTCCATGAGTTTGGCAATTGAATGCCATCTCCGGTCTCTAGACGGACTACGCCAGGTCTGGTGACTCGTACTACCCGGCAAGGGCCTTCCCACTTTGGTGACAGCTTGTTTGTACCCTTGGTGGACTGAACGCGCCTAAGGACAAGGTCGCCTTCCTCAAAACGCCGGGCATGAACCCTGCGGCTATGTAGGGACACAGGGCTTGCTGATAGCTTGCAGCACGCGTAGCAGCCCGGAGACGGTTCTCCTCGAGAAGCACGGCATCATCACACATGTGTTGTTCCTGTGCTACTTCATCGTAGGCAAGCACTCGAGGTGACCCATAAATGAGTTCCGTGGGGATAACTGCTTCTGCCCCATAGACTAGAGAGAAGGGAGTCTGCCCGGTAGCTCGGTTTGGTGTCGTTCTGAGGGACCAAAGAACCACCGGCAGCTCATTGATCCATTGCCTGCCGTGCTTCCGCAACTTATGAAACGTTCTCATCTTGAGTCCTCGCAGCACTTCAGTGTTCGCCCTCTCAGCTTGTCCATTGCTTCTGGGATGTGCGATAGATGCAAATGAGATCTTGCTTCTGAGGGCATGAACATATTGCATGAAGGCGTGGCTCATGAACTGAGTGCCGTTGTCGGTGACGATCCGGGCAGGGACCCCGAAGCGGCACACCAATCCTTTCAAGAACTTGATAGCTGACTGAGCAGTCACCTTTCTCACAGCATCTACTTCCGGCCACTTTGTAAACTTGTCGATTGCAACGAACAAGAATTCAAAGCCTCCGGCAGCTCGGGGGAAAGGGCCGAGGATATCGAGCCCCCAGATCGAAAACGCAATGACAAAGGGATTGTCTGGAGTGCTTGGGCAGGCCGATGGATGTTTTGGAATGGAACTGACATGCTTCACACTTGGTGACAAGCTCAACCGCATCTTGGAGGGCTATGGGCCAATAGAATCCTTGCCGGAATGCTTTCCCAACCAAAGCCCTTGATCCAATGTGGGAGCCGCACATGCCTTTATGTATCTCTGCCAGCAGTTCCTTTCCTCCTTCTCGGCAAATGCACTTCAATTTCTCACCGTTGGGCCTTCTTCTGTATAGTGTGTCATCGACAAACTGATACATACTAGCCCTTCGGGCTACTCTTTCAGCTTCTTCTTGCTCTTCGGGAAGTTCTCCGGTTTGGAGGAAATAGACTATGTGCCTTGCCCAATTTGGAGACTGAGGCTCGGCAACGAGGACTAGCGGCACCTCCCCATTCATGGGGGCGCATCCCTCGACTGCGGGGACCAGTGGCCCGGCAGGAGGGTGCAGCCCGGCAAGCGAAGGGGAGTTGTTTCCGGTAGGGTCCCTGCCAGGAGCCCCGAAAGGCTCTACCGGGAGAGGCTTACCGGAGTCCAACTTCCTCCCCTTTCGGGCCATTGTTGTCGGGGATACGGAGGGCTGAGTAAGATGGAGAACAAAAGTCCCTGGTTCCACATGAAGCTTCTGCGCAGCACACTTTGACAGGTGATCAGCAATGTTGTTTTCTGCATGGGGTACGTGCTTTGTTTGCAACCCGTCAAAGCGTTCCTCCAATCTTCTCACTTCCTCGACGTATGACTCCATCAATGGGCTTTGGTAATCCTTGTTGACTTGTCTCACCACCAGTTGTGAACCTCCTCGAATGATCAGCTTCTTGATTCCCAATTCTGTAGCAATTCTGAGCCCGGCAAGAAGCCCTTCATATTCTGCTGTATTGTTGGTTGCCTCCTCCCGGGGAAAGTGCATCTGGACGACGTACCTCAGGTGCTCTCCAGTGGGAGCCACGAGAAGTACGCCAGCCCCTGCACCTTGTAGGGAGAAGGCGCCATCAAAATACATGATCCATTCTTGGGGCGCTTCCTTGCCGGGGATAACTGTTTCCTGTACTTCTTCATCGGGGGTTGGCGTCCATTCTGCAATAAACTCTGCCAACACCCTACTCTGGATTGTTGATGTGCCTTCAAACTTCAGGTCAAAGCTGGATAACTCCAATGCCCACTCCACTATCCTGCCGGTGGCCTCTGGGTTTCGAAGTATCCTTTGCAACGGGAAGCGTGTGACAACCGTGATCTGATGGGCTTGGAAGTAGTGGCGCAGTTTCCTTGAGGCCATGACAAGGCCAAAGATCAACTTTTGCATGCCAGAATGCCTGGATCAAGCCCCCTGCAATAGGGAGCTGACGAAGTATACTGGGCGCTACACCGCCTTCTTCCTTGCCGTGTCCTTGGGGTTGCTTCCGCTGCTGTACTTTTCTTTGTCCTGACCCGTATCTGGCCTTGCCGGGCCGCTCTCTTCCTCTTCCCTGGGCGGGACACTTGCTGAGTTGGCTGCTTCTTCTACTTCTCGTTGTGCTACTAGGGCCGCACTAACCACTTGATTAGTTGCTGCCAGATATAGCAGTAACGGCTCTTGTGGTTTGGGTGCGACCAAAGTAGGCACAGAAGACAAGTAGGCCTTCAAATCCTGCAGTGCTGCATCTGCTTCCGGGGTCCACTTCATGGGTCCTGCCCTCTTCAAAATCTTGAAGAACAGCAAAGCGCACTCGGTAGACTTGGAGATGAATCTGCTAAGCGCGGCAACGCATCCTGTCAAACGCCTCACATCCTTAACTGTCTTGGGTGCCTGTATCTGCTCAATAGCCTTGATCTTATCGGGGTTGGCCTCTATCCCACGGTGGGACACAAAGAAACCAAGTAGCTTGCCGGAGGGAACGCCAAACACGCACTTCTCTGGATTCAGTTTCAAGTTGATCTTGTGCAGATTAGCAAATGTCTCTTCTAAATCCTGGATGAGGGTTGATCTGTCCTTGGTCTTGACCACAATATCATCCATATAGGCTTCAATGTTCCTGTGCAACTGTGGTTCAAAGCCAATCTGGACTTCTCTTACAAAAGTGGACCCGACACTCTTCAACCCGAAAGGCATGCGCACAAAGCAGTACGTGCCGCATGGGGTGATGAATGAGGTCTTTTCTTCGTCTTCCTTGGATATAAAAATCTGATGGTATCCAGAATATGCATCCAAAAAAGAGAGCAACTCACATCCTGAAGCAAAATCCATGATCTGGTCGATGCGCGGCAAGGGAAATTGGTCCTTTGGGCATTCCTTGTTCAGATCCGTAAATCTATGTAAAGCCTCCATTTTCCATTAGCCTTGCGCACAACCACTGGGTTTGCTAACCATGTTGGATGCAGTACTCCTCTGACCAAACCAGCTGCTTCAAGTTTCTTGATTTCCTCGGCAATGAACTGCTGCCGTTCCAAGGCCTGCTTTCGAACCTTCTGCTTGACGGGCCGGGCATGTGGGCAGACAGCAAGGTGGTGCTCGATTACCTCCCTGGGAACACCGGGGATATCAGATGGTTGCCAGGCAAACACATCGATATTCGCCCACAGGAAGGCAATGAGCATGCTTTCCTATTTGTCATCAAGGGTGGCGCCAATAGTGAAAGGACCATCAGCGCCAGCCAGCCCTGCCGTGACCTTTTTCACTTGGGGTGGACTAGCCTTGGATATCTTGATGTTGGAACTCTCTAGCGTGTCATCAACGGGCGTGGCACATTCCACAGAGGTATGCTTCCCGGATTCCTTGCCAGTGCCTCTGCTATGCTTTTCCTTGGCGGGAACTGTGGCTTCCGCGACCTCTGCCGCGACCGCGTCCCGGTACATCTTATCCACACAAATAATTGCGTCTTTCGTGTCCGACGGAATGGAAATGACGCCCATCGGCCCTGGCATCTTCAAGGTGTTGTAGGCATAGTGGGATGCTACCATGAATTTGGCCAGGGCCGGGCGCCCAAGGATCCCATTGTACGGCAGAGGGAGGTCAACCACATCAAACACAACTTTCTCAGTCCTGTAGTTCAACTCCCCTCCAAATGTCACTGGCAACGTAACCTTTCCCTTAGGATGGCTCCTGTCGGGATTGACTCCTTGAAACATGCGTGTGGCCTTAAGTTCTTCCTATGCTATCTGGAGTTTGCTGATAACCTTTAGGGAAATCAGATTCAACCCGGCCCCGGCGTCAACCAGCATCTTTGTGACCTTGAGGTTGCGAATTGTTGGTGAGACCAACAACGGCAAGCACCCTACCGCAGTAATGCGGTCGGGCTGTTCATCTTCATCAAAGATGATGGGCGTGCGTGACCACTTGAGCAGCTTCTGAGAATCTGCCGCTGGCTCCATGGCATTGACTTCACGCGCCCACTGTTTAAGTTGGCAATGAGAGGAGTGCAAAGATGCACCCCTATCAATGCACAGGGCGTCAGTGGCCTTCTGGAATTCCTGCTCGCTGGTTTCCTCTTCATCCCCTCCATCACTCTCATTATTGCAATCCTCCTTCTCTCGGCCCTTGGCGGGTTTCCCTTGGTTCCGAGGAGCCTTGCCGGGGCGATTTGCTTCACCCCCCCCGGCCCTTCCCGCCAGCGCCATTCTGACCTTTTTCGTTATCATGCTTCTCATACTCCACCTTGTGTCTCTTGACGAGCTGCTCAACTTGATAACACTCCTGGAGATCATGGCCCTTGGTCCGATGAATCTTACAGTACGGCCCATCACCTTTCCCCGCTTTCTTGGCAGCCGACGCCTCCCAGCAGTCAGCGCATGCGGTAGCCTCCTTGCCGGGGGCTTCAGCCTCGGCCTTCTTGCCGGTACTAGGCATGCCTGACCCCTCAACAGCCATCACTGTCTTATCCTTGCGCTTCTTGCTGTGCTTCTTGTTCTTCTTCTTCTTACTGATGGTTTCATCGTCATCTTCTGAGTCGATGTCGACGCAATCTTCCTCTCCAGGAAGTTTCCTCCCCTCCTCCACCCGAGCACACTTGTCCACCGAAGTGTAGAGCTCCTTCACAGTCTTGGGCAACCGAACATTCATCTTGGAACATATCCTGCGGTTGCGCACGTTGGATTGGAAGGCAGCTATCACGGCAGCTGGGTGGATATCTGGGATGTTTCTGTGGACTCGACTGAATCTCTGCATGTACTTCCGCAGAGTTTCTCCTTCTTTCTGCCGGAGAAGCTGCATATCGCTGGGCCACCCTGGTTCTTGATGGCCACCCGTGAAGGCACCAATGAACTCATGGCATAGGTCAGCCCAGGTCAAGTACAGTTCTCTGGCAGGTGCATTAGCCAAGACCTCACATTTGACTTGAGGGCCAAAGGGAAGTAGTTGGCGAAAACCTTCTCATCTCTTCCCCCGGCAGCTTGAACAGCGATGGTGTAGATGCTCAAGAACTCTGCCGGGTTTAGTCTCCCATCATACTTCTCGGGTATCTCTAGCTTGAACGTGCGAGTGGACGGCCAACGGACTTTCCACAGCTCACGGGTGAAGGCAGGGCACCCAACCTCGAAAGTCAGGCACCCGCCATCTCTGAGCGCAGGCTCGTCGATGTTAGGGCCATCGTACCCATTGGACCGGCGGGGGTTGTCGCGGCACCGCTCATCGATGAAGCGCGCGCCTTCCCTTCGCCTGCCCTCCGGAGCACGCTGTCGGCCTTGACGCACTTGAGGATTTGACGAGGCCATCGAGACGTCATCGGGCGCCTGGACTTGCGGCTCCCGGACGGCTTGCCATGGTGGGGATTGCACCGTGAGGGTGGCCCCTCCCGCACGACCAGCCGCACGAGCCGTCGTTGCTGCCTGGGAAGGCCGTGGCAGTCCGGCCCGCTGTGATCCTTCCACCTCGGCAAAACCAATCAAACTTTGGATTGTGGCTCGCCACTCATCCATCTGTTCTGCCGCCGGTGGAAATCTCAACAGCAGTTGGGCTCGCGCCATGGCCTTTGAGGCAGTGCTTGGCATAGGTGATGACGATGTAGATCGTAGTGTCGCTCAGCTCCTGACGTTGCCGGTGGCGACTACGCCGCGCCCTTGTTGCTTTTAACCAGCCGTTTGGACGGCATGGTGACGCGGCGGAGGCACCTGAGGGCCAGCGGCTCCATTGGGCACAGTAGCTGCGTCAGCCCGCCCCAGGGGTGGCGCGTGCCCTGCGGTCGCGCCCGCAGCGGTGGCGGACGGAGTGTTGCGATTCGCCCTAGAGCGAGCATCATCACTGCGGTTGTGCCCGTTGGCGAGGAGAAGGGGTTCAGGCGGAACGACCCCTCCATCCATACCTCATGGAGCATGGCCATCAGGACGTTGCTGATGTTGTCCTTCCCTGGTACCTCCCATTCCTGCTTCGGCCGTGGGGGAGGTGGTGACGGCGCCGCCTGCGCCAACCACGTCCCCTGCAGCATCCACACCCTTGCGAGCCCCCGTGTTCCCCATGACATTGGCGGTCATGGGCGGCGGAGCCTTCGAGGTGGATGGGTGGTTTGCAGCCCCGGGCTTCCTCTTGGGCGCCATAGTCGATGACGCCGTCGACGATGAAAATGTCGATGAAGATGACGCGCAGCGTACGCTCTCGGTTTCGTGCAAGTGATCCCCCTACCTGGCGCGCCAAAGATGTCCTGGGAAACCACGGCCACCTATGGGGCCATCAGCCCCTTTTGGTTCGGCGGGGGGATGAGCATGTTGCACAAAGAGCGGAGAAGCATCGCGCAGCACGGCAGAGATCACATGGGCAGTCTTTACCCAGGTTCGGGCCGCCGTGAGGTGTAAAACCCTGCTCCTGCTTTGGTGGATTGATGGTGGATAATGGTGGTGAACATAGCACACTCGCCCGGCAAGGTCGCTCTGGGGGCGAGAGTGGCTACGCGCGTATGGATATGCGAGGATCCAACCCTTTCTACGGTCGCCATGGGCCTCCTTTTATAGATGAAGGGGTCACCACAGTGGCAAATCAATCTTTGCGTACTGATTAGATAGCTAACAGTGCTATCATATCTAACTCTGCAAGCTGACAGAGCGCATTAAATGCGTCGCTCAGTGTCACATCACAGCTCGCCCGGCAGGCCCTGTCGGGTTGTTTTGCCAGCTTTGCGCCTGCTTGCTTGACACGTCTCAGGACGGGTGTCATATGAAGGGGTTTGCTGTAGGAAGTGGCCGCCATGTGGCAGAAAGCAGCCACTTAGTCACCTTGGAGCTCGACACCACTTTGATTATTGACTTGCGTCACTTGTAAGGTGGAGCGGTGGAGTGGCTTGCCTCCACCATCCCCGGCAGGCCTGCCGGGACGATCTGGGAGCTTGCTTCCGGGGCAAAACCCAACCCTGCTAGGCTCGCCTGCCCGGCAAGGTAGGTCTTTCCCTTGGTGATGCCTCGTTCCTATGGCTCGCCTTGGCCTTATTGACTTGCACTTTGATCCTTCAAAGGAATTAATCCTCCTTGCTTGGTCCGATCTTGGTCTTGCAATCTTGTCTCTGGCCTGTGCACAGTCCGTGCAATGGACCCAGGGTCTGTTGCACCAACAATGATGGATAGCGGTCGATGTGTGGAGTAATAGTAGTAGATGCAGGCAGGCGTCGGTCTACTTGTCACGAACGTGATGCCTATATTCATGATCATTGCCTTAGATATCGTCATAACTTTTCGCCTTTCTATCAATTGCTCATCAGTAATTTGTTTACCCACCTTATGCTTTCTTTCAAAAGAGAAGCCTCTAGTGAAACCTATGGCCCCATGGTCTATTTTCCATCATATATTTTCATATTTATAAACCAAAAATACCTTGCTGCAAGTTATTTATATTTACTTTATTTTGCCTTTTTATTTATCTTTTATACCTATCTCTATTAGATCTCACTCTTGTTCCTGACCATGAAGGGATTGACAACCCCTTTTTCGCGTTGTGTGCAAGTGTTTGTTAGTTTGCGCAGGTGCATAGATTGGAGACTTGCTTGTGCCTCCTACTGGATTGATACATTGGTTCTTAACTGAGGGAAATACTTATCTCTACTTTGTTGCATCACCCTTTCCTCTTCAAAGGAAAAATCAACGCAAGCTCAAGAAGTAGCACCGGGCTCCCCCCTCCTTACCGCAAATCTGGCCTTGAGCCTTGGCGACAGTTCGACATCTGAAGACCAGGAGTCGGTCCTGGCCGGATTTGCCCCCCGCCTCACCATCACACCGGAGGTTGACTCCGAAGAAACCTTATACGCCAATCCGGCCACCCTCGCCCTACTAAACGAGGCGCTCGACCAGATCCAGATGGTGACTATCTTGGACGGCCCATCCTCGGCCCACGCTCACCGGGGCCTCGAGGTGGGCTACAACGAATTTTACATCCCACCCACCACCCACTTAGTAGCCATTATCGAAGACTTAACCGACATGCTGGACTATGCCTCTGAGGAGGCCGATGACATGGACGACGACAGCGAAGCCATGGCCCACACTGACACTGCCCCTCCCGTCACCGGCCGATGGACAGCCACCTCCACCTATGACGTTTACATGGTGGACACCCCCATGGACAACGACGATGGCACTAATAATGGGGATGGCACCCCTAGAAGAGATAGTAACAAGCCTGGTGAGGAGCCACCCAAACGCCGGAGACAACGCCGACGATCTAAGGGGCGTCGAGGTAGGGAAAGCAACACGGGCATCGGAGAGGGTGATACTCCGGACAATGCGGAAGACCTCGGCGACCCCACCCCCGAGCAACAGCCTAATGACCAAGATGGGCATGGGGGTTAGTATGACCCCGAGGACCCCAATGATTCCAAGGATAGCAACTGCATGCGTCTCTCCGAAGAGGAGGTCAGCCTCGGAGCTGAAGATTTTATCGTTCCAGAAGATCCATTGGACCAAGAGCAGTTCAAGCAGCAAGTCATAGCCACCGCGCGAAGTCTGAAAAAGAAGCAACAATAGATAAAAGCCGAACAAGACACCCTCAACGACAGATGGATGAAAGTCCTAGCAGACGAAGAAGGGTATGACTACGAGTGGAAAACAAAGAGCTACCCCAAGCGCAAATTGTTGCCGCAATTCAACGACGAGGCCCTTAAGCCCGTACCTCCCAGATGAACTCAAGGCGACCAGCCAGACCGCCCCCCTCGAGGACGAGACAAGCCGGCTGGAGAGACCGGACACCCACCTGTTCCCCCTCGCCGAAAAGGCAAGGAGGCAGTACAACCAGAATATCGATATGATCTGCGACATGACCTGGCCGCTAGAGCAGGTCAATCAAGATACATTTACGGATCCAAAGAATACCTCCTGATAGACGGGATGGATACCAAGCGTGGCTCGACCGGAATGATAGAGCCCGAGAGCAACACGAAGCCCGGATGGAAGTCGAGCTCCGACGCAACATAGCCTGAGTAAGGGGCGCCGCTCACCCCATGTGTTTCACTAATGAGGTGATGCAACACCAATTCCTAGAAGGGTTTAAACCCATAAACATCAAGCTATACGATGGGACTACGGACCCAACTGTGTGGATCAAAGATTTTCTTCTCCACATTCATATGGCTCGAGGAGATGGCCTCCACGCCATTAAATTACTGCCATTAAAGCTCGAAGGACCAGCTCGGCATTGGTTGAATAGCCTCCCTGAAGACTTCATAGGGAGCTGGGAGGAGCTCGAGGATGCTTTCCGAGCTAACTTTCAAGGCGCCTATGTCCGGCCTCCGGATGCCAATGACCTGAGCCATGTGGTCCAACAGCCCGGTGAGTCAGTCCAGCAATTTCAGAATCAATTTTTGACCAAAAAGAACCAGATCATCAATTGTCCGGACGTCGATGCCATAGCCGCATTCAAGCATAGTATCCGGGATGAATGGCTCGCACGCCAGCTCGGCCAAGACAAGCCGAGGACAATGGCGGCACTTATCTCCCTCATGACCCATTTTGTGCGGGAGAAGATAGTTGGCTGGCTTGTAGAAGCACCAATCCCAAAGAACCAGGGACCTCGGAAGTCCGGGACGGAAACGGGAAGCCACAGCGCAAGAGAAACAAGCGCCGCCATAACGGCAGCGAAGCCGAAGATATGGCAATAAATGTCGGATTCCGCAATTCCAAATCGGGACCTCGGAAGAAACCCTCTAAAGGGAACCAGGATGGACCCACCAAGTTGTACATAATCCTAGACAGAACCCTGCTAGATCGATGGCACGTCTGACAAGCCCGCCAACCACACCAACCGTAACTGTTGGGTAATTAAACATGTCGGCAAGCTCATAGCCGAGGACGCAGGCAAAAGCCCCCACGGCGAGGACGACAAAGAACCTCACAGGCCGAACAATGGGGGCCAGAAAAAATTCCATCCCGGGGTAAAAACGGTGAATATGATCTACGCAACCCACATACCCAAGAAGGAGCGAAAACGCGCACTTCCGGATGTCTACGCCGCAGAGCACGTAGCCCCGAAATTTAGCCCATGGTCGGCATGCCCGATCACCTTCGACCGTAGGGACCATCCGACCAGTATCCGTCACGGAGGATCGGCGGCCCTGGTCCTCGACCCCATTATCGATGGATATCACCTCACCAGTGTCCTTATGGATGGAGGCAGTAGCCTCAATCTGATCTATGCAGATACATTGAGGAAAATGTGTATTAACTCGTCAAGGATAAAACCCAGTAATACCACCTTTAAAGGGGTAATCCCAGGCGTTGAAGCCCGCTATTTGGGCACCCTCACCCTGGAAGTAGTGTTCGGCTCTCCGGACAACTTTCATAGCGAAGACTTGATCTTCGACATTGTCCCCTTTCGCGGCGGCTATCACGCCCTCCTAGGCCAGACAGCATTGCTCGATTCAACACTGTCCCCCATTATGCATACTTAAAACTAAAGATGCCCGGACCTAAGGGCGTCATTACAGTCAATGGCAGTATGGAACGCTCACTCGGCACAGAAAAAAATACAGCAGCCGAAGTCCAAACCAATATCGAGGGGCCCCACTATCAGCCCGCCGTCAAGGCACGGGAAGCAAGGAAACAAGCCCAAGCTCTATCTCCGTTTGAGAACCACCCTTATGCCCCACGTAAATAGGGATATGCCCCTAATACATCTCCAATGTATCTATAATTTTTTATTGTTCTTACTATTATATTATCATTCTTGGATGCTTTACCTTCATTTTATAGCAACTTTATATCATTTTTTGGGACTAACCTATTGACATAGTGCCCAGTGCCAGTTGTTGTTTTTGCTTGTTTTTTACTTCGCAGAATAGCCCTATCAAACAGAGTCCAAACACAGCGAAATGTTTTGGAGATTTTTTTTGGACCAGAAGACAACTTGGGAGCCAAGGAAGCACCAGAGGGGAGGACCATGGGGCCTACAACCCACCAGGGCGCGCCAGAGGCCCCTGGCACACCCAGGTGGGTGGTGGGGCCCATGGGGGTCTCCTCCACCGCCTCTTAGCTCTATAAATTCTCAAATATTCCAAAAACTCTAGGGGAGTCGACGAAACACAATTCCAGCCGCCGCAAGTTCCAGAACCACGAGCTCCAATCTAGAGCCCTATTCCTGCACTCTGACGGAGGGGAACACGATCACGGAGGGGTTCATCATCCTCATTGGTGCTCCTCCGATGATGCGTGAACGTTCACCAAAGACCTACGGGTCCGTAGGCAGTAGCTAGATGGCTTCTTCTCTCTTTTTGATTCTCAAGACAATGTTCTCCTCGATGTTCTTGGAGATCTATTTGATGTAATGACTTTTTGTGGTGTGTTTGTTGGGATCCGATGAAGTGCGAGTTTATGATCAGATCTCTATGAATATTATTTGAGTTTTCTTTGATCTCTTAT
Organism: Thinopyrum elongatum; assembly: GCA_011799875.1. Classification (NCBI taxonomy): domain Eukaryota; kingdom Viridiplantae; phylum Streptophyta; class Magnoliopsida; order Poales; family Poaceae; genus Thinopyrum; species Thinopyrum elongatum. The sequence goes on from CM022298.1 coordinate 149,478,815, forward strand.
ATGCATGATTGTTATAGCCTCGTATTTCTTCTCTGAATCTTTGGTTTAGTTTGGCCAACTAGATCGATTTTTCTTGCAATGGGAAGAGGTGCTTTGTGATGGGTTCGATCTTGCGGTGTCCTCACCCAGTGACAGAAGAGGTAGCAAGGCACGCATGTATCATTGCTATTAAGGATAAAAAGATGGGGTCTAGTCCTACATGCACTACAAAAAAAATACACTTCCGTGATGATATGTGTTTGTCATAGTAGGTCACGGTTTCTGTCATGCATGTACATTCATGACGATTTTATGACAGAATCAAGATAGTCATACCTGTATAAGTGTTCCATGACAATACCAAAATTATCATCACGGAAGTGTCCACTTCCATGACGATAAATGGCGCATCATAGAAGTGCTTTCGTCAAGGGTAACCAACATGTGGCATCCACCATAACGGGTCGCCATTAAGCTATTGGGTTCCGGTTTGGATCCGATAACCTGTTAACTGCCCGGACCAATGGGATTTTCCACGTGTATCTCATTGGCCGTAGCAACCACGTGTCAGCTCCACGTTGAGACAGATGTCAACCACGCAATGGATAGGAGGCGCCTATGATACGTCGACACATGGGATGGCCCAACAGCGGTCCATTAAGGTCAAAAGGCCGGCCCGTTGACTTGCTCAAAAGGAAGCGGGCCGGCCCACGGAAAGCATGTTAATGGCCAGTTCGCATATAGCCCATTTACAGCCCGCTAACTCACGGCATGTTATGGCCTATCCGAATTAGCCCCAGTAACGTCATCTCGGCCGTCCAATATGATTCTGGCCCATTTAAACTTTCAGCCCATGTACGGCCCATGACGTCTTTTGGCCCAGATGAGGCCCTTTATAACTCTGGGCCCATTAAAGGCCCGTGGTGAAACTGGCCCGTAATGAACAGTGTATCGCTTTATGCCCATTAACGGCCCATTAATCCATTGGGCCGTTTCCAGTCCGTGTTACCTTTCGGCCTTCTAAGGGCCCATTTTATTCTTGGGCTCATTTCCAGCATTCGGTTACCTACGGTCCATTACTCGCATGTTCCTCTTGTGGGCCAAATTTAGCCTGTGGTTACAGCCGGCCCGTTTGTGGCCCGTTAACCCGTTGGGCTGTTTTCAAAGCGTCATCAAATACGGCCCATTAACGACCCGTTATGCCTGTCGATCGAATTAAGCCCGTTATACATATCGGCCTATTAATGGCATGTTATGGTCTGGCCATAAATAGACGAATTCCACTCTAGCCCGTTTACGACCCATATTGCGCACCGTTATTGGTCCACGAATAGTACGGCCCATGTTTGGCCAATCGATCATACGACCCATAGAAGGCCCAATGATTCTACGGCCCGTAGAAGGACCATGGATCCTACGGCCAATAGGAGTCCCATGGTCACTACGGCAGGTAGCAGGACCATGGTTACAATGGTTAGTATGTTGCCCATGGTTATTGTGGCCTAGTTTAAAAAAATATTTGGCGCTAAAATACAATGACTACAACCAAACAAATAATCAAGACAATAAGGAAATAAATAAGCAAGCAAATTACACTAGGCTATTACGGCTATCACACATATTACATCCATTGGGCATCAAAGTTTGCCAGCAGTGCAAATGTAGGGAACAAAGCAGCATATTACACACACTGGGTCTAAATTGGCCACCAGTGCAAATAAACGCGACAGCAAAACAAGTTCAGAACTGAAACCACTTCAGAAGAGCCCAAGAAACGATATCCAGGATACCCACCATGCTGGCGAGAAGCTTAGAAAGCTTATTAGTTTTCTCTTGTTTGGCGCTAAAATCCTGCAACGCTTCCTATTGCACCAGAAAGTATGCATCTGAATTCTACAGGGACTTCCTCAGTCCTTCGGCTTCTTGCCACAGCATAGCTGACTGATGCCTTTCAGCTTGTAGCTGATACTAAAGAAGCCGAAGTGATTCAGGCGGTGAGTTCGAAGAGCTTGTGCCATCGGTATTGGCCAGTAACTCAAACACTACATCAACACAGGACTTTGGGGTTGTCTCACTGTCTACAAGATAGTTTTTATCACGTTTCTTGGAGACCAACAAGGTTGTCTCACTATCTTGAACCTTATCTACATTACTTTCTCTACCATTGCATAATGGGGTGCTCTTATCCAATCTTTTGTTCTCATTCTACAAGAGAAACAAGCAGACACATCAATGGTTTATCATGTAGTATATGAAACTCATTTTGGTAAACCGGTTCAGTAGTAAGGTGGACAGGATAACAACATGAAACAAACATATATCTATGTACTATGGTCACTGTATTGTGTATATCATTCTAGTTTATGTTGGCAAATCAAGATAGAGACACAGTTCAAATCATATCTTTTTAAGACACAGCTGCAGACAGAATATAAGTGTGGGAAACTACACAACACTAACAACACTTGTAATGTGCATGACATGAGAACATAACTGTTTATACAACTGAAACTAAAATCAACATAGAGCAAGAAGTTAGAACAGCAATGCAGTTAAAGAAGTAGGTGTAAAACATACCTGTTGCGCCATTGGAGTTTCAATTGGATCCTTCAAATTCGAAATTAGTTGGTATGAGTAAATACAGTGATGCAAGAGCAAAGGAGTATGCACCATAGCTACGGAATCTGACCTAAGAACAGTTGCTCTTCTTCTTTAAACGTGGAGTTTGGGTTTGCTATGGTGGTCTTCGTGCTTTGGGCACTGCAGTTGCCTTACAAACTGCTCGTGTGGGGGTACTCTGTGGTGGACATGGTGCAATGTCAACTAGAAGTGGGTTACTATCTGCTGGGGTTGGGGTTAGATGGGGTGTATCTGGTTCTCTGTCCAACGGTGTAGGTGTACAATCTGGAAGAGTCTCGATTATGTGTGGTGGGGCTAGTTCGTGGGCCAGTACAACCATGGTTCTTTCTGCATCAACGGGTACCACCGTCTTTTGTGAAGAATGGGTATTTACTCCCTTAGATATGGCCATCACCCCCTTCAATTCAAATGGCTGATAAACAAGAAAAGAAATTGAATGTACAGACATTGTATGATAGACAGATGTGGTAATTCACATATATGTTGTCTAACCAAATAGGACATCATGACAGAATTTCACATATATGATGGCTAACTAATCAGGATAGCATGACATAGTTTTAGATATATGATGGATAACTTAACAGGATATAATGGCATAATTCAACATATGATGAGTATCTAAACACGATAACATGACATAACTATATGATGTCTTTCTAAAATAGGTTGGGATGAAATAATTCACATACATGTTGTCTAAGTATACAGGATGGCATGATATAATTAACATAATTTATTCATATACTAAGCAGCTGGCACTCGCATGTATGATCTCTAAACTAAGCAGATGGCATTGAATATTGTGTATATGATGTCTAAGCTAAGCAATGCAAGACACCATATGCATGATATGAGAAATATAAACATTGCAAGTTAGAGCATACACCTCAGGTGGGATATAGGACTGGTCATCTGTCTCTGAATCCTCCTCTGAGGAGCTACCTGTAACCATCGAGATATATGGTTCAACAGGTACCATTGTCTGCTCTGAAGACCTTGTTTTCACTCCGGATTTTTTCGTAACCCTCTAAAACGGCTGATGCACATGAAGAGTAGTTCAATATACATAGATTGTCGACAAATGGAATACGTAATGAAAAAAATTATGGTATGAGATAATTCACATATATGATGCCTGGCTACATAGGATGGCAGTGCATAATTCACATATATGATAACTGGCTAAAAAACATGGCATTGCATAATTCACATATTTGATATAGAAAGTAAACAGGAGGCATTAACACAAAGCATGTCTAATCTAAGCAGATGGCATGGTAATGCAAGACACCATATGCATGATATGAGCAATATAACCCTGCTAAGGTGGAGCATACACCTCAGGGGGGGAATACGACTAGTCATCTATCTCTGAATCCTCCTCTGAGGGGCTATTTGTAACCAGCAGGAAATCTGCATCGACAGGTAGCACTGAGTGCTCAGAAGACCTTGTTTTCACTCCAGATTTTCCCATCACCGACTCAAATGGCTGATGCACATGAAGAGTAGATAAATGTACAAACATTGTCGACAAATGGAATACATGATGAAAAAAATAGTATGGCACGATACAATTCACATATACGATGACTGGCTAAACAGGATGACATTGCATGATTCACGTATATGATGCCTGGCTAAACAAGATGGCATTGCACAATTCACATGTATGATATAGAAACCAAACAGGTGGCATTCACACAAAGCAAATCTAAACTAAGCTGATGACATATAAGATGTATAAAGTAAGCAATGTGAGACAATATATGCATGATATGACCAACATTAGCATGCCAGGTTAGAGCAAACACCTCAGGGGGTAAATAAGAGTGGTCGGCTCCCTCTGAATCACCCTCTAAACAGTTATCTTCCTCTGGAATACAATCTGGAATGGGGGGAGGGGGGCCCCCACTGCGCCCACCATGGAGCAGCGTCTGCATGACATTATATTCCCATGCAACGGTCTTCTCTTTTTCTCTACATGTTTAGTACGATTGTGTACAATAACTGACATACATAATATAAAAAACATAGTTAGATTATGTAAGGCCTAAGGGGTGCATGCAGAAATCAAGACTGATGGTAGCTAACAAGTGGATAGATCCAAAACTAATGATAGCAGGCAGATAATAGCTTCAGTTTAAAAAGATAGTTGATGGCTCGTCTACTGTTTGTTGCCCACCCAACATGAACCACATAGAAGACTCAAGATGAACCAGATAGTACAGAGAGATACTATTCATTGCTGCCTTGGTATGTGCCCCACAGGAATTCTAAAAGTCAAGTTTGAACATTAGTTTAGACTTGACTCGGAGTCTAAGAGGTGAACAGGACGATAAAGTAGCAGGTAATAATAATCGATGTATAACGTAAGCAGACACAAAAGAGTGCGACCTCTCTTCCGGAACTGTGTAGTCCTCAGGTTCATCTACTCCGTCGATGATGGTAATGCAGTTTGCGTGCCTGCCGGCAACGGGGAAGATGATCTGAGGCGGTGAAAGAAGGTCTGCAGGGGGATCTCTGCTGCGGTTGATGCTTCCATCGATGGTGCACCACGGGTGGGGTGGATGACGGCACGGCAGGAGCGGGACAAAACACACGGAGTTTTCTTTGACACCTATCTGAAAATGAAGTAAATCTGTAAGGGCTCCTTAGAATTGGAGGATTCTAAAAATGCAGGGACTGGAAAAACACAGGAATAGGATAGGAATGCACGTGCAAAACAGAGCATTTGCAAACACAGGATTTCTTTCAACCTGGGTGTTTTGTTCACATGAATTGGAAGAACACAGGAATGGAGAAACATGGTCAAATTAAAGTCAAACCACATTAAAATGTAAAATAAGAATCTTATTATGCCAGTAATGCACTTAGTCCTGTTCTTCATGCATATTAATTTGAAAAGGACATCCAAGTGGATATTAAAATTCCTACACTTTTTCTTTGAAAGAGACACCAAAGGAAAAAAACTCCAGTTTTCCTTTGCTCCATTCCTTCTAGCCAAATGCATGAATAGTAGTACCATAGGAAAGTTTCCAATTCCTATGTTTTCCTTCACTTTTTCTTTGAACCAGTGGCAATTCAAGTAGGCAGCCTTCAACAGGCTGAAGCCTGCCCTCGAAATTTTTTGTGAGCTTATTTGGTCCACATGAATATCATATAATGGCTATCTTGCTAAACCGGTTCAAATTGTGTTTCAAAAGAGCATTTAGTTTTCTCCCTGTTAACTTTGTGACCACGATTCATTTCTTTCTAGATTTGCAACTGCTTTGAACCAAAGGATCCCTGAGGGATCGACATGAATGTAGAGTAAAAAACTTATGCGACGAGTGTACAACCTCTTTGGCGTAGCCTTGTCGACCTCAGCATCATTGGGTTGGATGTGGAGGATGGTGATGCTGGTGTGACTGTCGGAGGCGGGGAAGAAGGTCTAATGCCTCTGGAGATGGCGCCGAGGGTACTGCTCCGCTGTGATGGACGGTTTCGTCATTGGAGCAGCACCGGTGAGGTGTACGACGGCGAGGCTGAAGCAAGACAAGACAGACAACGTTAATTTGAAGTGGGATTCTAATAGCATCTGAATAGATGATGTAAAATACATCACCAACAAGTGCTAGATGTAAAATGCATCAGCCACGGCTGCTCCAACAGATGTTGTAAATACTGTTGACTCTGAACTTAACTGAAGAAAGTAAACTTTACAGTCGAAAATAAATTTTACTGTCGAAACTAAATTTTACTGACGAAACTGATTGAACTAGTAGCAGAGCACTGCAATAGAAGTTTAGGCCGTTCGAGCACTGGTAGCAGAGAAGCAGTGATCTAAATCAGTAGCCGCTCGAGCAGGGAACGCACTAGCAGAGAGTAGCTCATGCAGCAGCACCGCGAGCGAGTGCTAAAGCAGCAACTCCTGTAGCTGCCGCAAGTCGTGTAGCAGCAGCAGGAGCGCGAGCGAGAGCAAGAGCAGAGCAGTAGCATGAACAAGAGGAAGAGCGGAGCAGCAGCGCGACCGATAGCAAGAGCAGAGTAGGGCAGCAGCACGAACGAAAGCAAGAGCAGAGCAGTAGCGGGATCGACAACAAGAGTAGAGCCGCAGCGTGAGCGAGAGCCGGAGCAGCAGCAGCTAGTGCTGGTGTGGAAGTCGCCGCCGAGGAAGCAACGACATGGGGGAGAGACATCGTGGAGGAAGTGGCCGGCGACAGCATCGTCCATGGAGACCCGCCATGGCTGCTCGGTATCGAGCACCGGCAGCCCCGTGAGATCGAATAAAAAATAAAATGCAGTGGTGAGTGCAGAACCTCCTTGGTGGCGCCGAGTAGGCCTCGGCTTCATCGGAGGAATTGGTGAGGGTGTTGCGGTTCCGCTCGGGCAGGTGAAGATGACGTTGTGGGGGTGGAGGTGGCGCGATAGACGAGGTGAATGTCAGGGCAGCTCCTTGGAGGTGGAGGACGGGGCGGCTGAACAGGCGGGACGATGAGATCAACGATGGATCCTCATCCGGTGTGGTGGATGAGGGACGTCGAGCTGTTGCTGTGGACGACATCATTGGGGAAGAGGCTCCGGCTGAGCGGCGATCGGGAGGCCGACGGAGGAGCGTGGGGTTTCGCAGGTTTTGGTGGCCTCGGTGTACGAATGGGGGGAATGAAGGGGAAGGTAGGGGGAGCCATGGCTTAGGGACGTGCTTATCCGAAATGTGGGGTAAGTTACGAATGTACCCCTACCAGTTTTGACCACGCGACGTTGAGGCGGCATTTCCGGCTGAGGGGTAGAAGGGGGATTTTGCGTGCCTGGGCTGCGTGACTGATTTCGGATGAGGAGGGAATTTCGCAAGAGTCGAAAATTCGGGATAACAAGGCGCGACGCGGGTTAAAGAGGCGGTATTTTCGCAGCAGAAGAGACAAGAGATACTCTAGCTTGAAAATTTCGGGATAACAAGGCGCGGATTCCACGTTCACCATAACAAACTTAACGTGTACAAAAAAAGACAATTCATACAAGACACAAGAGAGTCATGTCCCCCTTTACTTCATTTTTGCAATGATGTCCCCTTTTACTATATTGCTACAAATGCCATTCAAAAAACTACAAGAAAAATCTAAAAAAATTTGGGAGAACAAGATTAGCATGTACAGTACCGAATCAATTTGCACTTCCCTCAACAACAACAAAAAACAAATCAATTCCCACCACAAGAAAGAGTAATGTACTGTTTTATATGATTACAAATGCCAGGATCTCGAATTTCAATTTTTGAATCCATGTTATGTTGAATTCGAATATATCGTTAGGTGATCTTGCGGTTTATAATGGATGTAGTCCTACATTTTTATCTTCCATCTTATATGAATATTTTACTCCACCCTATGAACATATATTGTCGTCTAACATATGGACTAAATTCGAATCAATTTTCCCTAATTGAATACGATTGTTGTCAAGTTATACCATCATTTAAATATTATCTTGATAACAGAAAACATGCATATAGTATTAATCATATTTAAATATAAACTACATGTACCATATGATCTCCAATTCAAATATTTGTATCCATTTTATGATGAATTCAAATCACAATACATTGGTCTAGGTAGCAAGATGTTCGGAATAATCTAAACCATGTTTTCATATGTATAATGTGTTTAACACACACAACAATGCACCCCCCTGCCCACACACACACAACATTTAGATGTTAGCTTTGAAAGCCACACATTATCTCAAATTCGAATAGTTATGTCCATGCACAGATGCAATGTGGTCAGACGATGCCTGCCATCGGTATCGCAAGTTCAAATCGATTTGGCCTTGTTCGATGTGAATATAGTATACAGCACGTTTGATTCAAAACCACACCATGCATATCTGCATTATACTTATGCATGCGTGAGTTACAAACATCATGGGCTCTTATTCAAATATTTGAATCCACTTTTATACTGATTATCGTCTTTGTAAGTCTTTTACACGCACACGCACACTCCTCCTCCCTTCGTGGATACCAATAACTTTCCTATTGTGCATGCATATATGCACACATACTCCCCACCGCTTTGCATCCTCTACATCGTGGACACACGTTCTTGTTCTTTAGGTTTGTCTCCCATGATCTCCCTACATCTCCATCTTTCCAACACACACCGATCGATATACCCCTCTAGCTAGCCAGACCTGCCTATGACACACAAACATGTACACACATAGTCCCTCCCCTCCTCTCACCATCCATGCCTCCCGCCCTAACTCTGAGGCACACGGGCACTGTCGCACCTTCTATTGTTATCCATCTTGCACTCGTACAGTGTCACAAGCTAGCTGCACCCCCTTGCCCCCACCACACACACACCTCTCCCTCTCTTCGTCACTCCGGGTGTTATTTATCTCTGACACATGCATGCATGTGCACCAATCGATTTTCCTCTATGTGTAGCCAGGTCTCTCTATTTCCACACTCAAAATGTCCGATCTATATCTCTAGTTAAGTCTCCCCCTCTTTACACACATACACATAGACCAAACCACGACCTCTCTACATAGGACCGCCTACCACACACACATTAATTGCCCCTCCCCGTCTCATCATCCATGCCTTCTGCTTTGTCTATCGACCATACAAGTGCGCCCACGCACGTTATCGTCCCCTCTCTTCAATTATCGATCTCGCACTTGTACTCCTTCCTTGTCTTCGCCTAGTTGGCCTCTCGCATCATATTCCAACATGCACCCCCTCTTTTCTAGCGCTTGTATGCTCGTAAAGTTCTTCCCTCTATCCGTGTCTATCGATATGTTGCATAAACGATCCCTCCCCCTCTCTTCTCATATATCGCCCCTCCACATACATATACTATGTATTCAGGCCTCTCTTTGACAGAAACATATGTATAGAGGCATGTCAGACACACCATCTCCCTCTCTCTCTCTCTAACACACCCACTAGGTGGAGCTGTGGAGGACATGTATGAAGAGAATAGGTGCATGCACACACGCACTGCCTCCCTCACACACACATGCGGGTACACGGTGGAGCACATTTCTCTAAGGAGAGTGAGCCCTCGTGATAATTTGACACATGTTGAAAGACTTGTTAGATGACGTGGCACTGGTACTTTAAGCATGGTTAATAGTATAGCCAACAACCGGCTATATGGAGTTGCCATGTCATATATAGTCAACCTAATAGCCAACGTGTATAGTATAGCTAGTTGCTAAGCAGTACTACTTTATTAATGCATGGCCCACTGTACACTCTCACAACATTTCTTGGAGTCCATGCTGTTGCCGGTTGTTAATCTACAACCCGCTTCCATTCTCTCTCCTCTTCCCTCTCATCCAACTCAACACAAATATAATTGTTTAATCATTATAGCCTGCTGACTGTAACTTATTATACTTGCTCTTCCGGTACGTGCAAAACAAGTAGGAAACAAAATACGAGCAAGTTTTTGTTTCGGGAGATGCCTCTCTTTTTTAGTCAATATATATTTTAATAAAATGATGTAGGAGCTCAATGAAGCCACGTGGCACATGTGGAAGGGTTGTTTGCCAGCTTCTTGCGTGGATTGATCACACTGATGTGCTGATGCTTCCAGAAGAACGTAGACACTACTGGGTACAGTGAGGTTACTGTAGACGTGAATCCCAACCATTCTGAGGTACTTAGACCGTTGGATCAACATCAATGAACAGCTAATATCGTGTCACATGTGAAATTGAGAATTTTTAAACTGATTATAGAAATAACCAGCTGCGGGCTACTCATTTTTTGCAACGAGAGGTTGCGGGCGTCTGGCTCCGCCACGATGGCCCCTGAGAACACGGGCCCACATACGCGTCCGAGAAACGTATGTAATGAGGATTTCTAGCGACCGATCCCGTTAAGGAGGCAAAGCAAGTGTTACCCTTTACAAATTAAGTTAGGCGTTAAACTTACAGCCCGTCGCGCTGGCGTCGCCCCAACACACGGTCGGTCCGGCCCGCCGCTCACCGAAGGGACGCGCATCGGCTTGGTGCGTCACTGACATGTGCGACCGCATGTAAGCAGTAGCACCAACACACGGTCGGTCCGGCCCACCGCTTAGCATGAACATACGGTATGTCCGGCTCGCCGCACACCGAAGCGACGCGCATCGGCTTGGTACATCACTTATGTTCGACCGCATGTGAGTAGTAGCAAACCGACAAGCCAAGCTCCCCCGCCTATCGTGCGCCAAAAGCCCAGCCTTTTATTGTAGATCCCTTTAAAAATGAAGATAGGAGCAGATCATGGCAGTTGCAAACGCTCGAGTGGCAGTTTCATGGGTAGGGGAGGGGCGTGGTGTGGCAGTTTTGTAATATGCCATGACAATTCTTTTTCTACTGCTATGTACGTGCAATAACTGGCACCATCGAATACATATCTTACGGTTATTGGGGTGTTCGCCAGGAATAGCCTCGTGGCGAGCTATTGACTAGTCTTTTTTTCACACGCATTACATTGACACATATCATCTCTCTCCCTCTTTCCCATGCACACACCTAGTCTCTTGGGACTTCTCGCACGCACCATCTCTAGCTCTCTAGGTCGATGCCACCCACAAACACTTGTACTCTGCGTTTAGTATATTGTACACGAAGAGAAGAGGTGCACGCATGCACTCGTCCTATCTCACACACGCATCTGTAGCTACGAATTGTAGTGTTCTCAACCATTCGATTGGCTCTATCATAGGTTCACGTTGCTCCTTCACCTTGAGATTGAGAAGTTTAAAACGTGGAGGCTAAGCTGGAGGCGCGAGGTTTTGGTTAATGTGCGGGCCGCACACGGCACCAACACGACACGAGCTTGGTCTGCCTGGTGCGCAGTCGGGTGAGTACTACTAGTAGTAGTACTACTTTGATGTGTTGCGTCAACTCGTAGAAGTATGCAACACTTCCTCAACAAACAAGCATATAAGCAGCTTATACTCCTTACCCAAAGGATCTTTATATCCAACAGACATAAAATATCCCTTCGACTGTTGGAAATTACTTTAACTGCTGATCTGATGTCGAAGTAATTGCTGCATCGCCACCAAAATCCACCATCTCTTAAGCTAAAGTAGACCGAGCTAAACCCTATATTAGCATATTACTAAGATCAATAGAAGGCACTGTAGAATCATTTAGTTGAGCTTGTCAATCTGAAGGTGGAGGGACACCATCCTCAACAACCCAGCCCCGGCCAGCAGCTTAGGCGGCACTGTGCAGAAGGTCAGCTCCTGCATGGCGACGGCACCAGGCTCCTTGCTACTTATCACCTCGATTTCCACCTTGACAGTGTCGGTCCTGCCTTTGGGCTCCCTCGGTGGGCTGTTCGCCCACACCTTGGCCATGTAGTGCGGCGGTGGGGACGCCCCCGCTCTAATGCAGACGACCGACATGGCGATAGGCGCGCCAATGTCGAGCACGTAGCTAACCATGAAAAACGTGCGGGTCATCCTCCTCCGTGAACAGCAAGCGCCGCGGCTCCGGCACCGGAACTTGCAGCTGGAGCACCTTGCCGTACTGGATCCTATGCACGGGCAGGGGATGCACAGTGCTGATGTGGTGGGGGAGCGCCGGCGGCGGGCCTTCATAGCCGCAGACGGGCACGGGGCATTTGCAGGGCGCGAGCGGACACACGCTCTAGTGATCGGCGAGCTTGTGGTAAGTGACGTAGAGCCCACAGCCTTCGTGCGGGCACTCCACCCTCACCGAGGAGAGGCCGACGTCCATCGCCGTGTTGCGCACGTCGAAGCCGCCGCCGCGCTCACATTTCTGGCACTGCCGCTAGTTCCCGGGGCACTCGCTGCGGCAGTCCGCGCAGGCCAGGTGCCCTCCCTTGCACTGCACAAATTAATCAAACAACACATCAATCACAAAACTTGCACCATGCTCGATCAGCCGAACGGACAAGGTGTATTCGAACCTCGTACACTGGAGGCTTCAAGGGGCGGAGGCACAAGGGACAGTGGAGCAAGGTGAGGTCCATAGAGACCTCCATCGTCGGGTCCTGTTCCGTCGGCATGATCTCGCCCTCCTCGTGCACCACCATCTCTCGCTTTAGGGCCGGGGCATTAGAAAGTTTTTCCATCACATTTTCATACTACTTGAAGGTGCATTAAATCAACACATGCAAGTATCAAAAGGAAAGTCACGGCATGCATGCATGCATGCATGCATTGTAATTAATGCATCGGTAAATGCAAATTATTGAAATATATCGAGTGCACTGCTTTGATGTGTCGCGTCAACTCGTACAACAAGGAGAAGCTTGATTGCAACGCACTCTCCCTCGCCCATGAGCATGGTGGCTCGCAGGACTAGGAGAAGCTTTCTCTACATGCTCTCCCTCCCGCACGCGATGGACATGCAGCAGTTCATTCGGTGTCAGATGGCCAGAAGCATACTAGTAGTACTCCACTGTAGTAGTACCATCATTGTTTGACTTCCCGAAGAGGCGAAGAGCCAAGCGCAACCCGAACGCTCGTGTGGCAGTTTCATGTGTAGGGTAGGTAGTAGTAACATAGTCTAGGATAGCGTGTACCATGCCTCTAAGCTTAAAATCGTTGGAGTCGACTCCATGCTATGAGGCCGTCTCGAAGCATTTTTTGATTAAAATAATTTTCTGGCCCTACCTGTCATCCTGGTGATTGTAGTTTGCACGCTGATCTGGTCAAGAGAGGAATATATATTTTAATTTGTGGTGGGGTAAATGTTAGAGGTTGCAACAAATATTGTACACTGCGGGTCTTTTAGCCAAGTTTAGAGGCAAGCATGTGGGGCCCGTGCTATGATGTGTCGCGTCAACTCATACAACAAGGAGAAGCTTTTGCTTACTACAATAAGCTCTCCCTCCCCCACGCGGTGGACGGACATGCAGCAGTTGATTCGATACTGTAGAAGTAGTAACATCATTGTTTGACTTCTCGAAGAGGCGAAGAGCCAAGCGCAACCCGAACGTGGCAGTTGTGAACGCTCGTGTGGCAGTCTTATGTGTAGGGGTGGGGCGTGGTGTGCCAGTTTTGTGGCAATTCTTTTCTATTGCTGTTTGCGTCCAATAAGTGCCACCGTCGGACGTAGATCTTACGGTTATTGTGGTGATTGCTAGTTATAGTCATCTTACAAAAATCAAATAATCCCAAAACAAACCCGACCATGTTTCTTGTTTCTAGACATGAATAGGAATCAACCAATAACAGACGTGGGCCGTGTATGTTTTTAATGCCTTGAGATGTACCTAGCACGGCATGCAGCGGTCAGTTCATTGCATGCAATGGTATTAATTAGCAAATACTCTCTCTATTCCTAAATATTTGTCTTTTTCTAGAGATTTCAACAAGTGACTACACCGTAAATGAGTACATACGGAGAAAAATGAGTGAGTCTACACCGTAAATATTTAGGAACGGAGGGAGTAAATATTAAGTTCTCTCATTTTTCTCTCTGCCTTGGTCGCGATGCACAATATTGAGTACTACTACTGACTAGTCTCTTTTTGACACGCATTTACGTTGATACGGCTTGAATGCCAACGATGGAGAGGGTAGCAGTTCCCGGAATGTTGAACGGTCAATGCTGCCTCCTCATTCAATTAGCATGCAGAGGGAAGTAATTGGAGAAGCAGAATGGAGCCAGCATGATGTGAATGCAACGCAGTTTGGACTCTCATCCAAGACCAAGACCAAGTGACCAGAAGCCACAAGCACCCATGGCGTCGATGGACGCAAGCGACAGTCGGCTGTGCCAGATCATCCAAGACGCCGACCTGCGGCCCCGCACCGTGCATCGTTTCCAGACGGTGCTGGCGACCGCCGGTGTCATAGCCCTCGTCGATGCCGGCTTCGCCTCTCGCATGGGCGAGATGATGGTCCGCTCCATCCGCAAGTTCACCGCCATCAAGAAACGCGCGGATGACTTTGCCGTACTCCTCCAGCCCACGCGCCCAGGCTCCTCGTTGCCTGCCACCCTCATCGGCCTCCAAGGTGACGAACTCTTTGAAGCACTGGTGGCCCTGCAGCTGCCAGAGGTCGTGACGAAGAATGTGCACCTCGAGGCCGCGCTCGCCACGCAGCGCCTCGCCATGCAAGAAACCGTCGACCTACACATCCACGTCTACGAGGAAATTGTCTACATAGGCCACTACAAGGCCAGCAAGGACAGAAAGACGTTGGCCTTCTTCCACCGGCAGGAATCTTTGGATGCCAATGTTCGGAAGCACGTTGACATGTGATACATCTCCAACGTATCTACAATTTATGAAGTATTAATGCCATGTTTACAACAATTTTATATGGTTTTGGTATGATTTGGATGGAACTAACCCGTACTAACATTGTTTTCAGCAGAACTACCGTGGTGTTGTTTTTTGTGCAGAAATAAAAGTTCTCCAAATGCAATGAAACCTTTTGACGATTTTTTTTGGAACAAAAGAGGCACTAGAAGCTTCGTGGGAGGACCAGAAGGTGAAGGAGGTGAGCACAAGACACCTAGGCACGCCAGGAGGCACAGGCGCGCCTAGGTGGGTTATGCCCACCTCGAGGCCCATCTTCGCGTGATTCCAACGCTCAAAAATCCTATAAATAGAGAAACCCCCAGAAATAACCCTAGATCAGAAGTTCCGCCGCCGCAAGCCTCTGTAGCCACGGAAAACCAATCTAGACCCCATTCTGGCACCCTCCCGGAGGGTGAAATCATCACCGGTGGCCATCTTCATCATCCCGGCGACCACCATGATGAGGAGGAAGTAGTCCACCCTCGGTGCTGAGGGTTTGTACCAGTAGCTATGTGTTTAATCTCTCTCTCTTATTCTTGAGTTGGAACGATCTTGATGTATCGTGAGCTTTGTTAATGTAGTTGGATCATGTGGTGTTTTCCCCTCTCCATCTGTTGTGATGAATTGAGTTTTCCCTTTGAGATTTTACTTTTACCGGATACAATACTTTGTTGGATTTGAGAGCACTTGATCTATGTCTTGCACTCAACTCGCGGATTCCCGAGGTGACATTGGGGTAATCTATGCATAGGGGTTGATGCACGGGTTTGTCCTTCTTTCTCCGGTAGAAATCTTGGGGCACTCTTTGAAGTTCTTTGTGTTGGATTGAGTATTATGAATCTGAAATTGTTTGATGCATATCACATAATCAACTCACGGATACTCGCGGTGACATTGGAGTATCTAAGTGACATTAGAGTTGGTTGATGTGTATCATATGGTGTTATTTTAGTACGAACTCTTGGTTAGATCGATCGGAAAGAATAGCTTGGTGTTATTTTAGTACAAACTCTAGGATAGATTGATCGGAAAGAATAGCTTTGAGGTGGTTTCGTACCCTACAAACAATTTCTTCTTATGTTCTCCGCTAGATAGGAACTTTGGAGTGATTCTTCCTCGCACGTTAAGGGATGGTTATATGATCCAATTATATTAGCATTCTTGAGAGATTGCACTAGCGAAAGTACGGACGCTAGGCCTCATTTTCAAGCATTGCAATACCATTTGTGCTCTGTTTTATCGATTGCTACCTTGCTGTTTTTTATTGTTCCTATTACAAAAATCAATATCTACCATCCATATTACATTTGTATCACCATCTCTTCGCCGAGCTAGTGCACGTATACAAATTACCATTGTATTTGGTGTGTTGGGGACACAAGAGACTCTTTGTTATTTGGTTGCAGGGTTGTTTGAGAGAGACCATCTTCATCCTATGCCTCCCACGGATTGATAAACCTTAGGTCATCCACTTGAGGGAAAATTGCTATTGTCCTACAAAACTCTGTGCTTGGAGGCCCAACACGAGTTCTCAAGAATAAAGTTGCGTAGTAGACATCAAGCTCTTTTCTGGCGCCGTTGCTGGGGAGGTGAGTGCTTGAAGCTATATCTTTAGATCTTGCAATTGAATCTTTTAGTTTCTTGTTTTATCACTAGTTTGGTTCGTAAAAGAAAACTACAAAAAACATGGAATTGTGGTGGTCTCATATTATTCGTCTTTATCATGTCTTTCTTGAAAATGATGGAAAGGAAAATTGTGCTCAATTGATAGAAGAAGAATTCAATAAAATGTTTGTCATAAAATGTTTGAATGATGAGCATGATTGCAATGTTGCTACTATGAATTCTTTGAATATCCATGATGCTAATGATATGCAAAGCCATAATCTTGGGGATCATATGTTTGATGAAGATGATATTTTTAGTCCCCCAAGTTTTGATGAGAAAATTTATGATGATGAAAGCATGCCTCCTATCTATGATGATTATGGAGATGACATGTATGCTATAAATAATAATGATAACCATGAAACTTGTCTTCACAATTTCAATTTCCAATCACATGATAGTTATTTTATTGAGTTTGCGCCCACTACTATTCATGAGAATAAATTTGCTTATGTGGAGAGTAATAAAATTTCTATGCTTATGTATCATGAAAAGAATAATTTATGTGATATCTATATTGTTGAATTCATCCATGAAGCTACTGAAAATTATTATGAGAGAGGAACATATGTTTTTACATATTGCAATAATATCAAGTTTCCTCTCTTTATGTTGAAAGTTTTGAAGTTTTGCTTGTTTTGCCTTCCTATGCTAGTTGATTCTTGTTCCCATAAGTTTTTTGCTCACAAAATCCCTATGCATAGGAAGTGTGTTAGACTTAAATGTGCTAGTCATATGCTTCATTATGCTCTCTTTGTGTTTCAACTCTTCTCTTTTATGTGAGCATCATTGAAATCATCATGCCTAGCTTAAAAGGCATTAAAGAAAAGTGCTTGTTGGGAGACAACCCAACATTTACCCTTACTGTTTTTGTGTGTTCACATGATTATTCCACTGTAGTAATCATGTTTTATAGCTTTTGTTTCAATAAAGTTCCAAGTAAAGCCTTTGGGATAGTGTGGATGATAGTTGACTTGATTCTGTGCAAAAACAGAAACTTTTGCGTCAAGTGCAGAAATTCCTATCTTTTACTGGAACGTGGAAAAATTCTGAATTTTGTACAGTTGATTTTTATACAAATATTCTACGTTTTCATAATTTTTTATAATTTTTGGAGTTACATAAGTATGACCTTAATTCAGATCTTTACGTCCTGTTCTGTTTTTGACAGATTCTGTTTTCAATGCATAGTTTGCTTGTTTTCTAGTTTCTATGGATTATATTGCTCAATATAAATTGTGGAAATGATAATATACAGTAGGAATTTTGTGAGAAAAATTATGAATCTTGTCTTCGACAGTACCAAAGTGAATGATTTGTTTTAATCGTTCTAATCTGTCTCACGAAGTTCCGTTAAGTTTTGTGTGATTGAAGTTTTCAAGTTTTGGGTGAGATATCGATATGAGGAGAATAAGGAGTGACAAGGCCCTAATCTTGGGGATGCCCAAGGCACCCCCAAGGTAATATTCAAGGAATATCCAAGCAACTACGCTTGGGGATGCCCCGGAAGCCATCCCCTCTTTCGTCTTCAACATTATCGGTAACCTCACTTGGAGCTATATTTTCATTCGTCACATGATATGAGTTTTGCTTGGAGCATCATTTATTTTATTAAGATTTGCTTGATGTTATTTAGAATAATGTTTTATATCTTTTACTTCAATAAAAATGTCAAGTATAGCCTTTGCCATGCTTATTTTGCAAGTATATGAGTTGCTGTTTCAAAACAGAAAGAGTATCGCTGTTGCAAGAATTATCCAGAAATGTAAGAATGTGATAAAATGTTGAATTTTTTTGCAAAACAAGCTATGGTAAATTTTATACAGTGTGGTAATTTTTCAGAATTTTTAGATTAGGGAAGTATGAGGATAATTGCACACTTTACAGACTATTCTATTTAGACAGATTGTTGTTATGTTTGCTTGTTTAATGATTCTATTTGAGGATAGGAGTATTAAATATGCAGATGCATTTAGTATGCAATGTTAAATAATAATTTTTGTGATTTTCAACAGTAGAGAATGATAAGGTTTTTGCATTGATTTATACTAACTTATCTCACGAGTTCTTGTTGAGTTTTGTGTGGATGAAGTTTTCAAGATTTAAGAGAACCGTGATATAAAAGGAATTAAGGAGACATAAAAGATCAAGCTTGGGGATGCCCAGGGCATCCCAAGATAATATTTCAAGAAATCTCAAGCATCTAAGCTTGGGGATGCCCCAGTAGGCATCCCACCTTTCTTCATCAACAATTATCGGTTAGCCTTGGTTGAGCCTAAGTTTTTGCTTCTTCACATGATGTGTGCTATTCTTAGAATGTCATTTTATTTTGTTTTTCTTGATGTTTTAATAAAATACTTAGATCTAAAAGTTTTTAAATAAGAGAGATTCCTCAAATAGGTACCCATTTACTTAACTACTCGCTTGATCTTCACTTATATCTTTTTGTAGTAGTTTGTCATTTACTCTTGTGCTTCAATTATATCCTATGAGTAAAATGTTGAATGAATTGAATATCATGAATTTGAAATTATATCATGCCTAGTGGTAGCTTCACATTGGTTTTAGAAAGTGAAATCTTTTGAAGCTTGACAATCACAATATTGGTCATACTAGCAATTTATGAATGATTAGTATAAGGAAGAGAACTTTCACATACAAATATATTATCTTGGACATCTTCTATGATTGTGAATACCCATTAATTATTTTCAAACTTGAGCAAATTAGTTGAAGTTGGACAAGGAAGACAACGTAATGAGTTATGGTTGTGTATATTTGCATAGAAGTTATATTGTTATGGATCCTCCAACATGTGGTGTTTGCCAAGGATCTTTTGCTAGCCAAAAATTCATACTAAGTAGAGATACTACTTGTGCATCCAAAAACCCTTAAACCTAGTTTCTTGCCATGAGTGTCCACCATACCTACCTTTGGATTAAATAAGGTCCTTCAAGTAAGTTGTCATCGGTGCATAAAGCAATAAAAATTGCTCCTAAATATGTTTGATCTTTTATTGTAAGGGAAAATTGAGTGTTGTACGAACTTGTGATGGCAAAGTAACAAAGGCGACGGACTGCATAATAAAGGTTGCTATCATAAGGGGCAATATAACGTGATGTTCCTTTGCATTAAGAGTTTTGGCATCCAAAAATAAAAAGTGCATGATAACCTCTGCTTCCCTCTGCGAAGGACCTACCTTTTACTTTTCAGTATTTACTTTTATGCAAGAGTCAATAGTATGAATTCTCATTTCAACCTAAACTATTCTCTAGTTGGCAAGCATCATATGGTGGGGAAAGATCTAGGCACATATGACCAGTCAAATATATTTGATCATGATTTATTATTGTTGACAATTATCTCTATGATAAATGAGTTGGGAGGCGAAATATTAAGCCCCTATCTTTCTCTGTGTTCGATGGATGCCATTTGTTCTAAGAAGATGCTTTGAGTACTAGCAATCATAGAAGACTATATGATGATTGAGTATGTGGAGCTCTTACTTAGACTCTGTTGAATAAGTTGAATTGCAATTGTTTGGTGACTAAGAATATAGGTTTTTGAGTTTCAAGAGAATTCATTGTTTGAACCTTAACATGTGAATTGGTTGCTACTTTATCATGATGAGTTTTATGAGAAAGAATTGATGTTATGATGCTAGAAAAAGTGATTGAAATTATCATTGATCAAACTTATGCACTTTGCTAGCATTCACACTTCATAAATTATTTCTTTTATCATTCACCTACTCGAGGACAAGAATGAATTAAGCTTGGGGATGCTGATATGTCTCCAAAGTATCCATAATTTATGAAGTACTCGTGCCATGTTTACAACAATTTTATATGGCTTTGGTATGATTTGGATGGAACTAACCCGGACTGACGCAGTTTTCAGCAGAACTACCATAGTGTTGTTTTTTGTGCAGAAATAAAAGTTCTCGAAATGCAACGAAACTTTTTGACGATTTTTTTTGGAACAAAAGAGGCACTAGAAGCTTCGTGGGAGGACCAGAAGGTGAAGGAGGTGAGCACAAGACACCTGGGCACGCCAGGAGGCACTGGCGCGCCCAGGTGGGTTGTGCCCACCTCGAGGCCCATCTTCGCGTGATTCCAACGCTGAAAAATCCTATAAATAGAGAAACCCCCAGAAATAACCCTAGATCAGAAGTTCCGCCGCCGCAAGCCTCTGTAGCCACGGAAAACCAATCTAGACCCCATTCTGGCACCCTTCCGGAGGGGGAAATCATCACCGGTGGCCATCTTCATCATTCCGGCGGCCACCATGATGAGGAGGAAGTAGTCCACCCTCGGTGCTGAGGGTTTGTACCAGTAGCTATGTGTTTAATCTCTCTCCCTCTCTTGTTCTTGAGTTGGAACGATCTTGATGTATCGTGAGCTTTGTTAATGTAGTTGGATCATGTGGTGTTTTCCCCTCTCTATCTGTTGTGATGAATTGAGTTTGCCCTTTGAGATTTCACTTTTATCGGATTGAATACTTTGTTGGATTTGAGAGCACTTGATCTATGTCTTGCACTCAACTCGCGGATTCCCGAGGTGACATTGGGGTAATCTATGCATAGGGGTTGATGCATGTTTTTGTCCTTGTTTCTATGGTAGAAATCTTGGGGCACTCTTTGAAGTTCTTTGTGTTGGATTGAGTATTATGAATCTGAAATTGTTTGATGCATATCACAAAATCATCTCACGGATACTCGCGGTGATATTGGAGTATCTAGGTGACATTAGAGTTGGTTGATGTGTATCATATGGTGTTATTTTAGTACGAACTCTTGGTTAGATCGATCAGAAAGAATAGCTTGGTGTTATTTTAGTACGAACTTGTAACATCCCAAATTTTCTATTTGGAATGTTATACATAGGTCATCATATGCATATCATATTTTATTTGCATTTCGTTTGTGATCCTAGAAATCTTAAGCAACTCAAGGACCCACGGAGAGAGTTGGAGATTTTATTATTTTCATATTTGAATTTTCTCAAATATTGAAAAGAGGATCATTTTGGTTTTATTTATTTTTCTCTCCAAAAAAAATATTTCCAATATAAAAATAAAAGAGAGGAGATAAAATGACTTCTCCAAAATAAAAGAAATATTGGAGGAAAAATGTTAAAATCAAATTAATAATTTTATTTGGATTTTATTGCTATTTTGTTTGAATTGGAAAAATATGCATTTTTCAAAATTACATTTTTAGGCCAAGAAAATGTTCACTTTGTTCTAAATATTTTATTTAGACGGCGAAAATTGTTTTTGGCATTTTTAGATTTTTTTTTTATATTTTTATTTAGGATTTTTCTCGGCGGAATCTTATTTAAAAAAACAAAAAAAAACTCCCGCCGAACTGGGCCGGCCTAGCTAGCGCCAGGCCGAAGGCCCAACCGAGCCGCCGCGTCGTCTCCGTCCCCGAGCGGGACTCCGCTCGGGAGTCCGCCGCCGCGACGCCGCCTCGCCCCCTTCCCCAAGCCGCCTCGCCCCCCCCCCCCCCCCCCCCGGGCCTTTATATAGCCGTCCCCCCCTCACCTCGTCCCGCTCCACCACCGCCGCAGCAGCAGCAGCAGCCCCGCCGCGCTGTCGCTGCCGCGCCGCCGCCTCCGCGCCTCGCCTGCAGCCCCGCGCACGCAGACCCGCCGTCCCGCGCAGCCCCGCCGCCTTCGCCGGAGCCGCGCCGGAGCCGCCGGATCTCATCACCATCGCCGCCGTTTTTTTTTCGGTTTAGGTAAAAACCGTCTCGTTTTTTTTAAACCCTTGTTCGGTTTTTTTTTATTTTATTAGATCGGTTTAGTTCGTTTGCGAACGTTCGTTCGTTTTAACGAACGTTTTCTTTCGTTCGTCTCTGTTAGCGTACGTTCGTCCGATAGATTTTTCTTTTTCTGCCAGGGACCTATCCGCGATTATTTTTATCGTAGATCAGCCCCTGATCTTCAAACCCTCGCCGTTTCTAAACCGTTCGTCCAAATCCAGTGAAACCAATGCCAAAATCTTCGTCTCGAACCCCTCTTTCTATTTAATCAACTTGAACATGATTTTGACAATTTAAAATTTGGTTTCGAGCCGATTTGTTTTCGAAGTTCTTTTGACCGTAGGTTTAGTTTCGTATCTCCGATTCGATTGATTCTTTTTGCAAATCGAAGCTCTTCAGTTGAACTTTCAGATTTGATCTTCTTATCTGAGTTTTACCCTTGCATCTATGCTTGAGTGCTTCTGTATGCTATTGTTTGTTTGCGATAGAATTTCTGGAGTGCGAAGCGTGCTACTACGAGTCTCTAAGGTTTGCGGATCGCCAGCAAGGCAAGTAACACATTGATCATACTCTTTTCATACCAGTTTTTATGCATTAGTTTCAATCCTCAAACACTGCATGACTAGGATGTGATTAACTTGTGGGTATTGGGAAGTAGATGATGAGGTAGAACCTATTGCCCTTTTATTATGAAACCCTTGGGAGTTACTTCCACGTTATGCTTATATTGCCATGCTATGCTCGTAGACGTAGATTGGGTTTGAGTGTATCCATGACAGATGTGAGATTGTTAATTAATGGTTAACTTAAGGTGGCTACTTAAATACACATCTGGGTGGATTGGTTGCAGGCACCTGGGGATATACCAGTGTTGCCTTTTTGGTTCGCCACCCAGGCTCAAAGGGATCATAAGATTATTCATGCTAGAAACTTCCGTGTGCAGCCACAAGCTATTATGGGCTCTAGCATAGTTGAGTATGTTGCATGACCTCTTTCAGTGGTAGGCTAGCAGATGTAGGGGAAAGTAGGTGTAATTGTCTACCCAGAGTAAAGAGTAAATGCTTCTGAAAGATTGTGTCTCGGTCATCCGGTTCTCAAACACCATGTAGTGCGAGAAATCCAACGGAGGAGATCGAGTCTTGTGGGGAAAAGTGCACAAACCTCTGCAGAGTGTATAAACTAATCATGATTAGCCGTGTCCCCGGTTATGGACATCTTGAGTATCTGGTACTTGAATTATTGATTTGATCTCATCACTCTAAAATAATTTGTTGGGTTTAATGATTACTTTTAATTGGGATTGAGATGGGGATTTACCTTCTCAATGTTTAACAACTACCATGATAGTTAAATAAAACATATTCCTTTGATGTAGGAAAAAATTGGCTTTTCGCAAAACAATATAACCCTAGAGCTTTCCAACAGGCATATATGCATGTAGTGATAGCATTTATCTGTTCCTTGCTCTATTATGTTATATTGCCAGCATATTCCATGTGCTGACCCGTTTCGGGCTGCAACATATCATGTTGCAGACTTTTCAGACGAAGAGTAAGGTGCGCTAGGTCGTTGTCATGCACTCAGCTATGCCGTTGGAGTTGATGGACTCACTTTATCTTCCAAGTGTAAGTGCATCTAGTGCCCCTTAGTGATTTTGGTGTATTGAAGACTTATAGGTTAAGGGTCTAATGTGTTTGTGAGTGTACACAGGTCTATAAGTCTATGAGGAGTTATTACGATGAATGTCGACCCCTAAAAATGAATGTCTTCAACTGAAGACTTTGGTTTTCTTGAAGACTTTGAAAGTGAAGAAATTGGTGTGACCCTGAAGACTTGATATTCATGCGAGGATTATGAAGCGTGAAGACTTTTGTTTTCGTAGTTTCATTTTCTTCTTCTTGAGTCATAGGAAACACCGTACTGTTAAAGGGGGTCGAGGTAAAACTAAGGAAAAGTTTCCAAGTGATGCTCAACTCAAAATCCTACACCTACCCAATCCTTTCGAGTGAAGCCATTGGAAATCTCATACAGTTTAGTCAAGTTCTTCAATGACAGAGACGAAGTTCTTCCGTTCTCTGAGGAATTTGTTCTGACTGAGGAGTTAGAAATTCGCCAGTGCGGATTGCCTACAAGTGAGGATTATGATAGCCCTGAGGAATTTGATACTCAAATTTCCGACCGTTGCTGTGCTACGTGCCAGCTGTCCCAAAATATCTACCCACCTAACGGTCATATCATTGAAGGGCATTTATGTCTTATCATGTCGGGCTGCTCCCTAGGCTATAAATAGCCGCCCTCTACAACCACTAGCTGGTTGGCTGCTCCGAGAGATAGATTGACACTTGTCATTTAGAGCATCCCATCCTCCGAGGACTTTGAGCGAAAATCATCAAGTGAGGAAAAACCCAAAAACCCAAACACCTACAAACCCAAAGTGATTGAGCATCACTGAAGAGATTGTTCCTGTGTGGAACCGACGCTTGTTACCTTTGAGGACTGTGCATCCTCCAGACGGTTAGGCGTCATGGTCTAGAGCACCCAAGAGGAAATTGTGGATTGCCGAGTGACCGAGTATGTGAAGGTTTGGAAGTCACCTGAAGACTTACCACGAGTGGTTGGGCGAGGTCTGTGTGACCTTAGCTCAAGGAGAATACGGTGAGGACTAGGTGTCCTGGACTATGTGTTCAGGACTGGGTGTCCGGGACTGTGTGTCCTCAGGTTTAAATACCTAGCCGCTCCAACCAGACGTACAACTGTCACAGCAGTTGGAACTGGTCTACCAAATCAGTGTCTTCACCGAGCTACTGGTTCTATTTCCTCAACCCTTTCATTTCCTCGCATACTTGCTATGTATTTGATCATTACTGTTTGAAGACTTTGTCTGAAGACTTTCTCAATTTCCTCAGTTCAAATTCTTCAGTCAGTTTGTCTTCAGCCTGCTTATCCTGTGTTTACGCTACTCGTACTTTGTGCTTGTTTTCATTTCATCATGATGACTGTGCTACTGCTCTGTTATGCTTGCATCTGAGTACTCATTCCGCTGCTAAGTAGTTCGTCGCTTAGGAATTTCCTCACCTTGAAATTCCTCAGTGACGAATTTGTAAAAATCGCCTATTCACCCCCCCTCTAGTCGATATAACGCACTTTCAATTGGTATCAGAGCAAGGTACTCCCTTGTTCTGTGTGATTTTGGTTTAACCACCTGGAGTTTTAGTTATGTCGACTGCAGGCATGATCAAGGTCTCAGCTGGGTGTCCTACCTTCGATGGGACGGACTACCCCTACTGGAAGAACAAGATGCGCATGCATCTTGAGGCAATTGACAACGACCTCTGGTATGTTATGGAAAAGGGTGTTCCCTCTGTCACTCCTTCCGTAAACGCTGCTGATGTGAAGAGATTCAAGCAACTCGACTCTCCGGCGAAGAATATCATATGTGGCCATCTGAGCAAAGGGCAGTATGGCAGAGTGAGTGCTTTGGAGACAGCTAAGCTTATCTGGGATAGGCTGTCCAAGGTCAACGAAGGAGTCTCAACTCAACGTGACTCTCGAGTTGACGTTCTTCACAATCTCTTCAACCGCTTCAAAAGACTCGACAACGAAAATGTTCAGCAAACCTTTGATCGCCTCACTGACATTTCAAACGAGCTTCAAGCACTGGGTGCCACTGACATCACCGACCATGAGGTGGTGAAGAAATTGCTGAGGTCACTCGATTCTTCATTCGATACACTGGCACTGATGATTCAAGAACGTGGTGACTACAAGTCACTTGATCCTGCTGATATCCTCGAGAGGCTAAATACTCATGAATTCCAACTAGCTGAGAAGAGAGATCTCTACGGACCGAGCTATGGTAGATCTCGTGCACTGAAGGCTAAGGCAGTCTCTGAATCTGAAGATGAAGATTCTGGTAGCAGCCTTGGTGATCCTGAAGAACTGAGTCAGGAGCTAGCAATGCTCGTGAGGAAATTCCAGAAGTTCTCTAGACGTGGCCGATTTGGAAAATCCTCAAGAGGTGATGACATGAAATCAGATTCCTCATCCCGTGATTACAAGAAGAGAACTTGCCATAAATGCAAGAAACCTGGTCACTACATTACTGATTGTCCTCAGTGGGAGAAGGAATCAAAGAAGAAGAAATACAAGGATGATAGTTCAGATGACTCTAAGAGGAAGAAGAAATCTTCAAAGTCCTCATCGTCAAGATCTTCAAAGTCTTCATCTCACAAGAAGAGCAGCTCCAAGAAAGCTCGGGCATTCATTGGCAAGGAAATGGACTCTGAAGCTGAATCTGAGGAACATGAGGAAGAGGAGGCATCTGAGGAGTCAGACTCTGGTGTGGCGAGCCTAGCCCTCGCTACTGCTGATGACGGCAACGATGACTATGCTCCCACCTATTGCTTCATGGCAAAAGGTGCCAAGGTACTCAAATATCCCTCATCTGAATCAAGTGAGGATGAATCTGATGATAACCTCAAACCCAGCTATTCCAAACTTGCTAATATTGCTGTTAAACAACAAAAGGCTTTGGAAAAGGTTCAAAATATGCTAGACAAAAGCGATGATCTGTTAGGTGAGGAAATGGATCGAACTCAAACACTGACTGATAATCTTCAGCAACTACAGTCTAAGTTTGACAACCTTCAAGGTCGTCATGAAACTCTCCTAGCCGATCATGAGAAGCTTTCTTATGAATTTCTTCAAAGAAAGCAAGATCTTGAGAAGCTAAGGGTGAGTCATGAAGATCTTCAGAAGGAAAATGATTCTTTGCTTGCTCAACAGATCAGTTCCGCTCAGGAAGAATTTATTCCACCATGCTTGAAATGCATTGAACGTGAAACTGCTAATTCTTCACCTGAATGTTCAAATGCTTCCATTGCTGCAAATTCTTCAACTATCTATGTGGTCACAAATTCCTCATCTGAGGATACCACTAGTATCACTGACGAAAATGCAGGGTTGAAGGAATTGTATGTGACAGGCATGTACAAAAGCCTCAAAGGGCATCAGACTCTTTGTGATGTGCTCAAAAAGCAGATCTTGAACAGGAACCCTAGGAAAGAGGGTATTGCATTTGAGAGGAAACTCAATGCTGATGGAACCTACTGGAAACCGGAGCAGTATCCCAAAACCTCATGGGTTGCTGCGAAGGGACCTCCCGTAGATCCATCCACTTTATCTGGCTTTACTTGTGAATCCTCATATTCATCTGATGAGTCATTTGACTCCAACTATAAGCTGTTCAAAAATCAGAATGGTGAGGTATTTGCTAGATATGTTGGATCTAACTGCAGGAATGGTCCCCCTATGAAGAAAATCTGGGTTCCCAAAAAGTGCCTTGAAAGTCTTCAGGTGAATGTCCTCATGACACCACCTGTGAAGAATAAGAACCCCAGATCAAATTCTCCATATGAATCAAATTCCTCACATGGATCAAAGTCCTCACATGAACATCATCGTGCTAACACTTCTGTTTCGCAGGGAAAGCCTAAGGGCTATGAATATATGCATTATTCTTCAAATCATTATGTTCATAAGTCCTCGAAGAATTTCTCTGCTTATTCATATGCTTACCCTAACCCCTCTTATGTGAAACGAAGTGGTCTGGCGTCTATGCCACCTTTCTCTTATGGAGCTCGCAGAATGATGAACTCTTTGCCACCCCTCCAGATGTGGGTGGTGAAGAAAAGGAACTAATCTCTTATGCAGGGTCAGGTCTCCAGACGAACTAAATCGTCTGAAGAATTTGCTGGAGACCTGAAATGCTTGAAAGGACGCAAGCTAATCATGAAGAAATGATTTATTCATTTCTCACGTCCTCACATTGCTATATATACATATGTTGCTTTAATTGATGAAATATGTCTGATGAATTTGATGTCATATTCTTCACTCTGAAGTATATGAGTTCGTAAGATGCACTAATTCATCTGCAGGATGATTTACCCAAAGCTACTGAGTGGGTCCTCGATAGTGGATGTACAAATCACATGACCGGTGACAAGAGCTTACTGATGAACACTCCTTTATCTCCATCACACTTGAAGCATATCACCTACGCTGACAAAGGCAAAAGCAAGGTATTGGGTCTAGGTAGGGTTGCAATCTCAAAGGATCGACACATGGATAAAGTCATGCTTGTCGAGTCCCTCGGATTCAACCTCATGTCTGTCTCAATGCTTTGTAATCTTGATATGGTTGTTGTCTTTGGCAAATATCGTTGCTTAGTGCTCATGGAATCTGACAATTCCAAAGTCTTCGAAGGCTTTAGGAGAGGAGACTTGTATATTGTTGATTTCTCTGCAGGACCACAGCCTGCCACTTGTCTACTTGCTAAAGCTTCAGAAGGCTGGCTATGGCATCGACGACTGGGTCATGCTGGCATGAGGAACTTACACACGCTCGTGAAGAAAAAGCACGTCATTGGCATCGAGGGTGTCAAATTCCTCAAAGATCATCTTTGTGGGGCTTGTGAGGCTGGAAAGATGACCAGAGCCAAGCACCCCTCGAAGACTATCATGACTACTTCTCGTCCTTTTGAATTGCTTCATATGGCTCTCTTTGGCCCTACTCATTATGCCACACTAACAAATGCAGCATCTCTATATGGCTTTGTCATTGTTGATGACTATTCTCGTTACACATGGGTGCATGTCATTACTTACAAGACTGAAGTGCAGGAAGTCTTCAGACGATTTTCCTCAAGGGCTTCGATGAATTTCGGCGTGAAGATCAAGCATATACGTAGTGACAATGGGACTGAGTTCAAGAATACTGGTCTTGATGACTATCTCGATGAACTTGGTATTACTCATGAGCTATCTGCCCCATACGCTCCTCAGCAGAATGGCGTTGTGGAGCGCAAGAACAGGACTCTTGTTGAGATGGCTCGCACCATGCTTGATGAATACAAGACACCTCGTCACTTCTGGCCTGAGGCAATTGATACTGCATGCCACATCATCAACAGGGTATATCTTCACAAATTCTTCAAGAAGACCTCATATGAACTCCTCACTGACAAGAAACCCAATGTGAGTTATTTCAAAGTCTTCGGTGCTAAATGCTGGATTAGAGATCCACATCACAATTCTAAATTTGCACCGAAAGCACATGAAGGTTTTATGCTTGGTTACGGAAAGGACTCGCACACCTACAGGGTCTTCAATGCCTATCACAACAAGGTTGTTGAAACTGTAGATGTGTGGTTCAATGAAACTAACGGCTCGCAAAGAGAGCACCTACCTCCTGTGCTAGATGAAAAGACGCCTGAGGAAACCATCAAGTTCAAAGCTATTGAGGATGTCATTCCTACCGAAGAATCTGCTGAAGAAATCATTCCAGAACATGAAGAACAGCATGCTGGCGCATCTAAAGAAAATGGCTCTGAAGAAAATGCTGAGCCAAATCAAAGTCATCAACCTGCTCATCCCCGCGTTGCAAATGAAGTACAGATTGAGAGAATCATCAACGACATCAACACACCAGGTCCTCTGACTCGCTCAAAAGCTTCACATTTATCTAACTTTTGTGGGCATTTTGCTTTTGTCTCTATCACAGAGCCCACCAAAGTTGATGAGGCATTTCTGGAGCCTGAATGGATTCAAGCAATGCAAGAGGAATTACATCAATTCAAGCTGAACAATGTGTGGGAGCTTGTCAAGCGACCGGACCCATGCAAGCACAATATCATCGGTACCAAATGGATCTACCACAACAAGCAAGATGAAAATGGCCTAGTGGTGAGGAACAAGGCTCGTCTTGTAGCTCAAGGCTACACACAGGTTGAAGTAATTGATTTCGATGAGACTTTTGCACCTGTTGCTAGACTTGAGGCTATTCGCATATTGCTTGCTTATGCTAACCATCATAATATCATCTTATATCAAATGGATGTGAAAAGTGCATTCCTCAATGGTAAGCTTGAGGAAGAAGTATATGTTGCTCAACCCCCAGGTTTTGAAGATCCTAAACATCCTGACAAAGTCTTCAGACTCAATAAGGCCCTCTATGGCCTCAAGCAGGCCCCTCGGGCGTGGTATGATACTCTGAAGGAATTCCTCATGAAGAAAGGCTTCAAACCCGGTTCACTCGACACAACTCTTTTCACCAAAACCTATGATGATGAATTATTCGTGTGCCAAATATATGTTGATGATATTATCTTTGGCTGTACTAACCAACATTACAGTGACGAATTTGCTTACATGATGAGTGAGGAATATCAAATGTCCATGATGGGAGAATTGAAATTCTTCTTAGGTCTTCAAATTCGTCAACAACATAATGGCATTTTCATTTCTCAAGAGAAATACCTCAAGGACGTTCTGAGAAAATTCGGTATGCAAGAATGCAGAGGCGTCAAAATCCCTATGCCCACAAATGGCCATCTATGCACTGATGAAAATGGAATAGACTTCGATCAAAAGGTATACCGCTCCATGATTGGTTCTTTATTGTACCTATGTGCATCTAGGCCGGATATTATGCTTAGTGTTTGCATGTGTGCCCGTTTTCAAGCTACACCGAAGGAATCACACTATAAGGCTGTGAAACATATTCTTTGGTATCTAGCTCACACTCCAACACTTGGATTATGGTATCCCAAGGGCTCGGTTTTTGATCTCATTGGATATTCTGACTCTGACTATGCCGGTGATCGTGTGGACCGCAAGTCAACTTCAGGCACATGCCATTTCCTCGGACGATCCTTAGTATGTTGGTCCTCGAAGAAGCAGAACTGCGTATCACTCTCTACTGCTGAAGCTGAGTATATTGCTGCTGGTTCTTGCTGTGCTCAATTGCTATGGATGAAGCAAACCCTCAAGGACTACGGCATCAATGTGAAGAATGTGCCACTCTACTGCGACAACGAGAGTGCCATCAAAATTGCTCATAACCCAGTTCAGCACTCGAAGACAAAGCACATCGAGATTCGTCATCATTTTCTTCGAGATCATGTGTTGAAGGGTGACATCTCTATTGATCCCGTGAAGTCTGAAGAACAGCTAGCGGATATCTTCACAAAGCCCTTGGATGAGAAGAGATTTAGCAAGTTGCGGTGTGAGCTAAATATCTTAGAATCTTCGAATGTCCTTTGAAAAGGACACACATCCTAACACTTATGCAAATTGATGACTTAGATGTGCAACACACGAAGAAACGTTTTTCTTCAATCAATGAAGACTAACCCTCTAAGTGTGAAGAAATTAATGAAGAATTTGATTCTCAGAGCCCTACGACAATTGTACGCGGTGTCTGAAATCATCATTCTTACACGGTGGGTCACGCCAGCACAAAAAGTTGAAAATCTTCAAAATTTGAGTTTTTCATCATTGTGCAAATTCTTCAAATTTCCAAATTCTTCAACTTTGCAAAATCTTCACTCTTTCCGTCTGTGTTCTTCATTGAATATATATATATTTGAGTTTTCTATCCTCTACAGCATTCACTTATTGCTAATTCTTCAAGTTGTTTTTTCCTTCTAAGTGAATGTGATCGGACCCGTTCCCCCTCTGTGCTAAACTCAATCCAGTCCTTTCACAAATTCTTCATGTGCGTTCTATTTGAAACCCGTTCAAAGTCTTCACTGTGTCCTTGACAGCTGAAGAATTTGCGAACGAAACATTAAAATATTCTTATCTGAATTTTCGGCTTTTGCCGTACAAACCGTTCCTTATCCCTCGATAAGATTTATCTATTCACCCTCGATCTAACACGATCTCCACTTCACAGTTCGTGGGTGACACATGTCGCTAGGATGAGAAGGGTCAAGGGCGTGTTTGTCCATTTTCTTCGGACGAGCGGTTTTTCACCTCTGCTATAAATACCCCTCGCCCTCCTCAGAGCTCATTTACCCCGCACGAGCTCTCAGACCTAGCGGCGCCGCTACACTCCATCGTCGCCGGTGAGGAAGAGCTTCACTGCCTCGACCTCGTCGCCGTCGTACTCACGCCGGCCGCGGAAATCCTCACTCCGCCGCCGCCGCCGTAGTTGTTTTCCATCGCCAAGTTAGGGCGTGGAAGATCTGAACGGACGAACATCTCCACTGCCACTCTCAGTTCGTCGTGTTCCTCGTCAAGGGTAAATAAAATTTATTTTTACTGCCCTTGTTGATTCTGATGATTTCCACAAAATCTTCAAAAGGTGTTTATTCTTCAACT
Organism: Thinopyrum elongatum; assembly: GCA_011799875.1. Lineage (NCBI taxonomy): Eukaryota > Viridiplantae > Streptophyta > Magnoliopsida > Poales > Poaceae > Thinopyrum > Thinopyrum elongatum. The sequence goes on from CM022298.1 coordinate 149,511,309, forward strand.
TTCATGTTCTTAAACACCAACTTGCTTCTGTCCTTGATCAGTTTCTCTAAGCAACGTTTTTCTTCAAGATTCCTCAATTGTGTGGATTTTCAATCTACACAACTCTGGAACCTAAGTCAAAATGCTTAGTGAAATTCCTCAAGACACCCCTGGTCATCTTCCTCAAACTCGATACTTTTGAAAATCTTCTGAGAACGCATATGACCTCTCCAAAACTCTTCGCACCTATATTCTGTTCACAGGTACACATGTCCGCTGCTGAATCTCTAGGTTCTCATCAACTTAACTTATTTGCACCGTTCCTTGAAGAAAAATTGCACACCTCATCAGAAAATTTGATTGTTCAACACCCTCAAGTGAAGAAAATGGCTGATGGTAAAAGACCTCAGAAGGGAGGAAAGAGGCCAGAAACAAATACTACTTTTGAGATCCCTGATGACATCTATGATGAATATTGTACTCCTGATGAAGCAACTCATGGCAAGGAGAACAAAAATCAGCGCAAAGTGCGCATTCAGAAGATTGAGAGGAGATGGGCAAGAGAATGGAGGGAATATCGCTATGTCACTCCCAAGTACATGAAGAAATTTCCTGTTAACCCTCCATGTCCAAGACCTCCATTGGCTCCTGGCCAAGAAGCTGATCCCACTAGCAACAGAAGAGGTGAGGAATTTCCTCAGGAGTGGGCTAAGCGTCAAGCCAAGCTGGCCAAAGTGGCTAAAGAGGCAGTAAAGAAATTCAATGAAGATTCTGTTGCTGCCGCCGCTGAGGCCTCTGCTATCAAGCCTAAGAAGGCTATGCTGAAGAAATCAGCTGTCAAGACAAGTTCCTCAGCTGCAATACCCTCACGGCCTGTTCCTCAAGCAAATTCCTCAAAAGCAGCTCCAACTCCCTCGGTTGCAAAATCCTCAGCTGCTCCTGCAAAGTCCTCAGCACCTGTGCATCTTGCCACATGCCAAAGGACTACTGGAATCTCAATTGCTTCAGGAGTCTCTGCAAGTTCTTCAGCTCCACCTCAGTCTTCAACAACTCCGACCTTGCTGAAGAAAAAGGCCACTACTGGACGAGGCACAAGGCCAAGTCCTCACAAGAAGCAAGTCGCCTTTCAGGTTCCGTCAAGCGAAGACGAAGCTGATGATGAAAAATTAGCTGAGCTCATCAGAGATCGACAACAAAGGGCCGCTAGAGCCAAAGGCAGTGCTGTGCCCCTCATGCTGGATCCAAGGAAGATCCTTGATTTTATTGATCTATGGCACAAGAACCCTAACACACCTTTGCCTGAATTAAACCTCACTCCTGGTCAAAGTCACATGTTGACGGCCTTCATAAATGAAGAAAAATGGAAATTTGAAAAGGCCAGGCAGGTGAAGAAGGCTCAGTACAAGAAGGAGCGTTTTCTGAAGAACAATGTTGTGAAAATGTCTCCTGAAGAACTTGTGTCTATGCAGGCTGAGATCAAAGCACTCAGTGATGAATTTCATGCATTCCATGCAGATTGGCTAGGTGCCAAAGTCAGATTCGTCCGAATGGCAAAAGGATTTACTCCAAGTGTTGCAGCTTCATCGCAACCCAAATTTCCTCAGACTGGAACATCTGTTCAGTCTGCTGAAGAAAATGAAAGCGCCAGAGCTGATGAAGAAATTCCAGTCTCTGAAGAAAATGCCAGGACAACCTCCAATATTGCGCCTGAAGAGCAATCCAGGCCAGTTGAAGCATCTGCTACTCTGCCTGAGGAATCTGAACAAGCCAGGGCAACTGCATCAGTTGTGCCTGAAGAAATTCAACCAATTTCCTCTGCTCCTCCTGCACCGATGACAAGCATCAACCTTCCTTCTGCATCAGAAGCGAAGAAAACCAAGGCTGCGGAGCGAGCAGCTGTGAAGAAAAGGAAAGCATCTGCATCTTCAGAGTCTTTAGCTCCCAAGAAATTGAAGACTTTGACGAGTTCATCTGAAAACCCAATTGATGCTATTCCAATATCAAGCATGCCATCAAAGGAGATCATTCCCTTTGGTGAGGAATATGAAATTCCAAGTAAATCTGATGAAGAAATTCCTTCTGCTGCTTCGACAGAGCAGATGGATGAAGAAATTGAAGTGGATACTTTCCCTTCAACCCCACTGGTATCATCGCCCATGCCTCAGTTCACAGCTGAAGAGGCAGGCGTCGAAGGAACTGAAGAAGATGAGGATGTGGATATTGGGTCTACAACACCTATTCTGAATGATGACTTTTGGGAAAGTCATCACCCCAATTCACCTCTGACAACCCCTCTACATCATGTTCCTCAGTCCCCTGTGCCAACTGAAGAAATTCATACGGGCTCTGATGAACGTCAAGCTTCACTTCACTCTATACCTGAAGAAGTTCCAGTCACTAGCGCTGATGTACATATGTCTGAAGAAATGGAGGCCAAGGCTGCTGCTGAAATTCCTCAGCCTGTGGCTCCAGTGGCTACACCTCAAGAGGCTGTAAATTCTTCAACTGTTAATCTTCAGCCCAAGCCACAGAACCCTCACTCCAAGAAGCAGAAGTTTAATGCTGAGGATTTCTTCAACGAGCACATATTCTTCACTGACTACAATCCCTATGACTCTGCTCGTCTTCGTCGCAAGCGTTTCTGGACTGCAAGCCAGATGAACTTCTACTCCTCATTGTTGGTTGATAAGGATAAGATCTTTGAACATGAGCAAATTCCTCATGTAGATATGGAATCGCTGTCTTGCTTCACACCAGTCCTTAGTGTTCTTCATGACGCTGGATTACTCAATTTCTGCACCGACATCTGCGATTGGAATGAAGAACTCATTCTTCAATTCTTCGCCACGCTGCACATTACTGGAAATGTTGATGATGTCAATTCATGGGTATTGGACTGGATGACCGATAATACTCATTTCAAAGCACCGGCCTCTGAATTGCTTCATGCCGTCCCAACCAGTCCTCCCACTGAAGGTGCTAGGCTTCTCTATGTTGAACCTGAACTGTCTGATCATCTGATGCAAGTGCTGATGAAGCCTTTGAAGCCAGGCCAAGCTCCAAGGACCAAATTCCTCGTCAAGGAATTGCTCTATGTGCCAAGGACAGTCTATCGCATATTGACCAAAACCCTCAGTCCAATCAAGGGCCACAACTCTGATGATGAAGAAGTTGTTGGCATTATGAAGAATCTGCTGTTCAATATCATTCACGGTATTCCTATCAACTACCACGATTTCTTCATGAGGACTTTGGCCAATGCTGCATTGTCACCTTTTGAGTTGAAGCCTTACGCTCCCTGGATCATGAGATTCATCAGATCAAGGTCTTCAATTCATTACATGGCTGACTTTCAAAATCATCTCATCTATTTGCCCCCTATTGAAGTCCTCAAACGGACTATTTCCTCAGCTGACGAGAAGGGCAAAGCTGCTGTTATTGATGAAGGTACTCGTCCATTGGATGGACAGTTTCGCAAAGCTACTTCCTATTCCACCAATGATGACTCTGCAACTCAAGATTCTGCCGCCAAAGCTTCAGAACATCATCCTCAAGCCACAGCTCCGCGTGTGATGACTGATCGTGAACTTCTCCTTAGTCTTCATCAGAAAGTTGATTGAAATCACAAGTGGGTCAAGCGTCAGTTTGGTGCAATTCTTTAGAACATGACAGTCACTCAAAATACTGTGAAGAAGAATCACTACTACTTGCATGAAGTCTTTGACCGCACTTGGGCGATTCTGTCTAATCTTCATAGTGCTGAAGAACTCAAGGAGATGGGCTTCCAATAGGACTTTGACTGGTCCCAGCCACCTTCGAAGAAATTCAAGAAAGTCAAAGTTTCTCAGCTTGTTGCCAGTTCATATTCTTCATCGCGCAAGACGGATCAAGCTGAAGACTTGAACGACACTGCGGCAGGCCCTACCTCAACAGTCGACCCCAACAATGCTGGCGCTCCTCCATCGACATGATGATGATATTCTTCAGGGGCGTTAGTCCTCATTTTTCGTCCCTTTTGGTCATTCGATGACAAAGGGGGAGAAATTTGAGTTTAGTCTTCAAGTGGGTCTTATATATGGGCTATATTTCTGTTAAGTTTCAACTCTTGTTCTTCTGAGGTGTTTGCTTTGATGAGTTGTAAACTTAAGTCCTATGGTGGTCTGATACTTTTGAACTGCTTTCTGCATGCTTATTTCTTCAAGTACCTTAATGCACGCATGCTGAATTCCGTCAGACACCATATTTCATCATGCATTTCAAATTCTTCATATCATATGATAAATGCGTGTATGAATTTCAAGATATAGGAGGAGATCTCCATGATATTACTCAACAATGTGCATTTGCTATTTCAAAGCAAATTCTTCAAATATGCACATCTTCAGGGGGAGTTCCTCTATATCTTGCAATCAAATTCCTCAATATTAGTATTTACACTTCATATGTTTATCCCCGTTGAAAACTTAACCTATATTGTCATCAATCACCAAAAAGGGGGAGATTGTAAGTGCATCTAGTGCCCCTTAGTGATTTTGGTGTATTGAAGACTTATAGGTTAAGGGTCTAATGTGTTTGTGAGTGTACACAGGTCTATAAGTCTATGAGGAGTTATTACGATGAATGTCGACCCCTAAAAATGAATGTCTTCAACTGAAGACTTTGGTTTTCTTGAAGACTTTGAAAGTGAAGAAATTGGTGTGACCCTGAAGACCTTATATTCATGCGAGGATTATGAAGCGTGAAGACTTTTGTTTTCGTAGTTTCATTTTCTTCTTCTTGAGTCATAGGAAACACCGTACTGTTAAAGGGGGTCGAGGTAAAACTAAGGAAAAGTTTCCAAGTGATGCTCAACTCAAAATCCTACACCTACCCAATCCTTTCGAGTGAAGCCATTGGAAATCTCATACAGTTTAGTCAAGTTCTTCAATGACAGAGACGAAGTTCTTCTGTTCTCTGAGGAATTTGTTCTGACTGAGGAGTTAGAAATTCGCCAGTGCGGATTGCCTACAAGTGAGGATTATGATAGCCCTGAGGAATTTGATACTCAAATTTCCGACCGTTGCTGTGCTACGTGCCAGCTGTCCCAAAATATCTACCCACCTAACGGTCATATCATTGAAGGGCATTTATGTCTTATCATGTCGGGCTGCTCCCTAGGCTATAAATAGCCGCCCTCTACAACCACTAGCTGGTTGGCTGCTCCGAGAGATAGATTGACACTTGTCATTTAGAGCATCCCATCCTCCGAGGACTTTGAGCGAAAATCATCAAGTGAGGAAAAACCCAAAAACCCAAACACCTACAAACCCAAAGTGATTGAGCATCACTGAAGAGATTGTTCCTGTGTGGAACCGACGCTTGTTACCTTTGAGGACTGTGCATCCTCCAGACGGTTAGGCGTCATGGTCTAGAGCATCCAAGAGGAAATTGTGGATTGCCGAGTGACCGAGTATGTGAAGGTTTGGAAGTCACCTGAAGACTTACCACGAGTGGTTGGGCGAGGTCTGTGTGACCTTAGCTCAAGGAGAATACGGTGAGGACTAGGTGTCCTGGACTGTGTGTTCAGGACTGGGTGTCCGGGACTGTGTGTCCTCAGGTTTAAATACCTAGCTGCTCCAACCAGACGTACAACTGTCACAGCAGTTGGAACTGGTCTACCAAATCAGTGTCTTCACCGAGCTACTGGTTCTATTTCATCAACCCTTTCATTTCCTCGCATACTTACTATGTATTTGATCATTACTGTTTGAAGACTTTGTCTGAAGACTTTCTCAATTTCCTCAGTTCAAATTCTTCAGTCAGTTTGTCTTCAGCCTGCTTATCCTGTGTTTACGCTACTCGTACTCTGTGCTTGTTTTCATTTCATCATGATGACTGTGCTGCTGCTCTGTTATGCTTGCATCTGAGTACTCATTCCGCTGCTAAGTAGTTCGTCGCTTAGGAATTTCCTCACCTTGAAATTCCTCAGTGACGAATTTGTAAAAATCGCCTATTCACCCCCCCTCTAGTCGATATAATGCACTTTCACCAAGCCTTCCGCTGTTATTTTTCTTAGATGGCCTTAAGCCATGTTTATTGTAATAAGTTCTCTTTTGAGACATTCAATGTAATAAGTGTGTGATTGCACTCTGTTATATATCCTTCGAGTACTGTGTGTGTCAGCATTACCGATCCAGGGATGACACTTGAACACAGAGATTTGACCATCTGAGGTCGGATCGCTACAAGATGGTATCAGAGCACATGCTGACTGTAGGACACGACCACTAAGAAAAGCCATAGGTCACTCTTCTCTACTCATTTCTGATTCTCTCCATCTTCTACTCTCTAGGATGGCAGACTCAAGGAACAAGTTTGCACAACCGGATGAAGACACACCCTTTGGGAGACACTTGAAGGAAATCACTAAGTACCTGAATATCGGAATACCAAGCTTCACCGGGACCTACACCGCCACTTTGCCAAAAGAGGAGCGTTGGATGATTCGAGTTCAAGTTCTAAGAAGGACGTTCATGCCAGTTACCGAGTCCATAGAGTTTTCCTTTGATGCACCAACCTGGAGTCTAGGTAAGAGCATGGCAGCCCACATCGCCATGGGACGCATCGGTGAAGTTTATCACAAAGATCTTAAGGACACCATCTACCAGATATGTGGGCGCCGAGATGAGCAATGGGAGATGACCAGCACCAGGAGAAACAGGTCCATTGCCACTTTCATCCAGGAGTTAAACCAGCACATTCGTCGACAGGAGAACTAGATGTGCGCAAGCATGATAGATTTGAAGAAGGTGATGACCAGGAACATGGAGCTAGAAGAGGAACTCAAGTCTACACGCGATGGATACGAGGAGGAAATCGCAGTACTAGTGGCTAAGAATGACGACCTGACAAGGAAGCTAGGAGTATTCATGGGAGACCCTGCGCCAGGAGGAGATGACAACCATCCTGAGGACTACATCATCATCGACGACACCGACTCCGACCCCGACAGTAGTGATGATGACTATGAAGACGAAGCTGGAGCGGATATCATGGAGTCTTCCACCGATCAAAATTTCTAGATGACCACCATATGATTAGTAGTATTTCCCCATGTATATAGTAGTAGTCCGAGCACTTTTGTAACGATAGTTAGATCGATTGTATGCCCCTGCTTGAATTGATTTTGGTGTGATATGAATGTGTTTGCCTCATGTGCATATGGGTAGTGCTTTCTCATTAGACCTCACTCTATTCTAATCTCTCCCCTCTAAACCCATCAGATGCCTCCGAGACGCGACACCGGATTTGTCTTCCCACCGGAGATCACACAGTTGATCCAGCAGCAGAATGCCTTGATGCAGATACTAGTCCAGAACCAACGCAGCAACAACAACAACAACAACCCACCGCCCCCACCTCCAGTTGACAACCTAGCCCGTTTTCTGAGGTTGCAGCCGCCGGTGTTTTCCAGTAGCACCGAGCCAATAGTTGCTGATGACTGGCTACGCAGGATTGGAAGGGAGTTGACCTCCGCAGGATGCACAGATGCTGAGAAGGTGCGTTTTGCCGCACATCAATTGGATGGACCCGCAGCCTCATGGTGGGAGAATTACACAGCCACATTCCCTATAGCCAATGTCACCTGGGATCAGTTTCAGCAAGTATTCCGCACTGCACATGTCTCAACTGGAGCTATGAGCATGAAGAGGCGTGAGTTTCGCAACTTGCGCCAGGGAAACCGTACTGTGGGGCAGTAAGTGGATGAGTTCAGTAAGTTAGCTCGCTATGCCCCAGATGATGTGGCCACTGATGCCGCAAAGCAGGAGAAGTTTATGGAAGGGTTGAATGATGAGATGAGCACGCAGCTGATGGTAGCAACATTCGCTAACTACCTGGAGTTGGTAGACCGGGCTCTTATGATTGAAGGGAAGCAGCAACAGATTGAGAGCCGCAAAAGGAAGTATGGACAAGGGAAGTACAATTCAGGAGATCAGCAGAAGCCTCGTTTTACCCCGAACTCGGGAGGATATATGCATAACCATGGAGGCCATACTCACAATGGAGGAAGTTCGCATAACCATAGTGGCCCCAAGAATGGAAGCGGGAATGGAGCAGGTAGCAATCAGAACCGCTCTAACCCAGCCACACCCACCAAGAAGGATCAAAGTCACGTTACTTGTTTCAAGTGCGGGAAGACTAGACACTACGCCAATGAGTGTCCTGAACCGAAGAATGGTAATGGCAATGGAAGCTCTGGGAAGAAGCCCAACCCTTTCAACAGGGGACAAGTGAACCACGTTAACGTGGAGGAGGTTGAAGAGCAGCCAGATGTAGTTATAGGTAAGTTTTTGGTTAAGTCATTTACTGCAATCGTTCTTTTTGATACTGGTGCATCGCATTCATACATTTCAAGGGGATTTGTGGATAAGTATAAGTTGCCCACTAAAGTTCTTAGGACACCTATGTTAGTAAGCTCACCAGGAGCGGAGTATATGGCAAGTCAAGGATGTTTTCAGATGCCATTGACCATAGGTAGGCACGTGTTCCCCTCAGACTTAATAATTTTGGAGTCACAAGGTTTGGATGTGATACTAGGCATGGATTGGCTACCGATGTATGGAGGAAACATCGATTGCGCCAGTAAGTCAATTATGCTCACCACCCCGGAGGGAAAAAGGATCAAGTATGTATCCAGGCACGCGTCAAGGAGAACCCAAATAAATTCCCTCTCAGGAGTTGTTCAGGAGGAAGTGCCAGTAGTGAAGGATTACCCAGATGTATTTCCAGAGGAGTTACCAGGCATGCCGCCGGATCGAGACATTGAGTTTCTGATAGAGCTGTTGCCAGGCACCGGACCGATATCAAAGAGACCATACCGGATGCCCGCAAATGATCTAGAGGAGATTAAGAAGCAGATCAAGGAGTTATTGGAGAAAGGTTACATTCGACGAAGTTCATCACCGTGGGGAGCCCCAGTGCTCTTGGTTGAAAAGAAGGATGGATCATTGAGAATGGTTGTTGATTATCGTGCATTGAATGAAGTGACGATCAAGAACAAGTACCCACTGCCGATGATCAATGATTTGTTTGATCAGTTGCAAGGAGCTAAAGTGTTCTCCAAGATCGATCTAAGATCAGGATACCACCAGTTGAAAATCCGAGAACAGGATATACCTAAGACAGCCTTCACCACAAGGTATGGGCTATATGAGTATACGGTTATGTCATTTGGATTAACTAATGCCCCTGCCTATTTTATGAGTATGATGAATAAAGTGTTCATGGAGTTCTTGGATAAATTTGTTGTGGTGTTCATTGATGATATCTTGGTGTACTCGAAGAATGAAGAGGAACACAAGGAGCATTTGCGTTTAGTTCTCGAAAAGCTCACGGAACATCAGTTGTATGCCAAGTTCAGCAAATGTGAGTTTTGGTTGAAGGAAGTTGGATTTCTTGGACATGTTATATCAGGAGAAGGTATAGCAGTAGACCCCACCAAGGTTCAGTCAGTCACTGAGTGGTTGGCACCCACCTCAGTTGGAGAGATCCGCAGCTTTCTTGGACTTGCAAGATATTATCGGAGATTTATTGAGAATTTTTCGAAGATTGCGAAGCCTATGACGGAGTTATTGAAGAAGGACACCAAGTTCAAATGGACAGGTGAATGTGAGGCAAGTTTTCAGGAGCTGATGAAACATTTGGTTACAGCCTCAGTACTGATTCTGCCGGATATACGCAAGGATTTCCAAGTGTATTGCGACGCTTCTCGCTTAGGACTTGGAGGTGTACTTATGCAGGACGGAAGAGTTCTCTCATATGCCTCACGTCAGCTTCGACCGCATTAGTTAAATTATGCCACGCATGATTTGGAGTTAGCAGCTGTAGTTCATGCACTCAAGACCTGGAGACATTTTCTTATTGTGAACCGTTGTGATGTGTACACGGATCATAAGAGTTTGAAGTACATTTTCACACAGAAGGAGCTGAATCTCAGGCAGAGGAGATGGTTGGAGCTTATAAAGGATTATGATATGAAGTTGCATTATCACCCAGGAAAAGCCAATGTCGTAGCAGACGCCTTGAGCCGGAGGAGTTATGCCAATTGAAAGTGCGTTATATCGACTAGAGGGGGGGTGAATAGGCGATTTTTACAAATTCGTCACTGAGGAATTTCAAGGTGAGGAAATTCCTAAGCAATGAACTACTTAGCAGCGGAATAAGTGCTCAGATGCAAGCATAACAGAGCAGTAGCATAGTCATCATGATGAAATGAAAACAAGCACAGAGTACGAGTAGCGTAAACACAGGATAAGCAGGCTGAAGACAAACTGACTGAAGAAATTGAACTGAGGAAATTGAGAAAGTCTTCAGACAAAGTCATCAAACAGTAATGATCAAATACATAGCAAGTATGCGAGGAAATGAAAGGGTTGAGGAAATAGAACCAGTAGCTCGGTGAAGACAATGATTTGGTAGACCAGTTCCAACTGCTGTGACAGTTGTACGTCTGGTTAGAGCGGCTAGGTATTTAAACCTGAGGACACACAGTCCCGGACACACAGTCCTCACCGTATTCTCCTTGAGCTAAGGTCACACAGACCTCGCCCAATCACTCGTGGTAAGTCTTCAGGTGACTTCCAAACCTTCACATACTCGGTCACTCGGCAATCCACAATTTCCTCTTGGATGCTCTAGACCATGACGCCTAACTGTCTGGAGGATGCACAGTCCTCAAAGGTAACAAGCATCGGTTCCACACAGGAACAATCTCTTCAGTGATGCTCAATCACTTTGGGTTTGTAGGTGTTTGGGTTTTTGGGTTTTTCCTCACTTGATGATTTTCGCTCAAAGTCCTGGGAGGATGGGATGCTCTAAATGACAAGTGTCAATCTATCTCTCGGAGCAGCCAACCAGCTAGTGGTTGTAGAGGGCGGCTATTTATAGCCTAGGGAGCAGCCCGACATGATAAGAAATAAATGCCCTTCAATGATATGACCGTTAGGTGGGTAGATATTTTGGGACAGCTGGCACGTAGCACAGCAACGGTCGGAAATTTGAGTATCAAATTCCTCAGGGCTATCATAATCCTCACTTGTAGGCAATCCGCACTGGCGAATTTCTAACTCCTCAGTCAGAACAAATTCCTCAGAGAACAGAAGAACTTCGTCTCTGTCACTGAAGAACTTGACTAAACTGTATGAGATTTCCAATGGCTTCACTCGAAAGGATTGGGTAGGTGTAGGATTTTGAGTTGAGCATCACTTGGAAACTTTTCCTTAGTTTTACCTCGACCCCCTTTAACAGTACGGTGTTTCCTATGACTCAAGAAGAAGAAAATGAAACTACGAAAACAAAAGTCTTCACGCTTCATAATCCTCGCATGAATATCAAGTCTTCAGGGTCACACCAATTTCTTCACTTTCAAAGTCTTCAAGAAAACCAAAGTCTTCAGTTGAAGACATTCATTTTTAGGGGTCGACATTCATCGTAATAACTCCTCATAGACTTATAGACCTGTGTACACTCACAAACACATTAGACCCTTAACCTATAAGTCTTCAATACACCAAAATCACTAAGGGGCACTAGATGCACTTACAATCTCCCCCTTTTTGGTGATTGATGACAATATAGGTTAAGTTTTCAACGGGGATAAACATATGAAGTGTAAATACTAATATTGAGGAATTTGATTGCAAGATATAGAGGAACTCCCCCTGAAGATGTGCATATTTGAAGAATTTGCTTTGAAATAGCAAATGCACATTGTTGAGTAATATCATGGAGATCTCCTCCTATATCTTGAAATTCATACACGCATTTATCATATGATATGAAGAATTTGAAATGCATGATGAAATATGGTGTCTGACGGAATTCAGCATGCGTGCATTAAGGTACTTGAGGAAATAAGCATGCAGAAAGCAGTTCAAAAGTATCAGACCACCATAGGACTTAAGTTTACAACTCATCAGAGCAAACACCTCAGAAGAACAAGAGTTGAAACTTAACAGAAATATAGCCCATATATAAGACCCACTTGAAGACTAAACTCAAATTTCTCCCCCTTTGTCATCGAATGACCAAAAGGGACGAAAAATGAGGACTAACGCCCCTGAAGAATATCATCATCATGTCGATGGAGGAGCGCCAGCATTGTTGGGGTCGACTGTTGAGGTAGGGCCTGCCGCAGTGTCGTTCAAGTCTTCAGCTTCATCCGTCTCGCGCGATGAAGAATATGAACTGGCAACAAGCTGAGGAACTTTGACTTTCTTGAATTTCTTCGAAGGTGGCTGGGACCAGTCAAAGTCCTGTTGGAAGCCCATCTCCTTGAGTTCTTCAGCACTATGAAGATTAGACAGAATCGCCCAAGTGCGGTCAAAGACTTCATGCAAGTAGTAGTGATTCTTCTTCACAGTATTTTGAGTGACTGTCATGTTCTAAAGAATTGCACCAAACTGACGCTTGACCCACTTGTGATTTCAATCAACTTTCTGATGAAGACTAAGGAGAAGTTCACGATCAGTCATCACACGCGGAGCTGTGGCTTGAGGATGATGTTCTGAAGCTTTGGCGGCAGAATCTTGAGTTGCAGAGTCATCATTGGTGGAATAGGAAGTAGCTTTGCGAAACTGTCCATCCAATGGACTAGTACCTTCATCAATAACAGCAGCTTTGCCCTTCTCGTCAGCTGAGGAAATAGTCCGTTTGAGGACTTCAATAGGGGGCAAATAGCTGAGATGATTTTGAAAGTCAGCCATGTAATGAATTGAAGACCTTGATCTGATGAATCTCATGATCCAGGGAGCGTAAGGCTTCAACTCAAAAGGTGACAATGCAGCATTGGCCAAAGTCCTCATGAAGAAATCGTGGTAGTTGATAGGAATACCGTGAATGATATTGAACAGCAGATTCTTCATAATGCCAACAACTTCTTCATCATCAGAGTTGTGGCCCTTGATTGGACTGAGGGTTTTGGTCAATATGCGATAGACTGTCCTTGGCACATAGAGCAATTCCTTGACGAGGAATTTGGTCCTTGGAGCTTGGCCTGGCTTCAAAGGCTTCATCAGCACTTGCATCAGATGATCAGACAGTTCAGGTTCAACATAGAGAAGCCTAGCACCTTCAGTGGGAGGACTGGCTGGGACGGCATGAAGCAATTCAGAGGCCGGTGCTTTGAAATGAGTATTATCGGTCATCCAGTCCAATACCCATGAATTGACATCATCAACATTTCCAGTAATGTGCAGCGTGGCGAAGAATTGAAGAATGAGTTCTTCATTCCAATCGCAGATGTCGGTGCAGAAATTGAGTAATCCAGCGTCATGAAGAACACTAAGGACTGGTGTGAAGCAGGGCAGCGATTCCATATCTACATGAGGAATTTGCTCATGTTCAAAGATCTTATCCTTATCAACCAACAATGAGGAGTAGAAGTTCATCTGGCTTGCAATCCAGAAACGCTTGCGACGAAGACGAGCAGAGTCATAGGGATTGTAGTCAGTGAAGAATATGTGCTCGTTGAAGAAATCCTCAGCATTAAACTTCTGCTTCTTGGAGTGAGGGTTCTGTGGCTTGGGCTGAAGATTAACAGTTGAAGAATTTACAGCCTCTTGAGGTGTAGCCACTGGAGCCACTGGCTGAGGAATTTCAGCAGCAGCCTTGGCCTTCATTTCTTCAGACATATGTACATCAGCGCTAGTGACTGGAACTTCTTCAGGTATAGAGTGAAGTGAAGCTTGACGTTCATCAGAGCCCGTATGAATTTCTTCAGTTGGCACAGGGGACTGAGGAACATGATGTAGAGGGGTTGTCAGAGGTGAATTGGGGTGATGACTTTCCCAAAAGTCATCATTCAGAATAGGTGTTGTAGACCCAATATCCACATCCTCATCTTCTTCAGTTCCTTCGACGCCTGCCTCTTCAGCTGTGAACTGAGGCATGGGCGATGATACCAGTGGGGTTGAAGGGAAAGTATCCACTTCAATTTCTTCATCCATCTGCTCTGTCGAAGCAGTAGAAGGAATTTCTTCATCAGATTTACTTGGAATTTCATATTCCTCACCAAAGGGAATGATCTCCTTTGATGGCATGCTTGATATTGGAATAGCATCAATTGGGTTTTCAGATGAACTCGTCAAAGTCTTCAATTTCTTGGGGGCTGAAGACTCTGAAGATGCAGATGCTTTCCTTTTCTTCACAGCTGCTCGCTCCGCAGCCTTGGTTTTCTTCGCTTCTGATGCAGAAGGAAGGTTGATGCTTGTCATCGGTGCAGGAGGAGCAGAGGAAATTGGTTGAATTTCTTCAGGCACAACTGATGCAGTTGCCCTGGCTTGTTCAGATTCCTCAGGCACAGTAGCAGATGCTTCAACTAGCCTGGATTGCTCTTCAGGCGCAATATTGGAGGTTGCCCTGGCATTTTCTTCAGAGACTGGAATTTCTTCATCAGCTCTGGCGCTTTCATTTTCTTCAGCAGACTGAACAGATGTTCCAGTCTGAGGAAATTTGGGTTGCGATGAAGCTGCAACACTTGGAGTAAATCCTTTTGCCATTCTGACGAATCTGACTTTAGCACCTAGCCAATCTGCATGGAATGCATGAAATTCATCACTGAGTGCTTTGATCTCAGCCTGCATAGTCACAAGTTCTTCAGGAGACATTTTCACAACATTGTTCTTCAGAAAACGCTCCTTCTTGTACTGAGCCTTCTTCACCTGCCTGCCCTTTTCAAATTTCCATTTTTCTTCATTTATGAAGGCCGTCAACATGTGACTTTGACCAGGAGTGAGGCTTAATTCAGGCAAAGGTGTGTTAGGGTTCTTGTGCCATAGATCAATAAAATCAAGGATCTTCCTTGGATCCAGCATGAGGGGCACAGCACTGCCTTTGGCTCTAGCGGCCCTTTGTTGTCGATCTCTGATGAGCTCAGCTAATTCTTCATCATCAGCTTTGTCTTCGCTTGACGGAACCTGAAAGGCGACTTGCTTCTTGTGAGGACTTGGCCTTGTGCCTCGTCCAGCAGTGGCCTTTTTCTTCAGCAAGGTCGGAGTTGTTGAAGACTGAGGTGGAGCTGAAGAACTTGCAGAGACTCCTGAAGCAATTGAGATTCCAGTAGTCCTTTGGCATGTGGCAAGATGCACAGGTGCTGAGGACTTTGCAGGAGCAGCTGAGGATTTTGCAACCGAGGGAGTTGGAGCTGCTTTTGAGGAATTTGCTTGAGGAACAGGCCGTGAGGGCATTGCAGCTGAGGAACTTGTCTTAACAACTGATTTCTTCAGCATAGCCTTCTTAGGCTTGATAGCAGAGGCCTCAGCGGCGGCAGCAACAGAATCTTCATTGAATTTCTTTACTGCCTCTTTAGCCACTTTGGCCAGCTTGGCTTGACGCTTAGCCCACTCCTGAGGAAATTCCTCACCTCTTCTGATGCTAGTGGGATCAGCTTCTTGGCCAGGAGCCAATGGAGGTCTTGGACATGGAGGGTTAACAGCAAATTTCTTCATGTACTTGGGAGTGACATAGCGATATTCCCTCCATTCTCTTGCCCATCTCCTCTCAATCTTCTGAATGCGCACTTTGCGCTGATTTTTGTTCTCCTTGCCATGAGTTGCTTCATCAGGAGTACAATATTCATCATAGATGTCATCAGGGATCTCAAAAGCAGTATTTGTTTCTGGCCTCTTTCCTCCCTTCTGAGGTCTTTTACCATCAGCCATTTTCTTCACTTGAGGGTTTTGAAAAATCGAATTTTCTGATGAGGTGTGCAATTTTTCTTCAAGGAACGCTGCAAATGAGTTAAGTTGATGAGAACCTAGAGATTCAGCAGCGGATATGTGTACCTGTGAACAGAATATAGGTGCGAAGAGTTGTGGAGAGGTCATATGCGTTCTCAGAAGATTTTCAAAAGTATCAAGTTTTAGGAAGATGACCAGGGGTGTCTTGAGGAATTTCACTAAGCATTTTTGACTTAGGTTCCAGAGTTGTGTAGATTGAAAATCCACACAATTGAGGAATCTTGAAGAAAAACGTTGCTTAGAGAAACTGATCAAGGACAGAAGCAAGTTGGTGTTTAAGAACATGAAAGTTGAAGAATAAACACCTTTTGAAGATTTTGTGGAAATCATCAGAATCAACAAGGGCAGTAAAAATAAATTTTATTTACCCTTGACGAAGAACACGACGAACTGAGAGTGGCAGTGGAGATGTTCGTCCGTTCAGATCTTCCACGCCCTAACTTGGCGATGGAAAACAGCTACGGCGGCGGCGGAGTGAGGATTTCCGCGGCCGGCGTGAGTACGACGGCGACGAGGTCGAGGCAGTGAAGCTCTTCCTCACCGGCGACGATGGAGTGTAGCGGCGGCGCTAGGTCTGAGAGCTCGAGCGAGGGAGTAAGATCGAGCGGGGTAAATGAGCTCTGAGGAGGGTGAGGGGTATTTATAGCAGAGGTCAAAAAAACCGCTCGTTCGAAGAAAATGGACAAACATGCCCCTGACCCTTCTCATCCTAACGACATGTGTCACCCACGAACTGTGAAGTGGAGATCGTGTTAGATCGAGGGTGAATAGATAAATCTTATCGAGGGATAAGGAACGGTTTGAACAGCAAAAGCCGAAAATTCAGATAAGAATATTTTAATGTTTCGTTCGCAAATTCTTCAGCTGTCAAGGACACAGTGAAGACTTTGAACGGGTTTCAAATAGAACGCACATGAAGAATTTGTGAACGGACTGGATTGAGTTTAGCATTGAGGGGGAACGGGTCCGATCACATTCACTTAGAAGAAACACAACTTGAAGAATTAGCAATAAGTGAATGCTGTAGAGGACAGAAAACTCAAATATAGATATATAGTCAATGAAGAACATAGACGGAAAGAGTGAAGATTTTGCAAAGTTGAAGAATTTGAAAATTTGAAGAATTTGCACAATGATGAAAAACTCAAATTTTGAAGATTTTCAACTTTTTGTGGTGGCATGACCCACCGTGTAAGAATGATGATTTCAGACACCGCGTACAATTGTCGTAGGGCTCTGAGAATCAAATTCTTCATTAATTTCTTCACACTTAGAGGGTTAGTCTTCATTGATTGAAGAAAAACGTTTCTTCATGTGTTGCACATCTAAGTCATCAATTTGCATAAGTGTTAGGATGTGTGTCCTTTTCAAAGGACATTCGAAGATTCTAAGATATTTAGCTCACACCGCAACTTGCTAAATCTCTTCTCATCCAAGGGCTTTGTGAAGATATCCGCTAGCTTTTCTTCAGACTTCACGGGATCAATAGAGATGTCACCCTTCAACACATGATCTCAAAGAAAATGATGACGAATCTCGATGTGCTTTGTCTTCGAGTGCTGAACTGGGTTATGAGCAATTTTGATGGCACTCTCGTTGTCGCAGTAGAGTGGCACATTCTTCACATTGATGCCGTAGTCCTTGAGGGTTTGCTTCATCCATAGCAATTGAGCACAGCAAGAACCAGCAGCAATATACTCAGCTTCAGCAGTAGAGAGTGATACGCAGTTCTGCTTCTTCGAGGACCAACATACTAAGGATCGTCCGAGGAAATGGCATGTGCCTGAAGTTGACTTGCGGTCCACACGATCACCGGCATAGTCAGAGTCAGAATATCCAATGAGATCAAAAACCGAGCCCTTGGGATACCATAATCCAAGTGTTGGAGTGTGAGCTAGATATCGAAGAATATGTTTCACAGCCTTATAGTGTGATTCCTTCGGTGTAGCTTGAAAACGGGCACACATGCAAACACTAAGCATAATATCCGGCCTAGATGCACATAGGTACAATAAAGAACCAATCATGGAGCGGTATACCTTTTGATCGAAGTCTATTCCATTTTCATCAGTGCATAGATGGCCATTTGTGGGCATAGGGATTTTGACGCCTCTGCATTCTTGCATACCGAATTTTCTCAGAACGTCCTTGAGGTATTTCTCTTGAGAAATGAAAATGCCATTATGTTGTTGACGAATTTGAAGACCTGAGAAGAATTTCAATTCTCCCATCATGGACATTTGATATTCCTCACTCATCATGTAAGCAAATTCGTCACTATAATGTTGGTTAGTACAGCCAAAGATAATATCATCAACATATATTTGGCACACGAATAATTCATCATCATAGGTTTTGGTGAAAAGAGTTGGGTCGAGTGAACCGGGTTTGAAGCCTTTCTTCATGAGGAATTCCTTCAGAGTATCATACCACGCCCGAGGGGCCTGCTTGAGGCCATAGAGGGCCTTATTGAGTCTGAAGACTTTGTCAGGATGTTTAGGGTCTTCAAAACCTAGGGGTTGAGCAACATATACTTCTTCCTCAAGCTTACCATTGAGGAATGCACTTTTCACATCCATTTGATATAAGATGATATTATGATGGTTAGCATAAGCAAGCAATATGTGAATAGCCTCAAGTCTAGCAACAGGTGCAAAAGTCTCATCGAAATCAATTCCTTCAACCTGTGTGTAGCCTTGAGCTACAAGACGAGCCTTGTTCCTCACCACTAGGCCATTTTCATCTTGCTTGTTGCGGTAGATCCATTTGGTACCGATGATATTGTGCTTGCATGGGTCCGGTCGCTTGACAAGCTCCCACACATTGTTCAGCTTGAATTGATGTAATTCCTCTTGCATTGCTTGAATCCATTCAGGCTCCAGAAATGCATCATCAACTTTGGTGGGCTCTGTGATAGAGACAAAAGCAAAATGCCCACAAAAGTTAGATAAATGTGAAGCTTTTGAGCGAGTCAGAGGACCTGGTGCGTTGATGTCGTTGATGATTCTCTCAATCTGTACTTCATTTGCAACGCGGGGATGAGCAGGTTGACGACTTTGATTTGGCTCAGCATTTTCTTCAGAGCCATTTTCTTCAGATGTGCCAGCATGCTGTTCTTCATGTTCTGGAATGATTTCTTCAGCAGATTCTTCGGTAGGAATGACATCCTCAATAGCTTTGAACTTGATGGTTTCCTCAGGCGTCTTTTCATCTAGCACAGGAGGTAGGTGCTCTCTTTGCGAGCCGTTAGTTTCATCGAACCGCACATCTACAGTTTCAACAACCTTGTTGTGATAGGCATTGAAGACCTTGTAGGTGTGCGAGTGCTTTCCATAACCAAGCATAAAACCTTCATGTGCTTTCGGTGCAAATTTAGAATTGTGATGTGGATCTCTAATCCAGCATTTAGCACCGAAGACTTTGAAATAACTCACATTGGGTTTCTTGTCAGTGAGGAGTTCATATGAGGTCTTCTTGAAGAATTTGTGAAGATATACCCTGTTGATGATGTGGCATGCAGTATCAATTGCCTCAGGCCAGAAGTGACGAGGTGTCTTGTATTCATCAAGCATGGTGCGAGCCATCTCAACAAGAGTCCTGTTCTTGCGCTCCACAACGCCATTCTGCTGAGGATTGTATGGGGCAGATAGCTCATGAGTAATACCAAGTTCATCGAGATAGTCATCAAGACCAGTATTCTTGAACTCAGTCCCATTGTCACTACGTATATGCTTGATCTTCACGCCGAAATTCGTCGAAGCCCTTGAGGAAAATCGTCTGAAGACTTCCTGCACTTCAGTTTTGTAAGTAATGACATGCACCCATGTGTAACGAGAATAGTCATCAACAATGACAAAGCCATATAGAGATGCTGCATTTGTTAGTGTGGCATAATGAGTAGGGCCAAAGAGATCCATATGAAGCAATTCAAAAGGACGAGAAGTAGTCATGATAGTCTTCGAGGGGTGCTTGGCTCTGGTCATCTTTCCAGCCTCACAAGCCCCACAAAGATGATCTTTGAGGAATTTGACACCCTCGATGCCAATGACGTGCTTTTTCTTCACGAGCGTGTGTAAGTTCCTCATGCCAGCATGACCCAGTCATCGATGCCATAGCCAGCCTTCTAAAGCTTTAGCAAGTAGACAAGTGGCAGGCTGTGGTCCTGCAGAGAAATCAACAATATACAAGTCTCCTCTCCTAAAGCCTTCGAAGACTTTGGAATTGTCAGATTCCATGAGCACTAAGCAACGATATTTGCCAAAGACAACAACCATATCAAGATCACAAAGCATTGAGACAGACATGAGGTTGAATCCGAGGGACTCGACAAGCATGACTTTATCCATGTGTCGATCCTTTGAGATTGCAACCCTACCTAGACCCAATACCTTGCTTTTGCCTTTGTCAGCGTAGGTGATATGCTTCAAGTGTGATGGAGATAAAGGAGTGTTCATCAATAAGCTCTTGTCACCGGTCATGTGATTTGTACATCCACTATCGAGGACCCACTCAGTAGCTTTGGGTAAATCATCCTGCAGATGAATTAGTGCATCTTACGAACTCATATACTTCAGAGTGAAGAATATGACATCAAATTCATCAGACATATTTCATCAATTAAAGCAACATATGTATATATATAGCAATGTGAGGACGTGAGAAATGAATAAATCATTTCTTCATGATTAGCTTGCGTCCTTTCAAGCATTTCAGGTCTCCAGCAAATTCTTCAGACGATTTAGTTCGTCTGGAGACCTGACCCTGCATAAGAGATTAGTTCCTTTTCTTCACCACCCACATCTGGAGGGGTGGCAAAGAGTTCATCATTCTGAGAGCTCCATAAGAGAAAGGTGGCATAGACGCCAGACCACTTCGTTTCACATAAGAGGGGTTAGGGTAAGCATATGAATAAGCAGAGAAATTCTTCGAGGACTTATGAACATAATGATTTGAAGAATAATGCATATATTCATAGCCCTTAGGCTTTCCCTGCGAAACAGAAGTGTTAGCACGATGATGTTCATGTGAGGACTTTGATCCATGTGAGGAATTTGATTCATATGAAGAATTTGATCTGGGGTTCTTATTCTTCACAGGTGGTGTCATGAGGACATTCACCTGAAGACTTTCAAGGCACTTTTAGGGAACCCAGATTTTCTTCATAGGGGGGCCATTCCTGCAGTTAGATCCAACATATCTAGCAAATACCTCACCATTCTGATTTTTGAACAGTTTATAGTTGGAGTCAAATGACTCATCAGATGAATATGAGGATTCACAAGTAAAGCCAGATAAAGTGGATGGATCTACGGGAGGTCCCTTCGCAGCAACCCATGAGGTTTTGGGATACTACTCCGGTTTCCAGTAGGTTCTATCAGCATTGAGTTTCCTCTCAAAGGCAATACCCTCTTTCCTAGGGTTCCTGTTCAAGATCTGCTTTTTGAGCACATCACAAAGAGTCTGATGCCCTTTGAGGCTTTTGTACATGCCTGTCACATACAATTCCTTCAACCCTGCATTTTCGTCAGTGATACTAGTGGTATCCTCAGATGAGGAATTTGTGACCACAGAGATAGTTGAAGAATTTGCAGCAATGGAAGCATTTGAACATTCAGGTGAAGAATTAGCAGTTTCACGTTCAATGCATTTCAAGCATGGTGGAATAAATTCTTCCTGAGCGGAACTGATCTGTTGAGCAAGCAAAGAATCATTTCCCTTCTGAAGATCTTCATGACTCACCCTTAGCTTCTCAAGATCTTGCTTTCTTTGAAGAAATTCATAAGAAAGCTTCTCATGATCGGCTAGGAGAGTTTCATGACGACCTTGAAGGTTGTCAAACTTAGACTATAGTTGCTGAAGATTATCAGTCAGTGTTTGAGTTCGATCCATTTCCTCACCTAACAGATCATCGCTTTTGTCTAGCATATTTTGAACCTTTTCCAAAGCCTTTTGTTGTTTAACAGCAATATTAGCAAGTTTGGAATAGCTGGGTTTGAGGTTATCATCAGATTCATCCTCACTTGATTCAGAGGAGGGATATTTGAGTACCTTGGCACCTTTTGCCATGAAGCAATAGGTGGGAGCATAGTCATCGTTG
Source organism: Thinopyrum elongatum (assembly GCA_011799875.1). Taxonomy (NCBI): domain Eukaryota; kingdom Viridiplantae; phylum Streptophyta; class Magnoliopsida; order Poales; family Poaceae; genus Thinopyrum; species Thinopyrum elongatum. The sequence goes on from CM022298.1 coordinate 149,533,161, forward strand.
CCGTCATCAGCAGTGTTGGGGAAGCCATTTTCCTCAGTGTTGAAGATGGACTTGCTAACGTAAGCAGTAGCGAGGGCTAGGCTCGCCACACCAGAGTCTGACTCCTCAGATGCCTCCTCTTCCTCATGTTCCTCAGATTCAGCTTCAGAGTCCATTTCCTTGCCAATGAATGCCCGAGCTTTCTTGGAGCTGCTCTTCTTGTGAGATGAAGACTTTGAAGATCTTGACGATGAAGACTTTGAAGATTTCTTCTTCTTCTTAGAGTCATCTGAACTATCATCCTTGTATTTCTTCTTCTTTGATTCCGTCTCCCACTGAGGACAATCAGTAATGTAGTGACCAAGTTTCTTGCATTTATGGCAAGTTCTCTTCTTGTAATCACGGGATGAGGAATCTGATTTCATGTCATCACCTCTTGAGGATTTTCCAAATCGGCCACGTCTAGAGAACTTCTGGAATTTCCTCACGAGCATTGCTAGCTCCTGACTCAGTTCTTCAGGATCACCAAGGCTACTACCAGAATCTTCATCTTCAGATTCAGAGACTGCCTTGGCCTTCAGTGCACGAGATCTACCATAGCTCGGTCCGTAGAGATCTCTCTTCTCAGCTAGTTGGAATTCATGAGTATTTAGCCTCTCGAGGATATCAGCAGGATCAAGTGACTTGTAGTCACCACGTTCTTGAATCATCAGTGCCAGTGTATCGAATGAAGAATCGAGTGACCTCAGCAATTTCTTCACCACCTCATGGTCGGTGATGTCAGTGGCACCCAGTGCTTGAAGCTCGTTTGAAATGCCAGTGAGGCGATCAAAGGTTTGCTGAACATTTTCGTTGTCGAGTCTTTTGAAGCGGTTGAAGAGATTGCGAAGAACGTCAACTCGAGAGTCACGTTGAGTTGAGACTCCTTCGTTGATCTTGGACAGCCTATCCCAGATAAGCTTAGCTGTCTCCAAAGCACTCACTCTGCCATACTGCCCTTTGCTCAGATGGCCACATATGATATTCTTCGCTTGAGAGTCGAGTTGCTTGAATCTCTTCACATCAGCAGCGTTTACGGAAGGAGTGACAGAGGGAACACCCTTTTCCACAACATACCAGAGGTCGTTGTCAATTGCCTCAAGATGCATGCGCATCTTGTTCTTCCAGTAGGGGTAGTCCGTCCCATCGAAGGTAGGACACCCAGCTGAGACCTTGATCATACCTGCAGTCGACATAACTAAAACTCTAGGTGGTTAAACCAAAATCACACAGAACACGGGAGTACCTTGCTCTGATACCAATTGAAAGTGCGTTATATCGACTAGAGGGGGGGTGAATAGGCGATTTTTACAAATTCGTCACTGAGGAATTTCAAGGTGAGGAAATTCCTAAGCGACGAACTACTTAGCAGCGGAATGAGTACTCAGATGCAAGCATAACAGAGCAGCAGCACAGTCATCATGATGAAATGAAAACAAGCACAGAGTACGAGTAGCGTAAACACAGGATAAGCAGGCTGAAGACAAACTGACTGAAGAATTTGAACTGAGGAAATTGAGAAAGTCTTCAGACAAAGTCTTCAAACAGTAATGATCAAATACATAGTAAGTATGCGAGGAAATGAAAGGGTTGATGAAATAGAACCAGTAGCTCGGTGAAGACACTGATTTGGTAGACCAGTTCCAACTGCTGTGACAGTTGTACGTCTGGTTGGAGCAGCTAGGTATTTAAACCTGAGGACACACAGTCCCGGACACCCAGTCCTGAACACACAGTCCAGGACACCTAGTCCTCACCGTATTCTCCTTGAGCTAAGGTCACACAGACCTCGCCCAACCACTCGTGGTAAGTCTTCAGGTGACTTCCAAACCTTCACATACTCGGTCACTCGGCAATCCACAATTTCCTCTTGGATGCTCTAGACCATGACGCCTAACCGTCTGGAGGATGCACAGTCCTCAAAGGTAACAAGCGTCGGTTCCACACAAGAACAATCTCTTCAGTGATGCTCAATCACTTTGGGTTTGTAGGTGTTTGGGTTTTTGGGTTTTTCCTCACTTGATGATTTTCGCTCAAAGTCCTCGGAGGATGGGATGCTCTAAATGACAAGTGTCAATCTATCTCTCGGAGCAGCCAACCAGCTAGTGGTTGTAGAGGGCGGCTATTTATAGCCTAGGGAGCAGCCCGACATGATAAGACATAAATGCCCTTCAATGATATGACCGTTAGGTGGGTAGATATTTTGGGACAGCTGGCACGTAGCACAGCAACGGTCGGAAATTTGAGTATCAAATTCCTCAGGGCTATCATAATCCTCACTTGTAGGCAATCCGCACTGGCGAATTTCTAACTCCTCAGTCAGAACAAATTCCTCAGAGAACAGAAGAACTTCGTCTCTGTCACTGAAGAACTTGACTAAACTGTATGAGATTTCCAATGGCTTTACTCGAAAGGATTGGGTAGGTGTAGGATTTTGAGTTGAGCATCACTTGGAAACTTTTCCTTAGTTTTACCTCGACCCCCTTTAACAGTACGGTGTTTCCTATGACTCAAGAAGAAGAAAATGAAACTACGAAAACAAAAGTCTTCACGCTTCCTAATCCTCGCATGAATATCAAGTCTTCAGGGTCACACCAATTTCTTCACTTTCAAAGTCTTCAAGAAAACCAAAGTCTTCAGTTGAAGACATTCATTTTTAGGGGTCGACATTCATCGTAATTAACAAACTCCTCATAGACTTATAGACCTGTGTACACTCACAAACACATTAGACCCTTAACCTATAAGTCTTCAATACACCAAAATCACTAAGGGGCACTAGATGCACTTACAGACCTTTTAAAGGCCCGAAACTAATAGTGGGCCAGATTAAGACTAGACCTAACTAATGGCCCAAGATGATTGTAGGCCCACGGTTCGGCCCGTACTAGCGATTGGCGACCGACCTGTTTTAGTACCGAAATTATTTTTTTATAAACCTAACCTATTGGCTCATTGTGCTCCGATCGAAGATTACGACCTTTTCTCAGAGCGATGATAGCATAAACAGCAAATAAATTACAGCATCGTGACGAAGAATAAACCTAGACTATACAACAAAGAAATTACAGCATATTACATCCCCTGGGCATCAAAGTTCGCTGCCAGTGATAATAAAGGGCAACCAGACAGCAGATTCCATAAACTGGGCAGGTCGCCACCAGTGGAAGTAAACAGGCCGACAAAATAATAGACAGAACCGACAGCACTTCAACACAGTTCAAGAAAGGTTAGCCCGGCCCAGGAGCTACAGCGCAAGCAGCTTAGCAACCTGATGAGACTGCACTTGTTTGACGGTTATATCCACCAACTTAAGCTGCATAGCATCAATAGACGTCCTGTACTTATGGTTAATCTTGCATAGAGATTGGAGTTCCAGTCGGATTTGAGCGGAAGTATGTCTTTCTGCTTGAATTTCAGACTGAAGAAGTCGAACAGATTCAGGCGGCGACTTCATCGAGCTTGTGTCACTGAGTAAGTTCGACACTACATCAAGACATGACTTTGTGGTTGTATCCCTACCCTCAAGATGTGTTGCCTTCTTCTCTGGAATATATGTTAGAGGGACAAACAATGGGTTCGTCTCGCTATCATTGTGGCAGTTCTTCCTAGCATCAGTGCTGTCACCCTGAAAGAGAAACAAGTAGGTAGATAAAAGGTTTTGCACGTATAAGCATCAGCGCTGTCAATTCATCTCATTTCTTTGTCAGAAATAAAGAGACATGGTTTAAAATAGCATTAACATAATAGGCATTGTTCATAGTTAAGATGGCAGGAAATGGCATTGTGCAGGAGCGGCCAGCTTCACCATACCACTGGATTACAGATCAAGAACACAAGCATACATGTAGTGCTAAACAATGTATAAGCATGAATGGTGAGTGTACTGTCAATTTATACCATTTCAGATTGGTAAATAAAGAGACATGATTTAAATAACATTAATATAATATGGCATTGTTCATAGTTGAGACATAGCAGGATATGACATTGTGCTGGAGTTGGTAGTTTCACCACACCACTGGATTACAGATCAAGAACACAAGCATACACACAGTGCTAAAGAAGATAACTTGCTATGTTTAGTTTAATTTACATGGTATGAATAAGGAACTAGGTTGTACAACTAAAGACTGAAATTGAGAAGGACAAACTTATGTTTATGTACTTCTTCGTTATAAACTTTGAACAAGCAATTTGATGCAGACGACAAAAATAAACAGCATTTGCACTCATAGCTATCCAAATATACACAACAAAGTTTGAAGGCTCGAGGAGGACAAACTTACATTAGGAGTGAAGACCGGCTCTATAAAGCCCTTGTCCATATTGATGGGGGGCAATTCAAGAAGTTTACTGCACACTCTTCTTCAAGAGCATTGCCTTTATTCTACATTTTGTTAAGAATAAATATAGATGCGAAAATATAGGAACAAATGGCGATTATTTAACCTAAGATGCAGAGTACAAATGTAAATACATCATACAGGAAAAAGGCACTGACAAGAGCAATGCAGAGCTAAACTTCTTCAGTAACATTGGTTTTATTCAATATTTTCACAAGAGTAAATGTAGATCTGATGTGTAGAAAATGGAGGGCAAGGGAAAATAAGCTGCAAAGTGTACATGAAGAACTAGCTGACAATATAAGTATAGTGATGAAGGACAACAGATACTTACAAGAACAATGCAGAACTAAATTTCTTCATAAGCATTGGGTTTATTCTACATTAATGTAAGCATTAATATAGATCTGATAATTTGGAGCGAACAGTGGATAAGCAAGCTATAATGCACAATGATGTCACATAATCCACCAGGTATGAATGTAAGTACAGCGATAGGACAATAGGTACTCACAAGAGCAAAGCAGCGACCAGCATAGTTGCGATATCCTAGGTTTTGCGGCGCTAGTTCTATCGCCAATATACGTGGGGTGCTATCTGATTTCTCCGGTAGCACCACCTTTTTCAAGGACTTTGCTTGTACTCCTTCAGGTTCTGCAATCACCCTCTTCCTTTTGGATGTCTGAAACATAAGAACAACATTTGAATGGAAAAACATGGTATGACGACAAATGGAATAGGTATTGATAATGGATGGGCATGGCATCTTCACATATATCATGAGTAAACTAAGCAGATGGCGGTGCAACGAAGCAAAAGAAATGCAAGACACCTTATGCAAGATATGTGCAACCAATAAAACCTTGCCAAATTAGAACAGGCACCTTATTGGGTGAACAGGATAGGCCATCTGCCTTTGACTCCTTGAGCTCAGAATAGTCATTAGGATCATATTCTGAATACGAATCTATAGGTCGGGAGCATGTGGGTTTCATTGCATCCACAATGGACCTCAATCCCTTGATGCCAAGTTTGTTACCCATTGAACTGTTCCGCAATATTCTTCTGATGTGCGCATTCTTATATTCATTGTGATTACGTACAATATCTGAAAAGCATGAAAACATAAATAGTAGTGAGGCTATCTTTGTAATGCAGAGGATATTGTAATATAATAGGGGCTCCCTGTAAACCCTTGTGTGCTATCACTGGATTCTGATGAGAGAGCCCATCTGTGCTGTAATATGGTGAGTAGATTAATATAATCTAGCACAACTACACAAAAAAATAGGCTCCCTGTTGGGAGCTCCAGATGTAAGGATAGTTGGCAGATGATAGGTTCATAATATACCGTATAGAAAGTTTATTGCCAAACCATGATAACAAGAGCGCACAGCCACTAGGCAGATCGTAGTGTAGATAATAGGGGTACACCATAACCACTATCGATCACCTATAGGCCAGCTCTATCCATCTGAAGGCGCATAGCTATTACTATCAGTCTAGTCTATCAAAGACCGCGCGGCTCCCACCATTTCTAGGATATTATGGCAGACCAACTCGAAGTGCGAAATCATGTAGCAGAACTGGCCCAATAGAGCTGTCGACTGCAGATGTCCCTCCTCCCCTTCCTAACAAGGAACATACTGTACTTACTAAAGAAGAACAGAAGAGGAACATGTTAAAGAATAGAAGGGGAAGCATATTATTGAGATTCCCCTTCTTTCTATACAATGTTGGTGGCCCACCCATGATGAATCAGAGCGCCCAAAGAAATGCCATTCCATGATGTCTCTCTATATGTGGCCACATGCATTTGGAGACTCAAGTGTGAGCATTAGCTAACCAATTAAATGTGTGTCTGTTAGCTAATGTCAGTATCATATCACATTCGTATTTGAAGAACCTTAGGACGTATGATTGGTGTGTTATTTAGCTTTAAAGGGTGGACAGCTGCTAGTAGGACACAAAGCACCTACGCATACCATAGTGTAGATATAATGGGAAAACCCTAAGCATCAGGAGTAAAACCAGGAAAGTGGAACTTGCTGGAATATATGTGCTAGTATTGCCGGTACGGCTAGAAAGGCTTCGGATACCAGCTCTCTACAACTGAAGGCGTAGTACTGTTACTATCAGTCTAACTCTCAAAGGCGACACATACGACCGAATACAAAGAGTTGAAAGCGTCCATGACAATCGACATGAAGACCAACACGAAGAGTTGAAAGCGTCCATGACAAGCGACCGAATAGACATGTACACTGCAAATGTCCCTGCTCCTCTTCACTACAAAGAACATATTGTACAACTATTATACTCCCTCTATTCCTAAATACAAGTCTTTGAAGAGATTCCACTATGGATCACATACGGATGTATATAGATACATTTTAGAGTGTAGATTCACTCATTTTGCTCCGTATGTAGTCCATGGAGGAATCTCTACAAAGACTTATCTTTAGGTACGGAGAGGGTACTTACAAAAGAAGAACAAAAGAGGAGCATGCTAAAGAAGAGCAAGCAGATTTTGGATAATATAAAATGTTGGTTGGCCACACATGATGAACCAGAGCGCATTAAGAACGCAACTCCCTGTTGTCCCTCGATATGTGGCGCATGTGCTTTTCGAAAGTAAAGTAGGAACATTAGCTGACCAATTAAACATTCTGTGTTTTAGTACATGTCAGCATCATATCAGATTCGTATTTGAGAAAGTAAGTTTGGAATTATGAGTGGCATGTTGTTTAGCTTGATGGGTTGAGGAGCACTGCTTGCACGTACGTCTCGAAGCACCTACGATAATGGTACTGAATATATGGGAATGTCTACATGCAAGTCGCCTGACTTTCCTCATTTGAGTCAGTCGACCATTTCAGGCGGCTGGATGAAGATCCTACGTCTCCTAACCCTTCTTCTTCCTCGCCTCTTATTCTTCCCCTAAAGACCACCGCACGGGCCGCTGGCCGAACCACCGGCCCCCACCCTCCCCTGAACCGCCCACCACCTCCGATCTTCTGCCGCCCCCGGCCATCCCTCTAGCTAACCCCACCCCCCCCCCACCCGCGTCGAGTTTTGCCTCCAGCGAGGCCCCACCATAGCCCGATGACAGCCCCCCACAACCACGGTCCCCACCCGAAACCCTAAGATAGATAATGGGGCAGCCCTCCGGTGAGCCCCTTCCTTCCCTCCGGCGAACTCCCAAAAATGGACTAACCCCAATTTGAAATTCAGTCGACTGTCATTTAAGCTAATGTGGAATATAAAAGGGGAAAACCATAAGCATTGCGAGTATAGTGGTGCGCGTGCCATGGCGGATCTGAAGGTGCAAACCGAACAAAGGCAACTTCGTAACCAATGTTTGGTTTCAACTAACAAGTAAGATTCTAAGTGATGGACAAGAAATCACAGTAAAGCAGTGGCGATCTATTTTCTTATTGAGATAAATAACTTGAGCATATACGAAAGAGTACCACCTCTGGTGTGGCGCCGTGTAAGCATCTGCTGAGGCGTTGAGGGTGCAGCGCTAGCGATGGCCGTCGGCGGCGTGGAAGCAGATCTAGGAGGGCAGACGGTGGCGGCGAGGGAAATATCCCGGCGCGGTGGACGAGACGGTCATACGAGCGGCCTCGGCAAGGTGGACGACGATGTGGATGAAGCGAGAGGAGGCGATGCAAGGATCCTGGTCTGAAGCCGTGGATGACAGAGGTCGATCTCTTGTAGTGGACGACGGCGTCGGGGTATCAGCTCTGGCATGGTGGGGGAGGACGGCGGTGGATGGGGTGGCAGACGGAGGAGACTGCGGTGGAGAGGGTGTTTTGGCGCCCACGGAGTACGAAGGGGGAAACCATGTCTTCAGTGCGTGCTTGTCTCAAATGCGAGGAAATTTACAAACTTAGCCCCCGTTTAAAATTTCCTACATCACAGCAATATTAGTCGGTTGGGGATAGGACGGTAATCTCGCATACACCGAATATTTGCCGACGGAGATTTCGGCCGAGGAGAGTTTGTTTTGGCGCCCACCATGTATGAATCGGGGAGGGAGGTGAGAGGCGATTTCGGCCGAGGAGAAACTGTGTTTTGGCCCCCACCGTGTATGAATCCGGGGAGGTGAGAGGCAGAGGCGGTCATGTCATGTTTGACTAAAATTACAAGCCTACCCCTATCGAAACCTATAGAAATCGAGCCCATAGGCTTTGCGTGTCAGGGATAGGCAGTAATTTCCATCTCGGAGATTTTGGTTTTGGGCAGTTACTCCGAGTTTCCCCGCTTCATTCAAATTTTTGCACAGAAAGAGTGCACGTTTACCGTGCCAACTCAATTCGAATCCAATTTGTATTTTTTTTCCGGGCAGGATCCATTTTGTATTCGAATACAAATCTATATACATCATTTTTTTATATATACTTTCAAAAGCACAACACCCTTTATACATAAATATGGTTTACAAATGGCATGATCTCAGATTCATAAGGCTGGATCCATCTTAATTTGGATTTTCAAATATTTGAAACCACTTTATGTTGAAATCCAATGTATGCATTCCTCGCTAACTGTCTCCAATTAATGTGTGTTTCATGCGGGTTTGTTTTTACTTCTCAAACACGTATAATGTGTTTGACACACGCAACATATAGTGTAATCCCGTTTAGACATTAATTGCATATAAACCATGCATTGTCTCTAATTAAAGAATCTATGGATCACTACTATTGATAAACTATATAACATTACACATGTCCCCAAATTCAAATGAATATGGATGTTTGATAGACCAATTTTTTTTATGATGCTATCGATCTCGTGATCTCTAGTTTAAATATTTGAATCCCCTTTGATCCAGATATTCGTCTCATATAGCTATCACTCATGCTTGTATATCTCTCTAGACCTATACGCCTTCATCGTCTCTCGGGTATCTCTCGTGCTACTTGTATGTCGACAATGAACTTTTATCTTCGTAACACACTGACAGTACTCTCTCCCTCGACCTTCACTCTATCTCTCTCTAAGTATATCTCGCTCCCTACTATGTGTATCTAACTATGATTCCCCCTGTGAAATCTCTTTCTCACACAAACACAAACTTCGTCTCCCGGGGTCTCATTTCTCTCTAATATTCCCCTGTGTGCCACTCGCACACCCCCTCTCACACAGAGATGTCTTGCACTCCTTATGTATGAGAAGCTACGACTCTCCCTCTTAAATATCTCTTTCTCACACACAAACACAAACTCTGTCTCCCAGGGTCTCATATCTCTCCACCATTCCCTTGTATGTCGCTCACACACACTCTCTCTCCCTAGGGATATCTCGCGTTCCCTAATATGTCTCTCTAGCTATCACTCTCCTTGTAAAATATCTTTCTCTCTCGCAAACACAAAACTCTGTCTCTTGGGATCTCGTTTCTCTCTGATATTTGTTTGTATGTGACTCACATGCACCCTCTCTCTATCTCTCTCACACCCACACACATAACTTAGCCTTCTGATCCACTCGACTCTTATCTCTAACACACACACTAGCTAGCCGATCTCCCTCTAGCTAGCATCTTTATCTTTCTATTTATCTGTTTCTCCATCAACCTTCTTTCTCGCCCTCACTCTTGCTTCCTATCACGCACACTATATATGTTTCTCTCTACATGCAGTCATGCACCCTCTTTTTATATTTCTCTCACACACACATAACTTCACCCCTCTGAACCACTCGGCGGTCATCTCTAACACACAAACTAGCTGATGTCCCTCTAGCTAGCATATCTATCTCTATCTATCTGTAGTTTCTCCGTCAACCTTTCTTTCTCGCACGCACTCTTGCTTCCTATCACGCACAATATATCTGTCTCTCTATACAAGCATCTATAGGTTGATCTCTTTTGCACAATCGTTGTGTCTCGCTCTCTCTGCTCGCCATAGATGCATACTCTAGCCCACGCCACTATCTCTTAAAGACAAAAACACATGCTCAATTATCGGGCCTTCTTCCCTCCACTCTCACATGCATGCATATTGTCATACCGATCCGTCTCTCCCATGTCGTTGATCTTATGACTTATGTCTTCTTTCTTTTATCTCGATCATGCGCGCGCGCACACACACATCCCACGTATACATGTATATATACCTCTCGCACATGCACGTTCAAGGTCTCCTATGTCTCCATACGTAGTTAATTACCCTCAGCCCTAACCCCACATCGAATCATTCTCTTCTTGTGTGTACATGACTTCCGCCTGGATGGATCTCTTCTCTAAAACACACACTCACACTTAACAATCTCCTTCTAGCTACCCCCCTCTCTCACTCTTCCCCTATATCCCCGAAACCAATAAGACCATCCCTTCATTTAATTCCTGCCTACATGCACCATCAATATATAGTAGTCTTCCTCGGTGTCTCTCGAACAAACACGTTATGTCGATGTCGACTCCTCTCACGCACACACGCCTTCTCTTCCCTCTTTACGGGCCTCTTCTCTCTCGCACCCCCTCGTTGGTGGCCTCTGCCATACACATCACCTCTCTACGATGAAGCCACACACACTTAAATTACTTTCCCCACCGAAGACTCTGCTTCACACACACACACACACACACACACACACACACACACACGCATTAAGACTCCATCTCACACACACATGCTCTAGGTGGAGCATTTGTTCCTACCACCCTTCGTCCAACCTTACCCGTATGATAAACAATCACCTTAATTACTTATATAACATGGACAAATTCCACTTTATTTTAGTAGTTAGCAAAGTTCACATAATTATATAACGCAAATCACGAGCAGGAAGTGACTTTTTTTTACACAACCACATTAACATGGCCACGTAAATCACAAGCTAAAGTGTAATACCATTATACTTATATCCCGATGCAAAAGGTGGAGTACATGTCCGAAGAGTAGAGTCGCACACACGCACTCTGTCTCTCAGAATCTCACACACATACCAGTTACGTGACGCCCCCTAAGCAGACTCGTATGTTACAATTTGTGCACCCACGGGTACACATGATGGTGCGCATTTATTTAAGCCAGACGGCGAACCCAAACAGTAGCTGCATTCATTCCCCTCCCGCTGCCTCTTCTCTAGTCGCCGTCGCCCGATAGCCATGGCCCAGCCGAGAAATGACATACGCCATGCTCCCACCGGAGCGGCGCTTTGATCTGGAGGCGGCGCGAAGCCCGGATCGCAGCCGCCCTGCCTCCGGAGTCCGGACTAGCCGGAGCCGGACGAGGAGACGTTGGAGGCGGAGCAGCACGCGGAGCCGGAGGAGGAGAACGACAACGCGGAGCCGGAACAGGAGGACGACGACGCGGGCAAAGCGGAGTCGGAAGAGGACAATGATTTCCATTATACTCAGACTTAAAGGGCTTTGAGTTTCACGCCACATTTATTTCATAGAGATAAAGAAAGGAAATTTTAGTGGTCATGCAAGCATCTTTTTGTGCTAGCACTCCTATGTAAGGGTTGACCGGTCGCTTCCCGCGGACGTGCGCAGGCGGTGAAAGAGGAAGGAGAAGGGAAGCGGGCTACGGAGTACGCCAGTTGCAGCATGAGCTCCAAGGAACGTTCGTGCCAAACAATGCATAGTAGTACAGTATAGTCCAGCGGAGTATGAATTGGCCTTTAGGTTGCGTGTGGATGACATGGCTGCAACATGCAGGCTGCAGTTCGATAGCCTACCGCTCCGCTTCGCACGGTTTGGTCACGCAAGATTTGCATGCACGCATGCCACACACGTACTTATCGAAGGCGTGCTCGAAAAGGGGCGACCAGGTCCACTAGTCCGTTGGTCCATGCGCCCGGAAAACAACTAATCCCAGTCGCTGTAAATGTCGTGCGTGCTTTAAATCCGGGCTAGTGGATGGACGCGAACGTGCCATACAACGAACCGCCCGCCAGCTCCCTAATCTCTATCTCTACTCTTATAATAATAATAATCTATCTATCTACTCTTGTAAAAAACAGAGTTGGTGATGATGGTGTGCCTGCCATCCTGCAATATAGGTCGTCCGATTTATATCTGACAGATAGGAAGGAAACTATGGCAATTTTGCAAAAAGATACCCACACCGCTCTCCACATTTGCAAATTAGGCCTTCCCTTGTTCATCCTTTTCTCTCACAAGATAAACAACTCATACAAATGCATCTTGATGTTACGTGCAACGCACGGGCATCTTGCTAGTAATAAATAATAATAAAAAATATAAAAAACCGAGTTGGTGATGATGGTGTGCCTGCCATCCTGCAATATAGACCGTCCGATCTATATCTGATGGATAGAAAGCAAACTATGGCAATTTTGCAAAAAGATACCCGCACCCCTCTCCACATTTGCAGATAAGGCCTTCCCTCGTTCATCTTCGTCTCCCACATCTTATTGCCATGTCATCTTATAACATTTCAGTACATGTCTCTTTGTACTCCAGGAGCAGGAGTAGTTCTTTCCTTCTTTTTTTTATTGATTAGGATAGTCATCTACGAAACTTTATAATGCCAGTTGTATAAACTATAAAGGACTTAACAATTTCAATTCCGTGTAATACTAACTAGGTAGCCAAAATCCCATCAAACAAAACTACTCCTACTTTAATTAATGTACATGGCCCAGGTAACACTCTCAAATTGTTTGTCGTCGCCCGTGCCGCAGCTGGTCTATACATTGCTTCCGTTCCCCCTCATAGAAATAAGAAATATAAAGTATTTTATTTTAATCTATATCCTCTGCTTACGTCACCTTATTATACTGCATGGACCATAACCATGCATGTCAGCATGTATCCCGGTTTGAGGTGCCAGGTGTACCAGATGGACGGCGGCGTGTTCGACCCCCATGATGCTACCTGGGTGCGGATGAACACACTTGAAGAGTACTCGATTTTCATCGGGGACAACTACCCCATAGTGCAAACGATGCCACCTTCCGTGCACGATGCCGACGGCCTGCCGTTCCTGAAGAATGGGTGTGTTTTCATTGCGCACCGACGGAATCATATCTTGAATGCCCCTATCCCTGATCTATGCCGCTTCAGTTTGGGTGAGTCTCCATCGTGGGGAGCCACACTTAAGAAGCTGCGATGATATGGACTCCCGTTGCCCACTGTTATGGATCGTTCCATCTATGAAGAACACGTGGGACTGGAACTACGAGACGGACATGTACCCAGGGATGTATGAACCTGAGTAATGTAGCGCAGTAAGTGAAGTAGAAAGGCACAAATAGTATGAACATGCGTGGCATATAGGCATTTGTCTCTTACTACCACTAAATGTTGTACGTGCAATGCACGGTGATATTATGATGTACGTGCCTAAGTACTCTACTACTATATTAATTGGAGGCACATATTAGGTTTTATATTTGTTTACGTGTATGGCCCGAGACCTTCCAACTAGATGCGTCTTTCTCTCCGGGTCGCACTTTGTATCGTTCATACTACTAGTACTATGTGTGGTCTCCGACCTAGAAGTGGAAGAAGTGGAGACGCTCTACCACATTGTTCATGTCCCACTCCTTTCGCTGACGTGTGGGACATCCAGCACGTGCCGTGTTTGGCACTCCTTCGTCCTAAGAGTTGAAACGCTAGCTTTCATCAAAAATAAAAAATAAATATAAATCAGCAGTGATACTATACCACGCGGTTTCCTTGCTCCTCGATATCGGAAAGAATACTCCCGTTCGCCGACATGTGGGACATCGACCATCCTGGTCCACTTGCCATGCATGCAGAACTCCAAGGGAGAGTCACCCCGGTCGTCACGCCACAGTAATAATGACTAATTAGCCGTCAAATCATAGGCCCAACCTTTCGCACTGTAAAGTTGCTCGGACGAAGGAACCATCATGACTTCGTTGAATTTCGCTTCTTGAAGAAAACTACTGTACCAACAATACTGCTAGCTATAGTAGTACTGTACTCCAGCGGAGGCCTCCTTTGGTTCATAGGATAGGAATTTTATAGGAATATGAAAATCATAGGAAGTGAGATGACATGCATTTCAATTCCTATATAGAAAGAGATGCCATTTGATGCATAGGATAGGAATTTTTTCATTGAGTCTAGGCTAATGTACTGGTAATTTGCTCTAAAAACTACAGTAGTAACTAGTACTGGTACATGCTCGTAATTAATTAAACAAACGTACGGGCGACACAGACACACACACTAACTACTAGTACTACTACTTCTCACATGCTGACCAGACGCCGTCGTTCTCCTTCCCGGCTTTGTTGGCGACACCCCACCGTGCTTGGATCTCCGCCGAGCTCTCCGCAGCAGCGCGTGCGTCCTCTTCTTTCTTGTGGCGGCGGGCCTCTCTTTTCTTGAGTGCTTTCTGCCTTTTCCGCTCACTCTGTGCGGCTATGGCCGCCTCTTGCTCTACCGCCCACTCGGCCTTGGTAGCTTCAAAGTCCGCCCACGTAGGTGTGAGGTCACGAGCGGCGATGAACTCGGCACGGCGGGATGCCATCGCTTCCCTACCATTTTGTGTGCGGTCGTGGGCGGTGAGGAACTCGGCGCGGCGGGATGCCATCACTTCCTTACCGGTTAGTGTGGGGCGTGGTGGCATGAACGACGCTTGGTGAGAGCTCTGGGGCAGAGTGGCCGAACAACCGTATAGTGCATTGGTTTGTCAAGAGCTCAAGGACAGACGACGAAGGAAATTTGGATTCCCCTTCAATCCTATTCATTTATTACCGAGTAAAATGCATTGGCGGTCATCGAACTTGTCTTGATAGCTCACTTTGATCATTGTACTTAAGAATACGGTCAATACGGTCATTACATACGAGATATGGTGATTATACGGTCACTGGCACAGCGTATAGCTCTGTATTTGTCTGGTTGACCAGTCAAACAGTCCACATGCGCCTCATCAGCTCATGTTCTGTATCTATCTATCTATGCGGGCCTACCTGTCAGTGGAGAAAGAAATAAAAACCAAAATTATGCATATGTGAGGAATCAAACCACGGACTCGTTGCTGCAACGCACACTCGTCAGCCAAATGAAAATGAAATACTTTTCGTTAAATGCACAAACCGGTTTTTTTATATTATACATGATGCACACATTAGCGCACACCATCCACAGATGCAAGTACCATGTGCGCGTGTAGACACTCACGCTCATGCTGTCAAACCATGGTAATGCATGCACGTCGCCCTCTCAATCAAAGTCCTGCTCATGGCGCAACGCAAACGGCGAGCCCGTCACCTGCGCGCCCCGGCGGTGCCTGACATTACTGTTTAGACGTTTGCTGGCGGCCTCCGCGAACATCGAGCATGTATTCACCTGGCTCAACACCAACGCCATACTCGTGCTTGGGCGCCGAGCTGCTCGACATTAGCCATGGCTCTGCACACGACGCAGCGACATGACTCGGCGGCTTGCTCAAGTATATCATCCACACAACGACAATCTATAAACAGCCTAGCTAGAGAGGGTACTATTGTACCTATATATGTATCGTGAGCGACCGATCATAGTGCCACTGCACACGAGTGTGTGTTTGATCGATTCATCCATTATTCGTAAGTTATGCATGGTTTTGTGTGTCTAATGGTGGTCGTCGAAGGATAGCTGACGACAAGACCGGTTGCATGGATGCCTGGTTGTCGGGGCACGACACCTATGGGATCCAAAGGGACCCCTTTACGATTCGGCGGGGGGAGAGGTATACGCAAAGAGCAGAACCAACGATCAACGCGGGAAGTTTTTACCCAGGTTCGGGCCGCTTATCAGCGTAAAACCCTACTCCTGCTTTGTGTTCTTATTAATGTTCTTGAGCCCAGGCTCCAGGAGCGCTTGCAATGAACAGTACATTCAAAGAGCAGCTACGCATGCAGAATGGGCCAGAAGTTCTCCTCCTCTATAGCAGTTGCCTTGGGCCTCCTTTTATATGCTCAAAGGGGTCTCCACAGTGGCAAAATGTACATGCATTGAGGTGTAAAGTAGCTACAGGGTATCATACCTAACCCCTGACGGATTAGGACAAGCGCATTTAATGCACCGTGAGGTGTCCGTTTAGGTGTCCTCACTTTCTTGGGGATGGAAAAAGGGGCCATCCCATCAGCACCGCTTAAGCTCTCCTCCACTGGCGCGTTGCCACGCATCCAGAGAAGGACCCGGAATGTTAGACTTGTTACTATGCCGAAGCGGTGGCACAGTGGCAAAATCTCGCCAGGCGCCGAATCTTGCCGGGCACCAAGCCTTGCCGGGCGCCAAGCCTTGCCGGGCTCCACAGGCCATCCCGGCAAGGACCTTGCCGGGGAAGCTAGCCTTTGGATTCCAGCTTTGCTTATCTGCTGATCCTCAGATCTCTGACTAGATGATTTCCTTGGTGGCTTGAATCGACCTCGAGCTGTTCCCGGCAAGCCTTGCCGCGAGGATGGCTACAACTGCCCGTGCACAAGTACGGGGTACTAGTGGCCCAATACTTAGTACACCGACAGGAGCCCCCGGGCCTAGGCCATACACGAGTGCGAGGCGTTGTTGGGCTAGGCCCAAATAGTGCATGGGCACGCGTGGCAGGAAATTAACTGCTCGTAAATATCTCGTTTTACTGTGCCCCCCACTACACGCACCGAGCGCGCGACGTGGGAAGCGTGCCTAAAAGGCTGCAACTGCCTCGCGCCTATAGAGGCGCATTCACATTGGGGAATAAAAGAGGCGGCCCCGCTCCTTCCCCATAAAAAGGAGAAGCCGCAGAGGCACAAGCCTATTTGCCCCCCTCTTCTTCTCAATCTGGCCATCGCCATCGCCTTCCTCCTCTCGAGCTCAGAGCGAAGCTTTTTCCTCTTCCGCCCGCTGCTTCCACGCTCGCTCCACACCCAGCTTCCGTCCTCACAGCCGCCATGCCACCCAAGGCCAGCAAAGGCAAGGGCAAGGAGGCGAAAGCCGACGTCCCGGAGAGCGAACTCGCGAAGATGCGGAAGAGGCTTGTTGTCTTCCCTCCATCGCTCGATGCTGAAGCTCTGAAGGGGTGATACCAGTGCATGTGGGCGAAAGGGACGCAAGCTCACCCCGCCACACGCGTAATCCCAGGTGCTTGTTCCAAAGGTGGATCGGACAGATACCCTTTCTTCACTGCATATTTCTATTGCGGGCTCTGTCCCCCCTTTTCCGACTTCTTCAATGATATCATGTACACATACGGCTTTCGTCTTCTCGATTTCACGCCGAATGCAGTACTTTGCATGTCCATCTTTGCCCATCTGTGTGAAAACTTTGTCGGCGTGATTCCCAATTCTGCTCTTTTTCACCATTACTTCTTCCCTCGCATCCAAAAAGGAGAGGCCCTCTCTGGTTCTATCGCCTGGATTTCAAGGGCTTGGAATAAGGAAATATACCCAGAAGGAGTTTACCGCGAAAAGTGGGACGAGTGGCGGGCTGAATGGTGCTGGATCCAGGAAGCAGATCCCCATCCGTTTTGTCATCCCCGGCAATAGAAGGTGGTCCGCGGCAAGGATTGGAGCGATCCCGCTGCTGAGGACGAGAGGCTCACAATCGCCACCACCAGGATCCTTCGCCTGAAGGCTGCCGGACTGACGATGGAGATGATTTGCTTCGACTTTCTCCGCCGCCGCATCGCCCCTCTGCAGAATAGGGGAAGGCCAGCTTGGACTACAAAAACGCGGCAGATGTCATGAGATTGCACCCCGGGCTGAACAACAATCTGACCGCTATGCAGCTTGGCGCTCTCCGTCAAAGATTATTCCAGCGCGAAGACAAGCACCGGCTGCTGGCAAGGATTGTCCCCTTGTGCAACTATTCTGCCTTGGGGTCAATCATCGCCTTCCTGCCGATGTTCAATGCCCACGGTCTTGACCCGACCTGGGCTGAGCCAACCGAGGAGGAAGCACAGAAGTTTTTTGACAACTTGACGAAGAGGCCTGTCCGGCAAGAGTCAGATTTCATCCAAGCCACCACCGATCAAGAAGTAGCTTACATTGCTACTAGGGTGGAGGAGGCAAATCTTGCCGCAGAGGCCGGCAGCGTTGGCTTCACAGAGAGGGAAGCCAGCGACGCAGAGGTGGTAGTGGAGGTAAAACCTGCCGGGGAGGACAAAGTTGCCGGGGAACAGAGCAGCGCAGCCGCTGAGAGCTCGTCCGGCGAGGACACGGCCGAAGAAGAAACGCGAGAAGAGCTCCCACCCCCAAAGAAGATGAAGCGTGTTCTTCGGAAGGCTGCATCTGGCATCCCGGCAAGCCAGCCTTCTTCGAGCGGCAATGCTCCCGGCAAGAAAGTGGCCGGCAAGACTGGACCACGATAGGGGGCTCGTCAATAGCCTGCGCGGCGCGCGAGACCCACACCAGCGGCCACTGCTGGGGCGGCAGGAGGGTCTCGTACTACCGCACCGGAAGCGGCCCCGGCGCCTGCCACAGCCAAGCAGCCTAGGACTCCTCCTCCGCCTCCCCACTCTGACATCGTAGCGGAGGTCGACTTCGACATCTCCGGCTTTAGTCCGGAGTGAGAGGAAGAAGAGTGAGTACTTTGCCACAGCTTTTATATCCCAATCTTGGATCGATCTTACTAAGTTGCTCGTATTGTCTCTGAAGTGACACAGAAACATTGCTGGAGAGGATGGCGAAGAGGTCAAGGACTTCTACGGGTGACGAGCCCCTGGCAGGCTCCACGAGCGTGCCAGAAACCGTCGTTGTCAGCCCGGAGTCCAGTCCTCAACGCAGCCCCCAGCACAGCCCCCAGCGTAAGTTCACTGTTCTTTTTCCGCTGGCGGGTGCCGAGGCTTTCATTCTTGCCGCTGATATCTTTGGGTTCACAGGAGAAGAACGGCAACAAGGAGAGCTGTCGGAAGACATCCCCATTGTGCCTCCGTCATCGACCGCTCCGCCCACAAGCACGTCCCCGGCAAGAGATCCTGCCGACGAGCCCATCCTAACTGAGCAGGAGCCGGCAGGCGTGGACTCCGGCAACCCACCCCCGGCAACCGGAGTTGCCGGGAGGGGCGAAGCCACCTCCCAACAGCTCGACGCAGGTACTCGATTGCCTCAGAGTGCTTGTTACTCTTTTTCCCTTATCTCTCTATCTTTAGTCACTTCAAACTTTAACCTCGATCTTATTCTGTTTTCCTCCTTCGTCCTTCAGAGTTCCCTGTGATGGAACACATGGACGTCGACATTGTCATCGAGGAGACCGCCAGGGACGCTGCTGCCGAAGCAGACAGGATCACTGCCAGCGAGGCCACCAAGGATGACACTGTCGAGGCTGGTGGTGCTCTTGACGGGGAGGCCGCCAAGACTGCACAAGAGGAACCCGCCGAAGAACCTACTGAAGGGGGCGACAGGGAGGCTGAGGACCGCACTAACGGCATTCCTGCCGCAGGAGCGCCAGGCGCTGCACCGGCCACAGAGCCCCCTGCCACTGGTGAGGCGGCCACTGAAGACCAGCCATCAACATCCGAAGGCCCCTCATCCAGCAAATACCTTAAGGTTGGCGAGAACCTATTCGTCAACTTGCCGGGGATGGCAAGCACTGGGGCATCAGCCGAAGGAGAAGTTTTTGAAGAAATCATTGCTGCTGCCGGGCTCGAAGTTGTTGACGACCCCAGCACTAGCAGTGGCAACTCTGAAGAGGATCAGCTCCTTCAGGCCATGGGCGAGAATTTCCGCAAGCTCCAGGCTTTCCATCGCGCCCGGAAAGACAAAGCGGACTCCAGAATGGCAGTTGTCAAGGTGGCCGAAGTAGATTTTCAAAGGCGCGTCGCACAAATGCAGATCTGGCACGCCGAGGCCCTCCAAGAGTTGGTTGCCGGCCAGGAACAAGTGAGCCAGCAGTGGACTAAGATCCTCCTGAACCAATCCGATATGGAGAAGGCGCATGAGGAAGCTACTCAAAGGATTGCTGCCGAAGATGCCCTCCTGACGGGGCGCCGCGTTGCTCTTGATGCTCATGAGGAAGATCTCACCGCACGTGAGCAGGCGCTCGCCGCCAAGCTTCGCAGCAAAGATGAAGATATCGAGAATCTTGTCGCGCGGCGGACCCAGGAGCTGGAGCAAAGACATAAGGAGGCGCTCGAGGCTCTGACTGCAAGCCATGCCGGCAAGCTCAAGGAGGCCGTCGATGCTGCCGAAGCTGCAGAGGCCACCAAGAACGAGCTGAGCGACAAGGTGAAGAGGCTGGAAACAGATCTCGAAGAGCACGGCAAGGAGCTCTCGACGCTCAAGGGTGACAAGGAAAAAACCCTCCACTCCTTGGCGGAGATGCAAGTTGCCCTGTCCGACAAAACCAAGCAGCTCTCCTCTGCGGCTGATAACATTGCGGTTCTGGAGCTGAAACTAACCACGCTGCAGAAGTCTCTCGAGGCTGGCAGGGCCCGTGAGAAGGCTCTACTCAAGGATCTCCAAGGAGAGAGGAACCTTCTCAAGAGCGCCGCTGCCGCCCAAACCGAGTACGAGAAGGGAGTGGAGATCTGGACTGGACGTCTCATCGCCACCGCGGAGAAGCTTACCGCAGAACTGTCAACCATGGGTCTGTCGAACTTTAAGTATTCTTCCGAGGAAAGAATATCTCCAAGTGCCAGGTTGACGATGTTCTTTGAAAGCATCATCAACGCCTTGAGGGTGCTCCAGTCTAGCCGGGCGACCCAATTGGCCAACGAGACTCACCGGCTTTGCCGGGCCGTCCTCCGCAAGGTGCTCATCAAGGTGGTGCACAGTGATCCCGGCATCGACCTCTCCAACGCGCTCGGCCATCTGCCAAGGGACGCAAATGTTGAGGCGCTTGAAGAGTGCATCGCGCCTATCCTTGAGAAGGTGGACTCCATCAAAAGGATCGAAGGCCAGCGCAGGGATTGAGTGCCTCCCTTTTTTCTTGCCGTCGTCATTCCATGTAAAAGACAATTAAGTCTTAAGTTAGAATTGCGGCAACTCATGGATGTAATATAATTCGCCTATGTTTAGGTTCATGCTTGCTATTTTCCTTGTCTGATTCCTTTATGTATGGAGTTCACCCTACGCTTACTGAAAAACTTGCCAGCACGCAACCTACCGCGAGCGCTGGGTGCGGGACTTCAGCAGCCTGCTGGAGGCGCAGCGGCCGGCAAGACTCCTTGGTGTTCCCAGTGCAGCCACTTAAATTGCTGAGCGGGCTCGAAACAAAATAAGGGCGCGACCGATTACAACAAGGGTTCCTTCGCGTGCAGATTTTCCATACAAGAGTCGGAATCGTCCAAGGAAATAACCTTGTATAATAAGAAAAACTTGCTCTGAGTTTTTAGGACTTAGCTTTCTATCACTGTCCTTCCTCTGGCAAGCGTCGATTCCGAACGTCGCCAACTGGTATTCATATCTCCCTTCTGGCGTGCGACACCTATGGGATCCAAAGGGACCCCTTTACGATTCAGCGGGGGGAGAGGTATACGCAAAGAGCAGAACCAACGATCGACGCGGGAAGTTTTTACCCAGGTTCAGGCTGCTTATCAGCGTAAAACCCTACTCCTGCTTTGTGTTCTTATTAATGTTCTTGAGCCCAGGCTCCAGGAGTGCTTGCAATGAACAGTACATTCAAAGAGCAGCTACGCATGCAGAATGGGCCAGAAGTTCTCCTCCTCTGTAGCAGTTGCCTTAGGCCTCCTTTTATATGCTCAAAGGGGTCTCCACAGTGGCAAAATGTACATACATTGAGGTGTAAAGTAGCTACAGGGTATCATACCTAACCCCTGACGGATTAGGACAAGCGCATTTAATGCACCGTGAGGTGTCCGTTTAGGTGTCCTCACTTTCTTAGGGATGGAAAAAGGGGCCATCCCATCAGCACCGCTTAAGCTCTCCTCCACTGGCGCGTTGCCACGCATCCAGAGAAGGACCCAAAATGTCAGACTTGTTACTGTGCCGAAGCGGTGGCACAGTGGCAGAATCTCGCCAGGCGCCGAATCTTGCCGGGCACCAAGCCTTGCCGGGCGCCAAGCCTTGCCGGGCTCCACAGGCCATCCCGGCAAGGACCTTGCCGGGGAAGCTGGCCTTCGGATTCCAGCTTTGCTTATCTGCTGATCCTCAGATCTCTGACTTGATGATTTCCTTGGTGGCTTGAATCGACCTCGAGCTGTTCCCGGCAAGCCTTGCCGCGAGGATGGCTACAACTGCCCGTGCACAAGTACGGGGTACTAGTGGCCCAATACTTAGTACACCGACACTGGTTGTCTATACGTGCCGCATACGCTTCAAAGGCTCGTCATCCATGAGTTCACATAATTTATTTTAGTACAATCATAAGCGTAACTGCGTAAGTGCGTCCGCGTGCGTGCTAGTATGTATTGTGTGCTTGCGCGTGCGTACTGCGTGTGTGTGGGTCGTCCGCATGCATGCATGTGCGTCGCGTTTGCTCCTTGCAAAAATACCTCATTTGGTTAGCTCGTGGGGCTTTACTGGAGAGGTTCGGGGTTAATTCCCCACCCATGCAATGCATAATTTAGCTTTTTTATTTTATTTATTTTTGACCCATTGACGGGTGGGGCTGTAGAACCTGGGTGAGGCGCATGTGCACTGTTTGACCGGTCAACCAGACAAAATACGGAACTATACGCTAAGCTAGTGACCCTATAATCATCTTAAGTCGTATATAGTGACCGTATTGATCGTATTCTTAAGTACAGTGACCAAAGTGAGCTATCGAGACAAGTTCGATGACCGCTAGTGCATTTTACTCTTTATTACCGCACATGGTTCCTTTCCGTTGCCTGTGGAAACTGTGTGCACTGACCCTATTGTGGGTTGCTTTTTGATTGGCCGCCACCCCAGCCACCGGATCGCGCGCGTGCACCATGATCGAACGGCATTCCACGTCCCTATCATCACACCCGTGTAGCTGTAGCTGGTATTTGATGTTTCTGCACCTCCGTCCTGGTTGATGCATGTAACTACAAATAATATCACTAGAAACTATGTTTATTAGTAAGGTACACATGCATTGCACGCATGAGATTTGGCAACCAAATTATGAATAAATATCACACTATAGCATGTAAGCTTTGAGTCATATATGCATGATGTAAATGTTCGTTAATTCTTATAGTGGTAGTAAATTTCTACAAAATGCACATAATGGCCTAAATATGGTAAATGAACCCGGAGAAGTGCCAAATTTGAACACGGTGCTTTGTAGGGTGTATGTTGATCGTAGAAAAAAAAGTGAACTGCCACATTAATTGAGTACTTTTGCAAACTACAAAATCAATATACCACCACGCCAGCGTCTGACCGCCCTGGCCTACCGAAACCCCTTCCATCGCTAGCGCGCGCTTCCCGCCTGAAACGGTCACCTTGTCTCCAGAACGTCAATGTCGCATTCACGCCCGACGCGACCTCCCACTGGCGCGGGCATTGCAGCAGCGCGACGGCCGAGAGAGCGCCACCCATGCGGCATCCCGGTGCAAGCGACTGCTCCGCGTTAACGACACCACGGCCATCCGTCCGTCCGCCGCCCACATTAATGACACGCGGCTACCGACGAACCTACTCCGGCGCCAGCCGTCCATCCGTCTGTCGTGGCTCATTGCCATTCGCCCACTATATTAACTTCAGCCCCAGCACCCAGCCATAGCCAAAGACCCACAGTCATTCTCCTCCGATCCCTTCCTTCTGTCGGCACCACTCCAACCATGGCCTCCTTGCGCTCCAAAGCTCTCTTGGACGTACTGTCGCAGGAGCAGATGAAGGACATCGCCGGCTCCGCTCCGGGCGCACTCCAAAGCTCTCTTGGATGTACTG